>CM066041.1:119637586-121102928 GCA_033557465.1 Ichthyophis bannanicus
CTTTAGACGACCAACCCAAACAACGGATATGTGACACAAAACATATCCACTATTGCAAAGAAAAAACAGAACACCAAAATTTGTTTTATGATTATATAGTGAGGGTACTTTTGTAGCAGGATGCCATGGGTAGACACCTACCTATGCGCTATTTTGTAAATTCAAATAAGTGCTGCTTATCTCTTATAAAATATTTAGTGTAAGTGACCTAACATGTGCCTGCATTGCAAGTAGGAGCATTTATACCAGCCTTAGAGCTGGTGTAGGTGGCTCAAGCCTATGCTGTAAGTGCATGCGTAAATTATAGTATTTTATAATCTGCCCATGCCACCAATGGTCTGCTCAAACTCCGCCCACCAGCAAAGTACATGCATTCATGCCAAAGCGTGTACTTTTATACCAGTGGGCATTTTATAAGAAGTCATTTGTGTGTGGCCACACACACGGGTATAACTTCATAAATTAGCTCCTACATGGGAAAGAAACCATGCACTGTAAATTGTAAAACTACAGCATGTGTAGCTTTGTAAACATACAGTCCAAGTTTCTCAATGCTTAAAATCATGGAATATCTGTGCCTGCATCTGTTAATATTATTTCAGACATTTCTCATCATTGTGCTACATCTATGCAAATACAGGAGAATGCATAACTCTGGACTGAGCAGCTCACATTTTTATCACTATTTGTATGCAAAACCACCTGATACAAATAAAGAAGTAAGTTGTTTTTTTTTTCTAATAACATAATCTGGTTGTGGTTAAAAAAGATCTCCATGGTATCTCAACATTGCTAGAGTCTAAAGCAAGCAAGCATTAATTCCCATAGAAAAGACAAATACCTCTGACAATGCAGAGTTCAGCAAGCACTCTTCTCTACCCACCCAGAAAAGTAAGTGGGTTTTGAAACCGTGCGCATGTGTGTATGTATGTAGTTTAAAAAATAGTTTCTAGCATTATCTGCTGATTATTTGGAACAGAACAGCCATATATGCATCTTATTGCTAGTCAGAGAGCCAGAAACAAGCAGTACATTACAGCAGACTAGAAACTTTTTTTTCTGCAGTCTCCCAGAAAACAAAACAAAAACTTCTGATTGGGGGGGGGGGGGGGTGTGTGTGATGCTATTGTATGCTTTGCAGCGTGAATGCGGAACTATAGCATTAGGAAGTGGGATGATCCTTCAATAGCATTGGACACCAAGGGCTTCCTCTTGCCCATCAGGTGGAGAGCAGCTAAGTGCACCGTAGCTTAGCATCCACCATCTTGAACTTGCAACCCTTACTTTTTAATAGCTGTTTTACTGGTGGTTTTCAGCAGTGGAGGTACCAGTTAAATATCCACTCTATTGCTTCATTAATCTGTGAGCTATGGCCTGAGATGTCTGCTTAGTTTGTTCTTATAAGAATATAACAAAAAATTTCTCTCTCGGTGCCTTTGAGCCATGTGTTTAACTAGAGGGTTTGTTTTTTCCATAAGAAGAAATATTGCATCATATAGCAAAGCTGCTGTTCTGTGCATTTCCTTTAAAATTATCATTTCATGCCAAGTACTAAATACTTATAGGTGTGGAAGAACATGTTAGAACAGTGAAAGACATGGGTGTAATGCTTAGAAACAAGGGTGGCTCCTGCGCCAATGATTTCCAGGCAAGAACGCCTGGGTTGGAGGTGGAGCTGCCATCTACAAGTGCACACTCTACTATAGTATCAAGCCTACTGTGGATGGGGAGGGGGAGGGAAACATAGGAGAATAGTCCCACACTCCTCCTCCTATCATCGTTGAAGCAGGGAGCCATATACATGTGACTTGTGGAGAGGAAGAGAAGGTTGTAAATGCTAGGCCTCAAGAAGGGAGGATCAGCATGAGAGGGAGTAAATGCTGTGGAGAGGTGAGAGCAAGGCAAGAGGAGAAGGGGTGAATATTGGCAGAAGATAGCGCAAATATGGGAGTAGGATGGCATGTGAAGCTGAGAGGAGGTGATGTGAGGAGGGACGAATGCTGTGTAGGTTGAGGTTAATGATAGATTCTTCCCCCCCTCAGGTTTACATCCATGCAGAGAGACTGGTGGACTAGTGTTTAACCCTTACTTTTTAAATGCAGTTTATTAAATTGTCCACAATTCCAAGCACAATGAGCATTGATATCCAGAAATTCAAGAAGGTCAGAACCAATATTCAAAGAAATCTAATATTACCAAATGAAGCTAATATAGGCCTATTCTTACTCAGCTAACAATTAAAGAGAGGCTTTAATACATGAGGAGAAACATAAGGAAAAGAGGGGCTCAGATGCTAGAATATATCATTTACGTAACAAACTTGTAGGGCACTTGAGAACTTCCAAACTGGCAGGGAAGAGGTTATGGACATTACATTTTCAGTGGATACAAACACTGACAGATGTGAGGGCTATAGAAAGTATACCTTATCACCTGATAGATGATGATACATTTGCAAGGAATGTGTAAGTTGAATGTAGGCCACATCTGAATTAGCTTAGTTCTAAGTAACAGGAACTGCTTCCTTTTCCTCTGCATTCCCTGCATGCATCCGGATAAACTCTTATTTTACAATTCATGAAGAGCAAATCTTTGACTTTAAAATATATTCACAAAGCCAGCCCCTAACTGCACAATCAATATTGATTGGAATTAACCAATTTAAGAAGTGGCAATGCAAACTATCCATGGGTAGGACTGACGAATGCTCAGCCAAATTCATGCTTCTTCCCTAGAGGGAGATGATGATTAAAAAAAAAAAAAAAAAGTAAGTACCAGAAAATCACTTTTCTCCTTAACCACTTCAAGAAAGTTTCTTTTAAATACATCCTGGAGTGTGCCAGAGATGTCCTTGGAAAATTAATACAATACATGAAATCTGTATGTTAAATTTTTTCCATATTTTCAATCTTTTATTATCAAAGTCCTTCCTTTTCGTCCCTCTAGTCCAGTCCCGGAACCATAGAGTTTAGAATCTCCTCCAGCAGCCTTGGAGACTGAATGACATCACAGCTCTTCTCTCTCTGGTATAAATAGGCAAGGACCGCCCCCTTCCACCAGTACTTCAGTCGCCAAGCAGCTGAGGAGATTCTGGGCCTAGGGATAGGCCCAGCACAAATAGGCAGAGCTAGGAATTTTTTCTTTGTTTTCCTTTTCTAATTCTTGATGCTTTTTGTTTGGTTGCCTTTCTAAATAGCCACTTTTTTCTTCCCTCTGGCTCCAGTCCTGCTTCCTCCTTTCTCCCTCTCGTGGGGGGGAGGGGGGCTGCCCCTTGGTGAGAAGGAGCAGCTTTACCGAGCAGAAGAAGCAGCCTCCCTGCTCCCAAACCCACAAGCAAGGGTGAGGAGCAGGTGGAAGGCTTAGCCCCAGCCATCTCTAAAGGACAGTGAGATTGGTGGTGGGAGCACCATCGGAGCCGAAGCCACGAGCAGGCTGAGCTCCGGCGCGTGTCTGCCTCATTGCAGCACCTCAGGTTGAAGCAGGGAACTATAAGTAGGTCTCGCCAACTTTAACGGTGTTTTTTCTTTTTTTTTTTTTCTTGGAGGGGAGTTGAGAGGGAAGTCCCTGCCTCAGCGGGAGATCTCATAAAGGAGTTCTTTGCCCTCCGGACACTTTTTTGCTGCGCGGAAAAAGTCCTGGTGGCCATTTTGAAAACCGCGGGTTTTTTATAGTGGCTTTTTGGAAGTGTTAAGCCTCGTTTGCTGCAGACCTGCTATAGGCTCATCAGGCACTTAGAGCGTTGGCCTGTTGGGGGGGGGGGGGGGGAAGAAAAAAGAGAAGTTCAAAGGGAAAATGAGCTATGCTGTACTTTTCCCTTATTGAAATATTGAGCAGGTGTATCTAGGCTGTTTTTTGCAGGGCTCCAATCCGGAGAGAGCCCTTCCTTCCGGGGCTGGCTGTCAGGGCCAGCGGGGGGGGGGGGGGAGTTCCTGGGGTGGTTTAGAGCAGTTCTTCGAGGCGGCTGCTATGCCTGCAATTCCACGCTGTCTAGTGTGCGGCAGGAGGAAAAGTTCAGTGCTGGAATCAGGAGTCTGTGTCCCTTGCTCCCTAGAGGTGTAGCATATGGATGGAGAGCCGGGACAGTCCCTAGCAGGCCGGAAGGCTATTCGTACAGGCATTGTTATCTCCGTCTCTAGATCCTGTGGAGCCAGGGCCGGGGCCCTCCTCAGGCGGCGGCTCCGCCGGGTCACAGGAGCAGGGACAGGCGGGGGAGGCGACCGGGATTCCGCCAAACGTCGTTGCCTTGAGGCAGCAGGCTTTTGCCTGCCTTCAGCCCGCGATGTCGGCTCTTCCTCACGGACCCCAGAGTCAGAAGCGCTCGGCCTCTCTGGTCGGTTCGGGGAACGGTGCTCCAGTGACTAAAAGGTGTAGGGCCACTTTGGAGGGTCCCGCCCCTTACCTCGCTGATGACCTGAGCGAGGGGAATGCCAAAGAGGGAAGAGTTCTCGGAAGATGAGCTGGAAGACGGAGAGTTGCCAGACTCTGAGCAGCAGTGCTGGGTAGTCAGAGTCTTTCAGTGTGAAGGGCTTCCAGCCCTGGTTTCAGAGACGCTATAGACACTAAATCTGCCTTCCCGCAAGGAAGCAGCGGAAGAGACATTAGAAGATCCGCTGTTGCAGGTGGTGCGTACATCCCAGAGAGTGTTTCCCCTCCATAGGGTATTTCGGAATATGATACAGGAAGAATGGGATTTGCCAGAGGTGGCGCTGAAGGGGGCTAGAGCGTTGGCTCGCCTTTATCCGCTCGCGAACCACAATAGGGCGCTGTCTCGTTCTCCAAAGGTAGTTGCGGAGGTCACTCAGAAAACCACAATTCCCGTGGAGGGGGACCGCAGCGCTGAAGGATGTTCAGGACATGAGGTTAGACACTCTGTTGAAGCAGGTGTTCGATGTTTGCGCGCTGTCCATGCAGACCGGCTTCAGTGGCACGTGGTTGTTTGAGGTGGTCCCAGAGGTTGCAGGAGACCATCTGGAAGGACAGCTTGAAGATGCCATGCGACTGGAGTTGGGAACCGCATTCTTGGCGGATTTTCATTCTGATCTCCTCCGTGGCTTGGCTAAGGGGATGGTCTCTGTAGTAGCAGCTCGGAGGTATCTCTGGTTGAGAACCTGGTCGGAGAACAGTTCGTCTAAGGCTCGGCTTAGCAAGTTACCCTTTGGAGGTACGCTTTTATTTGGGGAGGATTTAGATAAGTTGGTCCAGGACCTTGGGGAGGCCCAGGGAGGACGTCTCCCAGAGGACAAGCCGAAGCAGGGCCGCAGTTCTGCGGGATTCAGGGAGGTCCCGAGAGACTTTCGTAGTTTTCGTTTTCCCCGTTATGGACAGTCCCAGCGGGGGAAGTTCCCGCTTAGGGGTTAGGGGTTTCGAGGATTCAGGGGAGCAGGCCGGGGGTTCGCTCTTTTCCAGTCCTCAGCCACAAAACAAACACAATGAGATAAGGCGGGCTCAGGAGAGGGTAGTTCCCAGGGGAGGTCGGTTGCGGGAGTTTTACCCTGCCTGGGTCCGAATTAAGTCAGATTAGTAGGTCCTGGAGGTCATGCGAGAGGGGTACGTATTAGAACTCCATCGACCCGTCGTAGGTTCTTTTGTCCGTTCTCCCTGCTCAGCCCTGGGCACAGGCTGGTGGTCCAGGACACGCTACAGCGGCTGCTGCAGCTTGAGGCAGTGCTGCCGGTGCCCATGGAGCAGTGCGGTTCCGGTCGCTATTTCATAGTGCCAAAGAAGGAGGGCACATTTCGCCCGATCCTGGCTCTGACAGGGGTGACCCGTTGTCTCTGGATTACCCATTTTTGGATGGAGACCTTGCGTTCCGTGCTGGCAGTAGTCCAGACCGGGGAGTTTGTGACGTCGTTAAATCTCACGGATGCTTACCTGCACATCCCGATTCGGCAAGAGCATCAGAAGTGGCTGAGATTTGCGGTACCCATGGGACATTTCCAATTTCAAGCGCTGCCCTTTGGGCTGGCAATGGCGCCACGGACGTTTCCCAAGGTCATGGTGGTGGTGGTGGTCCACAAAGAGGGAGTACTGGTGCACCCATATTTGGATGATTGGTTGATCTGAGCGAAGTCAAGAGAGGACAGCTCGGCAGCGACGGCCCGGGTGGTCCAGATGTTCGAAGGCCTGGGCTGGGTAGTCAACTTTGCAAAGAGCAGGTTGGTACCATCGCAATCCCTGCAGTACCTTGCGGCGCGCTTCGAAACAAAGCAGGGGAAGGCATTTCTTTTCGAGTCCGGCTCCAACAGCATGGCAGCACCTGCAGTTGTTGGGAACAATGGCAGCCATGATAGAAGTGGATCCGTGTGCCCGAGCGCACGTGCGGCCGTTACAGGCAGCACTTCTCCGTCGTTGGTCACATCAGTCGGATGTCTTATCGCAGAGGTTAGTTTGCCCTCAGAATGTGCGTCACAAGCTGCGATGGTGGTTGAGAACGGAGAATATGGAAGACGGCATGCCACTGGACCGCCATCCTGGGGACTGCTCACGACAGACGCGAGCCTCCTGGGTTGGGGGGGGGGCTCATTGCGAAGGCAGGTTCGCCCAGGGTCGTTGGTCTCAGGAGGAGACGTCTCGATCCATCAACAGGTTGGAGATGAGAGTGGGGTTTCTGGCGCTACCGGAGTTTCAGGACACACTCAGTCGGGAGGCGGTCCGAATCTTGTCAGACAATGCGACAACGGTGGCCTACATCAGTCGGCAGGGGGGCACAGGAAGTGCTACGCTGGAAGCCGAAGCGGGTCAGCTGTGGGTGTGGGCTGCACACAATCTCCAGGCTCTCGCGGCTAAACATGTGGCCAGCATAGACAATCTCGAAGCGGATTTCCTCCGTCGCAGAGTAGACCCCGAGGAGTGGGTGCTACATCCGGGGGTGTTTGCTCTTCTAGTGAGGCGCTGGGGAGTTCCGGTAATGGCTCTCATGGCGAGCTTCGAGTCAGCGCAGGTAGCAAGGTTTTTCAGCAGGCGCTGGGAACGGATGTCAGAGGGGCTAGATGCATTAGCGAATAGGTGGCCAGAGGGAGTTCTCCTTTGTTTTTTCCACCTTGGGCCCTCATGGGCAGGGTGGTGCAGCGCGTTGGGAGACATCGCGGTCAGGTGATTCTGATCGCGCCCGATTGGCCCTGAAGGCCGTGGTATGCAGATTTGGTACGGCTGTTAGTGGACGATCCGTGGTAGTTACCGCAGCGGGAGGAGCTCCTACGGCAGGGTCCGTTGCGCATGCCCTAGGTGAGTTGGTTCTCACTTACGGCTTGGCTCTTGAACGGGCTAGGATGACAGCTAAGGGTTATTCGGCGGCGGTCATTTCTACCTTGCTAAAGGCACGCAGGCGTTCTACCTCGCTGGCGTATGTCCAGGTCTGGAGGATCTTTGCAGCTTGGTGTGTGGAGCGTAATATTCAGCCGTTGAGGGCTTCGATTTCGCAGGTACTTTCCTTTTTGCAGGATGGAGTGCGGAAGGGATTGGCGGCCAGTTCCTTGCGAGTGCAGTTGGCGGCGATTTCCTGTTATAAGGGGAAAGTGCTCGGTCAGCCGGTAGGATCTCACAGTGACAGGCTTTTACTGAGAGCTGTCTTGCTTCTTCGTCTGTGGGTACGCTGTTCAGTGCCGACATGGAAGCTGAATCTGGTATTGGAGGCTTTGCTTGAGCTATCGTTTGAGCCGCTAAGCATCGCCACCCTGAAGGATCTCGCGTTAAAGGTATTTCTGGTAGCTATTTGTTCCGCAAGGAGGATTTCGGAGTTACAGGCTTTTCCTGTAGGGCACCTTTATTTGTCTTTCTTCCATGATAAGGTCGTGCTACGCTCAGTGCCGGACTTTCAGCCGAAGGTGGTCTCGGCCTTTCATGTCAATCACGTGGTGTCGCTTCCAGTATTCTCTAAGCAGCAAAAGGAGAAATCGGAAGGCAGGTTACATCCCCTAGAGGTTCGTCGGGTTCTTCGGAAGTATCTTCGGCGGACGCAGCCGTTTCAGAAGACTGACAGATTGATTGTGGCTTTCGGGGGGACGCGGAAGGATGAAACGGCAGCAAAAGCATCCATTTCTAGATGGTTAAAGGTAGTTATTGTGTCGGCTTACCTTTTTTGAAAGGTAGGGTAGTTCCAGAAGGTCTCAGTGCACACTTGACCAGGGCGCAAGTGGCGTCGTGGGCGGAGTACAGTTTGGTTTCGGTCGTGGACATTTGTAGAGCGGCGACTTCATCATCGTTGCATTCATTCTCGAAGCACTATCTGTTAGATGTGCAGGCGGCGGAGGACTTCGTTTTGGCTCTGCGGTGCTTCAGGCTGGGTTTTATGGTCCCTCCCGTTGATGTGCACTGCTCTGTTACATCCTCTATGGTTCCGGGACTGGACTAGAGGGACGAAAAGGAAGAGTTAATTAGAGACTTACCTGCTAATTGTTGTTACTTAAGGAACTCTAGTCCAGTCCCGGACCCCTCCCAGGGTATGCAGCCTGAAGGTGTTGTATCTTAGTAAAAGGGGTCAAATTGGAGAGGATGTCTCCAGAAGAGGAGTGTGGTTCCAGAGGACGCGGAGTGGAGCCACAATGGGAACCCCACAGAAGCGCGGTTTTGTTTCTACGTTTTTGGCATTTCTACAAGGTCTTTCGTCAAAGAGAAGGTTAGAATATGCACAGGTTTTTAGATTCTAGCCAAAGTTTATTTAGTTTATCTACTTATTTGTTGCTCTGCTGAGTTGCTTTGTCAATAGGTACTGGTGGAAGGGGGCGGTCCTTGCCTATTTATACCAGAGAGAGAAGAGCTGTGATGTCATTCAGTCTCCAAGGCTGCTGGAGGAGATTCTAAACTCTATGGTTCTGGGACTGGACTAGAGTTCCTTAAGGAACAACAATTAGCAGGTACGTCTAATTAACTCTTATTCATTCTAACTGCACATTAGGGTAAGTTGGCCAGTTAGCCTTGGCAGTAGAGCTAATGTGGAGTTTCAGTAGCTAGTTTTGTTGGCAATGTATTGTTTATTTAACAGGACTTATATCCCGCCTATTCCTTTAATCAAGGCGGTATACACAGCAACCAATCAAATTATATTGACATTTGTGTTATCATGCAGTGGTATACAGTGTGTGTGTAAGTAGGCGTTGATTTGTTGTGGTCTATTTACAGCATAAGCTATATTACAATGTTATGTACACTAGAGATAAAGAGGGGGGCCGGTCTTAGTCCAGGGGCTGTTGCCATAATGCTCGATGAAGAGCGTTGTCTTGAGGAGTTTTTGAAATTCTTTAATGGCTGTCAATGGTTCATATTTCTGGTTTTATCGTACTGATTTTTATATCTTTTTGTATTTTTATATTTTCAGTGTTAAACTCCTCTGACCGGTATTGTTTCTAAAAAATATATTTACTATTTTACCAGAGAAACATGATGGCAGAAAGACCACATGGCCTATCAATTATTAAGCTGTTCTATGTATCTTCATGTTATTGTTCAATGTAAACCGCCCCTGATCGCTGGAAGGAGCGGTATAAAAAAAGCTGTTCAATAAATAAAATTCACTATCCATTTCTTTGGTTTGAGTTGGAGGCCTGTAACCACCAGTATGGATGACAATGCCATCTCCTCTTTCCAACACAATCCAGTGCTTCTTTTCCCCACGTCCTCTGCATTGCAGCAGTTTTAATATTGCTTTTGACATATAAGGCTACTCCTCCTTTTCTAACCTCTCTATATCGTAGCCCTGTATGCCAAAAGCAATATAGGGCTACTATTAAAACCTGGCTGCTACACAGTACTCTGGTCACAGATCACCTTAGAAGCATAGGACAATTTCCAGTGGGAGTCCCACCACCTTTGCTTGGATAGAGGGAGTCTTGGTGTCTAAATTTAACCAGAAAGCTCTCTTCTGTGATTTAAATTTAAACTGAAAGCTCTTTGCTGCTACTATGCCCTGACTGATTTAACAAATATACTGGGTTCATAGATTAATCAGCTTTAATTTAAAGAATCCCCCCCCTCCCGATTTAGAAAAATTCCCCAGAAGTATATACTCACAATTGCAGATATCTCTCCAGAAGTAACAGTCCCCTTTTGTAGTCCTTTCATATTCCAAACCCCCACCATACAGTGTAAGCTTACAGAAGGCAGAGTATAGGATAAGGTGAAATTAGACTTACCTGCTAATTGTTGTTCCTTGAACTCCAGTCTAGTCCTGAACCTCTCGGGTTTAGCACCTCCTTCCGTAGCTTGGAGACTGAGCATGTCACTCTTTTGGTGACACCAGTATAAATAGTCCAGGAACCGCCTCTTTGCTCCAGTAACCTATTGACAAAGCAGACTCACCAGAGCAATAAGTAGATATTCCTTTTCGTCCCTCTAGTCCAATCCCGGAACCATAGAGTTTAGAATCTCCTCCAGCAGCTTTGGAGACTGAAACACGTCATCGCTTTGATCTCTATAAATAGGCTAGGACCACCCCTCTCCATCAGTACATTCAGTCTCCAAGCAGCTGGAGAGAGTTCTGAGCCCGGAACTGGGGTTGCTCAGCACAAATAAGAAAGAGGTTTTGATCTGTTAGATTTTAAGTTTCTGATCTGGTTTTTGGTTGTTTTGTTTTTAGGACTGGTGCTGCTGCTGCTGAAGGTGTTCCTCGTTTGGCTCCCTGACAGAAGCTCTCTCTCTACTCTTTACTTTCCTCCCCCCTTGCTTATTGGGTACCCGTCGTTTAAACGAGCACCGGAGGACTAGAGCAGCACCAGAACCTCCTGGCTCCCGAACCCGCATTATCGGGTGAGGAGCAGGGGGTAGGCTCACAGCAAGGCGCAGACCCTGTAGCGCTGTTAAATACAGTTTTTAACTCGTCGAAGCCGTGGTCCGGCTGAGCTCTGGCGCAGAAGGAGCCTCCTCTCATCTCCTTCTGTTATTGCCGGAGGGGAATTGTTCTCAAAAGGCGAGAACGAGGGGCGGAAAAGCTTTTTGTTAAGTAGGGCTGGGGAGCAGGTTGGAGGTGAGCAGCGTGCAGGGAGGGCGGCGGCAAACCTTTGCACGGGAAATCGTGGCGGTGGCCATTTTGAGCATCATGATTTTCACGGGGCCTTTAAATGTATGTTTTGAGGGGGGTTTAAAGCCTTGTTTTAACTTTAACTAAGGGGGGGGGGGCGGCAGGTATTTTGTTTGTGGAGAGTGTAGAAAACAACAACAAAAAAAAAGTGTTTGGGTACCTGAATTTAGCTGCTAAGGCAGAGCAGCTTTATATTTTTCCTTTCTCGTGTTTAGCGTTTAATATGCCAGCTATTTTTTTATTTAGACAGTTTTTGTATACCGCCTTATCCTTCAATCAAAGCGGTCACAACACAATTGGGGGATACATTTAACACACGGGGATATGAGACACGTACACTAATACTTACAGGGATCATGGGCTATGGAGGGTTAAGTGGCTTGCCCAAGACCACAAGGAGCATCTGTGGGACTAGAAGCACAAGTCCTCCTTCTGGCCCAAGGTTGCTGTCCTCTAGTGGGATTTGAACCCCTGACCTTCTGGCCTGAAGTACCTTGCCCCAACCACTAGGCTACTCCTCCCTCCGAGCTAAGCCTCGTTGCTTGGTTTGTGGCACGAGGCGCGGCATGCTGTTGGAGTCTGGAGTGTGTGGGTCTTGTTCCCACGAGGCAGCTGTGATGGACAGGTCTCTGGCTGAGCGGAGAGGGGGGCCTGTCTGTCTTCGTGGGCGGCCGCAGATCCGGTGGCGGGGCCTTCCTCAGGGGAAGGTTGGGTGCCACAGGGCGTATCTGGCCAGGCGCACAGATCGGCAGGGATTCCACCAGATTTCTTTTCCCTCATGCAGCAGGCCTTTGCCCTGTTGCAGCCGGTGATGGCCGGAACTCCTCAGGTCCTTCGGGGACAGAAACGCCGGGAGCCTTCTGGGGAGGAGGCTGGCCAGAGTAAGCATAGTAGGATAAGTGAGGAGGATTTCTGCGGAGACCTTGGAGCGAGAGACGAAGAGGTCCCAGAGGGCTCGGAAGAAGAATTAGAAGAGGGAGAGTTGCTGGATACAGAGCAGCAAAATAGAGTAGTCTGGGTGTTTAGGAAAGAGGAGCTTCCGGCTTTAATTTCGGAGATGCTGAAGACTCTAAACATGCCCTCGGCGGTGCCGCCAGCGGATGAGGTGTTGGAAGATCCGTTGTTACAGGCAGTGTGCACGTCCCAGCGGGTATTTCTGGTACATAGAGTTTTTAGGAATATGATCCAGGAAGAGTGGGAGTTGCTGGAGTCGGCCCTGAGGGGGTCTAGGGCAATAGCTCGTCTGTACCCACTTTCTGACCAGGATAGGGAACTCTTCAGCTCGCCTAAGGTAGATGCGGCCGTTTCCGCAGTTACAAAGAAGACAACGATCCCGGTTGAAGGGGCCGCGGCGTTGAAGGACGTGCAAGATAGGAAATGGATACTTTGTTGAAACAAGTGTTTGATATTAGCGCGCTTTCTATGCAGGCCTCAATAGTGGGAGCATGGGTAGCGAGAGGCTGCTTGAGATGGTCCTAACGGTTGCAAGGAGATCAGGCCGCAGAGCCAATGGAGGAGTTAGTGCGGTTGGAGTCAGGAACTGTGTACTTGGTGGATATTCATTATGACCTCATCAGGGGTTTAGCGAAGGGTATGGCGTCAGTAGTAGCGGCGTGTCGGTACCTGTGGTTGCAAAACTGGGCTGCAGACATTTCGTCTAAGGCTCGTCTCAGTAAGCTTCCATTTAGGGGGAAGCTATTCTTCGGAGAGGATTTGGAGAAGATGGTTAAGGATCTTGGTGAGTCCAAGGGCGGTCGTCTTCTGGAGGATAAGCCTAAACTGGGCCGTAGTTCCTTGGGAGCCAAGGGGACCCAGAGGGAGTTTCGGAGGTTCCGTCCCTCTTGCTTTGGCCAGCCACAGCGGGGGAGGTTTCCAGTGCATGGCCAGGGTTTCTGGGGATTTTGTGGGGCAGGTAGAGGTTTTGCGCCCTTCCAGTCCTCGCCAGTTAAAAAGTCACAATGAGATACAGGGGGCTCAGGTAGCGGTAGTGCCCGTGGAAGGAAGGTTGGGGGAGTTTTACCCTGCCTGGGTCCACATTATGTCAGACCAGTGGATCTTGGAGGTCATTCGAGAGGGCTGTTAGAGCTCTACCGGCCCATGTTAGATTCCTTTGTTCGCTCTCCCTGCAAGGCTCAGAACAAGATCCAAGTGGCGGCGGCGGCGGCTGCTGCAGCTCAGCTCAGGGCGGTTGCGGTTGGTACTCCATCTATTTCATAGTGCCAAAAAAGGAAGGCGAGTTTCGGCTGATTCTCGATTTTAAAAGGGAGAATCGGTGTCTCCGGGTGACCCATTTCCGTATGGAGACTTTGCGTTCCGTCATTGCGGCAGTCAGGAAGGGAGAGTTCTTGATGTCACTGGACCTCATAGAGGCTTATCTGCATATCCTGATCTGGCAGGAGCATCAAAAAGTTTTGCAGTTTGCGGTGCCCATGAGGCATTTCCAGTTTCAGGCGATGCCTTTCGGACTGGTGACAGCTCCTCGAGCGTTCACAAAGATCATCATGGTGGTGGTGGTGGCGGCAGCAGCAGCAGCGTTGCTTCGAAAAGAGGGGGTGCTGGTGCATCCGTACTTGGACGACTGGTTGATTCGAGCAAAGTCAAGGGAGGCGAGTGTGTTGGCCACCGCTCGGGTGGTACAGGTGTTGGAGAGCTTGGGCTGGGTGGTCAACCATGCAAAGAGCAAGCTAGTACCCTCGCAATCCCTAGAGTACTTGGGGCACGTTTCGAGACACAGATAGGAGCGGTATTTCTCCCGGAGCACGGGGCCGAGTAAGGAAGTTTCTGGCCTGGCGTGGCAGTATTTGCAGCTGCAATCGAGGTGGTGCCGTGGGCCAGAGCGCACATGCGGCCGTTGCAGAGGGCTCTGCTTCGGCGATGGTCGCATCAGTCGGATGCGCTGTCTCTCCGCCTAGTCTGTCCTCCGGAGGTTCAGCAGGAGCTTCGCTGGTGGCTGCAGACGGGCAATTTTGGAAACGGAAGTGCCTTTGGAGCCTCCATCCTGGAGACTTTTTGACGACGGATGCAAGTCTGGTGGGATGGGGGGCGCATTGCTAGGGGAGATTGGCCCAGGGGTGGTGGTCTCCCTTGGAAAAGGAGTGGTCCATCAACAGGTTGGAGATGAGAGCAGTGTTTTTGGCACTCAAGGAATTTCAATCGTCAGGGTGGCACGGGCAGTGCGGCATTAGAAGCGGAGGTGAGTCAGCTCTTGTCGTGGGCAGAGCAGAATCTAAAGGGTCTGTCGGCGCAACATGTGGCTGGAGTGGACAATGTCGAGGCGGATTTTCTAAGTCGTCGCAGGGTGGACCCGGGAGAGTGGATGCTTCACCCGGAAGTGTTTGCTCTACTGGTGCGACGATGGGGGCCTCCACTCATAGATCTAATGGCGACATTCCAAGTCCGCAAAGGCATTGCGGTTTTACAGCAGAAGGCGAGAACGAATGTCGGAGGGTCTCGATGCGTTGGCACAGGGTTGGCTGACAGGAGGCCTTCTCTGTCTTTCCACTGTGGGCTCTCATAGGCAGGATAGTGCAGCGCATAGAGAGTCACCAGGGCCTCATAGTGCTGATAGCGCCCGACTGGCCCCGAAGGCCGTGGTATGCGGCGGACCTGGTGCGGCAGCTAGCAGATGAGCCGTGGAAGCTGCCGCAGTGGGACGATCTGTTGCTGCAAGGGCCGTTGCGGATGCCCCAGGTAAATCGATTCTCACTTACGGCTTGGCTCTTGAGAGGGCTAGGATGAGAGCCAAGGGTTATTCAGCTGTGGTCATTTCCACTTTATTAAGGTTGCGCAGGCGGTCTACTTCGTTGGCGTGGCGTATGTTAGGATCTGGCGCATTTTTGAAGGTTGGTGTTCGGAGAGGGAGCTGTCGCCTTTAAAAGCGTCGGTTCCGCACATTCTGGCTGCCTTGCAGGATGGAGTAGAGAAAGGCCTTGCTCCTAAGTTCTTTGCGAGTACAGTTGGCGGCAATTGCCTGTTTGAGGCAAAGTGCAAAGTCAGAGGTTAGGGGTGTATGGGGACATCCAAAGGTTTTTGCGGGCCGTGTTGCTCATGCTTCCTCTGCGTAGGTGTGTGGTTCCGCCGTGGGACTTAAATTTTGGTTTTGGAGGCATTGGTTCGGAAGCCTTTTGAGCCGTTGGGGGAAGCTTTCCTCAAGGATCTGACGCTGAAGACTGTTTGTTTTTTTTCTGATGGCTATTTGTTCGGCCCGTAGAATTTCAGAGTTGCAGGCCTTGTCTTGTAAGGAGCCGTATCTTTCCTTCTTCGATCACAAGGTAGAGTTGCGTACAGTACCGGTGTTCTTGCCCAAGGTGGTGTCGATGTTTCATGTTAATCAGGTAGTGTCACTTCCGTTTTTTTCGAGGGAGCAGATGGAGAAGTCGGCTGGTAAGTTGCATTTGCTGGATAAACGCACTCTTCGAAGATACCTCCGCGGAACGGCATCCTTCCGTAAGTCGGACTGGTTGTAGCTTTTGGAGGTCCGTGGAAGGCAGCGGCAAAGTCCTCTATTTCCAGGTGGTTAAAGGAGGCGATTGCGGCTGCTTACATTTTGAAGGGCAGGATTGTGCCAGAAGGTCTTCGAGCTCATTCTATCAGGGTGCAGGCTGCGTCTTGAGCGGAGTTCAGCATGGTGCCGGCCTTGGACATTTGTAAGGTGACAACTTGGTTGTCGTTGCATTCCTTTGCTAGGCATTATAGGCTCGATGTTCAGGCTGATGGGGATGTGCGTTTTGGTTCAGCGGTTCTTCAGGCTGGGCTTGCAGGGCCCTCCCGTTGATAAGTACTGCTCTGTTACATCCTCTATGGTTCTGGGACTGGACTAGAGGGACGAAAAGGAAGAGTAAATTAGACTTACCTGCTAATTGTTGTTCCCTTAAGGAACTCTAGTCCAGTCCCGGAGCCTGCCGGATAAAATGCAGTACTTTCGTAGTTTCTGGTGGGAGAGGGTTCCTGAGGAAGTTCCAGGTAGAAGAGCATGGGGAATTCTTTTGCAGCAGTTTTTTGACCCGGAGGAGGTGTTTCATATCTCCCAGGCAGTGTATTACGCTGTTTTTCGGCTTGGGGTTTTTAAAGCCTTCTAGTAAAATAAAATAAAATAATAAGAACAGTGAGCAGGGTTCGTTTGATAATACTGTTTGGTAGTGAGGTTACAGTTTGATTTGTTTAACTACTTATTGGTTGCTCTGCTGAGTCTGCTTTGTCAATAGGTACTGATGGAGAGGGGCGGTCCTAGCCTATTTATACAGAGGTCATCAAAGCGATGATGTGTTTCAGTCTCCAAAGCTGCTGGAGGAGATTCTAAACTCTATGGTTCTGGGACTGGACTAGAGTTCCTTAAGGAACAACAATTAGCAGGTAAGTCTAATTTACTCTTAGAACTTTAGAAACCAGGCATAACTATATAATTTAACAGGTAACTCCTATTTCTTGTACTGCTTAGGCTTGCTTTCACCCTCTCCCGCGGACCACCAAGTAGCCACTATTATCACTGATAAGTAATTTCTCTCTCTCTTCCCCCCCCCCCCCCATATGGACTGCAGCCATTATACAACAACCTCATCAAAAGAAAAGGGAATACTACACAAACCTAATTATGAAATCCACCAATAAACACAGAGAACTATTTGATATTGTAAAAACCCTCACTAACGAGCCTAATCCCAAGAAGGCTGATCAAATGGATCCACAGACTACCTACAGGACAAGTTCACTACCTCCCCCCAGATGACAATAGACATCACCTAACCGACCATATCTGGGAAAAGTTCAGCATCCCCTTGACCAATCAGATATCACACATCATTGCATTGCTCAACACCAGCACTGCCCCCACAGACCCATGCCCCGTGATCTGGATAAAAGCAGCGAAAGAAGTTCATCCAATTTATCAGCAACATGGTACACAACTCCCTAACCCGAGGTATCATGCCAAGCACACTACAGCTAGCAACAATACACCCAATCCCTAAAAAAATCCACACTAATTAAAACCAATCCAGCCGCCTACAGACCCATCTCAAGCCTTCCCCTCCTGTCGAAAATCATCGAAAAGGTGGTTCAACAACTCCAAGACCACATCGACAGCCATGCCCCTCTGGATTGCAATCACCATGGCGTTGAAAAACTACTGATTTACCTCTTCGACAACCTGATCCAGGTTATCAAGAAGGGTGTCATCATGATCTTTATAGACATCTCCTCAGCGTTTGACACAGTCAACCACAGTACTCTGCAGTCAAGACTTCAGGAAATTGGTCTACACGGCACCACTTTGAATTGGTTCACATCTTACCTCACAGAGACCTCCGGGTCAAATGTGGCCCAACCACCTCCTGACCTCAGAGTCACCCAGGGTGTTCCACAAGACTCCGCCCTTTCAGCCTTGTTATTCAACCTCTACATACAATTGATCTGCTCCATCAACAAAAACAGAATCCAATACACAATCTATGCAGATGACATTATGATATAGCGTAGTTACTCACCTGTAACAGGTGTTCTCCAGGAGCAGCAGGAATCAGTCCTCACATATGGGTGACGTCGGCGCCGATGGAGCCCTCGCGGAGCAATTTTCCCCAGCTTTCAAAGAAAGCCTTTGGGAATTGCAGCGCGCGTATGCGGGGTCTCCTTCCCGCCCAAGGGTGCCATCTTAGCCAGTCTGATGACATAGCTAAAAGACAGCATAAAAATTTGCAAAAAAACTTAAGCAGATGATTGCAACTCCAAGGGGAGGAGGGAGGGTTGTGAGGACTGATTCCTGCTGCTCCTGGAGAACACCTGTTACAGGTGAGTAACTACGCTTTCTCCAGGACCAAGCAGGAAGTCAGTCCTCACATATGGGACTCCCAAGCTTAAGGCTACCGGAGACCCTAAGCACAAAAATGAGCTCCCTCTAGCTCAGCGGCACAGAAGGAAGGAATCTTCACTGAATCATTACCCACCGGTAGCCCCCATCCGGGATGGAGGGTAGGAGTTGCTCAAACCTCGAAGAGATTTCGGAGGACTGCCTGTCCGAAAGCACTGTCCCTGCGGGACTCCCTCTCGAGACAGTAATGGACCGCAAAAGTCTGGCTCGAAGACCAAGTAGCGGCCCGGCAGATGTCTGCCAGCGGAACAGAGCGGAGGTAAGCCACTGACGTAGCCTTCGCCCGAACACAATGAGCCGTGACTCGACTTTCTAACGAGAGTCCGGCTGCCCCATAAGCCCAAGCGATACAGTCAGCAACCCAGATGGAGAGAGTACGCTTGGAGACAGGGAGCCCCAATTTATTGGGGTCAAAAGACACAAAAAGCTGAGCAGCTTTACGGTGCTCCCGCGTACGGTCAAGGTAGAAGTTCAATGCCCTTCTACAGTCCAGGGTATGTAGGACCATTTCAGCTCGGCTGGAGTGTGGCCTGGGAAAGAAGGTCGAAAGTACCACCTCCTGATTGATGTGAAAAGGGGAGACCACTTTTGGAAGAAATTTAGGGTGAGTCCGTAGGACTACCCTATTTTTGTAGAACTGAGTGTAAGGGGGATCAGACACGAGGGCCTGCAATTCACTTACGCATCTAGCGGAAGTGAGGGCTATCAGGAATAAGGTTTTCCAAGAAAGAAAACGTAGAGAACAGGTAGCCATAGGTTCAAAAGGCGGACAGGTGATCCGCTGTAAAACCACATTCAGATCCCAGTCAGGAGCTGGCGGGCGCAGAGGTGGTTTAAGTAGAAGGAGACCTCGGAGAAACCTCGCTATGAGAGGGTCGCTGGAAAGAGGTCTGCCGTCCACCGGCACATGATGTGCCAAAAGAGCACTGAGGTGAACTTTGACGGAGTTGGACTTAAGTCCCAGATTAGAGAGGTAGAGCAAGTACTGCAAGATCACCGACACCGAGCAGGAGAAGGGATCCTGAGACTGCTGGGCACACCAAACGGAAAAGCGACGCCATTTAAGGGCGTAGCATTTGCGGGTAGAAGGTCGCCGAGAAGCTAGGACGACCTCTTCCACCTCTGCCGGCAGTAGAAGGGGAGCAAGGACTACCCTTTCAGCAGCCAGGCCATTAGATTGAGAGATCTGAGGTTGGGGTGTAGCAGGGACCCCTGATCCTGTGTTAGGAGATCCGGTTGAAACCCCAGAGGGAACGGATCCTCTACCGCTAATTGCAGCAGGAGTGGAAACCACGGCTGTCTGGGCCAGCGAGACGCCACCAGGATCATGGAAGCTTTGTCTCGGAGAACCTTGAAAAGAGTTCGAGAGACTAGCGGGATGGGAGGAAAAGCATACAGAAGGCTCTCCGACCATGAGAGTAGAAAAGCATCTGCCGCTACTCGAAGGGGATGTGGCTGACGAGAGCAGAAGCGAGGAAGTTGCCGGTTGAGAGGACTGGCAAAGAGATCCATCGTGGGGAGTCCCCACTTCAGAAAGAGTTTCTGAACTACCAAGGGATCCAGACGCCACTCGTGCGGCTGGAGGATCCTGCTGAGTTTGTCCGCCAGGCAATTTTCTTGGCCTGGGAGATAAACGGCCTTGAGAAGAATGCCGTGACTGACGGCCCAAGAGCAGAGCTTCTGAGCTTCTCGGCAGAGAAGGAAGGAGCCCGTGCCCCCCTGTTTGTTTACATAGAACATGGCAACTTGATTGTCCGTCTGGACAAGGACGGACTGGTGAGAAGTCAGGTGGGAGAAAGCCTTGAGAGCCAGACGGATTGCTCTGAGCTCCAGGAAGTTGATCTGCTGAGCAGACTCCCACGCGGTCCAGAGACCTTGAGTACATGCCTCTTGGCAATGTGCTCCCCAACCCAGGAGGGAAGCATCGGTCGTCAGCACTTGAGCCGGCTGAGGTGACTGAAAAGGCATTCCGAGCACCAGGTTCGGCCGATGAAGCCACCACTGTAGAGAAGAGGCCAGCGGCCCGGAGACGCGCACTAAGTCGGCTAGTCCGCCGGTGGCTTGTTGCCACTGCTTGCGAAGGCACCATTGAGCAGGCCGCATATTCAGGCGGGCATTGGGGGTCACGTGGACGGTGGAAGCCATATGGCCGAGTAGTCTCAGGAAGCGCCTGGCGGAGACCAGGGACTGGCTGCGAAAACGGCCGGCTAGGTCCATGAGCCGTTGAGCCCTGTCGAGAGGCAGGAAAGCTCGTGCCTGAGGAGTGTGCAGTCTTGCGCCGATGAACTCGAGATCCTGTGAGGGGAGCAAAGTGGACTTTGCCAAGTTTATGACAAAGCCCAAGTACTGCAGAAGAGTCACCGTGCGGTGTGTGGCATTGGTGACTTCCGGAGAGGACGATGCTCTGATGAGCCAGTCGTCGAGGTACGGAAAGACATAGAGGCTGTGAAGCCGGAGATAGGCCGTCGCCACCACCGCGAGACATTTTGTGAAGACTCGCGGTGCGGAGGATAGGCCAAAGGGCAGTACTCTGTACTGGTAATGATTTCCTGCCACCACAAACCTTAGTTATTGGCGGTGGCTTGGGTGGATGAGGATGTGCGTGTAGGCATCCTTTAGATCCAAGGAGCATAGCCAATCTCCCTGCTGGAGGTAGGGCAGAAGGATTCCAAGGGTAAGCATCTTGAACTTTTCCCGCACGAGGAACTTGTTGAGGTTGCGCAAGTCCAGGATGGGTCTGAGGCCTCCTGTCCTTTTTGGTATTAGGAAATACCTGGAATAAAAGCCCTGACCTCTCAGGTGGTGGGGCACCGGTTCCACAGCCTGTTCCTGAAGAAGACTTGCTAACTCCTGAAGGAGTAAGTCCCTGTGCAGAGGGAGTCGTGGAGGTTCTCCCAGAAAATAAGAGGGAGGGACCTGGTGGAAGTGGAGAAGATAGCCTTCTCTTACGACTTGAAGCACCCAGGCATCTGAAGTGATGTTGGACCACCTGTGGGCGAAGTGAACCAGCCGGCCTCCCGTGCTGGGAGGAGCCAGCTGAGGGGGAGAGGCTATGCTGATGAAGTCAAAAAACCCCACCCTGCTGAGCAGGGGCTGGTGGTGCAGGCTTGGGGCTTGCTGCCTACGGGACCCGTTACCCCGTCCCTTGGCCTGCTGGCCCTGTTGGGGAGCTGCGGAGGCCTGATATTGAGGGTAGTGTTTATAGGCAGCCACCTTTCTCGGGTAAAAGGACTTCTTTCCCGAGCCCTTCTTCTTCTGGGAAGGGGCGGAGGTCTTCCTAGAAAGCCTAGTCCTGGTGAGAGTCTCCGTCTCGATTTGTGCAGCCTTTTCAGCCATGGGCTTGCCAAAGAGGTTCTCACCTCGGCAGGGGACATCGACCAACTTGTCCTGCACCCAGGGTTCAAGGTCAGACGACTGAAGCCAAGCCTGTCGGCGGGCACCGATGCCGGCTGCGGCCACTCGAGCCGAGGCTTCAGAGCCATCATAGGCTGCTCGGCACATGAATTTGGAGCATTCCCGAATACCAGTTGTCAAGGCCAGGAACCTCCGCAAAGGTTCCTCGGACAGCCCAGCGGAGAATCCGGCTATCTCTTTAGCCAGGTCTCGGAGATACATGCCCATGTAGAGCTGGTAGGTCTGGACACGACAAGCAAGCATAGAGCCCTGGAAACACTTCTTACCAAGGCCATCCAGGTTACGGGCCTCCCTGCCAGGAGGCACCGAGGAGTGCATCTTTTGGCTCTTAAGCCTATGCATGGCCGATTCCACTACCATGGAATGGTGCGGCAGCTGTGCTTTTTGGAAGCCAGGACTCTTGCGGACTCGATAGATGGAATCGACCCGCTTGCTTAATACCGGCGACGATGCCGGACTCTCCCACATGCGGAAGAGTAGTCGTTCCAGCATGGGAGGAACCGGTACAGTAAAGTGTTCCCTGGCGGGAGAGTCATACTGAAGGGCGTCGAGCTCTTCGGCTCGAGGCTCCTCCTCGGGATCCGCAGGGAAGGCCAAAGCCTTGGCCATATCCCTGACGAAGTCCGAGAACCGGGCATCCTCCGGAGGGGACTGCTTCCGAGGTTCGGACTCAGGGGAGTCCGAGGGGACACACAGAGTCCGAAACGAATCAGGTGACTCTTCCTCTTCAGACTCCCAGGCCGACTCAGAGGAGGAATCGGTGGGGTCGGCTCGGGCAGGCGGAGGCGTCGGCCGCCCCGACACCGAGGGAGTCGGCGTCGACGACCTCGGTCCCGAACGGGAGGCCGAGGGTGACCTCGACCGAGGATCGACTCGAGTTCGCATGGACTCTAGGATCGGCTCGGTCTCCGGGGTCGACTTAGACGTCGACGTCCCGGCGGTCGGGGCAGTGGCGCCAGCGAGGCTAGCGATCAGTGCCCGCTGCTGGTCCATGAAGGCAGATAGTCTGCTCTCCAAGGCCGTCAACCTGAGTCCGACCTCAGGTGACCCAGCAGCCCCCGACTCGGGCCCCGACGGCGGACCTCTCGGAGGCGAGTCCAGGAGGACTACAGGACTTACCCGAGCAGGCAACTCCGACTCCAGACGAGGTCGCTTCGGGAGGTGCTCCTTCTCCAAAGACCCGGGACGGCTATCGGGGCTATGCGACCTGGCCCTTGCGGAGCCAGGAGCGTCCACCGATGCCGCCCTCGCGGGTTTTACCTTCCGTCGATGGTCCCCAGAGGGAGAACCCCTGTCGGAGGAACTTCGGCGATGGTCAGAGCTGGAACCTCTGGACGCCGAGGCCTCCGACGAGGTCCGGGTACGGCCGGGGTCAGCGAAGATTCGTTCCCGCTGGTGCCGCCGACTCCTTAATGCTTTGGAGGACATTTTGCCGCAGGCCCCACAGATCAGTTCTTCGTGATCCGGGCCCAGGCAGCGGAGGCAATTATCGTGTGTGTCAGTGAGTGACATATTTCTGTCACACTGAACACACCGCTTGAAACCACTGGCAGCCATCGGGGGAAAAAGGGCCCCTGCCAGGTCAAAGGACCGGGCTGCCAGCGAAAAACCGAAAAACGAAACTGACCAAAAATCAGAAAAACCGAAAAATAAGAGAAGGACTCGCAACGGCGTCGCGAGTCCGGGCAGGAAAAAGACCGGCGTCGAACCGAAGGAAAAAAGAGAAATAAATCACTAAAATCAACTTTTTCAGCGGGGACACGACGGGTACGTCTGTAGGGCTCTGCGGAAAAAAGAAGACTGGCTAAGATGGCACCCTTGGGCGGGAAGGAGACCGCGCATGCGCGCTGCAATTCCCAAAGGCTTTCTTTGAAAGCTGGGGAAAATTGCTCCGCGAGGGCTCCGTCGGCGCCGACGTCACCCATATGTGAGGACTGACTTCCTGCTTGGTCCTGGAGAAACACCCCTATCAGCCTTGACAGCCCAGACTACTCCAGCATAGACAACTGTCTGCAACAGATGACAAGCTGGCTTCTGGAAAACAACTTAACCTTAAATTACACCAAGACAGAAGTACTAATCATCACCAGGAACTGTGCCTTCACCCCTCCTCCTGTCATCAAGCTAAACATTACAGTACCAATAAAACCAGAAATTAAATATCTCTGTGGACAAAGAATTGAACCTTCAGTCTCACATCGCCAAAACTACGAGGAACACATACCTCAAAATGAGAACCATAAGATACCTCAAGCCAATCCTCTCACAGGATCACTTCCACACCATCTGTCAAGCTCTCATCACTCCCATCTTAGACTACTGCAACCCCATATACCTCAGGACTCTCAAAACAAGCAACCTGGCCACTACAGATGGTGCAGAACACTGCTGCCCAAATAATAACTGGTGCTTCAAGGCACGATCACATCACCCCCATCCTCAACAACCTCCACTGGTGCCCAATCACCTCCTGCATCTGTTATAAAGGTGCTACTGAACATTTTCAAAATCAAACAACCTCTCAGCAGACAGTCTGAAACCCCTCATCAAACCTGACAATGTGCACCAGACCCAGGAGGAGAGAGACCTCAGACAAGATCAACATACCCAAAGCATTTACTAAAATAAGACAGGATACCTCAAGAAG
The DNA here is from genome assembly GCA_033557465.1 of Ichthyophis bannanicus. NCBI lineage: Eukaryota > Metazoa > Chordata > Amphibia > Gymnophiona > Ichthyophiidae > Ichthyophis > Ichthyophis bannanicus. Next base: position 119,661,521 of record CM066041.1, read on the forward strand.
AGCATTATCCCTAGCCACGCCAGCACGTGAACTCACTCCCCAACAACCTGAGATCAAATACAGACTTCAAGGACTTCAGGAAGATGCTCAAAACAATTCTCTTCACAGAACATAAGGACATCATCTGACCTGACTGACAGCCCTCTTCGCCCTACCTCACCTCCTTTCCAAGCTACCTCCCCCTCCCTACAATATGTATATAGTACCTGTACATAGATCTCATTGTATATAGCTCACCCTGCAATCATATTTCACACAATTCTAACTGCATGCCCGCACCCATGCACTGTTTGATTTGTAACCACTTTAATTTCAGGATAAAGCGGTATATAAATCCTTTTAAATAAATAAAGTATAGCCGCCTCCGCAGCTTACTGATAAATCTTACTTTGCTTCAGACTACAGTCCAATGCACAATACCAGGGAGGGATGTGGCACTAAACTGGAGTTCCTCAAGGAACAACAATTAGCAGGTAAGTCTAATTTCATCTTCCTTATCGTCCCTCCAGTCTAGTCCCAAACCTCTTTGGATGTAACCTAGCAGTGAACAATTTTAAATGGGACCTGCCTGACACACTGCTGATCCAAACCTAGTATCCCCTTCCGCCTAAACATCTAGTCTGTAATGCTTAACAAAGGAATTCAATGACAACCAAATCGCCGCCTTACACATCTCCACTGCTGGCACTAAACTGAACTCCGCCTAGGAAGCCACCTGTGCAGTCGTCGAATGGGCTCTTAAGCCCTTCGGAACAATCTTGCCCTTCAATACATATGGCAACGCAATAGCCTCCTTAAGCCACCTTGCAATGGAAGATTTTGACGCCGCTTCACCTTGTCTTGGCCCCCCTCAAACAAGACAAGCAAATCTGTCCGTCTTGCAGAACATAGCCATTCTCTGCAAATATTTCCTTAATACCTGTCCTACATCCAACCGATGTAGCCGTCCTTTGGACTTATCCTTGCCATCTTTCTCCAACACTGGCAATGACACCACCTGATTTAAGTGAAACACCGACACCACTTTCGGCAAGAAAGAGGGAACCATTCTCAAAACTACTTTCTTGTCATAAAATGACAAAAAAGGCTCCCTACACGACAAAGCCTGCAATTCCGAAATTCTCCGTGCCTAAGAAATACCCACCAAAACCACCACCTTAAGAGTAAGATCCTTCAATGTCGCTTTAGGCAAAGGCTCCTGTAACAACGCTTCCAGCACTAAATTGAGATCCCACACGGGTACTGCTGCTCTGCATGGCGGCCTCAAAAACAGAAACAGCTGACTCTGATCACATCAAGCAGCCCATTACTTGATCGTAAGCGGGGCATTCTCTGGCTGACCTGCCTGCTCCAATCAGGGCTGGGGGAGGAGCCTTCCTACCGTTCATCAGCTGCCACCATCAGGCACGCCTGCGCCTTGCAGGCCGCGTCAGAGGGCCCTTTGGCATGGTCCTTAGGCACGAGACAAATCATACAGCTAATTTCAACATACAAACTACAAAAACAGGGTAAGATATCAGCGCATCACCTTAGGATAACCTTTTCGCCTTTTTAAGATTCAAATAGCTCTCACTTCCTTCACACCGAATGATCTAATAGTAAGAGTCTTATAATAGAAATTCTGCCCACCAAAGTGTTTAAAAATCACCATCAATCAGTAGGTACAAGAAAACTACCTGTTTCGATCTTTTATTTCAATTTACTACAGTTATTTAGTATCTGCAATCATGCATACAATCATTCTTCTCTATTTTAATAAGGTTTTCCTTACTCAACAAGCTATACCTAATAATTTAATTTTAAACCCACTTAGACATATCCACACAGGCAATATTAAATGTAATAAAAATAAGAGACACCTATATAAAAAATAAAAACCCAAAATTATTTCCCCCATAGCTAAGCGTACCTCAACTAATCCAATTCTTAATTCACCTATTAATTGCATACTATGAGAGGGTACCCAAAAAAAACAGGAATAACATTGCCGTGGGCGGAGCTTGTGTAGTACGCACTTCTGCCGCTAGGCGTGTATAGTGCAACTCATTGTCAGTTCAGTGCCGCCTGTGTTGTCGACCTGGCTTGTTCTGTTCATCTGCAGTGATTGTTTTTGCTAGCGCTGTTTTGTTCTTGTTTCTTTTTTTATGATGACAAGTTTAAGTGAACAACGTGCAGCTGTGAAATTTTGTTTTCTACTCGGTAAAAATTCTGCTGAAACTGTTTTAATGTTGAAAACAGCTTATCAAGATGACGCTATGGGAAAAAGTCAAGTGTACCAGTGGTTTGCTCGGTTTAAAAATGGCGACATGTCGATTGATGACAAACCTCATTCTGGGCGTCCTTCAACTGCCCGAATCGACGAAAATATTGAAAAAATTAGAGAGCTTGTGCTCACAGACCGTCGACAGACAATTGATCAACTGTCAGAGATTAGTGGGTTATCTTGGAGCTCGGTTCAGCGAATTTTAACGGAAGATTTGGGAATGAAAAGGGTTGCTGCCAAGTTTGTTCCTCGGGTTCTGACTGACAATCAAAAGGAACATCGAGTTGAAACATGTTGTTTTGAAACAACAGCTTGAAACTGATCCAGATTTTCTGTCAAAGGTCATTACAAGTGATGAGTCATGGTGCTATGGTTACGACCCAGAAAAAAAAGCAACAGTCAAGCCAATGGAAGACGTCATCGTCACCCCATCCAAAAAAATGTCGTCAAGTCAAATCAAACATCAAAACAATGCTGATTTGCTTTTTTTATGCCAAGGGGGTAGTTCATTCAGAGTTTATTCCCCCAGGTCAGACCGTCAATCAAACCTTTTATTTGGAAGTTTTAAGAAGATTGCGCAACAGTGTTCCTCAAAAAAGACCCGATTTGTGGCAGACAGGAGACTGGTTCTTCCACCACGACAATGCACCTGCACACACAGCCATCTCTGTTAGACAGTTTTTGGCTAAAAATGGCATGGTTCCGCTGCCCCACGCACCTTACTCACCTGACCTGGCTCCGTGCGACTTTTTCTTATTTCCACACATGAAAAGGGGCATGAAAGGACACCGATTTGACAACATTGAAGAAGTCAAGAAAAAAAGGAGGGAGGAGCTGTCAGCCGTTTCTAAAGATGACTCCAAAAAATGTTTCGAACAGTGGAAGCACCGGTGGGACAAATATATCAGTTGTAATGGAGAGTATTTTGAAGGGGATAAGGTTGTTTTGTAAAGAATTTGAAATAAATAACTTTAAAAAAATAATTCCTGTTTTTTTTGGGTACCCCCTCGTAATTAATGCAAGGTCAATAAGAAATAAGTCAAATACTATATTATGATTATATAATAGACCAAAAGATTGACATCATGTGCATAACTGAAACCTGGCTAAAGATACAGACCAAGTCAATTTAAACCAAATTACTCCTACTGATTTTGACATGTTTAGCTGTCATAGAGAACATAGAAGAGGTGGTGGAACCCTAATTCTTGCAAGGAAAATCTTCAAATTTAAAACTGTCATAATGAACAACCCATCTGAAACAACTTCAATCGTGATATCAAATCACCATCTCAACATTTGTCTCACAGACCACCTATTAACAATCCTTGAATTAATTTGTTCTCACACCTCTTTGTATAAACCACTAATTGCTTTAGGTAATTTCAACTTAGGCTCTTCACCTCCTAAAGAATCTCAAGCTTTCTTAAAGGCTTTGGAATCTTTAGATTAAACAGGCAATTAATCAACCAACTCATCAACATGGATCAATTCCAGATTTGATTTTCCATCCAAAGCAGCTTTTAACATTTAATCAAATCTCAACACCAAGAATAACTACAGTACCCTGGTCTGATCATTACATAAATTTCTTTTACACTAACTCTAAATAAAACTTCATTCCCAACAATTAGAAACCGAATATAAAATAAGAAAATTTAAAGCCTTTCATGCAGAAAACTTCCTTGCAGAAGTCATTCCTCACTTGCACCAAGAATGCAATGAACTAGACACTTCCATACAAAACTGGAATAAAATCATTTCTGATGCCTCTCTAGCTCCTAATAAAAATAAGACACAAATGCGTAGAAGAAACAGTGCACCATGGTATTCAAATGAAGTCAGAGACGCAAAACGCACACTAAGAAAATTAGAACGTAAATGGAGACAAAATAAATCTCAGCACAGAGTTCTTGTATAATGTTAAGCAAATAGAATATAATAACATGATTAACGATCGCAAACAGCAATACCACACAAATTTAATTTTGAAGTCAGCTAATAAACCGAGGGAGTTATTCAGCATTGTGAAGCGACTCAAAGTAAGCACTCCACATCATGACTGCCAAATAGATCCTCAAGAATATGCAAATTATCTAATAAGCAAAAAAATGTGAATCGGTTAAGCATTATTACATCCTCACAATCTACTCAACTAATGGTAAAAACCTTCAATGATCCCAAACATTTTTGGACTGATTTTTCTATACCAACAAAAAACAACATTGAAGATATAATAAGCACAATCAACACAACCACCTCTCCAGCCGATCCATGTCCAGTAGAGTGGATTAAAAACACTAAAACAATTGAGCTCACATTTGATGACATTTGTGGAAAATGCGATAAGACAAGGTTATTTACCTGCTATTCTCAAAAAATCATCAATTAACCAGTACACAAAGGCAAATTATTAAGCACCTCTGACCCCAAGTCATACCGTCCGATTTCCAGTTTACCATTTATCTCAAAGGTTATAGAGAAAGTAGTTCAAAAACAATTGCAGAATCACATAAATTCATATGCACCATTGGATTTACACCAACATGGCTTCAAACCATTTCACAATGTGGAATCTCTACTTATTTCACTATTTAATAACCTCATAACCGGCCTGGACAAAAAAAATGTTTTTCTTTTAGTATTTCTTGACAGCAGCATTTGACACCGTATCTCATTCAATAATGCTCCAACATCTTGAAGATATTGGCTTATGTAACTACATCCTTAAATGGTTCACATCCTACTGAGTAATCGTACGCAAATAGTAAAATGTGGAGAAAAAAATCCTCTCAAATCCCCGGCACAAAAGGTATACCACAAGGATCAGCTTTATCATCCATTCTTTTTAATATCTATATTCAACCCGTATGTCAAATTATTACACAGCACGGAATAAATTACCATCTCTACACTGATGACATTATGATCTATACTACAATCGACCAAAATTCTTTAAACACAGTAACAATTGATAAATGTTTGACTGACATGAACTGGCTTGCAAATAATAATTTTAAAATAAATTCTGACAAAACTGAAGCATTATTAATCTTTAAACGTCAAAACCTAAAGGCTCCTAAAGAAATTAATATCCTAAACAAATCCATAAAAAAACTTAGTGAAGTAAAGTACCTTGGCGTAACCCTAGATAAACATCTAAATTTAAAATCACATGTAAATAAAATTACAAATAAAGCTTACCATCGTTTAAAAATCATTAGAAGACTTAAACCAATTTTGCATACAAATCATTTCCGAACAGTATGCCAAGCAGTTATTACACCTTTACTTGACTTTGGAAACATCCTTTATCAAGGTCTTCCCAAAAATACCATCCACCCCTTTCAAATGGTTCAAAACACCACTGCAAGAATTATAATGGGATCCACAAAATATGAATATGTAACTCCCTTGCTTGAAGAACTTCATTGGCTTCCAATCACTGCAAGATCAAAGTACAAAAATCTGATGATCATTTTTAAAATTCTTCAAGGACCATCAGCAGATATTCTAAAATCTATTATTTCTAAAGACACAAGCTCAAGACCCAGACGTTCCCAAGCTACCAACAGACTTAATACCTATCTTAATGTTAATAAATCTAAACAAATGACTTCTAAAAGGGCTTTTTCATTTATGGCACCAAAACTATGGAACTCTATTCATGAGGAATTAAGATTTCAAACCGACATGAAAGACTTCCGCAAGTCCCTTAAGACATATCTGTTCATCGAGGCTTATGCAAACAACCTATCACATAAAAGTTCAAGATACCTTACTGTTTCTACTCAATTTTATGTTATAGTATAGTATTATACCGTATTTTTCGCACCATAAGACGCACTTTTTCTTCAGCAAAAAGTGTGAGGAAAAGTGCCTGCGTCTTATGGTGCGAATAGAAGAAGTTGCAGAGCGGCAGAGGTGGGGGCGTGGTTTGTTGCGATCTGTCGCTCTCCGTCGGCAGAGTTCAGGGTCTCGTCTCTTGTGCGTGAGGGGAGGTGGGAAAAGTAACTTGGTTTAGCGGGAAACGACTCGGTCGCGTGCTGCTGAAGCGCGTTTAGTTAGCCCGCGCGCGCAGCCGCAACCGCAGGAGGAGGGCGAGACTGGCGCGTGAAGCCAGGCCCCGGCAGAGGCGCCCCAGCTGCCCACCGTGCTCATGTCCGTGCGGGTGTCGCTGCCGGCCGGCGGCGACGAGGCTTTGTGGCTGCAGCTGCTCATGGAGCCGGAGAGAGCCGGGGAGTTCCGCCTGACGCTGCGGCGCACAGAGCCCACGGGCAGCGGGAGCATGGTAAGGGGGGAGCCCCGGCTGCTGAACGTGTCTCTTTGAGCGTCGGGCTGGTAACTTACGCGGCCGTGTGGTTCCAGCGCGGAGGGAACCGAAAGCTGCCCCAGCTCCTTCCGGGTGAAACGTAGCCCCGCTGTCAGCCCACACACTGGCTACAGGACTCCCGGCATGTTTTCCTTAGACTGGCTCCAGCCGAGTGTCCTAGGGGGGGCTGTGTCACAGGTTGGGAAAACAAAGACGGCGCACCTACAAATCATAGTAAACGGCAGATACAGATCAGCAGGGCCCATCTAGTCTGCCTATTCTACAACTGCTGCTGAGCTTTCCTATAGCGCTACAAGACGTACGCAGCGCTGCACAGACATGTCAGAGATGGTCCCTGCTTATCAGAGGTTACAATCTAGTCAAGACAGACAACACAGTAGCTGTAGACATGGGACACAATGTTGAGGGGACTGGATATTTCACATGGTAGGGGCGTAGAGTGTGAAAGCTCTTAGGTAGGCATACTGGCTGCTTTTCTGGATTTGTGGCGATAGACTAAGGAGGTTCTGCGTGCTTTGCCTTCGTGGTCCGGTAGTGTTAGGGGTGCTGATAAATATTTGTAGGCTCTTGGCAGTGAGGCTATTGCATGCTTTGTGGATGATGATGATGACTTTGTGTTTGACTCTAGATGCAGTGGGGAGCCAGTGGAGTGATTTCAGTATGGGTGTAATGTGCATATGCTTGGAACCTCTGAAGAAGAGTTCTTGGGGTTTTCCGAAGACTAGAGTACTCAAACCTTTGTCTTTATGTGTTAAAGACAGTGATAATGGTTCTTAATGCCACTGTTGACTGCTGTTCAGTTTATATGGTTCAAATATTATTCTGTTATACTTTATTAAATATTTTATTACACTATTTGGTTCAGAATATTTTTCTCCTCTAAAAACCAGGTGCGTCTTATGGTCGGGTGCGTCTTATGGTGCAAAAAATATGGTAGTTTCTTTATATACTATTACAATGTACTGTAATTTATTACAATGTCTTGTCTCTCTATCCTCCATGCCCCAATGTAAACCCTTTTGTTGTCCTGTTAATCACTTTGATTGAAGGATAAGGTGGTATACAAAACTGATTAAATAAATAATAAAAGCGATGCCGCTCGTAAAAATCGCCTAACATCTGGATAAGACCCGAGCACCTTCCCATGATAACAAGAGAGTGCTGCCAACTGAACTCGCAAAGATGCGGCCACTAGTCCTTTATCAAAACCATCCTGCAAAAAGGACAAAACTTGCAGTACGGAGGCCTTTAATGCTGTTACTCGCCTACCTTCGCATTATGACTCAAACAGCTGCCAAACCCATATATACGCCACCGAGGTAGATCTACACCTGGACCTCAATGAGGTAGAAATTACCGCTGTCGAGTAACCCTTGGCAGTCAACCTTGCCCTTTCAAGAGCCAAGCTGTAAGCGAGAACCAAACCACTTGAGGCATATTTAAACGGGCCCTGCACTAGCAGATCTCTCCTGACCGGCAGTTTCCACGGATGCCCCACCAGGAGACGTATTAGGTTGGCATACCATGGCCTTCTTGGCCAATCCGGCACAATTAGGATCACCTGACCCTTGTGCCACTCTATTCACTGCAGAACCTGACCTATTAACACCTAAGGTGGAAATACATATAGGAGCTGATCCTCCAGCCACCTCTGAATCAGAGCGTCCAAACCTTCTGACATTCCTTCTCACCTGCTGTAAAATCCTTTGCTGATGCGATCCATCACCAGAGTTCCCCATCAGTGTACCAGTAAGTCGAACACCTCCTGATGGAGAACCCACTCTCCTGGGTCCACCTTGACGCGACTCAAAAAAGAAATTGGCTGTCACATTGTCCACCCCCGCTACATGTGCTGCCGATAACGCCTCCAGATGCAATTTGGCCCAACTTAAGAGCTTCTCTGCCTCTTCTTCGAGAGCCACGCTGCTGGTGCCTCCTTGGCGATTGATATAGGCCACTGCTGTGGTGTTGTCTGACAGCACTCAAATCGCTTTCCCCTGCAGGTGCTGTTGAAAAGCTCGAAGTGCTAGAGTGACTGCCTTTAGTTCTAACCTGTTGATTGACCAACTCCTTTCTTGTTTTGTCCACTGATCCTGGGCAAACTGTCCCTCGAAGTGCGCTCCCCAGCTGAACAGACTGGCATCCGTTGTCAGTAGCCTGCAGTTCGGCGACTCCAACGGCATCCCCTTCTCCAGACACCCTGGAGCTGGCGACTCCAACGGCATCCCCTTCTCCAGACACCCTGGAGCTAGCCACCACTGCAGAGTCTCTTGAGGACAGGTCAGCCTTTGTGACAACTGATTGGACTGATGCAACCATCTTCTGAGCAGAGTTCTCTGCAACGGTCTCATGTGGACCCTGGCCCCCAGCACTAACTCGAGCATGGCCACGATTGTTCCCAAGAGCTGTAAATAATGCCATGCTGTGGGAGCCCTCCTCTTCAAGAAGGCTTGGATGAGCTGTCTTAGCCCTTGGGCCCTGAGGTGCGGTAGGAACACTCTGCCGCTTCTTGTGTCGAAGCGGGCCCCTAAGTACTCCAACTCCTGTGACGACTCCAAATTGCTCTTTGTTACATTGACCACCCATTCTAGGCTCTGCAGAAATTGCACCACCCTGAGGGTAGCCTCCTCACTTTCGCTCTTATCAACCAATCGTCCAGGTAAGGGTGCACTACTACTCCTTCCCTGAGCAATGCAGCCGCCACCACCACCACCTTGGTGAAGGTTCACGGTGCTGTTACCAAACCAAATGGTAATGCCTGGAACTGAAAATGGCCCATGGGAACCACAAACCTGAGGAACCGCTGATGCTCTAACCGGATCGGTATGTGCAGATACACCTCAGAGATCTAACGACGTGAGATATTCTCCCTGCCAAACCCGCCACTATGACTGATCTCAGGGTCTCTATTTCAAAGTGCGACATTGAGACACTGGTTCATTCTTTTGAGATCCAGGATCGGCTGCAAGCTTCCTTCCTTTTTTGGCACTAGAAAATATATGGAGTACCGACTGCATCTGCACTGGTCTGCAGGCACCGGCACCACCACCACCACCACCACCACCACCACCACCTTAAGGACCAGAAGCCTTTCTAAAGTCTCTTGCACACAGACAGCTTTGATCTCGCCCTGCATGAGGATTGAACGAAGGTGTCGAGCACTGGTCGTTGGAACTCAAGAGCATACCCTTTCTAAATGACCTCCAACACCCACTGATCTGATGTAATTTGGGCCCAGGCAGGATGGAACTCCCTTAGTCGACCGCCCCCACCCATGGGTACTAATCCTGCCTCAACCCCCCCCCCCCCCTCCCGCTTCATTGTGACTTCTTGAGGTTTGGGGACGAAGAGGCTCCAAAAGCTCTGCCCGCTCCTCTGAACCCTCGCAACCCCTGGGATCTATTCTGAAAACGTCCTCTCTGAAACTGACCAAATCTCAGTGAGCAAAATCAGCAAAACTCCCTTTGCTGGCTTTTGGATGCCCCTAGAGGATGACCCTGCTTCTGCTTGTCCTCCGGCAACCTTCTGCCCTCAGACTCTCTGATATCCTTAACTAACTTATCCAAATCCTCTCCAAAGAGGAGCTTACCTAGCCTTGCTTTAGAGGAACCATCTGCCGCCCAGTTACGTAGCCACAGATACCTCCATGCTGCCACTACTGACACCATGCTTTTCGAAAGACCTCGAATAAGATCATAATGAATATCCACCAGATAAGCCACCCCGGATTCCCTCCAGGATGCCTCCTCGACCACGTCCTCTATCTACACTTCCTTAATTCTTTGGTACCATTGAAGACAAGCCCTTGCCACCCATGTACCACAAATGGAAGCATGCATGGAAAGTGCAATGACATCAAAGACTTGCTTTAACAAGGTGTCTAGCCTCCTTATCCTGGGCATCTTTAAGAGTAGCACTTCCTTCCACTGGAATCGTTGTTTTCTTAGTAACAACTGATACCGCCGCATCCACCTTAGGCGATTTAAAAAGATCCTTATCCTGGTCCTCCAACAGATAAAGGAGTGCCATCACTCTGGAGCCTTTCAGCCCTGCTTCTGGCATATCCCATTCTTCCTGAATCATTTCCTTAACTACTCTATGTATTGGGAAAGCTCTCTGGGACCTTCACACCTCCTGCAATAAAGGGTCCTCCAATGTGGAATCCTTTTTCCCTTGGTCGGCATGTTCAGTGCCTTAAGCGTTTGTCTTGCCTTGTCTTCCTGCTCTGCGATCTCACCTTCCTCAAGGTCTTGCTCTACCTCAGTCTTCCAAATTCTCTGACTGATCTTCGGAGACTAAGGCCTAGGCTTTTGAGATGGGGTGCTACCTGCCCCCAAGTCTAGAGGAGTTACAGGGTGCTTTAACCCCAGCAGATGCTGCTGACCCCCGTTCAGCCCCCCCAAGGGCCTGCTGGAGCAGCATCACAAATTCTTGGGAGAATATTGCTGCCAAACCCCCCCCCTCTTGTAACAGAGGTTGGGAAGTGGGGGCGTCTGGAGCTGAGGATGGCCCCACCAGCTCCGGGGGTGGTACGGCTGGAGAAAGGAGTTCTGGTGAGACAGCAGCATTTCCTCTTTGCACTTCTACCCCACTTTTCTCTGCAATCTCCACCGATGCCACTTCCTGCGCACAACTCCTGCACACCCCCGCATCAGAGACCGACCCTCTTCTGGCCCCACAAAGCAAACACTGAGGTCTAGAAGACATGATATCCTCAGTGAAACCTTCACAGATTGCCTGCACATTCGGCTTATTTTTTTCAACAAACTTCACCGAAGAGCAGCCCAAGTTGTCTCTCAACTAGTCTCTGTCAGCTGTAGTCTAACTCCAAAATAAATGCCCCCATTGACAGGCAATTTACAGTCGCATGGTTTCCCACATGGCCTGGGCCTAATGGCTCTCCAACACCTGCCCACTCCACTGTACACACAGCTTTTGGTTCCCTGGCGCCTGCTTCTGTTCTTGCAGCCGATAAGAGCCCCACTCTGCACACCCGCACACAGCCTGTCATTTGGCGGCTTCCGCATCAGGGAGAGAGCCGCTGCTGTGGCTCCGAAGGCCTGCTCACTGTCAGCTGTCTGAATGCTGCCTTAGGCTCATCACCCGCTCAGTGGGTTCGGGAACCAGAAGCCCCACTGACAATTCCCTCACTCTTCCCTGCTAGTATTAACAGGCCTCCAGGGAGGGGAGGAGCAGCCTTTGCAGTCACCCAGCTTTAAGTCCAGGGCACACAAAACTCCTGATTCTCAAAATGTAAAGGTGTGCATATATATATATATATATATGCATATATATATATATATATATATATATATATTTTTTTTTTTTTTTATCAAATCAACCTAACTACCCACTTAACTAACTACCACTACAACTTCCTTAATCATTCCTCCAGTGAGCCCTGAACCTCCTAGGCTCACAACTCCTTCAGCTGCTTGGAGACTGAGATTACTGGAGCAAGGAGGCGGTTCCTGGACTATTTATACTGGTGTCACCAAAAGAGTGACATGCTCAGTCTCCAAGCTGCAAGAGGAGGTGCTAAAGCCCCAGAGGTTCGGGACTAGACTGGAGGGACAATAAGGAACCATTATTTCTTGAGAGGACAATACCAAAAAAAAAAAAGCTCCAGCAATATAAGCCCCATTGCCAACATGCAACTGGAATTTGTTCAGATCATATGCAAATGAATGATCAGGAGGCAGACCTCTGTCTCAGGTGACAGCACTGTGAACCTGGATTTGGATCTCCCATCACATGCTAGCCCAGAGAGGGCTAGCATGTGCTGCGGAGGTCTATTTAAGCCGACAAACAGCATGGGTGCCCCCCCCCCCCCCCCTTGTGTCTCTAGCCAAACCATCCTGAGAGGAAGGAACAACCGACTGTACTGAGGAAAACAAAGAGGGTAAGGAAAAAAAAAGACTGGATACAACCACACACACTAACATGAAAAAAAGTTTAATGCCACACTTTCAGCATTAACATTTTTGTGTTAAATTAATCATGAATTGTGACAGCTGGCCCAAGCATAAAGAGTTACACTTATTTCAGAAGACTTTGACCACTTCAATTGGTGTAGAACGCATTTAAAGAATGGGCAGAATCCACAGTTCTCTAGATATCTTGCTGCAGCTGAACGTGATGGCAGAAGATGCAGCATTTGTCTCCTTTTGCTGGTCCCCTGGATTTGTATGGGCATCAGTGAAGGGATCCAGTCAGCCCAAATAGGCATCTTGACTCCATTCTACTTTTCTTGCTGCTCATATTTGTGCTTGATGTGTTTCCACAATTTCTACAAAAAAAAAATCAACCCAAGAACAAATCACACTTCAGAACAAAACATTGCAAATGCAATACAAAAGATCCACCAGGGGGTGGAAAAATATTTAGACTACTTGGATACCAAGGCAAAATCTTCCCTTTTAATAATGCTCCATGCAGTCAATGAAATTAAAAAAAAACAAAAAAAAAAACACACACACAAATCTCAGATAGCAACTCCACTGAAATAAATCTACAAAGTGAAAAGGTCCAGTATCTTCCCACCCAGAATTCCAAATGAAAGGTGTTATGCCACTACCAGAAAGCAAGGTTAACAAACTTCTGCTATTTTTCTGTAACTTTTTAACAATGTAAATTTATATTTACATTTAACATTTTAAAATTATCTGGGGCTTATAGCTTCTCTTTCTTTGCTTGCGTTCTGGTTATTATCTGTCCAGCTTGTCCTTGGCTAATTTGTTGTTCATATATTGTACTTCAGGCCTTGACAAATTTATTTTGGATTTAGGAGCCAGCAATAGAGCCCTCTCCTCTTTGTCACAACTGAAGCTGAGGAGCAGGATTGCTTCTGCAGTCTACCAGGCACCCCCTCCCCCCCATTGTGTGTCTAAAGGAAAAGAAGGTTTAGAAAATCAGAACCTTAATCGCACTCCTAACAAGGCACTGGCAGAAATATAGAGATAAAGGTCCCTTCCCCACCCATTGTCCTCCACCCTTTTTTATCCTGTTCCTTCCCTAACAATCTGCCACCCTCAGCCCCAAGTAAGCCAGTCAGCCTTCTCTGCCCAGGAAATGAGTCCGTCTCCCCCAGCCTAGCTATTTGTAATCACACAGCAAGCAGGTCTGCTGCCACCCTCTCCAGCCCTACCACTGGCAAGCTAGTCTGATGTCAGAGAGCCACTCCCCTCCCCCAGCTTCAATAATCCAGATAAACCACTTCCCCCTCCCTAGCTAGGCTGAAGCAAAAACCTCACTCTGCTCTTTATGCCCTCCAGAGCAGAAATATCCTCTTCCATGCAAGCACAGCTCTGTATAAATCTAATCCTTGCCGTGCAGAAACTCACATTGATCTTCAGTTCAAATCTCATGAGACCAGTGAAAGAGTTGCACCATTCAGCTCCTACTCATACAAGCAGAGAGGATTATTCATGCTTCAGCAACAATTAAAAAAAAACAACAACCCACAAACAAAACAAAACAGCCACATACAACCCCAATCACAAAACAAAAGCACACACAATTTTTTTTCCAGGGCAAAATCCAAAGCAAGACAAATTTCTAATAGCCAAGGTGACCTGGCACCTGAGATTTGACAAACCCTGTTGTACTTTTATATTTTCTTATTTGTATATCATATTTGTTTTTATATATTTATTTATTATTTTTATACAGCACCCTGTTTGTGAAGTATGGTTAATCAAATCCATTAAATATCTATATAAGAACCAGGGAAGCCAGGTTTCAATCCCACAGATGCTCCTTGTGACCTTCAGCAAGTCACTTCATTTTCCATTGCCTCAGGTACAAACTTAGGACCTCATTTACTAATGCTCATTAATGCAAGTAATGTGCTTGGTTAATAAATAGGCCTCACTGAGAATAATGGGACTTGCATTAAACATGCATTAATCCACACGCCTCGTTTACTAACGTGCATTTTATTTAATTTATTTGTTTTTATATATCGTGCTATTACAGATCAGTGCGGTTAATAGATCATATGTCCTTTGAGCTACCAATGAAAAGATATGATCTAAATACAAACACTGATCTCATCTCAGCATCAAGAACATATGCTATGCCATATCAAGTCACACCAAAGGTCCATCAACCCCAGCATCCTGCCTTCAACAATGGTTGATCCAAGACAAGTACCCAGCAGGAATCCAAATAATAAGTTAAATCCATCTGTTTCTCTTCCCCCAGACTCTTTAACCCCCTACGGTGTGCTGTGATTCTATTAAAATTCTGGGTTTCCTTTTAGACTCTTGTCTTCGCTTCAAGGGTCAAACTGATGCTGCCTCGAAGTCCCGTTTCTTTGCATTACATCTGGTCTATTCCCTCCATCCTCATTTCCTCAACTTCAGCTTCTTGTTATAGCCTTCATAATCTCCTGACTTTATTATTGTAACGCTCCTTACATGGTCTGCCTTTTTACTACATCTTCAATCCATTGCAGCTAAACTCATTAATGGTTCTCATAGCTCTGATCATTCCTCCCTTCCCCTGATCTCCCTCGTATATCTAGGCTGAAATCCAAGGGCCTGATATTCAGCACCAACAGCTAGCTGCCAGCGCTGAACTTAAAATCCAGATATTCAATGAGGGAGTCATAGCCTGGCTCTGGCATCGAATATCCAGGCTGCTTGGCTTGCCGCAAAGCTAATCAGGCAGCATAGTATTCAGCAGCTGCCTGGTTACCTTCTGCGGTGAAAGCTAGGCCAGGGATTCCTGCGCCTTTGGCCATGTATTGCTAACTACTACTATTAATCATTTATAAAGCACTACAAGGCACATGAAGTGCTGTACAAACACGTAAGGAGGACAGTCCCTGCTTGAAGAGCTTACAACCTAGTTAAGACAGACAGTACAATACAAGAGAACGACGGGTTCAATAGGGAGAGGAGACACAAGGAAAACAAGAGATCAGGATCCAAAAGCAGCTTCAAAGAGGTAAGCCTTTAGCATGGATTTGAAGAGGGAGAGGTGAGACTTGACGTAAGGATAGAGGAAGCTTGTTCCAAGCATAAGGAGCAGTAAGGTGAAAGGATCGAAGTCTGGAGTTGGAATTAGAAGAAAAAGGCATAGAGAGAAGTGAAATTCATGAGGAGAGGTGTAGGGAGAGAGGAACGGTAATGAAGGGCAGTAGAGTGAATGCATTTATTGGTTAGAAGTTTGAAATGAATATGGAATCAGAAGGGGAACCAGTAACTGGGCAGATAGCGATAGGTGTCACCCCTGAATACCCCACCACTAATTGGTTAGTACTGGGGCGTGTAGTGGTGGCACCCGTGGATATTTAGCGGCACTAACCAGACAGTGTAAGTGCCACTGAATATCCCACAGAGCGGCATGTACTTGACTGCAGGTCTGCAAACTGTAAATGCCTTTTAATAATTATATTGAACCCTAAGATTGTAACTCTGGTTCATCATGCTTACTAGTTTTCCCACGCCTCTCCTTACCTCCCTGCCTGCTCCCTCCATTCCTCACAAGATTCTCTTCTCTCCTTTCCCCCTCCATCCGCTCTCTGGATTGACTTCAAGGATTCTTCCTTCATGTATCTGAGTCCTCATCTCTGAACTCTCTCTTCTTTACCCCAAGATAGGAACCCTCTTTCCCTAAATTTAATAAGTCCCTCAAAACCTGTCTTTCCAGTTCTCCTTCCCTAATGTTCCCTCTGTTAGTCCTCTTCTGTTCTCAGGCAACTTCCTGAATTTCTCTCTCCCCACCCCACTTTTCTTTCATTCACTTTTTTGATGATTTTTTTTTAAACATTTCCCCTCCTGCTCCTACTCCCTGTCTATTTCTTTCATTTATGTTTCACCCTCCACTTCTCCTCCTCCTCCTATATTTAATTGCAAACCACTTTACTTGATCTGACTAACATAGTATAAATAAATCCAATCCAAATCATTCTTGTTCATATCCAGGGATATAAACAGTAACTTTCTCAAATCTACCTGGTGAATAACTGTTTATGGAGTTATCTTGTAGGACATTTTACTGACCAGTTAATGTCCTTTTCTTGAGCCCCGCTAGACCAGTCCAGACAAATGGATTGTGATCCCCTACCAACAGATTGGTGGAGACAAAGAACCAATGAAAAGCACAGGTTTCAAAGACATCATTCCCATGCCTCTAGTCTATGTTTCTATGAGGGGACATGGGATGAGGGTGAAGGGAGATAGATTCAGGAGTGATATGCGGAAATATTTCTTTACGGAAAGAGTAGTGGATCCGTGGAATAGTCTCCCAGTGGAGGTGGTAGAGATGAGGACAGTAACTGAATTCAAAAAAAGCATGGGACCAACACAGAGGATCTCTAAAGGTAAAAAGTGGACTGTTGTAGTTGTTGATATGGGAGGACAGACTAGATAGGCCATGTGGTCTTTTTCTGTCATCAGGTTTCTATGTTTCTAGTCACTTTAGCCACCAGAGGTTTCTTCAGTATTTTGTCCCAAAGCATATAGGAGAAACATGGCAAGCCCCACAAAACCTCAATCGTGGGCAACAATGAGTAAGCCATAGTAGAGAACTATGTACAGAAAAGCATAAACATTAGGCGGGCAGTAGAAGATGAGCCTGCAGAGCCAAGTATAAAAATCACAGTGGACCCAAGAATTCTGTAGCAGAAGAACAGAGCACATACAATTTCTGGGGTGGGCCCTGGACTGAACCAGCAGGACTCAAGGAAAAGACATTAATTGGTAAGTAAATGTCACCTTCCATATCATTCTGCTAGACCAGTCCAGACAAGTGGGACGTACCAAAGCTATGATTCTATTGGGCAGGAAGAAGACAGCAGCTCGCAAAACCCTTGAGCCAAAAGACGTATCCGCCCACATGTGGACATCCAAGCAGTAATGCTTGACAAAAATGGAAAGTGATGCCTACGTTGCTGCCCAACAGATGTCTGCAGGGACTACAGAGCTCCGCTCCACCGACGAGGACACTTGGGCTCAGGAAGAATGGATGCACAAACCCTACAGAACCGGACGGTTCTGCAACAGATATGCAGTGGCAATTGTCTCCTTGATCCAGTGCCCCAAAGTCGACAGCCATCATGTCACTCTTGCATGGGCCAACAAACAGCACAAAGAGATGGTCAGACTTACAAAAAGAATTTGTAACTTTCAAGTACCGGAGAAGCACCCTTCGGACATCCACAAGGCAGAGACCCTTATCCTTCCCCCAAGGAGGGCAAGTAGGCCACCTGGTTCACATGAAAGGGAGAAATAACCTTAGGCAAGAAGGAAGGCACAGGCCAAATGGAAACAGCCTGAATCTTGACAAGACACAGCCTGCAATTCAGAGAGCTGCCTTGTGGAACAAACTGCAACCAAGAAGACCGTCTTGAGCGTCAAATCCTTCAAGGTAGTGCGCTTCAATGGCTGAAGGGATGCAGACATCAAGGCCCTGAGCACCAAAGATCCCAGGAAGGGACCACAGACCGGATGAAAGGACGTAGATGCCGAACACCCTGAAGAAAGCATGAGACATCCTGCTGCAAGGCTAAAGACTTACTAGTCACTAGATCTCAGAAACAGGCCAAAGCTGTCACCTGAACATTCAGGGATTTAAGGGAAAGGCCCTTCTCCAGGCCATCCTGTAGAAAAGTCAGAGATGGCACCTTGACCACCTCAGGGGCTTACTGCTGAGCACCACAGTATCGCTTAAAGTGATATCAGACCTGCACGTATGCTAGCTTGGTAGACCTCCTTCAGGCTCTGAGCAGAGTGCCAACTACCACTGGAGAATAGCCTTTATGTGCTAGCCATCTCAAGAGCCAAGCCGTAAGTGAGAAGGGAACCAAGTCCTCCAAGACGATTGGTCCCTGCTACAATAGGCCCCGTAATGGACGTAACCGAAGAGGAGGCACTTGCAGGAGCTACATCTGGTTTCCAAACCATGCTCTCCTTGGCCAATCCTGTCTGGGTGGCATTCTATATGCAGAATCACACACTCCACCAGAGGCCATGGAGGAAATACGTATAGCAGGTGCTGACTTGGCCAAGGAAGAGCCAGTGCATCAATGCCTCGGACCCAGTCTCCATGTGACAAACTTTAGCACTGGAGCAGGTTGTCATCAAATCCATTTTGGGGTGACTCGAGTGGTGCAGAACCAACTGAAACACCTCCACTCTCCAGGATCCAGAGAGTGCCAGCTGAGGAAGTCTGCTTCCACACTGTCCGCCCTAGCAATGTGCTGATCCAGCAAGACTAGGAGGTTCTTCTCTGTCCAGGTAAACAGGAAAGTCATCTCCACAGCACCCCGGCACTCCTTGTGCCGCCTTGCCGACTGACATAAGCCACCACTGTGGTGGTGTCTGAAAACACTTAAACTGCCTGGCTCTCGACCAGGGGCCAGAAACGCAGAAGAGCCAACCTGATAGCCCTTGCCTTGAGGCAGCTGATGAACCACACTGCTTCTCTGTAGTTCCAATGGCCTTGGGCCATATAGTCTTGGCAATAGGCTCTTCAGCCAGAGAGACTGGCATCTGTCATCAGGAGGATCCAGGAGAAGTCGTCCAGTGGCATGCCCTTCTTCAGATAACAGGGCTGCTGCCACCATTGCAGGCCGGACTTCACCATCAGCAGAAGCATGTGCTTGAACCCCAGAGGATTCGGAGATCACAAAGTCAGCAAGGACCACTGGAGTGGTTGCATGTAAGCATGAGCCCATGGCACAATCTCTATGATCACCGCTGTCAATCCGAGCAGCTGAAGATAATCCCAGATGCTGGGAGCCTACTGCGCACAGAACAGCATCAGGAATCCAACAGTCTTTTTAAATTTTCTCCTCTGGCAAGAAACCTCTGCCCACTTGGAGTGTCGAAATGCCCTCCCAGTCCCTGAAGTTTCTGAGAGCATAACAGCTGTCTCTTTCCTCGAATGATCACCCAGTCAAGGCTTTCTGAAAAAGGACACCACTCAGGATGCCACTTGACGCTTCTGAAAGGGAAAGGATCTGGATAAGCCAGTCGTTCAGATATTGATGGACACGGATCCCTCGGTGCTGCAGCCACCACCATCCTGACCTTGAAAAACATCCTTTGAATGGTGGATAGCTGGAAAGAGAGGGTAGCAAACTGATAATGAGAGCCAAGCACAGGAAAAACGCAGATACCTTTGTTGATCTGCTTGGCTCGGGATATAAAAATACACATCAACCAGATCCAAAGACGACAAGAACTCCCCTTAGTGCACTGTTTTAAATCACAGAGCGCAGGATATGCAGGTGCTTAATGACCCTTTTCAAGTCCAGAATGGGCCAGAACAGCAGTCCTTTTTGGGCACCACAAGACAGATGGAGTATCTGCCCTTGCCCTACTCGTCTGGTGGGTACAGGCACCACCGCCTTTAGAAGCAGCAACTTGCCCAAGGTGGTCCTCACAGCATCACTTTTGATCACAGACCCACAAGGAGAGACGGTGAGTGAAGTAGCCACCTAATGGTTAGAGCATTGGCTTGGGAACTAAAAGACCAGGATTTGATTCCCACTAGCACTCCTTGTGGCCTTGGGCAAGTCACTTAACCTTCTATTGCCTCAGAAAAATCCAAGTTATCAATGTCCCTGTTTAATGTACATTACCAAGTTTAAGTTAAAATGTAAACCGCTTTTAAATACTAGAACAGTATAAAAAAACCTGTTAAATAAATGACGAAAACATATGGAATAGACTTTCTGCATTATAGGACATAGCCAAACTGAATAGTGTCTCCCAGTGATCCTTGGTAACCTGAGCCCATGCCTGAAAGAAAAGGCAAAGCCTGCCTCTAACCAGAGGAACCAGGGAAAGGGCCCCCAAACTTTCATTGCACATCTCAGGAGGGTTCTCCTCTGGAGGGGATCGAGTCCCTGGGCCCATATGCTCCACGAAAGGACAGAGAATGAGCCCAAAGCCCGGATGTACAGGGGAAGAAATGTTTTCCAGGTCAGTAATGAGAAAGTCCCGAGACCCCCCAGGGATCATGCTAGTGTGTCCTCAGTGGATGAGCAGAGACCGACAAGAAAGGGGCACCAGCTTGCTTCATAGGCTCCCTAGGCCTGTTTTACAGAAGTCAGTAAGATTTCATCTTCACCAGCTTCTCCAATTGGCTCCAAAAAGAATCTTCCCCTTACAAGCCAGTTGGGCCAATGGGGCTTTGGAAGATGAGTCTGATGCCCAATGCTGGAGCTAAATCCTACGTCATGACACAGTCGTCAGGGCACCATTCCTGGCCACCAAACGTATCAGGTCATACATGGCATCAGAAAGGAAGACCTAGCAGACTCCAAAAGCTGGGTAGTATTATCTGGTGGAAGAGAGTGAATAAACTGGAGCAGGGCTTGAAACATTAGACTGGCACTTACTGCCAGTTGCAGAATAGTAGCCTCCATGGTGAACTGTCTCTTCAACAATGAATCCACCTTACGGTCCAGAAAAGCCTTTTTAAGGCTGATCTGCCTTCCACAGGAATGGTAACAGCTTGGTAACCGCTATGGCCTGTGCATCCACCTTGGGAATACCAAATCACTCAACACACTCCAGGAAAGTGTAGATCTTCTTATACACCCTTACCCCTTAGGCAGGGTCATTAGAGTCCCACTCCAACCAGATCGTATCCTTGGATCACATCTGGGAATGAGAAGACAGTAGTAGATTTCTGCACCTCTTGAAGGAGTGGGTGTACCTTTGGCTCCTGCTCTGTACCAGAAGTGTCAGTCAAGTTCAAGGCGGATGAAACCCTGGCAATCAATGATGCCAGCTCCTCCTTCCAGAATAGGCAGATCACTCCAGCTTCTTTACAGTCTCTTGAATGCGAGAGCATTTCTTCATCCACGTCAGAGCCCAGTATCAAGCCATCTGAATCCAAGTCATAGTCGAAATCTAAGTCAGCTCCTAACTGTTCCCCATCGCTAGGGGGCACCCCTCGCCGAAGACGCTTAGCCAAAAGCACTCAAACAAGGCTTCCACTCTTAGCCTGCCCCACATGAAACTGCGCCCAGGGGTACCCAGAGGCTGCATGATCCAAATTTCCATGCCAGAAGGACCAGGCCTGCTGCAAAAAAGAAAAAAAAAAAAAGGAATTCTAGGGAGGACAATCTGGAATCCAAAAGCTCTCCTCAATGACCCCCTAACCCAGGGGCCACAGCTACAGCAAACCCTCTAGAGGAGCAGTTCACAGCATGGTCGCTGGACCTTCCGGCCGGCTGGATATCCTTATCCATAGCGCCATCGGTCACCTCCTGCCTCGAGACAGGCAAGGCTGGACTAACTGTATCCCCCAGCTGAGAGAGGGTCGAGCAGACCCTCCAGGGATAATTCAAAGCTGCCAAGCAAGAAGAGCAGAGCCCAGAATCTGGAGAAGAACCACCTCACTTGCCACAGGTCAAACAATGTTTCCTGGAAGATAAAAGGCAAGTATCACAACAGTGCATGCTAACTTTACTTTTACTGCGGTGCACATTAACTGCAACATGTTTTACAGGCACTAGGGTAGGAACGCGCATACAAACCACACGACCGCCAGGCACACAATAGGAGAAAATGCTATTAATGTGTGCAGAAAACAGCAGGTAACCCCCACACTGCACCAACAGGCCACATCGAATGAATCGGAAGCCCCCCCAACAAGGACAATGAGGAGGTCAAGCCTTAGTACTCACCCCGAGAGCCCCAGGCAGAGAATCCATACCAGGCTTCACTCTACTCCCCTGAAACTGTTTAAGTGGCTTTGCAGTACTCTGTTTAAGGTGGACACAGAAGGCGGCACAGAGGTTGTGCAAGGCTGCTACATTCTTCCACATCCTTCCAACTTCTAGCTGCTCAACAGGCTCTTATCATGATAAGTGTGTGGAGCTGAACCAATTTTCCCTCCTCCTATGGCTACCGAAAAGACTGTAGTCTAGTGGAGCCTCCCACGTCACGCTCAGTGAGAGAGTCACCCTCAAGGTGGTCCTTCACAATTGTTTAATCAATCTTTTCCTCTCAATATCGAAATTACACTTAACTGGTAATTGTAGTTCCTTGAGTCACTACAGTTTAGTCCTCCACCACTGGGTAGTACACCTCCTCCTGCAGCTTGGAGACTGGACATGTCAAACTCGTGACATCACTGGATGTAGCCTGGTGTAATCTCCCATCAGCCCCAGTGAACTATTGACAAAGCAAACTCAAAAGAGCAACAAACAAGTAGCTAGCATAACAATAACAATCTTAAAATCCCACTAAAGGTACAACTGGTAACTTATCAAACCACTAACCTTCTCTTTCAAATGAAAGAGTAAGGATTATTTTATGTTTTGGAATGGGGTTTTATTTCTTCTCCCCTCCCCCTGCCGAACCAGAGACCCTGAAGAGGAAGCAACGACAGGTCGAGGAGAAGAGAATCAGAACGACTGAAAGCCTCATGAAAACCACACTCACCTGTAGAACTTGCATCTCGCTCCCTTGAACTTGCCCTGATAAGTAAATTACTCCCTGGGCGGGAATGAGGACTAAACTGTAGTGACTCAAGGAACTACAATTACCAGGTAAGTGTAATTTTGATTTCCTTATCGTCCTTCCAGTTTAGTCCTCCACCACTGGGATGTAACAGAGCAGTACTAACGGGAGGGGCCCTTCCAGCCGGCATGCAACACCGCTGACCCGAAACAGGCATCATTCATCGCAAACACATCCAAACGTTAGTGCTCGCTGAAAAGTATGAAGAGAGGACCAAGTGGCCGCTCTACAAATCTCCACCGGCAGAACCAGACTGTGTTCCGCCCTTGTGGAGAGAGCTCGCAAGCCCACCGGCGCTGGACGACCCTGCAAAATATAGGCTGACACAATCGCCTCCTTAATCCATTGGGAAATGGAGGCTTTTGCGGCCGCTTCCCCTTTCCTTCGACCTCCGAACACCACGAAGAGATGGTCTGATTTGTGGTAGGATTCAGAGACCGCTAAGTATCTACACAGTACCCTCTTTATGTCCAAGCGCCGTAAACCTTGCTCGGCCCTGTGAGCAGCCCCTAACTGTAAGACCGGCAACGACACCGTTTGATGCAAATGGAATGGCGACGACACCTTCGGTTAAAAGGATGGGACCGGCCGAAGAACCACCTTCTCACTTGAAAAACACATGATAGGGCCTGCAATTCTGAAATGCGACGTGTCGAACAGATGGCCACCAAAAACACTGTCTTCAAAGTCAAATCCTTGACGGATGCCTGGATTAATGGCTCAAAAGGCTCCTTCACCAGTGCCCCCAAAACCAAGTTTAGGTCCCACGGTGGAACCGTAATCCTACGAGAAGGTCGAATCCTAGTAACCGCTCTAAGGAAATGCACCATATCGACATAAGCTCCAAGGGACACCCCTTGGACTTTATCTTTATAACATGATAGGGCCATCAATTGAACCATCAAAGAACTGGCTGCCAGCCCCTTCTCGAATCCGTCCTGCAGGAAACTTAACACCAAAGGCACGGATGCTGTAGCAGCACGGACCTGATGCCTCGAGCACCAATCTTCAAATACACGCCATAAGCGCGCATAAGTCAATGATGTTGACCATTTACGCACCTGAAGTAATGTTGCAATGACCGATCTAGAGTAACCTTTCTTCCTTAACTGTGCCCTTTCAATGGCCAAACCGTAAGCGAGAACCGATCTGCCTGTGGCATTTGCAATGGACCCTGAATCAACAGTCCCTCCCCGACGTTGGCAATCTCCAAGGAACCCCATCGAGCAACCTCATGAGATCGGCGTACCATGGGTGCCTCGGCCAGTCCGGAGCCACTAACAGTACTCGACCTGGATGCGCTTCGATGCGCTGAACTACACGCCCGATGAGTGCCCACGGTGGGAAGACATAGAGGAGACCTATCGATGGCCAAGGCTGAATCAGGGCGTCGATTCCTTCTGACATGGTCTCCCGTCGCCTGCTGAAGAATCGGCTCAATTTCGCCGACCGGTATGTCGCCATCAGGTCCATGACCGGCGCTCCCCACCGGCAAACTGTCACGAGACCGAAGGGCAATGCTTGAAATTGATAATATCCTCACGGGAGCGCAAACCATAAGAACGTTTGATGAGCCGCTCTGATGGAGACATGTAGATATGCCTCCGTAAGATCGAGGGACGTCAGATACTCTCCCCGACGTACCGCTACAATGACGGATCGCAGCGTTTCCATTCTGAAATGTGGCACGCAAAGACAGCGATTTACCCCTTTGAGGTCCAGGATTGGTCGAAGGGATCCGTCTTTCTTTGGCACCACGAAATAAATGGAGTATTGTCCCACGCCGTATTCTGCAATCGGCACCGGTACGACAGCTCCCAACTGCAATAGCTGGTCTAGGGTCTGCTGAACTGCCAGGGTCTTTGGTCGACCCCTGCAGGGGGACATCACGAAGTCCAGCACAGGCTTCGCCAAATCCAGTGCATAACCTTTTCGAATGATCTCCAGTACCCACTGGTCAGATGTTATTTGGGTCCAGGCAGAGAGAAAACCCCGAAGTCTTCCGCCTATCAGTTGACTTTCTGCTGGGACTCGCCTCCTTTCATTGTGGCTTTCGAGCACCACCAGCGGACACTGTTGCAAATCCTCTACTGGCTCCATGAAACCCCTGGGTCCGAGAAGCAAATCTTCCCCTTTGGAAACCACCCAAACGAGAAGGACGAAATCTCCTGAAATCTCTAAACTGACTCCGAAAGGCCGGAGAGAATTTTCCTTGCTTAGGCT
Source organism: Ichthyophis bannanicus (assembly GCA_033557465.1). Classification (NCBI taxonomy): domain Eukaryota; kingdom Metazoa; phylum Chordata; class Amphibia; order Gymnophiona; family Ichthyophiidae; genus Ichthyophis; species Ichthyophis bannanicus. The sequence continues at coordinate 119,686,830 of CM066041.1, forward strand.
TGTCCTCCGGGAGCCTACCCCCTTTGGACTCCCCTAAATCTTTAACCAGCTTGTCAAGATCCTCTCCAAACAGCTTTCCTTTAAACGGTTTACTAAGTTGTGACTTGGATGATCCGTCAGCCGACCAATTCCTAAGCCACAAGGATCTCCAGGCGGCCACCAGCGAAGCCATGCTGTTTGCTAACGCTCTGATCAGGTCGTAGTGCACATCCGCCAAATAAGCCGACCCCGATTCCAAACGCTCTAGTTCCCTTATACTTTCCTGCTCCAACTGGCCAGACTGCCGCAAGTGTTGAGACCATCTAAGGCAGGCCCTCGCCACCCAAGCTCCACAGATGGAAGCCTGCAAAGACAGCGCATCCGCTTCAAAGGACTGTTTCAACAACCCATCCCCCTTCCTATCCTGTGCATCCTTTAAGGCCGCACTACCTTCCACTGGTATAGTGGTCTTTTTTGTAACCGCAGATACTGCTGCGTCAATTCGTGGTGATCAAAACTTCTCTTTGTCCTTATCTGCTAGGGGATAGAGGCGGTTCATGGTCCGAACCCCTCTGAGGCTGGCCTCCAGCTGGTCCCACTCGTCCTGGATCATCCGATCTACCACCCGGTGAACGAGGAACACTACTTGTGCTTGACGCACTGCCTGAATGATAGGATCTTCCACAACGTCCTCCTCGGCTGGCTGCGCCATAGCAAGCTTCAGCGTCTGAAGGGATTCCGTAATAAGTGCCGTCATTTCATCCTTCCGAAACACTCGAATGATTTTTGCCTGATCCTCAGGCTCCGGTATTTCCCCTTCTTCCAATTCTTTAATGTCTGCATCGATTTCAAACTCTGCCTCCTCCGCCTCTGTCCATCCCAAATCAGCTGAAGACTGGATAGGAGGGTGGAGCTTCTTTGGGGGACAAGCTCCCCCCCATCTCCCATCCCCAGCTGCTGCATAGCCGAGGAAAGAGGTAAAGGCTCAGGCACTCTACCCTGATGCCGCAAGCAGAACGTGCCTGATGCATCAACAAGACAAAGTCAGGACAAAAATCCCCCAACTGCGGCCCGGGACCGAGTACGGGAGATGTCCCAAGGGAGCCTGCTGATGATTCTGGGCCAGGGATAGTCGAGGTACTCAAACCCGCTTCCCCCTCTATCCCCGAGGGAGTTCCTTGGAGAGTGCAACAACCCCTGTGCCCCATCTGCTGCTCCACGCTAACCGACACCGCAGCACAGCCCCGACAGATGCCGGTATCCTCGACTGTACCTCTGTGGGTGCCACAGACCACGCTCTGCAGGCGCACTGACATGTGCTGAGTCGCCCACAATGCCTGGTAAGACAGAAACAGCCAAACTCAGGTGTGTCCCCAGCAATACTCTCTCTTTATTTCTTCTTTTTTTTTTTTTAAACACAAAAGAAAAGAAGGTACTCCAACCCAACCTGCTTAACCAAAAACAATTTCCTGAAAAGACCCCGGGATCCCCCTGATCTAAAGACTAGCCAGCAAGAAAAATAAAGGCATGAAAGGTAAAGGAAAACAAAGTGAAACAAACCCCTGAAGAGACTCAAAATCAATGAAAGAAATGAAATTGGGGCCCTGCCGCAGCTTCATAACCAAACCGCCGCACTACATAGCCATGTGGTGAAAACCGTGCATTCAAAATGGCCTCCATCCTGTCATGTAAAATTGTGCTGAAAAAAGGATCGCTAGCCCAGCGCTTGAGGACAACGCTATCCCCTTCACCGCACCGCCAGGCTAATAATAAAAAGGAATCTTACCGGCACAATGAAGTACCCTGCAAGCCGCGACGTTGCTCAGCGCTCCCGCGAGCGACGTCCGCAGCGAGGGCTTCTTATGAATTAAAACACACTCCACCGTAGACGCACGAAGCTCCGATGCTCTGCGGGAGCCTGTGTAAGTGGGTGTCGTCTGAGGAGCTCTCTCCCTTGCCTTCTAGGGAGAGAGATCCCAAAAGAAGCAAGTGGTCTTGGCCTGGCAGAGGAAAGGTAAATCCCCTTAACTGCCCTCCTTGCTTTCGTGTCTTTTTTTTTTTGAAAGAATTTAAAGGGACCAAACCAAATTTTCAAGTATGTAAAATTTAAAAGTCAAATTTAGATGCCAAATTTAAAATAAAATAAACCCCTAACTAAAGTGCTCCTTATTAGTTCCTCTAGTGAGCCCAGCACCTAGGCTCACTACGTCCTCCTGCTGCATGGAGACTGGACACACTGGGGCTGATGGGAGATTACACCAGGCTACATCCAGTGATGTCACGAGTCTGACATGTCCAGTCTCCAAGCTGCAGGAGGTGGTGCACTACCCAGTGGTGGAGGACTAAACTGGAGGGACGATAAGGAACTTTATATTTTCATGGGAGAGGAGAAAATCCATTCACCATCTGCTGAACACAAAGAAATACTGAAGAGACTTCTGGTGGCTGCGGCAAAGAGAGGCATGGAAGTGATGTCACTGAAACCTGGGCTTTTCATTGATTCTTCGTCTTCACCAATCTGCTAGTAGGGGAACACAACCCATTTGTCTGGACTGCTCTAGTAGGATGATATGGAAACCCTTTTTAACGCAGCCCTTTCTTCACCCCCCATGCTAGGTAGTTGCACTCTTATACTAAGGGCCCAATATACAGCTCACATTTATCAGCACCAGAACCTGGATATCCCCAGCACTAAATATCCAATTTCAACACCAACTAGACATCCAGACAACAGCAATATTCAACAGCTTTCCACAAAGCGGGACTGCACCATGTTAGGACAACTATTGACGATCTAACTTTATGTGGGCACTTATTTGCTTAGCAGACTAAAAATTGGCACTAACCAGATAAGTGCTGGGGCTGTCCTCACTCTATGCTGGCATCTCCAGACAGTGTCAGCGTAGTTAGATGAGGACTAACGACGCGGTGCCATTGAATATCCCCTCAGTGGATTTATCAGATTAGCAGAGCCTGCTAATCGGATAAATCCCTTTGAATATCAGGCCCTAAGTCATTTGCCTCCAAACACTACAATTGCATCTTCATTGTTTAAGCGCTGCTTCTAAGCCAGCACAAGATTTCTTTTTTGCACACTCCAGTTATAATCAGCATGAGGGCAAACTCAAAGAATTGTTTAAAGCGTGTTTTTTTAATACTTGAATTTGGCTTTGAAATGTCACCTATCACTACTACTGTCTGTAGGGTTGCCAACTGGCTCCAGATGCATCCGACGGGCTTGTTCCAGTCCTGTGTTTACCATTTTGCATGCAGGGACTTGTAGTCTTGCTTTTCTTATGGAGTGCAATGGAGAAATCAGAACTACATATCCCTATATGCAATGGAGTAAACCCAAGACTGGATCAAACCTGTCGGGTGCATCTGGAGCCAGTTGGCAACCCTATGTCTTGGCATGATTCTTATACCGCATTAAAAAAAACCTAGAAGCTACACTCTCGCCGAAATGAGACAAACAGGCAAAAATAATTTAACAATAACACAGGTACACTAAAAAATTTTTTTTTTAAACTGCCTCTAATGTTTCGATTGATTTTTACGTTTTTTGGTGCGCTGAATCCAAATCTGGTAACCAATTTGCTCCATCACGTACAGATTTTTTGCTACATTGGGTTAGCAGTTTGAGGTGAACGTTTCAGATTGAGTGCGATCGAGATAAAAGTTTCTTGGATGAATTCTTTATACTAATTGTTTAGTAGTTATTCAAATAAGAATAAAGAAAATTGTAACAAGGCAGCACATAAGAATAGAGTAATGTCAACAAAACACACTGTGATGGTAGCAAAATTGTCTGCACTTAAAACAGCCACATACATGTGCACAAACATTGAGCATATAAGAGCGAGGTTAGACACAAAGCAAAGCAAAGAAATGTGCAAAAAATGTTGTACAGGTATGTATGTAAGAATAGAAAACGCAAACCGCACCATTGCAATACATGAAGACAAACACCCGATGGTGTGAAAATAAAATTCTAATAAATGAGATCCGACACTGTGGTAATAACTAGCAAATTTTTATTTCAAAGTTTAGTAAAAACACGATATTTGTCAACACAGTTTAGATTTTAAAGTCATTCTTGGGTCAATCAATCTCCTGGTGGGCCCGTTTCTTCTTCCCCCGAATGCTTCTCTTGGTGCGCTGCTTGGCGTATTTTTCATCTGGGGTTTCCCGCAGCAGCAACCAGCAGAAATCAGCCATCATAGTGGTGTTCCATCTTCCTTGGTACCTTCTCTCTGCGTCCTTGATGTCCTGGTGAAACCTTTCACCTTGTTCTTCACTGTACGCCCCCAAGTTTTCGGGAAAGTAGTTCACATGGGAGTGCAAGAAATGGACTTTCAGGCTCATGTTACAGCCTTGTTCTTTGAAAGCATTGAGCATCCTGGCAACAATATCCTTATAGTTCTCATCCCGCCTGTTCCCCAAGAATTTGAGAACAACATCCTTGAAGGAATCCCAGGCTTCTTTTTCCTTCTCAGACATCGTTTCAGCGAATGCTCCATCTGAAATGAGTTTCCTTATATCAGGGCCAACAAACACTCCTTCCTTTAGCTTTGCTTCAGAAAATCGGGGGAACTTTGAGCAAAGGTACCGAAAGCACTCACCATCTTTTGGAAGGGACTTGATGAATTGCTTAATGAGACCCAACTTAATGTGGAGAGGTGATAATAGAATTTTATCACGAGGTACCAAGCTCTCATGAAGAACATTTTTCTCACACCGGGTCTCAAATACTTCCGAATTGGCCAGTCTTTTTTCCCCCAGTGTAGGTCGCGGGCCCGGCTATCCCACAAGCAAAGGAAGCAGGGATATTTGGTGAAACCGGATTGCTGCCCTAATAGCATGGATAGAATTTTAAAGTCTCCACAAATCATCCACTTATGCTCATCATAACGAATCTTCTGAAGAATCAGGGCCAAATTCTTGTATTTTTCTTGGAGAATAACAGAGTGAGCAATAGGAACTGAAGCGAATGTGTTGCCATTATGAAGAACACCTTTTATGCTGTCTTTTGACGAATCAATGAACAGCCGCCATTCAGCAGGATCATACTTGAGTTTAAACTTTTCCATCACTCCGTATATATTGTTGCAAAATACCAAATCTTCCTCTTTGCTGAAATACTTCAAAAATTGTGTCTCGCGGTTGCGGTACCAATAAAAACTTGTTCCTGGTGACAATAGATTTTTCTGTTTAAGCCGAGAACCTAGTAGTTGGGCAGCATCTTTTGGGAGTCCTAAATCCCGGACTAAATCATTCAATTCAGCTTGAGAGAAAAGTTCAGGTTTCGGATCTGGTTCAGTTTCAAACTCGGAAGTACTGGACTCATCGGGAAAAGCCATCTGATGAGTCTCATCATGATCAGAACCGTCCACACAAATATGATCCAAAGATTTTGGTGGTTCAGGCACAGGTACTTCGTTGCTATGAGGCATAGGCCTAATTGCTGAGGGAAGGTTGGGGTAACTTATTACGTTCTTATTTTTTAAGTTGTATCCCTTCACAATGCAAGAGCAAAAATAGCAGTCACTGCTGTGGTCTCTTTGTTCACGCCACATCATAGGTATTCCGAAACGAAATGCTTGTTTTTTACCTTTCATCCATAAGCGTAGATCTTCCTCACATGTCTTGCACACTTTGTGAGGAGCCCACGGTTTGTCTTGATCGCCTAACTTCAAACCGAAATAGGCGAAATATACTTTTTTAATAAATGCAGAAATGTTCCTCTGCCGCTTTTTCACGGTATATTCCCCACAAATAAAACAAAAACTGTCCGGAGAGTTGACGCAACCTCTGGCTCTGTGAGCCATCACAAATACACAGCACTGCAAACTACAACTGTAGTGAACCACTTCGGAATAAAGCTGGATTACGACTGAGCAAACAAAAGGTAATAATGAACTTGCAAGAAACTGAAATTTGACAGGAACGTTCATGTCGAACCACCTTGTTTGAGCGAGCGAACGAGGCGAGGCGAACAGGAAAGAACATGCGCCAGCGCGAGTACTGGATTTAGCCCCCCGCCTCCCAATTGTCCTGTTAATGTATAAAATGAATACAAAACACTCTAAAATATCATGAGGGAGTGTTTCTAGTTAGTTAACCATTACAACCTCTATTTTGGGCCAAGAAAAATAAACTGCAGTCGGCTAAAAAGAAATTATGTGAACATTCCTTATATGGGTAAGAAATCTAATTTTGCAAGAAAACGTGACGTGATGGAACATTTTGGCTATTTTTCCTGGATTCAGCACCCCAAAATCTATAGGAATCAGTTGCAAAACTGGAGGCAGTTTTTTGGTAGTGTACCTGTGTAATTCGCGCGCACACACACACACACACACACACACGTTTTAATAAAATTATACGAAATAACTTGAACAGATATAAATTTAAAAAAATCTAAAACGAAAACAGAAATATGTCCCGATAGCCTACGAACCAACAAATCGTCATCGCAAGGAGACCTGTATTTAGCCAGCTCTCAGCCTTGTAACAGAGGAAGACCAGCATCTTATCCTACTGCACTCCAGTCCGCCCCACGCGCCCTTCGGAAGGTCATCCAACACTTCCACCGCCCAGCTTATCCCACCACGGCTCTCACCCCACTATTCAGGTGCTCAAAGAACGCATCCGCTCCCTGATCGAAGACCCGCTCGAAGAGCACGGCGCCCGCCACAACCGACAATGCAAAGGTGGAGGTCCTGCGAAAGAACAGATTATACACTGTGCCCCCCAGCGCCATCTTTTCATCAATGCACCTGCGCACTCTGCCCGGAGCTCCGCTACGGTGCCATAGGAAGGATGCGTCACTAAGTGGCATGGGAATTGTAGTTTTTCAATCACGGTGCCTCCCACGCCATCGTCTCCTCAATGTCCCCCTCCCCAACTGCGTGGTGGAAACGGGTCGTTAAGCGATGTGGGAATTGTAGTTCTTCAAATCCTGGTGCCACGAAATCTTCGTTTGCTCAGCGCGTGAGTGTTGCTTTCAGCGAAAGTGCTACGAATTAAGTGCGAATGTGGATAAACTTTAATTTCCACAGGCGCCTATCCTGGCACGTTGGTTCCTGGGCGTTCAGATTTACTTGGAAAGACGAATAAACTTTGATGAAAATATACATAGAACAGATCATGACTATTTCATCTTTTACATTGTATTGTAAACCTGAGCGGTATATCAAGAAATTAAACATTACCCTTCCGTTGTTTTAACTTCTCGTTGAAGTTGCCGTAAATCACTTGCTTTGACAGAACTGATTGAGACCGGAAATAAGAAGTTAAAACTACAAGGGCCTGAAGGCTGTGCAGGCGCTTCCGCTGGGGGTTTGGTTGTTCCGGAAGAGTCGGGAATAGCAGCTGACCTGGCAGCGCAGCTGCTATTGAGAGGGATTCACACTTCAGTTTTGGGAGAGTAAGTCTCTAGAGATCAGGGGGGCGAGGGGTGCTGTCTGTATCGAGCGTGGCTCTATGTTGAAGCAAGCTTCTATGTCTGAGAGCTGGAATATGTCCAGGGCGCAGGAATAACAAAGTAGACAGTGGACCTATTGATTTCTCTCTTGTTTCTTTTGTTACTCTGTTAGAGCCGAAGGATTATCTATGTGTCCAGAAAAGATGGAAAACAGGGTGGCTTGATAGAGCAAAGTTACTTATCTGTAACATGGGTTCTACGTGAACAACCGCAGCCTCAGTCAGCCACACATTTCAATGGGGCCGCGGCTCCGATAACGACCGCGGTAGCTCGTGGTATAGACTGAGGTGCAAGCAGCCAATGCAGTTCAGCCAAGAAGCACCACCAAAGAGCACTGTAAATGCGCTGACATGTCAGTCAGTGCATACCTAATGGAGTAGTCAGCCATGACACTTCCACATGTCGATTCTCTGTGGCATTGCTCTGCATGCATTGTATCTTGTCGGCAGGACCCCAGGGACTGAGGGTGCCAATGTCCAAAGTCTCCCCCCCCCTTTCCCCCACAGCATGCCACTTCAGAACTGTTTGCAGTGCATAACCCTCAGCCAAGATATAGCTGTTTAGAATGCTGTTGCTCCAACACTGGCACAGAGGCCTTACCTTGGCATCACCCGCCTCAGCCCCTACATTGAATCCCAGGCTGCTGATTCAGGATGTGACCTTCATCAGCTCTGACAAGGTAAAATCTTTGGGTCCTATCGTTGAAGGAAGCCTTGGACACCTGCGTCATGTTGGCACTGCCCTCATTGTGCTGTCTATGCCAGTTCCCTCTTTATTCTGGTGTCAATGGCCCACGGGTCTGGCACAGAGACCATACTTGACTTCTCGGCTTAAAGGCCCTGCCCTGAATCTCCAGACAAAAAGGGCAGCAGGCATCACCTCTGACTCTGACCAGCAGCTCCCTCATATCTTTGTCAACAGATAGGTAGTTGAATGCTTCAGGACCAAGGGTTGCCCCATCCTCACAAGGGTTGATCTTCACTAAACTGAGCCCTGTCTTCATCATTGTCCCCCTAAAAAGCTACCGATCCTTTCCTCCATCTGGATTTCTTAGTTACATCTTCTCATGTATGCCCTTCTTTTCTATTGCTAATTCCAGACTTTGCTCCTTTCACCTTGCTGCACTTATTCCTGGAATAAACTACCTGAGTCTGTACTTCAGGCACCTTCTCTGACCCTTTTAAAATCCAGGCTGAAAACTCACCTCTTCGCTGCCACTTTCAGATCTTGACTCACCTGATCTCCTTATATTTCCCTTGTGTTGTCTGTCTTGACTAGATTATAAGCTCTGATGAGCAGACACTGTTTCTTACATGTCTGCAGCGCTGCGTATGTCTTGTAGCGCTATACAAATGCTCAGTAGTAGTAGTAGTACATCTCGATTGATCTCCGCACTAGAGCTGTGGGTATCTGTGACCTGATCTTGTCCTCACCAAGGGTCAGCAATACCTCCTACTCTTTTCAGTTTGACTCTGATGCTCTCTAACTTTGTTTGCCCCCTTTTTTATACAATGGTGTCTAGCTAGCTGCTGCCAGAGAGGTATTAATCTCCACTAAGACAGCTCCTCTGTCTAAAGGTTATGGGTGCCTCACTGCCACCTGTCCCTGCACAAGGGCCCTGTCAATTGCCACCTGCCCCCAGGTCTGCCAGACCTGGCACGTTGAGTAGATGGCCTGGATCAATTCCCTGATGTGCCACACATTGGCAAAGCCACAAGTACAAGGATTGCAGCATAAGGACAGATTTGCTTTACAACTGCATCTTCTTGGTCCATGACTCGGCAAAAAGAGAAAAAAAACCTTTCGGTTAATGTGGAAAGGTAAAACCCTCTGGCTCAAAGTAAGATTGAGAAGGACCATGGTATCATCTGCATTTTGAGGACACTACTAACTAGATAAGGACACTCTTTGCCCCTCTCCCCGAAATGTTTGCTACGTACCCAGAGGCAGTTTTCCTATCACCTCTGTTATCTCCTGCCCTCTTGGCCACCCCTGCTGAACAGCCTCATATAAAGGAAAGGTGGTGGTGTTAAATGCCGTCAAGTTAGTGTCAATTCATAGTGACCATCTGGATAGTTGTCCTAAACTGCATTCGGTCTTCAGTTAGGCGACTCATTGTTGATAGAGTGGCGCCCATAGCTGCTGTTTTATCGATCCATCTCATTGCTGGCCTTCTTCTTTTGCACTGACCCTTCTACCTTGCCAAGTGTGATGTCTTTCTCTAATGATCTCTTGTCACATGATGTGTCCAAAGTATGAAAGTCGACGTCATCTGAGCTTCTAAAGAAGGCTTAAGTATGATCTCCTCTAGTACTGGTTGGTTTGTTCTTCAGGCAGTCCATGGAATGCACAGTATTCACCACCAGCACCATAATTCAAAGTCATTGATTTTCTTCCTGTTTTATCTTTTTCACTGTCCAACTTTCGCATCCATGTGACGTTATTGAAAATACTACGGCTTGAATGAGTCAAATCTTTGTATGAAGAGAGACATCTCTGCTTTTGAGAATATTGTCTAGTTCCTTCATAGCCATTCTGCCAAGAGCAATGTGTCTTTGGATTTCTTGACTGCTTGTTGTTTCTTTATCGATAGTTGATCCAAGTAGGTTAAAGTTGTCCACTATTTCGGTTTTTTCTCCATCAATGATGAACTTACTGTTTTTTGCCAATTGTCAGGATCTTTGTCATCTTTACATTAAGGTATAGGCCCATTTTAAGACTATGTTCCTTGATCTTGAGAAGCAAATGTTTCAGATCATCTTCACTTTCAGCCAGTAATGTGGTATCATCAGCATAGTGAAGGTTGTTGAAGAGTCTTCCATCAATCTTCACACCTCGGTTGTCTTCATACAGTCCTGCTTCTCTGATGATTTGTTCTGCATATAAATTAAACAGATGGGGGGAAATATGCAGCCTTGTCATACACCTTTGTTCATTTTAAACTGTTCTGTTTCTCCTTACTCCATTCAAACTGTTGCTCTGTGATCAATGTAAAAGGTTTTATGCAAGAGAATGATCAGGTGTTCTGGTATATCCATGCTTCTTAATATGGCCCAGAGTTTCTCATGGTTTACACAGTCAAAAGCCTTGCTGTAGTCAATAAAACACAAACAGATATCTGCTTGTATTCATTTGTCTTTTCAAGGATCCATCTCATATCCGCGATGATGTCTCTCATTCCTTGCCCTTTCCTGAGCCCTGCTTGCACTTCAGGCAGTTCTCATTCTAGGTATGGTTGTAGTCTCTGCTGAATAATTTTGAGTAGAATCTTGCTGGCATGTGGGATCAGAGCGATTGTGCGATAATTTCAACAGTCAGTTGGATCACCTTTCTTTAGTATTGGTATAAACACAGATCTTTTCCAGTCAGTTGGTCATGATGTCTTTCAAATTTCCTGGCAGAACCTTGTAAGTATGGTAACAGCTGCATCAGATTGCTGTGATACTTCAGTAGGAATGCCATCAATGCCTGGTGCTTTGTTCTTTGATAAGGCTTTCAATGCTGTTTACACTTCTTCCTTCATCACCAATGGTTCCAGATCATAAGGTATAGGTTGAAACGGCTGTTGGTCCATTTGATCTTTATCATATAATGACTTTGTATATTCTTTCCACCTTTTCTTGATCTTCTCAGTATCATTCAACATGGATCCTTGAGTATCTTGTAACATTCCAATTCGAGGCTGGAATTTTAACTCTTGTAGCTTTAGAAAAGTCAATCTTGTTCTTCCTCTTAATAGTTTTGCTTCTATTTCCTTGCATGCATCATTGTAGTACTTCTCCTTGTCTTGCTGCACATTGGAAATCTCTGCGATTTGCCTCTCTCTCTACTCTGGCTTTAGCTTTTCTGAGTTTCTGGGCAATTTTCAGAGTTTCTTTGGTCATCCATTTTTTGCTTTTTCACCTTTTGTAGAAAGTTCTCACTTTTTCTTCCAACCCAATCTTCTTCATGTCATCTCATAACTATTCTGGAGCTCTGTCATTTGTATCTAAAGCAACAAATCGATTTTGCAGGCAGTCTTTAAATTCTGGTGGTATATTCTCAAGGTCATATTTTGCTACATTCATGAGTGGCCTGCTCTTTTTCAACTTTAGCTTGAGTTTGCATACTAGTAGTTGGTGATCTGTACCCCAGTCAGCTCCAGGTTTTGTCTTTGTTGATGTTATAGAGCTTTTCCATCATTGACTTCCACAGATGTAGTCCGTTTTAGTTTTGTACAATCCATTGGGTGAAGTTCATGTGTATAGTCACAGCTTGTGTTGCTGGAAGAAGGTATTTGAGATGAATAGAGGGATGGTCTTGCAAAATTCTATCATTCTTTCTCCAGCTTCATTTCTGTTGTCAAGTCCATATTTTCCAACCACTTTGCTTTCTTCTTTGTTGCCAACATTTGCATCCCAGTCAGCCATGACTATCAGGATATCCTGTTTGCATGTTCTGTCATTTTCAGCTTGCACTTGTTCATAGAACTCATCAACTTCATCTTCTTCTGCAGCTGTTATTGGGGCAAATACTTGAATTATAGTTGTGTTGATGGGCATTCCCTGTAGACAAATATAAATTCAGCTGTATTTCATTACAGCTCTTGCAAGTTTCTTCTTAATTAGAAGAAATGGAATTGCATTTATTTCTTTCATTTCCAGCATAATAGACCATGTGATCATCAGTTGCAAGTGCCCGATGCCAGTCCATTTCAGTTCGCTGACACCCAACAGATCGAGTTGTACATGTTCCATTTCATTCTTGACCATCTCCACCTTCCCTTAGTTCATGCTTCGTACATTCCATGTCCCAATGTGTAAGACATCTTTGCAGCTTCTGACTCTCATTTCTTGTGCAGCTACAACAGCAGTCAGATGTCTGAGGGCTTTGATCCAACCACATCATACATGCTGCCTTTACTCTGAAAAGTCTTCAGCTCCTCCCCAGTAGCCAGTTAAGTGCCTTCAGACCTGGGGGTCTCATCTTTTAGCGCTATAGTGCAATTTGTTTTGTTTTGACTATCCACTGTGTTTTCGTGGCAAGATATGGAAGTAGATTGTCAGGCTTTTCTTTCGCGCAGTTGAGTTTTAGTGTTGTTGCCATTGTCACAGAAATGTGATCCTCTGCCGCCAATACTTTCCCATTCTTCTGCTGCACAGATGGGTGGTTTGTCTTGATCTGGCACCTCAACTGAGATCTGTCCATCTTGGGAGACCCTGCCAGTAGTTAAGCTACCGAAAGCTTAGCCCTCAGCATCAGTGATGCACACAAGCCCTCATAGCACGGCAAGCTGCAAACCAAGTGAGGGAAAGGAAGATGCCCTTCCCCTTTCTATGAGAGTAACCCTGCCCCTAGCTTATGACACTATCCTGCCTCTCATTGCGTACAAATACCAGCAATTCTTAGGCTGGCCCCTCAGAAACTGACTGTTCCAACTTGGCTTGCCATCTGCTGCTGGGCCACCAGGTTACGTCAGCTCTCGCACTGCCAAGTGCTTTGTGATCTGTGCAGGGAAGTAGTATTCCAATAGCCTCGCCCCCCCCCCCCCCCATACATCATGATGATGATATGCTTCCCGGTACCTACAATGTTCAACATTCATAGGCAGGCCCCTCATAAACTGACTGTTCCAACTTGCCTTTCTGAAGGGCATGCTTTAGATTAAATATTGAGTTTTGTAGGTTCTGGGAGGCGTGACGATATCATGAGTTGGGGGCAAGTCTATCCTTGAGCAACCACTGGAGCACTACTCCCCTGCACGTCTCGCTTTCTTGGCCTCACAGAGTGCTCTGGTAGTCCGACAGCAGGTGCAGCTCAGCAGCAGATAGAAACTGACCGTTCCAACTTACCTTTCTATATCTGCTGCTGAGCCATTGGGTTGCACCCACTGTCAAGACTGCCAGAGTTCTGTGTGAGCTGTACAAGGGGAGTAGTCTTCCGGTGGTTGCTCAAAAGTAGCCTCGCCCCTAATGCGTGACCTGATTGTACTTGCATTTACAAAACCCAACATTCTTAGGCAGGGCCTGACTAATGCCACTGGGATATTTGGATTTGGATGGTGAGTGTGAGTGTGTTGTTTGTTTATTTTCTTTAGGTTTGTAAGATTGGTTGTGATTTGGTGAAGTTTGTGCTGGATTCATTAGGAGGGGCAGAGCTCTTGTAGTTGTTGAATATACTTACCATTAGGCTGGTCATACTTTGGACTTTGTTTTTGTAACCAAGACTTTTTTTTCCATTAAAGGAGACTGGCTGTGAGGGTGGGGTCTCCTGTTCCCTGGACTGATCCAGGAAAAAAGAGATCATCGTCCTTTATTCTTTTCCTTTTCATCTTGGTGGGGAAACCATAAGGGAATTCGCTCGGTGAGCATAAAGCGTGTCTGTCGGTGTTTTGAGCTGCTGGAGTAGAAGACTGTCGCCATATCTTCAGGAAATGTTAATGTACAGGTGACTGACTGGGTAGGCACTGTAGCATCTGCCTTGGATGAAGTGGCTCCTGTGAGGGATGTGTGAGTTTGTGTTGCTATGAGTCATAATTTGGTTTATCAATGATTTGAGGAAGATGAAAGCTGAAATACATGGTCTATGGTGTGTGTGTGTGTGTGTGTGGCAGAAATCTAGGTCTGTGTAGATAGAGCTAGAAGCAGAGGTCTAATCAATATTTTAAAAAGGCACAAACTGAAGAGTTTTTTTTTCCCTTAGACAACAGAAATGGTGGCTAACAAAGCTCAGGGTATATTTTGGATTGTTAAGAGGTTATTGGGGGAGGGGAACATAGGGCATTTGGAATGGCCAGGTGGGCTCACAGCTGAGAATTTGGCAGATTTGTTTTTTGTTGCAAAGGTTATTAGGTTAAAATAATCATTGGAGGGGGGGGTTAGGTCAGGGTGCAGAACTAGTGAGAGATCAGATTGTATAGGAACTGAGTAGGTTATGCTCTGTTTGGTTGGATTCCTTGGATGAGTTCTAAGTAATATCTTTAGATGGGGGAGTATTTGTTGAAATCAATATGAAGGCATCACCCTCTGCTGATTCTATGCAGATGCCCTCATCAAGGAATGTTAGGGTGATTTGATGAGGTAGATGTTAAATACCCAACAATAAGGAAGCATTCAACAAATTAATCTGTTGAGGTTAAAGGAGTGAGGTGACCCCCATTTTGAAAAAAGAGTTACAGGGATCCTATAACTGAGGGATATTATAGGTCAATTTCAGATTTGTAATTTTTGTCCAAATTAGTTGGGGGGGGGGGGGGTGTTAGCTTGGTTCATATTTGGAGGAGGTGCAGAGGTGTTAGGCAGACTGGTTTTCGAGTTGACTGTGGAATGGAGATGTTATTGACTGCTGTATTTGACACGGTGTATTCCCATTTGGATCAAAATGGTTCATTTCTACTTATAATTTTGGATCTTAGTGCTCTTCTGATATGATTGACCCAGACCTGCTTTTGATATGTTGTCAGTGGTTAGTATTACTGGTAAATGTTTACAGTGACTTGGTTCTTTTGTGAAGGGTTGGGCTTGTTGGGGATGGATTGGTCCTCTAGAGAAGTTGATGTGGAAGGGGGTCCCACAGGGCTCCTCCCTGTCTCATCTTTTTTTGTAGTAATTGGGACAATTGATCGGAGATTGGGATGTATTATATTTCATGTATGCGAATGACATTTAGCTATTGGTCCCTTGGGGGTTGCTTCTAACCAGGTTATTCATTGTTTGAACAAATGCCTTGAACAGGTGGCAGATTGGTTTAAAGCTGAACGCTGAGAAGTCTGAATGTGTGTATGGATGATCTTTTGCAGAAGCTGCATATTGGGGGCGTGGTGATTCCCCCAAAAGAAGGTGGTTAGGAATTTGGGGATGGAATTGGATGAGGGTTGTACTTCGGCATCCGCAGATTGTTATAGTAGTACAGTTGGCATTTTATAAATTGCATTTTGTTAAATAGTTGAAACTCTGTTTAGTAGATTTGGCCCTGTGATTTGCTATGCAGGCATTGGTGGTGGGAGTATGTTAGATTATTTTAATAGCCTGTATATTGTGCTGTCTGCAAAAACTACTCGCAGATTGCAGGCCATCCAAAATATGGCAGCACAAGCTGGGAAAGTACTCGGTCGGCTTTGCGCGTGCTTCATTGGCTTCTGCAAAGGAAGCATATTTGTTTTAAGCTGTTGCCTATGATGTTTAAGAGTTTAACCGACTCCCAGACCCAGTTTTTGTTAGAGTGAATGCAGTAGTATATTTCTGTATACCATTAGTTATTCTCTCTGTAAAATAGATAAGAAGGATAGATTTTTGGAACCAGGCTTTTTAGGTGGTGGTTCCGAGTTTATGGAATCAACTGCTGAAGGAAGTACGGTTAGAGGGGTCCCTATTGCCATTACAGTGGCAGCTTAAAAACGTATTTGTTTGCCAGCCATCAGTTCTGATGGGACGATGTGCGGCGAGTATGGAGGGCAGCAATAAGGGTCAAGCAGTCAAGTTTGTTTATTTTATTCTGTCAGTGTGTGGTATATTTTTTGTTTTGTTTTGTTTTTTTCCAAATCATCCTGCTAGACCAGTCCAGACAAGTGGGTTAAGTCCACCTACCAGCAGATGTTAGAGACGGAGACAGAGAAAGATACCAGAAGCTTGATTGGCTGAGCCCTGGTAGAGATATAGCTGTACCCCAAGGGGTCGCCTTCAGTATTTCTCTCCAGCAGATGATGGTGGTTTTCTTTTCCTGTTCTCTTGCAGGTTACAATTGAGAAACCTTTTTTTGGCTGGACTCTCCAAGGTGCACAGGAGGTGTCCCTCTGGAGTTCCCAGCACGGCACAGCTGAGGGTGAGCTCCTGGTCAGGAGGACCAAGAGAGCTTACCTCAGTGGTGCGGGGGGGTGCGGGCTTTTGGTTAGGAGGACCATTGCAGCCTGTCAGCAGGCAGAGCCTTCAGTGATTCAGACTTTTTTTTTTCCCCAAAGTTGTTTGAAATAGCCTTAAGTAAAACTGTTCCAGCCTTCCGGTACCTTGGCTCTCCTGCTTTTACTTCACCGACGCATGCACAGTGAGTTTACTTCCCCCCCCCCCCCCCCCCGCATATCCCTCCCCCTCCTCTCTACCTGTTTTGCCTGAATCTCCAGCCAGTGTTCTTCTCCAGGTCTGTTCCTCTTGGGTACCATCCATCAGCGCCTGGCTCCGTTTCCCACCTCTTTCCCCAACTGCTCACAGCAGTGGCCATTTTATTGCTCAGCCATATGGTGTGCTTCTGCCACAGTGGCCATTCTGAAAGGGAAACCAGTGCATTTTTTGTTCCTAGGCGTTCCTCCAGTCCGGTCCCTTAACTTCTGGGTTGTGCTCCTCTACCAGCAGCCTTAGAGACTGAGCTCTTACAATTTTTTTCACCTGATGATCCTCCAGTATAAATATCACTGGCTCCTCCCATCAGATCCAGTTTTAGCTCGGTCTCCAAAGCAGCTGGAAGGAGTACTAAGCCAGTGAGAGGCTTAGTGGAGAGATCTAGGAAGTTAATTTCTTATTCTTTATTTAATTCGTTTTTGGAAGGCACCTTTGTGCTGGGTTTGTTTTTTGTGGGGCGAGTGTAGTTGATTAGTAGTAGGATTTGGCGAGAGAGATCCTTCCCCTCCCTCTTCTCTCCTCTCTTCTCTGTGGCTAGCTGAGCGGCTGCTCCCGAGGGGTTGAGCACAGAAGGGAAAGCTCAGCGGCGCCTCTCGAGCCGTCGGGTGCGGGAGCGGCGGCGAGAGGCAGCGGAGTTCAGGCTGAGCAGAGTCTGGCTTTCAAATCCCGGGCCCGCCCGTGCCGAAGCCCTAGTGGAGGCTGAGCACGTGGCAGGGAGCTGATCGGCACGCCGGAGCTCAGCGGCATGGAAAGGAAGCGGCTGAGTGGAGCGGAGGACCGCGTGGCGCTGAACCGCGGTACCGGTAGCCCGTTTTATCTTTGCTGGAGGATCCTTGCTGGCTGGGAAGGCAGCACCAGAGGTACAGGCCAAGTTGGAAGGGGGAGGGGATCGCCCCGGTAGTTTTGTTCGCGCGTGCGTTTTTGCCGCACAGGAGAGCAGGCCGCATATCGGGCTGCTCTCTGGGGAGCTCAGAGAGGGTTTCCTTTATTAGATACATTATTAATTACTTTATTGTTTAATTTGACAGTTCGTTTTAAAAAAAAAAAAGAAGAAAGTAATCCGGGGATTGCAGTTATCTTAGTGAAAGGAAGTCCAGGGCCAGTATGCCAGCCAGGCCTCAGTGCTTAGTGTGTGGTGCTAAGCGTGGGGCGGTATCGGCGGCAGGCATTTGCAGAGGGTGTGCTATGGAGGCCACCTCTGTGGAACAGGAAATCCAGGCTTCCTTGGATCTGGAAGCAGCAGAGGGCACTCCTCAGAGTGCAGGGGAGGTGGTGTCCCAATTGGGGGGGCCAGAGGGTCCTTTGGTCCCAGTTGTGGAGCGGCAGGCCGCTATGCTGCACATTCCAGGTCCTTCCTCATTGCCGGCCGGGCAGGAGGGGATGGGCCTGGGTGATTTCTCCCCAGAGTTCGTGCTGCTTCTGCATAAAGCTTTTTGCCTTAGGAAGCAGAAGCAGGGCGCAGGAGACGGCCCATCCAAGAGAGGCCTGGACCCCAGTGAGGGGGGTGCTGTTGTACCGCAGAAGCGGCAAAGGATGGCTGAGGACACGTCGCCTCCCCTGTCTATGGTCGAGGAGTGGGAGACGGAGTTGTCCGAGCCGGATCTAGGAGAGGAAGAGGAGGAACTCGAAGAGGGCGAGATTCAGAAGGAACAGAGAACCCAGATTGTGCAGGTGTTTCGCCGGGAGGAGTTACCGGCTTTGATTTCTGAATCCTTAAAGGTACATTGATCAAGAAGCAACAGTTCGAACGGAACAAGGAGAAACAGAATGGTTTAAAATAAGCAAAGGTGTAAGACAAGGCTGCATACTTTCCCCCTACATGTTTAATTTATATGCAGAACAAATCATCAGAGAAGCAGGACTGTATGAAGACAACAGAGGTGTGAAGATTGGTGGAAGACTCATCAACAACCTTCGCTATGCTGATGATACCACATTACTGGCTGAAAGCGAAGATGATCTGAAACATTTGCTTCTCACAATCAAAGAACATAGTCTCAAAATGGGCCTGCACCTTAATGTAAAGAAGACAAAGATCATGACAACTGGCATAATCAACAGGTTCATCGTTGAAGGAGAAGAAATTGAAATTGTGAACAACTTTAACCTACTTGGATCAACTATCAATAAAGAAGCAACAAGCAGTCAAGAAATCAGACGACGCATTGCTCTTGGCAGAATGGCTATGAAAGACCTAGATAAGATTCTCAAGAGCAGAGATGTGTCTCTCCATACAAAGATTCGACTTGTTCAAGCCATGGTATTTTCAATAACATCATATGGATGTGAAAGCTGGACAGTGAAAAAGACAGACAGGAAGAAAATTGATGCCTTTGAATTATGGTGCTGGCGGCGAATACTGTGTATACCATGGACTGCCCGAAGGACAAACCAGTCGGTACTAGAGGAGATCAAACCTAAGCTTTCTTTAGAAGCTCAGATGACAAGACTTCGACTTTCATACTTCGGACACATCATGCGAAGAGAGAGATCATTAGAGAAAGACATCATGCTTGGCAAGATAGAAGGTCAACGCAAAAGAGGAAGGCCAGCAATGAGATGGATCGCTACAATAACAGCAGCTACGGGTACCAGTCTGTCATCAATGAGCCGCCTGACTGAAGACCGAACACAATTTAGGATAGCTATCCAGAGGGTCGCCATGAGTCGACTCCGACTCGACGGCACTTAACAACAACAACAACAAAGGTTCTCAATATGGCTCGGAGTGTGCCAGTAGAGGAGGAGGTCCTCGAAGATCCGCTTATTCAGGCGGTTAGGAAGACTCAGAAAGTTTTCCCGGTGCACCGGGTGGTGAGGCAGATGATCCAGGAGGAATGGGATGTTTTATGTTTATGTTTATTTGATTAAAAAAACGCCTTTCTAAAATAACCAAGGCGGTGTACAATTAAAACAAATTCAGTAAAAGAAGGCCAAAGGCCAACGAAAAGGAAAAGAAATGTACAATCTCAAAAAGGACAGCAGGGAAAAAGGAGGCAGGACAAGACATGACAACATGGGGAAACATCAGAAGGAGAAAAGGATAGGGGATAGTGAAGTCACACAAAAGGAGAGGGAAGATTAAACGCTAGGGAAAACAGGTGGGTCTTGAGGTTTTGTTTAAAAACATTGTATTGGGGTTCTAAACGGAGGGAGGAGGGGAGAGCATTCCAGAGGGCGGGGCCAGTAAAGAAAAAAGCAGAGGAACGAGTGGATTGCAAATGAGCACGGGAGGGGGAAGGCAATGTGAGACGGTTAAGGTGAAAAGAGCGAGGGGTATACTTGGGAGAGTGAAAGTAGAGAAGATCTGATAGGTACTGGGGTGGGGGGTGCTGTCATGGAAGGCTTTATGAACTAGAGTTAATAATTTGAAGGTGGTGCGGAAGGGAACAGGCAATCAGTGAAGATGAAATAGTTGAGGAGTGATATGGTCACGGAGGGAGGTATGTGTAAGGAGGCGTGCTGCAGTATTTTGGATTCGTTGAAGACGAGTCAGTTGGATTTTGGGAAGACCGATGAAAAGTGAATTGGAAAAATCCACACGGGACATGACGAGGGAAAGCACCAGGGTGGTGAGGGCAGAGGGGGAAAGAAAAGGACGAACGGAGCGGAGTTGACGAAGAAAAAAAAAAGATGTTTTGGTGATATGAGAAATGTGCGTATGAAAGGATAGATCAGAAACAAAGTGTACACCAAGATATCGGAAAGTAGAGACCAAAGGTACAGGGGAGCCAGAGAAAGAGGGGGCTATTGAAGGGGAAGGATCACCGTGAGAGAACCAAATAGCAATAGTCTTGGTCAGATTTAGATGAAGACAGTTGAGTGTTAACCAGTTTGCCACGGCTGAGAGGCAAGAATCCAATGCAGTAAGATCAGGGCAGGAGGGTGAAGTGTGATGGAGTAACAGGATGTCGTCAGCATAGAAGAAAGAAGAGAGGCCAAACTGTTGTATTAGGGAAGCAAGAGGGGCTAGGAAGAGGTTGAAAAGAAGCGGTGCAAGGACAGAACCTTGAGGGACCCCACAAAGAAGACGGTGGGGGTCGGAAGGGGGAGTAGAGGATGAGGAAGGGAGAACCGAGCAAGACCGAGAAGAGAGAAAAGAGTGGAACCAATGGTGGACTGTGCTACAGAGACCCGCGTCCCGTAGACGTTGAAGAAGGGAGTGATCGACCAAGTCAAAAGCTGCAGAGAGATCCAGAGCAACCGCCACCGAGATGTCACCACGATCATGTGCTACATGTAAAGCATTCGTGAAAGCCAAAAGGACAGTTTCGACGCTCTGACCCTGACGGAACCCAGACTGACGAGGGTGAAGAAAACTAATGGATGCAAGGTGATGGGAGAGTTGAGCAAAGACGTATTTCTCCAATAGTTTAGAGAGAAAAGGGAGATTAGAGACAGGACGATAGTGAGCAGGAAGTAGAGGGTCTAATGAGGGTTTTTTCAGAATGGGGCGTATTAGAGCGTGCTTCCAGGGTGTAGGAAAAGTCCCGGTGGTCAGACTAGAGTTAAACATGGTGAGAATATAGGGAAGGAGCCCAAGGGAAGGGGTAAGAAGCCACGAAGAAGGAATAGGATCAAGTACACAGAAGGTCTTCTTAGACGAGGAAATAAGACGATGGAGTTCGGGTGCTGTGATTGGGTCAAAAGACGCCCAAAAGTGAGAAAGCTGCGAAATAGGTGGGGGAGAGGGAATGGGAGGGGGGGAGGAAATCGGAGCAGGGCAAGAGGGCAGAGACGCTCTCAGAGATGCTACCTTATCACTAAAAAAGGAAGCTAACTGTGCAGGAGGGGGGGCAGGCTGAGATGAAGAATCAGACGATGGGGCATGTAGGGAGATAAGGGATTGGAAAGTAGAATAGAGGTGTCGAGTCTGGTTTGGAGCGTTAGAAATGGCATTAGAGAAATAAGTGTGTTTAGCATTGTGAACCTGAGACCGGTAGTAGGAGTAATGAGAGTTGAAAGTCGCTAGGGTAACCGGGGAGGGGGCCTTACGCCACTGCCGCTCAGCTCTGCGAAGATGAGAGCGAAGCAGCCGTAAGCCACTGTGATACCACGGATGTGAGGGCCGGCGGCGAGGTGGGCAGGGACGTAAAGGGGCTATATGATCAAGCGAGGTGGAGAGAGCAGAAGACCAGAGGGCTGCCTGGGAATTTGGCGAGAGGAGAGAGAAGTCTTGGGGCAGAATCTCATGTGCTGGAGGAAATTGCTGGAGTGTAGAAAGTGTAAGGGAATGAGAATGGAGGAGGGAGGAAAAAGAAGCCGAAGAGGGAGAACCTCCAGACCAGGAGCAGGATACAGCAAGGCAAACGTGGTCGGACCAGGGAAGAAGGGTAGTGCTAATGTTAGAAACTCTGAGGAGAGAGGAGGAGGATGTCAGAATAAGGTCAAGAGTATGACCCGCTTGATGAGTGGGAACAGAAACATGTTGTATGAGGGATAGATCATGAAGGAAGGAAAGAAAGGAGTGGTCTCTAGAAGAGACAGGGGAGTCAACATGAAGGTTGAAATCACCCGCTATAAGTATTTGGGGAAAAGCTAGGGAGATATCAGTCAAAGTTAGGAGAAGAGCATCCCAGAACGAAGAGCAGGAGGGGAATAAATAAGAAGTACATAAATGGGAGGGGAAGTGTGAAGGCGAAGCAGAAGGGATTCGGGATAGTGTAACAGCGGGGAAGAAACCTGAGTAAAGGAAAGGGACGGGTGAAGCAAAGCAGCCACACCGCCGCCAGACCGGCCAAGACGTGGTGTAGAAACGGCGGAGTATCCGGGGGGAAGACAGCGGGTTAAGAGAGCATCCTCGCCGTCTCTAAGCCACGTTTCTGTGAGAAGGGTAAGCGCAAAGGCAGACCAGAGAACAAGATCTTGGACAAGAAGAGTTTTATTCCGCAAGGAGCGGCAATTGAGAAGACCAATAGAGAGGGAGGGCGAAGAGGGATCGAGAAGATCCGAGGCCAGAGAAGGCCGCGAAATAGAGAGTGAACAAACACAGAGGTTAGAAGCGCAATGGAAGCGTGTGCAGGGCGGATGACCGGGCCGTCTGCCCCAGAGCACAGGAATAGAGGCCATAAGACCATGAGTGGGCAACGTGGGGAGGGGAAAGTGAGGGGATAATACACCTACCGAAAGCAGGTCAGGAGCGGTTACAGTTCGGAGACAGGACGACGAGGAGAGGGCAGCAGCCCTAGGAAGCCAAAGGGAGCAGAGTAAGATGGACAACACTTGTAGCCAGGAGAGAGCAACAGTGTGGTCCTCGCGGCCAGAGCAGCCCCAAGGAGCGCCCCTAAGGAGCACGACGTGATTCGGCCCTGAGGGGTGTGAGGTCCATGGCCCGTTTGTACCCTTTACTGGATCAAGACAGGGAGCTATTGAGATCGCCGAAAGTGGACGTGGCGGTCTCAGCAGTCACCAAGAAGACAATGATCCCAGTGGAAGGCAGTGCGGCTCTGCGGGATGCGCAGGACCGAAAGTTGGACATGCTGTTGAAACAGGCCTTTGACATCAGTGCCCTGGCCCTTCAGGCCTCGGTGTGTAGCGTGTGGGTGGCGCGCGCTTGTCTGCGGTGGTCGCAACAGCTCCAGCCATCGGGCGACTCTGCTAGTGCTTCGCAGGGAGAAGCGAGCAAGATTGAATCAGGGGCAGCCTACTTGGCAGACAGCCAGTATGACCTGGTTCGAAGCTTGTCTATAAACATGTCGTCAGTGGTCGCAGCTCGTCGTTATCCCTGGTTACGCAGTTGGGCTGCGGATGGTTCCTCTAAGACTCGTCTTAGTAAGTTGCCGTTCAAGGGCAAGCTACTGTTTGGCGAGGATTTGGACAAGTTGGTGAAGGAATTGGGAGAGTCTAAGGGAGGCAGACTCCCTGAGGACCGTCAGAAACAGTCTTGCTCTTCCACTCCCGCCAGGTCTCAGCAGCGGGAATCCCGCAAGTTTCGGGCATCGCGGTATGCCCCGTTTCAGAGAGGACGTGTTAACTCTCGAGGTCAGGGGTTCCGTGGGTTTCGGGGTGCCGGAAGGGGTTTCGGTGCCTCCTCCTCGTCCGCGGTCCGAGAAAGTCGCAATGAAGTGAGGGGGTCCAAACGGGGTGCTGCCGATAGGAGGCCATTTGAGGCGGTTTCTTCCCATTTGGACCCGGGTCACGTCCGACCAGTGGGTGCTGGAGGTAATTCGAGAGGGGTATGCTCTCGAATTCTCAAGCACCGTCTCTCCAGCGTTCATTCGGTCCCCTTGCAGGTCCGCAGCAAAGAGGGCGGCAGTAGAGGAAACTCTGGACAGGCTGCTGGAGTTGGAAGCGGTGGTGCCGGTGCCCAGCGACCAGTGCGGGTGTGGTCGGTACTCCATTTATTTCGTGGTGCCCAAAAAAGAAGGAACTTTCCGTCCAATTCTCGACTTGAAGCGCGTTAATCGATGTCTCAGAGTTCCACATTTTCGGATGGAAACCCTGCGGTCCATAATAGTAGCAGTTCGGCAGGGAGAAATTTTGACATCTCTCGATCTGACAGAGGCCTATTTACATATTCCAATCCGGGAGTCTCATCAGCAGTACCTGCGGTTTGCTGTGCCAAGGGGACATTTTCAGTTCCTAGCTCTGCCCTTTGGTCTGGCGACAGCGCCACGCACCTTCACCAAGGTGATGGTAGTGGTGGCGGCGGCGCTGCGCAAGGAAGGGATCCTAGTCCATCTGTACCTCGACGACTGGTTGATTTGGGCCAAGTCCGAGGAGGAGAGTCGGAAGGTCACGGACAGAGTAGTTGGTTTCCTGCAGAGTCTGGGGTGGGTTATCAACCAGGCAAAGAGCAGGCTATTTCCATCCCAGGTGATAGAGCACCTCGGTGCAAGATTCGACACAAGGGAAGGAAGGGTGTTCCTTCCGGTTCAGCGGGCAGAGGCGCTGCGGCTGCTGGTTCGTCAGTTTCAGGCGAGAGCCTCGTCCATGGCGTGGCATTACCTGCAGGTCCTGGGGACAAAAGCGGCAACGATCAAGATGGTACCGTGGGCCAGGGCCCACATGAGACCCCTCCAGTGGGCTCTCCTCCGTCGGTGGTCGCATCAGAGTTAGCCCCTGTCGATGCGGCTCCCCATTATGCAGGAAGCAAGGGAATCCCTGCTGTGGTGGCTCCGGTCGGGCACCTTGGAAAGGGGTATGCCCTTAGAAGTCCTGAAGTGGTTACAGTTAACGACGGATGCCAGCTTATCGGGCTGGGGAGCGCATTGCGAGGGGCACTTTGCACAGAGCACTTGGACTCCAGAGGAGGCGCTGTGGTCCATCAACAGGCTGGAATTGCGAGCTGTAGTTCTGGCGCTCCAGGCCTTCGAGCAGTGGATACGCCAGCAGGCGGTCCGGGTGTTTTCGGACAATGTGACCACAGTAGCCTATATCAACGGGCAGGGTGGCACAAGCAGCACTCCCTTGGAGGAAGAGGCAACGGGGCTGTTGGATTGGGCAGAAGCTCATCTGGTGGCGCTGTCGGCACAGCATGTGGCCGGAGTGGAGAATGTGGAAGCGGATTTCCTGAGCAGGCGCAGAGTGGATCCCGGAGAGTGGGAGCTCTGCCCACAGGTGTTCGAGCTGGTGGTTCGTCGGTGGGGTCGGCCCATCATGGATCTGATGGCGAGGTTCCAGTCGGTCAAGGTCAGCCGCTTCTTCAGCAGAAGGAGGGAGCGGATGTCGGAGGGTCTCGATGCTCTGGTCCAGAGGTGGCCCACGGAGGGGCTGCTTTATGTGTTTCTTCCATGGGCGCTGATAGGAAAGGTTCTGCAAAGGGTGGAGGCCCACCAGGGGTGGGTGATCCTTATAGCACCGGACTGGCCTCGTCGTCCGTGGTATGCCGATCTCATAAAACTGTTGGACAACAGGCCGTGGCGCCTGCCGGCGAGGGTGGATCTATTGTTCCAGGGTCCGTTGCGGATGCCGCAGGTGGATCGGTTCTCGCTTACGGCCTGGCTATTGAAAGGGCGCGGCTGCTTAAGCGAGGTTATTCAGGAGCAGTGATTGCCACCTTGTTGAGAACGTGTAAGCGTTCTACTTGCCTGTCTTATGTTCGGGTTTGGTGCATCTTTGAGAGTTGGTGTGCGGATCAGAAGATTCGACCCTTGAGGGCCTCAGTGCCAGAAGTGTTGGAATTCTTGCAAGCAGGGTTGGAGAAGGGGCTTGCTGCCAGCTCTCTTCGGGTTCAGGTAGCGGCCATTTCATGCTATAGAGGCAAGATCAAGGGAAAGGCGCTGGGGCCGCATTCAGACGTAGCTAGATTCCTAAGGGTGGTCAGGCACGTGAGGCCTCAGAGTGGTGTCAGTTCCTCCCTGGGATCTTAATCTGGTGTTGAATGTCCTAGGGGGCGAACCTTACGAGCCGATTAAGCGTTCCTCTTTGAAGGATTTGACCCTCAAGATGGTGTTTCTGGTGGCCATTTGGTCGGCAAGGCGTGTTTCGGAACTGCAGGCGTTGTCTTGTCGCCCTCCCTTTCTGTCATTCTTCAAGGAGAAGGTGGTTTTGTGGACGGTTCCTTCGTTTCTGCCCAAGGTGGTTTCGCCATTTCATGTGAATCAGTCGATTTCCCTTCCCTCATTCCTGGGGGTGGGGAAAGGGGCTGAGGAGTTGCTTCTACACAGGCTGGACGTGAAGAGAATCTTGAGACATTATGTGAGGCGGACGGCGTCGTTCCGAAAGTCAGAGCATCTGTTTGTGTTGTTCGAAGGGCCGCGCAAGGGCGAGGCGGCGGCTAAGGGTTCTATTTCCAGATGGATCAGGGAAGCCATTGCCAGTGCATACATTCAGAAGGGTAGACCGGTCCCGGTAGGGTTCCGGGCCCATTCAACCAGGGGCTTAGCTACCTCGTGGGCGGAGTTCAGCTTAGTTCCGCCCAGGGAGATTTGTAGGGCGGCGACTTGGTCGTCGTTACATACCTTCGCTAAGTTCTATCGGTTGGAAGTGATGGCCTTGGCAGATGCGGAGTTTGGGTCGGTGGTGCTTCGGTCCGCTTTGTCAGGGCCCTCCCGGAGGTGAACTACTCTGTTACATCCCAGAAGTTAAGGGACCGGACTGGAGGAACGCCTAGGAAAGAGTAATTAGACCTTACCTGCTAATTAGCGTTCCTGAAGAGACTCCAGTCCGGTCCCTGATCCCACCCAGTTGGGTCAGATCGTCCCGAAGCTTTGGATAGGTCACGGAAGATCCAACTTTTGTTGTTTCAGGTAAGGTGGTGACGGATGTTCACCTGTCAGGGTCAATATGCCGTAGGCATGGGCCTCTTGAACTTACGGGTAAGTTCGGGTCAGGGACTCCTTCTCTATCTTTCTCTTGGGGGGTGTGGGATGAAGATCTTTCTCTCCAAGGGGCCAGGAGGAGTTGGGCCCTTAAGAGGCCATGCAGGAGTACGCTTCTCCGTCTTCTTGTTTGAGTTCAGCGTACAGTTTGCGGTTCTGTTAGGGTATTCGGTTCTGGTTAGTTGTTTTAATATCTCTCCATTAAGTCTGTTTTGTCAATAGTATGCTGGATCTGATGGGAGGAGCCAGTGATATTTATATTGGAGGATCATCAGGTGAAAAAAATTGAAGAGCTCAGTCTCCAAGGCTGCTGGTAGAGGAGCACAACCCAGAAGTTAAGGGACCGGACTGGAGTCTCTTCAGGAATGCTAATTAGCAGGTAAGGTCTAATTACTCTTTCGCTGGCCACACAGCCCGCTGCAGCTTTGGTGGTCTCTTTGGGGATATTTCGCCTTTTGTAACTCAGCGGAGCTGGTTTTTTTTTTTTTTTAAGCCGGCATCCTTCGGGGGAACTTTCTTGCGCAATGCCCTCTTCACTCCCGAGATGTATTGTGTGCAGCCGGAAAGCAGGGTCCTGGAAGACAGGGTATGCTTGATGTGCTTTGCACACCCTGGGTAAACCTCCCATACGATGCACTCAGAGTTCCCTCCTCCCCGAGAAGACTTGGCCACACCTAGCCCAGCCCCGGGAGACTCCAGGGACACTACTCTGGCTACTGAAGCTCATTCACCGCCTCTGCTTCTGCCCCAGCCTGCACAGCCTCCTCCTCAGAAGCTGCAGGATCAGGACCAGGACTCTGTTCCTAGTGCTGTTCAAGCAGGCTTGGAACTGCTGGCGCTCTGATCAGGGTACCTGTGGGGCAGAGCCCCTTCCCACACAGAATTCCTTGCTCGATTCGGCGTCTGGGTCCAGGAAGTGCCCCCGCGAGGATGTGGCTTCCAGGGACAAGGGATGCCAGCCCAAAGCGGTCTCTTGGGTATCGGGAGCCTGGGATGTGGTTCCTTCAGAGGAGGAAGTTCTGTCAGTGGAGGAGGATAGCTTGGATGTCTCCAACAGGGACGATGGCGAATGGTCTCCCTCGGAAATTTCAGGTGAGGAGCAGGATGGCACGCAAAATATATGCCTTTTCCGCAGGGAGGAGCTTCCAGTTCTGATCGCTCAAATAGTGGAAGTTTTACACCTCTCTGATCCTCCTGAACAGGAGCCCATCCAGGCTAAATCTCAGGCTGATCTCATCCTGCAGGGCATTCGTAAGCCCTCCAGAACCTTTCCCTTCCTGCCAAAGCTCCAACAGATGGTATTCCGAGAGTAGGAGTTGCCTGATGTCTCCTTATGGATGGCTCGGCATTTGGGTCAGCACTATCTTTGGTCTCCCATAGACCTAGAGCGATGGCTAGTGTACCTGATGGTGGACGCTCTGGTGATGGGCGTTACCAAGCACACCACCATCCCAGTAGAGGGTGGAGCAGTGCTTCGGGATCAACAGGATTGAAAGTTTGAAGGGCTCCTCAAGATGTTTTTTTCTTCTTCCACTTTAGCACCCCAGGCCTCAGTTTGCAGAGGTCTGGCAGCCCATGCCCTCCTGCGATGGATTCGGCGCTTGCCCAAGGATCCAGCATTAGCCTGCTTGGATTCAGTTACAGCATTCTTGGCAGATGCTTCTTATGATCTACTTCGCCTCTCTGCATGGTCTATGGCCGCAGTGATGGTGGCACATCGCTGGCTCTGGCTTCGACAGTGGTCTGCTGAGGCAGCATCGAAGTCACGCCTCACCAAGTTCCCTTTTTAAGGGCGAGCAACTCTTTGGAGAAGACCTCAACAAGTTGATCAGGGACCTCTGAGAAGTCAAGCCCCAGTGACTACCGGAAGATAGGCCGCAGTCATCTTCACGGTGCTCAGGACAGAGTTCCTATTCTTCATCCCCCACTCTATCCAGATTGCGTGACTCCCGTCGCTACCGGCACGGCAGGTCATTCACTTCGGCCTTGTCGGGACACTTCAGCCAGACATCACAGCCTTTTCATGGGGGAAGAAAAGGGAAAAATGCCTATTTGGCCCCCGACTAAGTTTGCTGGCTCCTCCCGGTCCCCCCGGGGAGCTGCCATCGGTGGGAGGATGGCTGGTGCTGTTTTCCTGGGAGTGGGCTTTGATAACCTCCAATCAATGGGTTCTTAACATCGTCCAGCAGGGCTGTGCACTCTATTGCCTACAGCCCATCTGAGATACCTTTCTTGTTTCATCCTGCAGATCCCCCCCAGAAAAGAGCCGCCATACAGACCACCTTGCACTGTCTCCTCAGGCTGCAGGCCATTTTTCTAGTTCCTCCTGTAGGGCTGGTACCCCTGCAATTCTGCATCTGCAGATCTCCAGCTAAAACCTGAACCAAAGCTGACCAAACAAGATGGTTTCCTGCTACACTTTTTCTGCGTTCAGCCACAGACTTGACCTTCAAGCAACTGCTTGCCAAGCGTTTCTATGTGTGCATACTGAAGCCCATTGTTCCTGGCTAATTCACCGCCCACATGCAAGAACATCTGCTTCTCCGGTGCTTATCTATAGATGGTTCTACTGGCCTTGGACACTTGTACCTATGCCCAGAAACTATATACGGTTTCCTCCGCATGACATCTTACTATGGATCCTTTGTCTACAAGAAAGATGCCTGTAACCTACCTTCTGATACGCTGAGAACACCTCGTACTGTCTTGTGCCAACCAATCACCGGACCTAGGACGGAGACTAATCACAAAGAATAATACAGTCTGCACATAAGAACTTGTGCGCCTTTTGCTGTTTGTGCCCTGCTTACCTGGTTTCTGCTACCTGATCTGTCTACAAGACAGACACACTACGTGTGTGCAAGGCCGTTCTCCTGAGATAAGACTTTCACAGATACCTTCGGTTCTGTGTTCTCCTACGACTCGCCTTCGAAAGGGCTGTAGCCTGCGTTATCTAGCTTAGCTGCCTCCTTGGACTTGTGCTGCTCCAGAATTTCTGGACCCCAGCCACCAGAGTGCCAGACGAAGCTAAGGTAAAGTCTGTCTCTCTCTCTCTCTCTCTCTCTCTCTCTCTCCCTCCCTCCTCCTCTGGATGGGCAATAGTTAGCTAGAAACTTATTCCATAACTTTTCTCAGTGCAGAGCGAATCGGTGACTTCTGGTTACTAATTAGTGATTTATCACTTTGTCTAATTGTAATTCTGTGTCACAACAAATTGCTACCTCATGATGTTTCACTAAATGTTCAGTGATTTTGTTCTTCATAACTTTTTACGATTTGCATGGCACTGGCATAAGGGTCACCGGTCTTGTACATATTACTCTGTCCCAGTTGCTAGAATGCTTTTCACTTTTCCTTGTGATCAGACAACCCACTCCTGGGGTACCTTCTAAACATGGCCTTCTTTTGCTGCCGTTGATGTTCCAGGTACCCGGGCCTAGTCCTCGGGACTGGATGGTGTGTTTTTCCGTCCTTACTGTTTTTCCAAGCACTGTTTGCCACCTTTTTACATTAGCAGGACCAATCGCAGTGTGACCTACAGCCTGCCCCATCTCTTTATTTCCCTCCTTTCACTTTTCTTGTATGGTGACCACTTGGAAGGTTCTATTGCAGTTATGATCTGCCTTAAACTTCACAGCCTCTGGACAGCTTCATCCTACCATAGCCGGCTACATGAGCTGTAAAGGAGGAACACACACAGCTTTGCATAATGCCCCTTTACAGCCTTCTGCATGGGAGCCATCTATGTGTGGCTGACCCATCCTGTTTGTCAATGGAGAAAATGGAGTTACTTACCTGTAACTGGAGTTCTCCGTGGACATCAGGATAAGTCAGCCACAATTGGTGACGTCATCCGACGGCGCCGAGACGGAAGTACTCTCCATAGCTCAGAAGGGCTTTTCGCCCTTCTGAGCATGAGCCAACCGGCCCCACCCCCTGCCTGCCCCTAGCTAGCCAGTATGTTCCTAGCTGAGGCTTTTATAGCTAGGAGGCGGTCACCGGACGGAGGACGACCCCATCCCAGGGGAGGTGGGCGGGATGTGTGGCTGACTTATCCTGCTGTCCACGAGAACTCCAGTTACAGGTAAGTAACTCCGTTTTCTCCTAGGACAAGCAGGATGAGTCAGCCACAATTGGTGCCTCCCAAGCTGCCATGTGCTGTGGGGGATGGGGGACGGCCGAGACTCTTTTCTAGGTCTGGCCTGGCAGTATGTTGCCTGTTGCAACAAGAACATATAGGCCTAAGATAGGCTTGTAGAGTCGATGCACCATAGTGTTGTGAAAATATATATGGACCTGCAGGTGCCTAGCCTGCGGGACATAAGTGGAGTACGCAGATGCCCAAGCAGTGTGTAGTGGCCATGCACCATACGATGGTCTGCAGACGTGATCCGTGAGGCGATGCGCGCGCCGGGGTCAAGGCGGCAGCAGTTATGTAGGTTGATCACTGATGTTGCAGTGTCCATAAGTCGGCTCCGAGCCGGGCGGTCTGTGGAGGTGGCGGCCCAGATGTTAGGGCTGCCTGGTCAGCCAGGGCTCAAGGCTTTATGACCTTATACTTCTCGTGGGTGCCTTATCACTGATGGTGCACGAGTGATGTGATATTAAGGTTTTGATAGTTCAAGTTGCCGCTTCTTGGCAGTGAGCCGGAAGCAGGGAGGGCGTCTGGGAATGAATGTGCCCGCCTCTGTGCATGTCGTAGGTGTGGTGCCTGTAGCCTATCCTTTGCCTGCGTCCGGCGTGGCTTGGGCTCATGCTCGTGTGGCCGAGCCCTTGCCTGTATCCAGATGGCTGTGTCTTGGAAGCGACCATTAGGCCTGAATAGTAGGCAGCTGTGCTAACCACTAGGCTACGTTTTCATCCGGCGGAGTCTCTGGGCATACCAGCGATCTATTACAGGTAAACATGCGCTGCACAGCCAGGGCTGTCCAGAGCAACAGTTTGGCTGGAGGCTGTCGTTCGTGCCTGTGAGTCACGTCAGCTGTTCCGTTCAGGAATAGCGTTGGTAAGAAGACCGCAGGGACAGGTTTGGATTGCAGCCTGTCCGCGGGGACAGGAGTAAACGGGGCCTGGCTCTGTGCTGGACGCCAGTATGCAGGTCTGGTTAGCATGCCGATCTGTACGCGATGAGACCAAGTGAAGGGGGACGCCTACGTTTGACCTGCTGCATGTCCTGAAGGGGAGTGTGTGCTGGGAGCATTAGTTTCCTCGCCGTCCAGGCCCTGGAGTGCCGAGCTATAGGCATCTCCATAGTCTGGCCCTTGGACCTGTGACTCGATCCTGCAACCCAATGGTCAGGTACACCTGTCCTTGAGCACGCTGGGGCAGGTTGGCCCCTGGGTAGCTCATGAGCCTGGCCGTGAGACATCGGCTGGCCATGAGCCTGACACCCCGCCTTTCTGCCTCTAGGGCGCTAGGTTCAGCGCCGCAGAATTCAACGGGCAGTTGTTCTCAGCGGGTTAGGGGAGAAGCCCCGCGTCAAGTACAGGAGGAGAACATGGTCTTAGGGGAGAAGCCCCGCGTCAAGTACAGGAGGAGAACATGGTCTTGAGGTGGTTCACCAGAAGGCTCAGAGGTGATGGGCGGCTAGGTTGGAGGATCACATCGAGGACTGCAGATGGTAGATTCAGAGTCGGCATGAGAAGGCTGTTGGCAGAAGAGGCAGCGCTGTTCATTTGAGAAGTGGAAAGGGGTTGGGGGGAGACCCAACCTGAGGGTGAGTAGTGCATACCGATGACATTTGTCCTGTTGGGTTGCACAGGGGCCCATGCAACGAGGTAGGGAGTGCGCCGAGTCTGCTGCCGTCACATTGAGGGTATGCGGCATGGATTGAGTTGTTGGGGGCGCGAGGAGTCCAGGCAGGATAGGGGGCACAAGGCGTAGGCGGGTGGGCTGTGCCTAACATAAATGCCCGTGTAGCAGAATGCTGACCCCCTGTTTGGACAAACACAGTTGTCCCACCCTTAGGAGCAGAGGATGGTTTCTTGAGCCATTTGATGGACCGTGAAAAAAATATATATGGAAATGTGGGACTTGAGCCTGCGTCCCTCCTGCCTCTGAACACACTGGATGTGTGTACAGCATCGTGGGGCCCAGTTGGGCGATGTCAGCCTTGGTGTGGTATGTACCATGAAGCAAGACTTAGTGTAGGCCATGGACCTACTTCTGGGAACTGTGAAAGCAAGGTTATGGAGTGGGGAGGTAGACGAATGGAAGGTCAAGAGTCTAGAGTTCTAGCAGCAGATGCCAACACTTGAGCTTCTCGCCCTGTTGGGGGCGGAGCTGGCCAAACTCAAGATCTGGTCTGTATCCTGATCAAAGCAAGCCTAGTAGTGGAGAGAAGAATGACTCCAGGTCCGTACATTGCCTGAGGGGCTTGCATCCCAAGGAAGAATGATTTTAATTTAATTTTTTTTTTTTTTTTTTTTTTTGCAGAAGAAGGCAGGAGTCGTGGTAGGGACATGCTCTGCGGGGTCCACAGCTGGGGATTGAACTTGTGACCATCTGCTTTGGACATACTACTGTGAGCATTACACCCCACTGTCACAGGGCAGGTAGGGATTGACCTTTGGAGTGAAACCTCCTTTAGAAAGACAGATGTCGCAGCTGCCCCTCCATGAAGGCAGGAAGGAGCGAGATGAGCCACTGAAGTTCAGACGCGTGGTAAGGCGCAGGCATGGGCCGGAAGAGGCTGTAGTTGGTCTGGGATGTCCATGGGACAGTGAGCTTAGGGGCAGGCAACACCTACCGCTGAGTTAAGTAGCTCCGCTCTTCCTCAGCCCCATCCACAGAAGGGTTTGGGTGCAGTTTTCACATGCAGATCAGCGTTGGGCTGAGGAGGATTGACCTCCTATCCTTCTCAAATACGCAAGTGCTGGTGCAAGCATGTAAAGCGGTGCCGGCAACTACGCAGTTGATGCAGGGCATGAGGCTGCAGGTCTCTCACCAGGAAAGTGGTATGGGAGAGTGCCCTAGGCTTCCCATGAGCCGATGGCGCCACGCATGGGGAACATTGCTGGCATGTATGTAGTTGGTCCCGGAGAACGAAGAGGGACTGGGGCCCCAGCTTGGATTTGAACCTGTGCCCTTCTGGTCCTAAGGGCACTGGCTGTGTCCGCTGTACCACCGTCTTAGTACTCTGTCAGCCTCATATGGCCATGGCCGGGCAGACACCTGTCAATCCCATATGGCCGTGGTTGGGCAGACACCACAAGCTTAGCAATCTTTAGAGGGGATGGGAGTCGCCATCTAACTCTCCGGTACGATTGTAATGGTTGTGCGGTTGGACAGGCTAAGGTGGTAATATGGGGAGTGGGTTGGCAGGGGCCCCAGCTGCCTCCTACAGGAATCTTACCCATAATAGGTAATGCCTCAGCCAGCCTTCTTCATTAGGCACAATGGGGGATTGAATCCATGGCCCCTGCATCATTGTGACCTTTGGCTACAGAACACACTGCCTGTGTTCGCTGCACCAGAACACACTGCATGTGTTCACTGCAACACAGTGTCCGCCCGAGGTGGGCTGACCTTACGTAACTCCTAGGTTGTGCAGAGGTCTATGTCCATTGATAGTTGCTTGCGGTTGCCCTGGTGGTTAACGCTTTCGTGGCGGAGTGTAGCTGGACTTGCTTCCAGTCTCAGCCTTACTTTAAGCTCACGGCAAGCGATCAGCTGGGAGGCTTCCCGGTGCTGATCCAGATGCAGCTAGGAGGGCGGCCACTTGTCGTTTAATTGATGAGCTGGAGGCGAATCGAAACTTGCTCAGCTAAGCGGCATCTGGAAAAAAACAGAGAGCTCAGGGTCTCTTGATCATTGATCCCACGCCGTCCCGGCTGTGTGCTGGTAGCAGTGGCATGCCTAGGCGTTCCTCCCCCCTTCACCACATGAGATCCTTCGGAGCCATCCGTTAGATCGGCGCAGACCAATGGCGCTGCCGGGGGGGGGGGGGCCGTGAAGTCATCGGGCCCTCGGTTCCCAAGTATAGATCGGCCTCTGCTCCTGCTGCTTCGAACTGTGCTAGTGCAGTTGGAGGGGCCGGGGCTGCCTCCGCGTCGATGGAGGATTGCCATATCGGGGGGAGGGGGGAGAGCCGCGCCACATCGAGATGACCATGGAGACCTCGCAGCCAGCACCTCTCCGCTCCAGCCCGACCCTCATGGGCCCACAGCCGTAGGCCATGGAGACCTCCGCCTCGTCCAAGCTGAAGAAAGCAGATCGGGGATCCGGTGGCCAGAGAAGCAGGCCGTATCGTCTGCTTCAAAAAAGGATCGGGGCCGATGGAGGGGTGCCAAATAGATCGGCGCGATCGAGAAAGCCTAGCACCGGTATGGTCCTGAGAGCTGTAGTGGGGTAGGGCTCTGATACCCATCCGCTCCGATGCGTCGGCGAGGCTAAGATCCTCTTGCCTCTGGTGTCCGCGCCGACCTCTGCGCTGAACGACGCCTCTGCGCTGAATGGGACAACGGCAATTGAGGTGTCATCTGCGCTGGTGCCTCCCCCCGTGACGTTGGGTCAGCGCCGACCAATGGCGCCGTTGGGGGAGGAGCTTGGGTCCTGACATCAGAGGCAAGATGGAGGGGGGGTCGCGGCTTTGCGTGAGCACACAGCAACAGGAAAAATGGCCACCCCCATAGGTGCCCATGTGCGAGGAGGATCAGACAGAGTCCAGGTGGAGGCCCCGGCTGCCGCAAGGGCTCTTAACTGGAAGAGGGTCCTCTTGAAGAGTCGCGTTGGGCGATCCAAGCTCGCTGCGGGTTGGAGGCCCCCAGGCACAACCCGAGCGGCGGCCGAGCTGGCGGTTAGCCTGCTGCTGGGGTGGAGGCCATTAGGCGCACCCTGAGCGGCGGCAGAGCTGGCGGCCTAAGCCTGCCGCTGGGGTGGAGGCCCTTAGGCGCACCCTGAGCGGCGGCAGCTGGAGGAGCATCGGGCAGGTCCCACGAAGGTCCATAGGGGAGGTCCCACGGAGGTCTGTGAGTAGTAACTTGCACTAGGTAACAGAGAACTCCGGTCTTGCTGCAAGCAGCTGTTACGCCGCCTGTTGAGAGCTGAGTGCAGTGATCTGAGACAGAACTCGGAGAGCATTAATGCAAGTTTAAACCGCAGTAAACATAAGAGTAAGAATTAAAACGCAAGATGAAACTAATCACCAGTAAAAGATATTTCTAAGACATTGAGACCGGGAGCACATGGCCCGCAGGAAAAGTTCCGCTGGGCCAGCTCTGAAGGAGAATTAGAAACATTAAGTCAATTTAAACTGGTATATACATACGATTAGGATGGTATCTGTTAAAAGGAAAATTGGTGGAGAGTAGAAAAGTCCGTCTTGCTGGCAAGGCGGAAGAACTGAAACTGGCTAGCTAGGTGCGGGCAGGGGGTGGGGCCGGTTGGCTCATGCTCAGAAGGGCGAAAAGCCCTTCTGAGCTATAGAGAGTACTTCCGTCTCGGCGCCGTCGGATGACGTCACCAATTGTGGCTGACTCATCCTGCTTGTCCTAGGAGAAAGTAAAGTTACTCACTTGTAACAAGGGCTCTCCATGGACAGCATTGAAGATACAGCTTCCTGAAAAGTTGTAGATACAGCATTATCCATCCCCCAACCCCCAAAATTACCCCGCACACAACTGCCATACTAACCTGCACACTGCCCCTACCCCTAAAAAACCCCCACTCCCTCACAAAAGCCATGCCACCCCCAATAATTAACCCTGAAACTCTCTCACTGACTTCCTCCTGCATCTGCTCCACCACCCCAAACTGCCCCACTCCTAAAAACTATCGGTCTGCATTGTCCCTTCTTCTAAAACTATCCCTGCAACTGTCCAACTATCAAAATATATCCCCTGGCAACTGTCCCACATCCTCATAAATTTCCCCATCCTCAAACCTACCCTCTACAACTCCACCACCCCCAGAAAGTGCTTTCACCCTAAAAAAAAAATATCCCTACCACTCTCCCACCACATTGCCAGCTGCCCTCTGCATCTGCCCCACCACCCTACAAACTGCCCCTTTTAAAAACTGCCACCCTCAAAATTACACCCTGCAACTGTCCCACTTCATTGCAAACTCTTCCACCTACAAAAATAATCACTTAACAACTGTCACCAATCCTCAAAACAATGTCCATCGGAGATGCCCCACAAACCCAGTTACTCCACCAGAGATAAAACAGATGAACAGCGCAGATACACAGACACAGGGATTACAAATAATTTCCTAGCATTTCACATTATTGAAATATATTTCATTTTCTTTGCTGTTATTTCTACTGTGAAAGGTGCGGACTGAATTGTACTGTTTTTTATTGGTTGCTGTGTGTAATGGAAGCAGCTATCTATAGGGTGGCATGACATTTGCAAGAAGATGTGTGTTGTTTTTTTTTTTTTTTTTAGGGTCAGGGGCAGTATTTAGGTTGGTGGGGCTAGTTTTTGGGAGCAGAGAAGTTTGTGGGGGCAGTTGATGAGGAAGTAGGACTTTCAAAAAGGAGATTATGATAAAATGAGGAAAATGGTTAAGAAAAAAATTAAAAGGAGCAACTTCAAAGGTTAAGCATTTACATCAGGCTTGGACATTATTTAAAAATACTGTCTTGAAAGCCCAGACCAGATGTATTCCATGCTTTAAGAAAGATGGAAGGAAGGCCAAACGACAGCCAGCATGGCTTATAGGTGAGGTTAAAGAGACTGTTATAGTTAAGAGAAAATCCTTCAGAAAATAGAAAAAAGAGCCAAATGATGAAAAAAGGAAACACAAGTGCTGGCAAGTTAAATGCAAGGCATTGATAAGGCAGGCAAAGAAAGACTTTGAAAAGGATGCCGTGAAGCAAAAATGCATAATAAAAACGTTTTCCAAGTACATTCTTAGCAAAACACCTGTGAGCGGTCCATTTGGACCATTAAATGATAGAGGGCAGGGCCAGCCCATCCATTGTGCGAGAATGTTGTTCATACAGGGCCCCGTGCCAACAACATCCGCATTGAATGGCAGGCAGGGCAGCTTTAGAGGGAGCCGGAGAGGCCCCTGCTCACCTCTAACAGCTGCCGAAGTGAAGCGCGTCTTTTTCCTTCACTTCAGCAGCTGTACTGAAGTTTAGAATGCTGCCACCCTGAGCGCCGGGAAACAGGAAGTCCCCTTTGACCTCAGCACGGCAGTGTTCTAAACTTCAGTACTGCTGCCGAAGTGAAGGATAAAGATGTGCTTCACTTTGGCAGCTGTTAGAGGTGAGTCGGGGCCTCTCCGGCTCCCTCTAAAGCATTTTAGATAGCCGAGGGGAGGGGAGGGGGGGGGCTTGGACTGGAAATGGGCTGGGGGAGGGTGCTAGGACTGGAAATCAGCTGAGTGGAGGGGGGACTTGAACTGGAAATAGCTGATGGGGAGGGGGGCTTGGACTAGAAATGGGATGACTGGGGAGGAGCTAGGACTGGAAATGGTCTGATGGAGGGGCTAGGATAGGATGACATGGAATTAAAAACTCAACTATTCACTTTGCACTATCACAACCTCCAACACGATAATGTTCAGATTCCGCAGTTTAACTCTGAACAAAAACCACACTTTGACCCTACCTAGATATAATCCTACAGCGCACAGCCATAATCCATTTTGAGCAACTAACTGAATTCAGTCGATCATTCCCATATGTAAATAATCACATTTAATTCTCAATGTATATAGTTCTAGATTACGGCACGCTTTTTAGCCGCTTTTCTAATTTTATTCTGATGCTTTTTTTATGGTTTAAATGTTAAACAATGTTCTGCAATTGTTATATTTAAAATAATAATGTTCATTGTAAACCGCCACTGATCTCTGGAAGAGGCGGTATAGAAAAATATTTAAATAAATAAATAAAATAAAATAAATGGGCTGTTGGGGAGGCTAGGAAAGGACTAAATGGGCTGATGGGGGCTGGGATTGGAAGTGAGCTGATGAGAGGGGCTAGGACAGGACTGGAAATGGATGGGGGAGCTAGGATTGGAAATGGATGGGGGAGCTAGGACTGAAAGTGGGCTGATGGGGTGCTAGGACTGGAAATGTGTTGATGGGGGGCTTGGATAGGACTGGAAATGGATGGGGGAGCTAGGACTGGAAATGGGCTGATGGGGGGGTTGCATAGGACTGGAAATGGGCTGATGGTGGGTCTAGGATAGGACTGGAAATGGGCTGATGGTGGGTCTAGGATAGGACTGGAAATGGGCTGATGAGGGGCTAGGGTTGGAAATGGGCTATGGTGGGGGGACTTGAATAGGACTGGAAATGGGATGATGGGGGGTGCTATGATATAACTGAAAATGGGCTGATGCGGGGCTAGGGTTGGAAATGGGCTATGGTGGGGGGACTGGAAATGGGCTGATGGAGGGGCTAGGATAGGACTGGAAATGGGCGGATGAGGGGCTAGGGTTGGAAATGGGCTATGGTGGGGGGACTTGAATAGGACTGGAAATGGGCTGATGGGGCTAGGGTTGGAAATGGGCTGATGGGGGGGCTAGGATTGGACTGGAAATGGGCTGATGAGGGGATAGGGTTGGAAATGGGCTATGGTGGGGGGACTTGAATAGGACTGGAAATGGGCTGATGGGGGGCTAGGGTTGGAAATGGGCTGATGGGGGGCTAGGATAGGACTGGAAATGGGATGATGGGGGGGTTGGATAGGACTGGAAATGGGCTGATGGGGGGGCTAGGGTTGGAAATGGGATGATGGGGGGGGGTCTAGGATTGGAAATGGGCTGATGCGGGGACTAGAAGGGAATGGATGCTGGGTGGGGCTGGAACCTGAAGGGAGCTGATGTTGGGGGAGGACTAGAATGGGATGTGGCTGGAAGAGTGAAATGGAGAGGGGAAAAATATTTTGTTTGGGAGGGAAGAAAAATCTACGATTGGCCGGATATTGGGAGAGTGAGTGGGGATTGAGGATGGAGGGGTAAAATTTGAGTGGATGAAAAAGGAATAAAGAAAGAAATGGAGGAAAGAGCAAAAGGAGAAAGATCAGTATGTTAAAGCAGATGTAGAGAGAGAATGGAAAAAAAACTAAGAGAGAAGAAAGGACAAATGGACAGCAGACAATGGAGAGATAGCAGAAGACGAGAAGAAACCAGAAGAAAATGACTGGAGCAATTGCAACTGAAAAATAAAATTCACAAACAACAAAAGGTATAAAAATACTTTTTTATTTTGAATTTATTAACTGGAATACGTCAGCTCTGGGAAATGTGCGTCTTTAACGTCTGCATTTTGTTTAGTACAAGTGGAAATTAATTTATAGTTTTATTTCTGCAGTGTTGTACATTCCAAGTTTAGCTTTTGGGGTTCTTGGTTTAATTATTGTCTTCCTATTTCTAAATTGTGATCCCTTGTTCTTTGTTTGGTGACGGTCTGTGTTCTGCATGTGTAACTGAGCTGAGGTATTCTGTTTATGTAGTTTAGACAGATGGACCTTGGTCTGACCCAGTATGGCATATCTTATGTTCTTATATATGTAGTTTATATTTGATAGTGCCATTTGTTCTCTTTCCCCAGTAGGAGATATATTTGTATTTTCTGAGATGTATTGGTTTAATATTTGCAATGTTGCCTTTTGATAGGTAGGATATGGTGCTTTATGAGTTCTGGTTGTACTGTTATGATATGGTGTGTTTGCTATGAGTTCTAAATGGGAAGTGTTTGTACTACTTCCTAATGTGCCTGGCGGTTGGAGTGTATAGTATTGTAGAAATCTTTTAGTCTTTATTTATCCATACACTCATTAAGAGGCATGTTTACTAAACGTTAGTGCATGTTAACATTATGCAAATGAGGTCCCTCACCGAGTCTCCGCACATGGCCCCACACCCCCCTTGGGCCACCCCTGATAGAGGGGTAAAGGAGGCATTAAGAGAGGGACAAGGCCATAGCAGAGAGACTAAATGAATTCTTTGCTTCAGTCTTTACTGAAGATGATGTGGGAAACTTACCCATGGCAGAAATTATAATCAAAGGTGATGTATCAGAGGAATTGAAACAAATCTTGATAAATTGGGAAGATGTAAGACAGCCGTTTGATAAACTAAAGAGCAGCAAATCACCTGGACCAGATGGCTTACATCTCGGGGTGCTGAGAGCATTGAAATATGAGTTGCATACCTACTTTCAGTAATCTGTGAACTATCTTTAAAATCGTCTGTAGTACCTGAGGATTGGATAGTGTCCATTGCAACACCAATTTTTAAAAAGGGTGCCGGGGTGATCTGGGAAACTGCAGACCGGTGAGCTTGACATCTGTACTACTACTACTACTTCTACTACTGATCATTTGTATAGCACTACAAGGCATACACAGCGCTGTGCAGGCACATATAAAAGACAATCTCTGCTCATCAGATCTTACTATCTAGTTAAGACATACAACACAACAGCTAAATACAAGGATACATCTAGGGGTATGGTAAGGAAATGCATAGGAGACTGAGTGGATCAGGATCCGAAAGCAGCCTGAAGAGGTGAGTTCTCAGCATGGATTTGAAAAGGGGCAGAGATGAAACCTGACATACAGACTCAGGTAGTTTGTTCAGGCATAAGGACTAGCAAGGTGAAAGGACCGAAGTCTGGAGTTGGCAGTGGAAGAGAAGGGCATAGACAGAAGTGATCCACCAAAAGAAAAGAGTTTTTCCGAGGAGGGGGTATAGGGAGAGATAGAAGAGGAAAGGTAGTGAGGAGCAGCAGAATGAGTGCACTTATAAGTCAGTAGGAGAAGTTTGAATTCGATACGGAAACACATATGGAGCCAATGAAGTGACTTTAGAAGAGGGGTTGTATTAGCATATCGAGGCTGACATATCAGGCAAAATGGTAGAAACCATTCTAAAAAACAAAATTACTGAACATATGAATTGTCGTGGCCTAATGGCAGGAAGCCAACATGGATTTAGGTAAGGAAAGTCTTGTCTCACTAATCCGTATATTTTTTTTC
Organism: Ichthyophis bannanicus; assembly: GCA_033557465.1. NCBI lineage: Eukaryota > Metazoa > Chordata > Amphibia > Gymnophiona > Ichthyophiidae > Ichthyophis > Ichthyophis bannanicus. Next base: position 119,728,590 of record CM066041.1, read on the forward strand.
AAAGGTGTGAATAAACAGGTAGATAAAGATGAGCCAGTTGATATAATATATCTGATTTTCAGAAAGCCTTTGACAAGTGTGATACGAGTGTGACATGCTTTGCTGTGAATGGAATGGATACAGCAGACATGTAGCTATTGGGAGTTATTACAGGGCATAGCAGCTTGCACTGTAGAGACTATAAGGTTACTAGAGGGCATAAACACCTTGCTTGAAGTGGTCTGAACTAGTATAATGAGTCAGAAGCACGTCTCTGTACATAAATTGTGTATGAAATCTATATCCAATCATAATCGTGAGAATTTTGCTTTCACATGAAACTCACGCTGTAGTATCCAATGAAAACACATCTCTGATAGAAAACAATTACTGAAACTTGTATATCAAACGTGGAACTTTCCAAGGAGAGGAGAACCGTACCAGAGACAAAGCAATTCTGTTTTGGCAGCTTTCCTGGATTCCTTCATCGTGGAAAGTTCCCCCGATCGCTGAAGTGAATCTACAATCCGGTATATGTATTGATGCATTTCATTTCATGCTAGAACTTATTAGTCATTTTATGCTAGAACTTATTATGTTAGAACTTATTAGAACTTACTTATATGCATTGTATGACTTATAATCTTTATATACTATGCAATAAACAGTAGCTTAGTATTACCATATCTAAATTGTGCCTGGTTTGGATGTCAGTGAGGACTCAGAGTGATTTGTTATAGTAATACATAATGGCGACGAGAGTGGGATGCGAAGTGACTTAATTGATATTGCAGCCAGGTGATTTAATTGATAGAAAGACACGCAGTGCACGGCAGAGCTCTGTGTCGACTGAATCCCATTTGGCAGAGTGCCAAGAAAATCGCTGTTTTGGCAGAGTGCCCAGACATGTTTAAAAGCAAGGATAAAAATCTTAGTGCTTGCCAACCCATCCCAGGATGAACAGATGAGACTTTAGCTTTGCAATTAGGGGATAATGGGTTTGTAGAATCATGGAATGCATTTTTTTTTTTAGGTTAGCAATGTCCCTTGATGTGGAGAAAGTACTCAAGGGCCCCCTCCCTGGGAAACCAGGTGATGTAGTTACCCCAGAAAGACAGACCTGGGTGTTGTTAAAGCAAGTAACGTCCCTTGATGTGGACAAAGTACTCAAGGGCCCCCTCCCTGGGAAACCAGGTGATGTAGTTACCCCAGAAAGACAGACCTGGGTGTTGTTAAAGCAAGCAACGTCCCTTGATGTGGACAAAGTACTCAAGGGCCCCCTCCCTGGGAAACCAGGTGATGTAGTTACCCCAGAAAGACAGACCTGGGTGTTGTTAAAGCTTATTGCAAGGTTCATTCCCAGCTGCAGAGCAAGCAGCTGGAATTGAGCCAAGTGGAGCACAAGTTGTTAGAAGCAGAAGGGAAAGTGGTGGTTTTGGAATGCCATCAGAAGCTATTGCAGGATAAGCTGGAAAGTTATCAGGGGATAGCAGGAAAAGCCGCAGTGAAAATAGCACAAAATAAATACAGAAAGAGGAAAGGTAAGGTTAACAAACAGAAAGTATATAAAGCAGTGGCTACTGCCACCACAGAATGGGACCCAGATAGGTGGGATGGAGATATTTGGAATTCCTCAGACCCGGATGGGTGCTTGGGGGAAGAAGTGAAAGAAGAGTTACTATCTAGACAAGCTCAGCCCATTAGTAGGAGACAGGAAAAAACTGTATTGGGGCCTGGAAGACGCCCTATACGTGGTAATGATGGGCAACCCATACAGCAGATGGGGCCCGGAAGGGAACCGCTGCTGGGGCCAGATGGGCAGCCCCAATATCTCACTGAATTAGTCCCTCATACACGAATGAGGACCACTGTGGAGGATTTTACACAGGCAGAAGTAGATGATATACTGACCCGGTTCCGCCAGCAGCCAGGAGAAGGGGATTTGCAAAGGCTGGTTAGGGTCTATGATACTGGAGGGAGAGGAGTGAGTTTAGATGCTCAAAATGTTTTACGGCTTATTACACTGAGCCGTGAGCCCGTGATACAGAGGGCAATTCGACAGTATTTTCAGGATCATGTGGGGGTAGGGACTCAGAATTTGTCCCAAATTCTGGTAGCTGGGTATTTGGACAAATACCCCAATGAGACAGATATGCCAATTTCGGAGAAACCATGGTTTACATTGCAGGATGCACATATGCCCCTTGACTCACTTGATTGTTTGTTTAATTCCCAAGCAGATGAAGCAGCTTCGATATCAGTGGCGGAAACTACGCAGCCGATTGAGCCGTATCCTTCTGAAAAAGCGGTATGGCTTCAGGGTACAGCCCTTTGGGCACACCAAAAAAGTGGTCACTTTGGAGAAAAAGCCACCTTCAGGTGGGCTCAAAGTAGGGGAATCCCATTAACCCTTGATATCATCAAGGAAGTGATCAGTCACTGCCCTGTTTGCCAGCATTCCCAGCAACGGGCGGTGCCTCACACAGGGATGGGGCATATTGGACGTGGACTACTGCCAGGGCAGATCTGGCAAATGAAAAAGGTTTTGGGTCCACTAGCAGAGTCAAAGTGGGGGCCAAAATATGAATTCATGAAACTCAAGGACCGCCATCACCGGGGAGGTTATTGCTGTAGGTAAGGATAAGGTGTTGCTGGTAATGCGACCTGGAAAGGAGCAATGGGAATATATCCCCGAAGACAAGTGTTATTTAAGAGAATAAGGTATATCTTCTGTATTTCAGACCCCGTTCCTTGGCATCCTTTCATTATGTTGGTGGGTATCCCTAAGTGAAATATGGACCCCTGGAGAGCTGTTAATCAACCAAACCTCGAATCAAAATGTACTGGAGCTGGAAGAATGCCACCACAGAGCGACAACAAGATAATTTCACCTGCCCTGCCAAGCAACGATGTAAGATCCTGAATCTCACTACTTCCGGACAATTGTGGGCAGGTGCCCCTCAGGCGGGGGGTTATCAGATGGCATATGCATTACACCAAGAAAATGGGACGATTAAACTTTAGCAAATTGTATGCATAATGCCGGAGCTGGCATTAATGATGCATTGACTTTATAGACTCGGTGGGCTCCCACCATTTGGCACCCAGTCCAAGAGTATGCAGCTATTTCTTCTGAACTTTTGAACTTATTTACAAATGCTACTCAGTATACGTGGAATATGTCAGAAAACATAACCCGCTTTGCTAATTGGACAGTATGTACTTTACAAGCTATGACAATTATTGAACAACGCGATAGGTTTCAAGCGAGACTCCTATCCAGAAACGAACAAATTTGGAAACAAATATTGAATGTCACTAATGAATGGTTGATGTATAGTGCTTCCAAAATGCAGTGCAATGAGATTAGTTGCACCGGACAAGCTACCGTATATAATGTAACTAAGAAGATGCAAATGTGTAAATTTATAGTACTTCCTTTGATAATGGGGACCCCTGGTAGAATTTCATATTGGCTTCTGGAATTTTCAGGGACCCATATTGATTCTAATAACTGTACCCATGATTTATCCACCTGCACCGAGGTGATAGGAGGAACAATTTGTCGCATCCAATCTAGTGTATATGAACCTTGCTTATTGCAGAATAGTGTTAACATGTGCAAATTCATTATTATGCCACCAGCTTATGAATACTTGATTGAAATAGCTCCACAAGAAGTATGCATGGTAGTCAATACCAAAGTTATACCTAAGATGATTCTTCCCTTTGTGGGTTGTTTGAAGAATGTAACTACACTACGGTGGCATCTTGAAACTTATTTACTTTATGCTGTTACTCATAAAGCTGTACATCATTATTGGACGCCCATACCAATGGATGTCTCGAATTGGGATCTAAATTTGATAAGATTACATAAGCTGTTAAATGATTCTGCGTTGTTGCATAATCATCTGAACTGATGATAGTTGTTTTATCCTCTCCATCTGCAACTGCTGTATATGTCACAAATTAGACGGCCGTTTTTTCGGCCAACATCCTACATGTACTGCTGAATCCATTAGGACCGAATGTGATACGAGTGTGACATGCTTTGCTGTGAATGGAATGGATACAGCAGACATGTAGCTATTGGGAGTTATTACAGGGCATAGCAGCTTGCACTGTAGAGACTATAAGGTTACTAGAGGGCATAAACACCTTGCTTGAAGTGGTCTGAACTAGTATAATGAGTCAGAAGCACGTCTCTGTACATAAATTGTGTATGAAATCTATATCCAATCATAATCGTGAGAATTTTGCTTTCACATGAAACTCACGCTGTAGTATCCAATGAAAACACATCTCTGATAGAAAACAATTACTGAAACTTGTATATCAAACGTGGAACTTTCCAAGGAGAGGAGAACCGTACCAGAGACAAAGCAATTCTGTTTTGGCAGCTTTCCTGGATTCCTTCATCGTGGAAAGTTCCCCCGATCGCTGAAGTGAATCTACAATCCGGTATATGTATTGATGCATTTCATTTCATGCTAGAACTTATTAGTCATTTTATGCTAGAACTTATTATGTTAGAACTTATTAGAACTTACTTATATGCATTGTATGACTTATAATCTTTTATATACTATGCAATAAACAGTAGCTTAGTATTACCATATCTAAATTGTGCCTGGTTTGGATGTCAGTGAGGACTCAGAGTGATTTGTTATAGTAATACAACAAGATCCATCATTAGAGACTCTTGTGTTAATTAAAAAGTCATGAGATAGGAAGCAGTGTACTATTGTGGATTGGGAACTGGTTAAAAGAAAACAGAGTAGGGTTAAATGAATAATTTTCTCAATGGAGAAAGGTGAATAGTGGAGTATCCGAGGGATCTGTGCTGGGCCTACTGCCTTTTAATATACTGTATTTATAAATTACCTAGAAATAGGAATAACGAGTGAGGTGATCAAATTTGCAGATGACACAAAATTATTCAAAGTTGTTAAAACACAAGAGGATTGTGAAAAATTGCAAGAGGACCTTGGAAAATTAGGAGACTGGGCTGAACAGATGAAATTTAATGTGGACAAGTGCAAAGTTATCCACTTAGGGAAGAACAGTCCAAACTATGCTACAGAATGTAACGTTCCACATTAAGAATCACCACTCAGGAAAAGGATCTGGGTGTTGTCGTGGGTAGTACGTTGAAACCCTCTGCTCAGTGTGCAACTACGTCCAAGAAAGCAATTAGAATGCTAGGAATCATAAGGGAAGGAATAGAAAATAAAACAAAGGATATTACAATGCCTCTATATTGCTCCATGGTGTGAATGCACCTTGAATATTGTGTGCAATTCTGATCACCATATCTTTAAAAAAAAAAAAAGATATAGCAGAATTGGAAAAGGTACAGAGAAGAGCAACCGAAATGGTAAAGGGGATGGAATGATATCCCTATGAAGAAAGACTTAAAAGATTAGGGCTCTTCAACTTGGAAAAGAGACAGCTGAGGGGAGATATGGTAGAGGTCTATAAAATGAGTGGAATGAGTAAACATAGATCGGTTGTTTACTCCTTCAAAATGTAGAAAGACTAGGAGACCCGCAATGAAGCTACAGTGTGGCACATTTAAGACTAATTGGAGCAAATATGTTTTCACTTGGCGCATAATCAAACTCTGGAATTCATTACCGAAGCAATGAGTAAATGCTGTTAGTGTAGCTGGGCTTAAAAAGGTTTGGACAAGTCCATAAACCATTATTAAAGAGGACCAGATAAATCCATTGCTTACCCCTGGGACAAGCAGCATGGAATATGTATAACTTTGGGAACCTACCAGGTACTTGAGACCTGGAATTGGCCACCTTTTGGAAACTGGATACTGGGTTTGATGGACCCTTGGTCTGACCCAGTATGTCATATCTTATGTTCTTATATATCTCTCTGTCACAGGGAAAAGAATCCTAAGTGAAAAAATTCAGGCAGTATGTGGATATGCATTTAAACTAGGAAAAGGGGGTGACGGATGTGGAAGGTCAAGATCTGCACGCCACCCCCTGCAAAAGCAGAATAGCATCAGAAGCAGCACACTTTTAAACCACACATCAAAAACAAGTGGGAAGATGTGGGCAGAACAAAATCAATGCAAAATACACACAAGCCAGGTAAATGCTGGAAAGCAATAAGCACAAATGCTCGAAGCTTAGCCAACAAAATTCCGGACCTGGAAGCCAAGTGGTAGAAATGGATTTGGACATTGTGGCCATTACAGAAACATGGTTTAATGAATCGCATGATTGGGATCTAGCCATAGCGGGCTATAATCTATTCAGAAGAGACAGAGAAAATGGAAAAGGAGGAGGAGAAGTCTTGTATGTCAAAAGCAATATTAAAGCTACTGAAATGCAGGAGACATGGGGAAAAGAAGAAGCGCTCTGGATTGTGTTGGAAAGAGGAAATGGCACTGTCATCCATACTGCTGTAGTCTACAGACCTCCAACTCAAATTGAAGAGAGAGATAACGAATTGATTATAGATATTGCCAAGATAGCCACAAAGGGGGAAGCGATCATTTTGAGTGACTTTCATCTACCTGATGTGGATTGGATTACTCCTTCTGCACATCTGGAAAGAAGCAAAAAAATTGTAGATGCTCTCCAAGATGCATTACTTAGATAAATGGTCATGGAACCAATCAGGGAAAGCTCAACGCTGGATTTAGTGCTCACCAACAGTGATAGCGTGTCGAATGTCTGCGTGAGTGCCCCTGTGAGCAACAGCGATCATCACACGGTGTGGTTTGAGATAAAAGCCAAAGTACAGGATAAACATAGCAAGCTCAAAGTCCTAAACTTCAAAAACAATGACTTCAATAAAATGGCCGAGTACCTAAAGGAGGAGATGACAGGGTGGAAGAAGGTAAGGGAAGTGGAATTGCAATGGGCTAAACTAAAGATGGCAATAAAAGGGGCAACAGATAAATATGTAAGAAAAGTAAATAAAAACAAGAGGAGAAGGAAACCTATTTATTTGAGCAGCCACTTCTTTGGAAAACCAAAGGCAAAAAACACAGCTTTCACAAAATTCAAAAGCTTGCAAACAGAACACAGAAATGAATACAGGATCAAACTCAAAGAGTCAAAAAGAGAAATAAGGATAGCAAAATCAGAGGCAGAGGAAAAGATGGCTAAAGATGTTAAGGGTGGCTCCAAAACTTTCTTCAGGTATATTCGGGAAAGGAAGAAGATCAGAGTTGGAATTGCAGGACTCAGAAGTGCTGGGAAAGGACTCGTGGAAAGTGACATAGAAAAAGCGAAATTGCTAAACAAATACTTCTGCTCTGTTTTTACTAAAGAAAATCCTAGAGATGGACCAGCTGTGATTCCCAAATATAAAAATGGGAATGAAGTAGATACCACACCATTCACAGAAGATGAGGTGTTGGAAAAACTTGCTAAACTGAAAGTGGACAAAGCCATGGGACCAGATGGGATACATCCCAGGATACTGAAAGAGCTCAGAGAGGTTCTTGCAGGGTCATTAAAAGATGTATTCAACAGATCCTTGGAAACAGGAGAGGTTCCTCAGGACTGGAAAATGGCTGATGTCGTACCTCTACACAAAAGTGGTGACAGGGAAGAAGTGTCAAACTACAGACCTGTGAGCCTTACCTCGGTGGCGGGAAAAGTAATGGAGGCGCTCCTGAAAGAGCGAATAGTGAACTTTCTCAAAACCAACAGGTTGCAAGATCCGAGGCAACATGGTTTTACTGAAGGACGGTCTTGCCAAACAAATCTGAGTTCTTTGACTGGGTGACCAAGGAACTAGATCAGGGGCATGCGATGGATGTCATCTACCTGGATTTCAGCAAAGCCTTTGATACTGTTCCTCATAGGAGGCTTGTCAATAAACTCAGTAGCTTGGGGATGGGTCCCAAGATGGTAAACTGGATTAGAAATTGGTTGACTGACAGACGACAGAAGGTGATGGTACATGGAGCTCACTCGGATGAAAGGAAGGTGATTAGCGGGGTGCCCCAGGGTTCGGTCCTGGGCCCGGCACTGTTCAATGTCTTTTTGTGAGTGATATGAAGGACTGAATGGAAAAGTCTGTCTTTCTGCAGATGACACAAAAATTTTCAACAGAGTGGACTCCCCCGAGGGAGTGGATAACATGAGGAAAGATCTACAAAAGCTGGAAGAATGGTCTAATGCTTGGCAATTACGATTTAATGCGAAAAAGTGCAGTGTCATGCACTTAGCTAACAGAAATCCAAGGGAAATGTACGTGATAGGGGGCAAGAGGTTGGTGTGCATGATTCAGGAGAAAGACCTTGGTGTGATTATCTCTGATCTCAAGGTGGCAAAACAGTGCGACAAGGCGGTGGCAAAAGCCAGGAGGCTGCATACAAAGAGGGATTACCAGCAGAAAGGAAGAGGTACTTATGCCACTGTACAGGTCGCTGGTGAGGCCTCACTTGGAATACTTTGTTCAATTTTGGAGACCATATCTTGTAAAAGATGTAAAAAGACTGGAAATTGCTCAGAGGGAGGCGACCAAAATGATTTGGAGCCTGCGTAAGAAACCTTATGAGAAGAGACTTGAAGACCTAAATATGTAACTTTGGAGGAGAGGAGGGATAGGGGAGATATGATTCAGACCTTTAAATACTTAGATGAACAAACAAACCTCTTCCAAAGACGGGGAAGCTGCAAAACTAGAGGGCATAAAATGAAGCTGCAAGGTGGAAAATTGAAAGGCAATGTCAGTAAATATTTTTTCACTGAAAGGGTCGTGGATGCTTGGAATGCTCTCCCGATGGAAGTGGTGAGGGCAAACACAGTGACAGAATTCAAAACAGCATGGGATAAGCACAACGGATCCCTTTACAACAACAGGATAAAAACAAAATAAACTTAACCATCAACTTCTCAACAAATAGGGGTGTCCTACATGGAGTGGTGGGTCCACCCCTAAACAAAGACATGGGGAGGGGTGGCCTGCACAGAGCGACAGGTGCACCTACTCTTGCCATATTGCTGGGCAGACTGGATAGACCATGCTGGTCTTTATCTGCTGTCATTTACTGTGTTACTATGTTATGGGACAATTGTGGGATCGTTTTTTTGGGATGGAGTAATTTGTGGCATGGTGGAGCAGTTGGGGTTATTTTTTAGTACTGGGGCAGTTTATGGGATGGTAGTTCTAGGATGGGGCAGTTGCAGAGAGTATTGTTTGTCGGGTAGTAAAGGAGTTGCAGGGGGTATGATTTGAGGGTAGGACTGTTTATGGGGTAATAGGACAGTTGTAAGGGGTATTTTTTGTGGACGGAGAGTTTGCTGGAGGTTCTTTATCGGGGTGGGGTAATTGCAGGGGTTTAGTTTTTGGGGCTGAGGCTCTTGTGGAATGTTGTTGGGATGGGGACATCTTGTGGTGTGATAGAGCGGTTGTGAGGCTGTAGATTTTGGGGGTGACTTATTTTTCAGAATGGTGAGGCAGTTGTATGTTTTCATGGTGGGGACATTTAGGGGGTTGGTAGGGTAGTTACAGGGGAGTATTTTGGGGGGTTGAGGCAGGGGTTTAGGAGAGGAGCAGTTGCCTAACTGCTGTTTTTCACCATATGTAAGTTTCTGTGCTACTCCTCCCATAGAAATGCATCAGGCTATTTTTCTTCCAGAGGGGCTGAGCTTATATCTCTGGAACACCGGGTTTCAAACTTAATTTGTCTTTTTTACCAATTTTTCTCACATGCCAAGTTTCATCCCATCCTGTTATACCTTTGGAGAGTTATTTTGGCCCCAAATGGGCCTCAGGCTTTGAGGTGTCCCAGCCCCCTCTGACTGGAAGCCTTCATTGGAGGGGATGGGACAGGGCAGGCCTGGAGTGCATGTGAACACTTTTTAAGACCTGACACCATAGTTCATAGTTCAATAAGAGAATGTAGGTAGGGCAGGGGTAAGGTGAGTGGGGTAGGGGTTCGATGCAGGACACCGTGGGGAGAATGATATGGCAGGAGACATGGTGGAAACTATGGTGGGCGGTGGGATATGTCATGCCAAATATTCATGGCCGGGCCCTTCCCCACCAGTAGTATTGGAGGAGGGCTTGTGGCGACACACAACTGAGGTAGGGACTCTACCACATCCAGCAATAGTGGAGGAGTGTATAGCACAGGATTAGGAGAGCCTGGCAATGGTAGGAAGAAGGGCAGCTTAGGCAGTCATGGAGGAGCTGAATGACAAAAGGAAGGTGAGAGAGAAATTTTCTGAGGTAGGAAGCATGACTATAAGTAGGAAAGGGAGCGAAAACTATTAGAAAGGAAATGAATAGAAGGGAAGAAGGATAGTATTTGTAAGGGTGAGGATAAGGGAGTGATTGTTGGGGAAGGTGGTACTGGAGGCAATTTCAAGTGCATTGGCTGCATCTCTACCCCCACCCCAAAGGCAACACAGTCATTCTTGTGCACACACATTTTGCTGCATTTGTATGTACACACAGTACCCCTGGCACACTTCTGAATGCACACACACACACACTCATGCTCAGTTGCAGTAATGTCTGGATATCGATTTGTGTGAATAGAAGGAACTTGATTTTCCCTGTCCCAATAACAGTAAAATACAAGAGCAAATTGCACGTAGCAAATATATAAAAGGTAATCAAAAAGAGGCAGGGTACCATAAAAATAAAACAAACAAAAGAAAACTGCACCAACTGGGCAAAACATAATAAAGTCATAGAATCCTATTTGCAAGAAAGTTCAATATAGTCGCTTTAATAAAGGAAAATCAATACAGTCATAAAATCTGTAAAACCCAATATGGCCAAGTTTCAACATATCATCTGCATCAGGAGTAAAATATTGTGTAGAAAAATATATGAACGTGCAAAGATATCTTATTCGAGGGAGCTCTCTATGTCCTGTTGCATTGAGTATTATCATCTACTCTTGGTCTGTCTACACTCCATTAATGGTCTTTTAGAGGATTTGTTTTCCTGTATAGGATACCAATATTTCTAGCCTTCTATTATTGGCAACATAAGCATATGTTGGGCACACAGGAGTGAACTTGTAGGTCAACATGCTCTTGAAAGGGAGAGCAATAAACCTTTCCTTCTACAAGGAAAGACTCTGCCCTGATGAGTGCATTTTCTTTTGGCAGGCATAAAAGCAGTACACATCCTGTTTTGGAGAAGAGATGGGAAAGAGATATTTCTGTGATTATTGTGATCGATCCTTCCAAGATAATCTTCACAATCGAAAGAAGCACCTGAATGGTGTGCAGCACCAGAGATGCAAGAAAGTCTGGTACGATATGTTTCGAGGTGAGTCCTAGTGCTCTCAAGTAAGGGTCACCCTGATGCTATAAGAACGCGAATGGAGCCTTATAGAAACAGATTTGGTAGTAGATAAGGACTGTAAGGCCCCACTAGATCTGTTTCCCAATCCTTTCCTGGAGGCACGCCTTGCCAGCTAGGTTTTCAGAATATACACAATGAATATGCATGAGACAGATCAGCCTACACTGGATTTCCATTCTGGACAAATATATCTCACGCATATTTATTGTACTAATTCTAAAAACCTGACTGGCTAGATATGCCTTTAGGAGATGGTTGGAAAACACTGATGTAGAATTCCAATTTACTACTTTGTACTGTGCTATAAGCCACACTTATTCCCTGACTTTCCCTTCATTTATTCAAGTTAAGGATCCTCTCTGAATCCTAGGCTTTAACAAATTTTCTTAGGATCTAGGAGCCAGACTTACAAACATTTATTTATTTACATGCACCTCAGCCCCCGCCAAAGAATTCTTCTGCTAGCATGAGCTGGAAATGCTGTTGGCACTGTGTTGGCCTTCCCCATGTGTTGCTTTGTCTTTTTCCATACATGTTGGAGCAGATGCCCCTCCTCTCTGATGTTCATTATGCATATGAATGCTGTATTGCATACAGACACTCATTTGACAAATGGGCAGTCTAATTTTTCCCCCTAACATACAACATAACAGAAAGACTAAACACCCTAACCAGTTTGTCCATCAGGCAAATAATAAACAAAATCACCAGTGACAAAATAAGAATATAAAGTCTGTAGCACTGATCTTTGACATCAAGGAGTAACTATTTAAGGGAGAAGCATAGGAAACCACTCGGTGAAAGTGACATCCCTTCATGTCTGCCAGTAAAGTGTAACATTCAAAATGAGGACAATCCAAAACCAGGAGAGCATTCATTGTCATGGCATCATTGAGTTGTGATGTCACAAGAACTTTTAAAATGTGTAAATGGGCACGAGGAAATAAATAACACACTGAAGGGAACAGAGAAATGAAGTGAGTCGCTTGGGTGAGGTTGGACAGGTTGTAGCTGTAGGTACCTCTATCTTTCCTCCTTCCTCCTCCCCCCCCCCTCCCCATCAACCTTGGCATATTGCTGATCACCTTGGCCATGATTGCTCCTGTTATGCCACTGATTTCCCTGCTCACTACTTATCTGCATAATCAATCCTGCCCCTCATCCCTAGTTTGTACACCACTGCTCTAGGGTAGTGGTTCTCCATCCAGTCCTCAGGGTACACCTAGCCTGTTGGGTTTTCAGGATTCCCACAATGAATATGCATGAGAGAGGTCTGGATTCACTGCCTCCATTGAATGCAGATTTGTCTCATGAAGATTCATTATGGATATCCTGAAAACTTGACTGACTGGTTGTGCCCTGAGAACTGGGTAGAGTGGAGGAGTAGCTTAATGATAAAGCAGCGGGCTAAGAACCAGGCTGAAAACTCACCTCTTTGAGGCTGCTTTTGGATTCTGATCTACTTAGTCTTCTATGTGTTTCCTTACCATTCCCTTAGATATATCCTTGTCCTCAGCTGTTGTGCTGTCTGTCTTGATTAGATTGTAAGCTGTGATGAACAGGGACCGTCTCTTACATGTGTCTGTACTGCGCTGCGTATGCCTTGTAGCGCTATACAAATAATAAGTAGTTGTAGTAACCAGGAAAGCCCAGTTTGAATCCCGCCGCTGCTCCTTGTGATCTTGGGTAAGTCACTTAACCCTCTATTGCCTCAGGTACAAACTTTGATTGCAAGTCCTCTGTGGACAGGAAAATACTTACTGTACCTGAATGCAACTCACCTTGAACTTCTAAGAAAAGCTGTGAGCTAATCCATTTTCCTCATCTTCCCTCCAGTCCAGCCCACTCGAGAAGCTTGAGTTTATGCACGCTTGCCAGCAGGTGGAGACTGAGAATCACCAGTTTGATGATGTCACCCAATAAGGATCCTGTGCAGTCAGTTATCAACCAGTATTTCTCAATCTCCACCAGATGGAGGTTATTTATGGCACTAATCTGGATGGTCAGGTGAGGGGCAGGGAGGAAGATTTTGGATTGGGCGCAGTTAGCTTCCTGGCTTGCCAAGAATAGCTGGAGTCAGTTGTGATTCATTTGCTGCAGGAAATTTGGTGTGCAGAACCAGTTGGTATTGAATCTCTTCCCCCCCCCCCCCCCCAGCTACCCCTTGGCCTTGGCATTCTCATAGGGTTGCGAGGAGTGGCTGCTGTCTCTCCTTCTCCCCAACCTTTTGGAGGGGGTCAAGAGAGGAGTTTGCTGGTAGTAGTTTAAAAGAAAAGAAAACAAGATTTGTTCTGGATAGCAAAGACTGTCTGCACTTTGGTGCAGAGTGGGCAGTTCAAGGGTAGAATAAGTGGCGCATGCTGGTCACAGCCAGTGTAGTGCAGCGTGCTGGGTTAAAAGACTTCCCTTTCTGCAGTTGACTGCTGCTGCAGCAGCGAAAATGATGGTCTGTTGGTATCAGGGATGACAGCTGGTGCCTTTTGTTGAAAGAGAGCATGCAGCACCAGAGGGTGTGGCATCCATGCGATTGGAGGGCTCATGTTGAGCAGGAAACTCTGTCTCTTTAGCTTCTCAAGAGCAGGCTGTTGAAGAGGCCTTTGGTTTTGAGCCTGATTGGTGGATTCACCTTTTTAAAATAAAAATATATTTTTTTTTCTTCCAAAGGGTCATTTTTAGTTTCAAGCTTTGTCGTTCAGGTTAGTCATGTCCCATTGGGCTTTACCAAGGTTATGGTAGTGGCAGCAGCCCGGAGGAAAGGAAAGAGATAAACCAAGATCTATCTGGAAATTGGCAATTTGGGCAAAGTCTGGGCTTAAAGGGCAGCTTTCCTGAGAGCAGGTTTGTAATCTCAATCCCTTGAGTTTCTGGGGGCCTGCTTTGGTTCAGAAGCAGGCAAGGTTTACCTGACGAAGGAAAGGATTTTCAAGTTGCACTCAGATCTGGAGCATTTTGGCAACAACTCTGGATTTATTTCCATGGGCACGGGGCTGCTTGCATCCTCTACACAAAGTGCTCTTAATCTGGTGGTCAGCACAAGTGATTCCTGTCTGGATGAGACTTTCTGAGGAGAGGGGTGAGAGACACTCTGGCTTGGCGTCTGTAGACGTTCAATGTGTCCAAGGGAATGGACTTGAAATTGCCGTAGTGGGATTTTTTTTTCCCAGTCATCAAAGATGCAATCCTGAGCAGCTGGGGGCGATGGGGGGAACTCATTGTCAAGCCCATTTGGCCCAGGAATGGTGGTTTCCAGAGGAATTGCGGTGGTTAATCAATCCTGTGGAGACAAGAGTTGTTTTCCTGCTTTTCAGGCATTCTTTTCCTTATGCCAGCATGGATACTGTCAGAAAATGTGACATTAGTAGCTTTCATATCTTTGTAAGGCAAGACAGGAAGCAACCTTGTAGAGGTGATGCCTTTTATCTACTGGGCGGAAAGGCTTATCTCCAGGAACAAGCAGGAATGAGTCTTCACATATGGGTACGTCGGTACCGACGGAGCCTGCGCGGGAACGCTCCCCAGCTTCCCAAAAAGGAAAGCTTTTGGGAGCATCCCACAGCGCCTGCGCGCTGCCTTCCCACCTTTCCTAACCAACTCTCCTCAGTTCTTCTTTTCCGCGGAGCCAGCAGGTCGAGCCCTGTCACCGCTGAAGAAGTTCTTTATTTTATTTTATTTCTTTGGTCACGTGTCTGCCTTCCCCGACCCCGGACCGGTACCGCCGGTCTTTTCTTTCTTTCTTTAAAAAAAAAATAAAAAATCGATATTTTTCCTCACTTGGTGTATTTTTCTTCTTAAGGCCTCAGGGCCCACAAGAAAATTTCCCTCATGGAAAAATCAACCTCCGGGTTCAAAAAATGCACTAAGTGTAGCGGTACTATTTCTGTTACAGATACCCATGAATGGTGTCTTAAATGTTCGGGTCCTGAACACTCCGTTCCGGATTGTCCGTCCTGCTCCCTAATGTCTAAAAGGGGGTTACAGAACCGAGCAGCTAAGCTCCATGTGCTGTTTCCCGCTGAGGCACCGGCAGTAGCATCAACATCTTCCAGGTCTTCTTCTCCTGAAGGATCTCAGGTAACCAAACATAAACCTAGCAGGTCCTCGAAGGGTAGATCTCCCTCTAAGCATCGAGATGCCTCCGGGCTTGCCCTCGAGGATCCTGCACCAGCCAAACAACCCCAGCGGGAAGCTCCGGCTTCCAAAGCTCCTCCTATGGGGTTACAGGCTGACATCGATGGCACGGCCTCGACCGATCACCTGTTAGAATGCTCTGGGGTACCGGCACAATCTACCGGTACCAACCTCCAGGCATTCATGGCGTCGATGGATCAGAATGTTCTGTCCATGCAGCAGGCTATTTCAGCCTTCATTCAGGCTGCGACGCCGGCGGTACCGCAACGAGCTCCGTTGTCGGTATCGGCTTCGGTACCGGCACCAGCACCGATGCCGGTACCGAGGGCATCGACATCGACCAGGATACAGACTGCTGCGGTTCCTTGTCCAGGGCTACTTCTCGGTACCGATCTGGTACCGGGGACGCCCGATGTCGATACCGCTCGATACGCGTATCGAGCGTTAGAAGAGCACCCTGACAGGCGATACTTCGATTCCTCTGATGATTCTGATACATCAGATGAGTCTCCTGAAGTATCCATAGCCCTTCCTGAGGAGACTTCTTCTCCAAAAAGAAGAATGTCTCCTCCAGAGGACTTGTCCTTTCAAGACTTCATAAGAGAAGTAGCTAAAGGACTCTCTGAATCAGAGCCTAGAGCAAAAAAATTAGATATTTTAGGATACTCTAGAGCTCCAAAAGAGGCAGTCACCTTACCAATTCATGAGATTCTTCATGAACACATGATTGATTTATGGGAGACTCCTCTCACTCTCTCTCCTCATTCTCGCAGGTTGGACACTATGTATCGTGTCCTTCCTTGTCCTGGGTTCCAGAAAACTCGGCTTCCTCACCATTCCATTGTGGTGCAGTCAACTATGAAGAGGATAAAGAGTACAAAGAGACACTCTTCTGCTCCTCCAGGAAGAGAATGCAGGACCATGGATGCTTTTGGTAGGAAAATCTTCCAGGCCAGTATGCTTATTGCCAGAATCAACTCATATAGCCTTCATATGGGTATGTTTCTGAAAGAAGTGGCAGAAAAGCTGCACACTTACCTCCCTTTTATTCCAGAAGATAAAAGGGAAGAATTCCGCATGTGGCTTAAGCATACTCAGGACATCTCCAAGTTTTCAAATAGGGCAGCCTTTGACTCCTTTGAAGGTGCCAGTAGAGCCTCAGGCATTGCCATAGCTGCTCGCAGAATTCCTTGGCTTCTGATCTAGAACCCTGGGTTCAAGATGGCTTAGGAAATCTGCCCTGTACAGGTGAAAATCTGTTTGGCAAAGAGTGGCAGATTAAAGCCACTCAAATGGATGCAGAGAATTCTGCTCTGGATAGACTTTCAAGGTCTACCTCCATTCCTGCCAAGAAAAAGACTTTCAAAAAGTCTTTTTTCAAAAAGGGCAGGTTTCCTTCCACTTCTGGCCAACAATCTTCTACAGGTCGCTTTACCGCTAAGCGTCAGCAACCTAAGCAGGCCAAGCCTAAGTCTACAGGGGCTGCTGTAACTCAGCAGTCCCAACCCCCTCAGGGTTTTTGACTTGATGCTAGAGAACTTAGCCTTTCTGGCTTTAACACAGCCAGAACCTCTCACCATTCCAGGAAGGTTAGCTCATTTTGCTCCCAGATGGGAGCAAATCACATCAGAGCAGTGGACCCTCTCCATCATAAGAGAGGGCTACAAACTTCATTTCTCAGACCTTCCTCCCCACACCATGGTGAGACACTTCAATTCTCCCACATCTCGACCTTTTAGGTCAGGAGATATCTACCCTTCTTGCCCAAGGGGCAATAGAAGAAGTTCCTCTTCTTCAACAAGGGTCAGGGTTCTACTCCCCCTATTTTCTCATTCCAAAGAAGATGGGGGGATACAGACCCATTCTAGATCTCAGAGAATTGAACAAATTTCTATGCAAGGAGAAGTTCAAGATGCTTTCTCTGGGCGCACTCCTTCCATACCTTCAAAGTCAGGATTGGCTTTGTTCTCTAGATCTCAGGGATGCGTACACACATGTACTCATCCATCCAACTCACAGAAAATTCCTACTTTTTCTTTTCCAGGGAAAACATTACCAATACAGAGTCCTTCCTTTTGGTCTGGCCTCTTCTCCGAGAGTGTTCACCAAATGCATGGCAATAGTTGCTGCATTTCTACACACTCTGGGAATATTTGTCTTCCCATATCTGGACGACTGGCTCATCCGAGCTCCATCCCAATCGGAGGCCCAGATTTCCCTGGACCGCACAAGGCGCATTCTGCAGTATCTGGGACTGGTAGTAAACCTCCCAAAGTCCCAGCTCATCCCTACTCAGTCCCTGGAATTCATAGGGGCCTGGTTGGATACCACCACTGCAAGGGCCTACCTTCCTCAGGCCCGTTGCCAACGTCTAGTGCAGCTAGCCTCCCAGATTCAGTCAAAGAGCCACTTAACTGCCAGGGAGATGCTACAACTGCTAGGCCACATGCCTTCCACAGTACATGTGGTACCCTATGCTCGCCTACACATGAGAGCAACTCAATGGACTTTGTCCACCCAGTGGACTCAAGCCTCAGGAGCTCTCTCAGACCAAATAGCAACCTCCAAACGTCTCTTTTGGTCTCTCTAATGGTGGATGTCCACTCAAAATCTGTTGCTGGGGTCCCCCTTCCAACAGTTGTTACCCCAAGCAACCCTCACAACAGATGCCTCTCAAACAGGTTGGGGAGCTCATCTACAAGACCTCTCACCCAAGGCACTTGGTCCCCTCAGGAGACCTCTCTTCATATCAACCACTTGGAGCTTTGAGCAGTGTTTCTAGCTCTCAAGGTCTTTCATACCCTCAGCTACAAGACAGTCCTTATTCATACGGACAATCAGGTAGCCATGTTTTACATAAACAAGCAAGGAGGAACTGGCTCTCTGTCGCTTTTCAACGAAGCTCTAAGATTATGGGCCTTCGCCAGAGAGCATCAAATCCATCTCCTGGCAGTATATCTCTCAGGAATCCAAAACTCTTGGGCAGACAGACTCAGTCGAGTTCTGCTTCCACACGAATGGTCCCTGCACATGGATCAGGTACTCAGAATCTTTCAAGAATGGGGAACCCCGGACATAGACCTCTTTGCAAGTCCGTGGAATGCCAGACTTCCCCGGTTCTGTTCCAGAATTCCATGTCAGGGGGTTCAGGCCAAGGATGCCTTCCTCCTTCATTGGGGTCGGGGCTTCCTGTATGCCTTTCCACCCATTCCCTTGATTCCCAAGACTGTTCAAACTCCAGAGGGATCAAGGATCTATGATCCTCATAGCTCCAGCTGGCCACACCAAGTGTGGTACCCTCTACTTCTGCATCTCTCCCAAGCCCCCTCCCTGGACTTGGGAGCTGCTCCAGACCTTCTGTCTCAAGAGGAAGGGACTTTGTGGCACCCAAACCCCAAGTCCCTTCACCTCAGAGCTTGGTTACTGAAGGCCTAGGCCTTCAAAACTGGAATCTTTCGCAGCTGGTGAAAGATATCCTCCATGCCTCCAGGAAACCTTCCACCAGGCGTTCCTATGCTTTTAAGTGGAAAAGATTTTCCATTTGGTGTGCTGAGAAGGGTCTTGACCCTCTAGCACTACCTTTAACTTCTTTGTTAGACTATCTCCTGCATCTCTCCAATGCAGGACTTAAAACAAATTCAGTAAGAGTCCATTTGAGTGCTATTGTGGCATCCCTTAAGCCCATCAATGGACAACCTATCTCCTCTCATCCTCTTATTTCAAGATTCATGAGAGGCCTAACTTTAACCAAAACTCCCATTAGGCCTTCTCCGGTGGCATGGGACTTAAATTTGGTTCTTGGTCAGCTCATGAAGCCACCTTTTGAACCCTTAGCCACTACCTCCTTGAAATTTCTTTCCTGGAATGTTATTTTCCTCATTGCAGTCACTTCTGCCCGCCGCATCAGTGAACTACAGGCCTTAGTGGCTAATCCACCTTATACAAGGTTCCATCATGACAAGGTAGTCCTTAGGACAAATCCACACTTTATGCCTAAAGTGGTCTCACCTTTTCATCTTAATCAAGAGGTATATTTACCTGTCTTTTTTCCAGCTCCTCATGCATCCAGTGCAGAGAGGAATCTTCATACTCTGGATTGTAAAAGAGCTCTTGCTTTTTACTTACATAGGACACAGCAACATAGAAAGTCTCCCAGCTTTTTGTTGCTTTTGATCCCTCTCACTTGGGACTTCCAATCTCTAAGAGAACACTGTCCAATTGGATTGCTCGGTGTATTTCTTTCGCCTACCAGAGTAAGAACCTTTCTCTGGAGAGCCATGTCACAGCTCATAATGTGAGGGCCATGACCACCTCTATGGCTCATCTAAATTCTGTGTCCATCGACCAGATCTGTCGAGCAGCCACCTGGGCCTCTGTTCATACCTTCACAGCCCATTACTGCTTGGACAAGGATTCCCGCCGGGATGCCTTGTTTGGTCAGGCTGTCCTCAGACACCTATTCCATTCTTAAACAACTCCTGCCCTCCTTCCCTGGATGGATGCCTGAGATCCATAGGAGGACGCAGACCCCCTTCAGGGTCTCATATCCTTGGGGATCTCCCAGGCATCTCAGCTAGGGAGTCCCCATATGTGAAGACTCATTCCTGCTTGTTCCTGGAGATAGCACAGTTACTTACCTGTAACAGGTGATCTCTGGGAACAGCAGGAATTAGTCCTCACAACCCACCCACCTCCCCTAGGAGTTGTATCTCTTTTTTTTTCTATCTTTCCTTTCCTCTCTCTCTCTATTGTCTCAGCTTTAAACTCGAACTGAGGAGAGTTGGTTAGGAAAGGCGGGAAGGCAGCGCGCAGGCACTGTGGGATGCTCCCAAAAGCTTTCCTTTTTGGGAAGCTGGGGAGCGTTCCCGCGCAGGCTCTGTCGGTACCGACGTACCCATATGTGAAGACTTATTCCTGCTGTTCCCAGAGATCACCTGTTACAGGTAAGTAACTGTGCTTTCTCTGCACTTTTGGCCACTCATATGGTCGGGAAGGAGTATGTACAGGCTGACTGTCTAAGCAGGAACCAGCTAGACCCAGGGGAATGGTCTCTGGCGGGGATAGCTTTCAGCCTGAATGTGTGATGTTGGGAGACACCATTGATGGACCACAAGCAATGCCAAAGTGAACAGGTTTTTCAGTTACTGGAAGGAGCCATTGTCCAAAGACCTCAATGTTTTGGTGCAAAGCTGCTCCAGCATGGGCTGCTCTGAGTCCTGCCTTGGCCATTGGTAAGTCAAATAGTTCAGAGAATGGGGTTACATCCAGGGTTGGTAGTGTTGGTAACACCAAACTACTCTCAAAGACCATAGTATGCAGATTGGATTCAGCTGTGGTTGAGGACCTGATATCTCTGCTGGAGATAGAGGACTCTTTTTCACTCAGGGGCCCGTTGTGATGCCAAACATAAGTCATTTCTTGCTTACAGCTTGGCTTTTGAGAGGGCGCATTTGAGCCAAAAAGAGTATTCATCGGGGGCCATTGCCACCTTGTTCCAGGCTAGGAAGAGTTCTGCCTTGCTGGCATATGTCAGCATTGGAGAATTTGTGATGGCTGGTGTCTGGAGTAGGAGCATTCACCTACCAGGCCTGTCTCTAGCTGATCTTTTATCTTTCCTGAAGTCAGGACTGTAGAAGCAGTTTATATTATTTTGTTTATTTTATTGTGAAGTTTCATTTTCTTCTCATTTCAAGTTTAATATTTATTTTATTATAATTCATTATGTATGTTATAGTGTAATCTGCCTAGGTACTACAGTGCAGAATATAACAACTTTTTAAATAAATAAACTCTCTGATGGTTCAGGTGGCAGCACTATCTTGTTTTAGGGGACACTAGTTAGGCAGTCGCTGGCTTCTCTCTGGATGTGTCTCAGTTTTTGAGGAGTGTTAAGCATTTGCGTCTCCATTCTGTCCAATGGTGACTTCTTTTGAGACTAATCAGGATGTTACTCTGGAGAATTTGTCCCTGAAGACTGTTTTGTCTGGTTGCTCTCTGTTTGGCTATCAAAATTTCGAAATTGCAGGTGTTTTCCTGCCATGTGCCTCTCTGGTGACCTTTCTAGACAAGAGGGTCATTAGACTGGCCCCTAAGGTGGTTTCAGAGATGCATGTTCTGTGACACAGAGGGCCTAGGTGAGTCTAGTGTCTTGCAGCGGCTGGAGGTGCAGCTCATGTTGAAGAGGTGTTTGAGGATGTCTAAGCCATTTTGTAGTTTGGATAGTCTTTGTGCCCTTTTTAAGCTATTTATTCTGCTTACTTGGTCAAGGGTGGTTCAGTCCCAGCGTGTAAGCATCTTCTGGGTAGAGCGTGGTTTCGGTTCATCTCCTAAAGTTTGTAAGGTAGTTGCGTGCTTGTTGTCGTAGTTGTTTGCTCGTCATTATAGATGGGATGTTCAGACATGGACAGGAACTGGCTTCTGGGGCTAGTCTGCTGCAAGCTGGCCTGGTGGGTCTCGCCTAGTTTGCAAATACTGCTTTGGTACTTCCCATGCGTCTGGACTGGATTGGAAGGACAAAAAGGAAGGTGAATTAGGCCTTATTTGCTAATTCTCTTTCCTAGAATTCTTCCAGTCCAGAAGTATTTCTGACGTGTCTTCCTTTTGGCTGTTTTTTTCAGCGGTTTAATTAGTTTTCAGAAGAGTGACTCTGTGGAGGAGCTCAGCTTCCTTGTTTCCTTTTGAGTTCCTCTGTGTTCTGTTTGCTTGTTTAGGTTCTTGCAGGGCTGGGGGGGGGGTGTCTTGGGGCTTCTGGGATTTGGTATTCCAGGCCCTCTTTGTTGAGCTGTGAAACTGTGTGAATCTTTTCAAAATGCCACAAGCTTTGGTATCGGACTTCACAGGACCCTTATAGGGTGATATCATCAAACTGATGGTTGTCAGTCTTCATCTGCTAAAAGGAAGAACAAACTCTGCAGGTTTAAACCAAAAGTGTACCAGTATCCTCAAAACTGATGTATTCAAGTAAAACTTCAGGCAGACTTCATCTGCTGGCAGGAGTGCATAAACCCATGTGCTTGGACTGAACTGGAGGACTTGAAGAAAGCAAATTTGCAGGTAAGACCTAATTTCACCTTCCATGAGTTGAGAACCACTGTTTTAGGGTATAAAGAGTTAGATCCTTAGGTGCGCAAACTTTGTGCCATTTTAGTACTTCTCCCTGGAGTTCCTGTACTCCTATTATTTGGAGATATGGCCTCCAGAAATGGACACAGTATTCCAGAGAGAGTCTCACTAATGACTCTTACACAGGCACAGTTGCCTCCTCTTTTTTTTCCTGTTTCTCTCACTCTATGCACCCTTCCATTTTTCTGGCTCTGACCAATGTCTTGTCCTACTTTTTTGCCACCATAAGATCATCAGATATAATAACTCTGAAGTTGCTTTCCTACTTGGTGCATATTGGAATCTCACATCTTCTCAGTGCAGAGGTAAAATATAAGGAAGGAAGGGGATTTCGGATTTATTTCTTGTCTTTTTTTTTCTTCTGTGGTAGCTCAAGGCGAGTTACACTGGAGGGCTTACAATCTACTTCTGTACCTGAGGCATCAGAGGATTGCCCGGGCCACAAGGAGCAACAGTGAGATTTGAACCTGGCTTCCCTAGTTCTCAGCCCACTTTTCTACCCATTAGGGTTTCATGGTCTATAGCATAGTGTCCCGTTAAGTGGCTGTGTGCACATGGGGTGTATATATATTTCTCCGGGAACAAGCAGGAAGTCAGTCCTCACATATGGGTGATGTCGACGGAGCCCGTGCGGAGCAAATCCCCAGCTTTCAAAGAAAGCCTTTGGGAGTTGCTACCACACATGTGTGGTCCCCTTCCCCCCAAGGGTGCCATCTTGCTTAGTCTCCTTTTTTCCATGGAGCCCATCGGACTTTGTGCCCCCTGTCCTGGAAAAAGTTGATTTTTTTTTTTCTGTGTGCCTTTTTGGCCTGACTGGTCGATACCGTTATTCTTCCCACCTCCGGCCTCGGTACTCCGGTATCGGTTCGATCTTTTTATCTTTTGTTCAATTTTTTTTCTTTTCCTTTTTGAGGCGTCTCGCGCCCTTTTTACCTTTTTCTCCTTCACTGGCAGCCCAAAGCGTCTTCGACCTAGCCGGGGTCCTTTTTCCCCCGATGGCTACCAGCGGTTTCAAGAAATGCGATCGGTGCGGGAAAATTTATGTCCCTCACCGATACACACGACTGCTGCCTCCGGTGCCTTGGGCCGGACAACGACCCGATAGTCTGCACTCTGTAAGAAAATGTCGTCCAAGGCCCTGAGGAGCCGCCAGCAGCAGTATGACAAGATTTTTCCCAAATCCCCCGTGCCTCCGAGAGCCAGGATGTCGTCTGAGGCCTCTACGTCTTAGGGGGAATACTCAGAGCCCCAGTGTTGTCGTGGTTCCTCAGAGCGGGCGTCTCCCTCAAGGAACACAAGAGGAAGAAGAAATACTCGAAGGCGGTGTCTCTGGACGGTTCCGAATGACTGGGTTCCTCTCGGCCGGCCGTGGAGCCCCTAGCACCTGCCCGGATCATCGGAGAAAGAGCGCCCGGTCAAAGTTCCTCGTTGGGAACCGGATCAGCCTAGGCAAGTACCGACTGTTCGTGTCGAATACTCCCCTCTGGGGGAACCGGCATCGGGGCTGACTGTATTGGCGCCCGAACCGGAGGCTGCAGAGCCTCCCAGACTCGTGTCCAGGATGGTGGCTTTGGAGCACAGTTTTACTGTCTTCATTGAACAGCAGCGGGCGCTGATGTCCGTCATGTCCGGTTCCTCTGCCCCCAACCACCGGACCCTCCCGTTTGGGACCAAGGCCATCGCTGCCGAGTCTGCTGGCATCGAGACAGATGGCGCCAGGGCCCTCGATACCTGAGGAGCTCCTTGAGTCCTCCTCTGAGGCCTCGGCTTGGGAGACGGAAGACAAGGAGTCATACCCGAAGGCTTAGGGACGTTCCCTCAGATTCCCTGGTATAGGAGCCTTGGAGAAGGTCCCCACCGGAGGATATGGGTTTTTTGGACTTCGTGCAGGACATGTCCAAGGCTTTGGCTTTCCCCACGGAGTCCAAGGAGGATCCTCAAGCCAATGAGCTCGAGATCCTCCAATATGAGGGTCCTCCTCAGGAGACCCTCACAGTATCCGTTCCTTCGATCCTGGAACGACTTATGCTCTGCATGTGGGAGACACCGTCATCGACGCCAGTGATCAGCAAACAGCTTGACTCAATTATATAGAGTCCGCCGGAACCCTGGGTTCCAGAAATCGCAGCTGCCGCACAACTCCATGGTTGTGGAATCGGCCATGCATTGGCTTAAGAGCTAGAAGACACACTCCTCGGTGCCCCCCTGGCAGGGAGGCCTGCACCTTGGATGCCCTCGGCAGGAAATGTTTCCAGAGCACAATGCTGAATTGTCGGATCCAGGCGTACCGGTTGTACATGGGCATGTACCTGAGAGACCTGGCGAAGGAACTTGCTGGGTTCTTGGCTGGTCTCTCCGAGGAACCTTGGCAGCACTTCAAGGGCCTGTCCAGAGCTGTCTGTGAATGCTCCAAATTTATGTCTCATGCGGCCTATGACTGGTTCAAGTTGGCAGCCCAGGTAGCCGCGGTGGGCATCGGTGCACGCCGCCAGGCTTGGTTACAGTCCGACCTCGAGCAATGGGTTCAAGACAAGTTGGTCGATGTCCCATGCTAAGGGGAGAATCTCTTCGGCAAACCCATGACCGATAAGGCCGCAGAGCTGGAGACAGAGTTCATGACGAGGACATGGCTCTCAAAGAAGACCTCTGCCCCTCCTCGTAAGAAGGGCTCGGGTAAAAAGCCCTTTTACCCAAGAAAGGGAGCTGCTTATCAAAACTACCCCCCCTTACCAGGCCTCCCCAACTCCCCCACAGGACAGGGGCATGGCCCACGTAAGCAGAAAGCCCCCAAACCCCAGGCTCCAGCCCAGCCTGGTGGGGGTTTTTGACTCCTGCAGCATGGGCCCCTCTTCCAGCTGGAGTTGGGCAGCACATAGGAGGTTGGCTCGCCTTGTATGCCCACAGGTGGGAAACCATCACCACCGATTCATGGACATTACAAGTGGTCAGGGAGGGATACCTCCTCCGTCTAGCCCAAGTGCCTCCACACTACTTCCCAGGAGAGCCTCCAAGGTCTCCCCTTTACCGGGACCACCTTCTGAAGGAGTTGTCAGGTCTTCTCGAGGACCATGCGGTGGAACCGATGCCCCACCACCTCAAGGGCAAGGGGTTCTACTCCAGGTACTTCCTCATCCCAAAGAGGACAGGGGGCCTAAGGCCCATCCTCTACCTGCGTAACCTCAACAAATTCCTGGTGAGGGAGAAGTTCAAAATGCTCTCCCTTGGAATATTGCTGCCCTACCTCTGCCAGGGAGACTGGCTATGTTCCTTAGACCTAAAGGATGCCTACACACACATCCTAATCCATCCAAGCCACAGGCAATACTTAAGCTTTGTGGTAAGGGACAACCACTACCAGTACAGAGTGCTCCCCTTTGGCCTTGCTTCGGCCCCCAGGGTGTTCACAAAGTGCCTGGCGGTGGTCGCCGCCTTCCTCAGGGTTCAGGGGATCTTCATCTTCCCCTATCTCGACGACTGGCTCATCAGGGGCACTTCGGCCACCAAGGTGCAACAGGCCACAGCTTGCACCATCCAGGTCCTGCAGCACTTGGGGTTTGTAATCAACTACCCCAAATCCAGCCTCTGTCTGACTCAAGAATTGGAATTCATTTGAGCAAGTCTCAATACCCTTCAGTCGATGGCCTTCCTGCCTGCAGACAGGGCAAGCAGGCTTATGGCCCTAGCAGGACAAGTGAGCCACAGCTTCTTCAGTGCCAGCGAGGCAACTGCTGCACCTCCTTGGGCACATGGCCTCCACGGTCCATGTCACTGGATGCCCACCTCCACATGCGAACTGCGCAGTGGTGCCTCAGAGATCAATGGTCCCAGGCCACGGGACACCTCCAGGATAATATCAAAGTGACCAGGCGCCTGGTACAGTCCCTGGCCTGGTGGCTCTTGTCCCAGCATTTGAAGGCAGGTATGCCCTTTCAGACCCTTCCCCACTCGAGGGTCCTCACCACAGATGCCTCCTTGCTAGGCTGGGGAGCCCATTACCAGGGGTACCGCACGCAGGGGGTGTGGTCCCCAGAGGAGAGTACCCAACAGATCAACTTGTTGGAGCTCCGGGCCATCTGTCTCACCCTGAAGGTTTTCAGGCTGTATCTGGACCACAGGTCAGTCCTGGTACAAACGGACAACCAAATGGCCATGTTCTATGTGAACAAACGGGGGGGGGGGGAGGGTACAGGATCACACACCCTCTGTCAGGAGGCCCTGGACCTATGCTCTTTTGCAACCTGGCAGGGGATTCTCAAAGCAGTAAAGCTGCCGAGCCAGGACAACTGGCTGGCCGACAGACTCAGCAGGATCCTCCAGCCGCACGAGTGGCAGCTGGACCGGTCATTGGCTAACAGACTTTTCCAGACCTGGGGGGAACCGGTGATGGACTTGTTTGCGAGCCCGGACAATCACCAGCTTCCCCACTTCTGCTCAAGGCAGCCGCATCCGGCCAGTGTGGCCGCCGATGCCTTCCTTGTCTCATGGTCGGTGGATCTTTTATATGCCTTTCCCCCGATGCCTCTGGTCGCCAAGACTCTGTTCAAGATGCTTCGGGACAGAACATAAGAACATAAGATATGCCATACTGGGTCAGACCAAGGTCCATCAAGCCCAGTATTCTGTTTCCAACAGTGGCCAATCTAGGTCATACGTACCTAGCAGTTTCCCCAAGGGACACAGGTTCCACAATGCTTGTATTGGTTCAAGCATTGATATCCTGGGTCCCTTCTTAATAATGGTTTATGGACCTTTCCTCCAGGAACTTGTCCAAACCTTTTTTAAACCCAGCTACACTAACAGCCTTTACTACATCCTCCGGTAACAAATTCCAGAGTTTGATTACACGTTGAGTGAAAAAATGTTTTCTTTTATTAGTCTTAAATAGTTTACCCTGTAGCTTCATTGCATGTCCCCTAGTCTTTCTATATTCTGATAAGGTAAACAATCGATCTACGTTTACCCGTTCCACTCCGTTCATTAATTTATAGACTTCTATCATATCTCCCCTCAGCCGTCTCTTTTCCAGGTTAAAGAGCCCCAACCTTTTTAGCCTTTCTTCATAGGAGTAGCCTTCCATCCCCTTTACCATTTTGGTGGCTCTTCTCTGAACCTTTTCTAAAATTGCTATATCCTTTTTAAGATATGGCGACCAGAATTGCACACAATATTCAAGGTGCGGTCTCACCATGGAACGATATAGAGGCATTATAATATCTTTTGTTTTATTTTCCATTCCTTTCCTTATCATACCTAGCATTCTATTTGCTCTCTTGGCCGCCGCTGCACACTGGGCCGAGGGTTTTAACATGGTATCCACAAGGACGCCTAAATCTTTTTCTTGGGTGGTGGTTCCTAATGTGGAACCTTGCATCGTGTAACCATAGTTTGGGTTGTTCTTCCCTAGGTGCATAACCTTGCACTTCTCCACATTAAATTTCATCTGCCATTTTGATGCCCAGTCTTCCAATTTATCAAGATCCTCTTGCAATTTTCCACAATCCTCCTGGGTTTTAACAACTTTAAATAGTTTTGTGTCATCGGCAAATTTGATAACCTCACTCGTTATTCCACTTTCCAGGTCATTTATGAATATGTCAAAAAGCAGCGGACCCAGCACAGATCCCTGGGGTACACCACTATTCACCTTTCTCCATTGGGAAAATTGGCCATTTAGCCCTACCCTCTGCTTTCTATCTTTTAACCAGTTCCTGATCCACAGTAGTACACTGCCTCCTATCCCATGACTCTTTAGTTTTGCCAAAAGTCTCTCATGAGGGACCTTGTCAAAGGCTTTCTGAAAGTCCAGATACACAATATCAACCGACTCACCTTTGTCCACCTGTTTATTCACTCCTTCAAAAAAACATAACAGATTAGTAAGACAAATCCTTGTCTAAAGAGCTTTTGTCATCCTCATAGCTCCACGGTAGTCCCAGCAACTGTGGTTCCCCCTTCTCCTGCAACTAACGGTGGAGACCCCCATTCCACTGGGTTCGTCCCCACGGCTCCTCTCCCAGGAGGGTGACTCTCTCCTGCATCCCAACCTCAGCTCCCTTTCGCTGATGGTGTGGCTGCTGAGAGAATGGCTCTCGCCCCGCTCCTCCTTCCGGAGGATGTTGAGGTCTTGTTAGCTTCACGTACACCGTCTACTAGACAGACATACGCCTTTAAGTGGCGCAGATTTGCTTTCTGGTGTGCTGGGCAAAAGGTGGACCCCTTTTCTTGCCCGGTGGTTGTGGTATTGCAATACCTTCTCCACCTTTCCGAGATGGGACTCAAGTCCAACTCCGTCAGAATGCACCTCATTGTCCTAGCAGCGAATCACTTTCCCATTGGCGAGAAGCCCCTCTCTTCTCATCCAATGGTGTCCCAGTTTCTAAAGGGCCTGCTGCTGTTGAAACCCCTGGTCTGTCCCCCAGCAACTGAATGGGACCTTAATGTCGTGTTGGGGAAGCTTACCCGGCCGCCCTTTGAGCCAATGGCCATGTGCCACCTCCGGTACCTCTCCTGGAAAGTGGTATTCTTGGTTGCGCTCACTT
This sequence comes from Ichthyophis bannanicus, assembly GCA_033557465.1. Taxonomy (NCBI): domain Eukaryota; kingdom Metazoa; phylum Chordata; class Amphibia; order Gymnophiona; family Ichthyophiidae; genus Ichthyophis; species Ichthyophis bannanicus. Next base: position 119,757,668 of record CM066041.1, read on the forward strand.
CTGCCCAGAGAGTGAGTGAGCTCCAGGCTCTCGTGGTGAAGAGGGCTTATACCAGGTTCTACAAGAATAGGGTGGTGCTTCGCACACACTCCAAGTTTCTTCCGAAGGTGGTTTCCTCGTTTTACCTCAACCAGGAGGTGGTTCTTCCTACCTTCTTTCCCAGGCCGCATTCCAGTCAGGCAGAGGCGGTCCTCCATACCCTGGACTGTAAGAGGGCCCTGTCCTTCTACATCCAGCGTACGCATACTCACCGGAAGGCCTCTCAGCTTTTTGTTTCCTACGACCCCAGTAAGCTGGTGAAGGCGGTGACAAACTGTACGTTGTCCACTTGGGTGGCAGACTGTATTGCCCGGACTTATGAGGCAGCAGGGCTTCCGCTGGAGGGCCGTGTCACGGCTCATAGGGTCAAGGTCATAATGGCATCAGTAGCTCACCTGCGCTCTGTCCCTTTGGCGGACATCTGCTGGGCCGCCACCTGGTCTTCGGGTTAGACCTTCGCGGCTCCATTACTGCCTGGATAGGGAGTCCCGATGGGACAGTGCCTTCGGCCAGGCTGTGCTCCGTGACCTGTTTGTGGTCTGGGCAACTACTGCCCTCCGACCCCTCTGTGTTCAGGCTACCGGAGTGCTACTTCCCTGCTTAGGGTTTCATTGCGGCTGCTTGCGGCTCTCACTGAGGGAGCCTTTTTGTTTTGGGCTATAGGTTCAAGGTAGCCTGTAGCTGGGGAGTCCCATATGTGAGGACTGACTTCCTGCTTGTTCCCGGAGAAAGCGTGGTTACTCACCTGTAACAGGTGTTCTCTGGGAACAGCAGGAATCAGTCCTCACAACCCTCCCTCCTCCCCTTGGAGTTGCAGTCCATTTATTTTTTTCTTCATTCGTTTGCCGTCTTTTAGCTATGTCATTTGACTAAGCAAGATGGCACTCTTGGGTGGGAAGGGGACCATGCATGCGTGGTAGCAACTCCCAAAGGCTTTCTTTGAAAGCTGGGGATTTGCTCCGCACGGGCTCCGTCGGCGTCACCCATATGTGAGGACTGATTCCTGCTGTCCCCGGAGAACACATGTTACAGGTGAGTAACTATTCTCTCTATCTCTATCTCTCTATCTATCTCATTTTTGTTAACAACAATGCACTTTGCTACATCAAGGCCTATATGTGTGTTGTAACACACAGCCTCAAAGCAACGAGTGTTGCTGTTAACGCAGTGTTTGCAGATACTTTTGCGCTGCAGCACACAGCACATTTAAATCCTTTTAAATCCTTTTAAATGTTGTTAATGTAAATTAAGTGTGCAGATGCAGAGAAGTGCACCAGCGACCAGAAGGCTGAGCTCAGTGCTGAGATTTTAATGTGAGGTCTGAAGAAATGTGAAAGGTTAGCTGATAGATCCGCAGTCGGTGCCAGTGAGGAATTTATAGCTGTTTCTTGAGTGTACGGCACCCACAACTATTTTTTTCTAGCTTTTCGGAAGGGAATAGTGAAAAAAAATGGAGCGAGGTGTGCTGGAACAATGTTATGCGAATGTGCTGGAATGCTATGTGGCTCATAAACATCAATATTCTGCACAGAATTTCTGTGCAAAATAATATTGCTGTTTATAAACACCGATATTATTCTGAATAGAACTTCTGCATATAGCATTCCAGCACAAGTGCCAAACAGTTTTTTGTTTCCTGTGCAAGATAAAGATGCTGCTAATGCAGGCCCCTGTGCGCACGTGTCTTGACTTGCTCTCCTTGTTTAGTGCAGACTTTTGCATTCTGTTTGTTCACTAATCCTGCACTAAGCTTGCATTAGGAAACCTGCACTAGATCTTTAGTGCCAGGTTTCTGCATCAAGGTTATAGTTTGGCTACTCCAGGTTCTTTGGAGTATCTCACGCCCTCATCACATACTGCTGCCTTAAAGTTTTGTACCCAAGATATATTACTCTGCACACTGTTTGTATTGAAACTTACACATGAAGCTCTTGACCACTTCTTAAGCTTTCTTAGGTCACTCATTTAAGTTTACTCTCTCTGTTGAAGATATTGGTGTCATCTGCAAAAAGACAAACTTGTTTTTATTAATAGCTCTTCAGTAAATGAGCTTTCTGTATAAGAGTTCTGCACTGACATCTGTAGTCCTAGGCCTGATAAAGAGGAAACCATAGCCTATGGTTAGGATCCTTGCAGTGAAGGAGGTGGTCTGTAGCAATACCATTCTTTGTATAGCATTGCTTCATTGTGGTTTTCTGTCATATTATTCTGTAATGCAGTTTTGCTTCTGTTCTTGATGTTTTCATGTCTGGATTTACAGATGCTTCTACAGTCTTGTTAGAAGAAAAGACAAGGAAGCCCTGCAGGAAGTTTCTACAAATAGGTGAGCCTCTGTTCAGTGAGGGTGTCATTTGTAATTATATTTTCATGCAAACCTGCTTCTCATATTTTTTGTGTATTTGATTTAATTTAGTCTGAGATTTATATCTGATTTATATCATACAAACAGCTTAGAGTAAAGTTACCAGAAGTCCCTGACTCCCACCTGTTGGGCAGCCGCCTGTCCCTGATTCCAACAGTGGGGACAGGGGGGGTAGAAAAGAAACTTTCAATTTAGTGATTTGAATATGTCAGTTTTTAGAATTTACATCCATTTTCATTAAGTTTTGCACTGTATGGGGGAAATGCCTCACTGTTTCTATGTTTCTCCAGGACCAAGCAGGAAGTCAGTCCTCACTTATGGGTGACGTCGGCGCCGACGGAGCCCTCGCGGAGCAATTTTCCCCAGCTTTCAAAGAAAGCCTTTGGGAATTGCAGCGCGCATGCGCGGTCGTCTTCCCGCCCGAGGGTGCCATCTTAACCAGTCTTCTTTTTTCCGCGGAGCCCTACAGACGTCCCCGTCTTGTCCCCGCGAAAAAGTTGATTTTCTTCTTTATTTTATCCTTGTTTTCTTTCGGTTCGACGCCGATCGTTTTCCCGCCCGGACTCGCGACGCCGGTCTCGAGTCCTCTTACTTTTTTCGGTTTTTCTGACTTAGTCAGCTTTCGTTTTCGTTTTCCCTGGCAGCCCGGTCCTTTGACCTCGCAGGGGCCCTTTTTCCCCCGATGGCTGCCAGTGGGTTTAAGCCGTGTGGTCGGTGTGACCGAAATATGTCACTAACGGACACACACGACTTTTGCCTCCGCTGCCTGGGCCCGGATCATGAGGAACTGATCTGTGGGCCCTGCAGCAAACTGTCCTCAAAGGCGTTGAGAAGTCGGCGGCATCAGCGTGAGAGAATCTTCGCTGACCCCAGCCGTACCCGGACCTCGTCGGAGGCCTCCGTGTCAAAAGGCTCCAGCTCGGACCGTCGCCGGAGCTCCTCCGACCGGGGTTCTCCCTCCGGGGACCATCGTCGGAAGGAAAAACCCGCGAGGGCGGCGTCGGTGGACGCTCCTGGTTCCGCGAGGGCCAGGTCGCATAGCCCCGACAGCCGCCCCGGGTCCTTGGAGAAGGAACACGTCCCGAAGCGACCTCGCCTGGAGTCGGAGATGCCTACCCGGGTAAGTCCTGTGGTCCTTCTGGACTCGCCTCCGCGACAGCCGACGTCGGGCCCGACACCATCGGGGCCCGAGTCGGGGACTGCTGGGTCACCTGAGCTCGGACTCAGGTTGACGGCCTTGGAGAGCAGACTGTCTGCATTCATGGACCAGCAGAGGGCACTGCTCGCTGGCTTCGCTGGCGTCGCTGCCCCGACCGCCGGGACGTCGACGTCCAAGTCGACCCCGGAGACCGAGCCGATCCTCGAGTCGATGAGAACTCGAGTCGATCCTCGGTCGAGGTCGCCCTCGGCCTCCCGTTCGGGACCGAGGTCGCCGACGCCGACTCCCTCGGCGTCGGGGCAGCTGGCGCCGCACCCTGCCCGGGCCGACCCCACCGAGTCCTCGTCGGAGTCGGTCTGGGAGTCTGAGGAGGAAGAGTCACCTGATTCTTTCCGGACTCGGTGTGTCCCATCGGACTCACCGGAGTCCGAGCCTCAGAAGCAGTCCCCCCCGGAGGATGCCCGGTTCTCGGACTTCGTTAGGGATATGGCCAAGGCTTTGGCCTTCCCTGCGGATCCCGAGGAGGAGCCTCGAGCCGAAGAGCTCGACGCCCTCCAGTATGACTCTCCCGCGAGGGAACACTTTACTGTGCCGGTTCCTCCTATGCTGGAACGACTACTCTTCCGCATGTGGGAGAGTCCGGCCTCCTCGCCGGTCCTGAGCAAGCGGGTCGATTCTATCTATCGAGTCCGCAAGAGCCCTGGCTTTCAAAAGGCACAGCTGCCACACCATTCCATGGTAGTGGAATCGGCCATGCATCGTCTTAAGAGCCAGAAGATGCACTCCTCGGTGCCTCCTGGCAGGGAGGCCCGTAACCTGGATGGCCTTGGCAAGAAGTGCTTCCAGGGCTCTATGCTCGCTTGTCGTGTCCAGACTTACCAGCTATACATGGGCATGTATCTCCGGGATCTGGCTAAAGAGCTAGCCGGATTCTCCGCTGGTCTCTCCGAGGAGCCCTTGCGGAGGTTCCTAGCCTTGTCCACTGGCATTCGGGAATGCTCAAAGTTCATGTCCCGAGCAGCCTATGATGGCTTTGAAGCCTCGGCTCGAGTGGCCGCAGCCGGCATCGGTGCCCGCCGACAGGCTTGGCTTCAGTCGTCAGACCTTGAGCCCTGGGTGCAGGACAAGTTGGTCGATGTCCCCTGCCGAGGCGAAAACCTCTTTGGCAAGCCCATGGCGGAAAAGGCTGCGCAAATTGAGACTGAGACTCTCACCCGGACCAGGCTTTCTAGGAAGACCTCCGCCCCTTCCCAGAAAAAGAAGGGCTCGGGGAAAAAGTCCTTTTACCCGAGGAAGACGGCTGCCTACAAACAATACCCCCATTATCAGGCCCCTGCAGCTCCCCAACAGGGCCAGCAGGCCAAGGGACGGGGTAACGGGTCCCGTAGGCAGCAAGCCCCCAAGCCTGCACCACCAGCCCCTGCTCAGCAGGGTGGGGGCTTTTGACTCGCTAAGCATAGCCTCTCCCCCCCCGCTGGTTCCTCCCAGCACCGGAGGCCGGCTGGTTCTCTTCGCCCACAGGTGGTCCAGCATCACCGCAGATGCCTGGGTGCTTCAGGTCGTGCGAGAAGGCTATCTTCTCCACTTCCATCAGGTCCCTCCCTCCTATTTTCCGGGAGAACCTCCGCGCCCCCCTCTGCACAGGGAGTTGCTCCTTCAGGAGTTAGCAGGTCTTCTGCAGGAACAGGCGGTGGAACCGGTGCCCCACCACCTGAGAGGTCAAGGCTTTTATTCAAGGTATTTTCTGATACCAAAGAGAACAGGGGGCCTCAGACCCATCCTGGACTTGCGCAACCTCAACAAGTTCCTTGTGCGGGAGAAGTTCAAAATGCTTACCCTTGGAATCCTTCTGCCCTACCTCCAGCAGGGAGATTGGCTATGCTCCTTGGATCTAAAGGATGCCTACACGCACATCCTCATCCACCCAAGCCACCGCCAATACCTAAGGTTTGTGGTGGCAGGAAATCATTACCAGTACCGAGTACTGCCCTTTGGCCTGTCCTCCGCACCGCGAGTCTTCACAAAATGTCTCGCGGTCGTGGCGGCCCATCTCCGGCTTCACGGCCTCTATGTCTTTCCGTACCTCGACGACTGGCTCATCAGAGCAGCGTCCGCTCGGGAGGTCACCAACGCCACGTGCCGCACGGTGACTCTGCTGCAGCACTTGGGCTTTGTCATAAACTTCGCAAAGTCCACTTTGCTCCCCTCACAGGATCTCGAGTTCATCGGCGCAAGGCTGCACACTCCTCAGGCGCGAGCATTTCTACCGCTCGACAGGGCTCAACGGCTCATGGACCTAGCCGACCGCTTTCGCAGCCAGCCCCTGGTCTCCGCCAGGCGCTTCCTGAGACTGCTCGGCCATATGGCTTCCACCGTCCATGTGACCCCCAATGCCCGCCTGAATATGCGGTCTGCTCAATGGTGTCTCCGCCAGCAGTGGCGACAAGCCACGGGCGGCCTTGCAGACCTAGTGCGCGTTTCCGAGCCGCTGGTCTCGTCTCTCCGGTGGTGGCTCCGGCAGCCGAACCTGATATTCGGAATGCCTTTCCAGTCACCTCAGCCGACCCGGGTGCTGACCACCGATGCATCCCTCCTGGGCTGGGGAGCACATTGCCAAGAGGCACGTACTCAGGGCCTCTGGAACACGTGGGAGTCTGCTCAGCAGATCAACTTCCTGGAGCTCAGGGCGATCCGCCTGGCTCTCAAGGCCTTCTCCCACCTGACTTCCCAACAGTCCGTCCTTGTCCAGACGGACAATCAAGTTGCCATGTTCTACGTGAACAAGCAGGGCGGCACGGGCTCCTTCCTCCTCTGCCGGGAGGCACAGAGGCTCTGCTCTTGGGCCGTCAGTCACGGCATTCTCCTCAAGGCAGTTTATCTCCTGGGCCAAGAAAATTGCCTTGCGGACAAACTCAGCAGGGTCCTCCAGCCGCACGAGTGGCGTCTAGATCCCTTGGTAGTTCAGAAGCTCTTCCTCAAGTGGGGTCTCCCCACGGTGGACCTCTTTGCCAGTCCTCACAACCGGCAGCTTCCTCGCTTCTGCTCTCGTCGGCCGCACCCCCTTCGGGTGGCGGCGGACGCCTTTCTGATCTCGTGGTCGGGGAGCCTTCTGTACGCTTTCCCTCCCATTCCGCTGGTCTCTCGGACTCTTTTCAAGGTTCTCCGAGACAAAGCCTTCATGATCCTGGTGGCCCCTCGCTGGCCCAGGCAGCCGTGGTTTCCGCTCCTGCTGCAACTGGCGGTGGAGGATCCAATCCCTCTGGGGGTGCAACCGGATCTCCTCACTCAGGATCAGGGGTCCCTCCTGCACCCCAACCTCAGGTCTCTCAACCTCATGGCCTGGCTGCTGAGAGGGTAGTCCTTGCTCCCCTTCTCCTGCCGGCGGAGGTGGAGGAGGTCGTCTTGGCTTCGCGACGGCCTTCTACCCGCAAATGCTACGCCCTTAAATGGCGTCGCTTTGCAGTCTGGTGTACCCAACAGTCTCAGGATCCCTTCTCCTGCCCGGTGTCAGTGATCTTGCAGTACTTGCTCCACCTCTCTAATCTGGGACTTAAGTCCAACTCCGTCAAAGTTCACCTCAGTGCTCTTTCAGCACATCATGTGCCGGTGGACGGCAGACCTCTCTCCAATGACCCTCTTGTAGCGAGGTTTCTCCGAGGTCTCCTTCTACTTAAACCACCTCTGCGCCCGCCAGCGCCTGACTGGGACCTGAATGTGGTTTTGCAGCGGATCACCTGTCCGCCTTTTGAACCTATGGCTACCTGTTCTCTCCGTTTTCTGTCTTGGAAAACACTGTTCTTGATAGCCCTCACTTCCGCCAGACGCGTAAGTGAATTGCAGGCCCTCGTGTCTGATCCCCCTTACACTAGGTTCTACAAGAATAGGGTAGTCCTACGGACTCACCCAAAATTTCTGCCTAAAGTGGTCTCCCCTTTTCACATCAATCAGGAGGTGGTACTTCCAACCTTCTTTCCCAGACCATACTCCTGCCGAGCTGAGACGGTCCTCCATACCCTGGACTGTAGAAGGGCATTGAACTTCTACCTTGACCGTACGCGGGAGCACCGTAAAGCTGCTCAGCTTTTTGTATCTTTTGACCCCAATAAATTGGGGCTCCCGGTCTCCAAGCGTACTCTGTCCATCTGGGTTGCGGACTGTATCTCTTGGGCTTATGGGGCAGCCGGACTCTCCTTAGAAAGTCGAGTCACGGCTCACTGCGTTCGGGCAAAGGCCACGTCAGTGGCTTACCTCCGCTCTGTTCCGCTGGCAGACATCTGCCTGGCCGCTACTTGGTCTTCGAGCCAGACTTTTGCGGTCCATTACTGTCTCGAGAGGGAGTCCCGTAGGGACAGTGCTTTCGGACAGGCAGTCCTCCGTAATCTCTTTGAGGTCTGAGCAACTCCTACCCTCCATCCCGGATGTGGGCTACCGGTGGGTGATAATTCAGCGAAGATTCTATCCTTCTGTGCTGCTGAGCTAGAGGGAGCTCATTTTTGTGCTTGGGGTCTCCGGTAGCCTTGAGCTTGGGAGTCCCATAAGTGAGGACTGACTTCCTGCTTGGTCCTGGAGAAAGCGTGGTTACTCACCTGTAACAGGTGTTCTCCAGGAGCAGCAGGAATCAGTCCTCACTACCCTCCCTCCTCCCCTTGGAGTTGCAATCGTCTGCTTATGTTTTTGCAAATATTTTTATGCTGTCTTTTTTAGCTATGTCATCTGACTGGCTAAGATGGCACCCTCGGGCGGGAAGACGACGACCGCGCATGCGCGCTGCAATTCCCAAAGGCTTTCTTTGAAAGCTGGGGAAAACTGCTCCGCGAGGGCTCCGTCGGCGCCGACGTCACCCATAAGTGAGGACTGATTCCTGCTGCTCCTGGAGAACACCTGTTACAGGTGAGTAACCACGCTTTCTGTTGATTTGTCTGCTTCAAAGTGATTTCTGTATCAGAGTTCTGCACTGACAAGTTACCTCAGGCCAGAAGGTCAGGGGTTCAAATCCCACTAGAGGACTGCAACCTTGGGCCGGAAGGACTTGGGTTTCTAGTCCCACAGGTGCTCCTTGTGGTCTTGGGCAAGCCACTTAACACTCCATTTCCCATGTTCCCTGTAAAATAGTTATCTCCAAGTTATAATGCCCTGTTCAATGTAATTTCAGTTTGTTCAATGTAAACCGCCTTGATATCATGAAAGGCGGTATGTAAGAAATGTGAAATAAATAAATAAATTTCCATATCATCCTGCTAGACCAGTCCAGACAGGTGGGTTGTGTTCCCCTATCAGCAGATTGGTGGAGACAAAGAACCATTGAAAAGCCCATGTTTCGATAACATGGAGCTGAACCAATTCAAGCTGAACTCCTATGCCTCTATTCGCCTCAGACACCAGAGGTCTCCTCAGTTTTTCTTTATCTCCAGCAGATGGTGGATGGATTTTCTCTTCTCTGAAGAAAATCAGAGAATTGAGAGGAAAAGATTGATTTAAACACTCGTGAACGACCACCTTGAAGGGTAACTTTCACTTGAGCACAATGTGGGAGACTCCACTAGATGCGGTCTTTTCGGTAGCCACAGGGAGAGGGAAAATTGGTTCAGCTCCATGCTCTTATCATAAGAGCCTGTTGAGCAGCCACAAAATTGGAAAGATTTGGGAAGGATCTGGAGAGTGCAGCAGCCTCGCATAATCTCGACATCCCCTCCCTCCTCTGTTCCCTCCGCTCTCTCCCAAAGATTGCAGAAGGCTCTCAGAGATCTGCCTGCCAGTCACCTTAAGCGTAGTGCTGCAAAAACCAGTGAAACAGTATCATGGGAGTAGAGCTGAGCCTGGCATGGATCCTTTGCCTGGGGCTCCCAGGGGATGAGTACCAAGGCTTAACCTTCTCATTGTTTTTGATGGGGGTGCCCGATTCCATCTGTATGGGATGCAATTCAAGGTAGACTGCTGATGACCATTGGTGCACTGTGGTGGTTTCCCGCCGTTTTCTGCATGTGTTAATAGCATTTTCTCCTATTATGCACCTGGCAGTTGTACGGTCTGTACACGCGTTTCGTTGAACCGGCTCCAACACGTGTTCCTACCCTAGTGCTTGTAATGCACACTGCAGTAAAAGCACAGTCAATGTGCGCATCCATAAAAGTGCAGTCAATGCATTCCATAGTTAATGCATGCTTTTATGCCACCACAACCTTAGCACGTGCTGTTGTGATACTTGCCTTAACTTTGTGTCATCTTCCAGGAAACATTGTTTGACCTGTGGCAAGTGAGGTGCCTCATCTCTGGATTCTGCTCTTCTGGCATGGCAGTTTCTAAGTCGTCCTTGGATGGCCTGCTCCCCCTCTTTTAGCCAGGGGATGCAATTAGTCTGGCCTTGCCTGCCTCAGGGCAGGAGGTGATAGATGGCACTATGGGTTACGATTTCCAGCTGGCCGGAGGATCTGGTGACCATGCTGTGAGCCGCTCATTGTCTTCTAGAAAGTCTGTGGTGGCTGCGCCCTCTAGTATGGGGGGGGGGGGTCATTTCTGAGAGAAGAGCATCTGGACTCTGGATTGTCCTCCCCAGAATTCTTTCTTTTTTGTAGCAGGTCTGGTCCTTCTGACACGGATATTCAGACCCTGCGGCCTCTAGGTTCCCCCAGTCGCAATCTTGTGTGGGGCAGGCAGAGAGTGGAAGCCCTGTTCTATTGCCTTTGACTAAGCATCTCCGATTTTGGGCGCCCCCTGGAGATGGGGAACAGCTGTGAGCTGCTGAGATTTTGACTTTGAATTGGATTCAGATGGGCTGTGTTGTGGATGTAGACGTACTCTTGCCTTTGGAAGATTGTGAGGAGGCCGGTTTGATCCGCCTATCCTGGAAGGAGGATCTGGCAGTGTTGATTGCCAGGGTCTCATCTGCCTTGAACATGACGGATGCTTCTGGCACCGAGCAGGAGCAGATGATACACCTGCTCCTTCAAGGGGTGCGAAAATCCATTACTGTCTTCCCATTCCTGGATGTGATCAAGAATATGATTCAGTCGGAGTGGGACTCTCCCAACTCCCTTCCAAAAGAGTTAAAGGTGTGTAAGAAGATCTCTGCTCTCCCAGAGGAGGAGTGTGTTGAGTAGTTTGGCATTCCCACAGTGGATGCACAAGTCATGGCGGTTACCAGACAGACCACCTTAAAGTATTTTCTGCATCTTAAGGTGGATTCATTGTTGAGGAGCCAGTTTGCCGTGGCAGCGATATTCTGCAGCTGGCAGTATGTACCAGCCTAGAGAGCAAGAAGAACACCCTTCCTGCAGCGTAAACAGGCACAGAAAAGGCAGAACAAGGATAACCATGGAAGGATATTTATTAGAAACTAGGTCAGTCCGACACATGTTTCAGTCGGGAGGCCGCTTTCAGGGGTTAGTGATCTCTACAATAAATAATAAAACAGTTAAAACATCATCATCATAAAAAAACAAAAAATATCTAGTACTATATATAAAGCCCTAAAACGTTAAATCAAATAATAAATAATCATAAACAAATAACTATAAAATAACATACATAATATCCCTTAAAATATACTTAAAACAAAAACACACAAAATATATATACAGTAAAAACATATATATTTTGTATGTCATATCATGTGGCACATTAACCAAACGCAGCAAACCATATCATCACGTGGTAAATAGTGAACCCACCGGGATATATCATCAATAACGATAGTTCTACTTGAATATAAGGATTCACTCGCTCTCTTCTTTTGTAACTCTGGTTTAATGATCATTCATGTTGAGCATTTCGCTACGTTCCCTGCCATGTTATATGAAATATGTGGCTCCCTTACTGTTACTTTTTGCAAAATACCTTCCTTAAGACCTTCACTACTTTTTAATGTTTTTATTGTTTTTGATTCTAATTATGTGTTTGTTTATTTATTATGGCCTTAATTATTTATATTTTTATTGATAAGATAGGGTCCGATACAGATTTTTACGTTGGAAGGTCGCTGCTGTTCAGGCACGCAACATCGTGCATAATTATTTTTGTGATTGTCACAATTATAGGATACGATTCTCCTACTAAAAATCTCTGTTTTAAAGACCAATCAATAAGATATACATCTTACCATTTTTGCTGCATTTTGATCAATTGGTTATGTTGTAATTGGGAATATGTCAATATGACATTTCTACCTCGCTTTAACTTTCGCGCTGTTTACAGGGGTTTCCCTTGATTTGTTGACAGTGGACGCCTGGTAGGTAAAAGTTTCTTTTTATGAATATTTTCATTGTTTTTCTGATTAGAACAATCTAACAGCTAACTATTTCGCTAAAGAACGGAGCAATTTTTTGGGTGTTCCTTGACCGCTGCACTTTTACAGCTAGAAAACAGATAAACTTTTTGTGTAGTTTTTAAGTTGTTTTACTCTGTTTAGCGATTATCTATACAACAATGCCAATAGCTCTACAATATTCTTCCTTTGATCTTTTTCATATATGACCATTGCCTATTTCATTGGATATACAGTTTATGTGGGTATATCGACCACTTGTCAGGACACCAATCCCATTTTTGTCTGGATAGATAACATTTATTTTGGTAAACTGTCTGTTTTAAGAGGATTCCCTGAAGACAGGTCGATTTACAGGCATCCTCAGCATGGCTCCCTATTCATGATTATTGTATAGATGTACTGTAATTTCACGAGTGTTCAGTATGAGAGTATGTTAAGTTGGTGATAACCCCTGATAGCTAGCTTTTATACTCTTAGGTGTCACAATTTGTTTCCTTTGTATATTTTTGTACTTGCTATATATTAGGTAAGTAATCATCTTGTTCTCGTAATTTGTCTATTTATATACTTGGATGTCCTTTGTTTTATACTTTTTTATCACACATTCCATTTGGTCTTCACATTTATCAATATCAATTTATCAGTATATTCCAGCTGACTTCTTGAGCCCTGTTTCCATCTCTTCCGCTGGGTGATACTACCCCTCTTTGCAGTCAACTACAGCCTTCCTTTCTGATGCCATGTATGGCCTGGTACATTTGGCACATAAGTCCAGAGTGAGGTGGTAAAAAGGTATTTATTGTAGTACACAAAGAATACCAATAACCCGTCATCGCAGTGTTTCGGCAGAGCCTTCATCGGGGTAAAAACAACTACAAGTAAAGCATATATATATAGAAATAAGTAAAATCAAAGGATAAAAACATTATAACATGAAAAGTCAAACAATATGTAATCTTAAACCTAAATGAAATAGAATAAAATAAAATAAAGTAAAATAAAGCCGAGAACATTAATGACATGCAAATCTGTTGATTGATTCATTTTATCCTTCAGTATAAATGAGATGAATAAATAAAGTGGGACATGTGAATACATCATAAAATGACCATTACAGACTACATAAAAATAATAGGTACCACAAGATAAAATTAATAACTAAGAAACATGTATAAATAATTAAAATAATATCAGGGTAACAAAAAAGTGTACAAGTAATCCATAAAGCATATTGTAAATTAACCTAAGCAGTCATGGTACTTTTAGAAGAACAAAAGAAGAGGCATAGAACCAGACTTGACTGACTGCCACTATATAAGTCTTTTTTCTTTTTTTTCTTTTTTTATAACGTACCCGCAAAAACAGTACACCAAACTACTGTAGCTCCCCCGAGCCGAAAAAGGGCACCTGAAGCAAAAACCGAAGCTTCCCGCTCTAAAAAGAAAGCCCTCAAAGGCCCGAATGCCTTACCGCGTTCCCTCTGCCTGCTGCCACGCGGTCAGGCCCTGCGCGGTTTTGCTCCTAAAAGACTCCTGTCTGGGCACGCGCTGAGACCCGGAGCCCGCTTACCTCTCTCACCGGCTCCGGCCTGCGCAGTCTCCACTCTGACGCCTCCGTGCCCTACCGACTAGCTGTTGCCAGCGTCGGGAGTCCAGCGGGGTAGAAGAAGGACGGAACTGCAGTCCTCCACTCGTCTGTCAGACAGTGTAGGCTGGTTGAAGCGGTTCGCAGGCAAAATGTCTGCATCCGCTATCTGCTGGCATTACAGTGATAACTCCTGCACTCTCCAAGGCCGGGTTGCCTGGCCGCCGGCTCCCCTGTCACTGCTAAACAGGTAAAGGAGGGAGGAGGGGGGGGAGGGAGGGAAAGGAAAGGAACGAGCAGGCCTAACAGCTTCTTAAAGGTACCAACCCCTTCAGCACACCTAAACTCACCAATTTCCTTCTGAAACAAACCAAATAAGTTAAATAATAAAACCCAAATTCAAAATTAAAACTATCTCTACTTAATTGCTCCTCCAGTGAACCAGGAGCCCTGGTCCACTGTACCTCCAGCTGCTTGGAGATTGAGGCAACTGGAGCAGAGAGGCGGATCCTCCCAGGAGATATACCAGTGACATCAGAAAAAAGGATGATGTTTGTCAGTCTCCAAGCTGCTGGAGGAGGAGCAAAACCCAGAGGTGGGGACTACACTTGAGAACCGCCAAGGAACCCATTTTTAGCAAAAATAAACATAGAAACATAGAAATATGATGACAGAAAAAGACCACATGGCCTATCTAGTCTGTCCTTCCATATCAACAACTACAACAGTCCCCTTTTTACCTTTAGAGATCCTCTGTGTTTATCCCATGCTTTTTTGAATTCAGTTACTGTCCTCATCTCTACCACCTCCACTGGGAGACTATTCCATGGATCCACTACTCTTTCTGTAAAGAGATTCAGGAGTGATATGCGGAAATATTTATCTCCCTTCACCCTCATCCCATGTCCCCTCGTAGCAGAACTTGCTTTCAATTGAAAGAGGCTCTCTCCCTGAACATTTATGCCACGGAGGTATTTAAACATCTCAATCATATCACCTCTATCCCGCCTTTCCTCTAAGGTGTACATATTAAGATCTTTTAGTCTGTCCTCATATGCTTTATAATGAAGCCCACTAATCATTTTAGTAGCCACCCTCTGCACCAACTCCATCCTGTTCACATCCTTTTGAAGGTGTGGTCTCCAGAATTGCACACTATACTCCAAATGAGGTCGCACCAAAAACTTATACAGAGGCATTATCACCTCCTTTTTTCTGCTAGCCATTCCTCTCCGTATGCACCCAAGCATCCTTTTCCTGAGGTTTCCCTGTAGATGCCTGGTGCTTATAGAAGGAAATAAGTATATTTTTTCTGATCCCATAGATTTGGGTAAACTTATCAATGCTAGACTTCCCGCTGTGTCCTCTACTGTGTAAACTGTGGACTTTTTACATCTGTATCCTCCATAAGTGTATCTCAGGGGTCTGTGGTCTATTGGGTTTTTCTTGTTTTTCTGTTTAATATCTTTTCCAATTCTCTGTATTGGATGGGTGATGTCTCTCCTCCTCCCCAAATATTGTGGACTACAACAGTGCATGCTTACTTACTTGTATTACTATATTTCCTTATGGGTTGCATATGTTATTGCCTGCGTACACTATATTCGCTGTAAGGAATTATTTTCTTTCTGTTTTTTTTGAAATTCTATAAATAATTTAAAAAAAAAAAAAGTCCACAGTGTCAAAGGCTTTACTGAAATCTAAATACACCACATCTAGAGCTCTCCCTCGGTCCAACTCCCTGGTCACCCAGTCAAAGAAATCAATCAGATTTGTCTGACAAGACCTGCCTCTGGTGAATCCATGCTGCCTCGGATCCTGTAATCCGCTGGACTCCAGAAACCTCACTATTTTCTCTTTCAGCAGCGTTTCCAATAATTTACTCACCACCGAAGTTAAACTAACCGGCCTGTAGTTTTCAACCACATCCTTACTT
This sequence comes from Ichthyophis bannanicus, assembly GCA_033557465.1. NCBI lineage: Eukaryota > Metazoa > Chordata > Amphibia > Gymnophiona > Ichthyophiidae > Ichthyophis > Ichthyophis bannanicus. The sequence goes on from CM066041.1 coordinate 119,773,011, forward strand.
CCGCTTTTGTGTAAAGGCACCACATGAGCCTCTCTCCAGTCCTTTGGCACCACTCCCGACTCCAACAAGGCATTGAAAAGGTCAATCAGTAGAGTTGCTAGAACGTCCCCAAGTTCCCTCAGTATTCTAGGGTATATTCCATCCGGTCCCATCGCTTTGTCTACTTTAAGTTGAGCTAGTTTCTCACGAACACAGTCTTCTGAAAATTGTTCAAGATGTCCCTCGCTTCTCTTCCTATTTGTGGGTGTTTTCTGAGGTCCTGCTCCTGGTTCTTCATCTGTGAACACAGAACAAAAATATTTGTTAAACAATTCCGCTTTATCCTTATCAGCTTCTACATATTTTTCCCCTGCACCCTTGAGTCTGACAATACCACTTTTGCCCTTCCTCTTCTCACTAATATATCTGAAGAATGTCTTATCCCCCCATTTTATTGCATTGGCTATTTCCTCCTTTTGAATCTTTGCCTTCTTGACTACTTTGCTAGCTTCTCTAAGTTTTTCCAAATACAGATGCCTGTCTTCCTCTCTCTGTGATCTCTTGTATTTCATGAAGGCCTCCCTCTTTTTCTTCACTTTTTCAGCTACTTCTTTCGAAAACCATAGCGGTCTCCTTTTCCTTTTACCTTTATTTACCATTTTAACAAAAAGGTTGGTTGCCCTTAAAATATCCCCTTTCGGTTTTGCCCACTGTTTTTCTACATCCCCCAGCTGTTCCCATCCCACTAACGACTCCCTGAGGTATTGGCCCATCTTCGCAAAGTTAGTCTTCCTAAAGTTTAAGATCCTCACCTTTTGAATGGATTCTATCAGCCCTAGTCCTAATACTGAACCATGCCATCTGGTGATCACTGGATGCAAAATGATCTCCCACTACAACATCAGAAACACTTTCACCATTGGTAAGCACCAAGTCCAGCATGGCCCCTTCACGTGTGGGGTCTGTTACCAATTGCCTGAATAGTTCTCCCTGTAGAGAATCCAGGATCTCCTTACTTCTAGATGATACTGCAGCAGGAATGTGCCAATCAACATCTGGCATATTGAAATCTCCTATCAGTAGCACTTCCCCTTTCCTAGCAATGCTGCGTATGTCTTCAATTAACTCTCTGTCCACCTCTTCCTCTTGTGAGGGAGGTCTGTATATCACACCAATGCAAATAGATTTCTCTTTCCCTCTTTCTAGTTTAACCCACAATGCCTCCTCTCTCCCTTTTAAGCTCTGTAATTCCAAAGCTTTAATAGTAGTTTTTACATATAGTGCCACTCCTCCTCCCCTTCTTCCTACCCTGTCCTTTCTGAATAAAGTATAGCCAGGTATAGTTACATCCCAATCATGGTTTTCTGTGAACCATGTTTCTGTAACTGCCACTAAATCCAAGTCAGCCACTCCCACCAAAGCTTCAACATCAGGGATCTTATTTCCCAAGCTACGGGCATTTATACACACTGCTTTCCATATGTTACCCCTATTACCCATTTCCATAAAGGTATTTAATGTATCACCTACCTGGGGGCTTTGCACAGTTGCAAGATTTTATTGACCTTAACGCCCCTCTGGATACCCTCCTATACAGTTTCCACCCTTACTATGGCATAGAAACCCTCCTGCTAGTATTACTAGATACTCTCATCTGTGGTCTTGACAGTCCAAACCAGGCCTTTATCATGGTCTTTCTGGATATCTCCTTGGCATTTGACAACGTTGACCACGCCATCCTCCTGCCAGGACTGGCACAAATAGGTTTATCTGCAATAATTCTAAAATGGTTTAAATCCGTATATTTCCAACTGATCCCAGTATGTAAAAATCAACCAGGATTCAACTACCACTTTCCCCCTGGAACAGGGAATACCTCAAGGATCGGCCCTCTTGGCCCTCCTGTTTGTACATATAGGTTGAAGGTATAAGTTAATCTTCAATAGACACAAAATCAACTATCATATCTATGCAGACTACATAATGTTATATATACCAGTAGACATAAAACTCCCCAATATATCAATATAAATCCCCAATATATAAATACAGGCCGGTTAGTTTAACTTCGGTGGTGAGTAAATTATTGGAGACGCTGCTGAAAGAGAAAATAGTGAGGTTTCTGAAGTCCAGCGGATTACAGGATCCGAGGCAGCATGGATTCATCAGAGGCAGGTCTTGTCAGACAAATCTGATTGATTTCTTTGACTGGGTGACCAGGGAGTTGGACCGAGGGAGAGCTCTAGATGTGGTGTATTTAGATTTCAGTAAAGCCTTTGACACTGTTCCTCACAGGCGACTTATAAACAAACTGAGCACCCTAGGGATGGACCCTAAAGTTACTGCTTGGGTTAGAAATTGGTTGGGTGGGAGGCGACAAAGAGTACAAGTAAATGGAGCTCACTCTGAGGAGAAGGATGTTACCAGTGGTGTGCCCCAGGGATCTGTCCTTGGTCCCATTCTTTTTAACATATTTGTTAGTGATATAGCGGAAGGGCTGTCGGGTAAGGTTTGCCTCTTTGCAGATGATACCAAAATCTGCAATAGAGTAGACACCCAGGAAGGTGTAGATAACATGAGGAGGGATCTAGCTAAGCTTGAAGAATGGTCTAGAATTTGGCAGCTGGGATTTAATGTTAAAAAATGTAAGGTCATGCATTTGGGCTGCAGCAATCCAAGGGAGCAATACAGTATAGGAGGTGAAGTACTTTTGTCCACTAAAGAAGAGAGGGACCTAGGCGTGGTTGTGTCTGATGATCTTAAAGTAGCTAAACAGGTAGAAAAGGCGACGGCAAAAGCTAGAAGGATGCTTGGGTGCATACGGAGAGGAATGGCTAGCAGAAAAAAGGAGGTGATAATGCCTCTGTATAAGTCTTTGGTGCGACCTCATTTGGAGTATAGTGTGCAATTCTGGAGACCGCACCTTCAAAAGGATGTGAACAGGATGGAGTCAGTGCAGAGGGTGGCTACTAAAATGATTAGTGAGCTTCATTATAAAGCATATGAGGACAGACTTAAGGATCTTAATATGTACACCTTAGAGGAAAGGCGGGATAGAGGTGATATGATTGAGATGTTTAAATACCTCTGTGGCATAAATGTTCAGGGAGAGAGCCTCTTTCAATTGAAAGCAAGTTCTGCTACGAGGGGACATGGGATGAGGGTAAAGGGAGATAGATTCAGGAGTGATATGCGGAAATATTTCTTTACGGAAAGAGTAGTGGATCCGTGGAATAGTCTCCCAGTGGAGGTGGTAGAGATGAGGACAGTAACTGATTTCAAAAAAGCATGGGACCAACACAGAGGATCTCTAAAGGTAAAAAGTGGACTATTGTAGTTGTTGATATGGAAGGACAGACTAGATAGGCCATGTGGTCTTTTTCTGTCATCATGTTTCTATGACTGCATAACTGAAGCAGAATCCTGGCTTAACAAAAACAACCTGCAAATAAACTTAAAAAAAAAGAAATCTTATTCACTACAAGGAATCAGAACTTCATTCCCCCATCTACAATCAATTTGCACAATATCAATTTACCAGTTAAACAGGAGGTAAAATATCTAGGTATCATAATTGACAGAACCCTCAGTACGTCATTGCATATTAAACAAACTGCCAGAACAATATTCTACAAACTAAAAACCATACAGCACCTTAGGCCAACCCTTGAACTCCCCAGGACTTTAGAACAGGAGTCTCGTACAAGGTCTCCCCAAAAAAACTCTCCACTCACTCCAAGTTGCCCAGAATGTAGCTGCCGGTATTATTTCCAGTTAGATGCTTTGGCTTGAAACACAACGTTGGGTCACTGAGCTGTGATCTTTGGATCTCGAATGGTTGCCATTAACATGTTCGTTTGGAGAGTTGTCTTGGCTGCGACTGAAGGAGTTGTTCAGCTGTTTAGCTGATGGAAGCAGTTCTATGCTTTGGAGAGAAGAGTGAAACCAACTGCGATCAGCTAAGTAATCTTTCCATTGGGCTAGTTGCCTGTGATATACAAGTATGTACTTTTACCAGTTGGTATTGAGGAGTTAGGATTCTCCTAATACCTTGCTGTTAGGGTTGCGTCCCTAGTTAAAAGATATAAAAAGGAACATCACACCACGAGAAGGAGTGGATTCTTCAAGGTGTAAGTTCCGACAAAAATTTGTTATGTTTGTATGTTTCCATTGATGGTTAGATATAGATGTGGGAGACATAAACGGGTTATTGTATAGAAGGTATTATTTCCAAGGCAAGCCTCACTGACCACATTACCCCAATACTTTATAATCTCCACTGGCTACACATAGCAGCCAGAATAAAATACAAGCAGATAGTCATCACTTTCAAATTGCACAACGGTATCTCCCCCTCCCACTTATCCACCATGATACATGCACAAACCAATGACAGAAGCAGGAGAAAAAGTACCAAGAATCTCCTATCAATACCCCCCTCTATACGCAAAACCAAACATACTACCATCAAAAAGAGCCTTCATGTACACAGCCCCCACCCTTTTGAATTCCCTCCCTGATTATATAAGATCAATCAAGGACCTTCAGACTTTCCGCAAGGAATTAAAAACAATACTCTTCACTGAATACTATAACACCGCCACTTTCACACACGTATCCATTTCCCACTAACGCCCGCTCCATCCAACGAAACCAGACGCCTCCCTTATATTATGCTTCCTAGGCAAGAATACTGTTTTGTATCCTCTATACACTGCTTAACAATTTTGTAAATAGTTAAGTCACAGATATATTTCTAGTCCCACAGGTGCTCCTTGTGGTCTTGGGCAAGCCATTTAACCCTCCATAGCCCATGTTCCCTGTAAAATAGTTATCTCCAAGTTATAATGCCCTGTTCAATGTAATTTCAGTTTGTTCAATGTAAACCGCACTGATGCAGAATAGCGCGGTATATAAGAGAATGTAAATAAAATAAATAAATAAAATATGTGATTATCTGGCATGTAAATAGTTCTTTGTATTATAGTTTAATATGTTCTCTGTAACTAAATTTTTGTTCGATGTAAACTGCCCCAGATCATTGGAAGGGGCGGTATAGAAAAACTGTTTAAATAAATTATAATATGCATAGCAATGAAAACATTTAAACAAAATCTTCAGTAGAACCGGTTAATATGAATAGTGCACTCAACGAATAATTAAAACCCAAGCAGATCCATTTGTCCACACGTATAAAAAGCCAGAGGATGCAAAGCATGCAAGGATAAAAAACCATAAAGGAAAATAGCCTGAGGATCACAATCATATTAATTATATAATGTGAGTCGATGACAAAATGTTAAAATCCTGTCTGGGAGATTAATGTAAGCAGGGGAATCCTGCGCAGGCTGAAAAAGGTGATTTTTCAACATCACTGTAATATATAAAAACACAAAGGCAAATCAGATCAGGATATGGAGAAGCATTAAAAAGGGAGTTGAGAATGGGGACCTCACAGGTCCATCAACATCCGAATAAAACCAATGTGATCAATAACTAAAATTGTTAAAATAAATAAAACCATACAGGACATTTAAAACAATAAAATAATAGTTGAGCCTAAGATCACATAACGATAAAAGGCTAAAAAAGAGTAAAAGCAGGTTATCAATAAAAACACAAATATGCCATTTCAAGAGAACGCTCTCAGGAGTCCATTTAAAAATTGGATACATATAATCAAAATCAATGGGTATTTAAAGTCAATAGGAAATGTCAACTAAAAAGAGGGGGTGGAAGGAGAAGGGAGGGGGGACGACTGGCAGGGTGATCTATCAACTGTTTCAAGGCGAGGGCCATCTAGGGTTGCCAACTGGCTCCAGATGCGCCCGACAGGCTTGATCCAGTCCTGTGTTTGCCCCATTGCATGCAGGGACTTGTAGTCTTGCTTTTCTTATGGAGTGCAATGGAGAAATCAGAACTACATGTCCCTGCATGCAATGGAGTAAACCCAGGACTGGATCAAGCCTGTCGGGCGCATCTGGAGCCAGTTGGCAACCCTAGGGCCATCAGGTTGGCTCTTTTGTGTTTCCGGCCCCTGATCGAGGGCTGGGTGGTTCGAATGTTTTTCAGACAACACCTGGCGGTGGCTTATGTCATTCAGCAAGGTGGCACAAGGAGTGCCGGGGTAGCTCTGGAGATGGCTCTTCTGTTTTGCCTGGGTGGAAAAGAACTTCTGAGCACATTGCCGGGGTGGACACTATGGAAGCAGACTTCCTCAGCCGGCACTCTATGGACTGGAGCGTGGGAGTTGAGTTAGGGGGCATTTCAGTTGATTCTGTGCCATTGGAGTCGCCGCGAAATGGATCTGATGGCGACCTGCTCTATTGCCAAAGTTTGCTGCTTCTTCAGTCACCACATGGAGATGGGATCAGAGGGCTTCATTGCCCTGACCCAGCCTTGGCCAAGTGCAGTACCTGCTGTACGTGTTTCCGCCGTGTCTTCTGTTGGAGCGTGTGCTTCGGCATATAGACCGCCACCCAGGCAGGATTGTTATGGTGGTGCCAGACTGGCCGAGGAGAGTGTGGTTCAGTAACCTGAAGCGGCTCCTACAGGTGCCTCCTCTTCAGTTGCCTCCGTCTCGGGGCCTGTTGCAGTAGAGACCGATCATCCTGTAGGACCCTGTTCTCTTCTTGCTTACAGCTTGGCTCTTGGAAGGAGATGTCATAAGAACATAAGATATGCCATACTGGGTCAGAGACCGAGGTCCATCAAGCCCAGTATCCTTTTTCCAACAGTGGCCAATCTAGGTCATACGTACCTAGCAGTATCCCCAAAAGACACAGGTTCCACAATGCTTGTACTGGGTCAAGCATTGATTATCCTGGGTCCCTTTTTAATAATGGTTTATGGACCTTTCATCCAGGAACTTGTCCAAACCTTTTTAAAACCCAGCTACACTAACAGCTCTTACTACATCCTCCGGTAACAAATTCCAGAGTTTGATTACACGTTGAGTGAAAAAATATTTTCTCTTATTTGTCTTAATTAGTTTACCCTGTAGCTTCATTACATGTCCCCTAGTCTTTCTATATTCTAATAACGTAAACAATCGATCTACGTTTACCCGTTCCATTCATTAATTTATAGACCTCTATCATATCTCCCCTCAGCCGTCTCTTTTCCAGGTTGAAGAGCCCTAACCTTTGTAGCCTCTCTTCATAGGAGTAGCCTTCCATCCCCTTTACCATTTTGGTGGCTCTTCTCTGTACTTTTTCTAATAACGTTATATCCTTTTTAAGATACGGCGACCAGAATTGCACACACTATTCAAGGTGCGGTCGTACCATGGAACGATACAGAGGCATTATAATATCCTTTGTTTTGTTCTCCATTCCTTTCCTTATGATATCTAGCATTCTATTTGCTTTCTTGGCCGCCGCTGCCCACTGGGCCGAGGGTTTTAACATGTTATCCACGATGACTCCTAAATCTTTTTCCTGGGTGGTGGTTCCCAATGTGGAACCTTGCATCGTGTAACCATAGTGTGGGTTGTTCTTTCCTAGGTGCATAACTTTGCACTTGTCCACATTAAATTTCATCTGCCATTTGGATGCCTAGTCTTCCAATTTATCCAGATCCTCATGCAGTTTTCCACAGTCCTCTTGGGTTTTAACAACTTTAAACAGTTTTGTATCGTCTGCAAATTTGATAACTTCATTCATTATTCCCATTTCCAGGTCATTTATGAATATGTCAAAAAGTAGCGGACCCAGTACAGATCCCTGGGGTACTCCACTATTCACCTTTTTCCATTGGGAATATTGGCCATTTAGCCCTACCCTCTGCTTTCTATCTTTTAACCAGTTCCCGATCCACAATATTACACTGCCTCCTATCCCATGACTTTTTAGTTTTGCCAAAAGTCTCTGATGAGGGACCTTGTCAAAGGCTTTCTGAAAGTCCAGATACACTATATCAACCGACTCACCTTTGTCTACCTGTTTATTCACACCTTCAAAAAAACATATCAGATTAAATGCCTAATATGTAAGGGCTACTCTCCAGCTGTGGTCTCTATTTGGAGCCTGGGGGAGGTTTACCAAACTAGTATACGTACATATCTGGGAGTCTTTGAGCAATGGTGTGGCACTCAGAAGTTGGCTCCTGAGGTGGCCAAGGTGCCATCTCTGTTGGGCTGTCTACAGGATGGCCTGAAGAAGGGCCTTTCTTTTAGCTCCCTGAAAGTTCAGGCAGCTGTTTTGGCCTGTTTCTGAGGTTCGGTGACTGGTAAGTCTCCAGTCTTTCTCCCAGATGTCTTGTGCTTTCTCCAGGGGTTTTGGCATTTGCTTTCTCCCCTCTGGTCTGTGATCCCTTCCTGGGATCTGTGTCTGGTGCTCAGGGCCCTGATGGCGACCTCTTTTGAGCTGTTGACGTGTGCTACTTTAAAGGATTTGATGCTCAAGATGGTCTTCTTGGTCATGCTTTGTTCCATAAGGCGGATTTCCAAGTTACAGGCTCTGTCTTGCTGAGATCCTTACCTGCCTTTTCAAAGGAGGTCGTTTCCATTTGGCCTGTGCCTTCTCCCTTTCGTGTGACTCAGGTGGTCTACCTACCCTCCTCAAAGGGGGAAGGATAAGGTTCTTCAACTTTTGGATGTCCAGGGGGTGCTTCTCTGGTACTTGGAGGTTATGAATTTCTTTCGTAAGTCCAACCATTTTTTTTGTGCTGTTTGCTGACCCGTGCAAGGGTGATGTGGCAACTATGTCACTTTTGGGGCACTGGATTAAGGAGTCCATGACCTTGGAATATCTGTTGTGGAACCAGCTGGTTCCAGAGGGTTTGTGTGCCCATTCTACCTGAATCCACGTTGTCCTCATGGGCAGGGCGCAATCGGTAGCCACTGCAGACATTTTGTTGGATGGCAACGTGGGCATCACTTTTCACATTTTTCAAGCATTACCGCTTAGATGTCCATTCATGGGCAGATATGGCCTTGGCTCAAGGGTTTTGCGAGCTTTTATTTCCTGCCCAGTGGAATTATAGCTTTGGTACATCCTACTTGTCTGGACTGATCTAGCAGGACGATATGGAAGGTGACATTTTACTTACCAGTTAACGTCCTTTCATGAGTCCTGCTAGACCAATCCAGGGCCCACCCTTGAAACTATTTGCTCTGGTTTTTTGCTGTGGTACCCTTAGGTCCACTATAAATTTTATGCATGGCTTTGCAGGTTCATCTTCTACAAACCGCCTTCTGTTTATGCTTTCCTACATAGTTCTCTACTGTTGACTATGCATTGTTGCCCACAATTGAGTTTGTGTGAGGCTTGCCATATTTCTCCCATATGCTTTGGGACGAATACTGAGTAGACCTTTTGTGGCTGAGGTGAATAGAGGCATAGGACTGATGTCATTGAAACTTCGACTTTTCATTGGTTCTTTGTCTCCACCAATCTGCTGGTAGGGGAACACAACCCACTTGTCTGGACTGGTCTAGCAGGACTCAAGGAAAGGTCATTAACTGGTAAGTAAAATGTCAGCCTTGTTTCTATCATGGGATGGATTGGGGGGAGGAGGCAGAATAATGAATTCTCTCTGTACCTTGTTGCTAAAATCTGGAACTAAAATGTCCCTTCCTCCCTTCACCCTTCCCCCACACTTTAGATAATGTCCCAGATTTGCTGCAAAAAAATCTGGTAACCTTAGCTTAGAAGTCCCTAATTAAGTTTCTATTAGACCATGTGATCTAATCTGAACCAGTAAAAGGGTGATGCAAATCTTTCCACGCTCTGCGTCCTACTTGTCCTTGTCTACATCTGCACTCTGCATTTCTACTGATCAGTATGTCCCTGCATGGGCTTCTGCATGACCATGTGTATATAGTAACATAGTAAATGACGGCAGATAAAGACCAGTATGGTCCATCTAGTCTGCCTAGCAATATGACAGGAGTAGGTGCACCCCTTCCCATGTCATTTAGGAAGTTGGTGCACCCCTACCCATGTCTTTGCTTAGTGGTGCACCCACCAGGAGCAGGTGCACCCCTCCCCATGTGTTTGTTTCTTTGTTTGTTTAGGGGTGAACACACCGTTCCTCCCCCCATCGCTCCATGTAGGACACCCCTATTTGTTGAGAAATTAGATGGTTCCGTTTATATATAAGCATTGGTACATTTTATATCTGTGTGAGTTTATGCACTTGTTCAAACATTCTGTCTGATTTGTGTGTGTGCACGAACACCAATGGACATGTGTGTAAACATAACTTCTGAAGGTGACACTTACATATATATGTTTCTAATAACTGCATTTCCACTGACCTTCAGCTTCACATTTGGGTGTCTTTCTAGGACAGTGTGACTTTGGTTCCAACTGCCGATTCTCCCATATGACAGAGCAGGATATCGAGAGACTGATGGCACAGGTAGCGGAAGGTGAGCATGGGAGAAAGTGAACGACAGTCTGCTGAGCATTGTTGGGATTACTGTAGAGAAGTCACATGGATGCATGTCTCTGAATTAGAGAGGTGGTGGTCAGAAGCTAGCACAGAAGATTCGTATCTCTCCATATATCCATTCCTTGCTGAAAATGATCAGCTGACCATGCAGGTTCCCAGCAGCAGAGGGCAGCAGAATATCAGTCATTTTTTATCCTGAAATTAGGTTGTCTGTCTTCAAATCTATTATGTTTGCTCTGTGATTTTGGCCCCTGTTAAGCATTGCAGGAAATCCTGAACTTGCTGGTTTTAAACTTTTCTGCTCTTATTTTTCTTTGCTATTAATGAAAAATGTTTTCATTGTAAGTTGTTACTTTCTCCTTCTGTGAGATCCTTGCTAGAAGGAACCAGCCATACTTTGATATTAAACTCATAGCATACTTATACTGCCACCCTAGAGAAGCTAAATAAAAAGGGTGTTAAGGGGGACAGTCTCAAGCTTATTAAAAGGGTGGGGGAGGGAACAGAATACTACCATCCTTCATAGGAACTAGTGAGTCTCCATGGGGGGGGGTAAGGGGGGGCAAATCATTAACATTCAGACTGTGTAAAGAGTATCTTTTTTTTCACAAGATCGTATAGTAGTAAGGAAGAGGAAGCTCATAAGAACATAAAAAATGCTATACTGGATCAGACCAAGGTCCATCAAGCCCAGTATAAACGGCCAATCCAGGTCACAAGTTACCTAGCAGGTTCCCAAAAAGGTACACAGATTCCATAATGCTTATCCCGGGGTAAGCAGTGAATTTCCCTGGTCCTCTTTAATAATGGTTTATGTCTTCTGTCCTATGAAAAATGGTGTTCCTTTCTTATTTTCTTGTATTTTTTAATTTATTGTAAGCCGCATAGATTGCAAGCAGTTTTGCAGTATATCAAGTAAAGGTAAACATAAACAAACTTGTCCAAACCTTTTTTAAACTCAGCTACACTAACGCTTTTACTACATCCTCTGGTAATGAATTCCAGAGTTTGATTACTTGTTGAGTGAAAAAATATTTTCTCTTATTAGTCCTAATTGGGCTACATTGTAGCTTCATTGAGGTCCCCCATAGCCTTTCTACTTTTTGAAGGAGTAATCAACCGATCTACATTTACCCGTTCTACTCTATTAATTTATAGACCTCTATCATATCTCCCCTCAGCCATCCTTTTTTCCAAGTTGAAGAGTCCTAACCTTGTAAGCATCTCCTCATAGGAGTGTCCTTCCATCTCCTTTACTGTTTTGGTGGCTCTTCTCTGTACCTTTTCTAATTCTGTTACATCCTTTTTAAGATATGGCGACCAAAATTGCACACAATATTCAAGGTGCGGTCACACCATGGAATGATACAGAGGCATTACAATATCCTTGATTTTATTCTCCATTCCTTTCCTTATGATTCCTAGCATTCTATTTGCTTTCTTGGCGCCGCTGCACACTGGGCAGAGGGTTTCAATGTATTATCCATGATGATGCCTAAATTTTTTAAACTGCGTGGTGGTGCCTAATGTGGAACCTTGCATCGTGTAACTATAGTTTGGGTTGCTCTTCCCTAAGTGCATAACGTCTCCCCCCCCCCCCATTTGAAAATACTTTATTATAATAATAAAGAAGGAAATACAATAGTCCCCATCAAGAGGAAAGCTCATTAAAAAAATACAATACATCTCTTCAAGAAAAAAGGAGTTACTAAATGCCAAAACAGAAATTTAGTTCAACCATAAAATGTCCACAATTGAGATGACAAAAATACCTGAGATGTCCCTGAAAAAAAAGAAACATTATACCCCAATTAACTTAACAAGAAGGCAAACAAAATTCACAATCATTTAAGTAATATCATTCTTACCAGCCAGAAAAGCTTCCATTTGAATCGGTTTGAAAAAGATATATTTATCATATTTCATTTAAACACAAAACCAAATACTTGGTATTTAAGGTAAAATGAAATTCCAAGGGTCAAGACCCGCGGCTTCAGAGTCAAAAACGCCTTAAGCGCTTCTGTGTAGATTTACATACATCGGGGAAAACTTGTATCGCTCTGCCACAAAAAAGGGAGTCTTTCTTGGAAAAGTACAAATGGAGCACTATATTTTTATCCAGTAAACAAAAGTAACTACCAAGGTAGCCCATGTTGCAAAGTTATCATTCGATGACTCCAAAAAAAGCAGAGACATCAAGCGTCTCCTCCACGGCTAAGTGATCCAACTCTCCTTCCCCCGAAGCTGCGGACTTAGTCCCTTGGGGAACATAAAACAAATTAGAAACCCTACCTTTTTCACCATCTTCAATTAACAATATCTCTTTAATATATTTTTGAAACAGAATAGGAGAAGATAAGTAATGCATTCGAGGAAAATTAACAAATCTTAAATTACTAGCCCAAGCTGAATTCTCTGACGCTTCCAATTGATGGTGTATTATTAAACTATCTCGCACAGACGAAGAAAGAGTTGCTTGAGCAAGAGTCAACTGACCCTCCAACTTAGAGATAGCAGACTTACACATTTGAATAGAAACATCCTGTTCGGAAAATTTAGCAACAACCTCGACAGAGAAATGAGCAGCTTGATTTAAGGATGACCGTAGAGACAGTTCAGTGCGCATAACTTCCCAGATGTCATGCAATATGTCTTTAGGTTCGCAAACCTTCTCTAGAAGAGCTAGAAAATGTAAAGGTACTAAAGACTTCACAACAGAACATAAACCTTCAGATAAACTAGAAGAGCCCGGCTGGGTAGGGGACCCCCCCAGTCCAAACCTAGAGGGGAAGAGCTCGCCTCTAAGTGCATCACTTTGCATGTGTCCACATTTCATTTCATCTGCCATTTGGATGTCCAGTCTTCCAATTTATGAAGCTCCTCTTGCAATTTTTCGCAATCCTCTTGTGTTTTAATAACTTTGAATAATATTTTGTCATCTGCAGATTTCGATCACGTCACTCATTATTCCCATTCCCTGGTCACTTATGAAGATATTTAACATAGAATTCAGTTACTGTCCTCATCTCTACCACCTCCACTGGGAGAATTTAACATAGAAACATGATGACAGAAAAAGACCACATGGCCTATCTAGTCTGTCCTTCCATATCAACAACTACAACAGTCCACTTTTTACCTTTAGAGATCCTCTATGTTGGTCCCATGCTTTTTTGAATTTATTAAAAAGCAGCAGACCCAACACAGATCCCTGGGGTACTGCACCATTGAGAAAATTGGCCATTTAGCCTTTATCTTTTAACCAATTCCTGATCCACAAATAGTACCCTTCCTCCTATAGCATGACTTCTTAATTTCGCCACGAGTCTCTTATGATGGACCTTGTCAAAGGCTTTCTGAAAATCCAGATACACTATATCGACCGGCTGACCTTTGTTTTACCTGTTTTTTCACACCTTCAAAAAAATAGAATAATAAGACAAGACTTTCCTTGGCTGAATCCGTGTTGGCTTTCTCCCATTAAACCATGACTATCTACATGTTTAGTAATCTTTTTCTTTATAATGTTTTCTACTGTTTTGCCTGCAATTGACATAAGGCTCACCAGTCTGTAGTTTCCCGGATCACCCCTGAAATCCTTTTTAAAAATTGACTCTACATTGGCCATTCTCCAATCTTCAGGTACTACAGATGATTTTAATGATAGTTCACAGATTATTAATAGTAATTCTGCAATCTCATATTTCAATTCATTCAACATCCTAATGTATACCGCCATCTGGTCCATTGGATTTGCTACTCTTCAGTTTATCAAATAACGGTAATAAATCTTCACGGTTTATCGATTATTTATTTCATTTCTTCCAATACATCACCTTTAAATACCATTTCAGGCATGGGTAACCTCCCTACATCTTCTCCAGTAAAGGCTAAAGCAAAGAATTCATTCAGTCTCTCCGCTATGGCCTTGTCCTCCCTTAGCACCCCTTTTACCCATCTATCATCTAATGGTCCAACTCTCTCACAGGTTTTTTGCTACGAATATACTTGAAAAAGTTTTTATTATGCGTTTTTGCTTCCACAGCAAGCATTTTTTTCAAATTCTTTCTTTGCCTGCCTTTTCATCGCTTTGTATTTAACTTGCCAGTGCTTGTGTTTCCCGTTTTCGTCATTTGGCTCCTTTTTTCTATTCTCTGAAAGATGCTTTTTTGGCTTCTCTGACTTCACCTTTAAACCATGCTTGCAGTTTTTTGGCCTTCCTTCCACTTTTCTTAAAGCATGGAATAAATAGTATTTTTAAACAATGCCCATGCTTGGTGTAAATCTTTAACCTTTACAGCTGCTCTTTTTAGTTTGGGTTTTTTAAACTATTTTCCTCATTTTATCATAGTCTCCCTTTTGAAAGTTAAAAGGTAGTACTGTGGATTTCCTTGCTGTCCTCCCTCCCATTTATTATATCAAATGTGATAATGCTATGATCACTATTGTCAAGTGGCCCCAACACCTTATGTCTTGCACCAGATCCTATGTACCACCAAGGACTAGGTCCAAAATAGCTTCCCCTCTTGTCGGTTTATAAGCCAGCTGCTCCAAGAAGCAGTCTTTATTTCATCTAGAAATTTTATCTCCCTAGTATGTCCTGCTATGACATTGACACAGTCAATCCTGGGGTAATTGAAATCACCCATTATTACTGTGTTGTAACTTTTGTTAGCTTTCCTGATTTCTTTCAGCATTTCATCATCCATCTGTTCATACTGGTCAGGTGGTCAGTAGTATACCGCCACGGCCATCGCCTTCCCCCCTTTTACATGAAATTTCTATCCATAGAGATTCTACAGTGTAATTCTGTGTGATTCAATGCCCTATCTAACATAGAGCCCTCCCCCAATTTGATCCACCCTATCATTGTGATATAGTTTGTACCCAGGAATCACAGTGTCCCATTGATATCTCTAGGAACAAGCAGGAATAAGTCATCACATATGGGTACGTCGGTACCGACGGAGCCTGCGCGGGAAAGCTCCCCAGCTTTTCAAATGAAAAGCTTTTGGGGCCTCCCACTGCACATGCGCGCTGCCTTCCCGCCTTCCTGACCAGCTCTCCTCAGTTCTTCTTTTTCCGCGGAGCCAGCAGGTCGTGTTCCTGTCACCGCTGAAGAATTTGTTACTTTTGTTTGTTTCTTTAGACCGCGTACCTGCCTTCCCCATACCAAAACAGGTATCGCCGGTCTTTCTTTCTATATCAAAAAAAAAAAAAAGACTTTTTTATTTTTCTTCAGCACAGCTTGGTACCCGGTGTTAGGCCTTAAGGCCTACACCCTTTCTCCTCATGGAGAAGCCTGTCCCTGGTTTCAAAAAATGTACCA
Organism: Ichthyophis bannanicus; assembly: GCA_033557465.1. Lineage (NCBI taxonomy): Eukaryota > Metazoa > Chordata > Amphibia > Gymnophiona > Ichthyophiidae > Ichthyophis > Ichthyophis bannanicus. The sequence goes on from CM066041.1 coordinate 119,788,717, forward strand.
AATGCAGTGCTGTCATTTCTGTCACAGACACCCATGAATGGTGTCTCAAATGTTTGGGACCTGAGCACTCCATACCAGACTGCCCATCCTGCACCCAGATGTCTAAACGCGGTTTGCAGAACCGGGCTAACAAGCTTCATGTGCTGTTTCCTTCAGAAGCATCACAGTCATCCAGGTCTTCCTCACAGGATGGATCTCAGGTAACCAAAACTTCTGTGGGCAAATCCTCTAAAAGCAAATCTCTTTCTAAAGATCGAGAGGCTCTCAGTTCTGAGTTCGAGGATTCTGCCCAGGCCAAAAAACCCCGGCGGGAGGTTCCGGCCTCCAAAGTAATCATGGGGTCACAGGTTGACATCGATGGGATGGGATTTCATCGGTACCGACCCCGGTTCCGGTATCTACACCGGAACCGAGACCATCGACTTCTAAACGTCGATCGGTTTCGCATGCCGGATTCCGGCTTTCGCCCGGTACCGATCCCATGCCCGATACGCCCGATGTCGATACCGATCGGTATGCGTATCGTACATTGGAAGCACAGAAAGAGTACTCAGATTCTTCTGATGAATTTAATTCCTCTGATGACTCTGCTGAGCTTACTCTTCCTGAGGAGCCCTCTTCTCCCAAGAGGAGGATGTCTCCTCCCAAGAGGAGGATGTCTCCTCCAGAGGATTTATCCTTTCAGGATTTCATTGTTGATGTAGCTAAAGCACTTTCTATTACTACATCTTCTGAAAGAGAACCCAGATCAAAAAAATTGGACATTTTAGGATACTCAAAAGCTCCTAAAGAGGCAGTCACTCTGCCTGTCCATGAAATCCTTCAAGAACACTTGATGGATTTGTGGGAGACTCCTTTAACACTGTCTCCCCATTCCCGCAGGTTGGACACCATGTATCGGGTCCCTCCTTCGCCTGGGTTTCAGAAAACTCAGCTGCCTCACCACTCCATTGTGGTGAAGTCGGCTATGAAGAAAATAAAGAGTCCTAAGAGGCATTCTTCTACCCCTCCAGGGCGAGAATGTAAGAACCTAGACTCTTTTGGAAGAAAGATGTTCCAGGCTAGTATGCTTATAGCCAGGATCAACTCTTATAGCCTTTATATGGGCATGTATCTTGGGCAACTTGCCCTAAAAATACAGAATTTTGCCCCCTTTATCCCTGATGATCAAAGGGCGGACTTCTTTTCTATGGTGACACAACTTTCAGAGGTCTCCAAGTTCTCCAACAGGGCAGCCTTTGATTCCTTCGAGGTTGCAGGCAGAGCTTCGGGAATTGCTATTGCAGCCCGACGTCTCGCTTGGCTCCAGGCTTCTAACCTAGAACCCTGGGTTGTAGAAGGCCTCAGGAATCTGCCCTGTACCGGTGAGAACTTATTTGGGGAAGACTGGCAGATTAAAGCTGCTCAAATGGATGCAGAAAATGCCACTCTAGATAGACTTTCCAAGTCTACTTCTACCCCTACCAAAAAGAAGCCTTTTAAAAGGCCTTACTATAAAAAGACCAGATTTCCCACAAATACTGGCCAGCAATCTGCTCAGCCTCGCCTTGCGGCTAAGCGTCAACAATCTAAGCAGGTAAAGTCAAAGTCTGCAGTGTCTGCTACATCCCAGCAGGCTCAACCCCCTCAGGGGTTTTGACTTCCCTCTAGAGAACTTGCCGTTTCTGGCTCTAGCACAACCAGAGCCCCTCACCATTCCTGGAAGGCTAGCTCACTTTGCTCCCAGATGGGAGCAAATAACATCAGAGCAATGGACCCTCTCTATTATCCGAGAGGGCTACAAACTTCATTTCTCCAGCCTTCCTCCCCATACCATGGTGAGGCAATTCAGTTCTCCCCCATCTCTTCTGACCCTGTTGGGTCAGGAAGTCTCTTCTCTTCTTGCCCAAGGGGCAATAGAGGAGGTTCCTCCTCCACAACAGGGGTTAGGTTTCTACTCCCCTTACTTTCTCATAACAAAGAAGACAGGGGGCTTCAGACCTATCCTAGATCTGAGAGAATTGAACAGGTTTCTATTCAAGGAGAAATTCAAAATGCTCTCTCTGGGCCTTCTCCTTCCCTACCTTCAGAGTCAGGATTGGCTTTGTTCTCTAGATCTCAAGGATGCGTACACTCATATACTCATCCATCCATCCCACAGAAAATATCTAAGATTTCTGTTCCAGGGAAAACATTTCCAGTACAGAGTACTACCCTTCGGTCTGGCCTCTGCTCCAAGAGTATTCACAAAATGCATGGCAGTCGTTGCCGCATTTCTCAGAGGCATGGGAATCTTTGTCTTCCCATATCTGGACGACTGGCTCATCCGAGCTCCATCTCAATCAGAAGCCCAGATTTCTCTGGACCGCACAAGGCGTATTCTTCAATATATGGGACTTGTGGTAAACGTTCCCAAGTCCCAACTCATCCCTACTCAGTCCCTGGAATTCATAGGGGCCCAATTGGACTCCACCACTGCAAGGGCCTACCTCCCTCTGGTCCGAGGCCAAAGGCTAATAAGCTTGGCCTCCCAAGCTCAGTCCAGAAGTCACTTGTCAGCCAGAGAAATGCTGCAACTTCTGGGCCACATGGCCTTTACGGTCCATGTGGTGCCCTATGCTCGTCTCCATATGAGAGCAGCTCAATGGACATTGGCCACCCAGTGGTCTCAAGCATCGGGACTGCTGTCCGACCAGGTACTCACCTCAAAACGTCTGTTTTGGTCTCTCCAGTGGTGGACATCCTCCAAAAATCTGTTGTTGGGGACCCCCTTCCAACCTTCGTTGCCCCAAGCAACCCTCACAACAGATGCCTCCCAAACAGGATGGGGAGCTCATCTTCAACATCTCTCCACTCAGGGAATCTGGTCTCCCCAAGAGACCACCCTTCATATCAACCTTCTGGAACTGCGAGCAATCTTCCTTGCCCTCACAGTCTTCCATACCCTCCTTGCCAACCTGACTGTCCTAGTTCAGACAGACAATCAGGTGGCCATGTTTTATGTCAACAAACAAGGAGGGACGGGCTCTCTGTCGCTTTGCAACGAAGCTCTCAGATTATGGGCCTTCGCCAGAGAGCACCAAATTCATCTTCTGGCAGTATATCTTCCAGGAGTTCAAAACTCTCGGGCAGACAGACTCAGTCGAGTTCTGCTCCCACACGAATGGTCCCTACATATGGACCAGATACACAGAATCTTTCAGGAATGGGGGACCCCGGACATAGACCTCTTTGCAAGTCCGTGGAATGCCAAACTTCCCCGGTTCTGTTCCAGGACTCCGTGTCAGGGAGCTCAGGCCAACGATGCCTTTCTCCTGCATTGGGGTCAGGAATTCCTGTACGCTTTTCCACCCATTCCTTTGATTCCCAAGACTCTGTTCAAACTTCAGAGGGATCACGGATCCATGATCCTCATTGCTCCACGCTGGCCACGCCAAGTGTGGTTCCCTCTCCTTCTACAGCTCTCCCAGGGCTCCTCCCTGGACCTGGGAGCTGCACCAGACCTTCTGTCTCAGGAGCAGGGGACTTTGTGGCATCCAAACCCCAAGTCCCTACATCTCCGAGCTTGGTTACTGAAGGCTTAAGCCTTCAAGAGTTTAATCTTTCTCAACCAGTGAAAGATATCCTTTATGCCTCTAGGAAACCCTCTACCAGACGTTCCTATGCTTTCAAATGGAAATGTTTTTCCATTTGGTGTGCTCAACAGGGTCTTGACCCTCTCGCACTTCCTTTGAATTCTCTACTAGACTATCTCCTGCATCTTTCCAATGCAGGCCTCAAGACGAATTCGGTACGAGTCCATTTAAGTGCTATTACAGCATCCTTAAAACCTATAAATGGACAATCTGTTTCCTCTCATCCTCTTATTGCAAGATTCATGAGAGGCCTAACCCTCACTAAGCCTCCCATCCGGCCTCCTCCGGTAGCATGGGACTTGAATTTAGTTCTGGGTCAACTTATGAAGCCACCTTTTCAACCGTTGGTATCTACCTCCCTGAAATTTCTTTCCTGGAAGGTCCTTTTCCTTATTGCACTCACTTCGGCTCGCCGCATCAGTGAACTGCAAGCTTTGGTGGCAAATCCACCTTATACCAGATTTCATCATGATAAGGTGGTCCTTAGGACGAATCCCCACTTTATGCCTAAAGTGGTCTCGCCTTTTCATCTTAATCAAGAGGTATATCTACCTGTCTTTTTTCCGGCTCCTCATGCATCCAGTGCAGAGAGGAACCTTCATACTCTTGACTGTAAAAGAGCTCTCGCCTTTTACCTCAATAGAACTCAGCCACATCGAAAGTCTTCTCAGCTTTTCGTGGCTTTTGATCCTTCTCATTTGGGACTTCCAGTCACCAAACGCACACTTTCCAACTGGATTGCTCAGTGTATTTCCTTTGCTTACCAGAGTAAGAACATTTCTCTGGAATGCCATGTCACAGCTCACAATGTGAGAGCCATGGCCACTTCTATGGCTCATCTCCACTCTGTATCCATAGATCAGATCTGTCGAGCAGCCACTTGGGCCTCGGTGCATACCTTCACAGCCCATTACTGCTTGGACAAGGACTCCCGCCGGGATGCCTTGTTTGGTCAGGCTGTCCTCAAACACCTGTTCCATACTTAAACAACTCCTGCCCACCTTCCCAGAATGGATGCCTGAGATCCATCCGAAGATGGTTGCCCTTGGAGGGGGATCTCCCAGGCATCTCAGCTAGGGAGTCCCCATATGTGATGACTTATTCCTGCTTGTTCCTAGAGATAGCACAGTTACTTACCTGTAACAGGTGATCTCTGGGAACAGCAGCAATTAGTCATCACAACCCACCCACCTCCCCTAGGAGTTGTCTCTCTATTCCTCTATCTTCCTGTCCTCTCTCTCTATTGTCTCAGCTTTAAACTCGAACTGAGGAGAGCTGGTCAGGAAGGCGGGAAGGCAGCGCGCATGTGCAGTGGGAGGCCCCAAAAGCTTTTCATTTGAAAAGCTGGGGAGCTTTCCCGCGCAGGCTCCGTCGGTACCGACGTACCCATATGTGATGACTAATTCCTGCTGTTCCCAGAGATCACCTGTTACAGGTAAGTAACTGTGCTTTATTGTTTATTAGAGCTTAATATACCACCCTTTGTGGGGTATACAGAGCCATTTACAAAATAAAATAAATAAAATATAAAGAACAAGAAAAGAACTACAATATATGATACACGAACATACATCAACCAGCAGAGATCAATCATACTACTAACAAACAAATAAAATAATTAAATACTGATAGCAAACAAATATCTTAAATTAATTAAAACACATCAAACTCAATCTGCGCCACTGGTACCTGCAGCTTGCTAGGTAAAGGGACCAAAAGCTTATTCAAACAAGTACGTTTTCAGCAAAGACTTAAACTTTGGTAGAGAATGTTCCAGTTGGATATAGGAGGGTTGTTGTCCTCCTGCCAGATTTCTGAGATGCCTGTTAGATATAACTTTTCATTTAGTGATATTTATTCTTGCTCTCCCATCTTATTTATTTTAGACCTCTAGCATTTGCATACAGGCATTTTAGAAGTTGTATTTTATTCATGCTAACAATCTGGGCATCAGTTGATAGGGGTAATTTTAGAATCTTTCAGCTCTGTCTGCTCTGTACTTAAAAGCATCTGTGTTACTTTTATCTTTATTGGAATTTCTATATCGGGAAGTCCTAACTTCCCTCCTTTGCTAATATCCTTCAAGGATACATCCTTCCGAACCATCCGCTCTTCGGCGACTGCCTGCTTTGTGCTGCTCAAGCATGGCAAAGCACATGGATTAAGGGCCATTGTTGGATAGGCTGCTGGAGAATAGGGTGAGGAGAAGAGACATTCCACTCTACTGTGTTGGAAGATGCTTTTCTGCACAGGTTAGAGAAAAAGATGAAGTGCAAAATGGGCACGTTCTGGCAACTTGGAAAGAACTTTTGATATGGTACGTTTCCAATCCCAGTCCCATCTCCAGAGCTTGACTTCCTGCAAAGAGCTGCTTTTGTTCCAAACTAACGCGGGCATGTTGAGTGATCCATACTGACCATGCTGTGTCAAACAAAATAGTAAATAAACAAACACAAGACTGTCTGAATGAATAAGTCATGAGGCCCATGTGGTTCATTCCACTGTATATTTCAACAGGTCTGCTTATTGATTCTATAATCTATGAACCTGTCTAGTCTGGAATTGAATGAACCAGGGATTCTGGTAACCTCGTCCACAGCCTAACTGAAATAGAAGAGCCATTTTTTTTTCTTGTCTTACCAGAACTTGCCTCTCTTTACATCTTTTGAATTTTTTTCGGCTTCAAGTTATGACACAGTGCAGTGGCCAGAGTTTAAGCTATTTGATTTGAGACTGTGCTGTACTGAGATTATGGTTAAAGGACTATAAGACAACATATTTGGCAGTTGTGAAATGAAAGACCACAACACCTCCAATTCAGGCCCTTTCTTTCTCCCACCTCCCCCCACAGTAAACAAGGCACAGCAAGTTTCTGGAACTGGCTTCAACTGAGTGGAAAGCCCAGAAATTGGGAGGAGATTAATCGGCCAAATAACATGTACATGTGACCAATATTGGAGCAAAATAGGTCACTCTTCATGGAACAGTCAACAGTCTTGATATTCTCAAATTAAGTGGAAGTCTTGGCAAGGAAGCATCCAGTTTCTTGTAAAGGACAGAATAACTAGACAAAAGCGAAACGGTATGAAATGGAGCAGAGAGTTCTCGAGGTATTTAGAAATCATTAATGTACAGGTTAGAGTGATAAAGTAGGTGGTATGAGAACAAGGCATGGCTAAAGGTTTCCTTGAACTAGCTCTCAGTTACAAGATTGATTTCCTATTATAAGTTTGCCAGCTCCCACTGCAAGTTGTAGAACATATAGTATTCGGTGAATGACTTATTGCCAACACTTGTGACAGAATAAACTTTAATTGTGCCAGACTGATATTCTGTAATCCTGTGGGTGCAACTTGGGTAACTTTATTTATGTTGTTATAATTTAATCCCTTGTAGATGATGGAAGGAAATATGTATGGTAAGAGGAGATCTGCATGTGGGTGTGGGGTTTTTTTTTGGGGGGGGGTTCCCCTTTTCTTTTCGTGTCAGCAAATGATTAACAGAACAGCTTTAAGGTTACCATAAGGAAAATGTCTGGGATTGCATCTACTTTGCACTGTATAGAGGGTTAGACTGATATCTTTTGTGAGGCTCTATTGTATGGGGACTTGTTGAGTGAGGGTGGTATCTCTGTGAAACTATCTATTCTTTTGCCCTGTACATCAGTCCATTCCTTTGTGATTGTTATAAACTTCTACTTGTTATGAGCGAAGATGGCCTCCTTCCTGCCCTCTTGGCCCTAGCTTTGAAAAGGAAGCATTCACTGATATGTGCTGATGGTTAAGATAGGCAGCAGCATGGGTCCAAACAGACTTTGAGAAGCTGTGCACGGACATACTGATGAGCAAGCACTCTAACAATGACCAGAGTGCTAAATGGAGTGAGAGGGTCAGTGGTTCGTGCTAACACCAGAACGCCCAGTTAGCCATGATTCTGCGGCTCTTGGAATGGCTGCAGAATCTCCTCTTTGCTAAATCCTAAACAAAACTTGATTTCTCTAGGAGATGAATTTGCTTGACCCAGATCTGCAAATGCAAAGTTAAAATTAGGAGTATTTCATATAATTGAGGGGTTTTGATTTTATTTTTTATGACTTTGTACTGAAGTCAAATACAGTTGAATTTTCTTGATTTCTCTTTGTATGCTTATGACTTTCCATTTCCTTTTTGTCTACAAATTAATCTTCTGTAAAAGGCAAGGCACCTGTGGATGCAGGGGAGGGAGCAAAGACAGCAACAACAGGAGAAGAGGGGGTCGGCTTAGGGAGCTGTTCTTGTTTTGCTACAGGGTCTGCCCCTCCACTCCTCTTCAGGCTGCCTGGAAAGGAGGGGCTGGAACAGAACACCCTCCTGCTCTGGAGTCTGAAAAGTTGTGGAAATGTTTCAGGCAATTCTCCCAGAAATTAAGCCTTGCTTTTTGTGCTCTTACTCTTGTCAGAATTTGAACAGACAACCTTCTTAACTTGTTATGGATTATATATTTCTCCAGGACCAAGCAGGAAGTCAGTCCTCACTTATGGGTGACGTCGGCGCCGACGGAGCCCTCGCGGAGCAATTTTCCCCAGCTTTCAAAGAAAGCCTTTGGGAATTGCAGCGCGCATGCGCGGTCGTCTTCCCGCCCGAGGGTACCATCTTAGCCAGTCTTCTTTTTTCCGCGGAGCCCTACAGACGTCCCCGTCTTGTCCCCGCGAAAAAGTTGATTTTCTTCTTTGTTTTATCCTTTTTTCTTTCGGTTCGACGCCGATCGTTTTCCCGCCCGGACTCGCGACGCCGGTCTCGAGTCCGCTTACTTTTTTCGGTTTTTTCTGACTTAGTCAGCTTTCGTTTTCGGTTTCCCTGGCAGCCCGGTCCTTTGACCTCGCAGGGGCCCTTTTTCCCCCGATGGCTGCCAGTGGGTTTAAGCGGTGTGGTCGGTGTGACCGAAATATGTCACTAACCGACACACACGACTTTTGCCTCCGCTGCCTGGGCCCGGATCATGAGGAACTGATCTGTGGGCCCTGCAGCAAACTGTCCTCAAAGGCGTTGAGGAGTCGGCGGCATCAGCGTGAGAGAATCTTCGCTGACCCCAGCCGTACCCGGACCTCGTCGGAGGCCTCCGCGTCGAAAGGCTCCAGCTCGGACCGTCGCCGGAGCTCCTCCGACCGGGGTTCTCCCTCCGGGGACCATCGTCGGAAGGAAAAACCCGCGAGGGCGGCGTCGGTGGACGCTCCTGGTTCCGCGAGGGCCAGGTCGCATAGCCCCGACAGCCGCCCCGGGTCCTTGGAGAAGGAACACATCCCGAAGCGACCTCGCCTGGAGTCGGAGATGCCTGCCCGGGTAAGTCCTGTGGTCCTTCTGGACTCGCCTCCGCGACAGCCGATGTCGGGCCCGACGCCGTCGGGGCCCGAGTCGGGGGCTGCTGGGTCACCTGAGCTCGGACTCAGGTTGACGGCCTTGGAGAGCAGACTGTCTGCCTTCATGGACCAGCAGCGGGCACTGCTCGCTGGCGCCGCTGCCCCGACCGCCAGGACGTCGACGTCCAAGTCGACCCCGGAGACCGAGCCGATCCTCGAGTCAATGAGAACTCGAGTCGATCCTCGGTCGAGGTCACCCTCGGCCTCCCGTTCGGGACCGAGGTCGCCGACGCCGACTCCCTCGATGTCGGGGCGGCTGGCGCCGCACCCTGCCCGGGCCGACCCCACCGAGTCCTCGTCGGAGTCGGTCTGGGAGTCTGAGGAGGAAGAGTCACCTGATTCTTTCCGGACTCGGTGTGTCCCATCGGACTCACCGGAGTCCGAGCCTCGGAAGCAGTCCCCCCCGGAGGATGCCCGGTTCTCGGACTTCGTTAGGGATATGGCCAAGGCTTTGGCCTTCCCTGCGGATCCCGAGGAGGAGCCTCGAGCCGAAGAGCTCGACGCCCTCCAGTATGACTCTCCCGCGAGGGAGCACTTTACTGTGCCGGTTCCTCCTATGCTGGAACGACTACTCTTCCGCATGTGGGAGAGTCCGGCCTCCTCGCCGGTCCTGAGCAAGCGGGTCGATTCTATCTATCGGGTCCGCAAGAGCCCTGGCTTTCAGAAGGCACAGCTGCCACACCATTCCATGGTAGTGGAATCGGCCATGCATCGTCTTAAGAGCCAGAAGATGCACTCCTCGGTGCCTCCTGGAAGGGAGGCCCGTAACCTGGATGGCCTTGGCAAGAAGTGCTTCCAGGGCTCTATGCTCGCATGTCGTGTCCAGACTTACCAGCTCTACATGGGCATGTATCTCCGGGATCTGGCTAAAGAGCTAGCCGGATTCTCCGCTGGTCTCTCCGAGGAGCCCTTGCGGAGGTTCCTAGCCTTGTCCACGGGCATTCGGGAATGCTCAAAGTTCATGTCCCGAGCAGCCTATGATGGCTTTGAGGCCTCGGCTAGAGTGGCCGCAGCCGGCATCGGTGCCCGCCGACAGGCTTGGCTTCAGTCGTCAGACCTTGAGCCCTGGGTACAGGACAAGTTGGTCGATGTCCCCTGCCGAGGCGAAAACCTCTTTGGCAAGCCCATGGCGGAAAAGGCTGCACAAATTGAGACTGAGACTCTCACCAGGACCAGGCTTTCTAGGAAGACCTCCGCCCCTTCCCAGAAAAAGAAGGGCTCAGGAAAAAAGTCCTTTTACCCGAGGAAGGCGGCTGCCTACAAACAGTACCCCCATTATCAGGCCCCTGCAGCTCCCCAACAGGGCCAGCAGGCCAAGGGACGGGGTAACGGGTCCCGTAGGCAGCAAGCCCCCAAGCCTGCACCACCAGCCCCTGCTCAGCAGGGTGGGGGTTTTTGACTCGCTCAGCATAGCCTCTCCCCCCCGCTGGTTCCTCCCAGCACCGGAGGCCGGCTGGTTCACTTCGCCCACAGGTGGTCCAGCATCACCGCAGATGCCTGGGTACTTCAGGTCGTGCGAGAAGGCTACCTTCTCCACTTCCATCAGGTCCCTCCCTCCTATTTTCCGGGAGAACCTTCGCGCCCCCCTCTGCACAGGGAGTTGCTCCTTCAGGAGTTAGCAGGTCTTCTGCAGGAACAGGCGGTGGAACCGGTGCCCCACCACCTGAGAGGTCAAGGCTTTTATTCAAGGTATTTTCTGATACCAAAGAGAACAGGGGGCCTCAGACCCATCCTGGACTTGCGCAACCTCAACAAGTTCCTTGTGCGGGAGAAGTTCAAAATGCTTACCCTTGGAATCCTTCTGCCCTACCTCCAGCAGGGAGATTGGCTATGCTCCTTGGATCTAAAGGATGCCTACACGCACATCCTCATCCACCCAAACCACCGCCAATACCTAAGGTTTGTGGTGGCAGGAAATCATTACCAGTACAGAGTACTGCCCTTTGGCCTATCCTCCGCACCGCGAGTCTTCACAAAATGTCTCGCGGTCGTGGCGGCCCATCTCCGGCTTCACGGCCTCTATGTCTTTCCGTACCTCGACGACTGGCTCATCAGAGCAGCGTCCGCTCAGGAGGTCACCAACGCCACGTGCCGCACGGTGACTCTGCTGCAGCACTTGGGCTTTGTTATAAACTTCGCAAAGTCCACTTTGCTCCCCTCACAGGATCTCGAGTTCATCGGCGCAAGGCTGCACACTCCTCGGGCACGAGCGTACCTACCGCTCGACAGGGCTCAACGGCTCATGGACCTAGCCGACCGCTTTCGCAGCCAGCCCCTGGTCTCCGCCAGGCGCTTCCTGAGACTGCTCGGCCATATGGCTTCCACCGTCCATGTGACCCCCAATGCCCGCCTGAATATGCGGTCTGCTCAATGGTGTCTCCGCCAGCAGTGGCGACAAGCCACAGGCGGCCTGGCAGACCTAGTGCGCGTCTCCGAGCCGCTGCTCTCGTCTCTCCGGTGGTGGCTCCGGCAGCCGAACCTGATATTCGGAATGCCTTTCCAGTCACCTCAGCCGACCCGGGTGCTGACCACCGATGCATCCCTCCTGGACTGGGGAGCACATTGCCAAGAGGCACGTACTCAAGGCCTCTGGACCACGTGGGAGTCTGCTCAGCAGATCAACTTCCTGGAGCTCAGGGCGATCCGCCTAGCTCTCAAGGCCTTCTCCCACCTGACTTCCCACCAATCCGTCCTTGTCCAGACGGACAATCAAGTTGCCATGTTCTACGTGAACAAGCAGGGGGGCACGGGCTCCTTCCTCCTCTGCCGGGAGGCACTGAAGCTCTGCTCTTGGGCCGTCAGTCACGGCATTCTCCTCAAGGCGGTTTATCTCCCGGGCCAAGAAAATTGCCTTGCAGACAAACTCAGCAGGGTCCTCCAGCCGCACGAGTGGCGTCTGGATCCCTTGGTAGTTCAGAAGCTCTTCCTCAAGTGGGGTCTCCCCACGGTAGATCTCTTTGCCAGTCCTCTCAACCGGCAACTTCCTCGCTTCTGCTCTCGTCAGCCGCACCCCCTTCGGGTTGCGGCGGACGCCTTTCTGATCTCATGGTCGGGGAGCCTTCTGTATGCTTTCCCTCCCATCCCGCTAGTCTCTCGGACTCTTTTCAAGGTTCTCCGAGACAAAGCCTTCATGATCCTGGTGGCCCCTCGCTGGCCCAGACAGCCGTGGTTTCCGCTCCTGCTGCAACTGGCGGTGGAGGATCCCATCCCTCTGGGGGTACAACCGGATCTCCTCACTCAGGATCAGGGGTCCCTCCTGCACCCCAACCTCAGGTCTCTCAACCTCATGGCCTGGCTGCTGAGAGGGTAGTCCTTGCTCCCCTTCTCCTGCCGGCGGAGGTGGAGGAGGTCGTCTTGGCTTCGCGACGGCCTTCTACCCGCAAATGCTACGCCCTTAAATGGCGTCGCTTTGCAGTCTGGTGTACCCAACAGTCTCAGGATCCCTTCTCCTGCCCGGTGTCGGTGATCTTGCAGTACTTGCTGCACCTCTCTAATCTGGGACTTAAGTCCAACTCCGTCAAAGTTCACCTCAGTGCTCTTTCAGCACATCATGTGCCGGTGGACGGCAGACCTCTCTCCAATGACCCTCTCGTAGCGAGGTTTCTCCGAGGTCTCCTTCTACTTAAACCACCTCTGCGCCCGCCAGCGCCTGACTGGGACCTGAATGTGGTGTTGCAGCGGATCACCTGTCCGCCTTTTGAACCTATGGCTACCTGTTCTCTCCGTTTTCTGTCTTGGAAAACACTGTTCTTGATAGCCCTCACTTCCGCTAGACGCGTAAGTGAATTGCAGGCCCTCGTGTCTGATCCCCCTTACACTAGGTTCTACAAGAATAGGGTGGTCCTACGGACTCATCCGAAATTTCTGCCTAAAGTGGTCTCCCCTTTTCACATCAATCAGGAGGTGGTACTTCCAACCTTCTTTCCCAGACCACACTCCAGCCGAGCTGAGACGGTCCTCCATACCCTGGACTGTAGAAGGGCTCTGAACTTCTACCTTGACCGTACGCGGGAGCACCGTAAAGCTGCTCAGCTTTTTGTGTCTTTTGACCCCAATAGATTGGGGCTCCCGGTCTCCAAGCGTACTCTGTCCATCTGGGTTGCGGACTGTATCTCTTGGGCTTATGGGGCAGCCGGACTCTCCTTAGAAAGTCGAGTCACGGCTCATTGTGTTCGGGCAAAGGCCACGTCTGTGGCTTACCTCCGCTCTGTTCCGCTGGCAGACATCTGCCGGGCCGCTACTTGGTCTTCGAGCCAGACTTTTGCGGTCCATTACTGTCTCGAGAGGGAGTCCCGTAGGGACAGTGCTTTCGGACAGGCAGTCCTCCGTAATCTCTTTGAGGTCTGAGCAACTCCTACCCTCCATCCCGGATGTGGGCTACCGGTGGGTGATATTTCAGCGAAGATTCTATCCTTCTGTGCTGCTGAGCTAGAGGGAGCTCATTTTTGTGCTTAGGGTCTCCGGTAGCCTTGAGCTTGGGAGTCCCATAAGTGAGGACTGACTTCCTGCTTGGTCCTGGAGAAAGCGTAGTTACTCACCTGTAACAGGTGTTCTCCAGGAGCAGCAGGAATCAGTCCTCACTACCCTCCCTCCTCCCCTTGGAGTTGCAATCGTCTGCTTATGTTCTTTTTGCAAATTTTTATGCTGTCTTTTTTAGCTATGTCATCTGACTGGCTAAGATGGCACCCTCGGGCGGGAAGACGACCGCGCATGCGCGCTGCAATTCCCAAAGGCTTTCTTTGAAAGCTGGGGAAAATTGCTCCGCGAGGGCTCCGTCGGCGCCGACGTCACCCATAAGTGAGGACTGATTCCTGCTGCTCCTGGAGAACACCTGTTACAGGTGAGTAACTACGCTTTACCTTGTGTGAGTTTTTGATATTCTGATTTTTGTCTGCAGTAAGTGTATTTGTTCTGATCCTAATTTAAACCAAACAAATATAAGGTTTAAAAAACTAATGGGAAAATATCTTTTGCTGCAGAATTTGGGTCTTGCAGTGAAATCTTGAGAAATCACCCAGTCGTTTGATTGCTGCCTTACATATCCCTTTTCTACTTCATCCACCTGCTTTTGTAAATAGCCTAGGGCTCTCTGTTATGTTTCACACATTCACACTCACTCTGTATTTGTATGGTAAACAGCAGTAACCCAGGACTGAAGTTAGAACTGTACCATCCACTTGGGAGGCATGATCCAAATAATGGCAAACGGAATGAAGGGAATAGATGTGAAGGATCAAGGGCACCTGGGGGATGAGCCTGGGCGAGAAGTGAGAGTAGAAAGATTAGGGGGAAAAAGAGAACACAAAGGGATAAATAGAACAATTTGATGAGATCTATACACAAATTGGAGAATAATTATTAAAGGCAAACATTTAATCAAAAAGCATGGAAAAATCAATATTTTTAATTGCTAAGTAATGTGGAACCATATGCAAATAGGTCACTGTCCCTGTCCACAAGCAGCTGCTATTGACTTGGACCTGGCACTAACATCTTTCATCTCACTTTTCCCTGCCTTCACAGAGGAAAGGAGAGCGAAGGAGTACCAGGAGGAGAGAGAAAATAAAGCATCAGTCTGTCGGATCGAAGACTGGTTGGAGAGGAGGGCAAAGAGGCAAAGATCTGCTGTCAGTAACAGGTTGGTATTAGTGGGGATACCGGCACTTGATTTTGCTTGTTCTCTTTGTCTTAAGTGCTGTAGTCCTAAATATGCCTTGTTTCAGTATTTGCACCTCCTCCTTTATCCGAGGCTGGCAGTCACCACTGTGTGCCTTGGTGTCTGCTTCTCTACTCCATTTGCCCTTCTTCTTGCAACTGCACTTAAAGTCACAAGAGTCACCCTTCCCCTGTCTGGACACTGTGAAATGGGTTGCGGGCTTTCACCTTCGTACGGAGGAGGTCCAAAGAAGATCAGAGGTCCACTGAATTTAGCCTCCACCTGATTTATTGGCAGTTCTTTGTTGTAATCTAAGGAAAGGTGGAAATCACTGTACATCTATAGCCAGTATTTTTAATTTTAGTTTTTATTGCTTTCAAAAATACATATCACAAGTTACACAACAGGAATCTGTACGATATGAAGAAAAGGTACCAAAGAAATAAATTTCATCTATCCTAAGTTATATGTAAAGACAAATCTCCTAGCCCACAAAAGTTGGAGGGGGAACGAGCGAAAATAGTAACATAACATAGTAAATGACGGCAGATAAAGACCAGTATGGTCCATCTAGTCTGCCCAGCAAGGTGGCAAGAGTAGGTGCACCTGCCGCTCTGTGCAGGTCACCCCTCCCCATGTCTTTGTTTAGTGGTCAACCCACCGATCCATGTAGGGCACCCCTGTTTGTTGAGAAATTAGATAGTTAAGTTTATTTTGATTTTATCCTATTGCTATAAAGGAATCCATTGTGTCTATCCCATGCCGTTTTGAATTCTGTCACTGTATTTACCCCCACCACTTTCATCGGGAGGGCGTTCTAAGCATCCACCACCCTTTCATTGAAAAAGTATTTCCTGACATTGCCTTTCAATTTACCCCCTTGCAGCTTCATGTTATGCTCTCTAGTTTTACAGCTTCCCCGTCTTTGGAAGAGGTTTGTTTGTTCATTAATACTCTTTAAGTATTTAAAGGTCTGAATCATATCTCCCCTATCTCTCCTCTCCCCCAGAGTGTACATATTTAGATCTTCAAGTCTCTTCTCATAAGGCTTCTGGAGCAGGCTCCAAATCATTTTGGTCGCCTTCCTCTGAACAGTTTCCAGTCTTTTTACATCCTTTGTGAGATATGGTCTCCAAAACTGAACACAGTATTCCAAGTGAGGCCTCACCAGTGACTTATACAGTGGCATTAGTACTCTTCCTTTCTGCTGGTAATTCCTCTTTGTATGCAACCCAACATCCTTCTGGCTTTTGCCACTGCCTTGTCGCACTGTTTTGCCACCTTGAGTTCCTCAGAAATAATCTCACCAAGGTCCTTGTGAAGAAAGACTAAATAGAGAAAAATGCTGAACCAAACACTGGCAAAAACTAGATGCTAGTGTGATAAAGGGAGACGGAGTACATTTAGGAAGAGTCCTCATGAGAAACGTTGCTAGACCAGAGCAGTTCTAATTGTTCAGGCGTCCAAAACACCTGGTTTTGAGTTTTTTTTATAACCAAGCACCTAGTTTAAGGAAGTCAAACTGCAACTATTTTAAGCCTATTTTGGAAAGAAAAGTAGGAGCCTACTTCTATTTGTAAAATACTAACATAAGTGGCTATATATGCACCTTAAATTAAGGCGCGATCACTTAAACCAACCTTTGGGTCAATGTAAATGGATTTGTAAAGAATGCATGTAAAATAATATGCGTGTGTACTGTATGCTTCATCCAAACTACATCCATTTGAAAGTACGTGCTATCTGATCTATTTGTATTGTTATTTTAAAAAAAAAAGAAAAAGCATCCAGCATAAGAGGGCATTTGCATGTGTAAGTGGCTAAAATACTGCATTCTTGCTGCCTAAATCTAGACGACGATATCACAGAGGCCTACTTACACATTCCCATCCAGCCAGAACATCAGCAGTTCCTGCACTTTGCAGTGCCAGTGGGGCACTTCCAGTTTTTGGCCCTGCCTTTCGGGTTGGTGACCGCCCCTCACACTTTCACCTAAGTGAAGGTAGTGGTGCCGATCGGCCTCCAGCAGGAGGGAATTCTAGTACACTATTGGCTTATCTGGGCAAAGTCACAGGAAGAGTGCACGTGGACCATGGAATGGGTCATCACTTATCTCCAGAGTCTCGGATGGGTCATTAATTATCTCCAGCTGTCTCAGGACTTGGTTTACCTGGTAGCCCAGTTTCAGACAGATTTGGGCAGAGTTTCTCTAGGTTCATCAGTTTCTCCGCATGAAAGCGCCGACGGCATGGTATTATCTGCAGGTGATAGGGTTGATGGCTGCATTGAATGAGTTGGTGCCTTGGGCTGACTATGGGAGGAAAATAGATAAACCTTAAAAAGGAAATAGTTGGAGCAAGCTTGTCTTAGTCCAGAGAGAAAAAAGAGGAACAAAACTGTGGGGACCATGGAACAGAATTATAATCTTGCCTGAAACAGATCCAAAAATCGGATCCTCCTGTTTAACCTATTCTTTCCCAACTGCCACTGGTAAGCACTGCAGTCCCCTCTCACAAGCTGCTGTCCTATAGCTCCTTGCACAGTTTGTTCAGGATTCTGTGTAAGTGCCCTATTGCAGTCTTAGGTCCTCATTTTCCTTCTCACACCACAGTGTGCCTAGCGGCAGATCACCTGCAGCGCCTTCTAAGAGCTTCACAACTTCCATCACCATTCCCCAGACCCTTTGCACTCTTCTGGACTTCACAGTAGTTATCCATCACCTCGAAGCACAGCTTATTCCATCAATGAGACCTCAAGGATGCAGAAATCACCACCCCTTCCCCCCAACCACTCTTCATGTCATCCGGAGGAATGCAAGCAGCAAGAAACAGATAAGTAGTCCTACCCCAAGTTCTTGCAAAAAATCTCAAAAGCGCTTGCTTTAGGTATTGCTCCAGCCCCGGGAAACGAGAAGGGATTTTCAGTCCATCCTTCAATCCTGTGGTGCACTCAGAGAAGTAATTGCCTTTCCATTACATCAGGTCCTCCAAGACCTTCAGCTCTCTATATGGATGGAGAAAAACATTTTCCAGTCTACGTACAGGTGACCCGGGACTCCAATACAAGGTCTTTCAAGCGCCAGAACATGATCACATGCAGCTCCTGCATCAGTTGGTGGTTTCTGAAGTGGCTCTCAAGTGAGTAAAAATATTCACATACAAGCCTATGCCCCTCCTAGTAAGGACCATAGAATGCTAGATAACATGGGCAAAAAGATTTACAAAAGCACCATGCCTTCATTGAAAATAATAGCACATCAGCTTCAAAGCCGCCCTCCATTTCCGACCATGCACTCATATAGCAGCTAGAAGGTCAGCAGAACCAACCAACAAGAGTAAATCTATCATCTCATTTGCTCTATGCATATGACACAGTGGCTCATGTTATCACAGTGCATCAGATAAGTGGCTCAGATCTTCTGAACTCTGGGAGGACATCCTTAACAAGCTAGCTGATGCTCCCTGTGGGGGATAATCTCTTTGGAGCCAAGGTCCAAGATGTCATAACTCAAAAAAAAAAATTTGATCCTCCTACAGTTAAGGACCTATCCACAAACAGCTGCTCCAACCAGTACAACAAGACTCAGCAATCCCAGTACAAAAAAACATATTGTTACTAATATTTTCAACAATTCTATCTGAGAAAACTGTATCGCCCATACTCCAGGCTACAGCTGCAATGTTCAGTGCCTCAAGCATATGGACTGCATCAAAGACCGAGAGAGAAAATGGCAAGCAATTGCCTTTGCTTCTATGGGGAAGTCCAACACTCACCAAGTAGAGGCCTTGTTGGACCATTTCACATCCCATTGGCCCTCAGATTCTTATTGGAAGAGGAAATGGCCACTCTTTCAAGATAAAGTTATCAAAAAAACCCCAAAAACCCCACAAGATTAATGGGGTCAAGGATTCTACTCCAGGTTTTTCCTCGTTAACAAAAAATGGGAGGCCTCTGACAACTCTGGACCTACGTGATTTGAATCTTTATATCAAAAACGAAAAATTCAAAATGAATTCCCTAGGCACAATACTGCCCCTGCTGGACAGAAATATTTGCAAGCCTACCTGAATCTCAAAAGATGCCAATGTGCATATACACACACATCCTATGCATTGGTTATTCTTGCATTTCTTTTCCAGATACATCATAGCCAGTACAGCTTAGTTACTCACCTATAACAGGTGTTCTCCAGGGACAGCAGGCATCAGTCCTCACATATGGGTGACGGTGCCAGTGGAGCCCCGCAGAAGCATCTTCCCAGCTTTCAAAGAAAGCCTTTGGGAGATGCCACCACGCATGCGTGGTCCCCCTCCCGTCCAATGGTGCCATCTTACCCAGTCAGATGACATAGTGAGAGCTGACAAAAGAAGAAAGAAAAAATTGTACAGCAACTCCAGGGGAGAAAGGAGGGTTGTGAGGACTGATTCCTGCTGTCCCTGGAGAACACCTGTTACAGGTGAGTAACTACGCTTTCTCCAGGAACAAGCAGGAAGTCAATTCTCACATATGGCACTCCCTAGCTATAGGCTATCGAGAACCTGTAGAAAAACGTGGCCCAGCCATGAGCAGCCGCACGCGAATGCGAGGAATGATTGAGGACTCCAGTGTACAGGGAGAACCATCACTCCAGTAGCCTGAACAAGAAGGGTCAGAGGGCAGGAGTTGCCTAAACCCTGAACAGATTACGGAGTATGGCCTGGCCAAAAGCGCTGTCGTGTCTTGACTCCCTCTCCAGGCAGTAGTGATCCGCAAAGATGTGAACTAGAAGGAGTGGGACGCAGCAGCAGGGTTTTCATAATAGAGGCCAGAAGGCTCCGCTCCGGTTTTGTTTTTATTTTATTTATTTAACTGGTTTTGCTAGTACTGTTTTTCTACCAGTCAAAACGGTGTACAGTGAACAGGGTGCAGCATAGAACTCACAGGTGCATTTAAGTTACATCAAATGTGATATGGAGGAACTTATCTCCAGGAACAAGCAGGAATGAGTCTTCACATATGGGTACGTCGGTACCGACGGAGCCTGCATGGGAATGCTGCCCAGCTTCCAATCAGAAAGCTTTTGGCAGCATCCCTCGCGCCTGCGCAGTGACTTCCCGCCTTCTCCACAGCCTCTCTTCAGTTTTCGTTTTTCCGCGGAGCCGGCAGGACGTCCTCCTGTCACCGCAGAAACTTTTCTTTTTAATTGCTTTAATTACTTTAGTTTTTTGTTTTCTTGTGGTCGCGGCTGTATTTCCCGCTACCACCGGTACCGCCGGTGGATTTTTGGCTAAATTCTGAGAAACTTTTCTTCAGTTTTTTTACCTTAACTTCTTGGGCCTACTAGGCCTTTTTCATTATGGAGCCGCCTTTTCCTAAGAAGTGCATTCGATGTCGAAACACTTGTTTCTTTTTAGACACCAATAGTTGGTGTCTCAACTGTGTGGGTCCTGACCCTTTTTCCCCTGACTTGTCAGGAGATAATTTTGTGAGGAAACCTTCAGTATTTAGAGTTTCCCTCGATACCGTTTTTTCCTCGGCAGTGAGTGTACCCGGTTTCTCTACTTCACAGGATCAGGTAACCCAAAAACAGTCTGTTAAGACTAGTCAATGCTTGAGTGGTATGTCCCATGCACAGCATGGTGACGGCTCCGGCCTTACCCTCAAGAATCCATTGGCATTACCCCTGCGGGAGTCTTTGGCTCCAAAGCGTTAAAGGGGTTTCAGGATGTTCCTGGGGCTCACCCCTCACAGAACATACCTGAGCCATGCGCGGGGGTGGTATCCGCTTCGAGCGGTACCGAGCCTCCGGCATCGGCACCGGTGTCGAGTATTCCACTCTTCACCAGGGTTCGTCATCGGGCATCCTTGGTACCTTCGGGACCGATCGATACGCACCGCATTGACTTCCCTCAATCTCAGCTATGCTCCGGGACGGTACCGGCGTCGATCGGTTCCGATACCCTGGCATCGGCATCGAGGTGGACCACCTTACCCTTTGCAAGAGGTGCTCATCGGGTATCCTCGGTACCGTCGGTATCGATCGATGTAACCCAGTCTGCCTTAGTGGTATCGGCATCGCCGATACTGCCACCAGCGTCGGTACCTTCGCGACATGCATCGATAGTATCGCTTGCTTCGATGCCGAGTCTTGAGCCAATATCTAGTCTCGAAGACTGCGTACCGACGCGTCCCGGAACCGACTCCTGTCATTTCCAGATAGGCAGTTCCGAAGATCATAGCCATAACTCCCTCATGATCTCGGTACCACTGCAGCAGTTCCCGATGGCTACTTCATCTGCTAGTCCTGTATCAGTATCAATGCCTGTTCTTGCACCGATGCCTAGTTTGGAACCAATACCTGGCATTGGTGCAGCACCCTGTACGTCCTCTGGTGCTCAGGCTCTTTCTTTAGCCTTACCAGGGATGGTTCCCATAGGAGATCAGTCTTTTCAGGCTTTTCTCCGGGATATGGCAACATTTCTTAATATTTCTATCCCTGGTTGTGATCCTACTCATGGCTCACCGGCACAAATGGAAAATATAAAGTTTCCCTTACATCCTGCTCTGCAGGATCTCCTTCTCCGGGTCTGGAAATCGCCCTTACGACTTCCTCGAGTTTCTACAGACATTGAGGTTCGGTACCGGGTGCCACCCTCTCCAGGGTTCCAAAAGCCTCAACTTTCTCATCGTTCCCTTGTAGTGGAATCGGCACTGAGGAAAGTTAAGAGCAAGAAGAAGTATTCTTCTTATCCGCCGGGTCGTTCTTCAAGAACACTCGATGCTTTTGGCCGTCAGGCCTTCCAAAATTCTATGCTGGCCTCCAGAGTTCTCTCATATATTTTTCACATGAGTCTAATACTCCAGGAAGTCACAGAGAAATTGTCTCTTTTGACCCCTTTTTTACCAGAGCCCAAGGCTACTGATTATTCCTTGCTCATCAATCACAGCAGGAATATATCCTGGTTCCTGTCTCGTGCTTCTATAGACTCTTTTGAGTCCGTTAGCAGATCCTCTGCTATTGCCATTGCAGCACGTCGCAGAGCCTGGCTTGAGACTTCAGACTTGAGCAAATGGGCACAAACTATACTAGCTCATTCTCCTTGTACAGGAGAAGGTCTCTTCAATAAGGAGGCTTTACGTCAGGTTGCTCAATGCTCCACTGACTCTTCTTCCACTAGAAACCATTTTAAGCCACCTCCTTCTTCAAAGAGTAGGAAATGTCCTACCAAACCTTCTTTCCCTAAGAAAAGAAAGTTTCCTTCATCTCCTGCCCATCATTCGGCTGTACCTAAACAAGGGACGCCTCAGCCTAGTCTGAAGTCCTCCAGTTCTGGCCAGTCTCAGCATTCCCAGCAACCATAGGGGCCGGGAGTTGTGACTTACACTTCACTTCTACATATTAGAAGTTTATTCACTGTGCTTTTCTTTTTCAGTGTACTAACCTGTCGGGAAAAATATTTTGTTCAGGGGCTACACACTTCTCCTCTTCTTACTCTCTAGAGGAGCAGTTGCAACTATCCCCTGATAGTTTCTATCCCAACTGAATATTTTTTCCTTCAGTTGACTTACCCTATGGGTACGTCACCCTCCAATTACTTGAGGGGTACCATACTGAACAGCTTCTCTACCAAGAGCGTTTCCCAGACAGGGAGAAGAGATATCTCCTCTCTTTTCTTGTCTGTTTTTCTTTATTCAGCACAGGACAATCTCTCTGCTGTTTCCGTCAGCAGCTCTGCTTGCAGGAGTTACAGTAATTGTATTACTGGGACTTTTCCCAAGTTCCAGTCCCTTGTTCAGAATTTTGTCTAGCCTCAGTAGTGATTCCAAGCTATCTTGGATCCTCCTACTCGTTTAGGCTTTCTCACATTATTCTAACCATCTCCTCTCCTAGGATATGGCAACATACCTGACTTCAGTCAGTTTATCTCATAGCTCTCCTGCACAATGCTCTCTGCAGTCTTCAGAGAAGCTTTCTACTATGAGGGCCTTGCTATAGAGCATTGACCTTGTCTCTGAAGTTTCTCTATTAGTAGGGAAAAACTTCTAAACCCTTCCTATGCTTATGAAGGTTCTCCACACCCCCTCTAGCCTGGGGTGTTAACCCGAGATATCAGTTCTTCTGCGTGAGACTCCAAGGCTTCTGTTTACGCATGCTACCTCTGGGTCTTTCCATAGGTCCCTCTGGTATCTTCCCTGTGTTTCTCCACATCTACCATGTCAGTGTTCTGTGGAACTCCCGCCTTGTTCTACACAGATTCATATGTTCATCTGTTCTCACGCGAACATCACGGTTATCTGGTTAGATTGCTTTTCTGCATCCCTCAATCCATGAAAATAGATTCTCTATACATATCTCAAGTGGGTTCACCCTCTTGTAGAGCACAGAATCTTTTTCTTTTATATTCCCCATGTACAATTATGGGGCTGGGTGGTAGACATGTATCTTCAACCTATTGTCTTGTATGTAGCATCTCCATATATGTCTACATACCTATATCATTACTCTGGTGGTGCTAGACCATGCCCCACAAATTTACATATATTCAGGTATATCAGAGATATATATATATATTTGATATATTTATTTGATATATTTCACCACCCATATCCTCATATACACATCTGGACATATATATATATTCCAGCCACATGTATATATCCATATATATAAATGTGTTTCATGGGGGGCTTCTTAAGGGTTGGTCTGTCTTACACACTATCACCCTTACTGTCTATACTACATGTTTTACCTCCTAGAGGTTTTAGACAGTCTGTCGCCCTACGTCCCATGCCATCTTACGATGCAGAAACTGTTAGGCACCAATAACCACTTTGGTGCTAACATCTCCATTTTTTTCTTTAAGTCCATGAAGCATCAAGCTTCAATATTTTTCCTATCTCTCGCCAGCTAGGAAAAACAGTGTACCTCTTTATCTTGAGTACACAACTGTTTTCCGTGGGAATAGGGGATTTTTTCCAGTTCCCCTCTTCCCGCCAGGACTGGGCTAGTTGTCCAACTCCGTCAGTCTTCTTCCTTTAGTCCTCAATGTTAATGACCTTATGCCTAAAGGAGTTTTCAGCTTTCCCATAAAGCTTTCCATTGAAGACCTGACGTCAAATCCTACCCAGTTGACACCTGGATCATCTACTACCTCCAGGTCTGGACCTTCATCCTCACTACTGAGAGGTCACCTTGAAGATTCCGCCACTGCTTATCCAGTAGACTCCATCATGCTTTCTACTTCCTACAATACAGTAGGTAAGCTGCATATTTTAAGTGTACATTAAATGTCTTTTAATGCTACTCATCATATCTACCAAGGACTCCTGTAGTTTGTAGAACCCTCTAGTCCTTGGCTATGCTGTTTCTTTCCTCACAGCTCCTTTATTGTCAACTCCTGCCCTCCATCCCACATTGGATGCCGGGGATTCCTGGAGACAAAATGCACCCCTGATCCAGGCACTGCATTTTTATGGGATCACCCCCTGGCATCTCCAGCTCGGGAGTCCCCATATGTGAAGACTCATTCCTGCTTGTTCCTGGAGATAGCACAGTTACTTACCTGTAACAGGTGATCTCTGGGAACAGCAGGAATTAGTCTTCACAACCCTCCCACCTCCTCTAGGAGTTGCATCTTTTTTATCTTCTTCCTTTTCTCTCCTCGCCTTTGTCTCAGCTCTGAAACTCAACTGAAGAGAGGCTGTGGAGAAGGCGGGAAGTCACTGCGCAGGCGCGAGGGATGCTGCCAAAAGCTTTCTGATTGGAAGCTGGGCAGCATTCCCGTGCAGGCTCCGTCGGTACCGACGTACCCATATGTGAAGACTAATTCCTGCTGTTCCCAGAGATCACCTGTTACAGGTAAGTAACTGTGCTTTAACTTCAAAACAACTACAGTACACTACATATCAAATATAGGTGCGCCGGGGAAACGTGAACTTTACTGAGTATGGGGAAGGGTACAATGCATGGAATTAGGTGCACTGGGGTATACAAGCGTTTTAAAAATTATTACGGTTATCGCAGTCGCAGCGCTGTAAGGCACAGGAGCCGCAGCTGCCAAGGCTGGCCATATGCATGCAGCAGGACAGCTTCGGGCTGCACTTGGGGCTGTTGGCGGACGTGTCAGGCAGTGTATGGAGTCAAGGCAGACGTTGGGAAGAGCTGCGATCACCATGGCTGCTCCCATTTAAAGCCTGCGGTGCTTCTGGCTACTCTAAGGTGCTGCCGCCGCAATCCTTGAAGCAGTCCAGCACTCTAGAGCCACAAGCACCGTGGGCATTAAATGGGAGCAGCCATGGTGATTGTGGCTCTCCTTGATGCCTTCCATGACCCCATATGCTGCCTTCCATGGTTCCTCTCAGCCACCATCATGCAGCTTCACTTTTCTTTTTAAATTCTGCTTCCACTGCCCAGGACTGTAGTTGGGCCCACCATGGCCGCAGACCGCCCCGATCGCAGCACAAAGCTGTCCTGCTGCCCTGCCTTGACATCCGCAAATAACTGCAACTGCATTTTCTTTAAAAAAAAATCTTCTCTGCCATGGCTCTCCAGCGCACTCCAAATGCTGCCTGTTCTCCCCCTTCTGCTGATGCCTCGGAACGCCAGTAAATACTTGTTTAATTTTTTTTACACCTTAGGTTATTAGCACTGGAATAGGACTGGAAATGAGCTGATGCTGGAGGATTGGGTGACTGGAAGGGAGATGATACTGGAGGAGGACTGATGCTGAGGGGGTGCTGGAACTAGAAGTGATGCTGGGAGGGACTGGGGCTAGAAGGGAGCTCATGCTGGTTGGTGCTGGGACTGGAAGGGAGCTGATGCTGGGAAGGGCTGGAACTAGAGGAGTAGCCTTGTGGTTAGAGCACTAACCTGGAAGCCAAGAGACCAAGGTTCAATTCCAAGTAGTACTTCTTGTAGTCTTGGGCAAGTCACTTAACTCTCCATTGCCTCTGAAGAAAGGCCAGGCACTCTACTTCTGGTCATGCTGCCAAGAAAACCTAGAAGCTGCTGGTTTGCCAGGAGTAGGCATGGACTCAAAGGCGACACACATTGCATTGCCTAAAGCCCACTAGCAAGCTGTGCCTTTTTCAGTCTGACAGATCTGAGGCCCCCTCTGGCTTGTGGGTTCAGGGCAATTGCCAGGTTGCATCCTTCCTAATGCCAATCCTGACATCTGCTATCTTTTATTTTGTACAGTACGGGGGAAATGCATTTCTATTTTTCTTGTGCTGCACTACATGCAGCATCTGGCTTTCTGAGGTTTTAGTTTAATTTTTGTCTATATATTTCTCTTCGTTTTGTGCTCATTTGTGTGTGTGTACAACCAATGCTAGCTATTTTGTTAGCATGGAATTTGCTACACATTCTTAAACAGAATCTTGCTTGTTCAGCTTGCACATTGCCATCTGCAATTATTTTTGGGGGGCAGGAGGTGGGGCAAGAGCAGGGCATGGGTGGGCATGGATGGAAAATGGCTAGCCACAGGTGGTGGGTTTTTCTCTTTCAAAAAGTTGGCAACCCTAAATCCGCTGACACTCCCTTTGGTGTTGGGCAAGTCACTTAACCCAACATTGTTTCAGATACAAACTTACAGGCTGATGCAAAAAGCCGGCGCTGAAGTTGCACTCTATTAGTTGTGTATGCGTTTTCATAGTGCACCAATAGCATGAGACTTCAGTGCCGGTATGCAGCAAAGGGTGTGTATGCAAATGAGCTGTGTGCAAAACTTTGGCGTAAAGTTGAAAGGAGGGGAGCCAATGCATGTACAAACAAACATGCTACAAGTGGCTGTGTATGCATGCGTGTAAACGTCAAACTCTCACATTATGCACACAGGGTGTGCAGGTTCTTTTGGCGCTCACCCCATAATAACATTGTTTTGCCTAAAAACATTTTTTTATGAAATCACAACAAAGAGACCCAAATTAAAAGATAAATATAAATGAGTCCAAAAACAAATGAGGATAAGAAGCAAAAAGTATTTCTTCTTGAACACCAAACCTTTGCTTATATGCTGAAAGATACACACAGAAAATGTTCACGGTGAAGGTAACTGTTCAAGTGCATACCCTGAAACAGTCTTTCCCTACACATGCAAAATGTTTGTCACCTCAGACTAGGCATAGAGATACTGGTACTCCTGCTGGTTATGTAATCCTCAAATTCAATCGTTACACCCTAAGTATCTTTCTATTCCAAGCTGGTGGATAAATTAGCAAATATTAGATTGTATTGTTCCTATGGATGAACTATCTTCACATATCACACTGTTCATCATACAAACTAATGAATATTTTATTTAACAAATGTTAACATCCCTTATTGTCTTATCTCACAATGTGACTAAAAACCTATATAATCAGTACAAAATGCATTAATACATAAATTACTTATACAATGTTAACATCCCTTATTATCTCATCTCACAGTGTGACTATGCATCCTATATAATCATACAATTCTACAATTGTTTTTCCTACAAAATCGCAAAATACTTTAACATAAATTACTTATACTACTTTTTTATAAACCTTAAAATGTTCAGTGTTTATGCTGAATTGAAGGTAAAACTTCCTTCTTAATGCTCTTTTGAACTGAGTAGCTGATATCCGTGGCTGATTCCACTGTAGTGAGTACTCAAATATTATCCCCAAGTATCCTGTGAATAGTGCCAGAATAGGGGTTATGTAATCCTCTGCACGTTTCTCTGCATTGGGCGCAGATTTTATTAGCATACCATTTTAATATGTGCAGCTCATTTGCATATCATTTAAATATGCTTGGCATTGCTGTGTGCGCATACTTGTGTTTTGCCGTTTACATGCACATCAATCTATTTTCTGCATTTGGTTTGGCGGAACTTGTGCTTATAAGTTGCATTATCTGCTCAAAGGGCACGCAAGTCTTTCTGCATGGCTCCATTAAATTGTAAGCCCTCTGGGGACAGGGAAATACTCACTGTACCTGCTAGTAACTTGCCCTGAATTACTGCTACAAAGGCATGAGCTAAATACTACAAACTAAAGAAATAGTGAGTGCCTGATATTTAAAATCATTTATCCAGATAGTAGCATCTGTTGTTCTGATAAGTGCCACTTTCCAGATTTATGGGTAATTTTCAATAGCACTATCGAAATGGTGCAACTGAAAATTATTACTAACTGTCCCAGCACTATCTGTATAAAGAATAGATGGTTCCAGAAATTATTCAGATAACTGATTTATTCAGGCCACTATCCAGATAACTTAGGACAACAAAAAGACTGTCCAGAGTTATCGAGATAACTGACTGAATATTGCCGCTATCCAGATAGCATCAACCAGACTATACATATGCACAGCACAGGCCACTATCTGGATAATATTTAACAGCCACAGCCAGTGCTTAAAGGACTATGACTGCAAAGCAGAATATTGACTCTTCATAAAGTTTCAGTTTTTAATTTGATTCTGTGTTTTGGTTTGCAGAAATCTAACAGTGGAAGCTCCTGTTTTCCAGTTTCCTCCTGGGTGGCCCTCAGTTCATGACCTTCCACCTTCCCTTCTCCCTCCTCCTCCTTCAGGGTGGACATTTCCACCCAACCTGCAGTGGGGCTGAAAATTGGACTCAAGGAGAATGAAGATAAATTTCAAGTGATAAAGAAACTTGTTTGGTTTTTCTGTGCATATTATAATTAATTTTTTATTAAAAAGTTCTTTTTTACTACTCCTTTGTGTTTAAGTTGGGTTGCACTGCCTCTTAGGATAGCTCTGTTGTCCCAAGATTATGGTTGGAGACATCCGTGCAAGCCTGTGCAGTCAGTTCATCCATTCACCCTTCTGAGGTAGACAGAATGAATACCACATATAATAAGAACTATATAACGAAATTGCAGTGGATGGCTGCCAGCAGGCAAGATGGCCGCATGGTGAGGGAGCTCTACAGCAACCAGCCTCTAATAGAGCTATAAAGATGACAGTACTCAACCCTGCTTGCCCTGAGCGGTAGCAGAGTGATAAACAAGGCGAAGGGAGGTTTGTTGGCAAAAAAAAGACTGGTGGCGTATCGTTCTGCATATGCCATTGCTGAAGTCCCACAGGGAGAGGAAGGAGACGGCAAGATGACCGTCGGAAGAGTGAGTGACACCAAGGAGGAAGCAGATGAGACTTTGAGCTTTGGGGTAGCGGAGGTACTAAAAATATGGCTCGATGAACTGAAAGAAGAGCTGAAAGCTGAAGTTAGTGGGGTCAAAACTGAAATTAAAGAGACCCTGGGAGCATTGAGGCAAGATATAGCAGACCTCTGAGTTAGAGGGGAAGAAAATGAGAATCAAATAGAACTCCAGTCGGACATGCTGTGAGATCTGCAGTGCAGGTGGGAGGCTTTGAAGCAGGCACAAGAGCTGTTGCAAGAAAAGACCGAGGACCTGGAGGACCACTCCCATAGAAGCAATTTGCAGGTGAGAAGAATCCTGGAAGAGCCTCAGTATAGAGGCGGTGATGCAGTGTTAATAGGTGTTCCTTATCGTAGCTCCAGTCTAGTCCCGGAACAGTAGAGTTGTGTACCTCCTCCCACAGCCAGGAGACTGAGCATGTCCATTTCTTAAGTGAACCCAGTACAAGTAGCTCAGGGACCGCCCCCAGCCCCAGTTTTGCTCAGTCTTCATGCAGCGGGAGGTTGTGGATCCGGGACTCACTGGAGCAAAGGCATAATTAGGCTTTTAAAAAAACAAAACAAAAAAAAAAGGAAATTTAAGATAAAGAGGATTAAGATTACAGGAAGTACTTATATATTGGTATAGCGCTGAGTACTTCAAGTACTGGCTTGCAGAGCTCTGGCCCTTTAATTTTGCGGCTGGGGTGCTGCGCTGCTAATTCGCTGGATTTTGGGCTGGTGAGCCTCCCCCCTCTCTCTGGCACGGTGGGCGGCTAGAGGTGTGTGCGGGAGTTGTGCAGGGGCCTCCGGCGACGTTTTCCCCCGAGGCGGGAAAAGGGCCGTAGAGGGTAGTGCTGCGATAGTGCGCCTCCGTTGTGGGAGTCTGAAGGTGGCCCGGCGACGCGGACAGCACGTGACGGCAGGAGCAGCACGGGGTAAGTGTTTTGCCTTGCCTTGCCTTAACTCGCGCTGGTGTCGGCGGCGGTGAAAGCGATTTGCAGAGGGCCGCGGAGAGCCAGGACAGCCGGCAGGGGAGCTCTGGGCGCGCTTCTGGCCGCGTGGAAAAGCGCGGGAACGGCAGCTTCTGCGGGTGGGCCTGGTTAGCCTCTTCGGGGTGCGCGGCTCGTGTTAAAAAAAAAAATAAAT
The DNA here is from genome assembly GCA_033557465.1 of Ichthyophis bannanicus. NCBI lineage: Eukaryota > Metazoa > Chordata > Amphibia > Gymnophiona > Ichthyophiidae > Ichthyophis > Ichthyophis bannanicus. The sequence goes on from CM066041.1 coordinate 119,818,642, forward strand.
AAAAAATAAGGTAACGCCAAGTTTCAGGCGCAGGAGCTGTGACGGGTTCAGTTTTGGTTTTTGGTGCCGTTTTGTGGTTCCCCCAGAGTTGGCTTCTGGCTTCTTCTGGGTAGGCGCTTTCAGGAGCACGCACTGCATGCCTGGGAAAGCTAGGTGCCTCTTGTGTGGGGCACGTAAGAGCTCTGTATCAGAGGTTGGTTTGTGCAGAGGCTGTACCCTTGAGTCCTCTATGGCTGATAAGGAGTTAGAGGGGGCCCTGTCCACCGAGGGGGAAGTGTTGAAGGATTCTTCAGAGCCCCTGGTGTTGGCTACGGAGCCCTTGCCGGGGCCCTCGTCGGCGCCTGACAGTCCCTGCCCTCAAGACCCTTTGCAGGGGGGCCTGGGGCGATTTTTTCACAAAATGTTTTGTCTCTTTTACAGCAGGCTCTTGGGAGGCCTGGTTCAGGGGGGACTGGGCTCTCGGGGGCAGCGGCCCGGACAGGTAAGAGACAGGGGGCTCGGTTGGAGGATGTCGTAGAGAGCAGTGCTGGCAAGCGGCCCAAGCTCCGCTTGGAGGGTGAAGAGCAGGACTTGGGGGAATCTGAGGTGTTGGAGGACTCTGATGGAGAACAGGATTTAGAGGAAGGTGAACTGTTGGAACCTGAGGAGCAATCTCACATTGTTAGTGTTTCGTAAGGAAGAGCTGCCCGCCTTGATTTCAGAAACCCTTAAGGCCTTGAATGTTCCGGTCTTGGGCTCTGCAGCGGATCCTGCACTGGAGGATCCGCTTTTGCAGGCGGAGCGGAAATCCCAGAGGTCCTTCCCTGTTCATCGGATTTTTAAGGAGATGATCCAGGAGGAATGGGATACTCCGGAGGCGGCCCTCAAGGGGGCCAGGATCATGGCTCGGCTGTATCCTCTGGTGGAGCCGGATAAGGATATATTTAAGCTGCCCAAGGTGGACGCGGTTGTGTCCGCGGTAACTAAGAAGACTACCATCCCTGTTGAGGGGAGTGCAGCTCTTAAGGATGCGCAGGACAGGCGGATTGATTCCTTGTTGTGACAGGTGTTTGAGATCAATGCCCTTTCCTTGCAAGCCTCCATTTGTGGGGCTTGGGTAGCAAGGGCATGTCTACGCTGGTCCCAGAAGTGGAAAGGGGCTCCGGCGGAGGACGCGGCGGAGGAGGCGGCCCGGATTGAATCGGGGTCGGCGTATCTCGCGGATAGCCAGTATGACTTGATCAGGGGCTTAGCCAAGAGTATGGCATCGGTAGTGGCGGCGAGGCGTTATCTGTGGCTGCGGAACTGGGCGGCAGACGGCGCTTCCAAGTCGCGGTTGGCTAAGCTCCCTTTCAAGGGTAAGCTCCTCTTTGGAGAGGATTTGGAGAAGCTTGTTAAGGATTTGGGGGAGTCCAAGGGTGGTCGTTTGCCCGAGGACAAGCCGAAACCGTCTCGGACCGGGGGTCCGTCTAGGAGTCGGTTGAGAGAGTTCCGGCGTTTTCGGCCCTCCAGGTTCGTTCCAGCGCAGAGGGGGAGATTCCCCTACCGCTCTCAAGGCTTTCGGGGGTTTCGGGGGGCAGGAAGGGGCTTTGCAGTCTCCAGCTCCCCGGGAGCCAAGAAGCCTCAATGAAGTGAGGGGGGTTCAGGCAGGGGCAGTGTCGGTCGGAGGTCGCTTGCGCGATTTCGCTCCTGCCTGGGCCCACATTACTTCGGATCGCTGGGTGTTGGAAATCGTGCAGAGGGGTTATGCGCTAGAGTTCCAGCGCCCGGTGAAGGACGCGTTTGTGCAGTCTCCGTGCAGGACATCTTCCAAGAGAGCGGCAGTCAGCGCCACGCTGGGGAGGTTGTTGGCTCTCGGGGCGGTGGTGCCGGTGCCGCCGGCGGAACAAGGCTGCGGTCGGTACTCGATTTATTTTGTGGTGCCAAAAAAGGATGGTACTCTGCGCCCTATCCTGGATCTCAAGCGCGTAAACCGGTGTCTCTGGGTGTCGCATTTTCGGATGGAGACCTTGCGCTCAGTTATGGTAGCGGTGCGAGAGGGGGAGTATCTCACGTCCTTGGATCTCTCGGAAGCTTATCTGCACGTTCCCATCCGGAGGGAGCACCAGCAGTTTCTTCGTTTCGCAGTGCCTATGGGTCATTTTCAGTTCCAGGCGATGCCCTTCGGGCTTGCGACGGCGCCGCGGATGTTCACCAAGATAATGGTGGTGGTGGCGGCGGCGTTGCGAAGCGAAGGGGTGTTGGTGCACCCGTATCTGGACGACTGGTTGATTCAGGCAAAGTCCTTGGAAGAGAGTCAGCGGGCGACCGCGAGGGTGGTGTCCTTTCTGCAGTCTTTGGGTTGGGTGGTCAACGAGGCAAAGAGCAAGTTGACTCCGACTCAGGATCTGGAGTATTTGGGAGCTCGTTTCGATATGCGCAGGGGCAGAGTGTTCCTGCCGGTGGGACGGGTTCAGAAGTTGCGGAGGCTCGTGCGGGAGTTTCGGGCGACCCGGCTGCCCTCGGCGTGGCGAAATCTGCAACTGCTGGGTACGATGGCGGCCACAATAGAGGTTGTGCCGTGGGCCAGGGCTCATATGCGGCCCTTACAGAGGTCATTGTTGCGGCGGTGGTCCCATCAAGCAGATCCGTTGTCCAAGCCCTTGGTGTGTCCGACAGAGGCTCAGCGATCGCTGCGGTGGTGGCTGCGTCCGGGAAACCTGGAGAGAGGCATGCCGCTGGAAGCGCCGGCGTGGAAAGCGTTAACGACTGACTCGAGTCTCTTCGGCTGGGGGGCGCACTTCGAGGGGCGGTTTGCCCAGGGTCAGTGGTCCCACCAGGAGAAGGAATGGTCCATCAACCGGCTGGAGTTGAGGGCGGTATTCCTGACGCTGAGGGCCTTGCAGACTCTCCTGCAGGGGTCAGCGGTCAGGGTGTTCTCAGACAATGCCACGGCGGTTGCATACATAAATCGGCAGGGCGGCACAAGCAGCGTGCAGTTGGAGGCCGAGGCGGACGGGCTGCTGGCATGGGCCGAGGCTCATCTGGAGGCATTGTCAGCGGCGCATGTGGCCGGAGTGGACAATGTGGCGGCGGACTTCCTAAGTCGCGTGCGAGTGGATCCGGGGGAGTGGACTCTGCATCTGGAGGTTTTCGCGGAGTTGGTGCGGCGTTGGGGTCTGCCCGTGATGGATCTGATGGCTACGTTCGAGTCGGCTCAGGTCAGCAGGTTTTTCAGCAGACGGAGGGAGCATATGTCGGAAGGACTGGATGCTCTGATTCAACGGTGGCCGGAGGACGGTCTTCTGTACGTGTTTCCGCCGTGGGTGCTTATCGGCAGGGTTCTCCAGCGCATAGAGAGGCACAAGGGGTTCGTGCTGCTAGTAGCGCCGGATTGGCCGAGGCAGTCCTGGTATGCGGACTTGCAGCGTCTGCTGGTGGGGCGTCCATGGAAGCTGCCGAACAGGGGGGACCTATTGGTGCAGGGTCCGTTAAGCATGCCTCAGGTGCATTGGTTCTCGCTTACGGCTTGGCTCTTGAAAGGGCAAGGTTGAGGAGTAAAGGTTATTCGCCAGCGGTAATTTCTACGCTGTTAAAGTCCAGACGGCGCTCCACGTCCTTGGCTTATGTGAGGGTGTGGCGCTTGTTTGAAGCATGGTGTGAGGAGAGACAGTGGTCTACAGTGGCACAGGTGTTGGCTTTTTTGCAGGATGGCTTGGATAAGGGCTTGGCGGCGTCTTCGCTCCGGGTGCAGTTGGCGGCGCTCGCCTGCTACCGGGGTAAGGTGCAAGGACAGACGCTGGGAGCTCATCGGGATATCAAGCAATTCTTGAGGGCGGCTTCATTGTTGCGGCCCCCCTGCAGGAAAGGGGTCCCAGGTTGGGATCTCAATATTGTGTTGGAGGCGTTGGTGCGGGAGCCTTTTGAACCATTGGCCATGGCGACCTTGAAGGATCTCACTCTAAAGGTGGTGTTTTTGGTGGCGATCACCTCTGCGCGGAGGATCTCGGAGTTGCAGGCCCTGTCTTGTAGGGAGCCCTTTTTGTCCTTCTCGAGGGAAAAGGTTGTGCTGCGGACGGTGCCGTCCTTTCTGCCTAAGGTGGTTTCTGCCTTCCATGTCAATCAGGTGGTGTCTCTCCCGGTTTTCAAACGGGCGAGTGATGAGGGGACGGCGAGTAGGTTGCATAGATTGGATGTAGGCAGGGTTCTGAAGGTGTATTTACAGCGGACGGCGGAGTGGCATAGGTCGGACCGGCTGTTCTGTTTGGGAACGCGCGTAAGGGTGAGCCTGCGTCTAAGGCTTCCATTGCCAGGTGGATTAAGGAGGCGATTGCGTCGGCATATCTACTGAAGGGCAGAGTGGTACCACAGGGTTTGAGAGCCCACACTACTAGGTCTCAGGCGGCATCCTGGGCGGAGTTTGGCTTGGTGCCGGTGGCGGAGATTTGTAAGGCTGCGACTTGGTCGTCAGTGCACTCCTTTGTCAAGCATTATCGTATTGATGTGCAGGCGGTGGGGGACGCGGGGTTTGGATCAGCAGTGCTTCAGGCTGGTCTGGCAGGTCCCTCCCGTTGAGATTGTTCACTGCTCTGCTACATCTCTACTGTTCCGGGACTAGACTGGAGCTACGATAAGGAAGATTAAATTAGACTTACCTGCTAATTGTAGTTCCTGGAGTAGATCCAGTCTAGTCCCGCTTCCCACCCGGTTGGATGCCTGCCGAGAGGTGGCCTGAGCACTGGTGGGGAGGTGGCATTGATTGTGAGCAGTGGCAGGGCCCGGCGGGTCTGGATATCGGGCGGTGGAGCCGTCAACTGCGCGAAGAATATGTTGCCTCCTTGAGGGGCGTGGGCAGAGGGGCGGCTCCTCTACCAGCCATAACTTTTAGGGTTATAGTTCAGTTTTGCTTCCCAGTTGGGATTGATATGATTCTTTCTTTGCTCTGGTGAGTCGGCATTGACAGTGGTAAACTGGGGCTGGGGGTGGTCCCTGAGCTACTTGTACTGGGTTCACTTAAGAAATGGACATGCTCAGTCTCCTGGCTGCGGGAGGAGGTACACAACTCTACTGTTCCGGGACTAGACTGGATCTACTCCAGGAACTACAATTAGCAGGTAAGTCTAATTTAACCTTTGGGTCTTTGCTGTGACCTGCTGATTCAGAGCGTGCAGGAGAGGAGATTCAGATACAAATGAAGTGGGTACACAGGAGCATAGGGCCCTATTAAAGATAACCGCCACTGCAATATAGTGGCGTATCTGAGCTCCTACAAGTTGAAAGAGCGGATCCTGGTGGAAGCTTGAAAACAGGGGCCTTTTCAGTGGAAGGGCCATAGAATTGAGATGTATCAAGATCTATCACCAGGTACACTACAGCGTTGGCATGAAATGAGGACCATGATGGCGCTATTATGGAGAGAAGGGTTGAAGTACAAGTGGCTGTACCCCTTTGGACTGGCAATCACAGTGAAAGGAGTGACAAAACGCATGAAGAACAGTGGGGAAGTGTGGAGAGCATTGAGGTTACTGGGGGTTCAGAGTATCCCAGATGATCCTTGGTGTAATTCCAAGCTAGAGCGAACTGTGGCACCAAAGAGAGCGGACGTAAGTTTGCAGAGAGTCAGTACCAAGGGCCGGAGGTTGACCAGACTGTCTAAGGGGCAGGAGTGGAGAGGGTACTACGAAGGAGGACACCTGAAAGAGACTTCTGGAACAGCAGTGGTGGATGGGGAAAGCTTGTGGTCAACAGGGCCCCGACACTCTTATGAGAGAACTTAAGTCTGGGTCTGAGCAGACATGGCCTTCAGGGGTGGTGGTTTTTGGTTGATTGTTAAATGTTGGGTGCAGGGAGGTGGGGCTATAGGGTCTGTGGCTGTTTAGCAATATCATGACTGTAAGTACATAAGATAAGCCATACTGGGTCAGACCAAGGTCCATCAAGCCCAGTATCCTGTTTCCAACAGTGGCCAATCTAGGTCATACATACCTAGCAGTTTCCCCAAAAGACATAGGTTCCACAATGCTTGTATTGGGTCAAGCATTGATATCCTGGGTCCCTTCTTAATAATGGTTTATGGACCTTTCCTCCAGGAACTTGTCCAAACCTTTTTTAAACCCAGCTACACTAACAGCCTTTACTACATCCTCCGGTAACAAATTCCAGAGTTAGATTACACGTTGAGTGAAAAAATATTTTCTTTTATTAGTCTTAAATAGTTTACCCTGTAGCTTCATTGCATGTCCCCCAGTCTTTCTATATTCTGATAACATAAACAATCGATCTACGTTTACCCGTTCCACTCCGTTCATTAATTTATAGACTTCTGTCATATCTCCCCTCAGCAGTCTCTCTTCCAGGTTAAAGAGCCCTAACCTTTTTTGCCTTTCTTCATAGGGGTATCCTTCCATCCCCTTTACCATTTTGGTTGGTGGCTCTTCAAAAGTGATCTTTGAATATCTTTGCATGCATGTGGGCTGGAGGAATGGACTTAGAAAGTGGTTGATATGTGAACGAGGGGGAAAAGGGGAGGGGAACAGTAAGATGTGTACGGAAGGGAGGAGGGGCAAATAGGTTTATGAGAAGGGGTGGCGGAGGAGGAGAGGAGGAAATGAGTGGAGAACGAGGCCGGGATAGACCGCCCTAGGATGAAAAAATCTCCTGGAAGAGATCGGAGATCTGGGAGGGAGAGGTGGGGAGGGGGTGCAGCAGGGAACCAGCATTTAATCAAAAGGCAAGATGATGCGGATAGGTACTATAAATGCTAAGGGGCTTAACACTCCACAGAAAAGACAACACCTCTTTAGGGAGGCGGAGAGGTTGCAATGGGACATTGTATAGGTATAGGAAACTCATTTATGACGCAAGGATGAAGGGCTATTAATTAGCAGTCAGCATCCATATTGTTTTTTTGGAAGTCCCAGAGGGAGGGGGGGCGCTAGAAGGGGGGGGTAAAGAAAGGGGGTGTAGCCATCTTGATAAGTAGAGGGTGACCATTCCAGCCCGGAGAGGGTTTTGCTACTAACAGGAGAGTTGATGGGGGAAACGATTTCCTTGGCGAATATCTATGCTCCAAATACCAGACAAGTCCCCTTTTGGAGGGAAGTTTGTGAGATACTGGTCCGATCAGTGCAAGGGAAACTGGTCATGGGAGGGGATTTTAACTTGGCATTACAGCCCTTCTGGGATTGGCAGGCAAAGGTGGGGGACGGCAATGCAAAAAGCCATTGAATAGTGAAAGGAATCAAAGAAATTTCAGCTTTCCGATGCATGGCGGTCACAAATTAAGGGCAGTAGAGAATTTACCTTCTACTCACATCCCCACAAAAGCTTTAGTTGGATAGATTATATATTAATTGATATAATATGGGAACTAAAATTGGGGATGACAGAGATTGGTAAAATAACATGCCCCAACTTGGATGGATGTTTGTGAAACTAAAGGAGAAGGGGGAGTACGCTTTTGGAGACTCAATGAAAGTCTCCTTCAAAGGGAAGAAGTGCTAAAAGATATTAGGGAATGCCTTCGGGACTATTGGAAGTTGAATGATAATGGGGAGGTGAGAGATGTGGGTTTATGGGATGGTATGGAAGCTATGATTAGGGGACGCCTAGTTATGTGGTCAGCTCGGGTTAAAAAAACAATGGAGGGAAAAAAGAAAAATTGCATGAGGAGATTAGAGAGGCTGCAGAACAGTATAGAATAAAAGGTACGGCAAGGAGATTGAAATATCTAAACCAACTTAGGATGGAGCTGAATAAGTTGCAATTGGAGCAAATTGCATTTCACATGCAGAAAGTAAGACAGAAGTACTATGAATGGGGAAACAAAGCAGGGAGATTACTAGCACGTAAATTATGGAAAAGAGAAACACATAATGCCATAGTGGCAATTAAGGGGAAGGAAGGGGAATTATTGAGGACAGAGAAATTGATTGGGGCTAGATTTTGCCAGTTCTATAAAGAACTGTATATCCAGCAGAGAGGAGGGTCAGCAACAAAAGTTCAGAAGTACCTAGAAGGGATGGAGCTGTCAAAGGTTGGGGAGGACATGAAGGAAAGGTTAGAGGGCGAGATACAACAGGAAGAAATAGAGTAATTAAAGGCATGCCCTTAGAGAAAGCACCAGGATTGGATGGGCTACCTAATAGCTTTTATGACTTTCAGGGAGGAGGTGGTGGAGATAATGGGGAGGATGTTCAACAGGATCTTAGAGGAGGGAGGGCAACTATCAGCAGACATGTTAACTGCTGGAATTACAATTTTACCAAAGGCAGGGAAGGACCCTCTGTTGTGCAGGTCCTACCGGCCAATATTGCTACTTAATACAGATGTAAAGACCCTAGTGAAAGTATTGGCTACTAGGTTAGCTAAAGAGATGCCCACACTTATGAACATAGATCAAACAGGCTTTATTAGTGGACGGAAGGCCTCGGATAATATAAAAAGAGGGGTGGAAGTGTTTTGGGCGGCCCACCAAAAACAGGAGAAATTGGTGCTATTATCAACAGATAATGAAAAAGCATTTGATTGTGTGTGTTGGAATTTCTTGTTTGCGGTGATGCATAGAATGGGGTTTGGGCCCCATTATTTAAGCTGGGTGCAGGCCCTATATCAGGATCCCCGGGCCAGGGTAAGAATTAATGGCAGATATTCAGAGGCTTTTAAGTTAGAGAGAGGTACCAGGCAGGGATGCCCAATGTCTCCAACTACTTTTTGCTCTAGCAGTAGAGCCCTTAGCTCAGATAGTCAGAAGGGAAGCGGGAATTCAGGGACTAGAAGTGGAGGGCCAGCAGCATAAAATATCCCTCTTCGCAGATGATATAATATTAATGATATCACAGCCGGAGAAAGCATTGCCAAGAGTGGTGGAAGAACTGGAGAGAGGTATGGAGAGGTGTCCAGCTTTAAAGTAAATATGGACAAGACAGAGGCACTTAACATTAATCTACTTAAATTAGAGATAGTTAAATTAAAACAATATCCCTTCAAGTGGGCTCACAAGGCTATTAAGTATTTGGGGGTGATGATAACAGCCCATCCTCAGATGCTCTATGAGGCGAATTACCCCTCATCGTGAAAGCAGGTGGCGCAGGTTTGGATGGAGACTGAAATATCATGGATGGGACGTATTGCAGCAGTTAAAATGAATATTTTGTCAAGGGTATTGTACTATTTTCAAGCATTTCCCATAGCGATCCCCATAGGGCACATGAGAGATCTCCAAAGGAAAGTGTTTTGATTCATATGGAGGGAAAGGCTACCACTAGTAGCCCAAGCAGTGATGTACAGACCTAGAGAGGAGGGGGGGACTAGGGTGCCAGATTTTCAAGCCTATTACTGGGCAGCGCAGGTTAGACCTGATGGATTGGCAAGAGGTGGAGAAAGGAAAACGTTTGCGATTTTGGAAGAGGCGGCTAACAAGGGGTGGCCCCTGGGTGACCTTCCATGGATGTCCAGGGAGGAATGGGTTGTACACAAGAGGCAAGAAGCGTGTGGTGGTCAATGGGTACTTTAATTAAATAACCCCAACGCGTTTCGGCAAACACCTTCCTTAATATTAGAAATACATTTATGAAGTACTTAAAGAATCATCTAAAGAAAAATATGACATGTGACACACAAACACTACTATCCTTATGATTTCCCCTTTTTTACAGAACATTGTTATATTTCCTTTATCACTGATTATTATCACCAGTTTTTTGCAACGTACCAATTCAACCAGTGAGTACAATATGCACTTTCTTTAATTTTGATGTTTTATTATAATAATTTTCAAATGATACCACAATATGCATATATGCATAAACAAGGATACATACCGGATGCCCTCAAAACATCAATCATCCGACCAACCATAAAGAAGAACAACCTGGACCCCATGGACCCCACCTCCTACAGACCAGTGGCAAGCCTCCCCCTCACCGCCAAGATAATAGAAAAGATAGTCCAACACCAGCTTCAAGATCATCTAGACACCAACGACATACTCGACCCACAGCAACACGGTTTCCGACCACTACATGGAGTTGAGACCCTCATGACCATCCTAATGAACACACTCATCATCGGAACTCAAGAAAAAGATTCGGGATACATCCTGATCTTCCTAGACATATCAGCGGCCTTTGACACAATCTCACACGAAATCCTCATACACAGACTACAAACAATTGGAATCAAAGACACTGTACTCCAATGGTTCAAATCCTACTTAACTAACAGACAGCAACGGATTCGCACCCTCTCTGCAACTTCACCCCCCTACCAACAACTACAAGGAGTACCCCAAGGATCCACCCTATCTGCCATGTTGTTCAACATCTATCTCCGTCCACTATGCTCAATCATACGCACCCACAACATCAACTTCCACATCTACGCGGACGACATAATGCTCTACGCACCAATTACAACCACCAACCCAAAAAACGAACAGCTATCAGCCTGCTTCAACGACGTGGCCAACTGGCTACAGGAAAACAATCTATCCATCAACATAAAGAAAACCGAAGCCCTAATAGTAACAAAAGAACCGGACTTCAAACCACCTACCCACCTCAACATGGGTACCACACAAATCCAAATCCAGCCTCAAATAAGATATCTAGGCGTCATCATTGACCAAGCTCTCACCCTCAAACAACAAATCAACAAAACCGCCGGGATGATATTCCACAAAGCCAAAACTATTCAACGCCTCCGGCCCCTCCTAGAACATCACGACTTCAGGACAGTAATGCAAGCGGTGACACTCCCTCACCTGGACTTCTGCAACATAATCTATCATGGACTTCCTGCCTCGCACACCAACTCCCTCCGTACAGCCTTGAACACTACAGCAAGGATTATTCAAAATGCAAAAAAACGGGACCACATCACCCCAATCCTAAGAGACCTTCACCTCCTTCCAGTGCAAGCAAGAATCAAGTACAAAGCTATCTTACTCATCCACAAAACAATCCACCACACACAGAACACCTCACTACACCCCTTACTGCCTCGACCATCCCACAACAGATCAACCAGACATTCCTCCAATAACTCTATCGTTGTCCCCCACAAAAGAACCAAATCCACACAACGGACCTGCAACAGAGCATTCGAACTTTATGCTCCATCCCTCTGGAACTCTCTACCAAATCACATCAAGAACAACGCTGACCACATCATTTAGGAAACAGCTGAAGCCAATCCTATTCCGTGAACATCTTTTGACCACCATGACCTAATACTTAGATTCAACAGGAGTAAATTATGTCTATGTCTACCCAAATCATTAATTGTTGACCTTGGTGATGGCCCCACCCAAAAAATTACCCCGTCCTATGTTACGTGTTCCACCGCTTTGACCCGGTGAAAAGCGGGATATAAATGCAGTTAAATAAATAAATAAAATAAATGTAGTCTTGAAGGACTAGAAAAGGGGACTGTTACTTCTGGAGAGAGATCTGCAATTGTGAGTATATACTTCTGGGAATTTTCTGAAAGGAATTTTTTCTATTAAAGCTAATTAATCTGTGAACCCACTATTTTTTGTTAAATCAGTCAGGGCCTAGTAGCAGCAGTTTAAATTTAAAACACAGAAGAGAACTTTCTGGTTACATTTCATACCCAGCAGAGAGCTTGTAGTTTTAATTTAATAGTCACTCAGGGCCTAGTATCAGCAAAGTACTTTTAGTTTAAATTTAAAACACAGAAGAGAGCTTTCTGGTTAAAGTTGGAACCCAGCAGAGAGCTTGTAGTTTAAATTTCATAATAAGTTAGAGCCTAGCAGCAGCAAAGAGCTTTAAATTAAATAAGAATATAGCTTACCTCATCAGCACAGGACAGGGTACGGTGTAGCAGCCCTCTTTTAATAAGTGTTATTTCCCTCCCTCCCTACACCCATCCACCCCTGGGATAATCGTAGCTTTATATAGGTACTTACACATCTTGGGGAGGAGTGGTCTAGTGGTTAGGACAAGGTACTTCGTGGGGAGGAGTGGTTAGGACAAGGTACTTCAGGCCGGAGGGCCGGGAGTTCAAGTCCCACCTGGGGACAGCAATCTCAGGCCGGAGGGACTGGGATTTCTAGTCCTATAGGCACTCCTTGTGGTCTTGGGCAAGTCACTTAACCCTCCATTGCCCATGTTCCCTGTAAGTATTAGCGTATGTGTCTCATATCACCTCGTGTTAAATGTATCCCCCAATTGACCGCTTTGACCCGGTGAAAAGCGGGATATAAATACAGCTAAATAAATAAATAAAATCTTAAGACAGGAGGTGCTCTCAGGTGAAGCTCGTTACCCAAATCAGTCATACACTAAGGACCTGAGATTAATTAAGCTTCAGGTGAACAAGGTATATTAAACGTATTAGGTACAGTTTTATTGGTATAAATATCCATAGCAACCCTTAGTAAGTAAAGAACTTAAAGATCTAAACAAACACTTAAAACTAAGATGCAGACAGCAGTCCAGCAGCGAGATGGGGGCTTTCCAGTCTCTTGCATTGAGTGTCACATGTATGATTTTCTCCCAGTTGGTGAGAGGTCTTACGTGTGCACTAGGTGCAAGGAGCTCTTTGCTCTCAGGGAACAAGTCCGTTCTCTAGAGGCTAGAGTAGCAGACTTGGAAAACATAAGAAAGACAGAGAGGTACATAGACGAGACCTACAGGGATATAGTCCTGAAGTCCCACCTCCAGTCTGGCAGCATCCTTGTTGCCATGGAGGAGAGAGGTCACATGACAGGAGAGCATCACCCTGGTGTGGCAGGAAGTGATCCTGTAACTAGGACCTGTCCTCCAGGTGATGTAGAATCCTCTCGTACCGAGGAGGTTTCTCCAGGGCCATGTGCCCATGAGGGAAGGGTTAGGACAGCCGTTTATAGTTGGTGATTCGATCATTAGGCATGTAGATAGCTGGGTGGCTGGTGGACGTGTGGATCGCCTGGTAACATGCCTGCCTGGTGCGAAGGTAGCGGACCTCACGCACCACCTAGATAAGGTCTTAGATAGTGCTGGGGAGGAGTCTGCTGTCTTGGTACATGTCGGTACCAATGACAAAGGAAAATTTGGTAGGCAGGTTCTGGAGGCTAAATTTAGGCTTTTAGGTAGGAAGTTGAAATCCAGAATTTCCAGGGTAGCGTTCTCCGAAATGTTTCCCGTTCCACGTGCAGGATCCAAAAGGCAGGCAGAGCTCCGGAGTCTCAATGCGTGGATGAGACAATGGTGCAGAGATGAGGGTTTTGGATTTGTTAGGAACTGGGGAACATTCTGGGGAAAGGAGGGGCTCTTCCGAAGGGATGGGCTTCACCTTAACCGGGATGGAACCAGGCTGCTGGCATTAACCTTTAAAAAGGAGATAGAGCAGCTTTTAAACTAGATAATAGGGGAAAGCAGACAGTCGCCCAAGAGCGGATGGTTCGGAAGAATGTATCCTTGAAGGATACTACCAAAAGCAGAGAGGTTCCAAAAAACGAGTAAAGTAGTCCAAATGCCCTCGAGTATGGAGCAGACAGAGCTTAAAGATCCCAAATTACCCATGTCTACCAATAGCCAGATTAATATGAATAAAATACAGTCTCTAAAATGCTTGTATGCAAATGCTAGAAGTCTAAAAAATAAGATGGGAGAGTTAGAATATATAGCACTAAATGAGAGGTTAGATATGATTGGAATATCAGAGACATGGTGGAAGGAGGACAACCAGTGGGACACTGTGATACCTGGGTACAAACTATATCGTAATGATAGAGCTGATCAAATTGGTAGAGGGGTTGCGCTCTATGTTAGAGAGGGCATTGAGTCAGAAAGGATTAAAGTTTTGCAGAAACAAAATTTGCTCTAGAATCTCTATGGATTGAAATTCCATGTAAAAAGGGGAAGGCGATGGCAGTAGGGGTGTACTATCGACCGCCTGGCCAGAATGAACAAATGGATGATGAAATGCTCAAAGAAATCAAGGAAGCTAACAAAAGTTACAGCGCAGTAATAATAATGGGTGATTTCAATTACCCCGGTATCGACTGGGTCAGTGTCACGGCAGGACATGCTAGGGAGATAAAGTTCCTAGATGACATAAATGACTGCTTCTTGGAGCAGCTGATTCATGAACCGACCAGAGGGGAAGCCATATTAGACCTAGTCCTTAGTGGAACACCAGATCTAGTGCAAGAGATAAGGGTGTTGGGGCTACTTGGCAATACTGATCATAGCATGATCGCCTTTGATTTAATTAGTGGAGGAGGGATAGTAAGGAAATCCACAGTACTACCTTTTAACTTTCGAAAGGGAGACTATGATAAAATGAGGAAAATAGTTAAGAAAAAACTAAAAGGAGCAGTTGCAAAGGTTAAAGACGTACATCAAGCTTGGGTGTTGTTGAAAAATACTATCTTGGAAGCCCAGACCAGCTGTATTCCACGCTTTAAGAAAAGTAGAAGGAAGTCCAAAAAACTGCCAGCATGGTTTAAAGGTGAGGTCAGAGAGGCTGTTGTTGCCAAAAAAGCATCTTTCAGGAAATGGAAAAAAGAGCCAAACGACGAAACCTGGAAACAGCACAAGCACTGGCAAGTCAAATGCAAGGCATTGATAAGGCAGGCAAAGAGAGAATTTGAGAAGAAGCTTGCTGCGGAAGCAAAAACGTGAAATAAAGACCTTTTCAAGTACATTCGTATCAAAAAACCTGTGAGAGAGTCAGTTGGTCCATTAGATGATAAAGGGGTTAAAGGAGCACTAAGAGGCGACAAGGCGATAGCGGAGAGACTGAATGAATTCTTTGCTTCGGTCTTTACTGAGGAAGATGTAGGGATGTTACCCATGACTGACGTGGTATTTAAAGGTGCGGAAGAATTGAAGGAAATATCGATACATCGGGAAGATGTCTTATAACTATTAGATAAACTGAAGAGTAGCAAATCACCTGGGCCGGATGGTATACATCCAAGGGTGTTGAAAGAACTGAAATATGAGATTGCAGACCTGCTATCAGTAATCTGTGAACTATCATTAAAATCATCTCTAATACCTGAAGATTGGAGGATCGCCAATGTAACACTAATTTTTAAAAAGGGTTCCAGGGGTGATCCGGGAAACTACAGACCGGTGAGCCTGACGTCAGTACCGGGAAAAATGGTAGAAACCATCATAAAGTAAAATTACTCAGCATGTAGATAGTCACAACCTAATGGGAATGCTAAACACCAAACGGCCGTATTTTGTGAATGATAAAAGTTACCAACTTCAACCAAAATTCATTCAACAATTCACTTGAGTATCACTATTCTGCAATTTTACTTGTGTCGCTCCTTAAGCCTCAGAAAATTGCCCACATAGCACTATGTCATACAGAAACTTTGTGTATGTTTCTTGAATGTGCAAGGGCATTACATCAACGGCTTGTAGGAGTACTAAAAGACCCATAAAACTGTGGCCAATGATTCAATTGTTCAATAAGAAAAAATGAACTTAGTTCAATAAATGTTGTAGTCTGTCTCAGGCTTCACAGTCCTCCAGTTCTTTTTCTTCTTTTTTCTTTTATTCAAAAGTGATTTACACAAACTTGCCAAACCTTGTGTATAAAAGGAAAGGCAACGTCCCAACGCCAATGTTGAAGGCGCCCATGCGTTTCTCCACTCGGGGTTTATCAAGGGACCAGGTTAGAAAATAATAATCTGACGGTATCGCAGCTCACAAACTTCAACCTTCTAATCACCCGTGTCTTTTAGTACTCCTACAAGCCATTGATGTAATGCCCTTGCACATTCAAGTAACATATACAAAGTTTCTGTATGACATAGTGCTATGTGGGCAATTTTTTGAGGCTTAAGGAGCGACACAAGTAAAATTGCAGAATAGTGATACTCAAGTGAATTGTTGAATGAATTTTGGTTGAAGTTGACAACCTAATGGGAGACAGCCAACATGGCTTTAGACAAGGAAGATCTTGTCTTACTAATCTGTTATGTTTTTTTGAAGGAGTGAATAAACAGGTGGACAAAGGTGAGTCGGTTGATATTGTGTATCTGGACTTTCAGAAAGCCTTTGACAAGGTCCCTCATAAGAGACCTTTGGCAAAACTAGAGAGTCATGGGATAGGAGGCAGTGTACTATTGTGGATCAGGAACTGGTTAAAAGATAGAAAGCAGAGGGTAGGGCTAAATGGCCAATTTTCCCAATGGAGAAAGGTAAATATTGGTGTACCCCAGGGATCTGTGCTGGGTCCGCTGCTTTTTGACATATTCATAAATGACCTGGAAAGTGGAATAACGAGTGAGGTTATCAAATTTGCAGATGAGACAAAACTATTTAAAGTTGTTAAAACCCAAGACGATTTTGAAAAATTGCAAGAGGATCTTGATAAATTGGAAGACTGGGCATCAAAATGGCAGGTGAAATTTAATGTGGACAAGTGCAAGGTTATGCACCTAGGGAAGAACAACCCAAACTCTATGGTTACATGATGCAAGGTTACACATTAGGAACCACCACCCAGGAAAAAGATTTAGGCGTCATTGTGGATACCATGTTAAAACCCTCGGCCCAGTGTGCAGCGGCGGCCAAGAGAGCAAATAGAATGCTAGGTATGATAAGGAAAGGAATGGAAAATAAAACAAAATATATTATAATGCCTCTATATCGTTCCATGGTGAGACCGCACCTTGAATATTGTGTGCAATTCTGGTCGCCGTATCTTAAAAAGGATATAGCGATTTTAGAAAAGGTTCAGAGAAGAGCCACCAAAATGGTAAAGGGGATGGAACGATACTCCTATGAAGAAAGGCTAAAAAGGTTAGGGCTCTTTAACCTGGAAAAGAGACGGCTGAGGGGAGATATGATTAGAAGTCTATAAATTAATGAACGGAGTGGAACGGGTAAACGTAGATCGATTGTTTATGTTATCAGAATATAGAAAGACTAGGGGACATGAAATGAAGCTACAGGGTAAACTATTTAAGACTAATAAAAGAAAATATTTTTTCACTCAACGTGTAATCAAACTCTGGAATTTGTTACCGGAGGATGTAGTAAAGGCTGTTAGTGTAGCTGGGTTTAAAAAAGGTTTGGACAAGTTCTTGGAGGAAAGGTCCATAAACCATTATTAAGAAGTGTCCGAAGATATCAATGCTTGACCCAGTACAAGCATTGTGGAACTTGTGTCTCTTGGGGAAACTGCTAGGTACATATGACCTAGATTGGCCACTGTTGGAAACAGAATACTGGGCTTTATGGACCTTGGTCTGACCCAGTATGGCATATCTTATGTTCTTATGTGTAATCAAACTCTGGAATTTGTCACCGGAGGCTGTTAGTGTAGCTGGGTTTAAGAAAGGTTTGGACAAGTTCCTGGAGGAAAGGCCCATGAACCATTATTAAGAAGGGAGCCAGGATATCAATGCTTGACCCAGTACAAGCATTGCGGAACCTGTGTCTTTTGGGGAAACTGCTAGGTATGTATGACCTAGAATGGTTCTCATTTGGGGAATTAAGAGAGACGTACCAATTAGTGGCAGAGTTTTTTCCATTATGGGCAGGTGTTCCATTTTTTAAAGCAGAAATTAGAGCGGGATTATACAAATTTAGAAGCTATATGGTATGGGAAGAAATAGTCCTTGGGATTAGTGTCCACATTTATATAAAACAGTGAGAGGGGGGAAAAAGGGATGAAAAGCTTGGATATATGGTGGCCTGGAAGAGGGTGCTGGGGTAAATATCGAAACACAACAATGGAAGGCTATCTTTGATCAAGCCTGACGTCTACCCATATTGGTGGCTATTATAGAAAATTGGTATAAAGTTTTAATGAGATGGTATTATATGCCAGTTCGACTGAATAAAATGTTCCCATCAGCATCGAAAGGATGTTGGAGAGAATGTGGAGAGAAGAGGTCCATGTTCCATATTTGATGGATGTGCCCCCAGATTAAGCCTTTCTGGGAGCATGTCCAAAAGTGGATACAGCAGGTAGTAGCAGGGAACCTGAACTATTTTTATTGGGATGGTGGAGAGAGGGAAGCCCAGATAAGATAAGGAAACAAATTATGGCCTGCTTAAGTGCGGCAAAATGTGAAGTTGCGTACAGGTGGAAGCAGTCGAGGCCACTCCTAATAGAACATTGTGTGGAAAGGCTCTGTCAAATATTCCTAATGGAAAAATTGACTGCTATACGAAGGCAGAAGAGTAGTAAGTTTGAGAGTGAATGGCAGAACATGCTGGATTACTTACGTAAGGAAGCAGGGGAGGGTTAGGGGGTAGTTATGGATAAAACAGGAATGTACTGATAATGCGGTGTAAAGTTGAATTGGTTAATGTTGTGTGTAGTTATTGCTACTGTGGTGTAAAGTTTGGATTATTCTTTCAACAAAAATCTTGAAATATTAAAAAAAAAAATTGCAATGGATAAAAAGTTGTAAAGAGCATACCAGCAAGCTTTATAGAATAAATTGGGCTCCACCTCGCCCCTTCATATTCCACAGAACTAATGGACTTAAAACATAACCTCCTGCGACTCAAATGTAAATGGAGAGGCTCCAAGGACTCTCCTCTCCAGGCTTTATATATGGCTAAACAACAAGAATACTGCGTCGCAGCTAGCAAATATAAAATGGAGTACTATACCAACCTCATCATGAGTTCTATCAATAGACCCAGAGAACTATTCGATATAGCCTAATCATTGAGAGAACCTGTTCAATAAAAAGCCAACAGCACTCTATGCCCACATAAGATAGCTCATCACCTTCATATCAAATACAGCATAGGCAGTGCCAAAAAATGCACTCTTTCCCCATCAACGCACAAGGATAGTCCTCATAACATCTGGACCACATTCGACACAGTAATCGCCAAGCAGCTTGATAGTATCATATCGAATTTCAACATAACAACATGCCCCCTAGACCATTGTCCAGTCTCTTGGAACAAGATCATGAGATCGCACTTCATACCTTTCATCCTAAAAATCATTCAAGCTTCACTGACCCAGGGTTATATGCCCCTTCACTAAAACAAACCTTAGTTAGACCACTGCTAAAGAGTTCAAAACTGGACCCCAATACCCCAACCTACAGACCCATGTCCAGCATCCCATTCATTGCAAAGATAATTGAAAAAGTGGTACAGAGCCAATACAAGATTACATAAATGGTCGTGCTCCACTTGATCAGCACCAACATGGATTTAGAACGAACCATGGAGCAGAGACTCTACTCACCTCATTACTAGATAGACTAATCACTGGCACAGAAAAAATTAAACAAGGTTCCGCCGTCCTATTCCTGGATATCTTCGCAGTCATCGACTCTATATGCCGCCACAAGCTCCTCAAGTGATTCTAGTCCCACAGGTGCTCCTTGTGGTCTTGGGCAAGCCACTTAACCCTCCATAGCCCATGTTCCCTGTAAAATAGTTATCTCCAAGTGTGATGGGGAAGATCCGTCCCTTGCTGTGCAGTCAGAGGAAACTGAAGAAAACAGGTCAGATTCTGACAGCCAGGCAATGCACATGGCTACAGGTTGCCAAGGGAGATGTAAACAAACCCAGCCACGAGTGCAGCAGCCCCGCCCAAGCTGCAAACAAGTCCCGTGCCCTGAGTGCAATAGGATTCACCTGGGTGGAGGAGGGGCGAAGCTAAGCACTGTGGAAGATAAAAAGCACTCATTAGAAAGCAGAGTTAGCTCAAGCTCAGGAGGGAGCACAAGCTCTAGTTCCGGTAAAAGCTCAGGTGCTGGTTTGAGTGCTGATTCGAGTTCAGGCTGGAAAGGAAATTCAAGCTGGGGAGCAAGCTCAGGATCTGGATTTGGATCCGGGAGGAGTTCTGACAGAGCAGCTGTGAATTCCAGCAGCAGAGCTAGAACAGGAGAAAACATTGGAACAGACAGAGGAACAAAGAAAGCTCAAGCTGAAAAGGTACCGAGGGTTAAAACCCACAGTCTGCAGGAAAGCTTCTCTCAGTTAAAGCGTTGGGAGGAAGGCAGCTAGAGGGAGAAGCCAAGCAGGAAGCCAGCTGGGGGGTGTCCCGAAGCTCACGAGAGAGAAAGGTACAAATCTCTGGACTTTCCTAATAGTGAAGGAGCACTGCTCAGTAAGCCTTGCAGGCAGAAGCCAGAAGTTAGTTTCTATAAAAGGAACAGAGAGAAAACTAAGCCTAATAGTTTTCTCTGGGACACTAAAGCTTTCCAGAATTCTCTTAAGGCTAAAGAGAATGTTTTGAAAACCCTGTGTGAATGCGTGCCTTTGTATCCAGCGGGGGATGGGCTGGAGGATATGCAGGTTGAATACACAGATGAAGGCATAAACGATGTACCCATGGATTGTACGTTAACCATTGCAGATAATATGGAAACACTTTGCTGAATTGAATGTTTGAAGCTAATGGTATAGCTGGAGAAAGCAAAGTGAGCACTATTGCATTGAAAAAGAAGCCTTTATTATTTCCTCTGTTAAGAGACTGTGTATTTGAAAGCTGGAAGAAAAAGATGTCATTTTTCTGCAGTTTCTGAGTTAATATTCTTTATACCAGACGTATAGTTTTGTCCTGAGTTCATTTGTGTTTACCAAAACCCCGTCACCATCTACGTCACCAGCCAGTGCTGGTCCAGACGGACAAAACCACTCTGTTACCTCAATTCCTTTGCCTGTGAGGTGTTTGGGACTTCATTACCCAGAGGGCCAGTGTACTACTACGCCTGCACTACCCCCACTTACTGGCTTAGGATAGTCATCAGCTGAACCCTCTCTGCTAGCCCTAGGACCCAGGGGGGGCCACTGGTGACACAAGTTATGATGCCCTGTTCAATGTAATTTCAGTTTGTTCAATGTAAACCACACTGATGCAGAATAGCGCGGTATATAAGAGAATGTAAATAAAATAAATAAATAAAATATCAGCCTACACAAAACCACCATCAAATATTTTCACTCTTATTTTAATGGACCACAGCCAGCAGATAAAAATCAGCCTCCAAAAATCACCCCTTTTCATCCATCAGCAAGGGGTACCCCAGGGCTTTTCTCTTTCTTCCCTACTTTTCAACATTTACTTTCAGCCATTGTGCCCACTAATCCAAAATCACAAAATCCACTATCAAATTTATGCTGATGACATTGCTATATGTACCATTTTCTACAATCAAGTCAGATTACTCAAAAATAATTGAATGTTTCAAAACAGTAGCGCAATGGCTGTATCTACACAACCTCACCATTGACTACAAAAAGACAGAAGTCCTTCATGTGATTAAAGATGCAACTTTCAAGCCACCAAAAGCACTTAAAATCGCTGATACAGAACTTCAAGTCAAAACTGAAGTCAAATATCTGAGCATTATCCTCGACCAAGGCCTAAACCTACAAACACAAATCGAAAGCACCATCAGATCAGTTTACTACAAAATTAAAACTCTGCAGAGCCTATGACTCCTTCTTAAAACTGAAGACTTCCAAACAGTATGCCAAGCAATAATAGCTCCCCTCTTAAACTACAGTAACATAATTTACCATGGATTACCCAAACACACACTGTATCCACTTCAATTGGTGCAAAATACAGTAATACAAATCATACACAGAGCATGATAGCACACCCATATCACCCTCATATTAAGGCAATTGACAAATGTACCTGAGAGACCTGGCGAAGGAACTTGCCCGGTTCTCAGCTGGTCTCTCCGAGGAACCCTTGCAGTGGTTCAAGAACCCTGGCTAAGTCAGTCTGTGAGTGCTCCAGATTCATGTCTCGAGTGGCCTATGAGGGGTTTGAGTTGGCGGCTTGAGTAACGGTGGTGGGCATTGGGGCATGGTGCCAAGCTTGGCTACAGTCATCTGACCTCGAGCAATGTGTTCAGGACAAATTGGTTGATGTCCCATGCCAAGGAGAGAACCTCTTTGGCAAACCCATGACCGACAAGGCTGCTGAGCAGGAGACAGAGTTCATGACAAGGACCAGGCTCTCCAAAAAGGCCGCTGCCCCTCCCCAATGGAAGGACTCTGGTAAAAAGTCCTTCTTCCCGAGGAAAGTTGCTCCTTAAAGAAACTACCCAATGTTTCAAGCCTCCCCAGCTCCCCAACAGGGTCAGCAGGCCAAGGGACATGGATGTGGCCCTCGTAAACAGAAGGCTCCAAAACCCCAGGCACCAGCTCCGGTCCACCCGGGGGGGGGGTTGTTTTTGACTCCTTGAGCATAGCCTATCTATCCCAAGGAGATCAGCAGCCCACAGGGGGATGTCTGGCCCACTGTGCCCAGAGGTGGTTGACCATCACCACCGACTCCTGGGCACTTTGGGTGGTCAGGTAGGGTTACCTCCTCCACCTGATTCAGACACCTCCCCCTTACTTCCCGGGAGAGCCCCTCAGGTCTCCCCTCCACCAGGACCTTCTACTGAAGGAGTTGGCAGGTCTTCTTGAAGACAAAGTGGTGGAACCGGTGCCCCACCATCTCAAGGATTCTACTCCAGGTACTTCCTCATGCCAAAAGGAACAGGGCCTAAGACCCCATCCTCGATCTGTGCAACCTCAACTAATTCCTGGTGAGTGAGAAGTTCAAGATGCTCTCCCTTGGAACATTGCTGCCATACCTCCAGCAGGGAGATTGGCTATGCTCCTTAGATCTCAAGGATGTCTATATCCACATCCTCATCCACCCCAACCACAGGCAGTACCTGCGGTTCATTGTGGGGGGTGGGGCAGGCATTTTCAGTACAGGGTACTCCCTTTCGGCTTGGCCTCTGCCCCAAGAGTCTTTACAAGGTGCCTGGCATTCATGGCCGCTTCCCTATGTCTCCGGGGGGTCTTTGTCTTCCCCTACCTGGACAACTGGCTTATAAAGAGAGGCACGGCCTCAGGGGTGCAGCAGGCCATCGCACGCACCATCCAGGTTCTGCAGCTCTTGGGGTTTGTCATAAACTACCCCGTCTCACCTCCTCCCGACACAGGGTCTGGAGTTCATCAGGGCAAAGCTGGACACTCTCCTGTCGAAGATCTTCTTGCTCAGGGACTAAGCCGACTGTCTCGGGACCCTAGCATGGGATGTACAGTACCGACCCTTGATGCTTGCCCGGCTGCTTCTGCGCCTCCTCGGGCACATGGCCTCCATGGTCCACATCACCCTGGACACACGCCTTCACATGAGGCCAGCGTAGTGGTGTCTCTGGGACCAGTGTTCTCAGGCCACCAGTCGCCTCTGGGCAGAGTCTCTGTAATCCGTCAACTGACAGACTCCCTGGTCTGGTGGCAATCTCTCCAGGATCTCAAGGCAGGCATGCTTTTTCAGGCCCTGAGTCCCTTGAGGGTCCTCACCACGGATGCCTCCCTGCTCAGCTGGGGAGCCCACTGTGGGGAGCTCTGCACCCAGGGCAGCTGGTCACTTGATGAGAGCACCCAGCAGATCAACCTCCTGGAGCTGCAGGCCATATACTTAGGCTTGCAAGTCTTCTGCCACCATCTACGTCACCAGCCAGTGCTGGTCCAGACGGACAGCCAGGTGATGGTGATCTATGTGAACAAACTATGGGCACGGAGTCTCATTCCCTCTGTTGGGAGGCAGTGGTCCTCTGCTCGTATGCAATCCAACAGGGTATCCTACTGCGGGCAATGTACCTACCAGGCCAGGACAACCTTCTGGCCGACAGGCTGAGCAAAGCCCTCCAGCCGCACGAGTAGCAGCTGGACCCCAGGGTAGATAATTCAGCTTTTCCAGATCTGGGGGGAACCCGTGATGGACCTGTTTGTCAGCCCGGACAACTTCCTGTTGTCCCGCTTCTGTTCCCGCCATGCCCAGCCCTCCATAGTGGCAGTGGATGCATTCCTTGTGTCATGGTCGGAAGGCCTCATGTACGCATTCCCTCCCACACCGCTGATCACCAAGACCTTTTTCAGGACCCTCTCCAACAGGGCCTTGCTCACCCTGATAGCCCCTCGGTGGCCCAGGCAACCATGGTTCATATTGCTCCTCCAGTTGTTGGTGGAGACCCCCATCCCATTGGGGACCTCTCCGGGACTCCTGTATCAGGAGGGGGGCTCTCTTTTGCACCCAACCTGGGATCCCTGTTGCTGACAGCGTGGCTGCTGAGAGGGTGACTCTAGCCCCTTTCAACCTTTTGGTTGAGGTGGAAGAGATTCTGCTGGCCTCTTGCAAGATCTCCACTAGGAAGGCTTATGCCCTCAAATGGCGCAGGTTTTCGGCTTGGTGTGCCGAGCATGGGGCTGACCCGTTCTCCTGCCTGGTGGAACTGGTGTTACAGTACCTTCTCCACCTCTCATAATCCGGGCTCAAGTCTAGCTCTGTCCGGGTGCACCTTAGCGCCCTGGCAGAGCACCACCATCCAGTGGATGGCAAGCCCCTCTCGGTCCAAGCTTTGGTGACCCATTTTCTTCTGGGCCTGCTTCTATCAAAGCCCCCAGTTCCCCCTCTGGCAACCAAATGGGACTTCAATGTAGTGTTGGGGCAGCTCACTCGCCACCCTTCGAGCCTCTAGCTACCTGCTACCTCTCTTGGAAAGTGGCTTTCCTGGTTGCGCTCACCTCCGCTCGCAGAGTTAGTGAGCTTCAGGTCCTAGTGGCGGAGGTGCCTTATACCAGGTTCTACAAGAACGGTGGTGCTTCACACGCATCCCAAATTCCTTCCAAAGGTAGTATTGCCCTTCCATCTCAACCAGGAAGTAGTGCTCCCTATCTTCTTTCCAAGACCTCACTCCAGTCGGGTGGAGACTGTCCTTCACACCTTGGATTGTAAGAGGGCTTTGTGCTTCTATATCCAACACACTCGGGGCCACTGCAAAGCTTCTCAGCTTTTCATCTTCTACGACCCCAGTAGGCTGGGGGGAGGCAGTGACCAAGTATACACTATCCACCTGGGTGGTAGACTATCGCCCTCACCTATGAGCAGGCGGGGCTTCCGCTGGAAAGCTACGTCATGGCCATGGCAGCCTCGGTGGCAAACTTATGCTCTGTCCCGAAGGTGGACATCTGCTGGGCTGCCACCTGGTCTTCAGTCCATACCTTCACAGCCCATTACTGCCTGGAAAGAGAGCCCCTATGGGATAGTGTCTTTGGCCAGGCTGTGCTCTGTAACCTTTTTGGGGTTTAGGCAACTCCTATCCTCTGACCCTTCTGTATTCAGGCTACTGGAGTGCTAGTTTCATTGAACACAGGGGTCCTACTGTGGTCTGTGGATACAGACTCAATTGCTGCTACTTGTGGCTCTCCATGAGGGAGCCCCTGCTTTTTGCTATGGGTTTTCGATAGCCTGTAGCTGGGGAGTCCCATATATGAGGACTGACTTCCTGCTTTTTTCCTGGAAAAAGCGTAGTTACTCACCTGTAACAGGTGTTCTCCAGGGACAGCAGGAATCTGTTGTCACATCCCTCCCTCCTCCCCTTGGAGTTGCTCCTTTTGCCATCTTTTATTTTTGCTGTCTTTTAGCTATGTCATCAGATTGAGCAAGATGGCACCCTTGGACAAGAAGGGGACCACGCATGCATGGTGGCATCTTCCAAAGGCTTTCTTTGAAGGCTGGGGGATGCTTCCGCGAGGGCTCTGGTGCCGACATCACCCATATGTGAGGACTGATTCCTGCTGTCCCCAGAGAACTCTGTTATAGATGAGTAACTACGCTTTTCCAATGCTCCCATACATTTTTCTCTTTTGTAAGGTTTGTTAGGGATTCAAGCCTTTTCTCTTGCTGCTGAACTTTGATGTCAAGGTACTCTATAATACAGCTTGCAATTTTAAGATTTAGAAAATAGGCTGTAATCTATCTCTGTAACCCAGTGAAACAGACGATGTCTTTCCAAAATATTTCTACCATCCATCTCCACCTGTTGGCACAGTAATGTTTATAATTAGGGTTGAGGGCAGCTGAACATTTAGTAATTCTCCCTTTCTCCTAGAGCAAACTTAGTCTTCTAAACATGATCAAGGACTCACCATAGTGATTCTGCTCTTTAGCTCAGTGCTAACTGTACTTTGCTTTTCACAAGACCCTGTGACCAGTCATCTGTGATCAGTCATATGAAGTGGAGGAGTAGGCTGGGATCCAAAGAGACCAGGGTTCAAATCTCTCTGGCACTCCTCATGACACTTGGCAAGTCACTTTTCTGTTGCCTTGGGTACAAACAGATTGTAAACTCTCTGGGGACATGGAAATACCAACTTTATCTGATCATAATTCGCCTTGAACTACTACTGGGGAAACATGAGCCAACTTCAAATAAATAAATAAATAATAATCTGGAGGTTAGAATACAGTATTGGAAATCCATGTTTGGTCTGTGCTTGTAGGATTTTCAGTAGCAATTGGTATCACAAGGTTATGCTGTGGATAGTGTACTGATTTCTGCCAACTTTTTGAAAGAGAAAAACTTGCCGCCTGTGGGTAATACTCCACCCATGCCCACCCCCACCCTACCCCTTCCCCACCCCCTGTCCTCAAAAAATAATTGCAGAGAGGGCAATGTGCAAACTGAACAAGCAAGATTGCTACATATTCTTAAACAGAAATTATGGTGTACAAACACACACAATACAGACAGGCCTTCTGTGTACAACAGGACATTCTGTTGTACACACAACAGCATTGGTTGTACACACACACACACACAATACAGACAGGCCTTCATCAATTAATGAGCACAAAATGAAAACAGAAATATATAGACAAAAAATAAACTGAAACCCCAAGAAGCCAGACTCCGCATGAGGTGCAACATCAGATAAATATGGTAAGAGATGTAGTTCCCCATACTGTGTAAAATATAAAGATAGCACAAAGTCCAATCATTAAATTGAAAATAAAATTATTTTTTCTACCTTTGTTGTCTGACCATTTTATTCTCCGATCATGCTGGTCCCGATCTGAGGCTTCTGTTTTTCTGTTTTCTCTTAGCTCTCTTTCTATGGTCTATAGTCCATCTGCCATTTCTTGTATCTTCTTTTGTTTTCTTCACTTCCTTCCATCAGCCTATTTCCAGTTCTAGTAACCCTCCCCAGTATCAACCCCTTTTCCAGTCCTCCCCTCCCTTTACCTTCCAATGTCAACCTGAGGCAGCCATGAGGCTCTTACACAAGTGATCAGCCTGACCCTTCCCCCAAGCCATGAGGCCCTTACACAAGTGATCAGCCTGCTAAGAGAAGGCATTACGATTTCAGTAGACACCCTTCCCCCACTCCAGGTCTGAACACAATATCCCCTAGCCTAGAAATCAACAGACCAGAGCACACCGGTTTGAACAGGTCACCCAGGTACCTTCCCCAGGGGCTGCTGATTGGTGGACAGGAAATACCTGTGGCAAATGGGATTATAGAATGAGTTTAAAATGGTACTGTATATAAGGCATTGTAAGACGCCCCTCGGGGCTCAGACTTTTGTGGAGATTGCTGGTTTCTCTATCTGGGCCTGTGCGCACATTAAAAGTTCCTGTTTGCATTCCAGCCTGTCTGTGAGTTTTCCTTCTGTGGGTGAGTGATTGAATAAGAGCTTTTCACAGCGTTTGCTATAACAAACCCTCTTGTGTTCCCAGGACTGCCAGTGGCATCCATTCCTTTCCAGTCCCCACTGTACAAACTCTTCTAGTCCAAATACCATCCCAGGTATCAGCTCACTTCCACTCCCAGTGCCATTCCCATGTCCACTCCCTTCCAGTCACCCTACCCTCTGTCCATCCCCCTTCCAGTGTCATCCCCATGTGTCTGCTCCCTTCCAGTCCCAGTGCCCTCTCCCTTCCAGCCTCCTCCCCATTATCCAGCCAACTACCAGTCCCATCCCCAAGTGTCAGCTCTCTCCAGTCTCGCCCCTAGGTGTCCATCTCCCTTCCAGTCCCCCTCCAGTAGTACTATCCCTAGGTGTCAGCTCCCTTTCAGCCCCCTCCTTCCCTCTTCTGTCAACTTCCTTCCTGCCACCTCCTTCCTCCCCCTACGTCGGCTCCCTTCCAGCCACCACCTTCCCCCCCCCCCATGTTGGCTCCCTTCCAGCCACCTCCTTCCCCCTCTTTCAACTGCTTTCCCGCCTCCACCTTCCCCTGTGTCAGTCCCTTTCAGCCCTCAACTTCCCCCCTCTTTCAGCTGCCATCCAGCCACCTTCTTCCCCCCCCGCCCTCTTTCAGATGCCTTCCTGCCTTCCCCTCCCTCCCCCCTGTCGGCTGCCTTCCAGTCACCTTCTTACCCCCCTCTTTCAGTTCCCCCTCCCCCCATGTCAGTCCCTTCCTGCCACCTCCCCCTTTAAGCTGCCTTTCTGCCTCCACTTTTCCCCTGTCTCAGCTCCCTTCCAGCAACCTCCTTCCCCCTCTTTCAGCTGCTTTCCAGCCATCTCCTCCCCGCCCCCTCTTTCAGCTCCCATCCAGTCCGCATCTTCCCCCATTTCAGTCCCTTTCAGCAACCTCCTTCCCCCATGTCAGCTGCCTTCCAGCAACCTCCTTCCCCCATGTCAGCTGCCTTCCAGCCATCTCCTCCCCTCCCCCTCTTTCAGCTCCTATCCAGCCCCCACCTCCCCCCATGTCAGCTCCTATCCAGCCCCCACCTCCTCCCATCCAGCCCCACCTTCCCCCTATGTCAGCTCCCTTCCAGCCACCTCCTTACCCCCTCTTTCAGCTGCCTTCCTGCCACCTCCTTCCCCCATGTCAGTCCCTTCCTGCCACCTCCTTCCCCTTGCAGCCACAGCTCCCGTTTCTTACAGAGCGGCAGCTGCAATAATGTTAATTTAAAATAAAAACGGAACCAGTGCGGAGCTCTCTGGCCCTATGTGGAATCCCTGCTGTAGCATCCTGCATTTGAAAGGAAGTGATGCTACATGGGGTAGGATGCTGCAGCTGGGATTCCATAGGACTGGAATGCTCCGCACCAGTTTCCTTTTGTTTTTAACTTAGTGTTATTGCAGCTGTCACTCTGTAAGAAGCAGGAGACGTGGCTGCAAGGGGAAGAAGGTGGCAAGAAGGGACTGACAGCAGAGGTGAAGGTGAGGCTGCATTGGTAGGCAAAAGGACCCTAGATGAAAAGCTTGTTTTCTGTTCTGGCTGTTCCCAGTCTCGCAGCCAGAGCAAAAAAATGGCTTTTCAAGGGCTGGTTTTCAGTCTCTGCCGGGAGCTGGTCAGTTGTCATCCCTAATTTCTGTGTATTAAGAAAGAGAAAGTGCTCAGCTTGTGACCCTGATCTTAATGTCTTATGTTCCTTGCCCAGTGCGCACATCATGTTGGTGTTTCGAATGCATAATGAAGATCAGCTATTGGAGGTAGAGAATGAATGTGAAATGATCTTCATATAAACACTATTTTTCCATAGTCATCTTCTACTTGGTGCATGTCATATTAAATCTGAGTACTGCTGTTGTGACCATCCTTGAAACATGCAGTTCGTAAGGGGGCATACACATTATTACAGAAAATGTATGATTAAGAGAAATACAATATTTAGACAGAAAAGAAAATTGATTTAAGAATATAGCTAATCAAGAAAGATACAAGTTGATGGTTTGAGGATTTTTACAGGTTCTGATGCCTTAGTTGGCTGAGTGGTATTTTGAACTATAAAATTTTACTTTATGTCCTGGCAAATTAGGAGAAAAGTCAAATCTGTTATTTGTAAGGCATATGTTAAGTATAAAAAAAGTTCTTTGACTGTATTTCTGAACAAATTAATTCTGCATAGCAATATTTTTATTTGTAAGCAGCCTTAAAATTCCTTTGGCAATTAAAATGAATGATTAGATGGACATTGAGTTCTGCCCTTCCAACATTTACTTTCTGAAAATCTAGCACCATCAGGGTGATTGAATACAGTAAAGTTACTCATGAGAGTGGAGAGTTTTGTTGAAATGGCCACAAGTAGGAAAACAGATTTAAAGGTATTTGTTTTCCAGGTTGAATCTTCAGCTGTCCTGAATGAATCTGCCCTTGGTTGATCCCTGAAGCTAAGCAGGGTCAGGCCTGGCTGGTACTTAGATGGGTGATCTTCTTGGAATAGCAGCATGTGGCAGAAAGGCCTGGCACTCTACTTGGCAAGAAAATACAGGGATTGGGTCACCAGGAGTCGGCATTGATTCAACGGCACATATTCCATTTTGCACTTGCTTTTCAGGGCTGAGAGCAGAGGTGCAAGAAGAAAGCAGCATGGCAGACAATGCAACACATGAAAGTCTGCAGCCCAATGATACAATTAGAGAGACTTTGGGTGCGGAAGCAGCAAATTTACAAGTGATTAGGAGAAGGTTCACAGATGGTTCCTTAAATTCAAAAAGGAGTTTGCGGAGGGGAGAGGACAGAGATGAGAGCTGTGGGCAGAACTGCAAGCAAACTTTGAGCTCGGCAGCTTGCCAAAGAGTGTGATATGCACATGGGCAAGCGTGTGAGGAGATTGGGGAGGCAAACTGGCAAATGTGCAAGATAGATGCAGCCTGGGAATAGTTGACACTGAAATTGGAGGACTTAGAAAATGGACAGCGGCACAATAATTTGCATATTCAAGGAGCAACTGAGGGACTGGAGTTCTTGGACTGCAAACAAGTGGCAGCTGTGCTATTTCAGGCCTTTGTTGCAGAAAGGTCAGCAGGATGAGATACGGGTAGATATTAAATTGGATGGAGTCCATCATTCCCTGGGAGCTCCTAGGGGAGATCTGTCCAGGGATATAATTATCTGCATGACTTTGAGCTTAAAGAAAAAATGTCAGCCAAATGAGATTGGTGAACTAGTTGAAGTGGGAGGGTCATCAAGTAGCAGTCATGTTGCAGAGAAGGCATGACTGCATGATCAACCTTACCATTCATGTTCTTGTGTAAGACTTTTACCCACTAATCAACTTACATAACTGATACCTTTGCTTTTGTTGTAACTTATACCATTTTTCAGCTACCGTTTATTTTTAGTTATAAGTTACACTTTTGTTTACCCAGTCAGTCCTCTTTTGCTATAAGTTACTCTTTTGTTTATCTGCTTATTAAGTTACATGTAAATTTCCAGTCCCATGTTATTTGTAAACTGCTGTGACTTGTACATACAGTGGTATAAAAAAGTTGTTAAATAAATAATTATAGCAAGCCTAAAACAATATTAAGGTTAGGTGATTTTTCCCGTTCACTGTCAATGGTATGACATGGAGAGTGGCAAACCTACGAGAGGCAGCAAGGGAGCTAAATGAGGCTGATATTAGTGATATGGACATACCCTTGGAGGAAAGCCCAGTGCAGAAATGGGAGAAATGGCAGACAGTGACCAAGGGCAACAGGCATAAAACGCAAAGTCTGGAAAGAAGGATGCAGCAACTTAAAGTTAGAACTGTGAAGTTGTGATGCATATGAGATGATGTGGTTTTTGGAGAGAGAATGGGTTGTCTGTGTGGTAAATTGCATAGATGTTGGTTGATTTGTTAATTAGCTGTCAGGGCTTTTCTTGCCTATGGGTGGTAAGGGATTGTAGGTGGTGTGATTGATTACTGTGAGATTGTGAATGGGAGTGACTGAGGGGTATTGGAAGCTACGGTGAGGGGCAGGGGTGGCCCAAGGGGGGTGCGAGGCCATATGTGGAGACTCGGTGTGGGGCCTCATTTGCATAAGGGACCTTATTTGCATAAATATTTGCATAATGTTACCATTCACTAACTTTTAGTAAACATGCCTCTTAATGAGTGTATGGATAAAGAAAGACTAAAAGATTTCTACATTACTATAATCCAGGCACATTAGGAACTACTACAAACACTGCCCATTTAGAACCCATAGCAAACCCGCCGTATCCTAACAGCACTACCAGGACTCACAAAGCACCATACCCTACCTATCAAAAGGTAACACTAAACCAATACATTTCAGAGAATAACAATACATGACCTACTGGGGAAAGAGAACAAGTGGCAATGTCAAATAGGAATTACATAAACAGAATACCTCAGCTCAGTTACACATGCAAAACATAGACCATCACCAAACAAGAAATCACAATTTAGAAACAGGAAGACAATAATTAAACTGGGAACCCCAAAAGCCAAACTTGGAATGTACAACAACACTGTAGAAATAAAGCTATAAATTAATTTCCTCTTGTACTAAACAAAGCGCAGATGTTAATGATGCACATTTCCCAGAGCTGACATATTCCAGTTAATAAATTCAAAATAAAGAGATATTTTTCTACCTTTTGTGCATTTTTTTTCAGTTGCAATTGCTCCAGCCACTTTCCTTTGGTTTCTTCGTGTCTTCTGCTAACTCTCCATCGTCTGCTGTCCATTTGTCCTTTCTTCTCTCTTCTAGTTTTTTTTCCATTCTCTCTCTACATCTGCTTTAACATACTAATCTTTCTCCTTTTGCTCTTTCCTCATTCCTGTTTCATCCACTCAAATTTTACTCCTCCATCCTCAATCCCCACTTACTCTCCCAATATCCGGCCAATTGTAGATTTGTCTTCCCTCCCACACAAAATATTTTTTCCCTCTCCATTTCACTCTCCCAGCTCCATCCCATTCTAATCCTCCCCCCAACATCAGCTCCCTTCTAGTTCCAGCCCCACCCAGAATCTGCTCCATTCTAGTCCCCGCATCAGCCCATTTCCAGTCCTAGCCCCCCATAAGCCAATTTCCAATCCCTATCCTAGCCCCATCATCAGCCCATTTCCAGTCCTAGCTCCCCCATCCATTTCCAGTCCTATCCGAGTCCCTCCATCAACTCATTTCCAATCCCAGCCCCCCCCATCAGCCCATTTCTAGTCCTTTCCTAGCCCCACCATCAACCCATGTCAAATCCTAGCTCCCCTCCACTCAGCCCATTTCCAATCCAAGCCCCCCATGAGCCTACTTCCAGTTCTAGCCCCTCCATGAGTCCATTTCAATCCAAGCCCCCACCACAGCCCATTTCCAATCTTAGCACCCCCCCAACAGCCCATTTCCAGTCCTATCCTAGCCCCTCCATCAGCCCATTTCCTGTCCTAGCCACCCCACTCAGCCCATTTTCAGTCCTAGCGCCCTCCCCTCACAGCCCATTTCCATTGCAAGCCCCCCTCCCCATCAGCTATTTGCAGTTCAAGCCCCCCCTTCCACTCAACCCATTTCCATTCCAAGCCCCTGTCCCCATCAGCTATTTGCAGTTCAAGCCCCCCTTCCACTCAGCCCAGTTCCCGGCCTAGCAACCCCCCCATAGCCCATTACCAGTCCTAGCCCCCCCCCCATAGCCAATTACCAGTCCTAAGCCCCCCATCAGCCCATTTCCAGTCCTAGCCCCCCATCAGCCCATTACCAGTCCTAACCCCCCCATCAGCCCATTTCGTCCTAGTCCCCCATAGCCCATTACTAGTCCTAACCCCCCCATAGCCCATTACCAGTCCTAAGCCCCCCATCAGCCCATTTCCAGTCCTAGTCCCCCATAGCCCATTACTAGTCCTAACCCCCCCATCAGCCCATTTCCAGTCCTAGCTAACTCCCCTCACAGCCCATTTCCATTCCAAGCCCCCGTCCCCATCAGCTATTTGCAGTTCCAGCCCCCCTTCCACTCAGCCCATTTCCATTGGAAGCCCCCGTCCCCAATATCTATTTGCAGTTCAAGCCCCCCTTCCACTCAGCCCATTTCCAGTCCTAGCCCCCCCATAGCCCATCAGCCCATTTCCAGTCCTAGCTCCCTCCCCTCACAGCCCATTTCCATTCCAAGCCCCCCTCCCCATCAGCTATTTGCAGTTCAAGACCCCCTTCCACTCAGCCCATTTCCATTCCAAGCCCCCGTCCCCATCAGCTATTTGCAGTTTAAGTCCCCCTTCCAGTTCCAGTCCTAGCAACCCCACCCAGCCCATTACCAGTCCTAGCCCCCCCCCCAATAGCCTATTACCAGTCCTAACGCCCCATAAGCCCATTTCCAGTCCTAACCCCCCATCAGCCCATTTCCAGTCCTAGCCCCCCATAGCCCATTACTAATCCTAAACCCCCCCATCAGCCCACTTCCAGTTTTAGCCCCCCCCCCATAGTCCATTGCCAGTCCTAACCACCTCCCCCCCCCCATCAGCCCAGGTACATTTAAAAAAAAACAAACCAGCTGCCGCTGTGGCAGCAGCAGAATCAAGCATCCCGCGGGGCCCTCTCTGCAGCTTCAGCTCCCTCAGCATCGGCTTTCAGAGCCGTGAAGGGAGAGTTTCCCTTTCTCGCGGCTCTGTTAATCCCGCCGGGGCTGATGGGATTTCCCATCAGCCCCAGCGGGCTTATCAGAGCTGCGAGAGGTCAGAGAAGCTCTCCCTTCATGGCCCTGAAAGCCGATGCAGAGGGAGCTGATGCAGCAGGGAGGGCTCTGCCGGGCAGGGGGGGGGCCCCGTGGGATGCTTGATTCTGCTGCTGCGGCAGCAGCAGCAGCAGCTGTTTTTTAAAAAATAACTACTTGGGCTTATGCAGAATGTTTTTTGCGCGGGGCCCCCTGAAACGCGGGGCCCTGTGCAAAAAACATTCTTGCTCAAGGGATGGGCCGGCCCTGGTGGGGGGGGGGGGTGCCCTGAATGTGGGTTGTGACGCGAGGTGATCAAGCAGTTAGGTGACACTATTAAGGTAGTGATGAGGGGTGTTTGGTTGATTGGGTGAGAGAGAGGTGGGATGAAAGGTTGGATGTATGTGGTTGTATGGGTTGATTTCTGGGTTGGGAGTGGGCTTGTTTCTTATGATCTGAGGGAAGCTGGATCTGGTGAAGTGGGGATCACTGCTTCTGCATACGAGGCCACAAAAGGTATGTGGCATAGGGTATATGAGGGTGATGGAGAAAGAGGGAGGGGGAAGTGGCTTTTTAAGAAGGGCATGTTTGCTTATGCTTGATTTTACTTAATGGCTCTAAATGGGGGTGGGGGGATGTAAAGAGGTAAAATGTGGAGTCTTAATTCCAAGGGTTTGAATTCATGGCATAAAAGGAGTTTTCTATTTAAAGAAGGCAAGAGAATGCATGCTGATAGTTTATTTATTCAGGAAACACATTTGAAAAATCACAAAATATTTATTGCATAGGAGAGACAATCTCCATATGTATTTAGCTGCAAACAAGCTGGCGCCAAAAGCAGGGTGGAGGGCCTATTAATTGTGGCAAATTATGTGCATGATGTAAAACATATCTGCAGAAATGGTAAGGGGAGATGTGTTATTTTACATGTAGTTCCTAATGGGACTGCCCTGGTCCTGATCTGTATATATGCTCCCAGTCTTAATCGGAAACCTTTTTTGATGAAGTTTGGTGTAAACTGCTGGAGTATGGGAATGAACATTTAATTGGGGCAAGGAGGGACTTAAATCCATGAGTTGATAATTCTAAGGCTAAGGACATGGGGAGCATGCATTCAAAAACTGAAATTGTTATTGGATCCGTCAAATTTAATAGATGGGTGGAAGAAGCATCATGGGAATCAAAGAAAACGTACAATCTTTTTGTACCTTCTTGACTCCTACAGTTATATTGCTGTGATATTGATAGATTGTAGTTTGGTACACCAAGTAGGGGACATATAGATACTTCCCATTACATGGTCCGATCATGCCACAGTTCCTCTTGAGCTAGATTAGGGGAATTTGGGGAGAAGGGGTTCAGTTTGAGAGACTTAATGAGGCTTTGCTGGAAAACCGAGAGATGTGTGCAAAGATTGAAAGATATCCTGGAATACCTTGAGATCAATAATATTGGAGGGGTCTTTTGGAGGGGGCATGGGGAATGGGATGAAAGCTCTACACTATTAGAGGCAGTTTTGTGTCTTCAGCTGCCCTTGTGACAAGGAAACAGGAAGCCAGGGAGGGTGAATTGAAAGAACAAAGTTAAAAAATTGGATTAAATGCGACAGATGTGTCCTTCCCACTAGAACATAAAAGAGGGGGCAGCGGCAGAACTTTTGGAGCTGGGGGTGAAGGAATTCTTGGTTCTGTTAGATAAGCGTAAACAAGCTCAGTTTGAATTTGGCAACAAAGCTAGTTCTTAGGTTATTGTTTTTACATTTCTGAAAAATTTGCATATTTTTTATATCATCTTTAATCCTTAGCTGGCGTTTAGGGAGCAAGTTGTACTCTCAATGAATACGTTGCTGTAGGTGCTGCTGGATTCCATGTGCTGTTCACAATATGCTTCTAACCTTGGTGATCAGTGGTGATATTTCTGGCCTCGTCTATGTTCAGTCGCTGGCTCCTTAGGTCTTTCTCGATGTGTTTGAGCCATGTTTTCTTCGGTGCTGCTCATTGAACCCTCCAGTAGCCAGGTTGCTCTCGCCAGAGGAGTTTGTATGGCTGGTGTTCATTCTGCAAACGTGGCCAAACCATCATGGTTTGCATTTTTGGATTTGTTTTTCGACTGAAGGCTGATTGTCGCACCTTGTCTGAATTGTCTTATGGCGATCACAAAAAGAGACACCCAAAATCTGTCTCGGGCATCGCATTTGAAAGACCTCAAGCTTGTTCATTTCAGGTTTGAACGGAGTCTGTTTCCAATCTCTACAGGAGAAATGGTAGGATCAGTGCTCAGAAGAGGTGAATTTTGGTCGGTGGAGATATTGGCCTTCTTCCAGAGGCCCTTAGTAACCCCTCTATCACTATATTTCAAAACGTTTCATTACAAAGTATCTTACAAAATCACTTTAACATTCAAAAGCAGGCTATAAACGGACCTCAGGTTTCACTCACCCTCCATTTGGCGAAATACATCACCATAGGGAAATGGCAGACACTTGCATCATAGGTCCTTAGCCTAAATAATTTATTCTTTATCCTAATAAATACAAAAACTCATTTATTTTAAGAAAGCTCTACATTCCACCAATAAATTCTGCAGGATTCACATAATACTACACCAATATACAATCATACATCCAACGCACTCTCTTTTAACATATACACATACTTCACAGACTACCACAGGGAGTGTCTGCTGTACTCTGTACAATTAGTAATAGCGCCCAGTACTCCTTAAAGCCGGCAACGATGTTCACAGCATCTTCATCCAATGGACTATACGCCCAAACAGGTGTAGTCACATCTACTCACGATTTACAATAATGATATGCTGAAAAGACAAAAATATGCTTCTTTAGACAAACAGCATCACCCGGCTTCAAAGGAGAAGCAATCTGGTACTTATCTATTAAAAGCCCAGCTTCAACGCATCCCTGCAGTCACTGGCAAGTAACATCAATAGTCGCCGTCCGACAAAAGCTTTTGTTTCGCCACCAGGCTTCGTCAGGAACCAAAACTATTGAATAGCCCATATACAGCAATTTTATATTTAGACACATATAATGCCTCCTCAAAAGAACGCTATACTTCGGTGTCTGATGTCATCAAATTTAAAGCACTAGACCACCAATCGGCTCACCAGCCGCTAACCCAACCTCATACATTCAACAACTTTATACAAAAAACAAATAACACCATTACAAAATGATAAAAAGAAGAAGAGAGAAGAGTGTACTGCAACAGTCATATTTGTCCTAAAAAAATAGAGACCAATCAATTTTATCATTCAACCCATAAGGGTCCAGAGTATTGAAAATGTAAATCCATTTCTGCTCCTTCTGTAATAACAGGAGTCCTCTATCGCCTCTTCGAATATTCAAAGGTACCACTTCAAGAACTGTACACTGAAGATCCTCAAAACTGTGATTAAAGGTAAGCCAATGTTGCACTAAAGGAGTTTCAGGCTGAGCTTTAGAGATACTATATTTATGCTCTGCTAGTCGTGTCCTCAAGGGACGAGTAGTTTCTCCCACGTACATCTTCAAACATGGACACCAGAGAGCATATATGACATATGCAGTATTGCAATCAGTATTCTCACATAAACGACGTAACTTCACTGCAGATTTAATATGAATCACATTTGTCATATACTTGCAAAAGGAACAACGACCACACCGTGTATGATGAAAATCTTCCCTTACAGGCTGTCGGCGAGGAACCGCTGGACATAAGCGGTCTCGCAAATTTCTACCTCTTTGATAAGCCACACGAAGGGAACTCCCAGATAATTTCGGGTGAGTCATCAACAAATTTCACCTCTTATGTAAAGCCGCAACTATGCGGATAGACAAACTTGAAAAAGGAAGAACACAAGTTATAGTGGATGATATATCTGACGAATCAAGGTCCTTTCGTGATGATCTAGGGCATAAAAGCCACTCTCGATGATTAAATTTAGCTCTTTTATAGGCCTTCTTCAACACTGAGGCCGGATAGCCTCTCTCTTGAAACTTTGCAATCATTACTTTAGCTTGTGACTCAAATTCCCGATTTGAAGAGCAAATGCGACGACATCGTAACAACTGTGAATAAGGGAAACTCTCCTTCAAGTGAATCGGGTGGAAACTCGAAAACTGCAACAACGTATTCCTGTCTGTTGGTTTTGTATAAACGGTGGTAAGAAATTTATTTGAACCCTTTACAACAGGGCCCAGGATACTCGGCCAAGGTCTCCCTCGACCTCCTGCTCGGGACCAAGGTCGTTGACGCCGGTGCTCTCGGCGTCTGGGCGGTTGGGGCCGAAGCCCTTGTGGCCGGAGTCCCTCGATTCCTCCTCGGAGGGATCGGCATGGGAGATGGAAGATGAGGAGTCCCCCGACACCCATCGGACCTGGTATGTCCCATCGGACTCACCGGGTTTGGAACCTCAAGCTGAAGAGCTCTATGCCCTCCAGTATGACTTTAACCCGAGGGAAGCCCTTACTGTGCTGATTCTGCTGATGCTGGAATGGCTGATGCTCCGCATGTGGGAGTCGCCGGCCTCGATGCCGGTTCTAAGCAAGCGGGTCGATTCCATCTATCGAGTCCGCAAGAGCCCTGGGTTCCAAAAGGCATAGCTGCCACACAACTCCATGGTTGTGGAATCGGCCATGCATAGGCTCAAGAGCCAGAAAATGCACTCCTCGGTGCCTCCTGGCCGGGAGGCCCAGAACCTGGATGCCCTCGGTAGAAAATGCTTCCAGGGCTCGATGCTTTCATGCCGTGTCCAAACCTACCAGCTGTAGAAAACAATACCAAGACGTGGGCAGTATTTGGAGCACACAATTTTTATTGGTCCTTAAAAAGGGGGGCCAAACCCAACACAGGCCGTGTTTCGTATAGTACTTCTTCAGGGCTTGAAGCACACCAAAAAACTATAAAAACATCATAAATACATTAAAAGTTACATATAAAAGAGTAAAAATTAAAACCATATTAACAACATGGCTAAAGAACGAATAAGATATATGAACTATAAGTTGGACACACAATAATAACATGCAAACAATAATAACCTGAAAACTAATAAGAAACTCGTAGGAAAATTAATATATTACCACATGTTAAAAGAATACTAATAAATAATAACAATGAATATGAATGTCTGAATAAAAATAATAATAAAACACAATATAGGTATGTTTTATGATCAACAAAAAGTAATATTAGATCATAAACGCTCTATAACACAAATCGTGTGTGTGATATAAGGACATGCAGATTATGAACATCATAAAAACTATGGACAATCATAAAAATGAATAAATAGTGATTATACTAAAACATACATGCATGATACATTAATATGTCCATAAATATCAGAAAAGGGGAGAAATCCAAAGGATGAAGATCCAAAAGAAGGGGGGAAAATAATTAAAAAATGATAAAGTTAAAATAATAAATATATAAATAATTAAATGAATTATTATATAATAAATAATAATTATTTTTATCACAAAGGAGCAGGAGTGGATGACGAGCAGGATTGAATAAGAAAACAGGTACCTGAGGACCGTGGGAATAACTGCCAACTGATATTGAGGTCAAAGGACCTTAAATGAAAAACAAATCCCTGTAAAATCCAATTGTATATAATTAGGAAAGGCCATGAAGGGGTGCAACAGAACATGCACATTTTAAGAACCACCGATGAGTACAACTATCTGTCTGTATTATGGATTATAATGTAACCAATGGGGTTGTTAATTCACAAAACTTAATTAAGCAGATGTTTGACCAAAAACATTTTTTAGACAAACCTCAAGGAATGTGTGTGTTTTTTACATGCTCTATATATATTAAATAAACCGTTATATATTCCCTTATATCCAATAAAAATATCTGTCACAACGTGTCCCGTGCAAAAGAGTATATGTGGAAATGCTACATATATTATAAACTTAGCTATTATGTATCCGCCAACTATAGAAACAATATTAGAGCAGCGCACAAGGCTAAAAAGCTAAGATATGTCTTGATATGCTTTCCCTTGGAATGTTGCTGCCTTACCTCCACCAGGGAGATGGGCTATGCTCCTTAGACCTGAAGGATGCCTATACACACATCCTCATACACCCAGACCACAGACAATATCTCAAATTTGTGTTGGGAGGAAAACATTTCCAATACAGGGTTCTACCCTTTGGCCTAGCCTCTGCTCCCAGAGTGTTTACAAAATGCCTGGCTGTAGTGGCAGCCTTCCTCAGAAGTCAAGGAATTTGTGTCTTTCCATACCTGGACGACTGGCTCATCAGGGGCCAGTCGCCTCAGGAGGCCCAACAGACCACTTCTCACACTATCAACCTGTTGCAAATCTGGGTTATGTCATAAACCACGCAAAGTCCACTTTGCTCCCCTCTCAAAACTTAGAGTTCATAGGAGCAAGATTGGACACCCTTCAGGCGAAGGCTTACCGAAGGACAGGGCACAGAGGCTGCTGGCCCAGGCACAACAGTTCAGGCGCAGGACTCAGGTCTCAGCGAGACACTTCTTGCGCCTTCTGGGCCACATGGCCTCCACAGTGCATGTGACCCCAAATGCCCATCTCCACATGAGAACAGCTCAGTGGTGCCTCAGAGATCAGTGGACTCAGCCCTTCGGCAGCCTCAGAGACAGGATAGCAGTGTCCAAACTACTGGTATAGTCGTTACAGTGGGGGTGTCAGGCACCCAACCTGCTCGTGGGAGTGCTTTTTCAGACTCCCTCGCATACAAGAGTGCTAACGACAGATGCCTCCTTGCTAGGCTGGGGAGCCCATTGCCAAGGATCATGCACTCAGGGGTTATGGTCTCTTCAGGAGTCTGGCCACCAAATCAACCTCTTAGAGCTGTGGGCGATCCGCCTAGCTCTTCAAGCCTTTGGTCATGTTCTCGCACATCAGTCTGTATTGATACCAGGTAGCAATGTTCTATGCGAACAAGCAGGGAGGTACAGGGTCTCGTATCCTATGTCAGGAGACACTGGACCTCTGCTCCTTTGCCATCAGGCAGGGTATGACTCTCAAAGCAGTGTACCTGCCTGGTCAGGAGAACTACCTAGCAGACAAGCTAAGCAGGATTCTCCAACCTCACGAATGGCAACTGGATCCAGTGGTGGCCCAGCGGATTTTCCACCGCTGGGGACATCCGTCCATAGATCTCTTTGCCAGTCCGCAAAGTCACCAGTTGCCCAGATTTTGCTCCAGGCAGCCACATCCTCTGAGGGTGGCTGCAGATGCTTTCTGATCTCCTGGTCAGGGGGCCTCATGTATGCGTTTCCTCCCACGCCTCTGGTGGCCCAGACTCTGTTCAAAATCCTTCGGGACAAGGCCTCTGTCATTCTGGTAGCCCCCAGATGGCCAAGACAACCTTGGTTTCTGCTTCTCCTCCAGCTGGCAGTGGAAACCCCACTCCCACTGGGGACGCAGCCCGACCTCCTGTCCCAGGAGCAAGGCTCTCTCTTGCACCCCAAC
The DNA here is from genome assembly GCA_033557465.1 of Ichthyophis bannanicus. Classification (NCBI taxonomy): domain Eukaryota; kingdom Metazoa; phylum Chordata; class Amphibia; order Gymnophiona; family Ichthyophiidae; genus Ichthyophis; species Ichthyophis bannanicus. Next base: position 119,860,213 of record CM066041.1, read on the forward strand.
CTCAGGTCCCTCAACCTGATGGCATGGCTGCTGAAAGGGTAGTGCTGGCTCCTCTCCTCCTACCTCAGAATGTGGAAGAAGTGTTACTGGCCTCAAGGAGGCAGTCCACTAGGAAATCCTATGCTTTGAAGTGGCGTAGATTTGAGGAGTGGTGTAGCCAGAACAATGAAAAATGTTGCTCTCGCTTTGTACCAGTGGTGCTGCAGTACCTGCTTCACTTCTCAGAATTAGGTCTCAAGTCTAACTCTGTCAGGGTCCACCTGAGTGCTTTGTCAGCAAACCACTCGCCAGTGGAGGGGCAACCTCTTTCGGCTCACCCCCTGGTGTCCAGATTCCTCAGAGGTCTGCTTCTTCTGAAACCCCCAATTTGTCCTCCGGCAACTGAGTGGGATTTGAATGTGGTCTTTCAGCAGCTTACTCGCCCACCTTTTGAGCCGATGTCCTCTTGCCATCTGCGCTTCCTTTCCTGGAAGGTGCGCTTCCTGGTGGCACTCACATCAGCCAGACGTGTGTGTGAGCTGCAAGCTCTCGTAACTGATAAACCTTACACAAGGTTTTATAGGAATAGGGTGGTCCTTCGCACTCACCCCAAGTTCCTTCCAAAGGTGGTCTCTTCTTTCCACCTCAACCAGGAGGTGATTCTTCTGACTTTCTTTCCCAGGCCGCATTCCAGCCGGGCAGAGGCAGTCCTGCATACCCTGGATTGTAAGAGGGCGTTGTGCTTCTACCTAGAGCGTACGAAGCGACATCGAAGGGCGACTCAGCTCTTCGTCTCGTATGATCCCAGTAAGCTGGGGTTACCTGTCTCCAAGTGTACGCTGTCCACCTGGGTGGCAAAATGCATTGCCTGGGTGTACAGGGCGGCCGACCTCTAGTTGCAGGGTCGAGTCACGGCCCACTGTGTCAGGGCTAAGGCTGCATCAGTGGCTTACTTCCGCTCTGTTCTGCTGGCAGACATCTGCCGGGCTGCAACTTGGTCTTCAAGCCAGACTTTTGCGGCCCATTACTGCCTGGATAGGGAGTCCCGACGGGACAGTGTCCAGGCGATACTCCGTAACCTATTTGAGGTTTAGGCAACTCCAACCCTCCGACCCTTTGGTGTCAGGCTACCGGGGGGTGTTGCTTTCTCAGCTGAATTCCTATTGCATCTGCTGTGACTTTTCTAGAGGGAGCCATTTTCCGCTATGGGTTCTCGGTAGCCTGTAGCTAAGGAGTCCCATATGTGAGGACTGACTTCCTGCTTGTTCCTGGAGAAAGCGTAGTTACTCACCTGTAACAGGTGCTCTCTAGGGACAGCAGGACTCAATCCTCATGACCCTCCCTCCTCCCCTGGAGTTGCAGTCCTATTATTGATTTTAATTTATTTTGCTGTCTTTTTATCTATGTCATTTGACTGAGCAAGATGGCACCCTTGGGCGGGAAGGGGACCGCGCATGCGCGATGCAATCCTAAAGGCTTTCTCTGAAAGCTGGGGAATTGCTCCGCACGAGGGCTCCATCAGCGCCGACATCGCCCATATGTGAGGACTGATTCCTGCTGTCCCTGGAGAGTGATATGCGGAAATATTTTTTTACGGAAAGAGTAGTGGATCCGTGGAATAGTCTCCCAGTGGAGGTGGTAGAGATGAGGACAGTAACTGAATTCAAGAAAGCATGGGACCAACACAGAGGATCTCTAAAGGCAAAAAGTGGACTGTTGTAGTTGTTATGGAAGGACAGACTAGATAGGCCATGTGGTCTTTTTCTGTCGTCATATTTCTATGTTTCTATGTTTCTAATACCTGTTACAGGTGAGTAACTACACTGTCCATACCTACTTTATCTTGTATGCAAGCCTCCTGGAAAGCGTGTGTGTGTTTTCTGGTTTTCTAGAGCTGATATCTCGATAAAATGAAAAAAAAAAAGATGTATTTGAAAAATACAACACATTTCCAACAGCTAATGCAACATCTAAGAAGACTGACAGAAATGAGTGAGACTGAATTAAGTTAGTAGATGACTGACTTTTCCCAACAGGAAACAAAATCACAGCAAAAAGCAGACAACTTCTGAAAACACAATGTGCATGGCTACTAGTAGCCCTGGAAACCATAAGAAAAGCTTCCACTTAATATATATATATTTTTTCCATTTAAAATTTTTATTAACGTTTTATAAGAAAATACAGTACCAACCAGTCGAAACCATAAATATACAATATGGTCCATATAAACTAACAAAGATCAATCCTAGCCTCAACTCCATTATACTCATACAATACTGCGGATATACTAACCTAACTGCCCCCCCTTCCCCCTGACCATCCTCCCAGCACATCCAGTACAAGCGTGGGAACCAAACTACCCAACTAACCCTCCCCCCTCCCACCCCCCCTTGTTCCTTGCCCATCCCCCCTATGTTATCTCCGAAACCCAGCTTCCACTCCACATTCACCCAGCAGCCTAACAGACCTCCCCATTTGCGGACATCCTACTCCCAACCCCCCCCCCTCTCCTTCCAGCCCCCCTCTAGCCAGCTCCAAACCTTCTTCCAATAGGCCACATTTTTCCCTCCCCTCCCCCGCCGCAGCTCCGTCAACTTGCACATCAAGCTCACCTCAGCCACTCTGCGCACAAAGCCTGCCAACTGGGGGATGCTGTTCCCTCCCCAGTGCTAGGCAATCTCACATCTAGCGGCGGCTATACAGTGATTTAGAACCCCCTCCTCCCTTCGCGAGAGACCTTCATCGAGTTGGTGCAGCAAGCAGGCCTCCGGTTTCCCCTGAAGGTTCTGCCCAGTCATACCGTGGATCGCCTCCCAAACTTGCCCCCAATAAACCTGTAGCCTATCACACTTCCACCACATATGCATCCAATCCCCTCGTGCAGCACATCCCCGCCAACATAACTCATCCCGTCCCTTCCCTGCCTTAAAACGACGCACTGGAGTCCAGTACCATCGGTATAGAACTTTATAGGCGTTTTCCTTAATTTGTGACGCTATTGACACTGAAGCAATCTTCTGTATGAGCTTCTCCCAGCACTCCATACTCCAACACACCCCCAAATCCTCCTCCCATTGCAACATATATCGAAGCTTACCCTCTCCTGTCCCCAGCAGGCCTTTGTAAATTCTGGACAAAACCCCCTTTTTCCCACCCTGGCCGTTACATATCGCCTCAAACCACCCTCTGTTATCCCAAAGATCCTTCCATACCTTAGGCTGCCGCAAAAAACTCCTCAGCTGTGTATAAGCAAAGTGATCACTCCCTTTCAGCTTATAAAGGTCCCTAAGGCCTTCAAACTGGTGAATCCCCTGAGGGTGGATAACCTGTTGGACATGTGTTAACCCGGATCTGGCCCATCTACGTAAAACGTGCTCGTCAGGGCCCTGACCCCGCTCAAAGCATGCCTCAATAGTCATCCCCTGTATATAACCCTTATCTGGCACAAGTTGAGGTTTATTACGTTTCCAGATTCGCAAACCGTTCGCAACCATGGGACTCAAGCCGGGCAGGTCCAGTCCCCTATACCCCGCCAAATCGCTCTTTCAAGGTCCAATCCCCCGACCAACTCATACGCCATTTGGACCCAGGATTTGGGGGTTTCTCGGTGCCACTCATACACCACTTTGAGTTGCGCTGTCTCATAATATTTGCGTATGTTGGGAACCCCCAACCCCCCCTTCCCTCTGGACCGTTGCAAAACCTGCATGGCAACCCTAGGGTGTTTCTGTGCCCAGATAAAGCGATTAACCAACCGCTGTATCCTTTTTAAGCTATGTGGGGGGACCCATATGGGAAGCGTCTGAAATAAAAACAACAATCGGGGCACCAGCATCATTTTCACCGTCGCTATGCGTCCAAACCAGGAGAGGTATCCCCGTCCCCACCCCTCCAGCCAGCCCTCTATCTTCTCCAGCACCCTCTTATAATCCAGGTTGTACAGCTCACCAATTTTATTGCTTATCCAGATGCCTAGGTACCGAATACTACCCCGGGCCCACCTAAAAGGATACTTCTTGGCCAATGTGGTGGCTAGCCCATTGGGAACCATCAGGTTCAAAATTTCCGATTTCGTTTGATTAATCGCAAACCCCGATACTTTACCATATTCTTCCAGCTCCCACTGAACGATAGGCAGACTCACCCTAGGTCGTGCTAAACTTAGGATAATATCATCCGCGAACAATGAAATCTTGTAAGCCCTCCTCCCCACTGTGGTTCCCAAAATATCCGCCCTGCCCCTTATCCGCTGCGCCAGAGGTTCCATGGCTAGAGCGAACAGCAATGGGGACAGGGGGCAGCCCTGCCGTGTTCCCCGCCCTTGATCAAAAAAATCTGAATGGGCCCCATTGACCCGCACACATGCCTTGGGATGCGCATAAAGCGCCTCTACCCACGCTAGAAAGTCGCCCCCCAGCCCCACCTTCTCCAGCACCTGAAAGAGGAACGGCCAGGACACTTGGTCGAAAGCCTTTTCCGCATCCAGTGAGAGCAGGAGCGCCTCCTCCCCTCCCTTCTCGCTAGCCCATATTTTTTATTTATTTTATTTTATTTAACAGTATTTCTAAACCGCCTTATCTTATTAATCAAGGTGGTATCACCGCAAACAATCGGGTAAAGTGAGCGTGTTATTCATGCAGTGAGGGTGGAACTTCGACTTGAGTGTATGTTGTGTTGTGTGCGAGATTAGTTTGAGCTATGTACAATGTGCGCTGTATACATTGGGGCTATAAAACATTTTCTATACATACAGTGTTAGGAGGTATCATGTGCTGTTATACGTTCTCTGAGGTTATGTGATGTGTCCATAGTGTTCTATGAACAGCATGGTCTTCAGCTGTTTTCTAAAGTCTTTGAGGTCTGTTGTTGCCCTCAAATCGTTTGGGAGTTTGTTCCATATTGTTGGAGCAGCCATGGAGAGTGCTCTGTCTGTTGTGTCCTTGCGTGTGTGTTTGAGTTCACTTGGGGTGCTGACTCGGTTGTGTGTTTGTTTTCTTCTTGGACGTGTGCTGGTGTCTGGTTGTATGAGGGTGTGCAGGCTGTTGGCTGATGTGTGCTGATTTATCTTAAATAGGTTTATGATAGTTTTGTATCTGATGTGTGAACTGATTGGGAGCCAGTGTAAGTCCTTCAAGATGGGTGTGATGTGCTCCTGTCTTGCTGTTCCAGATATTATTCACGCTGCAGTGTTTTGTGCCAGTTGGAGTGGCTTGAGGGCTTGTTTTGGTAGTCCAAGGTATATCGGATTACAGAAGTCCAGCAGTGGGGTTATCAGTGCTTGACATACGGTACGGAAGTGTTCAGGGGCGAGGAGTGGTTTCAGTCTTCTGATGATTCGCATCTTGTAGTAGGCTTTTTGGATTGTTTTGTCTATGTGTGGCTTGAGATTGAGTTTATTGTCCAGAGTAACTCCGAGGTATCTCACTTCTGATCTTATTGGTATAGTAGTGCTTTGTATCTTTATATATGGTGGGTGTATGAAGCTTTGGTTCCGAGTGATGATTAGAGCCTCGGTCTTGCCGTAGTTGATTGCGAGGTTGTTGTTTTGACACCAACTTGTCATTTGGGTAAGGCAGTATGTTATCTTAGAGAAGTCCGGTTTGTCGACTGATATTGGGGTGTATATCATGATATCGTCTGCATATATTGTGTATTGAATGTTGTTCTCTTTCATGATGTCGCATATTGGTTGGATGTAGATGTTAAATAGTAGTGCTGAGAGTGCGGATCCTTGAGGTACTCCTTGGTGGACATTTATGGGTCGGGAGGTGTTGTGGTCCACCTTGACCTGTAACTGTCTTTCGGTTAAGTATGAATGGAACCATTTCAAGGTGACACCATGTATCCCAGTGTTCTTTAGTCTTTCCAAGAGTGTGTTGTGGTCCACTGTGTCGAAGGCTGAGGAGATGTCGATGAAGATCATTATGATTCCATTCTTGGTGTTGTCAATTATTCTTAGGATGCTGTCGAAGAGGTAAATCAGTAGTGTTTCGACTCCATGGTTGGGACGAAAGCCGTGTTGGTTGTCATCAAGTGTTTCATGTTTGTCGATGTGCTCCTGTAGTTGTAGTTGAACTGTTTTTTCGATGATTTTTGCCAGGAAGGGTATGCTGGAAATTGGTCGGTATGCTGCTGGGTTTTTTTTGTCGAGAGTTGTTTTCTTTGTGATTGGTCTTACTGAGGCGAGTTTTAGTTGCTTTGGCATGAGTCCTTGAGTGAGTGAGTTGTGCACCATGTTGTGTATGGTGTGGATGAAGCTTGATTTGGTGGCTTTGACCCATGACACTGGACACGGGTCTGTAGGGGCAGTGCTTGTGTTGATTGTGGAGATGATGTGGGATAGCTGCTCTGTTGAGGGTGAGTAGAATGTGTCCCAGGTTTTGGTGTGTACGTCTGTCCTGGTGGTTACGCTGGGTGTTGTTCGCTCTGCGGAGTGAAATTTGTCCTTGATGTGGTCGGCAAATTCCTGTGGATCTATTTGTACTTCCTCTTCTGTTGTTTGCTCTTTTGTGAGGATTTTTACGATTTCGAAAAGCTCTCTGGGTTTGTTGATGGAAGTATTTATCATGTTTGTGTGGAATTCCCTCTTTGATTGGTTGATGTGTTCATTGTATTGTTTTTGCCTTGTTTAGGTAAAGATGCTGGTTGTCTATTGTCTTGTTTTTTCTCCATCTCCGTTCAATCTTCCTGAGTTCCCTCTTTTCCTGTCGTATTTTTGCTGAGTACCATGTTTTGTTTTGTCTCCTGTTGTGATGGTGTTTCTCGGGCCCGCCATCAGATGATTTGGCGGCGTTAGCTAAAATGCTGTTCCAGCTGGAAACTTGCTCCTCCAGGTCGTCTGTTGTAATGGTCAGGTGTTGTATCGTGTCCTGTATGAATTTGTCCCTGTCAAAATTCTTGAATCATCTTTGTGTGTGATGTTAAGGATCTTCCTGATATTAAGGATCTTCCTGATATTATCCGCAACCCCTCGGCCTGGGATAAACCCTGCCTGATCTTGGTGGATCACTTTCCCGATAACTTTGTTCAGCCGTGCCGTAAGGATCTTGGCCAGGAGCTTGGCATCCAGGTTAAGCAAAGAGATAGGCCTGTAAGAGGCACACTCCCTCGGATCCTTCCCCTCCTTATGAAGCACCATGATGCCTGCCCAGCCCATGGTGTCTGCTAGCTTCTTGCCCTCCCGTGGTTGGTTGAAGAGTTTCACCATCAGCCCAATCAGCAGGCCTCCGAAGGTCCTGTAAAACCTAGTGGATAGCCCGTCTAACCCCGGAGCTTTCCCCAGTTTTAGCTGTTTGATCGCTTACTCCACTTCATCCGGCCGGATCGGAGTATTGATGGCCTCTTGGTCACTCACTCCCAGTTTGGGCAAGTCTATAGAGGCCAGATATTCTGCCCCCCTCCCAGCTGGGTGCAGTTCTTTCGCTTTATATAACTCTCGATAATAATCCTTGAAGGCCTCCTGGATTTCCCCATCTTTAGTAACCAATACCCCTCCCCCCCCCCCGTCGAACCCCTATTATATGTGAACGGAGCTTCTGCTGCTTCAGCCTCTGGGCTAAGTACCTCCCAGCCTTGTTCCCCCCCTCAAGTACCTCCTGCCGCAAAAGCTGCATCTGATATCTTATCTTTTCCGCCTGCAGCTCATTCAGTTGCGCTCTCGCCGCCAAAACCTGCCCCCTGTGTGCCCCATCACACCCAGACCCATCTAGTTCTTCCAATTCCAATAACCGTACCCGGAGGAGGCGCTCTTTCTCCTCCCTTTCTCTCTTTTTCCTCGCCCCCCATTTGATTAATATACCTCTTACCACCGCCTTATACCCATCCCAAATACCCCCCCAGGTGACCTCCCCATTGTCATTGAATCGAAAATACTCCCACGTACCTTTCTCCACTTCGGCTTGTATCTGCACCTCCTCTAAGAGGGATTCATTGAGTCTCCAAAAACGATTCCCCTTCCCTTCATCTGCCGCATGCAGCCAGACCACCACCGGGGCATGATCGGACCATGAAATGGACTCCATGTCCGCATCCTTTATTTTCCCCCCCACCTCTTTGGACACCCATATAGCATCAATGCGGGAATAGGAGCCATGTACTGGCGAGTAATAAGAAAACTGTCTCCGCCCTGGATGGTGCAACCGCCACGCATCGACCAAACAATGCTGTGTCACAAAATGACGATAACGCTTGCGGTCCCCTCTCTTTCCCTCCCGTGGCCCGGTAGCGTCTCGGGTGGGGTTCCATGTTAGATTAAAGTCACCCCCGCAGATCAGAATACCTTCCCCCAATTTCCCCATTTGCCCATTCAGGTTTGTCCAGAATTCACTCTGCCCCCCAGTAGGTGCATACACATTCACTACACAGTACCATACATTCCCCATTTTCACCCGTACCAACACATACCTCCCCCCTTTATCTCTTACCACAGTCTGCACTTGGAGCTTTGATCGTGTTGCAAAGAGTATAGCGACCCCTCCCTTCTTCTTCTCCAGTGTATTAGAAGCATGGATGCAGACCCTGTACCCTCTATGCTTGACCAGGTATTCGGTGGCCCTTGTCAAGTGTGTTTCTTGGAGCTTGACTATGTCCGCCTTCTGGCGAGAAAGCTCTGAATAGAGTTGTTGTCGTTTGAAAGGTGAGTTAAGCCCCTTAACATTGAGTGTAACTATTTTAATCTCACCCATTCTGCCACTCCCCCCCTTCCCCTATCCGCTTCTTAACCCCCCCACCCCCCCTACCCCCCCACCCTTCCCCCCTCTCATTAAGAGAGAAGCGTCTTCCATACTGGTGACCTGTTAACGGGCCTTGCCTGCTTCCTCCACCTTACCCCCCTATCTCGACACTACCCCCCCTACCTTCCTTGCCCCCTGTCTTCTCACCCCCCCTACTAACCTCCCACCACCCTCCTTCCAGACACTCAAGCCCCTCCCACCGTCCCCCAGCCTCTAAAAATACAGAGTTACCCTGAGAAAAAGACCCCACTGAATCAACAATACTCAATCCCAGTCCATAGTTTCAGCTTGCGTCCTGCTCCGCCGCTGGTAGTCCTGGGCTTTCTCTAGTCAGCCTCGCCGCCCTCCTCCCGGCCGCGGGGACTCTATGCCATCTCTGTAGGTTCCTCTGCGCATTTGTGGGTTTTGCAGATGCGGTCAAATCTCCTGGCGGGGGTCTCCCCCCTTCTGGTATATTAGTTAACCCAAAGTCTCGGAGGACAGTCCACGCTTCCTCACTGGTTTATACTCTCCTTGACTTCCCCCTGCAGGTGACAAGCAACCCGAAGGGAAACAGCCATTTGTAGCGAATGTCCTCTTTTCTCAAGTACGCTGTCAACGCCTTCAGACTGCGCCGGCGCTGCAGCGTTCCCGCAGAGAGGTCTTGAAATAGCTCCAGAGGATGTTCCTCCCACGTGATCTGTCATACTTTCCTCGCCGCTTGCAACAATCTTTCTTTTATCTTGTATGAACGTAGAGAGACCACTATATCTCTGGGTTTATTATCTCGTATCGGTCCCAAGCCCCGGTGGGCTCGCTCAATTTGGGATGAGTCCATCGGTATCTCATCTTGTAAATACGCAGCCAGCAGCAAAGATTTAAACACCCTCAACAGAACATCTTCACAGTTACGGTACTGAGGTTCCTCTGGAATCCCCCGGATCCTTAAGTTACATCACCGGGACCTGTCTTCCAGGTCCTCCAGCTTCATCTGCTGATCCACCTGGTTCTGTTGGAGAGTCTCCCAGCACTGCTGGAGGTCCACCATTTCCTCTCCTTGCTGTTCCATCTGGAGCTCCATCTCCTCCACTCTATTGCTAATGTCCACAATATCTTGCCGCAGTGACTGTATTGACTCTTTAAGTTCATGCTTCACTCCACTTATTTCGGTTTTAATCTCATCTTTCATGTCAGTGAGCCAGGCTTTTAATTGGGACAGATCCCCCAATCCAGCTCCAATATCCAGCTCCTCTCCCTGATCTTTGTGGTCTCCCGCCTGTGTTCGGCACTCTTTCTCCCCCTCTTTTCCACCTTTAGCTGTCGCATACGGGGACCGAAAGTCCGCCAATTTTTTCCTTGCTGCTACAGCCCCCTTAGTTTTCTTCATGCTTATGTGTGGGGCCTTGATCTTCCCTGGAATCTCAATCTTGTGGGGGGAACCTCCACCTGGCTGCACCCCCAGGTTTGCCACTCACAGTCCGCTCTGCTGGGCTAGCGCTGCTAATCTGGAACCGCGCCGTCAGCCACCAGATTCCCCGCAGTCCCCTCTCCGTGTCCCCTTGCCGGGGTCTGCTTCTTCACAGAGCCGCTCTCCTTGGTATTTTCTCACTCCGCACGTGGCTGCCCCCCTGGTCAGCCTCCTGGTGCCTCAGACTCCGCGCCGTTCTGTCCCACCGCCCTCTGACACTGCACTCCGGGCTGCTCTCCTGCTTTTCTCCCCGGGTTGGAATGTGTGCTCCCACCTTACTCAGGGTCTCTGCTGACCTCCTTCTCACTGACGCTTGCACTGCTGTCAGCTGCGCTGTGCACTTGCCTCCTCTCCGGGGTCAGACTTGGCCTCAGGCCCTGCAGCTGCCACCAGCTGCCTCCGGCTGCTGGTGCGGTGTCCCGCCTCCTCTCCGGCGCTAGAGCTTCACCTCTTTGCCCTGCTACTTCCCAGCGCTCAACTTCCCGCCACCTCCAAAGTCGGGAGGAACAGCGTCCAGCTGCGTCGGGTCTTCCGATCGTCTGATCTCCGAGTCTCTGCCGCTCCTCCTCACACCGGGCAGGCCGCCACTGCTCCACTCTCACTGCCGCCGCGCTTGTTCACCACGCGGTCGGCAGGGCCTCCCAGGCAGCTCACCAGCGCCACGCGTTCTGGCTCCTCGACGCGGCCGCTGACTTCACCACGGTGGCAGGATGGCTCGGGGCTCTTCGCCTTCTCTGCCCTTACTTGGGGCACGCCAATTTCCACATTTTAGGGGTAATATTTCCCCTTTTTGCACAGGCTTTGGCGGCGCCGAGTGTTCACACCGCCATTAGCCCCGCTGACGTCACCGGAAGTCCCACTTAATATTTTATTGCGTATCAGTATGGTCTCTCTGTCCCTATTACTCACTTAAAGGACCTATTGATTGGAATTTGGTAGCATGTAGGTTAGCAGGTACTGCAGTTCAGAGAGCTGTAACATTAATTTACTTCATTCCATTCAATCTTTTATTTTCTTTTTCCACAACGGTTTTTTGCTCCTGTAATTTCTTTGTTCTTTTTTGTCTCAGCTCAATCAGACCTTAACCTCTTCTGTGGCTACAGCCTGTGATGAACTTTCATTCACAACTCTCTGGGGCTTTTCCTCAATTCCCTGTTTCCTTTGTCCCAACCATCATGGTGGCGATCTTTGGCCAAGGGCCACAGACCACAGTCCCTTCTGGAACCTAATATGCCTGTATCCTGAGTCTGGCCAGTAGGTGTCATTCTTTATGTGATGTATAGAGGGACTGCGCCCTCCTCCCACTCCTACTGCCATAATTATTTTCTCTGCAGCATCCAAAGCCTTGGCTGGCCTGAGATGCAGAAACCAAGTTCAGGAATCAAACCTAGATCTCCCACAGGGCAGTACACAGCACTGGCACTCAACCATTAATAATTTTCTTTTCTTGATGACATTACATTTTTTTGCATTGATATGGCACATATAGTTTTTATTAATGTATCATGCTTTCATGGGCAAATCTGCCGCATATTGACTTAACATTTTAAAATCTGCGGCCATGCTTTGAATGGTGTTGGAGGAAGTTCCCTGCAGCAAGGCCCTATTTTCGGCTGCTGACAAAGACTTCTTCTAAAGGTGACATTTTCTTCACTTGAGTGCTTGGGTCTTTTCATTTTGCTGGTTTAAATGTGAGCGGTGTGTGTGCTTCTTGACTGTATTCAGTACCCTACACTAGAGCAACCTCTTGCTATGTTCCTATAGCAGGGTGTTATTTGAACATTAATTCATTGAAACTGTAATATTAGGGAAGCTGACCAAGTTACCCAGTTCCAGGAGTGAGGTTTCTGACAATCTCATCCTGATTCATTACAGGACCAGTAGCACAGATTCCAATGGTTACATTCAGGGACTATAAATACCACACTGCATTGCAATGCAAATTTAAAACCAGAATTGGCAAAAACACTCACTCTTGGAACTGGGTACCTTGGCTACTCTGCACTCAGTTGCAAATATAAAAGAACTCCCCACCCCCAGGGTGGTGGTTGTTTTTTTTTTGGAAATCACTTCCATCTCCTTATATTTGGAAGTCTTAATACATTTACAGAAGTTAAAAATCCACCTAGTTGAAGCTAGCTGACATGCTACCATTGTTTGCATTCTCAAATGAGCCCTGGCCTCATTACCATGTCCACGTGGAGCAGCATGAGATCCCCATAGCTGTTTAACCTCGATGTGTTGGGGTGGAAATTGATAGAGCAGGGCTTGCATGCTGTGGAGGGTCTCCCTTCTCTTTTCAGAGGGAATGGGCTAGATGAACTAGAATAGACAGATTAAGATCGTGTTGAAATGAAAAAATTTCACAATCCCTCGACTTTCTGGCCTAGAACGCCTTTGTCCCCAGGAGAACAAATGCTGAAATGAAACTGTTAGTGTGTAACTGGCACAGAGAATCCTTCTAAATCCTGCTGCAGCGGCTTCCCTGGGGATAACTCATTCTGTCTCCAATGTGCAAAACCCTAGCCCAGAGACTCAACAAAAATATTAAGTTAAAGTCACCCAATGGGTATCAATAGAAGAATGTGCTCAGGTTTTGCCAAATAGCTTACTGCTGTAAAAGGAGTTATATTTGAAATATTCATAAGCCAGATATTCAAGGCATGCATACTACCAGAGATGATGCATTTACATCTTTCATTCCATCTACACATCTCTCCAAACACCTTTTCATTGAAATGTATGCATACCCAGAGTTGCCCAGTTCCAGGAGTGAGATTTGTTTTGCCAGTTCTGGTTTTAAATTTGCATTGCACTGTAGTATGGTATTTGTAGTCCCTGATTGTAGCCATTGGAATCGGTGTGCAGGTCCCATAGAACAGGAGTGGAGGGGGGAGCCTAGTAGTTAGAGCAGTACCCTAAAAACAGGGAAGCCAAATCTCACTGACACTCCTTGTGGCCCTGCACAAGTCACCTAACCCTCCATAATCTCAGGTCCAAACTTAGATTATCAGCACTCTTGGGGCAAGGAAATACCCAAAGTACCCAAATGTAACTCACCTTGAATTACTACTGGAAAGGCATGAAGTAAATACAAATATGTATTTGAAGAATGTTAGGGTCAGTAAACTCAAGCACAACACTTCCCAAAGTATGGTAGCACGTTTCTCCATACAAAAAAATGCCTTTTAAAGGTTCAGTGCTGATTTTCTTGGTGAACACTTACATCTTGTGTCATTCATCCTTTAAAGAAAATCTGGCATATCCCAATGGATAGAATCACACAGGGATGGAAGTGACAGAATTTGCAAAACAAAAGAAAAACATCTTCAAAAATTAGATCAACCAATGAGTTAAAATAAGTGGCAAATATAAAAACACAGAGACAAATACAGAGTGTTGCTCCAGGAACCCTTTGTCAATCAAGAATGGACACATGCATGATTAAGGAGAGGTGAACTAAAACCAAAGGATGAGAGGTTGATAGTTGCAGCCCAGGACAGTGGCTTATGATGAGATGATTTACAGTGAGCGTTGGAAAAAACTGGCAAAACAGTCATATGTCGATTCTATGGGAAAGAGCTGGAAACAGTGACTCACCTCATTGGTGGCTGTGAAGTTCTCATGGCAGAAAATGTCTATACAGAAAGGCAAAATAAAGTAGCATGCTTCATCCAATGGAAACTCTGTAAACACTGCAACATCACTGTGCCTGAAAAGCCCTGGGATCATGACCCTAAAAGAATTACAGAGAATGAAGAGGCTATGATCACCTGGGATACTCCCATTCTGAACAATAAAAAGCTGGATGCAAGGAAGCTGGATATAGTGGTAAAGGAGAAAACCACCAGAACGACATAGAAGTGTCAGTTTCAAATGACTACTCTGTGAATTGCGTTGAGATGGAGAAAATCTTCAAATATCAAGAAATGCAGTCGGAGACCAAGAAAATGTGGCAGAATGATATCGAGTTATTTCCCATTTGGTTGGGTGCCACAGGCTTAATTAAGAAGAATTTCCAAGCACATCTTGACAAATTACCCATACACATAACATCTTACAAATTCCAGAGGGAGGCTCTCTTTGGCATGATGCAAGTACTATGCCGAGCATTAGCTTTAAATATGAGAGACTGAGATCATACTCCGCATATCCTGCCTTAGAAATGAGGTTCATGACTGTCATGGTATGTATAAAACTAACAACACACACAACAGCTGTTGAGAGCCTATGAAAGAACCAAAAAGAAAAAAACCGCTCTCTATATAACACTCTAAATATTTTATTATACAAAAACACCAATATCAGAGAAATCAATTCCAAGCATAATGACCTCAGATGGCACAACCCCTCATTTAGTGAAATTCACCATAGGGTGTTGATAGACGCTCACATCACCGGTCAAGCCTCCTCCAAATTCTAACTAAATTCACAAAAATCATACAAATTTTCAAACAACCACTAATTAACCAATGGGATAAATATATCTAAATCTAAAAAGAGATATATACACATTCACACAACATTCACAAACAACCAATCTACTTATAAAATGTGTCTGTGGTATAAGTACACACAAGGTACTAGCAGGGCTGAAAGCAGCCAAGATAGCCCGGATGTAACACCTGCAAGAATAAAACCAGAAACTGAAAGAACTCGCTTAATAACACCAGTAAGGTATTAAAAAAACTTATCTCATGACTGAAGTCTTGCAGCCGACTGGGTTCTCTGCCCTCCAAACGGACGCGTAGTACAAGAGGTCAACTCCAACCTCCAACGCGGGAAATAAACCTCACAGCGATTAGCAGCACTACCATTCATCATCAAACGACCGCTGCTCTACAAAAGCTTTCGTTTCGCCGTCTATCGGCTTCATCAGGAGCTATGTCGTGTAAAAATAAACACTGCACAATGGCTTCTCAAAATTTCCCGCTAACCTGAAGTCGGCGTGTGACGCGTCAGATATCTTAAACAACCACCAATCATCTTCACTTTCAGCCAGTAATGTGGTATCATCAGCATAGCGAAGGTTGTTGATGAGTCTTCCACCAATCTTCACACCTCTGTTGTCGTCATAGAATCCTGCTTCTCTGATGATTTGTTCTGCATATAAATTAAACAGGTAGGGGGAAAGTATGCGGCCTTGTCTTACACCTTTGCTTATTTTAAACCATTCTGTTTCTTCCTTGTTCCATTCGAACTGTTGTTTCTTGATCAATGTACAGATTGTGCAAGAGTACGATCAGGTGTTCTGGTATACCCATGCTTCTTTTTTTTTTTTTTATTGGTTTTCAGTGAAATACAATATCACAGAAAAATAAAGCAAATCATCAAAAACAAAACACAGCAAATACAAAGAAATACATTAGAATGGATGTAGTCCACATCAAGAGATATAGGCAGAGATAATATTATATACAATGATAATTTCAGAAAACAAGGCCATTCATAAGCCAACAAATTAGAAGGATCCATAAATACCCAGATATAATTCCCTTACCCTGTACCTACACGATCTACAATAAATTTCTCTAAATGTGAGACATCTACAAAAACAAAGAATCCCCCTCCTAGTTTACCACACATTTACAAGGGAACCGAAGAAAAAACTTCGCTCCCAACGCTAAAACCCTAGGTTTTAGCTGAAGGAATTGACGTCTTCGAAGTTGTGTCTCACGAGAAACATCAGGGAAAATATTTATAGATTGCCCACAAAATTTGGCCGTCTTAGTTTTAAAGAACGCACGCAAAATGCGCTGCTTAAGATCCACAGAAGGTAGCGTGACCATTAATGTGGACCTAGTGGAAATTGTGTCTGAGGAGTCTTCAAGAAAAGCAGTCAAATCAGATATAGGAGGAACAATCTCATCCAAGCCCCCCTCTTCAGTATTAACACATTTAGTACTTGCTAAAAGATAATAAGCATGCGAAATAGCAATTGAATCTGAGAAATTCAATATTTCCTTGAAATACTTATCAAGGAGAATTCTAGCGGATAACAATGAAGAATGAGGGAAATTTAAAAAACGAAGATTACAAGATCGGGACGAGTTCTCCAAGGCTTCCACTTTAGAGTGCAATATCAAAGAATCTTTGACAGCGGCGGCACTAGCCGCTGAAAGCAGATTTACCTGGGAACTCAACTTCCCTACAGCCCTATCTGTTAAAGTAACCTTCTCATCGAGCTGTTGGAAAGAAACGACAGCTTCCTGAGAAAATACACATAATGCATTTAACGTTAGGGACATTTTCTTATCTATAGATTGCAAAGCACCCCAAATATCTTTTAAAGTAACCTCTGCTTCGGGGAGCTTGGGAGTGAGCTCCAGTAAGCTGCCGGAGGCAGCAAGTTGTACTGGCAAAGGAAAAGTAACATTAATTTTGGATATACTTGCGGTTTCTGAAGACTCACCAGGCAAACACTGCCCTTGAAGCGGTAGCGGTAAGGGAGGAGGGGTTCTCCCACCAGAACATAGGGAGACCCCATCTGGGGAGGACTGCGCAAGGGGGAAAGGAGCGAAATGTTTGTCAAGAGGTCCGACCGGTTTATCACCGGTACTGGCCTCCTGACCTCTATTCGGCCCCTTTGCCTCCCACTTCCCCATAGCACTATGCTACAGAGTGGAAACACAATACCCCGCAGACGCTGCAGTGGCGCCAAAGGGGCGCTCAAGGGGCCAGTCTATCCACTTAGATCACACCCCTTTGAGCCACGCTCCGCGGTCAAAAAACTAACGAAAATAAATAAGGAAAAAAACCAAAGGACCCCGCCGAGTAGGAGGGTGCCCCGGGTGCGCCTGCCCGATCCTCAGAGGCACAGAAACCCCTGCACACACCAGCGAACCAGCAGCAGTCCCAGAGCAGATCACAGGCTCCAACTCCTTCAGCGTCTCTCTGCTTGCTCCGAAGAGCCACTCCCGAGGTAGATGGATTTAAAAGGTCCGTGGACCCCGCCGGATAGGAGGGTGCCCCGGGCGCGCCTGCCCAATCCTCAGAGGCACAGAAACCCCTGTATACACCAGCGAACCAGCAGTAGTCCCAGAGCAGATCACAGGCTCCAACTCCTTCAACGTCTCTCTGCTTGCTCCCATACCCATGCTTCTTAATGTGGCCCAGAGTTTCTCATGGTTTACACAGTCAAAAGCTTTGCTTTAGTCTGTAAAGCACAAATAGATATCCTTTTGATATTCTTTAGTCTTTTTAAAGATCCATCTCACATATGCAATGATGTCTCTCGTTCCTCGCCCTTTCCTGAACCCTTCTTGCACTTCAGGTAGTTCTTGTACCAGGTATGGTTGTAGTCTCTTTTGAATAATCTTCAGTAGAATCTTGCTGGCATGTGGGATCAGAGCGATTGTGCGATAATTTCCACAGTCAGTTGGATCACCTTTCTTTAGTATTGGTATAAACATAGATCTTTTCCAGTCAATTGGCCATGATGTTGTCTTCCATATTTCTTGGCAGAGCCTTGTAAGTACGGTAACAGCTGCATCAGATTGCTGTAATACTTCTATGGAATGCTATCAATGGCTGGTGCTTTGTTCTTTGATAAGGCTTTCAATGCTGCTTCAACTTCTTCTTTTATCACCAATGGTTCCCGATCATAAGGTACAGGTTGAAACAGCTATTGGTCCACTTGATCTTTATCATATAAAAACTCTGTATATTCCTTCCATCTTTTCTTGATCTTCTCAGCATCATTCAACATAGAACCTTGAGCATCTTGTAACATTCCAGTTTGAGGCTGGAACTTTTTCTTTAACTCTCGTAGCTTTAGGAAAGCCAGTCTTGTTCTTCCTCTAATAGTTTCTGCTTCTATTTCCTTGCATGCATCATTGTAGTACTTTTCCTTGTCCTGTCTTGCTGCACGTTGGAAATCTCTGTTGAGTTCTGTGATTGTCTTTCTTTCTCCTCTGGCTTTAGCTTCTCTGCGTTTCTGGGCAATTTTCAGAGTTTCTTCCATCATCCATTTTGGCCGTTTTTTATTTTTCACCTTTTGTAGAGACTTTTCACTTTCTTCCAACACAACCTTCTTGATGTCATTACATAACCCTTCTGGAGCTCTGTCATTTGTATCTAAAGCAGCAAATCGATTTTGCAGGCAGTCTTTAAATTCCAGTGGTATATTCTCAAGGTCATATTTTTCTGCATTCATGAGTGGTTTGCTCTTTTTCAACTTTAGCTTGAGTTTGCATACTAGTAGTTGATGATCTGTACCACAGTCAGCTCCAGGTTTTGTCTTTGTTGATGTTATAGAGCTTTTCCATCGTTGACTTCCACAGATGTAGTCAATTTGATTTTTATACAATCCATTGGGTGAAGTCCATGTATACAGTCGCAGCTTGTGTTGCTGGAAGAAGTTGTTTGAGATGAACAGATCGTTGGTCTTGCAGAATTCTATCAATCTTTCTCCAGCTTCATTTCTGTTGCCAAGTCCATATTTTCCAACTACTTTGTCTTCTTCTTTGTTGCCAACCTTTGCGTTCCAGTCACCCATGACTATCAGGATATCCTGTTTGCATGTTCTGTCAATTTCAGCTTGTACTTGTTCATAGAACTCTTCAATTTCATTCTCTTCTGCAGCTGTTGTTGGGGCATATACTTGAATTATAGTTGTGTTGATAGGCATTCCTCGTAGACGAATAGAGATTAAGCATTCACTGACTGCATTGTATTTCATTACAGTTCTTGCAAGTTTCTTCTTTATTATAAATGCAACACCATTTCTTCTTTGTCTTTCATTTCCAGCATAGTAGACCATGTGATCATCTGATGCAAAGTGCCCGATGCCAGTCCATTTCAGTTCGCTGACACCCAACAGATCAAGTTGTACACGTTCCATTTTATTCTTGACCACCTCCAACTTCCCTTGGTTCATGCTTCGTACGTTCCATGTTCCAATGTGTAAGACATCTTTACAGCTTCTGACTCTCGTTTCATGCGCAGCTACATCAGCAGTCAGACGTCCCGAGGGCTTTGATCCAACCACATCATAAATGCTGGCTTTACTCTTGAAAAGTCTTCAGCTCTTCCCCAGTAGCTAGTTGAGTGCCTTCTGACCTGGGGGTCTCATCTTCCAGCACTACAGCACAATTTGTTTTGTTGTAATTATCCATTGGGTTTTCAAGGCAAGATACAGAAGTAGATTGCCAGGCCTTTCTTCCGCGCAGTTTAAGTTTGGTGTTGTTGCCGTTGTCACAGAAATGTGATCCTCCACCGTTAACACTATCTCATTCTGCTGCTGCCAAGATTGGTGGTTTGTCTTGGTCTGGCACCTCAGCTGAGACCTGTCCATCTTGAGAGACCCTGCCAGTAGTTAAACTACCGATAGTTTAGCTCTCAGCATCACTGATGCACAGAAGCCCTCACAGCACGACAAGCTGCAAACCAAGTGAGGGAATGATTATTGAAACTTTTTTTCTGGAAACGGAATCTCCTGTTTAGAGGGCTGCTGGTTCGTATATATACGGACTTAGCAAGGGAAACCCAGAGACATCTCAGGGATTTTCTCCTGCTTCGCCCTGGGGTTCTTCAGCTGGTGGGGATTATTTTTCCTGAAACATGCCTGTAAATGCTTAGTGAAGTTTCACTCTATTTCTTATATCTTTTATGACCCCACCCAACTGATGGCTTTCATTAACACTCGGTGTCTAGAGTCCTCTGTTGATTCCTCTCCTGGGCTCGCTTAATTTTTGGCCTGTATTTCGAACTCTTGTTTCTGCACGTTTTATTGTAATCCCTCTCATTTGTGAAAGATCCTGTAATGCCTGAAATTCTACAGCTGATAAATTCTTTGGCATATTTTCAAACCTAGATTCCATCTGAACCTAAGTCATATAATATTAGGTGCTTAAAAGTATACATGATAGGGTCTAAAGGCCCAGGAGGAGTCCAATTAGATTTAGAACAAATTAAAGACAAATCTTGAGTATGTGGTTTACTGTGGAAAAAAATTTTAAGTTGTAAGGCTCGTATCAACCGTTCAATCGCCACTCTACTTTGAAAGCTATCATACTTTGGACCATTAATAAATGATAAACCCTTTGCCAAAACTGCATTTTCTGCACGTGATAGCTCAACATTAGAGAGATTAATCACGGTACCTGTTGAAAAGTTACTGCTTCTTTCTTGCATCGCGAGTGTGTTGGGATTCTTATTTTAATAAATCTAAGAAAAGTATATGATTGGAACTTCATAGTTTAACTCTGGCAGAATATTGTTGCTATTGCCAAGTGGCCCCAACACCCTTATCTCTTGTACCAGCTCTTGTGTTCCACTAAGGACTAGGTCCAAAATGGTTTCCCCTCTGATCAGGTCATGTACCAGCTGCTCCAAGAAGCAGTGATTTATTTCATCTAACATAGTAACATAGAAAATGATGGCAGATAAAGACCAGCATGGTCCATCCAGTCTGCCCAGCAATACGGCAAGAGTAGGTGCACCTGTCGCTCTGTGCAGGCCACCCCTCCCCATGTCTCTGTCTAGGGGTGGACCCACCACTCCATGTGAAACTAGAAACTTTATCTAGTTTAACTCTAGAAACTTTATCTCCCTTGCATGTCCTGCCGTGACACTGAACCAGTCGATACCGGGGTAATTGAAATCACCCTTTATTATTACTGTGCTGTAACTTTTGTTAGCTTCCCTGATTTCTTTGAGCATTTCATCATCTATTTGTTCATTCTGGCCAGGTGGTCAATAGTACACCCCCACTGCCATCACCTTCCCCTTCCCCTTTTTACATGGAATTTCAATCCATAGAGATTCTACAGTGAATTTTGTTTAATGCAAAACTTTAATCCTTTGTGACTCAATGCCCTCTCTAACATAGAGTGCAATCCCGCCACCATTTTGATCTGCTCTATCATTACTATATAGTTTGTACCAAGATATCACAATGTCCCACTGGTTGTCCTCCTTTCACCATGTCTCTGAGATACCAATCATATCTAACCTCTCATTAGTGCTATATATTCTAACTTCCCCTTCTTATTTTTAGACTTCTAGCATTTGCATACAAGCATTTTAGAGGCTGTATTTTATTCCTATTAATCTGGTTATCGGTAGGCAGGGGTAATTTGGAATCTTTAAGCTCTGTCTGCTCTGTACTCAAGGGCATTTGGGTTACTTTTGTCTTTATTGGAACCTCTCTCTTGATATGCCCTGCTCTCTCCTGAAGATTGCAGAAGGCTTTCAGAGGGATATGCCTGCCAGCCATCTTAAAAGCAGTGCTGCAAAGCAAATGTAACAGTGTTAGGTGAGTGGGGCTGAGCCCGACATAGATCCTCTGCCTGGTGCTCTCAGGGGATGAGTACCAAGACTTGACCTTGTCATTGTCCTTGTTGGGGGCTCCAGATTCTGTCTGTGTGGGACGCAATTCATGGTAGACCGCTGGTGACCACTAGCACTGTGTGGGGGGTTCCTGATGTTTCCTGCATGCACTAGTATCATTTTCTCCTATTGTGCGCCTGGAGGTCATGCGGTCTGTATGTGCATTCCTATCCTAGTGCCTGTAACATGAGTTGCAGTAAACATTAACGCTCACCACAGTAAAAACACAATTAATGAGCACCTTTAGGATGCTGCAGCCTTAGCGCATGCTGTTGTGATACTTGCCTTAACTCTCTTATGTCTTCTTCCAGGAATCATTCTTTGACCTATAGTGCCTCATCTCTGGCTTCTGGACTCTGCTCTTCTAGCATGACAGCTCCTGAGTTGTCCCTGGAGGGATTGCCCCCTCTCTCTATGCCAGGGGATGCGATTAGTCTGGCCTTGCCTGCCTAATGGCAAGAGATGGCGGTTGGCACTGTGGGCAAGGATAACCAGTTAATGCACAGTTATTTGTATAAAGTTACAATGTTATAAATCTCTGTTAATAACTATTATCTGTATAAAGTTAAAAAAATCTCTGTTCCATGTAATGTATACATTAGTATACAAATTTGTTTACTTGTTCCATGTAAACCGCCCCTGATCTCTGGAAGGGGCGGTATAGAAGAAATAGATAAATAAATAAAAAATAAATAAATAAACACTGGTTGCCAATTCAAAGTAGGATAATATATAAAACCACAATAACTATATATAAAGCTTTAAATAACATGGCCCCAATCCCATTAAGCAAACTAATTAGCATGGAATCTCAAAAAACCACACACAGAAAAGGATACTCAAATAAACTAAAAACTCCTAATGATTTCATAAAAGCAAATAAATTAACTAACAGAGCTTTTTCCCATGCTGCCCCAACTATTTGGAATTCCCTTCCGGAGGACCTAAGAACTATAACCGAAATTATGGAACTCCGTAAAAAACTAAAAACCTACTTATTCTCCATGCACTACGGCAACATAGATAACCCCTTGATACACTCAGATAAAGGTTAAAAATCATGACTAATACTATTTCCAACAACTTAACAGACAATACACTATTATAAAAACACCATGATTCAATTCTAAAGTACCCACAACATATATTTGTATATAGTTTATTGTATATAATCTAATTTATTTGTAATAGTTTATTGTATATAATTTACCAGCCAATTTTGCTATTATGCATAAGTTCATTATGTTTACATTTACTTTTATTGTTACAAAATGTTCAACGTAAAACTTTTATTGTTACAAAATGTTCAATGTAAAACTAAGCTTTTGCTTTGTGGATTGTTGTTTATTGTGAACCGCAACTGAACTCTGGAAGTTGCGGGTTATAAATGTATGCTAAATAAAAATAAATAATAAAAATAAATAAACCAGCTGGCCAGAGATTCCAGCGACCGTGCTGTGTGCCACTCCCCAAGCTCTAGGGGATTGACAGCGACTAAGTCCCATAGTGTGGGGAGGCTCATTTCCATGGGGAGAGCTTCTGGAGTCTGCATTGTCCTCCCCAGAATTCTTTTCCTTTTTACAACAGACCTGATCATTCTGGCATGGAAATTCAGACCCTGCAGCTTCTGGATCCCCCCAAGGGCTGTCTTGTGAGGGGCAGGCTGAGAATGGAAGTCCTGTTCGATTGACTATGGCTAAGAGTCCCCAGCAAAGGTTGCCCCCTGGAGATGGGGATTAGCTGGGATTTGTCCAAGATTTGGATTGTGGCTTGGATTCAGTCTGATGCGGATGAAGAAGTATTCTCGCCTTCAGAGGACTGTGAGGAGGCCAATGTTATCCACTAGATGGACCATACTGGTCTTTATCTGCTGTCATATACTGTGTTACTATGTTACCTGTTCTGAAAGGAGGAACTGGAGGCATTGATTCCCAGGGTCTTATTCACCTTGAGCTTGTCTGGACTGGTCTAGCAGGTGGATATGGAAGGTGACATTTTACTTACCAGTTAATGTCCTTTCCTTGAGACCTGCTAGACCAGTCCAAGGCCCACCCCTGATACTGTATTTGTTCTGGTCTTCTGTTGCGGTACCCTTGGGTCCGCTATGATTTTTATACTTGGCTCTACAGGTTCATCTTCTCCAGACAGCCTTCTGTGTATACTTTTCTGTACATAGTTCTCTACTGTTCATTACTCACTGTTGCCCATGATTGAGGTTGTGTGAGGCTTGCATGTTTCTCCCATATGTTTTGGGACAAGTACCAAAGAGACCTCTGGTGGCTGAGGTGAATAGAGGCATGGGAGTGATGTAATTGAAATCTGGGCTTTTCATTGGTTCTTTGTCTCCACTAATCTGCTGGTAGGGAAACACAACTTACTTGACTGGACTGGTCTATCAGGACTCAAGGAATGGACATTAACTGGTAAGTAAAATGTCACCTTCTTAATTATAAATGCAATTAAGAAGAAACTTTCAAGAACTGTAATGAAATACAATGCAGTCAGTGAATGCTTAATTTCTATTCATCTATGAGGAATGCCTATCAACACAACATTAATTCAAGTATATGTCCCAACAGCTGCAGAAGAGGATGAAACTGATGAGTTCTATGAACAAGTACAAGCTGAAATTGACAGAACATGCAAACAGGATATCATGATAGTCATGGGTGATTGGAATGCAAAGGATGGCAACAAAGAGGAAGGCAAAATGATTGGAAAATATGGACTTGGCAACAGAAATGAAGCTGGAGAAAGACTGATAGAATTTCTCAAGACCAACGATCTATTCATTTCAAACACTTTCTTCCAGCAATACAAGCCGTGGCTGTACACATGGATTTCATCCAATGGATTGTACAAAAATCAAATTGACTACATCTGTGGAAGTCAATGATGCCAAAGGTCTATAACATCAACAAAGACAAAACCTGGAGCTGAATGTTGGACAGATCACCAACTACTAGTATGCAAACTCAAGCTAAAGTTGAAAAAGATCAGGCCACTCATGAATGCAGCAAAATATGACCTTGAGAATATACCACCAGAATTTAAAGACTGCCTGCAAAATCAATTTGCTGCTTAGATACAAATGACAGAGCTTTAGAAGAGTTATGGGATGACATCAAGAAGGTTGTGTTGGAAGAAAGTGAGAAATCTCTACAAAAGGTGAAAAAGCAGAAACGGACCAAATGGATGTCAAACAAACTCTGCAAATTGCCCAGAAACGCAGAGAAGCTAAAGCCAGAGGAGAAAGAGAGGCAATCACAAAACTCAGATTTCCAACGTGCAGCATGACAAGGAGAAGTACTACAATGACTCATACAAGGAAATAGAAGCAGAAACTATTAGAGGAAGAACAAGATCAGCTTTCCTAAAGCTACAAGAGTTAAAAAATTCCAGCCTTGAATTGGAATGTTACGAGATGCTCAAGGATCCATGTTGAATGATGCTGAGAAGATCAAGAAAAGGTGGCAAGAATATACGAGGAGTTATATGATAAAGATCAAATGGACCAACAGCCCTTTCAACCTGTATCTTATGATCCGGAACCATTGGTGATGAAAGAAGAAGTTGAAGCAGCATTGAAAGCCTTATCAAAGAACAAAGCACCCGCATTGATGGCATTTCCATAGAAGTATCACAGAAATCTGATGCAGCTATTACCATGACTGCCAGGAAATTTGGAAGACAACATCATGGCCAACTGACTGGAAAAGATATGCATTTATACCAATACTAAAGAAAGGTGATCCAACTGACTGTGGAAATTATCGCACAAACATTCTGATCCTACATGCCAGGAAGATTCTACTCAAAATTATTCAGCAGAGACTACAACCATACCTGGAACGAGAACTACCTGAAGTACAAGGAAGGTTCAGGAAAGGGCGTGGAATGAGAGACATCATTGCAGATGTGAGATGGATCCTAGAAAAGACAAATGAATACCAAAAGGATATCTATATGTTTTTTTTATTGACTATAGCAAGGCTTTTAACTGTGTAAACCATGAGAAACTGTGGGCCACATTAAGAAGCATGGGTATACCAAAACACCTGGTTGTTCTACATTGATCAAGCAGCAAGACTTTGAACAGAACAAGGAGAAACAGAATAGTTTAAAATCAGCAAAGGTGTACGACAAGGCTGCATACGTTTCCCCTACCTGTTTAATTTATATGCAGAACAAATCATCAGGGAAACAAGACAGTATGAAGGCAAGAGAGGTGTGAAGATTGGTGGGAAACTCATCAATAACCTTTGCTGTGCTGATGATACCATATTACTGGCTGAAAGTGAAGACAATGTGAAACATTTGCTTATCAAGATCAAGGAACATAGTTGTAAAATGGGCCTGCACCTTAATGTAAAGAAGACAAAGATCCTGATAACTGTCAAAATCACGAAGTTCATCGTTGATAGAGAAGAAATCGAAATAGTGGACAACTTTAACCTACTTGGATCAACTATCAATAAAGAAGCAACAAGCAGTCAAGAAATCAGATGACTCATTACTCTTGGCAGTATGGCTATGAAAGACCTAGATAAGATTCTCAAGAGCAGAGATGTCTCTTGCCATACAAAGATTCGTCTTGTTCAAGCCATGGTATTTTCAATAATGTCATATGGATGTAAAAGTTGGACAATGAAAAAGATAGACAGGAAGAAAATTAAAGCCTTTGAATAATGATGCTGGCAATAAATACTGTGTATACCATGGATTCCCTGAAGAACAAACCAGTCAATACTAGAGGAGATCAAACCTAAGCTTTCTTTAGAAGCTCAGGTGACAAGACTTCGACTTTCATACTTTGGATACATCATGTGAAGACAGAGATCATTAGAGCAAGACATCATGCTTGGCAAGGTAGAAGGTCAACGCAAAAGAGGAAGGCCAGCAATGAGATGGATCGATACAATAACAACAGCTATGGGTGCCAGTCTATCAACAATGAGCCACCTGACTGAAGACCGAACACAGTTTAGGACAGCTATCCAGAGGGTTGCCATAAGTCGACACTGACTCAACGGCACTTAACAACAACAACAAAAATGTCACTTTATGTGCCTTTCTTGCCTAGATACCCCGTTATTTTCAAAGTCATTTCTGTGCATAAAATGTGATTGTACATATAGAACGGGACTTTTGAAAACTGCCTAACACATACGATTGCGTACATATGCGTGCATTGAATATGTACATAAGTGTGCATGCATGTTGGAAGTTATGAGTATAAGTTGTCACAGAAAAAGTATCTGCAGAAATAGGAGGTGTAGATTCTGCCTGTGCTTTTCCCAAGTCTGTTTTCAAATTGCAGGTAAAAAGGACCTTGAGAGTTTACACAAATGTGCTTTGTTTGAAAGTTCACCGCTGCCCCCATCCAACCGAACAAATCTCACCAGTGGTAGCAAAGAAAGAAAGAATAGCTTATAATACTTCACAAAATGTGTGTGCATAACACTGAATAAAGGTGATATTCTGATTCATTATACTAACAGATAGGAAATGTAGAATAAATAACCAAACCTTACAACTTCCTGCATGCAGTAGGGATAGCACATTGCTGGACAAGATGGACAATCACTTTTCTATGAGAAATCATTTTCCCCATGTACGAAGCAGACACAGCAGCCATACTGCTGCACAAGCATTCATTGCAGACCACACGTCATTTTAGGTTTGTTGTCCAGCACACACCCTTTCAAACACCCGAAACAGCATAAAGACCTGTATTCACCGCCCAACTGAAAATGATGTGTCATTCCTGGTCTTCCTGTTCTCCTCTCTCCCCAGCAAACTGCACTGGCGGGGACTCTCCAGCAGCCACTACCAGGGCAACCTGTTGTCTTGGTCACCCCAGGTATAGTGAAATACTTCTGCTTCACCTGCGGACCAAGAGGAGCACCTGGTCCTCTTTAGCATCTATCTGGAAAAGGGAAGCAAGGAACAAGCAAGATTTCTCACTGCACTATTAAATAGATTCAACCCATAATGCTAGATTATTGACGTATTCATGCACAGACAGGACACATCAGCTGTATGTAGTCACCCAACATTGGGTCATATTCAAAAAGTCCTTTTCTCCAGTTCTGTTTCTTATAGAAAACATAAAATTATAGATAGGGGCTGGCAGGAGGGCCCTCCAGGTCCCAGTTTTGATTCCATAGCACCATCTTCAGGAGGGTCAGCCTTTGTGACTCTCATGATCAGGCATGCAGGCTCTGCAACTTCCTTCTCTGGAATAAGTCAGGCAATGATGAAAAATCACACGTACGTGCCCACTCTGATGGTGCTGAGGAGAATTTTAAAGGACTTGTGTTCAGTTCACACAGCTGATACAGATGTCAGTCTGAAAGATAAAGGGCTGACACTATCTGAAGGCCACTGTCACCGAATAGGGTAGTTTTGAGTTTCAGAGTTGTGTTTTATGACGGTTTATAATTTTCTTCTTTTATTATTGCAGAAATATGTCCTTCGCTTGTAGTTTCCTGATCAAACAGGGCATCTTGCAGCCTTAAAGGTTCCTTCAAGAGAGAGAAAGGCAACACATAACTGAACCAGCCCGTGCTCTGTGTCCAGAGGTAACTATTTCTTTATAACTGCCTACATTTCCCCATGCTTTTATGCCGATGGAGCCATTGAAAGATACCAGAGATACCTTGGCTTCCAACGTTGCTTCATTACCTGATCAAAAATGTTTAGCATTTCATTGCTTCTAGCTCTAACTGGCTAGTCGGCCTGTATTCATTTATATTAATTGTGTAGTCAGCCTCTCACTAAAGGCGTGAGGTAGTCTCAGAGGTGCTGCACAAAAGAAATTGAGTTGGGTGCCGCCTGCTTTAAAAGAGGAAAAGTAGAAAAGGGCAGCAAAGAGGGCACCTAAAGAAATATAAAGGGTTCTGGTAGCTAAGGGGAGACAGAGCTCAAGACCAAAAACTGGAACAAATTTAAAAGACAAGAAACAAAAAGTGAAAAAAACCCTCTAAAGAGCATTTTAAATAAAAACACCTTTATTAGGCGGACCTCAAAAATAAAAGGTTAATATTCCAAAGTTCTTATCCAGATAAGCACAGAAGTTACCCAGGTAGTGCCACTGAATATCTCCGCAAACTGTCCCGGCACCATCCGGTTACAGCAGGGATGATACCAGTGACAGCACTTATCCGGTTAGCGGAATTCTCAGTCACTATCTGGATAATTTATGCAGATAGCTTAAGCCAGCCAAAAGCTATCTGGAAAAATTATCTGGATAGAGGCTGAAAATTCCCACTGTCAGGATAATGGTGGTGATTATCCTCAGAGGGCCCGATTCTATCCTGGATGTCCTGGCCCTCTGTGTGCCCGGTTGGAACTGGACTCACAGAATTAGATGAGATTCTGATCCCGCGGGGCACATCTAGCCCCAAGGGATCAGAATCGCATCCAGGCCTGTACGTGCAGGCCGGGACCCCAATCCCGGTCGGCCTGCACACACAGGCGTAGCCCAGCTAACTCAGTCAAGGCTCCTGAATGAAGCCACAATGCCATAGCATCTGGTTGCCATGGAACCGCGGCTCCATTCAGGAGCCGTGATCCCCAGCCACTGCACAGATTTTGTATTCCCTGTAGCCTTACCCCTGATCTGGCCTCCCAAGACCAGGGTCAGACTGCGGGGAATCTCCTTTACCCCCTCCTACCTCCTCCACCACCCAGGCCTGCCTTACGGGGAAGTTAGTTGGGTTCGAAAGAGGGGCCGAATAGCAGGGATGGACGTCCTAATGGGACGTCCATCCCTGCTGTTTGTGGCTCGGAATGACCCCTCTAGCGTCTATTGCTGAATATCTGGATTGCATGACCACTATTTGGATACTGCCGCTAAATATCCAGAGGGTATTTAAATGCTGCAGCTAACCACTGTGGTGTTTAAATATTCCATTCTCTGAATATGGGACCCAAAATATCTACAGTTCATTCTTCACTCGCAAACAATAAAAAAGAAAAACATTAGAGGTGGTTCTAAGTCCTTGGGCACTTCTCTTCTTTATTCTCCTCTCTTTGACGGTTCTCGGGTGGCTGTCCTCCTCATCTAAAATGACTCCTAGTTAGTGTACTTCTTTTACAATCAATATTTTGTTATTACCCCAAATAATATTTTCGCAGCTCCTCAATGTTTCGCTTACTATCATAGCCTGAGTCTTCTTTAAGCTTAAGGTCATAGAAAAACATTGTTCTCGAGCATTTAAACAATCTCTCTCTGTATATTAAACCCTCTGTGACATTAAATGGGATATAAAACATAATATCATCTGCACATGCTAAACAAAGTCACTGATAGCGCTGAACCTTGTAGCTCATTGTAGCACAGAATGTCCCAATCCAATAATTCGTTGTTATCTCTCATTTGTTGCATCCGCTTGGTCAAAAATTATTTGAACCATAATAATACTCCAGAATCAATTCCAATTTTAGGTAATTAAGTTATTAAAATCTGAAATTATACAATATACTGATGATATATCTAGCATATCAGCAGCACAGCCTGGCCATCCTGCATATGTGGTAATATAGAATCAACAACTATATTGATTCTTGTCAAGCAGCTTATATTCCTCAGTTCTGAAGTTGGGCCAGAATTGCCTGTACAACCAATCTTGTTAGGATTGGTAGACTCGAGATGGGATGATAGTTTTCTGGTTTTCATTGCACCCAATTTAACATTTTTAGGAACTGGCCTTATACTAGCTCGCTTTAAACTTAATGGAATAGCCCCCCTCATCAATTGATTCTGAAACTATCCTTGCATAAAAGGGGGCCATTTTCTTTATCGTTATTTTCATCAGGTCAACTGAAAATTCATCAAGCACACACACATTAGTACTCATTTTATTTAGAAGTTGCATTATGTCTTCTTCCCCTATTGGATGTCCCAGTGGCTTGTAGTTAAAGATGGTAAATTATTTAAATTAATTTACTCGTTCTCACCCAGGTTCTTTACAATATTCGGCACTTTATTAGTTAAAAATCAGCTTATAACCTGTAGATGCAATGCAATGTGTGCCTTCGAGTCAGTGTTGACTCATGGCGACCTAGCAGCTCCTGGGTTTTCTTGGCAGTGTGACTGGAAGTAGATTGCCAGGTCTTTCTTCTGAGGCAATAGAGGGTTAGGTGACTTTCCCAAGGCCTCAAGGAGTGCTAATGGGAATCGAATGCTGGTCTCTTGTTTATTAAGCCACTGCTCTAACCACTAGGCTACTCCACATAGATGAGGTGTTTCAATTTGTCATGATATCTGTGTTAAAATATGCACTATATCAAACTGCGTACATAGACGATTCCAGGAAATTTGAAGTCTCTTTGAAAAATAGTGCTTTATAGCGTTCCCATGCATGTTCCAGTCTGTGAAACTGCACTTAGTGTGTACCAAGTCATGTATAAACCCCGGAGCAATGTCTTCAAACTGTCTGAACCATTTCAACAGGAGCAATTATATCAATAATACTATTATCTGATTGGTGTATACATTAACCAGCTCATTGCCATACCTGTGGTTGATTGAGCACTACATTAGATCCACTTGCTTGCCGATATTCATTAAAGATCTCTGGGTCAATCTGTTTCCTTTTCTCTAATGCACGAGGATCTACAACTTTTAAACCTAGCTCTCATGAGGCATCCATCAAAATAAATGTTAATACAACATGCTCTGTCCAGGGAAGTGTATTAGTTCCTATAGTTCTGATTTCACTTCATTTTTCTACCTGCTCTGGTACAAAAATAAGATCTAAAATATGTCCTTTCACATGAATTGGAAATGCGACCAGTTGCTTAAACCTAACTCCTGACCGCTCTGCTGCAGCATCTCCCCCTATCGTCAGCAGCGCGCCCAGAAGTCTCCCATGCAGCTTGGTGGGATCTTTGGTACTGACATATCAAAAACATAGGTGTAGTTTGGGGGGGATGTGAGGGGGCGGTGCCCCTCAAATGTTGCAGGCACTAATGGTGAACTAGTACCTCTGTCTGCACTGCCAGTACAAATTTCTTACTCTTTTCCCTCTCAAAGTAAGAAACACAACATAGAAAAATACCATATGCGCTATCTACTCTGCCCTTTCATATCAGCTACAATACAGTTATGGTCAACATTATTAACACCCTTGCAGTTCAACCCCTTAAATTCCAGTATCTCCTAAAGAAAGTGCCAGTGAAATGGCTTTGGACAATATATGCACACTTATTTGACATATAAAAGAATCAAATAAAACAAGACCAATTAAATAAGAAAATTGTAGAAAATAGTATAAAATCTGGGACATTGCCAGGACATGATTATTCAAAAAAAAAAAGTGACAACTCCATTCAATAATCACATTCTCTACACCTGAATCAAAACTCACTATCCTGACTAGGTCTAAATTTTTTGTCGGATCGCTTGCCTGGAAAGGAAACCTCTTATGTAGCAAGCCCTCCTTTTTATTCTTTTAAATACTGGCTACAAATTAATCAAAGGGGCAACACAAAAATGTGAACCCCCAGATATACTTAGCTTGTCCGGCAACCGTCTTAACTTCTAATGATGGTAGAGGTTTATCGTACCTTTCTGCTCTCCACTCCAGAAGACTATATGATGGAATCAACTTTGCCATTTATATCTACTTCAAGAGGTCAAATCACTTCTCAATCCGTAAATTGTTAATCACTGGCTGGGAACTGCAACACAACACCGTGTTTCAAGCCTCCAGTTGTTCTTGACTCTTCCTCAAGCCAGTATTTAAAAGAATAAAAGGAGGGTTTGTTACAAGAGAGGTTTCCTTTCCAGGTAAGCGATCTGACAAAAAGTTTAGACCTATTCAGGATAGTGAGTTTTGGTTCAGGTGTAGAGAATGTGATTATTGCATGGGGCTGTCATTTTATTTATTGGATATCATAGCAGTGAACCCTTTTAGTCTTTTTTTGTTGAGGACATGATTACTGGCATCTTTATAAACAATTCAAATTAGTTTGAACAGAAGAACCACATTCCCACTGCAGTAAAATTAGAAGCACCTGTGATCAATTGTCAGTACTCACATAACTTGAATCAATCAATGAAAGATGGTTCTAATATTTACAATGGCTATATTCACTCCCTGTTCCATTTTCACAGGGTGAAGACAAGAGAGCTGCCTAAGATGGTCAGAAAAGTCATTATCATCAAACATCAAAGTTCAAAGGGGTACAAGGCCATCTCCAAAGACCTTGGGATTCCTGTGTTTACATTTCGCAATGTTAAGATGTTTTCTGCTCATGGAACTGTCAAGAACTTCCCAGGATGTGGTGGGGAGAGGAAAATTAATCTAAGAAGTCTTTGAAGGTTAGTGTGAACTGTTGGTAAAAACACCATGTACAACATCCAAAGAGCTTAAGGCTGACCTGGAGCAATCTGGAGTGGTGGTTTCAACCCGCACCATATCCTGCTCACTAAGCAAAGGACCTCATGGACGAAGGCCAAGAAGAACTCCACTGATCAAAGATAGACATAAAAAGGCAGGCCTGATCTTTGCCTAAAACTTCCTTGAGAAACCACAGTCCTAGGAAAATGTTCTGTGGATAGATGAAACCAAACTTGAGCTTTTTGGCAATGTAGACCAGTGATACATTTACAGGTGAAGAAATTAAACTTAAGGAAAAATACACTCTTCCTACAATTAAACATGGTAGAGGTTCCATAATGTTGTGGGGCTGTTTTGCTGCCTCAGAAACTGAAGGCCTGGAACATTTTAAAGGAATCATGAAGTCAGAGGACTACCAAGGTAGGTATTTTGGAGTAAAATGTGCTATCCTAGTTTCAGGAAGCTAAGTCTGGGTCAAAGGTCATGGATTCTCCAGCAGGACAATGACCCAAAATATACATCCTAAAGTACAAAAGAATGGTTAAAAAGGAAAAAAATGGATTGTTTTAAGCTGGCCAGCAATGAGTCCTGATCTCAGTCCAGTCGAGAACCTTTGGAAAGAGCTGAAATTTGTCATTGGTAAAAGGAATCCTGGAAACATTCATGAGCCGAAACAAATCGCAGTCGAAGAGTGGGAGAAACTACCAGCAGACAGATGTACAAAACTTTTAGATGGCTACAAAAAATGTTTGGAGGCTGTCATTACTGCCAAGGCTTGTGCAACCAAATATTAATCCTGTCCTGGTCATATTTTGTCTTCTCAGAAATTACTACGTCTAAGTTGCACAAGCATCTTTTTTTTATTGTATACCTTTCAACATACTATTCAAATATTATGATGACATACAGCTGGAATATTTCCAATTATTTCTCAAGATATTGTACGCAACATACTTAAAATGCAAGGGTGCCATAATATTGACCACAACTGTAGTTTCCTTTTTTCCTTTAGAGATCTTCTGTGTTTGTCCCATTTTTTTTAAATTCAGATACTGTCCTTGTATCTACTACCTCCCCTAGGAGACTATTCCACACATCTACCACTCTTTCCGTAAAGCAATATTTCTGCATATTACTCTGGAGTCTATCCCCTTTCACTCTCATCCTATGTCCCCCTCGTAGCAGAGCATTTATGCCACAGAGATATTTAAATGTATTTCCTGTATTCTGCATTTCCTCTAACATATGCATATTAAGATCTTTAAGTCTGTCCTCATAAGCTTTATAACGAAGACCACTAACCATTTTAGTAGCCACCCTCTGCACCGACTCCATCCTGTTTATATCCTTTTGGAAGTGTGGTCTCCAGAATTGCACGCAATACTCCAAATGAGGTTGCACCAGAGACTTACACAGAGGCACTATCACCTCACATTTTCTGCTGGCCATCATATCCTGCAATCCATTGGACTCCAGAAACCTCACTATTCCGTCTTTTAACAGTATTGTCAATAATTTACTCACCACAGAGGTTAGACTAACTGACTTGTAGTTTTCAACCTCATCCTTACTTCCGCTTTTGTGTTAAGGGATCATATGTGCCTTTCTCCAGTCCTCTGGGACCACTCTCGACTCCAAAGAAGCATTGAAAAGGTCATTCATTGAAGCCACTAGACCGTCCCCAAGTTCTTTCAGTATTTTCAGATGAGTCTAGCTAGTTCCTCACGAACACAGTCTTCTGAAAATCATTCAAAATCCCCATCACTTCTGTTTCTGTTTGTGGTGTTTTCTGAGGTCCTGCTCCTGGCCCTTCATCTGTGAACACAGAATAGAAATATTTGTTAAGCAATTCCGCTTTATCCTCATCAGCTTCTACATATTCCTACCCTTCACCCTTGAGTCTGACAATACCACTTTTGCCCTTCCTCTTTTCATTTGCATTTTGCAGGTAATGAGCAGACCTGAAGCAGGGTTATGGAAGATTTTTGAATTAACCCGAAACGTGTGGCACGTCGTCGTCATTTGGTGTACCTGGCAAAAAGCTTGCTGTTGTTTGCTTTGACCTTTCAACGAGAGCGTCTTGTAAAAGCATCCATAAAGCTAAGTTCTATTGACTGTTGCAAAACTCTTGCTGTTTTTTCATTAAAATAAAACTTTGTGATTAAAAGGAGTGGTCGCAGTGGTGTGAAGAAGACTTCTTCACACTGGGCCGACTGGGCTCCGACAAAAATTTAAAAATATTCTAAATCCTATTTATTTGTTTTTGAGGGGACTTTTGTTCACATGATCTCTACGTTTTTGATTTGATGAGAGGATTCTGTTTTGGTTTGTTTTCATCGAGGTAGCACTTCCTCTTTCATTAACATATCTGAAAAATGTCTTACCCCATTTTATTGCATTGGTTATTCTTTCTTCTTTTTGTATCTTTGTTTTCTGGACTACTTTGCTAGCTTCTCTAAGTTTTTCCAAATATAGATACCTGTTTTCCTTTCTCTGTGATCTCTTGTATTTTATGAATGCTTCCCTCTTTTTTTCACCTTGAGAGAACTGTAGTGGCTTCCTTCTCCTTTTACATTTATTTACCTTTCTAACAAAAAGGTTTGATGTCCTTAAAATATTCCCTTTCAGTTTTTCCCATTGCTTTTCTACATTCCCCAGCTGTTCCTATCCTCAAGTTATTTTAAATTCAATGTAAACTGTTATTTTGTTCTCTTTATATTCAAACCACACTGATTTCAAAGAGCGCGATATGTATAAGTAAGTAAGTAAATAAATAATAAATAATAAATAACGGCTCCTTGAGTCCCATCTTGGCAAAGTTAATTTTCCTAAAGTTTAAGACCCTCATTTTTGAATGGATTTTATTAGCCCTAGTCCTAATACTGAACCACACCATCTGGTTGATCACTGGATGCGAGATGATCTCCTACTATAATATCAGAAACGCTTTCGCCATTGGTAACCGAGGTATCCGGATGCCCAACCCGGCTTGTTCCCTATCCCCCACCCTTTTCCTTTCCCCCCCCCACCCATGACAAAAACCCACACAGACATCAGGCATTGGTTCAAACATTGCTTGGTCGCAGCTTTATTAAATGGTAAGAACACCGGCCCAACATGGGCCAACTTCAGCAATCAAAACAATAACTGAATAACCGAATAACCCCCCACCCATCGTCCGGATGGTGTCCCCCCACCAGCCATATGTAGCAAAGTGGGGCACCATCCAACCCACCCCCTCCCCCGTTACCCCCTCGCGCCCGCCTAGCCGTTATAGCAAAGGCCGGCCGAAGGGGTTGCCTATTACCGGGTAGAGACGCCAGCCGGGAGTCTCCCCCAACCTGAAGAGCCGTGCCGCACACCTGGAAAGCGGCATACGGCTGAACTGAGGCCCGGGTCCACGAGCACCAGCTCGCCACCCCGCGCGCCCGACCAAAGGGCGCCCCCCCCCCACCAGCTGCAACGACATTGATCTCTCTCCCCCCTCCCCCAGCCGCAAACCAAGGGCGGGAGGGAGGGAAACCTTTTTGCAGCACGAGCAAGGAGGAAGAGAGGGATCGCCGGCCGGCGAACTCTCCTTGCTCGCGCTGCAGGACCACGTGTCCGCCTATGCGGACCAATCACCGGGCCCTGCCAGGGCAACATGGGGCCCGGTGCGCGTGAGTACGCGTGCCCGCACCACTCCCCCCCCCCCCCCCAGCGAAAGGCGGCAGCCGCGTGGTCGGGCCCCGGAACCCGGTTACCAGGCCGGCCGCGGGACCGGGGCCCGGCGGCCCAGCCGCTCATAAGCACCAGGTCCCATATGGCCCCTTCACATGTAGGTTCTGTTACCAGTTGCTGGAGTAGAGCATCCAGGATCTCCTTACTTCTAGATGACACCGCAGCAAGGATGTGCCTGTCAACATCCAGCATATTGAAATCAGTAGCTCTTCTTCTTTCATGGCATTAGTGCATAATTCTATTAAATCTCCGTCCACTTCTCTCTGTGAGGGGGATCTGTATATCAGTCCAATGCAAATGGATATCCCTTTCCCTCTTTCTAGCTTAACCCACATTGCCTCCTCACTCCATTTTAAGTCCTGTAATTCTATAGCTTTAATATTATTTTTTACATACATACTATACATACCACTAAATCCACAGGTGCTCCTTGTGGTCTTGGGCAATCCACTTAACCCTCCTTAGCCCATGTTCCCTGTAAAATAGTTATCTCCAAGTTATAATGCCCTGTTCAATGTAATTTCAGTTTGTTCAATGTAAACCGCACTGATGCAGAATAGCGCGGTATATAAGAGAATATAAATAAAAATAGTGCCACCCCTCCTCCCCCTTCTTCCTATGCTGTCCTTCCTGAATAAAGTATAGCCCAGTATAATTACATCCCAGTCATGATTGTCCGTGAACCATGTCTCCGTAACCGCCACTAAATCCAAGTTAGCCTCTTCCATTAAAGCCTCAACATCTGGGATCTTATTTCCCATGCTACGAGCATTTATACACAGAACTTTCCATATGATCAAAACTTCTTCAGCATGGTTTTCTAATGGATAAGAGCCTACATGCATAGTTAAATCTAAATCTAACAATGATTTAAAAAAGAGATGGAAAAGCTTCTAGACTCCTTTTGAGGGATGAACAGTAGGCCAAACAAATAAACATGCAGGGCCCGATTCTGTGCCATGAATAGCGGGGATGGACGTCTATCCCCTCTATTCGTGTCTTCTTCTGCCGCGTCTAACTTCCCTGCCGGTTGTGCGGGGAAGTTAGATGGGGGCGGGGAAGGGACGGCTCAGGGGTGGAGTCTGGGCGGGCGGTGGGCGGTCGCTGGACCTGGACGTACAGGGCTGATTCTAATGTCAGCCCTGTATATTCAGGGCGGCGACAAGTGCGGGGAAGTTATTTCACCTCCAAGGTGGAATAACTTCCCTGGATGTGTTGTTTTTTCAATGTCAGAGCGTGGATGGGGCAGGGGGAACCAGAGGACATTCCCTGCAGCCCACCCCTGGCCTTAGGAGGCCAGATTCTGGGTTGTGCTGATGGGAATAAGCTTTTTTTTTTCTGTCAGCCGGCATCGCAGCTCTTCAATGGAGCCGCAGTGCCATGACAATATGAAGCCATAGCGCCGCAGCTCCATTGAAGAGTCTTGACTGAGTTAGCCAGAAAGGTCCTGTACATGCAGGTTGGACTGAATCGCAGTCCCAGCCTGCATGTACAGGACTGTTTGCGATTCTGATCCCGCAGTGCTAGGCATGCCCCGCAGGATCAGAATCGCGATCCCCTCTGTACATCCAGCTCAAACCAGACGTACAGAGGGATCTACGTCCGGAACGGAATGAGCCCTACAGTGTACAGAGTTGTTACTCTTGCCATCTTACTGGGCAGACTAGATGGACCATACTGGTCTTTATCTGCCGTCATTTACTATGTTACTATGTTATGCCCCAACTCTATGCTTCCAGAACTTCCACTGTGCAGCCTACCTAGGGTAAAGTCCTTCCTTAGGATGCCAGGGGCTTGTGGTATCATGGTGGCTTCTGTCATTTCCCTCTCCATCCCTCCCTGCTCTAGATGCAGTCATCCTGCCAGCACAAGTACTTTAAGAGCAGTGCTTCTTACCCGTGGCTGCTTCTTCCTCTACTAGCTTCAATCTGAAGGGCCATGTAGTCTGGCAGACCCCACTGGCACCATATGGTTCAAACTTCATATCAAAATTGGCAGTTCCCATTATTTCAAGTGAGCTGAAAAACCGAAGTAGCCAGGATGATTTGGCAGATTGTACATTTCAACCTTCTGCGCCTGTGATATTTTTCTGCTGCTTGTATTTGCTCTTTCGCAACTCTGTCTGTGGCATTTACATAGAGGCTTTTACTCACCATCAGCTAGCTTTGGGATATATTCTGCTGGTGAAGCTTATATTCTTGGAAGGTGATTGCTGGCTGGCTTTCCAAATTCTAGTCAATTCCTCAGCAACATAGAACAGTTTGATAACCAGTTTGCATAGTCATGAGGCCAATTAGTATATAATTGATTTAATTAGCATGCTGACTTTTAACCTCATTTTGTAAGGGTGCCCAACATTTAAAGCTTGAAAATTTAGGATTGTTGCATCATGCATTCCCTTGCTACTCTTCTCTATCTTTGTTACAAATGTTTGTTAAAAATCTGCATTTAATGTTTACTGCAGATTCTTCTACTTCCATGTTAAATTTAACTTGACACTGATGTAATAAAGTAATGAGATGTATAGTGCACTCAAATAGCAAAACTGTGCTATGTGTTTGGAAGGGGTTTTGGTCATGGCATAGCCGGAAGACATATTTATGAGAGCTCCAGGGTCTTGTTGGTTTCTGCTGGCTATATTTATTTTCTCTAAAAGTCATTATGGATAATCACAAAGGGGCCCTTTTTTCGAACAGGCGCTAGGGTGTTGCACCTAATGTGCCATAAGCACTGAAATAATGGTGCGCTAGGTTCAATACCACCACATTCACTGTCAGGGGTGTGGAAAGCATTTCCCCAGCAGTTAACATGGAGCACTTTCCCCTAACATGGGTGGCATTAGTGTGGGTGCACTTCATTCCATTTATTGAGGTGGCGTTAGGTGAAACCAAGCTAATGCCAACTACGCTGTGCTCACCACACCACACTCTGCCCCTACCCCGCCCACTCAAAACCCTAATTCAGGTTGCACAGTGATAACTGTCATGGCCCCATGCTAGTTGGCAACGTGTGCCCTAGTGTGCCTTCTATACACACCAGAACATGTGCTTTCAGCTTGTGTCCATTAGTAAAAGACCTTATCCAGCAACCCCAACTGAAGCACTGATATGCCCAAGTTTGATCCTTGAGTCCTTTCTACATCTGTCTGCCTCTGTGTCCAAGGGGAGCGATGTCATGGTTCCACTGGG
The DNA here is from genome assembly GCA_033557465.1 of Ichthyophis bannanicus. Classification (NCBI taxonomy): domain Eukaryota; kingdom Metazoa; phylum Chordata; class Amphibia; order Gymnophiona; family Ichthyophiidae; genus Ichthyophis; species Ichthyophis bannanicus. The sequence goes on from CM066041.1 coordinate 119,899,964, forward strand.
AGTGGCAACCCCTCTGGATGGCAATACATCTCTCAGCGTGGAAGGAAGACCCAATGCTCCTGCCCCAATCTGCATGGTCTCTGTCTCAGAGTTGAAGTTCTTGGTTTCTCTCACAAAGAAGAAAGAGATAGGGATTTCTGGATCTGCTTCAGCATCAAGCACCATGGAGAAGGAGGAAGGCACTGAAGTCCACACAGTGCATGATGGATTTGTAGCTGTGTTCCCTCTAAGGTTGTAAGGGAGTTCACCATCCTCATTCCTTCCATCGGGGATGGTGCAGCAATATCACAGTTTCCATTGGGAAGGCCACATGCGTTCTGCGGGACTCCCCGGACTCCTGCCCGCCCCTCGTTATTAAAACCATGGTATTGCTGCACCATCCTGAAGAAATGCAGGTGGTGGGCTCCCACACAGAGCTGCTAGACAGGTGGACAGGCATGCTTCTCTGGGTTAGGACAGCAGTGATGTCACTGAGACTCACACTAACTTCACAGCCACCTGCTTTTTTTCACATTTATAGTTTTCTCACATCACAGTATGTCACTGAGGTGTGAACTACCCAATAAACAGAAATAGACAACTGCCTACAGGCAGCTGTCTTTAGAGAGGCAACCACTCTATCGCTGTCAGCCACGGCCACCCTGTCACTAGAAGTAGTGTTCTATGTAGACCCATCATTATTTATTTATCTATTTAATTTGAGGGCATCTGCTGTACTACTGTCATAATGGTTTACATCAAAGCAAAATTAAAACAGACAGAGAAAGCAGGGAAAAAAGGAAAGAGCAAGAGGAGGGATGCACAATCTGCTACGAAGAAGGGAGGGGGGAGAAAGAAACAGGTAATGTCCTAGGGAGTGTAAGGCAGGATGGTGCACTGATGGATGAATAATGTAATATGGAGGATGCGACACTGACCCATTAGAGAGGAGGATCCCCAGACTATCCCAAACTAGCTGATGGTGGGCAAAAGTCTCTTTGTAAGTGCCACCGACAGAGTTGTGAAAGAGCAAATACAAGCAGCTTATCTTCAGAAAAATGTTATCACTGGAGCAGAAGGTTGAAATGTACAATCTGCCAAATCATCTTGGCTACTATGGCTTTTCAACTCACTTGAAATAATGGGAACTACCAGTTTTGATTTGAAGTTTAAACCATATGGTGCCAGTGGGGTCTGCCAGACTACATGGGCCGTAACTGGTTTAGACTTCATATTGAAGCTGGCAGAGAATGAGGCAGCCGTAGGTAAGAAGCACTGCCCTTGAGCTCCTTATGCTGACAGGGGCTTGCACCTATAACAGGGAGGGAGGAAGAAGGAAATGGAAGAGGCTACCATGCTACTACAGGCCCTGGCATCCTGAGGAAGGGCTTTACCATGGGCAGAGGTTCCCCAGACAGATGCAGGGAGACCTCTAGCCAGAAAGCAGAACCAGCTAACTCAATTCCTAAGGATAATTGGAGGGTTCATTCTGCCACTGATGGTATTTTGAGCCTTATAACAGACCACCCTGAACATTTACCATCTTACTTTACTCCTGCATGACTGTTTTAGTTAAAGGTTGCTATCAGCAGCATTCAAAGGGATAATCCCAGCGAGATGGGGATATAGCTTCCAGGCCATGATTTATTTTGTAACACAAAAGAGTCACTCATCTTCCCATTGTTGCCATGTGTATTCATGCAGGATACAAATGATGTTCTGCCTTGGAGTCCTGTTTGATGCTGTCACATTATAGAAGGATTTCTGCTGGAAGAATCCTCCATTCGGTCCTGCTTGTTTGCATATTCTGTACATTATTTATAGATGCTTGCTTTTTTAAGCCTGATTGCCAAATAGTTCTTATTCCCAGAGCAGAGAAATCACAAACCCAGAGACAGCCTGATCTGGGCTGTTGCCATGTCAGATAAGGTAGACCTGTAGCTCTTCTCATCTTCACAGTGGTTTCTTAGCGACATTGCAAATGACGGCAGAGAAGAATCAAGTAGCCTATCCAGTCTGCTGTTATTCCACCCCCCCCCCCCCCCACTTGTAAGGATATAGGGAAGCTGCCAGCCATAGAAAGTGGAACACTCAACCAGAGAGAGAGAGCCACACTCAATGCTGAAATCATTTTTCTTGTTTGTATGTCTCAACTAGATTGCATACACCATGCAAGAAGGATTGTCTATATTTTATGTGTCTATGCTGTGCAGCATATGCCTAGCAATGTTACAGAAATGTTAAACTGTAGTAGTAGTAATAATACTGAAATCACCACTGTCTCTTACCAGTCTCATAAACGTCAATGGAATTTCTCACCAGGATTTGGAATGATTTTGTTATCAGTTTGTTTTTGGTCATCCAACTGATTTGGAGCAATCGGTTCTTTATTGATAGGTACTAGTAGAATAAATGAATTTTAATGAAATAAAATAATTAGTTTCAATAATTTAATTAACTTATTTTATTGGATATGTGGTAGCATGGTGTGGTGTGCAGTGGGAAGGGGCTTTCTTTGCAACACAGGCCAAATAGCAGTTCAGGGAAAACAAAAGCAGTTTTTATTCTGTCCCAGCTTGTTAAACCTCCACAAAGCAAAACCCAGAACAGACAGCAGTTAGGGAAAAGAAAAGCAGCTTTACTTCTGTCCTAGCTTGTTAAACCTCCATGAGCCAGTTCTCCCGGCCCTTCCTCTAGCCTCAGTTAAAGTTCTTACCTCAGAACTCCTCTGCATGACTTGCCTTGAAAGTACTTCTGGCTCCACGGGTCTCTCTCCCTCCTGCAGCCTGCTGGGTTCTTAACCTCTCCCTCTGAGCCATGCCCTCCCAACTCTGAACTCTGGGCTCCAGACTCTCTTAAAAGGGACTGTTGATAATCCCTCTGGAAAGGGATGGGTAGCATTCTATATACCTTATTTCAGTAGGAAAATTTGATTATGAATCCTGTGCTACAAAGTACTAGGATTGGTGTTAAAACTGGAGTAGTCTTTTCCCTGTGACTTGTAATTTTTTAAAATATCTGACCATCCATATCCTGTTTTTACTTTTCCTCCTTTCTTCACTCCTTTCTGCAGGTTAAGAGGCCCATATGCCACTTTGAAGCTATTGGAATGGCAATAGAGTTATACTCAAGCTGCAGATAAACTGATAATGGTCCACTAGCCTTTCCTTCCCTATCAGTGCATCTCCACTCACAGGGATCCTTGTGCTGTGGCATTTCATTCCATGGTCTTGTCTTCCAAAGACAAACATTAGCATTAAAATGTTACCATATAGGGATGTATCAACAGGATGAGTCAGATCTCCTTCCTTTCCATTTAAAAACACAATTTTTGGCCATATAAGAAATGGGTTCCCTTCTATAAATGAAAGGTGGAGTATTAAAGGCTTAGTGAGATCACATATGATGATGACAATTATTACTATTATTGATATTTAATCATGTACTTAGTGCCCTAAGAAACCTCAAAGCAAATAACAAGTATAAAAACCTCACCCATCTCCCATATTCTCCCCAATTCCCTAACCTCCATCCATTCAAACCTACAGTATAGCAGTTCTGACATTCCATCTACACAAACCCTACACCAGTCCATCCCAAACCTCCCAACCATGTACAGTCACCCTACACAGTACATAGGCACCAACCTGAGAATTAACAAAAGGTTGGGTCAAGTTTTAAAGAAAAGTCTTTAGAAAATCTTAAAAATAGAATGAAGGATCTTATTGAAGATTATACTTTCACTGTGCTCTCATAGTGACCTATAGCACAGATGGAATCCTCATTACAATTATTACAGTACCAAGCAGGGGTATCACTGATTGTGATGATAGGCTGAGGTCATTCGCCACAGTAACAACCAGATGGGTCACATTGATGTCATGTCAACCATGGTGAACAGTGCACTTGGGAATAGTAAGCATGGCCAATTGTCTTAATTATATTTCTTTCTATGAAAGTTCTACAGTTTGGGCACAGTTGACCAAAAATATTAGCTGTTGAAAAAGCCCATCTGTGAGTGTAAGGCAGCTATATCATTGGAAGAAAAAGACAAAAAAAAGCATTCAGTTCAGGAAGAACATACTACCAGATAGAAGATCCAAGTAAATTCCAAGCTTGGCTCTTACATTTTGGAGCAGCTGAGGAATAGAGCTGAAGCATCAAGTCTTAGCCTCAATGTCTGCAGGGAGAACTCACTTGAAAGCTGCCATTACGAAGGCGCTGAGACCGCCGCTAACAATGGGTGCACCTGACGCCCTCAGTTACAGTAAGTCATAAGAACAAAGAACCTAAGAAAAGCCATGCTGAGGTAGACCATGCTGCATCAAGCCCAGCATCCTGTTTCTGCAGTGGCCTGTCCAGCTCACAAATATCTGAAAGATCCCCAAACTTTACTCCAATTTCTCATAGTTCATTTCAAGGGATGAGTTCTGACTTTCCCAAGTTTACCTGGCTGATAATGTTTTTGGACTTTTCCTCCAAAAGCTTGTCCAAACATCTTTGAATCCCACTATGTTAGTCTCATTGATCATATCTTCTAACAACAGATTCCACAACATAACTGTAGTGTGTGTTGCATGAAAATATTTTCTCCAGTGTGTTTTCAATTTGATTTCATGGCATGCCATCTTGTTTTAGTGTTGTTTGAAAGCTCTAACAGCTGTTCCCTTCCACCCAACTCATGATCTTATAAATCTCTATCATATCCTCTCTCGACATCTCATTTCCAAGCTGAAGAGCCTAACCTGTTTAGCCTTTTGTGATAAGAGAGGTGTTCTGTCCCTTTATCATTTTTGTAACTGCATTTAGGGCTTGATTTACCAAGGCTTTTCCTGTATTCCTTGTCCATGAAGGGAAAGAGGGTAGTGAAAAATGTGAGAAAGAAAGGCATCACCAATTTTCAAAAGCTTTTACATGTGGCTAAATGTGTGTTCATCTCATAAAAACAGCATTTGAAATTGCCCCCTTCAGTGTGAGTAAAAGTATATATATCCTATTTCACAAAGTGCATGCCTTTACTTGTGAAAAAAGTAGGCAGGACTAGTTCAGTGGAAGAATAGTATGAATACGATTTCATTTTGAATTCCCCTTGCTTCAAAGTAGATACAAAAGTCCCCGTGTTTCCCTGCTGGTCCAACATTTTCAATGGGAAACTCCATAGGCAATTTTAAAATTACCCGTAGGAGAGAAAAATGTTTGAAAGCTATGCATTAAAACTTTGAAAGGCATTCCCTTCCCATTCTTAGCTTTCTGCTTGTGAACCAACTGAGTGGAAGATCTATTTTATGCTATTAAAAAAACAGAAAAAGGAAAACAAGGGGGTATGTTTACTAATCGGCGGTAGCGGTTTCCTTGTGATAATGGGGCCGTGGCTCTGATATCACACGGAAGCTGCTACTGCCGATTAGTAAACATACCTCAAAGTATTTTTATGGTAGCCTGCTTCTTTTAGAGGAACATTTTAAATGCCATTTATATGGGTAGAATTGTTTTTTGAAAACAAACCATCCTCTCCATGGGCAAAAATCTGTGCATTGTTCCATACCACGTATATGTTTGCCTGCCATGAGTGGGTGAGCTCCTAGGGTTGGAGATAGCATGGGGAATATAACACCACAGAGGGTCGGCTCCAGAGTTGATTCATGATGTTGGATAGCCTAATCTTAATCCTTACACCCCCTCTGGCTGTCGGAATCTATTGTTTAGCTTTGAAGTCCCTGCTCTTTGCTGCCCACCAGAAACTGCTGCCTTTGGTGACCGCCTGGTTTGCCTAATGGTTGGGCCGGCCCTGACAACATGTGTTTTTGTATTTTCAGACCTATGCAAGCTGCTTTGAAGGAAACAGTACCCTCAGAAAAGACAGATACAAACCTTTATGGGAACTTTTTTACTGGGGAAATGTTTAAAGGGAAAGTACAAGCATGACACAGATTGAGCTGAGTTTGATGGGCCCTTGATCTAATCCAGCAAGGCACATCTTATGTTCTTAACTTGCATGTACCTTGGTAGTTTTGATGAAAGATGGCTCCGTGTAATTTCTCCTTCCTAACCTGGTCCACAGAAATAGCAGGGGCAAAGGATGCAGCTACTGTTGCACTCACATATCCTATGGTGACTTTCCAAAGAAAAACTAAAAGCACTTTGCCACTATGCGGTTTAGTGAAAAAAATGTCACAAAACTACTGTTGTAAGAATGATTTTCTTGACTGAGTATGTAGTGCTAAAAAACATCACCACACACTTGCACATTAAGGGTCATGTTTACTAAAGTGCTTATTGACAGCTTGCGTTTGACCCCAAAACGTAGCATGGAAATCTGTGCTAACATTTGGGGGCATGCCTCATATACCCCTGCTGTTAGAGTGTTGGAGTCATGCCTCAGCGCTAAATGGGTCCACCAAAGGAGCACTATACCACGTCACTCTAAGACACCCAGTACAGACACGTGGTTGAAGTAGGAAGGATTCTTTTATTGATTATGATTAACCCAAAGAGCCCTGACCATGGCACAAGGGTGCACAGCAGCCACCCCTTGAGGAGGCGGTAGGTGCATCCATGCTAACGGCAATTATTTGCAGTTAGCGCTTACCATTGACACCCATGCTAACCCATGTGCCACCAATGCCCAATCCCCGCTGCATCACACGCTAACAGTTAGTGTGGGATTTTTTCCTTGCTTCCCCATGCTGTCAGTGTGAAATGGTTAGTGTGGGGTAAACCCCATGCTAACTATTAGCATAGTTTAGTAAACATTTCCCTAAATCTTATCCAGAACATTACATTAATACAACTATTTTGTTAAGGGTATTTATCCATATATTTTGCATTTTTTTATTTTAAACAATTTATGACTTTATATCATATATTAATAGCAAAAAGATGAAGGAAGAAATAGGACTTGAGACCACTGATTATACAATTTACTGTGCTTTTTTATTTATTATTCTTAATCTATGCTTTCATTAAAAATGCATTCTTTTTGTAGGAAAGGAAGGCTTTGCATTAGGGCTGCAGTGGAAGCCCCCTGGCGTGTCTACAAAAACGGAGTCTTAACGTAGTTTGCATAAACCAAGCATCATTTCGATTAGCCAACCGATTCCCTTCTGTGTGAAACATATTTTTTTCCTGTAGAGTTCTGATCAAACACCGCCAAAGGGAACATTTTCCTATTTCTTCTTTTTTTAAATTAAAGCAGCATTTTATGTGCTGCCTTAACATTTTTTTTGAATCTCAAGGAGACCCCTAGGCCCCTGTTTTCAGTGTTTTATATCATGAATATGAGAGAGAACAAAAGCAGTACAAAGAGCAAGCAAGAAGCAGAGATGTTGGAACGAGAGTGGAGAGAACTGAAGAGAGACAATAAGATTGAAATGAGATAAAAAACACAGTAGAAAACGATAAAATGGAGAGAGAAACTGAGTTCTTTCTAAGACCATTTTTCAGTTGTTTAGGTCTGATACTCCCATTCCTCATTGTGACAGAGCTATTATTTCCCACCGGTGCAGAATAAGGGGACCGCGACCAGGAACTTCCCAGAAACTGAAGATCATTTCTTTGTCTTTATTATTTATTGGTTTTAAAATGTTGTCCTTTTACACTGCAGATGTTATGGAGCTTGATCCCCTCCGGCAGTTCTTCACCTTTTCCTTCCTGCCATCTCTGACTAGAAAGAAAATCCTCAAATCTCTTAACCTACTGCGATCCTGACGATTCAAAGTGAGGGGAAATTGACTTTAGCTCATACCTTTCTCAGGAATTAAAGGCAAGTTACATTCAGGTACAGTCGGTATTTTCCTGTCTTCCTAGAGGACTTACAATCTAACAGACAAATGCAGAAAGCCGGCGCTGAAGTCGCACACTGTTAGCTGTGTATGCGTTTTCGTAGTGCGCTGATAGCGCAAGACTTCAGCGCCAGTACGCAGCAAAGGGTATGTATGCAAATGAGCTGAGCAGAACACTGTGCTGTAAAGTTGAAAGGAGGGGAGTCGACGCACGCACAAACAACAGATGCATCACCAGTGACGGTGTGCGCAGGCGTGTGGATGTCAGATTCTCACAGGACTTGCAGATTCTTTTGCTACTCAGCCTATAATAATCAACACTATTTCGCCCCAAAACATTTTTTTATGAAATCACAACAAAGAGATCTAACGCTAAATGATGTAAGTGAGTCCAAAAACAAGGATAAAAAGCAAAAGACATTTGTCCTTGAACACCAAACTTTCACTTATACGCTCAAAGATACATGCAGAAAATGTTCATGTCGAAGGTAACAGTTCACCAGTACTTACCCTGAAACAGTCTTTCCCTACACGTGCAAGGTATTTAAGTCACGTCAGACCAGGCGTAGAGATGTTGGCGCTCCTGCTGGTTTTGTAATCCTCTATGCATTTCTCTGCATTGGGTGCAGACCTTATTAGCATACCACCATTTGCATATTATTTAAATACACTTGACATTGCTGTGTGTGCATACTTTTCTTTTGCTGTTTACGCACGCGTCAATCTCTTTTTCTGCATTTGGCATGTGGGACTTGTGCATATAAGTTGTGCTATCTGCATGCTAAGGGCATGCTAGTCTTTCTGCATCGGCCCACAAGTTTGTACCTGAGGCAATGGGGAAGGTCAAGGGACATACCCAAGATTACATTGAGCAGCACGTGACTTAAATTGGGTTTTCGTGGTTCTCAGGCTGCTGCTTTAACCATTTGGGTACTGCTCTATTCCAAGACACACAGGAGAGAGAAACAGAAACCCTTGCCCTTCTTTATAGAATTTAAAGTTCTCAAAACTGTTGCCTAACTAATGAGAAAGATTAAGGGACATTTTTATTAACATGTGGTAAGTTATTTTCATCTACTGCGTGGTGTGTATCAAAATGCCGTGTGGTCAGTGCAAATCCTGTGCAGTAAATATAGAGGGAGTGACCAGCATATGCCCTGCAGATAATGCACAAGGATGCCACTTGCTGTACCGGCCCACGTTCCCTGTATTGGCAGGCAGTGTGGGATGATCTATGCTACCTGCTGATGCAGGGAACATGGGCTGGAGTAAGGGAGGAGGGAGAGCACACATGGCAGTAACTGCTATGTCCTCCCTGATTATAGCAATGGCAATGACATCAGGAGTCCCCTATGGCCCCACCTCTGGCCTCCTCCAATTCAATTGTAAGCCTGGTGCCATAAAGACTCCCCCTGACCCATCCCCCACCTCCTGGACAGCACCCAACATTATGCTGCTGGCTGTCCTTCCCTCCCCCCACCAAGCCAGAACTCTCTTCAATAGTCACCTGGTCACCTCCTAATCCCCCTATCCCTACCCCAGTCCTTACCGGGGTCTCTCTGAGGGTCCAGCAGTGTATGTTACCTTACCACTAGGAGGCATCACCATGAGACCAGAGCCATTTTGAGCTGCGCTGAAGACAGGGCAGGAGCAGAAGAGGGCTACTCCTGCCCTATAAACCACTATACCACCATGGAGAATCCAGTAAGAACTGGGATAGGGTTAAAGGTGTGGTAAGGGGGGCGGCTGACTATTGAAGAAAGTCCCAGCCTGGTTGAGGGGGGAAGACAGTCATCCCCATGATGTTGGGTGCTGTTTGGGAGAGGGGGCTGATGGTTGCGGGGATTGGCGGGGTCTATATGGGAGCTGCAGATCTTCCAATCTATTACACTGGGCTTACAATTAAATTGGAGGGGGATGTGGGGGCCACTGCCACCACTACAATCATCAGCAGCCACGATACTGCCCTGCTCATAGCACAGCTACGCATAATGTCACCTCATTATCTGCAGCTGTCCTATTAGTGATTTTGACAGCCAGTGCATGGCAATTGCCCTTGCATTGGCTGTCACCGGCCGCCATGCCTTCTCTTTTCCCTAATCCCACCTCTTCCCGCATTTAATGCATATTCAGATAGCACAGAAAATCACTGTCTATCTACATTTCCCATGTGTTAGTTGTCAATGCGAACTGATAACATGGGCTACCTCCTGCATTGACAGCTAACGCAGTTTAGTAAACATGTCCCTAGGCGATTTATGGTTTTAGCTGTTTATTTTCTCTTCTGAAGTGAAGTTGGGAGCTGCTTTTGATGTTGTTCTCTCACTGACCATAAAGGCACCATATGCGCCTTTATAAAATTATTCCATGGGACATGATGAAGGAACCTTGGCTTCAAGGCAGACGTAACTGTGTATGTGTATGTGCTAGAAAGAATGGACGTATAGGCGCTGTGTATCTATCTATCTGCCTACTTAGTATGTATGTATACCCCCAATCCATTCTATAAGAGCCCACTTGAGCTTTGAGGGTGATTTTAAAATAGGATGCCATGGATAGATACTATTTTACCAAGACAAGTAGGTGCCTATTTGTCTTTATAAAATATTATCATAAGTGGCAGAGATTGCACCTTTAGTTAAGGTGTGGATATTTACACCAGTCTTAGAGCTGATGTAAATGCCTGTCCCTAAAATTAAATAGTACACTTGTAAATTCTGGTAGTTTATAATCTACGCATGTACCTTGACACCCCATCTGAACTGTGCCCATGTGCAAGCCCACTGGCAAACTATGCGCCATGGCGTGAGCGCCCATTTTTGTAAGAGGCAATTAATGCATGTACGTGGTCACATACGCATATTAATGCACAAAATACTGGCAAAAAAGGTGAGTACATTGCAGCTTAAAGTATGCAACCCCTTAATAAAAATTGCCCCCTTTACTAGCATCAGATTTAAGATCATGGCTCTCATAGGCAGAGGACTGATGGGGTTGGGAGTTGTCTAGATATTGGAGAGTGAGGGTCCCCAAATCTAAGTTTTTGAGTGCTTTCAGAAATTGGCGCACTAGGCATGTGCTTATGTTGCCTGTGCCTGAATCCGTCCCTGTCCTTTATGTGTAAATTTGCTTGCCAAACAAAGCCATCTTTCAATCAATCACCAACTACATTTCACAAGGAGTAGGGTGATGATAGCCATGCCCATCCCAGCTTGTTACTTAAAAATGAGTGGTATTCAGCAGGACATAAGTTTATCTGGCCTGGGCGGAGAAGTTTCCTAGAGGCGGGGTTTGCAAATCTATATACAACAAAGACCAGGTATAACTATGCATGTGTACTTTCTGGGGGTAAATTTTAAAGCAAAAATTATATGCCTATCTTTATTCAATGCTTAGTATACTGGCTTTCAATACAAATAATATGCATACTTTCTCTTTGATAACTGGTATAATATATGGCCTACGCACTGCACAGGTTGCGTGGCCTGTAATTTTATAAAGCATTTTCCATGCTCCATGTTTTGCATGTAGAAGATGTATGTTATAGAATTGTGCAAGGCAATATATGCATCTAGTGTACCAACGAGAGCATGCGTATTGTTATGTGGCCTACACATAGGCATTCCTGGGAGTGGAGCTGGGGCAGAGTTGCAAGGTACGTGCGTGCTTTATGAAATATGCAAAAAGAGCACCACACAGCATTGTATTTGCATTGGAGCAGGTGTGAGAAAAGTTGTGTGCGACTAGGGGTTATTCTAGGAGACTATTTTATGAAGGCACATACTTAGGTTTTCCATGTGTGGGTAATTTTATAACAGGAAGCCTAAAAACACATCTGTATAAAGTCAGGACTGCTAGTTCTGCATTCAGACCTATGTAGGTAAGTTATACAAATAACATCTGAATGTTACCACCATCTGAATAATTTGTGGTCCTGCCACTAGCATATTGATTTATCCACATGGCCTTTGATCATATATTGATTTGTACAATCAAAATGATCTGTTCAGAGGGCTAGGAAGCTGAAAACAAAGGGCCTGAAATTCAGTGGCAATGGCTAGCGCTGCTGCTGAACTTTAAACCTGGATATTCAATGCCGGCTCCATATCCGGGCCCTGGCATTGAATATTGGAGTTCCCCCGATTGCAGGAAAGCTAACCGGGCAATGGCAATATTCAGCGCCACCCAGTTAGCTCCAGCAGTGAAGTTAGGTCAGCTTTTACTGCGCCTGTCTTTCGCTGCTTAGCGATTACTGGGCAGCGGCTCCATATTGCTGCTACCTGGTTATTGCCAGGTTCCGCCCCCTGGAACACCCCAGTGCTAACCGGTTTGCATCGGGACATGCAGTGGCACTAACCATGTTAGTGCCGCTGAAGATCTTGGCTAGGGGGATTAAGATGGTTAGCAGGTGTACTAACCCTTTGACTATCAGGCCCAAAGAACTTATCTGTGTTAACCTTGAAGTTGCACAAATTCCTGCTTTGGAATGTTGGTCTAGTTGTTTGAGATACTTGGTGCATTATTGTAAATCCTGGGAAAGGGATGTCAGAAGATCAGACTGGAAGGTGGGGAGCTATACTTATAGGATTTCTCACACAGAGAGGCAAACACTTTCAGCTCCTAACACTAAGACCAAACAAGCTGAAAAGTGCAACATGGTGTGACGCAATGGCACGTTTCCTCTTTCCTCCATTTGCAGGCCCATGTGGGGACTTCAGCTGAAAAAGCCTTTGTAAAGTGTTTCTCCTCAGGGGCAGCAGGCGATATGTGAGTGGGTAGGTGAGCATGATGTGGGTAGTGACTGATAGAATATTTATTTCTTTAAACATATATACCACCTACTCGCAAAGTGTGTGGGTGTGTCTGCATATCAGTGGTATAATGTGGATATCTCCATGGGCAGAGTTTAGCTGTGGGCATGTGAACATGAGATGCCAGAGAATGGGGGGATTTGTGTGTGTGTGTGTGTGTGTGTGTGAGGGGTATTTATGTGTGTTGGGTATGTGTGCTTGTAAGCAGTTGTGTCGGGAGCTGTGTATATTTATCTGTCATGGATGAATGTGTTGGGGGTCATGCATGTCAGGGTTTGTGCATGTGTATGTCTGTCTGTATGTGAGTATGCATGTGTTTTGGGGCTGTGTGTGTTGTCACAGGAGAGATGTCATGTGGTGTGTGCATGTTGTGTAGCGCATTTAAGAAACAGAAAAATGAAGGCAGATGAAGACCATTTGGCCCATCCATTCTGCGCATTCATAGCAACTATAAAGCTCTACAATCTTTTCTTTTTCCTTAGAGATCCTCTATTTGTCCCACACTTTCTTGAATTTAGATACATTCCTCATCTCTACCACCTCCACTAGAAGGCTATCAAACACATCCACCATTCTTTCTGTAAAGAAATATTTCTGCAAATTACTCCTGAGTCTATTTTCTTTCACCTTCGTCCTATGCTTCCTCGTGGCAGAGTTTTCTTTCAATTGAAAGAGGTCTCCTCCTGTGCACTTATGTCACAGAGGTATTTAAATATCTGTATCATATCTACTCTCTCCCGCCTTTCATCCAAAGTATACATATTGAGATCTTTAAGTCTGTCCCCATATGCTTTATGATGGCCACTGACCATTTTAGTAGCCACCTTCTCACTGACTCCATCTTATTTATATCCTTTTGAAGGTGCGGTCTCCAGAATGGCACACAATACTCCAAATGAGGTCTCACTAAAGACTTATACAGAGGCACTATCACTTCCTTTTTCCTGCTGACCATTCTTCTCCCTATGCACACAAACATCCTTCTGGCTTTCGCTGTTGCCTTTTCTATCTGTTTGGCTACCTTAAGATCATCAGAAAAAATCACCTCCAGTTCCTGATTTTCTTTCGTGGACAGAAGTATTTCACCCACTATACTAAATCGCTCCCTTGGATTTTTACAGCTTTCAAATTCTTGACCATTCTTCGAGCTTCACTAGATTCCTCCTCATATTATCTACACCTTTCTGGGTGTCTACCCTATTGCAGATTTTGCAAAGAGGCAAACTTTACTCAACAGCCTTTCCGTGATATCACTTACAAAAATGTTAAAAAGAATCAGACCAAGAACTGATCCCTGCAGCACACCACTGGTAATGTCCTTATCCTCAGAGTCAACTCCATTTACCAGTATCCTTTGTTGCCTCCCACTCAACCAGTTTATAACTCAGTCACTTTAAGATCCATTCATAGAGTGCTCAGTTTATTTATAAGTCCCCTGTCTGGAACCGTGTCTAAGGCTTTGCTGAAATTTAAGTACACCACATCTAGGACTCTCCCTCGATTCTCTGATCACCCAGGTGCTGTCTGTGTGTGCTGGAGGTGCTGGATGCTGTGTATATGTATCACAGAGGTGTCAGAGGTGTGTGTTTGTCATGGGGTATTGGGTGGTATGTGTGCGTGCATGTCATGAGGGATGTTGGGTGGTTGTATGTATGTGCAATGAGGGGGTGTCAGGTGGTGTGTTTGTGGAAATACAAGCTTCCCTGTCTCTTGTTCTTTTCTCTGTCCCTCTGCAGTCACTCTCTCTACCTCCCACACTATTTCACCCCCTACATATTGCCACTCTCCCTCCTTCTCTGCCAACTACCATATACTCTCCCTTTCCTCCTCTCGCTTCTCCCTCTCCTTTCTTCTTCTTGCACTCTCCGAATTTCCAACTTCTCCCTCCACTCTTCCTTCTCATTGAACCTAAAATCAAAAATATGTTCCCTGTAATTACACTTGTATATAGTTAAAACTTAACGTTCCTTGTAAATGTATGCAGAAGTATACAAATGTTCTGTTCACTGTTTAATGTAAACCGCCCCTGATATCTGGAAGGGGCGGTATAGAAGAAACTGTTAAATAAATAAAAAATAAATAAACCTGCCCATTTGCCTTCCCTTGTCTCTCTAATCACACCCCTTCCTTTATGCTCTGTCCCTGTTCAACCCTTCTTTTTTTTCTCCAACCGCATTCCTTCCCTTTTGCTCCATCCCTTTATTCTATTCTTCATCTCTAACAGTGCACCCTCTCATGCCCTTCCTCATCACCCTTCTGTCTATAATCCCGCCCCCTTTCTCTAGTCTCCTTCCCTCACTCAGTCCCTTCCCTTCTCTGACAGGTCGTGGCCTGGTGCCTGGGCGAGGTGGGGACTCCTGCTGGTATTTCAGGGATACTCTCCTCTCTCTTTGCTAACAGAAGGTGGGGACTGCTGTTGGCTATTCTGGGGTCACAGTCCTCTGTTGGACCAGCTGTACCAGGAACTCCCACCAGCTCTTGACATTTCACACTGCTCCAGGAAAGGCCTTTGCTATAAAACAGATGTATACGCACAAACTGACAGAGGGACACTCAGATAGAATCTCCCTGATGGGTGCTATCCTTATGTGCAAAATTCCTAAAAGGACAAACTAGCTGATTATTATAAAGAGACCCCAAATGAAAGCAAGACAGATAAAGAAATCTACTCAGACTCTGTATCCCATCCTGGACCTCAGATTCCTTAGTGGGAACAGTATCCCATAACCCTGAATCCACCTGGGCTCCATATTCCCCTATACCTCTCAGGAACACCCAGTTCAATATCGTTATCACAAGAGTTCCGACTTCTTCTTTATAAAAGCCACCTAAATCCATTAGTAGTATGCACAGACTCCTTTTTAGCCAGGTGGTCCCCAAATAACTCCTATATTGTAGGAACTGTCCCTCCATCTCTCAAAAAGCCAAATCTTCCCTCGTGGAAGGTAATTATATATAGAGGTGCTTCGTTTGAGTATGTTTTCAGGCAATTTTATAAAGGCAAGTGGACGTCTTGACAAAATACTTGTTTAAGGGGCAGATGCAGGCATAGCAGTTATAGCAGCCATGGAACTGATGTAAATGTCTGTGGCTATAATTTCCAGCTATGTACATAAATTCTAGCATTTTACAATCTATGTTTTGTGTTCCCCATGATGCAGAAGAGATTCTGGGACTGTGTTCTAAGGGTGGATTTAGAGCTTGAGATACAGATGGGGAATTCAGTAACTTTTTTTGATATAGATTGGGAATTCAATTTGTATGAGTAGGTGGATGTGAAGGGGATGTTTGTTTCATGTTCCTCACATGGAAGATTCAGAGTCTCTGAGATGTAAAAGAGGTAATTGTATAAAGACATTTCCACATGGATGTGGGCATATATGCACATAAATTGCTTCGTATAAAATACCAACCAGCATAAAATGACACAAAGTATGGGCAGTGCATGTAAGTACATTCAAGGAGTCGTTCTGACTGCATTTAGCGGGTCTGCACGTCTGATCCAGATGTCCAGACCCGCTAAACACCTGGATCGTGCTGGCAGGAACAGAGCTCCCCGCACGTAGATGAGAGTTGTGCGAGGAGCTCTGTTCATGGGCAGGAGGGGGCGGGCTGAGGGAGGAGCGAGGGCAGGCAATGGGCAGCATCATGTCCCTGGACATACAGGGCTGATTCAGAGGTCGGCCCTGTATGTCCAGGATTGGCCATGTAAATGGGGGACGACTTCTATCTCTGAGGTGCGGTAAGTTCCCCTGGACAGAGGCAGATGTGGGAACCGGGGCCAGGAAAAGGAGGTAAGGGGTGCAGGGGGATCCTCGCTTCTGGACCCTGGCCATGGCGGGCTCGATCTTGTGGCAGGGAAGGGAGAATCGTGGGTCTGCTGTGGATTGCGGCTCTTGCTTGGAGCTGTGGTGGCACGGCAACAGGCCGGACAGAATCAAGCCATGACCATCCAGGCCGGTAGACCCGATTCTGATCCCGCAGGCAGATCTTGCTCCCGGGATCAGAATCGGGTCTACTGCTATATGTCCCGATTCTGGCAGATCGAACAGGCGGGGGGCAGGCAGTAAAGAATGACACCCTCAGGCTTTTATCACTCTCTTACAGGGTTTGTCTACTTACGTTCAGGTCAATTTTCAGCTGGTGCGGTCACCATATTATTGTTTCAGTGCTGGTACCAGTGCTTAAAACACATATGATCCACATAAGCATTAGGACAATAAATAGTTACATGATGTTTAGATATTGTTCAAACAACCATGATTTGATGGAATATCTGTCTTAATTTCACTCCTGACAAATTACAGGCACATCACTAGTTTTTGCCTAACTGATTTTGAACTAATTAATAGTAATTTTCATTCAGTTCTAATGGCTATATCATCGCAGTTGAGTTTAATTAAGATTTTCTATCCTGTTATAACCAGGTTTTAGATTTATTTTCCTTGTATAAAGAGTCGTGTTTATCAGAGTGCATCTCAAGCCTCTTTTGGTGTGCCTCCTGTCAGACTGAATAGCCTAAACACCAGGACTGGCCAAGGGGTAAGCCAGGACTGCTTTGAGAAACACTGATATCTTTTTCATGTTACATATTTATGAATTGTGGTTTTGGACAAAAAGGTGCTCAAATTATATTAAAATTAAATTAAGTATTAGTGTTGAATATATGTATTAATATATCAACATTAAACGTTGACCAGCATGTTTTGAAATGTATGCCGACAGATGAAAGAAGCGGTAATTTATGTGGCTGGATGCTTTGTACCCTGGCACAGGACCCCATAAATGTGAAGAGGATTTGAAACGTGGACTACTTTGGTTACTGGACTCTTAAGTAGTGCTTTTCAGTGGAAAGCTAAGTATACATTATGCATTGAATAAAGCTCTATATATTGAATATGCTTTGAGATACTATTGTAATATGGACTATTTTTATGTTTTGAACGCTTTATAATAAAAGGGACTTGTAGGTCGATTCGAGAGTTGAAAATGCCCTCATGACGACGAGTCCGATTAAAAAAAAAAAAAAAAAAAGCTTTTTTCTTATTAATAAGAGGAGCTCAGCTTTATTGGGTTTGATTCATTATTATATTGATGTGGATTTCATCCACCCTTGTCTGGGAGTTTTGTAAGAGTTAGTGAATATACATATTAAGCAGTAACCACACCGGCACTATCCTGCTATGCAGGCCGAAATTCAAGAAATAACTGATCTGTTTAGAGACCGAATCTTGCCTCCTTCATCTCTCCCCTAACCTGCCTCCTTTTGAATTGTATATCTGCCTTTTTAGTGAGTTTAATTATCTGATTTAAAAATATATAGATAGGCAAGTTATGTATTTACCACCCGCCAGTGAATTTATAACTTGCTTTGAATATTGGACTGGGTGGTTTTAAGTCCTGTTTTTCTGTGGATTCACAGTGAATTAGACTCAGGGCAAAGAAACAATTTATAAACCACAATTTTTATTCTCATTTGAAAAAAAATCCATCAAATAAACAGATGAGTGATACAGACATGATGAAGGCGCAGTCATACCTCAAGTCCTTAATACATCCTGGGGGCTCACACTGTTTGGCAGTTGACAGATATCATTTAGAAGGGGATAGTTTGGGCCAGCCCAGTGACTCTGTGGTAAGTGACCTGCCAGCTGGGGAACCTGAGTGTGACACCCAGGCCAGGACTCTACTCCCCAGGTTAGTCAGGGCTGGGATGCTCTGAAGGCAGCGGTCACAGCCCTGGGGGCAGGGACTCCCAGTCATCACATAATGGTAATGCTTAGTGGCTGGATTTAAGGCCCATGATCACAGGTTCCAGGAGGTAGTCTTGGTTTATAGCTCCCGCCTGAGAACTGTTGCTCAATGACTAGAGTAAGTAGTTATGAGAGGATGTCAAACAGGGAAGAAAATCCCAATGAAGGTATATGGAGCCAGGATACCAGCCCTGTCTCTGATTGAGCTGGAAGCCCAAAGGAGAAAGGGGAAACTGTTTATTGCCCCACCCATCCAAAAAAAGAACTGAAGAGCTAAATCAGGTCTGCCTACTTGCAAAACAGTTAGTTGGTGGATCTCATGTGTGCTCCACCACTACTGTTGGTGCTGGACTCGGTGCTGAATACCTGATTCAGGTCAAAATACATTCAGTTAAGTCAACTATATGAGTGGTGGTAAAGTGCTGCAGTTAGCCAGGGCCCAGCAAACGTGGACATCTGGCCATTCTTTTCCTATGACAATGATCCATTCAATCAGCACAGGACAGTGAAATGATGTCACATGAAATGGGACAGAGATGGCAGGGTCCATTTCTACCACTGCCAGCAGCCGAAACTAAGAATAAACTGGCCTTGACTAGCAGGCAACGTCCTGCCCTGTGGCTTCCTTCAAAATAAGAACTTTGGGTCCGATATTCTTCTGGAATGGCTATGTGCTGCTACGGCGCATAGCAGTCGCCACTGACCTTTAACCCGGATATTTAGTGCCGGGGTCATATGCGGTCCCAGCGTTGAATATCCAAGGTCGCCACACAGCCCACAAGCCCACAGAAGCTAACTGGGCAGCGGCGATATTGAGCCTATCTTTTACCCGTGGGTACTAACTGGGTAGTGGTGCAATATGGCCGCTGCCCGGTTAGTGACTGGTGCTGCCCCTGCAATGCCCCAGAGTGCCCATGACATGGCCTGATGCCAAGTGGTGAGCATCGGGATGTGTAGCGGAGATAATTGGGGTTATCCAGTGGCACTGACCGTGTTAGTGCCGCTGAATATCCCACTCAGTGGCATTTCCATGGTTTACAAGTCCATAAACCATGTAAATGCCTTTGAATATCGGGCCCTTTATTAATAGCTAGGCAGTAGCTGATAGATGGAGTCCTGATTATGGGGAATCCTAAGGATGAAGATTACGATTAACTTTGGGGCATGTTTACTAAGGTACACTAACTGGTAGCATGGGGTTTGATGCATGCTAACAGCGAAGGGTCCCACGCTAAAAATTCATTGGTAACTGGTTGGTGCACAATTAGGCAGGGACTAAATGGGGGCATTGCAGTATGTCATGGTTAGGCATTTTTAGGTGCACACTAAAATGCACCTGTTTTCATTAGCATGAGTGCACTTAACGCAGCGTTCAGTGCACCTGCATGCCAGTTAGCATGGTGCGGCATGTTAGCATCATGCTATTGGCAAGGAGATGGATCCATCCCCCCCAGATATTGCCGCGGGCCTCCATGTTAATTTGGCGCCAACGGTGTGCATCTTAGTAAATGTGTCGCTTTGTGTTATCTTACTGAGGCAGAGAGAGATTGTTAGATTAGTCTTTTTCTGCCATCATGGTTTGTCCTTATCTATGTTTATGTTTATCTTTTAGTAGGAAGAATATTAACAGATAGCCTGTTAAAAGGTGTATTTTCTGAAGGTGTGCATTCATTGGTTGACAAAATATAATGGATAGCCTCTGTGCCTCTTCTTCAGTTTGATGTCCAATTTCTCAAACTTGGGCTCTTTGACAGAACTAATGGTGCTAAGAAAACATTTTTTTTATTTCCAGCTAAAATTTCACAGGAAAGTGACAACAATAATTCTAAGGAGACAGGATTCATGCAAATAATGTGCATGAAAATTGCAGCTGTTTATGTTGGCCTATTTATGGTTGGAAATTATAGAAAAATTGCTGCTGCAAGATTTTCTTTGTCACTAGTAAATGAAGCTAGATACTTTTCTTTAAGAGTGAAGAAATCTTACTGCTACATTACTATTTTGAAAAATTTTTAAGTTGCTGGCCTGTAATTTTCCTGAAACTGTAGAAGCAGCCATGTCATTAAGAAAGTCAGACATGACCTCACATTGCTTTGGTTAGTCCAGCCACTATGATGTCACAAATGACATCGCACACTGCGGAATCGGTCAGATTCCATTCCATAAATCATCTGAGATGTTCTGAGCATGGCTGCTCCTGGGGAAAGGAGGATAACAGAGAAGGAAATTTAAAATATAATGACTATCAATTTTAGCCTGAGAGGCTTATCAGATGGCAAAATGTTTGAGTGTGTGCCAGTTTTATGCCAGTACCTGTCTTCTCCCACCCAATAACTTTAGAATGGTTAGACCTAGTTACCCCAAACTATGTGTGGAGGTAGGTCCTTGAGGGCACATCTGACTTTTCCACTTTTCAAAGCTGACCAGGGATCTGTGGAAGGGGGTGAACAAATGGGGGAAAGGTTGGCAGTTTTCTCCTAAAAAATGCATCCAGTTTGTGTGTTTGTTTCTCTCCCCCTGATAACTCTGAAGTGCTACTAAACTTTATATGGAGGTAAGTCTTTGAGGGGACCTCAGATTTTCCACATTTCAAAGTCTGTGAGTGATTCAAGAGGGGGGGGGGGAAGGGGCAAAGAAATATATGGGGAATTGAGCTGAAATTAGCTAGAAGGTCACACTTTCTACATGTTAAAAACGTCTGTCAGTGCAAAACTGCACAGTGTTACACAAAGGGATTATAGCTTTCTTCTGAAATCTAAAGCAAAAATGTCAGCTGCACCTTTGGAACCATCTGAAAATCAGTAACATGTTATCATACCAAAATATACAAAAAATTCCAAGGAAAAGAGCATCATCAGGATATAAATATTTATAAATAAATAAATAAATAAAATGTTAGACATGTGTCCTGTAGCTGAGTCTTGAATAGAAAAAGAGCAGAAAACTGTCCTTTTGGATACAGTTAAACATCTCCTCCCCTGACATTCTGTAGCTCAGGGCTAGATCTAAAAAAATACAAGGAAATACATTACTTTTCTCCTTTAGCGAATTAATCTGCCGGGAATGTCTACATACCGTTAGGCCAGTCTGGCTTTACTGATCCTTATGTATGTGATTGGGATAATGGATGAGATGGCTACTAGGAATCAGGACACCCTGAAGAGATGACATCATAAGCCATGAGAAAATAAGACGGGGGATACAAATATTTCATGTCCAGCCCTTAATCTGAGGTCCATGCAATAGAAAATTTTCACAAGTGTATTGCTTACTGATGATTTGGTTTATCATAAATATATATATTTATATATATTATATACTTTATATTATTACTATTATTTACTATAATATAAAAGCAAACAGTATTGCATCACTCCTATTGTAGGTAAGGAATCTCCATGCACTGTCATGCACTTGTCTCTGGAAAGAGTCATGCAAGTCCAGGCAGCCTCTCCGTTCCCAGGTGGGAGAGGGAAACCAGTCCTGAGCACCTTCTGCAATTGCCAAAAGGCTTGCCACTCCATCCGGCCTTTTAGGAAGGTTCTGGGATTCCATGGGAAAGGAGTTGGTGGGAGGGCGGGGTAGGAGCAAGCAGAAGGATAGAGATCGGGAAGCTGACGAAGAGTCTGTGGGTTTCACAGGAGGCTGGTTGTTTTGTAAGAAAAGTTTCCAGTTTGCTTTTTGTCTTCCCTTTGGGAAGTGTGTCCCTCTGTCTGTCTGCCATGGTTACTTCATTCCACTCCGCAGTACCTGGTTGGCAGCGATTAGCATGACGCTTATGATGAAGGCAATGGCAAAAGCACAGATTAGGCTTTTCCGGACACACGTTTGTCGGATTTGTTGATTTGGAGAGGCTACAGTGGCAAGAGAAAGAGAGAGACAGAAGGAGGGGATGTGACATCAAGAGAAAATTAAGAAGAGATATAATGAGCAAGAAGAGAAAAGAAGAGGAAAATTGGCAGGTGCAGGAAACAGACAAAAGAGGGAGATAGAGAAGAAAGAATAAGAGAGAGGGAGAGAAGGTGGAATGGCAGAGAGACCAATACCATAATGAGATAAAACAGAGGCATAGAGAGGAAAGCAGAAGAGAATGAAGAAGAGAAAAGGGAGGAGGAAAAATGAAGGCCAGGAGGAAAGAAAAATAAAAGGAATAGGAGGAGTAAATAAAGCAAGAAAAGAGTGAATGAATAAGATAAATACGGGTGGGAGAGAGAGAGAAAGAAAGGAAGGCAAGAGGCAAAAAGATAATTAATTGAGCCTGTTAATTCAGGATTTAAAATGTGAGTTCTAAGAATGACAGCTTGGTGCTTTCAAACAGCTGCTTAAGTAAGATAGCCCCAAAAACGCCAAGAAGGATATTTTTTTCATAAAGTCAGTGTAACCACAGCGTGTCTTCACTGACTTGATGAAGAAAAGAAACTCTCCAAAGCTTGTCACAGATATCTTAAGCTAGTCCAATAAGCTGGTTTGTTGACTCTTATATCCACATTGATAAAGGCAGAAATTTGAAAGGAAGTAGCCAGAAATAAAAACTCCAATGATGTGTTACGTTAAAAGCAGATCCTTAGAGGTTCTAGCCCTCTTCTCTGTGAGTGAATGGCAGATGGTCTCACTCATGGTACCTCTCCAGGGCTGGCCCCAGAGTTGGTTCAAGATGTTGGTGCCCTAGGCAAATCTTAAGTTTTATGACCTCTCCCCTCCCGGCTGTCTTCCAGAAGCTGCCACGTTTGCCTAATGGTTGACCCGGTCCTGTACCTCTGCACCCTGTCCTTGGAGGTACTGCCATACCTATGTCAGCATAGGTGTGCTGAGTTTCTGAGATGATCCCACTAGCTTTCTGTACTGATCACTGCTCAGGCACTCCTTGGGGTTTTATTCCTTTGCCCTGAGGACAGAGGGTAGCATAGTGAGGGTATGGTTGCTACAGAGTGTCTCAGAATTTTAAATCCTGCCTCTCTCACTTGTGTGAGTGAGGAGATGAGTGATAGGAAGGGCTCAAGTTCCAAGCTGTTTGGGCGTCTTTCACATTGCTTCCTTCCCCACCCCTCAAGGGAAAGGTTGAGGAGGGTATATCCCTGCACTCCTAGCAGGAAACCTACAAAGTATAAGCCCTACACTAATCATTCATCACACTGACTAAATAGTCCTCTAAATTTATCTCCCCTCTTTCTAGTAAGGAACTAAGCAGAGATGCAACTTTTGTAAAGGATTTCACTTACTTTCCACATCGACTGGGCATTCCTCAGGGTTCTCTAGATTACTTTCTTCCTCTGTCATGATAATGTTCTCAATATCCTTCATGGACAGGTGATCACAGAAGGTGTCGTACAGCAATCGCTTCAGTTCATCCACGGTCAGCTTTTGCATGTCGCACTGTGGAGAAGAAGCATAGAACATACTAAGGGCTGGACCCAGAGTTGACTCAAGGTGTTGGCCTCCTAGGAAAGCCTTAAGATTTACACCCCACGCCCAGACGTTGCTGCCCTAACCAACCACCTAATTTGCCTAATGGTTGGGCTGGGCCTGAGCATACTCGTTTTCTCTCACACAATGCCACTGCAGGTTCTGCCAGACTTTGGTCAATCTCCCTGGCATGCCCGTATTTGACTATATTGCATGCTGCCGCACCACCCTGTGCCATTTCTGAAGTGAAAGAAGCTTGGTTCCTGATTAGTACTCGGATGATAGCTCTAGTGCAGAGTGCCAAGTTACCCAGTTCCAGGAGTGAGATTCTTTGCCAGTTTGGGTTTTAAATTTGCATTGCAATGCCGTATGGCATTTGTAGTCCCTGATTTTACGCATTGACTTCAGTGCTACAGGTCCCATAATGCATCAGAATGAATGAGATTGCCAGAAGTCCAGGACTGGCTTAAAATCTTACTCCTGGAACTGGGTAAGTTGGCAAATCTGCTAATCTACACTGGGCTTGACACAGAGTGGAGGCAGTTCAGTAGGATGCAATACTCTCACAAAGCCCAAATTGAACCCATGTTCCGTCCTAGCATTAGGTGCTGCTGCACTGTCTATCACAGTGGTTCTCAACCCAGTCCTCTGAGATCCCCTGGCCAGTCAGGATTTCAGGATATCCACTATGAATATGCATGAGATAGATCTGCATACAATGGAAGCAGTGCGTGCAGATCTCTCTCATGCATATTCATCGTGGATACCCTGAAAACCTGACTGGACTAGGGGTCTCAGAGAACAGGGTTGAGAACCACTGCATAAACATTTAGCATTCTAGGGCAGTTTTTACAAAAGGAGAGACGTTAATCTCTGCTTTATAATTAAATTCTTTAATAGATTATATGTAGCCTGACCTTCTAAAAGTTTCCTATACAAAACATAAATTAGAGGAATTTCTGCTCAGTTCAACTGGAGGCTATTTGGAATAATGATTTTGTTGGGAGGTATTCATATACCTTATTAATTTATTAAAGGACAGTTACCTGGGTAATTTCCCTGGGAAGACTGCCTATCGGGTATGTGAGTACAAAGTGCCCACACACATTTGCACCTAGTACTTGTGTGGGTGGCCATTCAGTGAGTAAAAGAGCAGGTGACATTTCAAAAAGCAAATACCTAGTAATAGTATATGACGGCAGATAAAGACCATCTACGCTGCCCAGTAAGGTGGCCAGAGTGGTTGTACCTGCTGCTCCATGCAGGTCCCCCACTATGCCTTTGTTTAGGGTCGTACCCACTGCTATGTGCTAGACACCTCTTCAATTTGCTGAAGTTTAAGATATTTAAGTTTGCTTTGATTCCATCCTCTTGCTATACAGGGATCCTCTGCGTCTGGCAAATGAGCTGTTTACTCTGTGACCTAACCACACTCCTGGGAACACTTCTGTTTCATCTGGCTAAAAGTCTCTGATTTGTGAAAGCCAGCATATACTGTCTGCCACTGTGAGGGGAACAATGTTACTCTTCAGCACAGTGGTTTTCTTTTATGTTCAAATTGTTTATTAAATCAAACATATAAGTATGAGCCGTCTTACAAGTAGACCCAAAAACAAGAAAAGTAACAGTGTCATTGCAGCATATAATACAATTATTTAAGATTTTATATTTTCACCCCATTACCTCCCCCTTCCTCTCCTCCCCCAGGCACATACTGTTTATTAATAAACAACAAGCAAACAGATCTCAGGGTGGGTGGGTACCCTTACACCGTGCCCCAAGACCTCTCAATACAGGCAATTTATATAGGTAGTTGTATTTTTATAAGAAACCAAAAATGACTCTCCTTCCCACCCCTCCCCCTCCCTCAGAACATGTTTGAAAACAATATCACTACATAGAAAGGCCAACTTCCCAGGTCCCCCCTTTTTATTGCTCACCAGGCCTTGATGGCCTGTTAAAGCATCAGTAGTTCATTCCAGGCTAGGGGTGTCAATGCGGTGATGTACCCCCCCCCCCAAGTGCTAAAATGCACACCTGCGGCCCAGAGTGCCCTGTAGACACCAGCCGCTCCAGAAGAATCAGCTGGTGAAAACAATTTTGCCATTCCTAGAAGGATGGAGCCAAACTAACTAATTATCTCTCCAGTGTCAGACTAGGGGTTATTTCCCCACAACACAGGCCTTACGCACTAACAACAGCGCACAGTGTCCCTTGGGAGTAGTGGAGGGGAGGTGATCCAACACCACAAGTGTTCCTGTCCACATTACCGGTTGACCTATCAGAGTTCTGATATATCTCTGAATCTGACACCAATATCCCTATATCTACTCACATGTCCACCACATATGGCCTAAGTCGGCCGTGGTTGTACCACAGCACAGGCAATCACCTGTAGATGTCATACCACTCCGAAATGCTTGTCGGGGAGAAAATTGAGCTCTACACTACCTGAAGTTGGAGCTCCCTATGTCTTGTCGAATGCACCAGACCTGGTATACGCATCAGCGCTGTCCACACTGCTCCTTCTGCTATGGTCACACCCAATTCTGCCACCCATCTACTCTCAATGTCAGCAACGTTGTTCAACAGCCACCACTTCCTTAGTTTCTGACACAATTGGGACAAAGACATTCGCTCTCGATCACCATATCAAAAAATAATGGGATCTGCTCGGACCGCTCCGCCGTCAAGCTTGTCCGTTGGGTGAGAGTTCACATAATGTTGTAGCTGATAGTACACAAAGATCCTGGTCCTCTGCAGCTCAAATTCCTGACACAGTGCAGGGAACAGCTTCATCTAACCTTCTAAATTTATCACATGGCCTATACTATTTATCCCCTTGTCTCCCCATTCTCAAAAGATATGGTTATCCATACTTGGTAGAAACTGAGTGTTTCCTCTAATCAGGAGGAAGCTGGAGACCTCAGTCGGTGTGTGCTATTGGGCACACATATACAGCCCCACCCCTCTCACTGGGGCCACCAATAAACTATGGCAAAGCCACATAGGTAATTCGTGACTTTCCAGGTGCAACACCACCATCAGCTATTAGGGAGCCACAAATTCTTCTTCTACAGTTCGGTGTGTGAACAGTTCCATATGCCCTATCCAGTCCAATAGGTGTCATAGGTGGGCAGGCCTGGGCATAACGAAAGATATCTGGTACCCCAATACCCCCTTGTCCCAGGGCCCTCGTATCTTAGGGAAATACGAGCCATGCCACCTCTCCAAATAAAGTGATGGAGTTCACACTCAATCCAATTGATATCCCGGCGTAACAAATGTATTGGGAGAGCTTGCAAAATATAGAGTAATTTGGGAAAGGGCCATCTGAGAGGTCGCCACCCGGCCCAGCATTGAAAGGGGCAAAGGATTCCATTCCTGCATCTTTATTCTCAGGTGCTCTAAGCTTGAAATGCAATTCAACTGGTATAGTTTGCCTGGGTCGCTTGCTAACCAAATACCTAAATATCTAAAGTCGCTGTCTGCCCATCACAAAGGAAATGATGGTCCCCAAGAATCTCATGATGTGTTCCCAGGACATCTAACACTTCTTATTTATCCTGATTTAACTGAAGACCCGACAGGTTCCCGTAGCATGCAAACTCCTCTAAAAGTCGGGACAATGCCGCCCGAGGTCGGGTTATATGAACGAGCAGGTCATCTGGGAAGGCCACTACTTTAAATTCTAAATGCCCAATCTGAACTCCTGGGACTTCCCCACAGTCCACCAAACTGCATATAAAAGGATTTAGTGATAGAGCAAATAACAGCGGGTAGAGTGGCCAACCTTGTCACGTACCCAGTCTCAGCTCAAAAGGTTTGGATAAAATCCCATTAACTAAAATGGCAACTGTAGAATTGGAATATAAAGTTTGGATCCCTTGTAGGAAATGTCCCCAGTATGTAGCACAGTAACAGTTGACACAGGTAGTCCCAGCCTACCCTGTCAAGTGCTTTTTTAGCATCAAAGCTTATCAGTAGCGATGGTAGCTGCTTCTCATGGGCCCACTTCAGAGAAGATACAATTTTCCATAGATTATAGGCTGTGTTTTGGTCCTGCAGAAAGCCCACTTCCAAATCTTGTGTCAGTGGATCGCCAGTCGATCTGCCAGGATTTTAGCATAGAGTTTCAAATCAAAGTTTATTAGGGATATGGGCTAATAGGAGCTAGTCAGAGCTGGATCCTTACCCAGTTTGGGGATTAAGGTAATATACACTCGGTTATAAGGTCCCAGATTGCATACGACTTCGGTACACGTCTAGCATTCGGGCCACTACAAGTTCTTGTATCAATTTGTAGAATTTGGCTGAGAACCCATCAGGTCCCAATGTCTTGCAGCACTGTGCATGAGAGATGCCTTGAAAGACCTCCTGGACCGTGATGGACACGCCCAGCAATATGACTTGTTCGGTTAAGAAACATAGAAACATGACGACAGAAAAAGACCACATGGCCTATCTAGTCTGTCCTTCCATATCAACCACTACATTCCCATAGAAACATGATGACAGAAAAAGACCACATGGCCTATCTAGTCTGTTCTTCCATATCAACTAAATGAGGTAGCGACAATTTTGCAAATATGCCTTCAGCCGATAATGGGGGACCCTTTCTGCTGTGTATAGCTCTTGGTAGAATGTCCGAAAGAGATGTACAATATCAACATTAACTTTATAGGCTCGATCCGTTCCTTACATAATAGGGAAACTGTTCGACTGAGACGTGCGCCTCAAAGGCCGCATGCCAGGAAAGCTCCCGCCTTATCTCCTTGAGCTTCTTTTTTTCGCATTGGTGCAAGACCCCATTGAGTGCGGCCTGTATCTCTAAATGTCACATGCAGGCTTCCCCAGTTGGGCAATGGGCATGCCATTTCTGCGCCAATACCACCTGACGTTCGAGTGCAGTACTCAGTCATTAAGTAGGCATCTTTGTCATGTTGAGTAGGCTATGATATCGACTCTCAAGACTCTCAAAAAAGTTCCATATCTTCATGATGCTGCAAATTAGGTGTTTAAAAATACTATCTCAGAAGCCCAGACCAGCTGTATTCCACACTTTAAGAAAAGTGGAAGGAAGTCCAAAAAACTGCCAGCATGGTTTAAAGGTGAGGTCAGAGAGGCTGTTGTTGCCAAAAAAGCATCTTTCAGGAAATAAAAAAAAGAGCCAAATGACAAAAACGGGAAACACCACAAGCATTGGCAAGTTAAATGCAAGGCATTGATAAGGCAGGCAAAGAGAGAATTTGAGAAGAAACTTCCCATGGAAGCAAAAACGCGTAATAAAGACTTTTTCAAGTACATTCGTAGCAAAAAAACTGTCAGAGAGTTGGTTGGAGATGATAGAGGGGTAAAAGGGGCAGTAAGAGGGGACAAGGCTATAGCGGAGAGATTGAATGAATTCTTTGCTTCGGTCTTTACTGAGAAAGATATAAGGATGTTACCCATGATTGAAGTGGTATTTAAAGGTGATACTGCAGAAGAATTGAAAGAAATATCGATACACCGGGAAGATGTATTACAACTATTTGATAAACTGAAGAGTAGAAAATCACCTGGACCGGATGGTATACATCCAAGGGTGTTGAAAGAACTGAAATATGAGACTGCAGACCTGCTATTAGTAATCTGTGAACTATCATTAAAATCATCTGTAATACCTGAAGATTGGAGGATGGTCAATGTAACGCCAGTTTTTAAAAAGGGTTCCAGGGGTGATCTGGGAAACTACAGACTGGTGAGCCTGACGTCAGTACCGGGAAAAATGGTAGAAACCATCATAAAGAACAAAATGATCAACATGGCTTAATGGGAGATAGCCAACATGGCTTTAGACAAGGAAGATCTTGTCTTACTAATCTGTTATGTTTTTTTGAAGGTGTGAATAAACAGGTAAACAAAGGTGAGTCAGAAGATATAGTATATCTGGACTTTCAGAAAGCCTTTGACAAGGTCCCTCATCAGAGACTTTTGGCAAAACTAAAAAGTCATGGGATAGGAAGCAGTGTACTATTGTGGATCAGGAACTGGTTAAAAGATAGAAAGCAGAGGGTAGGGCTAAATGGCCAATTTTCCCAATGGAAAAAGGTGAATAGTGGAGTACCCCAGGGATCTGTGCTGGGTCCGCTGCTTTTTGACATATTCATAAATGACCTGGAAAAGGGAATAACGAGTGAGGTTATCAAATTTGCAGATGACACAAAACTATTTAAAGTTGTTAAAACCCAAGAGGATTGTGGAAAATTGCAAGAGGAGCTTGATAAATTGGAAGACTGGGCATCTAAATGACAAATGAAATTTAATGTGAACAAGAGCAAAGTTATGCACTTAGGAAAGAACAACCCAAACTATGGTTACACGATGCAAAGTTCCACATTGGGAACCACCACACAGGAAAAAGATTTAGGCGTCATCATGGATAACATGTTAAAACCCTTCGCCCAGTGTGCAGCGGCGACCAAGAGAGCAAATAGAATGCTAGGTATCATAAGGAAAGGAATGGAGAATAAAACAAAGGATATTATAATGCCTCTGTATCGTTCCATGGTTCAACCGCACCTTGAATATTGTGTGCAGTTCTGGTCGCCATATCTTAAAAAGGATATAGCGTTATTAGAAAAGGTTCAGAGAAGAGCCACCAAAATGGTAAAGGGGATGGAAGGATATCCCTATGAAGAGAGGCTAAAAAGGTTAGGGCTCTTCAACCTGGAAAAGAGATGGCTGAGGGGAGATATGATAGAGGTCTATAAATTAATGAATGGAGTGGAACGGGTAAACGTAGATCGATTGTTTACGTCATCAAAATATAAAAAGACTAGGGGACATGCAATGAAGCTACAGGGTAACCTATTTAAGAATAATAAGGGAAAATATTTTTTCACTCAACGTGTAATCAAACTCTGGAATTTGTTACCGGAGGATGTAGTAAAAGCTGTTAGTTTAGCTGGGGTTAAAAAAAGGTTTGGACAAGTTCCTGGAGGAAAGGTCCATGAACCATTATTAAAAGGGACCCAGGATATCACTGCTTGACCCAATACAAGCATTGAGGAACCTGTGTCTTTTTTGGAGACTGCTAGGTGCTTATGACCTAGATTGGCCACTGTTGGAAACAGGATACTGGGCTTGATTGTCCTCGGTCTGACCCAGTATGGCATATCTTATGTTCTTATGTTCTTATCTTGCCCTTCTTTGCAGAGGTACTGCTGTGTCTTGATCCACAATGTACATTCCAGTCCTCTGATTTGTATGGTCTTGGTTGAAAGCCTGTAGATTTTGACCCTCCATATAGTTCCAGCGTTTTGGGCATTGCAATAATGCTCAGCAGTCTATGTCCATTAGATGCTATCTAACTCAGTGTCTTAACACAATGCCCAGCTCATATAGACCCCTAGTCACTGCCTCCACTACTGTTGAAAATTCCATTGTATTTGATGTCACTGGTCGCAGTATCTGCATGTACTGGCATAGATTCAAATGTCCTGCTAGTGCCATTACAAAAAAATTGAAGTCGAGCTGGGTACTGCACAATGAATTTTCTTCCACCAGCTGTTGGTATACAGGGTCATAGGCTCTGCGTCGTTGGCTCAGCTCAGTTGAGTAGTCCTTATAAATTCGTATTTGCAAACCTACATGAAACCTTGGCTTCTCACGGTGTTCAGCACTCTGTCCTTCTAGGAACTGTGCCAGTACAATGTGTGGCCTGCATTCGGAGGGTCAGGATGGGCCCACCCGATGTGCTCTCTCGATGCACAGTGGTCCACATCCTGTGCCCAGAGATAAAGCCTGGGGAAGCAGAGTCTCTAAATAGCCCCTTAATTCTTTGTCCTTGACTTTGTCTGGGATGCCGACGAAACGCAAGTTTTTTTTGCCGGCTTCTGTTCTCCATGTCATCTAATTTGGCTTCATACGCAGCTAGCTGTTTTTGCATACGAGTGATTTCCTGCTCCTGCATTATTGTGGTTTCCTCCATCTTGGCTATCCTTAATTCATCTTCTTGCATCCTACCACTGAGCAAGTCAAAGGCTTTATTTAGAGAGTCCAGCTTACCTGTGAGGTTATCAAATTTGCCGGCATGAGCCTCTACCACCATGGTCGTCACTTCTTCAACCAGTGCTATTTACATTGGTGGTTGAGGGGAAGGAGGCTGCTCCGCCATTTTAGAAGCTAAGGGCCCCGCTTTCTCTCTGTCTCGGTGCATTGATTTCATCCTTCTCTGGCTCCAGAACCCAGTAGTTGGGGAGGCTTTGTTCTCAGAATTGTGCTAGGCTCTTCTAGAGGACTCGGTTCACTCCAAGAAGGCTGTCTGTTGGGCTCAAAGAGGGGGAACCCCGAGAGAGAAAGCTCACCACATCCGCTCTCCCTCAGCACATCACGTGACCCCTTAATGGTTTTCTTTTAATTTTCACACACTACTGTTGTAATAAAAATGTTTACATTGGGAAAATTGGTGTAAAGTGACTGCTAAATAGTAGCACAACGGGCATGCAAATTGCTGAAGCAAAAAGTTGCTCCTGATGTAAAAAACTCTGCTGAAAGCTAATGCAGCTTTTTACTTCCTCTGTAGAACTGAATCTTTATGCCAGTTCGGGCTCGTGCGAAGATGTAGAGTGAGAGCAGAGGGTGATCTGAGGTAAAGTGAGCCCCCTACTCCCTGTCCTCTATCCTACAAAAGTAGTTCCTGGTGGCCTAAGTAGGTATCCCTCTTAGAACCCCCTAGAGCCTTGGATCCCCTCCCCATGCATCTCCAAAAAGTGTGAGACAGGAACAATACTCCTGTGTCAGTGCCTGACCCCTAGTGGTGTTTTGGGAAATATTGCCTTATTTGGTAGACTGACCCCTTGTGGTGCATTGGGACACACTGCTAGGAGACAAGTACTGACATTTTGCAAACTGTTGGTGCCGGAGACAGGAGCAAGTGGATGTTGCTCCTGCATCCCAAATTTTGGAGGTGCATGGGAAGGGGAAGAGATTGGAAACTCCAGACTATGCTACAGGCTCTCCGGTTAAGGGCCTTCCTGACCAGAGTGCTCAAGTAGTGATTCGTTGGGACGCACCGCTAGGAGTGAGGTGCTACTTTCTTGCTAGATGGTGGAGCCATAAGCAGGATTGATGGGGCATTATTCCTGCCCCCAGGCTTTAGGAGGTGCATGGAGCAGGGTTGGGTGCTACAGACTACATTGCAGACTCTCTGGTTAAGAGCATCACTCACCAGGGTGTCCTGGATCAGAGTGCCTTGAGGAGGATGTAGGGAGTCAGGAGGAAGGGAGATTGGGAGTGTTGGGGGGAGGTTGGGAGGTCTGGGGCCCACTGGCCACCAGGGATATTTTGCGGTGTGAATTGGAGGGTCAATCCCCACTCACACACTGAGAGGAAGGGAGATATTTATTTGCAATGCATTATCACAGCAGGGTGCACTGTTTTGATTGACAGCACACAGTTTTTAATGCAGTG
This sequence comes from Ichthyophis bannanicus, assembly GCA_033557465.1. Classification (NCBI taxonomy): domain Eukaryota; kingdom Metazoa; phylum Chordata; class Amphibia; order Gymnophiona; family Ichthyophiidae; genus Ichthyophis; species Ichthyophis bannanicus. Next base: position 119,933,144 of record CM066041.1, read on the forward strand.
TAATTTGAATTCCACTAGTTTACTGCATCTGGACTAAAACATTTTTGAGCATGTACATTAGCTTGCTGTGCGCAGAAGCTTAGCTCAGTATTCTGACAGTGCTAAACCTAAATGTCTTTGAAAATCATCCTCCCCATGTCTATCCCTTTAGGTGCTTTAGGTAAAAGCATTAAGCTAGAGTAATACGGACAAAAAAACTCCCAGTCACACACCTGCAATGCAACAGGACACATAAAGATAAAGCACACACCTGGGGCACCTCATCACAATTTAATCAAATGGCAACAGACACACCTCTGTGTCTGTCACAGTCTAGACAATGTGATTGATGCAGTATCAGCTTATGTCAGACATTGGGGCCTTTAGTTAAGATCCAAGTGCAGGATCTGAAATATGATCTGAAGACAGTCTCTTTTCAGCCTGAGATTGAGAACCTGTACAATATGGGGAATTAATACCCTGCTACACGACCCTATTGGGAGCATGATGTATAATGACGTTTGCTAAAGCAGGAGGATTAACCCTGCCAAAAAAATAATCAGTAAAACTTATAGCGTGACGTCTTATTCCACTGTTACATCATTGCACCACAACGACATCGCCTTGCTGGCGATATACACAAGTCTTCATCGGAGCTACAGTATGGATTTATAGGCAGGCCTTGTTTAGAGAAATCAGAAGTGGAAGACTATAGGTACTGTCCAATGCAGCAAACGTAGGGCTAGATCAGTCTGCCTCTTATGACATGGAGTCACCCAGGAATCTAAATTGTCATCCATGTTAATTAGGGCTGGCCTTAGGAGGTAGCAACCAGGGCAGTTGCCCTGGGCTCCCTATGCCATAGGAGGCCCCAAGCCTGCTTTAGTCTGAAGGAGGACTAGCTTGAAGGCGAGCTTAGGGGCCCCTCCCCCAGTGTCTGCCATGTGCTTCCGCATGTCTAACACTGATCCTGATGCTAAGGTGCTCTGGAGTTCTCTTTCTCTTTATTTCCTGAGGAAAAAGTCTCTCTTTAGTGCTGAGATGCTTGCAAACGCTGGGTGGATTGGCACGCCTACCCCCTCTCCCATTCAGTTTTCGGTAGTTCCTTTTACCCACAGATTTTTGGCTTCTTCTGTGTGATAGTAGGCAAGCTCTACCTGCAGCATCTTTGAAGGCCTTATGGCAGACTTACTCCTCTGAAATGTGATTTAACCCAAGTTTTGAGTTCTGGTGCCTCTGACCCCCTTGTTTCTTGTCTTTCCACCTTGCTGAGGTCAAACACTGAAACTTGAACTGTATTTTATGACCATCTAAATTGTTGCTGTTAGCTTGTGCAATAATTGGATCACGCTTCCTTCCTCCACTTAAATCTAATATCTTAATCCCATTACTGTGATGTGCTCTCGGCCTCCAGAAATATGTATGATATATGGTGAGGTTAGTTTAGGGTTGCCCATTAGACGCCGGTTTAAATCTCAATGATCGTGGGCATAAAGGCACAATTGCTTACGAGTTGTCAAATTCCACCTGCAAAGTCATTTTAATGATTGCTTTAATAAAACTTTTCTATAAAGGTTGCTGTCTTCACATATACAGTGTAAATAAATAAATAATATGTTGTGCCTATATAATATCAGCATTTTCAGAAACTCACACTGTGTTCAGCAATACATTCAGTCCTGCTTATTACCTCACCAGAACACCTTCAGCCATCTGATAACAGATCGATGTAATCCACAATGTCAGGGATAAGTGAGCAGCTTCAGTGATTGCTGTCAGCATCCACAAGCCTACGGTACTCATTACAAACTCAAATGGCTCCTAGCAGCTTCACTAGGCCTTGATTTAACATTTCTTAAACTGCCATTTGTATAAGACGAAAAGACAATGCACAACACTGTGGTAGCTGTGGGATTTATAGGCACTCATGACGCTCTGTTTTACCTGTAGAGGAATAGCTTAGTGGTTAGAACAGTGACTTAAGCAAGTCACTTCACTCTCTATTGCTTCAGATGCAGAGTTAGGGCTACATCTACTAGCATACTGTATGCACATTTTTTAACACAAGCCTCATTTCTGTCAATTGACCTTTTCACTAAGGGGTAGATTAGCGGGGATGTACGTCCCAGTCAGACGTATAATCCCTGCTAAACACCCGGGTCCTAGTCCTGCCACAGAGTTCTCAACATGTACAGCAGAGATGTGTGGGGTGCTCTGTACGATGGTGAGATGGGGTGGACTGGAGGCATGAGCCTCAACCCGGACGTACAAGGCCTATTCCGGTGAAGGCCCTGTATATCCGGGCAGGGAGAAGTAGACCAGGGACGTATTCCACCTTGGAGGTGGAATAAGTCCCCTGCGATGTCAGGGGACGGCCTGGATGGACTCCTCCCGAAGAGGTGAGCCGGCCAGCCCAATCCAGGCCCCGGACGGCCAGATCGGGTGTCGGGCTGCGGGGAAAATGACGTTAGCAGGCAATGCGGGCGACTGGGGCTCCTGCATGGAGCCGTGGTACCATGGCGACGAGACACCAGTGCACTGTGGCTCCATGCAAGAGCCCAGGCTGAGCTACTCAAGGAATTACCTAGACATGCTGTGGGCCAGAACTGGGGCACTTCCTGCACGTCCAGGCCCGTTGCACCCAATTCTGATCCCGCAGGGATGTCAGCTCCTGCGGGATCAGAAGGGTGCTAATCTGGCCCAAGCAGATTTTTGACGTCTGGACGTGTCCCGATCAGAATTGGCCTCCACACATATAACATGCTTTAACGCATTAACACACATTAGTAAATCAGGCTTTAGATTGTAAGCCCTCCGGCAGAAGAAAATACTTACTCTACCTGACTGTAATTCACCTTGAGCTTGGATTTGGAAAGTTAATTAAATACACAATGCTTTTTTTGCAGCTGTGGATCATGGTCAAGAAACCCACGTGCATGGCCAGATACCTAGAATTATGGGCTGGGCTGATGGTAGTGATCCTTAATCTCCTTGCCCATCTTTACTTTATGTCAGAGAAATCTTCATGCTGTCTGAGCAGCCTCTGGCCTTTTCCTTTACACACTGAGCAATATGCTACTCATTTTCTGTTGTGCCATCGATGCGCAGCTAATGAGAAGGGGAAGAAGACAGGATAACAAGTTTGTTCAAAAACAATACAGAGGCTGATAAACCAGTCAGTTACTCTGTATGGTACCACCAACCAACATGGCTAAGCTGCATGGCTGTCCTCTGTCCACATGGCCTGCTCTTCTGTCGCAGCCCCTCCCCACCCTGGGAGCAGCGTGGATGGAGGACTCCTGCACAGCTTCACAGGAACACTGCTGACAACCTCTGTGTTGTTTTTGCTGCCACAGACTAACGTTTGAGGTTTATTAAAATTTAATTAACCGCCCTACAGAAAAATCAACAAGGCGGCTACCTCTTTGGCAGGTTTATTCAGGCTCACATCTTGCTGACAAAGAAAGGCCCTGAAGCATGCAGTAAGAAACAGATATAACGCAGGCAACCCAAATATATTTGGCTATCACCTAGTGAATGAAGCTAAAGTTTATGCGTTAGGCTGCAAGTTAATATATTTTCTGTCTTGGTCACTCCTTCTTGCTCTCCCTCTACTTCAGTCGTTTCCTTTGGCTGTCTCAGTCTCTCTCAGCAATAGTCCTTCCAGATGCAGAACTGGTTTTAGGAGGAGGAGGAGGGAGGCAAGCAGGGCAATTGTCTGGGGCTCAGATGCCACAAGGGGTCCTCCCGGCAAAATTAAGTGATGCCACTGAGACAGGACTACTCCTTAGTTTCTGTCCTAAGTCTCAGTGTGTCTAATACTGGCCCTGAGCAGAAATATTGGGGGTCTAGTCTCATGACATGGTAGAACTCTTTCCCTCATGTTCTCCTACCTTCCAGAATACAGTGTCAAAGTCTGCTCCATGGAATTTGTCAGGCATCCCAGAAGTTGTGATCTTGGGCCCCAGTAATGTGACAAATTCTTCAAAATCCACCTGACCATCCCCTGAAATTCCAAAAACAAGACAGAAAAACAGGTGAGTTCATCAATCTGCTGAATCTTTTATCTGTCCTACAGGTTCTCGAAGCGAGGCTTCTCCATGAATCCCAGCTTATATCTGATCAGTTTGCTGGTTAAAAACACTCTTTCACATCCATGACCCAGAAGGAAACTAGAATGTAGAACTCGGAATTCACCCCTTCTAAAGTTGATACAATGAAACATCTGAACAGGTATTGTCAAATCATATCAGCTAACCTTTTAAAGAAAGGTGCCCCTAAACATTTCAATTTTGGCTTTATATTGTTGCTGTTAAGTGCTGTTGAGTCGATGTTGACTCCTGGTGAGCTTGTGGATAGTTGTCCATGTTGTGACTATCCCCTTCTGTGTAATAATCTAGTGTGCAACAGATCAGACAGTAGCCATCACAGTCTCACTAAAGTCCTGCATTTAGGCGATGACCCCTCACCAGAGGATCATGCTGAGCGGCAGCTGGACCAGGAGTTTGAGTCTTGGGCCATCTCTGCTTTTTGAGGGTAATTTCATAAACCTCTGTGAAGTTTATGGGTGAGTACATGCATATTTTATAAGGTGATGTACCTGTCTACTTTACTTTATAAATGAGGCATAGGTGGTGTAAAGATGCAAATGCAAACGGGTGTAAATGCCTGCGCCTAGATTTTTCAAGCAGCCGTTAGTATAGAAGATACGTCATCTTTATCTCAGCTGTCAATCAGTTTGATTGATCATGTACCCATTATACTATTCATGCATGTAGGTTATAGTATTTTACAACCTACATGTGTAGATTCGCATTCCATTGACGCTCCACTCAAACTTTGCCCCTGGGATGCCCGCACAAAAAGTATGCGCTTGGTTACAGAATAGTTCCTGTCTAAAGTACAGATGTGCGTGCCCATTCACGTGTGTAAGTCCTTAAAACTAGGTGACTGACATGCGTAAATGGCACACATCTTTACACAGTGCCTTATATGTACTCTCTGGGGGGCATATTCAGTGGCAGTGGCCAGTGCTGTTAAATTTATGCCCAGATATTCAGTGCTAGGGCCATATCCGGCCAGCGCAGTGAGTATCCGGTTTGGCCGGATAGCTAAACAGTCTAAAGTTAGGACAGTCTTTTTTCTGTCCTAACTTTAGGTGGTTTAGTTAGCCGGTTAGGGGTTTGCTATCGAAGCTGACCAGCTAACTAATGTGGCCGCCTCTGCTGCATCCCTGGAACACCCCGACACTAGATGGCGTGGGAGGGAATATTCAGTGCAACCGTCTGGGTAAGCGTCGCTGAATATCTCGATGAGCAGCAGTTACGTTGTTTGCGGGTCTGAAAGCTGCATAAACAACTTTCCCTCTGTTCCCTCCAATCTGAGCTTCTCTAATCATAATCCTATGCCTGGCCTAAAGAATAACAACTTCTTTTGCAGCTCTGGCCAAACCCAGCCAAGCAGAGCCTAGATAGACTGTCATAGGCAATGAAAAGGAAAGGGAAAGGCACTGGATTTAGCTCATGTGTTTCTTCAAAGTTCAAGGTGAGTTAGATTCTAAGCCCTCCAGGGCCAGGAAAATACCTACTACACCTGAATGTAGGAGTATATTTACTAAATGTTAGCATGTGCTAAATCCCATCATCACTCATTTCATTCCTATGCACTAACCTTTAGGTAGACATGCCCCTCACTTCATACCTGAGACCTTGGAGAATCACATGACTAGCCCAAGACCACAAGGAACAACAATGTGATTTGAACCTGGCCTTCCCTTTGTCTTAGCCCATTGCTCAAACCATTATGCTACGCCTCCATTCTAGATGGAGCTCCTTTGCTTTTCATTTAGTGAGCCAGTAAGATTTATAATCCAATATATTATTCTGTAATGTTTCCTTCATATACCAATGAGAAAATGAAGATCAGAACTTTGTAATACTTCGTAAACAGCAGGAGCTCAATGATATTATTACCACAGCGTCATCCAAATTCTGATGAGCAACTTCTGACCTGGGGAGAGATTTAGGTAGGAGCTGAGCTGGTTTAGAGCTGGTTTTAGTAATGCAGAGTTTATGGTAAAGCTATAGGTTGCATTCCATAAATCTATGCATCCAGCAACACCAACAGATTTGTTTTCCCATCCCACAAGTTTTTGCAAATAGTTGCTATGATGAGGACCAAATTCCTTGTCAATAATGCATTATCATTAAGCCTTCTCATGACTATGGCCAAAAATACCAAATTATACCAATGGGTGGAATCCCAGATACCAAATTTAGGGGTTAATTTTATAAAGCTTTTTCCGAATGTTAAGATTGTTTTGGACACCAAAAAGAACTGCTATAAAATTATGTGGTCATGCAATGTAAGCCTTTTGAGTCAATGCTGACTCCTGGTGACTCAGCAGCCTTGGGTTTTCTTGGCAAGGTGTGACTGGAAGTAGACTGCCAGGCCTTTCTTCCAAGATAATGGAGGGTAAAGTGACTTGCCCAAGGTCACAAGGAATACCATTGGGAAGCAAACCCTGGTCTCTCAGTCAGCAGGCTACTCTAACCACTAGGCTATGCATGCCAAAAGATTGCACACTTTTATGCAGACCATGTGAAGATGTTTCCAGGGGTGGAGTTGTGATGTATGTGCATATTGTATAAAATACACAGACAAATGCATAGACTACATGCAAAAATTTACACCTTCTTCAGAGCAGATGTAACTTTGTGCATGAGACTTTGCCCACTGTTTGGCTCCCAAAGCCAGCACTATCTTATAAAAGATATGTAAGCACCTTTGTTGCCTTTATGAAATAGGCACCTTTTTGTTACTTTGATATAGGCATCCTGTTATAAAACTGCCTCTTTGGAAAGAGATCAAATAAAATCATCGATCATGACAGCATCACCTCTAGGTATTTTTCCACGAGTGAGATTTATCAGGGCACAATTGCCAATTGTGCAAGTATGAATGCAGGAAACTAGTGGGGGAAATGAGAAATTCTAAGGAACAATCAAGCCCTTTATCACTTCTTCCCGATTCCCTGGGTTCATGCATGTTGACCATGCACTTATGATCTCCACAAGTGGTGCAAGCAATAATTCATAAATAGAGTTGGAATATTAGATCTGTCATGTAATCTAATCTATACTATATTGTTTGGATATGAATAGTCATCAAATGAGAAGCAGGGATGTGCATGGAAAAAATTTCCAATTTGTTTTTAGGTTATTTTTGGACATTTTTTCTCCAGTTTTCAGACATATTTTTGGGTTTTTTTCCCCATACATTTGTGTTAATAAAATTTTTTTAATGCTCATTAGAACTTTTGAACACATTAACCAACTTAGCGAGCATTAATTTGTAAGTTAACATGCATTACATCAACTTAGCATGCGCTAAATCTTTTAAGGGTGTGCATGATAATGAATACACATCCTTGGTAAGAAGTATCATTGCCACACACAGCAAAGCCTGGAAACTGACATCAGCAATCTAATGATGTCAGTTCAAGGAACTTAACTCTAAAGGGCATGTTTACTAATGGTTAACACGCGTGTTAAGCAAAGTTAACAGGTGTTAAGTGCTGCCACTGCCCATTCAGGTCTATAGGCAACACTTAACAAGTATTTATTTAATGCAAGTTAACCTTTAGTAAACATGCACCTAAGGCTTTTTTTTTATAAGGAAAGGAAATTTTAATCAAAAAAAACTCATCAGATATCACCTTTAGTCAAAGAGAGATACTTTTGTATTGCTGGTTGAGTTCTCAGTCCTGGTATAAGGCTGATGTTTAACTAATCTCTGCACTCAGCTGTCCACACCAGCCATCTTTTGTTTAATTTCAAGACAGAGGGATGTTCATTTAAACCAGGGCTGTACCAAGCCATAATTGCACCCTGTGCTATTTCCACATCTGGCGCCCCCTCATGTTGCCCTGCCCCTGCCGCCACTTTTTTTTTACCTCTGAGGAAGCAGCAGCAAAAGCAGTGAGGCAGACCTGCAAACACTGAGTTGCAAAGACCTGCGTTTGAGTGGCTAACCTGGTCCCTCCCTCCTCTGACGTGACCTACATCAGAGAAGGGAAGGAGGGACCCGACCTGTCTACAAACACGGATCTGCCTCATTGCTTTTGCTGCCGTCGCCTCCAGCAGATACTGCACTGATCCAAACTCTTAACACGCACCAATGGCATTTGTACTTCATGCAAATGTACTTAATGCCATCCATTGAGGTGGTGTTACGTGCACCCACACTAGCTGCAGCATTGACGAGGAATGCGCGTTACCAATCTCCACAATAACTGCAATGTGCAGTCCTGCCTATTCTCTCCCCTACCCCACCTGTTTCCCTCTCTATCACACGCTACGCAGATAGCATGTGGTTAGTTCTGTACCTTCCGTTTTGTGCTTGTGCTGTTAGCTTGGCTCTGGTTAGAGCTTGCTCAAGCATGCATTAACAGCACAGCTTAGTAAACACGCCTCTTAATGTTTAATTTGTCCATTAGAAAAGAAAGAAGGTGCATCAGTTGCAAACTGCATGAAGTAAAACCAAAATGAAATTTAAGAAAAGAATTCACTGCTGTTTTCATTTTGAAATGTTTGAATAAAGGTCAACACACAGGTTATAGGTGATACCTTTTTATTGGACTAACCTAATATATTTTTGGCAAGCTTTTGAGGACTCTTCATAAGGTCTATGAAGGGATAATGTAGTTATATTGGGTTTATATAAACTCATCTAGACTTTCTAGATTTTCCGCGTCATTTTGAAATGAAATGAAACAAGTCTCTTCTGCTGCATTTTTCATTTCTTGCCAAAACGAATGCGTACTCTTTGGGGCACTAAGCTCTAAGCTCTGCTGAGTAACAGAATACTTTGGATGACTTTGGGGCTCATTTTCTGTGAAAAGTTCCAAAAGCGTTATTTTATGTCTTTTTTTTTTATAAAGGCCCAAGGCCCAGGCCAAAAAAAGGTCTCTTCCGCAGTGTATAAAACATCTTAGTTAAAACTGGACCATCCTAACTGCGAGAATTTTTTATTATACTGTTTTCTGCATGGTTTTAATCATCGGTCCACCAAAATGTCCTTTTTCAAAATTTGTCACCTGGTGCCTTTGAAAATCATGAGCAATCATAAATATCACTTATCCTCAAATGCAGTCCATCATCCTGACAGGATACCGTGTTTTGAGTACACTCCGTTTCGTGGCAATTTCTCCTCCAACATATATTAAATTTAGAAAATAAAAAGGACATTTGCCATTTTATAAAGTTGCTACAGGGCACAAATGCTCTCATATAAATTTACACTTGTTCTGAAGGTGTAAATGGCACGGAGCGGCAAGTGCACCTACTCTTGCCGCCTTGCTGGGCAGACTGGATGGACCATACTGGTCTTTATCTGCCGTCATATACTATGTTACTATATATATGTATTTTATACAATTTGCATGTACATTACAATTCTGCCCCTTGCTCCACCCAGACTCTGCTCACAGGAATGTCTAGATGCAGCACATGTAGAAGTGCATGCCATCTTGTCAGTATACAACCTTCTACATGCATAGTTAGTCACCCAGCTTTACAAAAGACCTCTTCCTTAAGCTTTACACATGGAAAACACTTTATAAAATTGCCACTTCTGTGCACTGCTGAGATGAGTTTCTCTAAACCATGCCGAGTCACGGAGACCTGCTGTGTGAGACACTCGGCCCAGCCGAGTGACAGATAGAATTACTTAGTGATGCCAGATTTGTTTGAAAGGTTGAGCCTGTCCTGGATTTGCCCCCTTGGCATGCAGGGACTTGTAGTCTTGCTCTTCTTAGGGAATGCAATAGGGCAAAAATTCCTATATCTATTCTGGGGGACCTGCAGTCCTTCGGGTTTTAAGGACTTCCACAATGAATGTACACGAGGCAAATTGGCAGGCAATAGAGGTTTATCTCATGCATATCCATTATGTATGTCCTGAAAACTTGAACTGGCTTGGAAGCCTCTGCAATACATAAATCAGAATAAGTCCATATTGCATGCCATATGTAAACCAAGGACCGCATCAACCTGCTAGGCAAATCTGGAGGCAGCTGGCAATCCCAGTAACGGAATACTACTGTCTCAGGTGCTGTTTGAGTCAGTCTAAGTTGTATTGAGTAATGGGGCAGTACCATTTAAGATGCTCCAAGTGCTGCTGGGTAAAGGTACCGTTGTCTGAGATGCTCTAAGCCCTTCTGCGTAACACAGTAGTGCTTTCTGAGCCACTAGAAAATGGGTGGTCACTGATGCCTCTGCAGAAAACAGGGCATCTGCTTGGTCAAAGCCATAACAAACATTATCATGTTCAAAAGGCTGAACTTCCTCCTTGGTGGTCAGATCAGCAACAGTGATAGTAATTGGCAGGATGGGGACATATAGAAGGTAATTTTAAAGCAGTCGCCTACTTTTATTCATAAAATACTGGTGTAAGCAGCAGAAATTGAACCACATATTAAGGCACAATCATTTACCGTAGCCCTAGAACCAGTGTAAATGATCATGCTGACATTTGGCACGTACATTTTGTAAGTTATTGTATTTTATAATCAACGAGAGTACTTACTCGCATCACCCACTTTTCACCCAAACTCCACCCATGTGCATGTTATTTTAGAAGAGGTCATTTACATGTGTATGTGGTCACATGTGTGCATAAATCACTAAAATACTGGCATTTATATGTACTGTCAGTGCTTGAAAATAGGAGCCTCCTCATAAAAATACCCCCATAAGGCAGTGCATATGTGTGAAATGCCTCTTATAAAATGACCCCCCCCCAAGGGCAAGTACATGATCCAGGTGTATCGACAGAGCACAGACCGAGTAATGAAGGATGCTTATAAGTTATAGAATAGCACTTCAGCCCCACACATTTACACATGCTACTGAGCTGCTTTAAGTATACACAGGGACTCTTTTGCTAAAAAGGTACGCTATGCAGTTAGAGTGGATTACCCGTAGTAATTGTTAGTGAGACCCAGCCCAATTAGCGAGGCTCAATTTCCATAGTAACTGTGCTTCGCGCATTGGGGTTGTAAGCGGGCAGATTGGAGGTGGAGAGTGGGTGTGGTGAATGCCTTGTAGTCAGCGCGCTTATGCTAACTGCAAGGCTCACAATTAGCTTGGGTGCAATTCCTGCCACCTCAATTCCCGCACTAATTCTTTCATGCCTGAGGCATAGTGCAGGGTGTTCATTGATGGTAGCATGCCTCTGACAGTTAACTGCGGTGCTATTACACCTAATGCACCATGGTTTTGCATGCTATTGGCCCGTTAGATGCAAACCACAGAGTACTTTAGCAAAAGGGCCCCATAGCTTCATTTTAGCCATGATTTTGACTGCTTTTGTGTTGGTATTTTATAAGGACACATAGGCACCTATGTGTCTTTATAAAGCAAGCATCTACTAGACCTCCAAACCAAGATACTCTGTTATTAAATTACCTCCATATGTGCAACAGAAGTCTCCGAGGCTGCTTCTCTTTCCCAATCTATGTAGCCTGATCACAAATGAATTGTGCACCATGGAGTAGCAGCCAAAAATGACAGTGTCCCCATTATTCTGGCCCATCGCTACTCTGTCTATAGTACTGTGGCCAAGAAACTGAGAGGAACCTGGGGGGGAGGGGTAGAGGGAGGATTGAGAGAAACCTGGTAATGAGGTAACACAGAGGTATCTGTAGAGGATGGGAAGGATGGAGAGAATCCTGGGAAGATGAGGGAGGGGAGAGATTGAAAAGACAAAGGAGAGGAGAGAGAGAAGAATTCAAGAGCAGGAGGAGAGAAGGAGGACCCTGGTAAGATGTAAGGATATGAAGAGGAAGCTGTGGGCATCTGTGGAGAAGATGGAAAGGGAGCGGATGGAGAGGTACCTGAAAGACATGAGATGGAGAAGAACCTGGGAACAGATAGAGAGAAATGGCATGAAGTAAGTGGAGAGAAACCTGTGGTGGAGAACCTGGATGGAGTAGAAAGAGAGGGGAGAAAAAGTAGGAGGGGGGATAAGAGTGGAGGGGAAAGGAAGTACTGGATGATACACCATATTTGCACTCTCCTTTTTATGTTTTCCAACATACTAAATATTGGGACATTTTTTTTTATAAATTATGTATTTGTCAGTCTCTCTGTCTGAGGGACAAAATAACTCTCCAATGAAGAGATGGTAGTCACTGAATGGAAATATCTCAGTCAAGTTTGAAAACCAGGCTTGTCTCGAAAAATGAACCCACCCAGAAAATGCTCATTGCTTTACTATGGAAAACAATACGAGGGTACAAAATGTTGGGAACAGAACCGAAGCAATGTGTGAAGGATGGCATTTTTCAAGTCATTTCCCTAAAACTTCGCAACCAATTTTCCGCTCAATACACCCCCCCCCACACAAACACCTTTACATACACCACATGCGCTGACATGCCCATTCATCTCTCCATATAGGGAAAGACAACTTCTAAGCTACTCTCCCTCTCTCTCCTCCCAGAGCTAGAAACAAATTGTAAACCATGTAAATGTCCCTAAGCGGGATATCCCCGAGTAGTGCCACTATACGCCCCAGTGCTAACTGCTTAGCATCGGAATGTGTCGGGGCGTAACCGGTCAGCAGCAATATTCAGCTGCTACCCAGTTATCCCTCAGCAGTAAAAGTTAGGCACAGCAAAAGCTGTCCTAACTTTTGCTGCCGAAACGAACTGAGCAGTGGCTGAATGGTTAGCTTCTGTGCCATGTGTGGCTGTGTGGCAAACCCAGATAGTCAATGCCGGCAGGCGGATATAGTCCCAGCATTGAAGTCTTCAGCGGCGACAGCTATGTGCTGTACTTGTACTAGTTGCCGCCGCTGAATATCGGGCCCCATCGCTGTACCAGAGAAGCACTGGGATCCTGGAGAATGAAGAGGTTGTGATCACCTGGGACATTCCCATTCTGAACAATAAACAGATGAATGTAAGGAAAGCGGATATAGTGTAAAGAAGAAGAGCGCCAGAATGACATTGATTATAATAGTGCCAGTTCCAAGTGATTATTCTATGAACTGGGTGGAGAGGGAGAAATCCTTAAATATCTAAAAATGCAGTCAGAAACCAAGAAAATGCGGCAGAATGATGTTGAAATATTTCCCTTTGTCCTGGCAGCCATAGGTATGATTAAAATCAATTTTCAGACTTACTTTGATAAGTTGCCTATATATGTTACATCCTGTGAGCTCCCAAAGGAAGCTCTTTTTTGGCAAAATGCAAGTATTAGAGTGAACGCTGGCAGTAAATTTGAGAGATTGAGATCATACTCCACATACTCTGGTTTAGAATTGAGGTTCATTACTATCATAGTATGCACACAACCCACATATCTGGAGTCATTGCACCTGATCTATGTAGGAAAGCATTCCCAAAATCATGTCTTTGCATGCTTTCCTTACTTGCTAAATTCCTAGATTTGTGTGTGTCGTGTATAAAGTTCAGACACAGGTAGGACAATTTCTTAACAAGTTTAATGTACATACTTAATATAGTACAATGGTACGTTTCCTCTTCCTTCACCAGCCCACAACAACCCCATCCCCTACTTTTTCTGCTCCTATACATAACTACTAACATATGAGCGGGTCCAAGGCCCAACGGCAACAGTAAGGGAAGCAACATGGGTTTGTAAAGATGTGTGTGGCTCTTCTCTTGGCACATGTTCCTTTCCCAAGCTCCACTTTGAGGGTATTTCTAAAAGGTTTAGTCATGGTTTGGACCTCTTTAGACATGTCAAAATCACAGACACGTCTCCGTAACCATTCTGCAAATGCTGTTCGCAGACGTCTCCAGTATGGGGACATCCAAGTAGGTGCAGGGGTGTGGCGGAGATGTGTCTGGGGAGGGGCAATGGACTTACACGTCACCATTCGATCCCAGAAGCAGCAGAGCCGCCTGCAGGCACGTGCAAGTTTATTCCTGCTCCAGGCAAGAACAGATATCAGGAAAGTATTTGTTTTCACCTTAAAACATTCAGAGAGTGTAGAGAAAAAAGGAGAGTTAAGTGACTAGCTTTAGGTTACAAAGTCCTGCACTGGGATTTGAACCCTGGCCACCCAGCTCTTAAACCACTACTGTGGCCATTATGCGATTAGACATTTTGGTTCCGACAAACTCTCCTGGGGACATCTATATAGACATTGGATACATGTGCATATTGGGCACGTCCTCGTTTCTGGAATTGTGTCTGAACTTGCATGTGCCTGCCTTTCCTTTTCAGACATTCTGGCTTTGACGTCCGATTGCACTTGGACGTCCCATTTGGAATGTGCCTCCACTTTTGCAAACCCATGCTGCTGCTTTTGCTATCATGGGATCTTAAATTGACTCCTGCATTAATATAGTTATGTCCGTGGGGCAAAAGGGCTTGTTTAGACTGTCACTGCTGTTTGTGTTTGGGTGGCAGGGTCTGGGCGTTCTGTGATCCTCGCAGTTCCTGGCACCTTTGTGTGTTCGTCCAAATGCACATCTATAAACAAACAAGGGTACAGACAGACACAACCCCCAACAATAGCTGCTCTCGTTTTTTGCAAACGTGCTTAAAATCAGGACTATCCTGTATAAAAACAGGACATCCGGCTCCCCCAGCTATTAGCCTTGCAGAATAACAGAGCACTTCTGTTGAGCTGCTCTAAGCTCTACTGAATAATTGAGTTCTGCTGTTAGAGCCACATGATGCCACTCAAATTGCTGCATTTCTTAAGTTTTCCAATGGACTGGTGCAATAAAATGCTCTGCAGGCGAAGCTCCAGCACTTTGTGCTTTTAGCTGTTAATGGTAGCTTTTGTTTCCAAAACAGGAGATTTGTTAATGAGCCAATCCCATGGCCAATCAAACAAGAAGCGACTTTGTTCATTCACATAGTGCCGGTGAAGATAATGCATGCAACCAACAAAGTGACTTGGAATAGCTACAAAATCAGTAATCTAAAGTGGTGTCACCAAAAATACCTTACAGCTAAATCTTTACCCATCTAAACTGCCATCTCTTGAGAACCTTCAGACTTTCTCCTCCAGAGTTTTTCATGGGCTCCCAACTCAGCTAGAGTCCGGAGCCTGCCTATACTAGTTTCCAGCATCACGGGCCTTCATGCACACTAATGGGTATTATCATCATGCAATGGCTGAAACTGTTTCCCACGCAGACTATAATCGCTGCTGTATACCACCACATCAGACCTCTACTCGACCATAAAGATTTCAGAAACGTCTGCCAAGCACTCATCACCCCCATCTTTGACTATGTCAACATTATCTATCAGGGCCTACCAAAATCCTCAATACAGCCTCTACAGTTTGCACAGAATGTAGCAGCCAGGCTTATCGCAGGAAGCACTCGTCACGATCACATAACACCAATATTGAAGCAATTACACTGGCTCCCCATCAACAGAAGAGTGAAATACATAGTGGCACTGACAACCTTCAGCACACTTCTACAGGTATCAGCCGATACCCTACAGTCACTACTAGACAAACTCCAATGCCAGAGATTGCGCAGAAGCGCTAACAACACTTGCCTCGCAGTACCTACGACATTCACCCGCACCAGCACCTCCACCTCCAACAGAGCATTCTGCTTTTACGCACCAACCATCAGAAACTCTCCCCTCCCAGACCTTTGTTCCCTCTCAGACATTGGGGACTTTTGCCAAAAGTTAAAGACACTTCTTTTCTTGGAGTATTTTGGCTCATACACATAGAGCCCGATTCAGGAAGGGGCACACCCGGCCTGAAGTGGAATAAGCAATGCGTCCCCCTGGAGCTCCCTGGACATACAGGGCTGTGACTGGAATCGGCCCTGTATGTCCAGGTGACTGGCAAGCTCATGCTCCGCCCCCGTCTCCATCTCCCCGCACAGAGCCTCTGTGCATGCGGGGTGACTGTGACTTGGATTTCAGGCAGGACGGCTAGTCTCCTTCCTGAATTGGGGCCATAGCCACCCCACATTAATGCACATCATGATCCAACCTGTTCCATCACACCACGGATATACCCACCCTACAATCACAAGACACAGAACAACCCACAGCTCTGCCCTCTGAGCCTTTTCCTTTACATTACTTATCCTGTACAGTTACCTTATATCAGAGTATCCTATAATTTATGTTGTACGGTTAGTTTGCTGAAAGAGTTCCAGAATTTACTTGGTATGGTTTAATTTTAAAATGCTCCATGTAAAGTTCAATTTCTCCATTCTAATTAGTTCTAGGTAAACTGCTGTGACTAGCAGATACGGCAATATAAAAGAGTTGTTAAATAAAATAAATCACTGCTTCCGCAGCACTTCCAGCCCTCACCAGACTGATGAACAGGGGCTGAGCTCCAAAGCTCAGCCCAGGTCTCTTTCATGGCAACATACAGCACTAGCTCCCTCTCAATAGATAGTAACATACGGGGTTATTCTGTCTCACGAATAGCAGGGATGGACATCCCAACGGGATGTACATTCACGCTAATCATGGGCCTCCCTGCCGGCGTCTAATTTCCCTGCCGGTTGTACGGGGAAATTAGATGGGGGCAGATCAGAGGTGGAGTTAGGGTGAACAGTGGGTGGTCACCAGCCCTGGACATTATTCCTGAGGTGGAATAACTTCCCTGGACATAGTGGATTGGCGGGCCCAGGGCGCGGATATTCCCCGCAGCCCGACCCTGGCTATAGGTGGCCGGATCATGGGTTGGACTTGGGGAATTAGCTGCAGGAGCCGGCGGGCGGGATCGCAGCTTTTAAATGGAGCTGTGGTGCCATGGCAACTGGACGTCATGGGGTTGCAGCTCCATTTAAAAGCTCTGACTGAGTTAGTTGGGCCTGTCCTGTACGTGCAGGCCTGGCTGAATCACAGTCCTGGCCTGCAGGTACAGGATTGTTCGCAATTCTGATCCCGTGGGGCTAGACATGCCCTGTGGGATCAGAATTGCGATGCCCTCTGTATGTCCGGTTCAGACCGGATATACAGAGGGCTTCTACATCCGGGACGAAATCTGGCTGATAGTACATGATGGCAGATATAGAGACCAGCATGGTCCATCTAGTCTGCCAAGCAAGGTGGCAAGAGTAGGTGCACCTGCCACTCGTGCAGGTCACCCCTCTCCATACCTTTGTTTTAGGGGTGCATCTACCGCTCCGTGCAGGTCACCTCTACTTGTTGAGATATCAGAGACAGTTAAGTTTATTTTGATTTTATCCTGTTTCTATAAAGAGATCCACTGTGTCTGTTCCATGCCATTTTGAATTCTGTCACTTAATTTGCCCCCACCACTTCCATCGGGAGGGCATTCCAAGCATCCACCACTCTTTCAGTGAAAAAGCATTTCCTGATGTTGCCTTTCAGTTTACCCCCTTACAGCTTCATGTTATGCCCTCCAGTATTACAGCCTCCCCGTCTTTGAAAAAGGAGTACTAATGAACAAAAAAACCTAAGTATTTAAAGGTCTGTATGATATCTCCCCTGTCCCTCCTCTCCTCTAGGAGTATACATATTTAGGTCTTGGAGTCTCTTTTCATACATCTTCTGGCACAGGCTGCAAATCATTTTGGTCACCTTCGTCTGAACCGTTTCTAGTCTTTTTATATTCTTTGTGAGATACGGTCTCCAGAACTGAACACAATATTCTAAGTGAGGCCTCACCGGCGACTTGTACAGTGGCATTAGCACCTCCTCCTTTCTGCTGGTAATTCCTCTCTGTATGCAACCCAGCATCCTTCTAGCTTTGGACACTGCCTTGCCACACTGTTTCGCCACTTTGAGATCCTCAGAAACAATCACTCTGAAGTCCTTCTTCTGGTCCGTGCACACCAAAATTTCTGCATCCCAAGTGCATGACACTGCACTTCTTCACATTAAATCTTAACTGCCAAGCATTAGACCATTCTTCCAGCTTTTGCAGATCTTTCCTCATGTTATCCACTCCCTCAGGGGAGTCCACTCTGTTGCAAATTTTCATGTCATCTGCAAAAAGACAGATTCTTCCATTCAGTCCTTCAGCAATATCACTCACAAATGCACTTTTGGCTACTAAACACTACTATAACCACAGACGCCATGTAAGGGGAGTGGGATCACAATGTTGTATTATTGCTTGAATATCTGAAAGGTGAAGGTAAAAAGTGTTTCTCTGGACGATGTTATATATGCAAATTTACCACTTTTCTGCCCTATTCAGTTTCTCTTGTCCAATACATTTCAATGGGGAATCAGAAGGCTCCCTCCCTCATAATACATTTGTGGTCAACATTATTGGCACCCTTGCATTTTAGGTATGTCGTGTACAATATCTTGAGAAATAATTGGACATATTCCAACTGTATGTCTTCATAATATTTTAATAGTATGTTCAAAAGTATACAATAAAGAAAAGATGTCTGTGCAACTTAGACGTAGTAATTTCTGAGGAAAACCCAAAAGATGATCTGGACAGGATTAATGGCACCCTTCACTAATATTTGGTTGCAGAACCCTTGCCAGTGATGACAGCCTCCAAACATTTATTGTAGCCATCTATAAGTTTCATACATCTGTCTGCTGGTAGTTCCTTCCACTCTTCAACTGCGACTTGTTCCCGCTCATGAATATTTCCAGGATTCCTTTTTCCAATGACAGATTTCAGCTCTTTCCCAAGGCTCTCAACTGGACTGGGATCAGGACTCATTGCTGGCCAGCTTAAAACAGTCCATTTTTCCTTTTTAACCATTCTTTTGTACTTTAGGATGTATGTTTTGGGTCATTGTCTTGCTGGAGGATCCTTGACCTTTGACCCAGCTTTCTGACACTAGGTAGTACATTTCACTCCAAAATACCTCTGACTTCATGATTCTTTTAATATGTTCCAGGCCTCCAGTTCCTGAGGCAGCAAAAGAGCCCCACAACATTATGGAATCTCCACCATATTTAACTATAGGAAGGATTTTTTTCCTTATAAGCTTCATTTTTTCGCCTATAAATGTATCACTGGTCTGCATTGCAAAAAAAACCTCAAATTTGGTTTCATCTGTCCACAGAACATTTCCCCAGAAGGATTGCAGTTTCTCAAAGTGGGTTTGGGCGAAGATCAGGCGTGCCTTTTTATGTCTATCTTTGAGCAGTGGGATTCTTCTTGGCCTTCGCCCATGAAGTCCTTCTTTGTTTAGTGAGCTGCATATGGTGCGGGTTGAAACCACCACTTCGGATTGCTCCAGGTGAGCCTTAAGCTCTTTGGATGCTATACATGGTGTTTTCCCAATAGTTCACACTAACCTTCGAAGACTTCTTGGATTAAATTTTCCTCTACCCACCACTTCCTGGGAAGTTCTTGACAGTTCCATGAGCAGAAAACGTCTTAATAACATTACGAACTATAGACACAGGAATCCCAATGTCTTTGGAGAGGAACTTGTCCCCTTTGAACTTTGATGTTTGGTGATAATGGCTTTTCTGATGGTCTCAGGCAGGTCTCTTGTCTTCGCCATTGTGCAAATGGAACAGGGAGTGAATGTGGCCATTTTAAATATTAGAGCCATCTTTCATTGGTTGATTCAAATCATGTGAGTACTAACGATCACAGGCACATCTAATTTTACTGCAATGGGAATGTGGTTCTTCTGTTCAAACTGATTTGAATTGTTTATAAAGGTGTCAATAATCATGTCTTGGCGGGTGGGGGAGGATCGTGCTGCTCGGTCACCAGGGAGTTGCTGCCCTGCATTGGCCATTGTAGCCTGAGTGTGTGATGCCACCTGCTTGGTTCTGTCAGTGGCAGGATCGATCCGAACCGGTTCCTGTTTAGATCTAATCCGGCCACTTGTCCAAAGCCATTTCACTGGTCACTTTTTTTAGGAGATATTGGACATTAAGGGGTCAAACTGCAAGGGTGTCAATGTTCACCACAACTGTAAATACTGTATCTTCACGCAAATAATGCATCCATGTAAATAACATGCACATGCGCATAATGCACAGAAATGATATTCTGTTCAAGAATTTTCCGGTAACATGACCATGCATATACCGCACACATCCTTTTTGATGTGGGCCATGCTGGGAATGAAACACAAGTCCTACATCGCCAACTTCAAACTGCAAGTCATTGTGGGAAGAAACAAGCAACAGAGCAGCAGCGAGAGAGTTGGAGGTTGGAGAGACGTCCATTCGTGAATGGAGAAAGGAGAAAAAGGAGCTTGAGAATATGAATCCCCGCAAACAAGCACATTGTGAGCCCAAAGCAAAATGGCCTAAACTGGAGAATGACTTGAGAGATTAGGTTCTATCTCTACTGTCACATTTCAGATCAAATAAAGCTTCTGGCAAATGAGAGAGGAATCAATTATTTCAAAGCAGGTTTCACTTGGATTTCTAGATTCATGAAAAGAAAGGGACTTTCAGTGAGAATGAGAGCCACTGTAGGCCAGTGACTTCCAGACGACTAGGAGCAAAAGATGAATGACTTCCGTGAATTCGTCTGCAAAAAAATCTCTGAACATGGTATCTCTGCTATGGACGTTATAAATATGGATGAGATTCCAATGTCTTCTGACATCCCTGCCACCAGGATTGTAGCTGCTTCAGTTATGAAAACTGTAGCCATTTACAATCACTGAGCATGAGAGGGCCTGTTTCACTGTAGTCCTTGGATGCACTGCGAGTGGAGTGAAATTAAAGCTGATAGTAGTTTTCAAGAGAGTTACCATGCCCCACAAAAAACTGCCCACCAGTGTGGTTGTCCATTGCAATAGGAAGGAATGGATGAACTGTGACCTTATGAAAGTATGGGTTGATAAACGTTATAAGGCCAAGCAGGGGGGATTCTTCTCCAAGAAGTCTTTACTAATTTTCGACGCCATAGCGACCCACAAAGAAAAATAAAATTCAATATTATATAAACTCCACTCGTGCCCACATAGCTGTAATACATGGTGGTCTTACCTGCAAGCTACAGCCAATAGATATAGTGGTTAACCATCCATTCAAAACATTCGGGAGAAGAGAGTGGAATGAATGGATGCAATCTGGGATTCACAAATTCACTCCATCAGGAATACTGAAGCAGGTGTGGTTTTCGGAAGTCTGCAAGTGGGTGTCTTCTGCTTGGGGTAAAATAATGTCACAAAACATCCGCAATGGCTTCAGAAAGGCTGGGATTGTCTACCAGCAGAATAAATACAGATGTGGTCACTTTTCCCAGAGTACAAGCTCAGCTAATAATAAATCAACTCTGTAAAATCAACAGGAAAGTGTATTGCATATCATTCATTGACTTGTGGCTAGGGGAGGTCTCGGAAACCTTCAGCTGCCATTAAAAAACTTCATTTGAAATTATATTTTGGCCCACAGATGATGGATTGTGAGGATGTTTCCGCTTCAAATTGGATCAAGCTACCGGTCAAGTCAACTTGGTCCCCACCGGGGCCTCTTCCCCCTGCTTTAACCTTATATCGTGATCTAATTGAAAAAGATGCACAACGTTTTTTGGAAACAAACCGTAGTTTTCAAACTAAAATTAATTCTAGTGAACGTCAAGCTTTACGAATCCTGCAGTCCCGTACGGATATAGTTATTCGGCGGGCTGATAAAGGGGGAGGAATTGTCATTCTTAGCAGGAATCAATATCAGGAGGAAGCTTACCGACAACTATCGGATTCAGCAGCTTATGAGCCTTTACAGTTGGATCCATCCACTGCTTTACAATTACGAATCAAGGAACTCACAACCCAGGCTTTGGAAGCTCATATAATATCTAAAAAAGAGTGGAATTACTTGAACCCAATTGCTGCAGTAGTTGCTAAATTTTATTTAGTCCCTAAAATTCATAAGGATCCCTGGTAGGCCTATTGTTTCCACCAGGGGATCAGTATTGGAACCTTTGTCTGTGTATCTTGATTCGTTTCTAAGACCGTTGATGTCATCAATTCCATCATTTCTACAGGACACTACTCATTTTTTAAGAATACTATCTGAATGTTCAGAGTTGGCGAAAGAAGAAAATACTATACTAGTCACTTTAGATGTCACTTCTTTATATACAGTTATTCCACAGGCTAAAGCCTTTGATCGGGTTATGTAAGTGCTTCAGGATCGGGGAGATCTGTCAGAGATCCAACTCCATTTTCTATCTGAGGTGACCAAATTGACTTTATATCATAATTTTTTTATATTTGATGACATATTTTATCATCAGATATCTGGCGTTGCGATGGGGGCCACATGCGCCCCCTCCATCGCCAATTTAAATATGCAGCAATTTGAAAGGGATTGGATCAGCATCTCCCCTTATACCAATTGCTTAAAAGTTTGGAAACGATTCATTGATGATATTTTTATCATCTGGCAAGGGACAACAGACGATCTGTTACAGTTTTTTGAGTGGATCAATTCTAGGGATCCCCATATTAAATTTACCCTTAATCACCATAAGGAATGTATCACCCTTCTGGATGTTCTGGTAACTAAAACCTTGCAGGGATGGCATACGTCTACCTACCGGAAACAAACAGACAGAAACACCTTCTTGCACTATGATAGTGCCCATCCTAAGCAATTAAAAAACAGCTTGCCGCTATCCCAGTTTACCCGTTACCGGCATAATTGTTCTGATTTAAAGGAATTTAAGGAACAATCTAAATCATTGAAACGGAATTTTGCTCAACGTGGATATCCTTCTCGAGTAATAGACCAAGCTTTCAAGAGAGCGACTTTTTCAAATAGAGATTATTTGATTAACCCTCCTGTTAAATCGGGTGTTGACTCCCAACTGCATGTTAATTTAATTACTCCTTTTTCACCTTTTAGTATTTCATTGTAATAAAGCATAAAACGCCATGCAAATGTCTTACGTAGTATTCCAGGTTTGGAAGACTTCCAAGTACGATGTGTTTGGCAGCGACAAAAGAATTTGAAGGAGTTTTTGAGTCCAGCAGTTTTACGGTCACACTGTCCTCCACAGATACTTGAACAAAGAGGCCACACTAGTTGTGGTGCTTGTAATATTTGCTCAATTACTCAGGAGCTAACTGACTTTTCCTATCATAACCATCGATATCGATTGCGCAACAGAACCACTTGTCATTCTATCCAAGTCATCTATGCCATACGCTGTCCTTGCGATTTGATATACGTGGGGAAAACTATGAGATCTTTTCGAGTGCGCATCAATGAGCACAAAAGCAAACTTAAATGCCAAAGGCGAGAGGCCCCTATTGTGGAACAGTGTCTGCAGTTCCAACATGCTTTTCAGGATTTACGATGTTTCTGCATTGAACAAATCACCTCTCCCGATCGTGGTAAATCATTGGATCAAACTTTACTATACCGGGAACAACGCTGGATATATAATTTGTCCTCTGTTACACCTGGGGGACTTAACTCGCAAATTGAGTGGGAGATTTGTCTTTAATTTGGTCCATGTCTTATAATTACAAACGGAAGTTGGTCCCGACACAGGTGGGAAAATGAATAATCCTATATAACCACACCGCATGCGCAGCGTTTCAATCTGACAAAAAAATCTATCAAACAAAGCGTTCTTGGAGAAGTATCAGAGATATTCAAGGTAGCACGTTTCTAACATGTATTTTAACATAGTAGCAAATGGTATAATTACAAGTTTTTGAGTTAAGAAAGTGCATATCGTGTGAACTTTATTATTATTATTATTTTGTAGTGCTTTGGGACCGAATTCCCCTGATGAAACCAGCATGGTGAAACGCTGTCTGTAGCGCGCTGAACAAGCGTCGGGACATCTTAAAAGCTAAGCACTTATTTTTGATTACGTTTGAATAAGGTTTGGAACCGTACAATCATAAGGTTCTTAAGGAACATATTACCTTCAGTTAAAAAAGTGTAACAGAGGATTTAAAAGACGGAAGAAAAAAAGAAATGTGTGGCTAGCAGTCATCACTGGGGTCTTTGATGTGAGTCTGGGCGTTAGTCCACCATATTACTAGTAGTAAGTGGTGGCAGCCGAAGGTTTCCGAGACCTCCCCTAGCCACAAGTCAATGAATGATATGCAATACACTTTCCTGTTGATTTTACAGAGTTGATTTATTATTAGCTGTACCAGCAGAATAAGACATATTCAGATACTGATGACGAAGGTGAAGATGCCAATAGCAGCAATGACGATATCACTTCAGAAATCACTGAAGAGTGTCTGCAGTTGGTTCTTAATTATTTCAACAATGACAGTGAGGAGGGAATGGACTTTCAATGGTTCGAGGAGTCAGATGATGATGGTGTTGATTGAACAGGAATTGACCTAGTCTAATTTAGTCTCATTTACTCGCATTTAGTCTAATTGAAATTCAGCATTTCAGAAAAAAAGAAGTTATAAAAAAAATTAAAAATGACTATCAGTTTCGTGTTGTGTTGATAATTACGTATATTCCTAACACAGGGACTCAGTTGCAAGCAAGGTACCAAAGCTCCACCAACTGAATAATGGCTGGGAAAAATACAGCTTCTGCCTCTGTCCAGACAGAGATCCCAGTGCCAGTTGAAGGGCTGGTTCCATGTGCAGGGTGCCTGCATACTGAAGCTCTCAGAAAACAAGTGGAGGAGCTTAGAGAAGAGGTGGTGAAGCTGAGGAGCATTCAAGACAGTGAGAAGTACATTGATGAGATGCTTCTTGAAACATCCAAGCTTTCAGAATGACAAACATTTGACACGAGTCACCAGGGCCTGCAGAATCACCAATCCAACTCCTCCAGCCCTTGAATTGAAGAACCATTATGCAGCCCTGGAAGTAGAGGTGAATGCATCTCAGGAAAGGGAAGACCAAGAGCTTGGGTACCCCAAAGTTGCAGAATCAGTGACCACAAGGAAGCGAAGGGTAGTGGAGGTTGGTGACTCTCTTCTGAGGTATACTGAGGCGTCCATCTGCTGACCAGACTTGAAGTCCAGAGAGATATGCTGTCTGCCAGGTGCCAGAATCCAACATGCTATAGAGAGTTTGCTGAGACTCATCAAGTCTACCGACTATAATCCCATGTTGTTCACACCAAAGCGACTTCATGGCTCTGGGACAGAAGGTGAATCAGATAGGTGTGCAGGTGGTGTTCTCTTCAATCCTCTCTGTTGAGGGTAAAGCTCACATCCTGGAGATAAATGCATGGCTGTGTGAATGGTGTCAGAACGTTTTGGTTTCTTGGAACATGGGATGATGTTCCAAGGGCTGCAGAGCAGAGATGGCGTCCATCCGTCTAAGAAGGATCGGCAGGTCTTCAGTAGCAGACTGGCTAACCTACTAAGAGGGCTTTAAACTAGATTCATTGGGGATGGGTGAAGAAAGCCACCAGGTAAGTGAAACATTAAATACCTCTATAGAAATGGATGAAAGGGGCAACATCTGGAAAGTGGTGTGTATAAATGCCCGTAGCATGGGAAATAAGATCCCAGATGTTGAGGCTTTATTGAAAGAGGCTGACTTGGATTTAGAGGCAGTTACAGAGACATAGTTCATAGACAAACATGACTGGGATGTAATTATCCAGGCTATACTTTATTTAGGAAGGATAGGGTACGAAGAAGAGAAGGAGGAGTGGCACTATATGTAAAACATAATATTAAAGCTATAGAAATACAGGGCTTAGAAGGGATAGAGGAGGCACTGTGGGTTAAACTAGAAAGAGGGAAAGAGAAATCCATTTGCATTGACATGAAAAAAAAGACCCCCCTCACAGGGAGAAAAAGTGGATGGAGAGTTAATAGAAGACATACGCAGCATTGACATGAAAGGAGAAGTGCTACTGATAGGTGATTTCAATATGCTGGATGTGGACTGACAGATCCCTCCTGCGGCATCATCTAGAAGTAAGGAGATTCTGGATTCTCTACAGGGAGAACTATTCAGGCAACTGGTAACAGACCCCACACCTGAAGGGGCCATACTGAACTTGGTGCTTACCAATAGTGAAAGTGTTTCTGAAGTTATAGTGGGAGATCATCTCGCATCCAGTGATCACCAGATGGTGTGGTTCAGTATTAGGACTAGGGATGATAAAATCCATTCTAAAGCAACTTTAGGAAAACTAACTTTGCCAAGATGGGCCAATACCTCAAGGAGTCATTAAGGGGATGGAAACAGCTGAGGGATGCAGAAAAACAGTGGGCAAAAGTAAAAGAGGATATTTTAAGGGCAACCAACATTTTTGTTAGAAAGGTAAAGAAAAAGAAAAGGAAAGGGAGGCTGCAATGGTTCTCAAAAGAAGTACCTGAAAAGGTGAAGAAAAAGAGAAAGGCCTTCATGAAATACAAGAGATCATGGAGAGAGGAAGACAAGCATCTATATTTGGAAAAAAAACTTAGAGAAGCTAGCAAAGTAGTCAGGAAAGCAGACACAAAAAGAAGAAATAGCCAATGTGATAAAATGGGGGGGGGGGGGGGGGGGTAATACATTTTTCAGATATGTTAGTGAGAGGAGGAAGGGCAAAAGTGGTATTGTCAGACTCAAGGGTGAAGAGGAAGAATATGTAGAAGCCAATGAGGATAAAGCGGAATTGCTTAACAAATATTTCTGTTCTGTGTTCACAGATGAAGAACCAGGAGCAGGACCTCAGAAAACACACACAAATAGGAACATAAGTGACAGGGATCTCGAACAATTTTCAGAGGACTGTGTTCATGAGGAATTAACTCAACTAAAAGTAGACAAAGTGATGGGACCAGATGGGATACACCCGAGAATACTCGAGGAACCTGGGGACATTCTAGCAGCTCCACTGAATGACCTTTCAATGCTTCTTTGGAGAAAGGCACATGTGGTCCCTTTACACAAAAGCAGAAGTAAGGATGTGGTTGAGGTCGGTTAGTTTAAGCTCTGTAGCAGGGGCGGCTCCAGGCAATCTGCTGCCTGAGGCGAAGGATGAGATGGCGCGCCACCCCCCTCCCCCCGCGCCCCGTAGAAGTAGGAGGGGCTTTTTCAAAACGCCAATCAAGGACTGAACCAAACCAAAAAGCTGATTAGATTATATGGAGGAAATGCAAAATGTTTGCACAACAAGGACTAAAAGAGAGCGAGAACCACAGCACAGTTCATAAAACTAAATTATAACTCATTTTTATTCGGTTGTTATAAACTGCGTTATGGTTATTACCTTTTCTTTTTCAACATATATTTTGCATGCACAGAACCCCTTTCAACAGTGGTTGCAGAGGAGAACCAGAACATTCACCCACAGAATTCAATATCTTAAAACAAAAAAACAAAAAAATCTGATTCTGATCATCTCACTAACAGCAACAACAAACATTCTCCAGTACCAGGCATATTGTGAACTAATACAAAACCCTACAACAAAGTCACTGAGTATCTATAGAGCAAATCTACCATACCATACCAGCACCAACTTCAAAAACTCACATAAGGAGCCCACCAAAATAAAGCATCACTGTAAATACTACAGTGGACCCTGGAACATCCATACACCTATTTGAAAAGCTGAACAAGTCAAATTACAATAGTACAGGATAGATCTTTATGTACAAACTCCATGTTAATAGAACACCTGGGCTCAGTCACACACTCAGAACACAGACCCTCACGAAGTACAGAATAAGTGACTTACAATCTAAAGTAAAAATAAAAATATGTAGACAAAATTTAAACTGAAACCCAAGAAGCCAGACTCTTCAAGCAGTGCAGCATCAGATAAATATGCAGTTCCTCCATGCAGTATAAAATATAAAGATAACACAAAGTCCAATCACTAAAATGAAATAAAATTCTTTTTTCTACCTTTGTTGTCTGACCATTTTATTCTCTGATCATGCTGGTCCCGATCTGAGGCTTCTGCTTTCCTGTCTTCTCTTAGCTCTTTTTCTATGATCTATGGTCCATCTGCCGTTTCTTATCTCTTCTTTTGTTTTCACTTCTTTCCATCAGCCTATTTCCAGTCCCAATGACCCTCCCCAATATGATTCCCTTTCCGGTCCTCCCTCCCAGTACCTTCCAATGTCAACTTGCATTCAGATGACTGCCACTGGTGTCCATTCCCTTCCAGTCCCCCTCCTTTCCCACAGTCCAGTCCCTTCTGGTCCAGGTGCCATGGTGGCCCATTTCAGCATCCACTCCCTTCTGGTTCCATTCTCCCATCCCCTCGCATCAGCCCATTTGTAGCCCTAGCCCCCAGTTTTCTTCCAGGGCCAGCAGCTCTATCCTCCCCTCCACAGCATTGGCCCATTCCCAGTCGGGGAACCCCCAATCGGCTCACCTCTGGTGCTGGTCCCCACTCAGCCCCATTGCCAGTGCTGGCCCAGTGCCGGTCCTGCTCCCCCATTGACCCATTGCCAATCCTGGCCTCCACTGGTCGGCCCATTTCCAGTTCTATCCTAGCCCCACCATCAGCCCATTTGCAGTCCTAGCTCCCCCATCCATTTCCAGTCCTATTTGAGGCCCTCCATCAGCTCATTTCCAATCCCAGCCCCCCATCAGCCCATTTCTAGTCCTTTCCTAGCCCCACCATTAGCCCATGTCAAATCCTAGCTCCCCTACACTCAGCCCATTTCCGATCCAAGTCGCCCATGAGCCTACTTCCAGTTCTAGCCCCTCCATGAGTCCATTTCAATCCAAGCCCCCACCACAGCCCATTTACAATCTTAGCACCCCACAACAGCCCATTTGCAGTCCTATCCTAGCCCCTCCATCAGCCCATTTCCTGTCCTAGCTCCCCCCACTAAGCCCATTTCCAGTTCTAACTCCCTCCCCTCACAGCCCATTTCCATTCCAACCCCCCTCCCCATCAGCTATTTGCAGTTCAAGCCCCACCTTCTACTCAGCGCATTTCCAGTCCTAGCAACCCCCCCAGTCCATTACCAGTTCTAGCCCCCCCTATAGCCCATTACCAGTCCTAAGCCCCTCAACAGCCCACTTCCAGTCCTAATCCTCCCATCACCCCATTTTCAGTCTTAGCCCCCCATAGCCCATTACCATTCCTAACCCCCAATCAGGCCACCTCCAGTCCTAACCCCCATCAGCCCATTTCCGGTGCTAACCCCCCATCACCCCATTTTCAGTCTTAGCCCCCCTCCCCCATTACCAGTCCCAACCCCCCTCCCCCCCATCAGCCCAGGTAAATTTAAAAATTAAAAAAAAAACCCTGACTTCTGCTGCTGCCGCTGCCGCCATGGCAGCGGCAGAATCAACTGTCCCGTGGCCCCTTCCTGTCTGCCCGGCAGAGCCCTCAGCTCCATCAGCGGCGGGCTTTTCAAGATGCGAAGAGAGTATTTCCCTCACGGTTCTGTTAAGCCTGCCGGGGCTGATGGGAATTCCCATCAGCCCCGGCAGGCTTAACAGAGCCACGAGAGAGAAACTCTCTCTTCGCGGGTGGCCCTGAAAGCTGCCGCTGATGGAGCTGAGGGCTCTGCCGGGCAGACGGGAAGGGGCCGCGGGACAGTTGATTCTGACGCTGCCACAGCGGCAGCAACAGAAGCCAGGGTTTTTGTTGTTTTTTTTTTTAGCTTCCTCTCGGTTGCGGGCCGCGTGTTTGAGACCCCGGGTTTAAACCAACTTCATACCGGTGCGGAGCCTTTGCCGCCTCTGTGAAGGAACCCGGCCAACTGCGTTCCTACCCCGAAAGGAAGTACTTCCTTTTGGGGCAGGACCCAGTTGCACGGGTTCCTTTCTTCACAGAGGTGGCAAAGGCTCCGCACCGGTATGAAGTTGGTTTAAACGGACAACCATCACTAGCAGCAGCACAGTCGCAGCTCTAAGAAGCAGGCGCCGGGGCTGCCATAGGAAAGAGAGTGCCAGTCTGCCGCTGATGAGAAGTGGACTCGGCAGCGGCAGCAACTTGTGCGCTTGGGTTTTTTTTTTTTAATTTTTGAAGGCGAAGTGAGGCGGCTGTTTTGGGGGCATTTTTGCCACCCTCAAAACTTTGCCGCCTGAAGCAGCTGCCTTACTTCGCCTCATTATAGAGCTGCCCCTGCTCTGTAGTGAGTAAATTATTGGAAATGCTGCTGAAAGAGAAAATAGTGAGGTTTCTGGAATCCAGTGGATTACAGGATCTGAGACAGTATGGATTCACCAGAGGCAGATCTTGTCAGACAAATCTGATTGATTTCTTTGACTGGGTTACCAGGGAGTTGGACTGAGGGAGAGCCCTAGATGTGGTGTACTTAGATTTCAGTAAAGCCTTTGACACCGTTCCACACAGGCGACTTATAAATAAACTGAGCACCTTAGGGATGGACTCCAAAGTTACTGCTTGAGTTAGAAATTGGTTGAGTGGGAGTCAACAAAGGGTACATGTAAATGGAGCTCACTCTAAGGAGAAAGAAGTTACCAATAGTGTGCCCCAGGGATCTGTCCTTTGTCTGATTCTTTTTAATATCTTTGTTAGTGATATTGCGGAAGGGCTGTCAGGTAAGGTTTGCCTCTTTGTAGATGATACCAAAATCTGCAATAAAATAGACAGCCAGGAAGGAGTAGATATTATGAGGAGAGATCTAGCTAAGCTAGAATTTGGCAGCTAAGATTTAATGCTAAAAAATGCAGGGCTATGCATTTGGGCTGCAAAAATCCAACGGAGCGGTACAGTGTAGGAGGTGAAGTACTTCTGTCCCCAAAAGAAAAGCGGGACCTGGGCGTGATTGTGTCTGACGATCTTAAAGTAGATAAACAGGTAGAAAAGGCGTCAGCAAAAGCTAGAAGGAAGCTTGGGAGAGGAATGGCCAGCAGAAAAAGGAGGTAAGTACCTCTGTATAAGTCTTAATAATATAAGAACATAAGATATGCCATACTGGGTCAGACCAAGGTCCATCAAGCCCAGTATTCTGTTTCCAACAGTGGCCAATCTAGGTCATATGTACCTAGCAGTTTCCCCAAGGGACACAGGTTCCACAATGCTTGTATTGGTTCAAGCATTGATATCCTGGGTCCCTTCTTAATAATGGTTTATGGACCTTTCCTCCAGGAACTTGTCCAAACCTTTTTTAAACCCAGCTACACTAACAGTCTTTACTACATCCTCCGGTAACAAATTCCAGAGTTTGATTACACGTTGAGTGAAAAAATATTTTCTTTTATTAGTCTTAAATAGTTTACCCTGTAGCTTCCTTGCATGTCCCCTAGTCTTTCTATATTCTGATAAGGTAAACAATCGATCTACGCTTACCCGTTCCACTCCGTTCATTAATTTATAGACTTCTATCATATCTCCCCTCAGCCTTCTCTTTTCCAGGTTAAAGAGCCCTAACCTTTTTAGCCTTTCTTCATAGGAGTATCCTTCCATCCCTTTTACCATTTTGGTGGCTCTTCTCTG
The DNA here is from genome assembly GCA_033557465.1 of Ichthyophis bannanicus. Classification (NCBI taxonomy): domain Eukaryota; kingdom Metazoa; phylum Chordata; class Amphibia; order Gymnophiona; family Ichthyophiidae; genus Ichthyophis; species Ichthyophis bannanicus. Next base: position 119,964,388 of record CM066041.1, read on the forward strand.
AACCTTTTCTAAAATCGCTATATCCTTTTTAAGATACGGCGACCAGAATTGCACACAATATTCAAGGTCTCACCATGGAACGATATAGAGGCATTATAATATCTTTGGTGCGATGTCATTTGGAATATTGTGTGCAATTCTGGAGACCACACCTTCAAAAGGATATAAACAGGTTGGAGTCAGTGCAGAGGGTGGCTACTAAAATGGTCGTAGTGTTCGTTATAAAGCATATGAGCCTGAAATCAGATATCGCCAAAACTGCAAACAAGGCCTATCAACGTTTGAGGACCATATGCAAGATCAAGCCACTACTCCGCCAGGACCACTTCCGCACAGTGTGCCAAGCACTCATTACACCCCTCTTGATTACGGTAATTCTTTATATCAAGGCCTCCCCCAGCAAAACTTATAACCACTCCAAATGGTGCAAAACACCACAGCATGCATCATCACTGACATGCCGAGATCAGAACACATCACCCCTATCTTACAGCAACTACACTGGCTCCCAATGGTAGCCAGAGCAAAATTTTAAATAATCATGATCATTTTCAAGATAATCCACCATCTTTCAGCAGATGCTCTACACAAAATCGTAACAAGAAACATCAGTGATAGACCAAGAAGGAATAACTATGACAACATGATCAGCACACCTTCAGGATATCACAAGACTAAGCAAAATACGTCAAGAAGAGCTCCATCATTAATGGCTTCTACACTATGGAACTCCCTCCCAATGTGCCTAAGGGAATTAGAGGACATCACAGACTTCCGCAAGGCTCTTAAAACCCTGCTATTCATAGAAACCTTCGAGTAAATAGACAACAGTCCCCACCAGATACACAACAGTCCACACCCGAGCGTGGCTGCAACGTAGATTCCCCTGCAAAATCAATACCTAACCAACCTAGCTAAACTCACGACATCATTGTGATAAATCTAACCCTCAAATTGTGTTGTTTTAATGTTGTTAAATACTCTCATGTTAAATGTTGTAAAACACCCAAATGTTAAATGTAACCCAATTGTGATGTTATGTAACCACTTTGATTGTAGGATAAGGTGGTATAGAAGTCTGTCTAAATAAATAAATAAATAAATATGAGGACAGACTTAAGGATCTTATTATGTATACTTTAGAGGAAAGACGGGATAGAGGAGATATGATAGAGATGTTTAAATACTTCCGTGGCATAAATGCACAGGAGGAGAGCCTCTTTTGATTGAAAGCAAGCTCTGCTATGAGGGGACATAGGATGAGGGTGAAGGAGGATAGATTCAGGAGTGATATGTGGAAATATTTCTTTATAGAAAGAGTGGTAGATCCGTGGAATAGTCTCCCAGTGAAGGTGGAAGAGATGAGTACAGTATCTGAATTCAAAAAAGCATGGGACAAACAGAGAATTTCTAAGGGAAAAAAGGGGACTCTTGTAGTAGTTTATTTATTTTTATTTATTTATTTTATAACTTTTATATACCGCGCTATTTGTTATCAGTGCGGTTTACATACAACAAGGGTGCACAGTCAGAAGTCTGTTCTGTGCTTACATTGTAACAGGAGTTTAAAGTTGATATGGAAGGGCAGACTAGATAGGCCATGTGGTCTGTTTCTGCCATCATGTTTCTATAATGTGTACATGTGTATAACATGGGGGGAAGGGGATGGGAGTTTTGTAAAAAAGTGCATAATGTGCACATTATATGTGTGAAAATATGGTACATCTCTCCCTACGATCATGGTTCTTAAATGTTGGTATTCCTTAGAAATAAGGCAGATAAAACACTAGGGATATTAACAGTTTCCATGTGCTGCTTTTTAGGGAGTTTTACCCCCCCCCCCCCAAAATGGGATTTTTGAAAATTGAGCACCCTCTATGCAGGTAAAAATCACACCTGTCATCCTACGTGTAGTAGCTGAACTGCAGAAGGAAGCTCTCTTTAGCCATGATGAGTGTTAGCAGTAAATCTTAGAGACTGAGATCATAGTTCACTTACCCTGGCTTAGGAGTAAGGTTCATTGCTCTCCTGGTATACACAAAATGAATCAATTTGAAGACATTACACCCCGTCCTGCTGAGATCACGGAAGCAAGGCCAGTGCAATGGAACAAAGATTTCACATGTCGCCATAAATGAAGACGGGCAAATCAAGGTTGAAAATGTACATTTTCTTCACTTCCCAAAGAAGACTGAACAAAATGGTGTCTGCAGCATACTCTTGTTGACCTCGTTATGATTCTCTAGACAACAGGGATAGGGTTATGTTATCTGAGGCCAAGGCAAGTAGATGGAGGCTTAGCACCCAGTGACCTCCCGTGCTAGTGGGCAAGCAGAATGCAACCAATTTGTACTGCTCTTCTCAGGGCCGGATTTACCTTGAGTGAGGCCCTACGCCAACAAAAATTGTGGGCCCCCAGAAAATATAAAAACGAGCACGCCGGATCAGCTCCGCGCTGTTGGCCCTGACGTCATAATTAAACTGGGAATCCCAAAAGCCAAACTTGGAATATATAATACTGTAGAAATAAAACTATACATTAATTTGCTCTTGTACTAAACAAAGCGCAGACGTTAATGATGCGCATTTACCAGAGCTGACATATTCCAATTAATAAATTCAATACTCATACTGTTTTTAAATTGTGTCCCATATTAAATGTGACTCCCTATTTTCTCAATTTGTCCTGCTTGTCTGTCTTGAACAGATTATAAATTGAGCAGGGATTCTCTCACATATATACAGTGCTACATACATCTGGTAGCACTACAGAAATGATAAGTAGCAAAAGTGGCAGCAAGTGTCCAAGGTGAGGGGGGATGGGCTTTGGTGCATTAGCTACAGCAATTTAAAGATGCCTTGGCTATCCAGCACAAAACAGCAACGGTAACCAAAGGTCCCTGGTTGTTGCATGCAGTCAGTCAATATTGCCTTTAGGCAGTGCAAGTTTACTTTAAACTTATATTTTCCATTTCAATAGAAAAGTACAAGGTATATACGCAAATATCAGTATGAAATGCTAATAGCCCTTTTCTATGGTAACAGTATCACAGGCTACCATATCCCCAACCAACAAGTGAGGTGACAGAATACAATGATCTTACAGAGGGCCTTCTCTTTGCATTCTCATCTACTCTTTACATTAAAAAAAATAGGGAAACTACTACCAAGTTACAAAATACAGACTGAAAATTCAGAGTACTTTCCAAATTAGCCAACTGAGGTAAAGCTGAAAAAACGAGTGCAAAATCAATATTTTGAATCACAAAACAGCAACAGTGATACCGATACAACCTCACAAATTAGCACAAATTGTAATGTAAATCACATATGTCCAATTTCAGGAAAATTTCATCAAATTTGAAAATTACTGCAACATCCCAAAATTAAAAATATCAACACAGAAACTACTACACGAGATGCAAATTATTACACCACTGCATTAACGAGTTAGCAACACTATAAATATACTAAATATCAACAATACCGCTAACAACAAACCATGAAATGTTGTATGCTTGAAATATAATTTTACATGTGCAAATGCAATTCAAGAACCTGCAAGCGCAAATCAGTTTAGCACGATAATAGGATACAGTCACTATGCAATGTACAAGCGTATAAATGTGACTAGCGACGGGCGGGTAGAAAGCATAGGTGCGCACGGTGGGCCCCGGCTCCTCTCACGTGTCCGACGGGAAAAGCCGGAAACCCACTCGCTTGCTAAGTGACAGCCGCGGCCTGGAACGAACTCTACATTACCTGTTTACTCTTGGCGTAAGGCTTGGCCGCGATGTGATACCTCCGGGTGCGGATTTTGCCTCTTCCCGCCGCTGCTGCCATGACTCTGGGAGGAGGAGTCATCGTCAGAGGCTCAGATAGGAAGCCTCCCGCTGTCCCCGCGCCCAACCAGAAGGCGCCGTCCTCGCCGCCTGCCCGACCCCCTCCGTGCATGCCGCGCAACACGAGCCCGGCGAGTTCCGAAGGGGAGGGAGGGGGCGCGTGCGTCTCTGTATGCGGACCCTCAGGGCCTCGTGCTCAGTTCCTCTATGCTCTGTGACTCCGCAGCGCTCTCAAAAGCTTACGATGGGCGCGCTCCGCGCGACTATCTCTCCACCCCGCTCCACTACAGTCCTCCTCTTCCTACTGCTTCCGCTTCCGCCCTTAGCGGCATATACCACCACTATCCCACTGCTTCTTTCCAGACGGCAGAGCAGCAGGTGTGTCCTGCCCCAGCCCCTTCCTTCCAGGCGTTCGGGGGGGTGAGGGGCAATCTTCCTAAACCAGCCGCTTATCTCCTGTTCCTCTTGCCCCTGGTGCCTTCACGGAGGGGCTCAGCCGGGCAGTCCATGCTGCCGCGGCGGCAACCAGCATTTTTTTTTTTTAATTTGTTCAATTTTTGTGGGCCCTTGCCAGCTGTGGGCCCTACGCCACGGCGTAGTTGGCGTATACGTAAATCCGGCCCTGGCTCTTCTGTCTGCCATACTCTTCCAGCTGAAAGCCGTGAGCGTTTTGGCCACAGAATCAGTCCAAGAGGTGGCAGCATGAGTAGAGCTGAGAGCCCAGTCCTTTCCTTCACTAACAAGTTCTATCTGGAGCCAACACGCTGGCTGACAAATGTAATCTGTCTGTCTGCCTCCCACTTTCAGTCTTTACGACTGTCTTTCTAACTAGTTCTATTTATTTATTTAGTTTCCTTTGCAGCCACTGTGGCATTTGCTTAGTTTCATTATCTCACCATTTTTAATTTCTTTGATTTACCTTGAGCTATTGCTGTCCCAGCTCCCCTGCAGGATCTCTGGAGACACAGAAACAAACATTAGCATGCAAATCTCTGCCCCAAACAAGAAGCCAGATGAAGAGTTGGAGAGTAGGAGGAGAAAAGAGAGACAGGAATGAAGAAAGGAAGACCAACAATGAAAGAGCAAGGAAAAAGAAGAAAGAGAAAAGGGAAGAGAGAGAGAGAGAGAGGAATGCTTATGTGGCCTATATGTATGTCTATATCTCTCTCTATATAAAGTATCACTAGAACTACTTATCATTAGTTTAGTTCTACAAGGCATATGTAGCGCTGAACATGTACATAGAAGAGACATTCCCTGCTTAACAGAGCTCACAATCTATCCAAGATAGACAAATACGATAAACAGGGAACTAGGGTAGAACTAAGGGGAAATAGTATAGCATATGTAGGTGCTAAATAGGAAAATAAGGGGGGTTATGATCCAAAATCAGCCTTGAAGAGGTGGGTTTTTGGCCTGGATTTGAATAGAGCCAGAGATGGAGCTTGACATACTGACTCAGATGGTCTGTTTCAAGTATACGATGCAGCAACGTAGAATGAGCAAAGTCTGAAGTTGACAGTGGAAGAAAAGAGCGCAAATAAAAGGGATTTACCTGATGAAAAACAGTTACCGAGGAGGGATGTAGGGAGAGATAAGAGAGGAAAGGCAATGAGGACCCGCAGTAGGTCAGTAGAAGTTGGAACTTGGGGGTGGAAACGGATAGGGAGCCAGTGAAGAAACTTGAGAGGAGGAGTTATGTGAGTGTGGCAACACTGGCAGAAGATTGGCTGCATGGCTGAATTTTGAATGGACGGAAGAGGAGAGAGATGATTTAGAGGGAGACGAGGGAGGAGCAGATTGCAATAGTCTAAACAGGAGTGGCCCGAAATTCGAAAGGCATTTACACAGTTTACAGCTCTGTAAACTATGTAGATGCCTTAAATCGAGATATTCAATAGCACTTACATGGTTAGCACCATTGAATATTCCCTTCTAACTCACCTTAGCCCACCGATGCTATCCGCTTAGCATCAGGGTGTGTCGGGGGCGTTCTGGGTTGGCGTGGAGGTGGCGACAAACGATAATCAGACAGTGCGATATTGCATGCTGCCTGGTTAGCAATCAGAGCCAAAAAGATAGGCAAGGAAAACCGTTGGCTATCTTTTGGCGCAGGAGCTAACTGGGCAGCATGCAACATCGCTGCTGCTTGGTTACCTAATGCAGATTCCGGCATGTGCAGCGGTCCCCAGATATTCAATGCCGGGGTCACATATGACTCCGACATTGAATATCTGAGGTTAAGGATCGGCAGGCAGGGCTATGCAACATAGCGGCGCATAGCCTGCCCAGAAGAATATCGGGACCAAGGTGACGTGAGAGTGGATAAGGGTCTTGGTAGTGTGCTCTGAAAGGGATGAATTTTGCTGATGTTACAGAGAAAGGAATGACAGATTTTATCTATCTGTTGGATGTGTGCAGAGAAAGAGAGGGAAGAGTCAAAGATGAGCCCAAGGTTGCAAGGTGAGGACGCTGGGTAAATGGTAGTGTTATCCACAGAAAGACAGAAAAACTATTCTGGGGATGTCTAGGTGAATGCCCCCACAGACATCCATATTGGGCACTTCCAGGTTTGTGAAGTCATGTCTGCATCTGAATATGCCTGATTTTTTTTTTGGACATTCTGGCTTAGATGTCCCAGATTGCTCTTGGACGTCTCTTCTAAAATTCCCCTCCACGAATATGCATGAGGTAAATTTGTAATATATTCAAATTTATCGTATGCATATTCATTGTGGATATTCTCAAAACCTGATTGCCGTGGGAAGTCCTGCTATAACCACCCATATTTCTACCTCCTGCCTCACTGATCCCTTCAATCATACTTCTTTCTCACAATTATTTTCCCAAATATACACAGCTCTGTCCACATATAGACACATCCATCTTTCATGAATACTTACAACTAAGCCTAGGAAAAATGCAAAACAACATCAAATCCAAATATAGAAAATCTTTATTTTTATGGATAATTCTTCCCCCTTCCTGGGGAGGGGGTGGTGAAATCCTGGTACCCCTTGGTGGGGGAGGAGGGGATATTTAAAGTTACCCCTCTATTCATTCTGCATGCACTGCTTCCAGGAGTGGAGCTGCAGTATGATTTGGCAAAGTTCAAAGAGAAAATAAAGATATATGTGTTACTTATCTTCTTTTGTACAGAAATTAGTGGCAGGGCTGCTTTCAAACTGCTCAGTGTCAGACTATATAATCAGGGATCTATATGACATCACAATGTGCTCGAAACTCCCAGCGATTACAAATGGACTGAACTATAGTAAACTTAGGTAAGAACAAATCACAGTTTATTTATTTATTTATTATTTATTACAATTTCTTATATACCGCACTATTCTGCATCAGCGCGGTTTACATGGAACAGAAAAATCAGACAGGATAACATGTGTCTGAGTTTACAATTAACCGGACATCAAACTTGGATAACAAGGGAGAGTTACAAATAACAGGGTAGCAAACTTGGAATACATAGGAGAAACTATTTACACATTAGAGTCATCAAATAAAGTAACATGTAGTTAAATGATCCAGGACACCTAACTAAGTGTGTTCTCATGGCTCCATAGCTGTGTTAGTGTAGCTGAGAGTTTGAGTGGTGCTGTAGTTCATTGTTCTCTGGGAAATATTTGAGGAAAAGGTAATGTTTGAGGGACTTTCTAAACTGGGCTAGGTTAGTGATTGCTCTGATGTTAGTTGGTAAAGCGTTCCAGAGTCTTGGGGCACAGAGTCTAAAAGCTCTATTTGCTGTCGTTGCAGTGCATCTTGTTGATTCTTTCGGAATCGTTAGCATATTTATGGATGTGGATCTTCTTGATCTATTCGGGGTTATGGTTTGGATGAGGTCGGTTAGTGATGATGAGGAGAGACTATTGACAGCTTTGAAAGTCAGTAACATAGTCTTGAAGACGCTCCTGGCGTGTATAGGGAGCCAGTGTAACTGCTTCAGAAGGGGCGTCACATGATCTCTCCGCGATGCACCAAGAAGAACTCTCGCTGCGCTATTCATTGCGAGCTGTAGAGGATTTAATGTGGATTGGGGAGACCTTGTAAAATGGCATTGGCGAAATCAAAATGAGGTATGATCAGAGCCTGGTAGATTGTACGGAAGTCCCCTGGTTCAAGTAAAGGGCGTAGATGTCTGAGTGAGCAGATCTTGTAGTACATAGCTCTTACAGTGTTAGCTATATGTGCCTTCATGTCAAGGTTTTGATCTAGTATAACACCCAGGTACCGTATTGTGGGTTTTACTTGTAGATCGGCGTTGTTCAACTTCAAGGATTGTGGAGGGCCGAAATTAAGGTTCCTCGTAATGAAGAGCACCTTGGTCTTCTTATGTTGAATTCTTAGGTTTTGTGACTGGAGCCATTCCGATATGGCATTGAAACAGTTGGTTAGAGGGGAGAGGTCAAATTTATCAATGGAGAATGGCATATAGAGCAGAACATCGTCAGCGTATATCATGCAACTAACATTGAATGACCGAACGATATTACAAATGGGTTGCATGTATATGTTGAACATCAAGGCAGAGAGGGAAGAACCCTGTGGGACTCCCTGGCCTTGATGAAATGGTTCAGATGTTGCTCCACCAGATCGAACATGCTGCCATCTTCCGGACAAATAGGCTCTGCACCATTCAAGTGCTGTTCCACTGATGCCTTTCTCTTTTAGTCGCACTAGGAGAAGCTCATGACTTATCGAGTCGAAGGCTGTGGCAATGTCTAAGAAAATGAGTGCGCACCCCTGCCGGATGTTGTCTACAAAGGGACTCCCTGAATCCATGCTGGCATGGGTCCAGGGGAGCAGCAGCATTGATATGGTCTTGTAACTGCTTTTGCACCTCTTTTTCGATTAACTTTGCGAGGAACGGTATACTTGCAATGGGTCTGTAAGAGTCTACCTTTTGAGGATCCAACTTGCTGTTCTTAAGCAGCGGTCTGATAGATGTGTGCTTTAGGGCAGAGGGGAAAGATCCGGTTGTGAAGGAAAGGGTCATTATCCTGGTTATTATTGTGCTGAATTCGCTGCGCAGTTCCTTTATCCAGAAGGCTGGACAAGGATCAGTCTGCGCAGTAGTGGTATTGAGGGTCATGATTGAGTCTTCGATGCGTTTCTTGGTAGGGGTAGAAAAGGAAGTTAGGGGGGTTAGGCACTCTTGGTCAGCGGAGGAAACCTCAATAGAAGTTTTATTTGTCTGGCAAATCTTAGATTGTAGGTATATGGCAAACTCCTGGGGATGGATTTCACATTTATGTTCAGGGGCTGGTTCCTTAGAAAGAGTCTTGACTAAGTTAAACAGATCATGAGGTTTGTTTAAAGAACGCTTCAGAGTGTCTGTGTGATACTGCTTCATCTTCTCTGTCATAGCATTGCGATGGCTAGTTAGCTGGGAGATGTAAGCTGAATGGTCTTCACTGGAGCGAGACCGGCACCAGTTAAAGTGTCTAGGACATTGAGGATACATGGAAAGTGTGAACTGGGGGTTCACCCTTGAATGAAACTGGATATCAATGTTATCAGTGGGTTGAGGGGGAGACAAGGCACAAACATAGACACACACACAGACATGATGACTTATGATCTAGTTTCCCTTTAGGTTGTGGCGTTCCAAGGGTGGGGTGGTGGGTATGGTCCGCCCTGGGTGCTGGCCGGGAGGGGGGGGGCTGCTGATATTCCAGGCCCACATGACAGAGGCGGGTAGAGCAAGCATCTTTACTGGCTTGCTGCGCTGCTTCTGCTCCAGGCCCAGTGGCTCTTCCCTCCCGGCTGAAGTCTCGTGATAAGTGATAAACCGAAAAAAGGACGGTCAGTCCGGATGCCGCACAGAAAGCAGCAGATGCAAAGCTGAAGAAAAGGCAGCGCACACAAACAGGAGAAGCAACCCAGTGTTTGATCAGCAGACTGAAAACCAGGGAAGCCAGGGGTCAAATCTCACTTCTTTCCCTGACATTTCTTATGAACTTGGGCAAGTCACTTCACCCTCCATTGCCTCAGATCGTAAATCTGCCGAGGACAGCAAAATACCTACTGCACCTGAATGTAACTCACCTTGAGCTTGGATTTGTAGAGGTCAGTGCGCAGACCTCAAATTCAAATACGTTTCTCATAAGAGCAAACTTCAGGAAATGTAATCATACATCTGCCATCCACTGATCGCATTCCTGAACTGCAAAACGCTGGCCCTTTGGAGAGGCTGATGCATTCTCTGGGTAGGCAGAGGAAAGAAAGAAGTAGAAAGAGTCAGAAACAAGAGAGTAATAGTTAAAAGCAGGAGAATAAAATGGAAAGGCCCAAAGTTATACCTGCTCCAAGGCAGGAATAATTGTGTAGGTGCCAGTAGAAGCTGGCACATATGAATGTATTATATAAAATACACACATGAGTGTGGATCCTCCTGCCCTTGCATTTCCCATTCTCTGCTTCTAGGAATGCCGTGCATTTATAGCGCATAAAAGTAGATGCTGTTTTCTGAGTACCTATAGTGCATATACCTCCAGGTAATTTTACGGATACCTACTTGAGCATGTAAAACGCTGTCTCACATGCTCAAATTGCTTTTATAATTACTCCGCAATATAAACAAAACAGACAAACACCATGAATGTCACTAATCTGAGAAAAAAGAGAAAAGAGGTGCATTTCCATTGCAGGCAACAGAGGGCCACACTCAAAAGAAAGGAAATAAAGTCACACCATACACATGCATACACAGCATGACTGAGAGACAAGAGGAAGGTCAGGCACTGTGGAAACGTTGGACCCAATGACCTGTATAAGTAGCACAAGTGAACACTGCAGGTATCTTGCGAAAATGTCGCACACACAGATCTGGTGTCATGTAGAATAATTACAGATATGTATAGAAAAATACTTACAGGCCAGAGTTCCTCAAACAGATGCTGCTGGGGATGCTCTATGAGTGAACAGGGCAAGCAGGTGGCAAACTGTCCCATGCTAACGTCTGCATATTGAGTTTAAGTTGCTCTGAAAAACATAAAAGAAGAAAGCACTCATTGATGGACCAAGTTCAAACAAAGTGAAGTTCTAGTGTAAACTAATCATTCACTCTAGCAGCACATTTTGGGTTCATCAACAAAGTGTGTGGATCCTACTCTTTTCACACAGAAAAATAAAACAGAACACAGACCATACTTACGGAGTTAGCAGGACAGTCCAGAGATAGTCCACCTTGTCCCAGTACAGTACTGGTCTCGGAGGACCAGCTGCAAGAATGCCAGTGGATGGCAGCTGGGGACTGCTGAGCTGTTATTGTTGACTCTTTAGCAGTAAGTATGAGCCATGATGCTTGTATGTTTCCAGTGTTTCCAGTCTTACTGCTAGGGCAGCGCATTATTAGCATTTAAAAGCCTGCTGTCTGTACTCTCTAAGCACAGCAGACACACATTGTGTGCTCTTTGGTGATCACAAAAGGAGCTTTTATGAGATAAAGCATAAAAAGTGCAATGGTCACTTCAGCCTGCAGGTGAATCCATTTATGTGTTCATGACATGATTACCTACTTGTGTACTGGCATGCTTTAATATTCAGAGCAGTGACTGAAGGAGGTGTGCAGGGCTTCCAGTCTAGAAAGTACTACACTAATATATGTGATAGATGTGATATAGGTGGTGACGGGGTAGACAGGAGTGGTACAGTGGTGTGCAAAAATTTGGAACCACCTAGCCGTTTCATTGCTTTTAAGCTTCTGGCTTGATTACAAGCCTGTTTCCAACTGCTAAGCTATAAAAATTGCATATCATTGTTTTCAGAATTTATTGATCTATCAGGTTCTAGCCTCATAGTTTACTTGCTTGGTATACATGTCTCCTAATAATCAGCCAAATACATTTTTATATGTAATAATGGACCTGCATAAAAGATGGATCAAGATTAACCAATCACATTTGAATAAGTGGTGACAAATGGTCATTTTCATTAACCAATCATTAAGCAGCATTATCCTTTTGAGATCACTATATAAGGGACCAGAAAACTCTGAGCGGCTACTATGGTTGTGAGAGATCCTGAGAAAACATGGGGAAAGGCAGGTTCCTAAGCATGGAGCAGCAAATTTGTGTGTTAGTGCTCAGTGAAGACGGCTATTCTGTCTGTCAAATAGGAAAAAAGGTTGGCTGAGCCATAGTGCAGTCATCAAGATATTACAAAAGAAGGAAGAGACTGGAATTTTAGTTGACAAGACTCGTTTTGATTGTCTCAGGTCAACTCAGCAGGATGATTGCACTCTGCAACATACTTCCTTAGCTAATCATTGACTTATTATTTATTTAACTAGGCTTATATACTGCTTTTCTAGTGGTCAAAGTGGTGTATATTCAGGTACTGTATATATATTTTTCCCTTGTCCCCAAAGGGTTTACAATCTATGTTTTTGTACCTGAGGCAACAATGACTTGCCCAAGGCCATAAGAAGCACTTGTAGGAGTAGAAACCCCAGTCCTTCCAACCCAAGGTTACTGTCCTCTAGTGGGATTTGAACTCCTGGCCCTCTAGCCTGAGGTAACTTGCCCCAGCCACTCCTCCCACTTACATCACCTCAGCTTTTGAGACAGTGGCGGGAGAAGTGTGGTGTGATTGTTTCTACTTCAACAGTGTGCAGAAGGTACCTGGAATTTGGACTGAGAGAATGCAAAGTGAGGAGAAAGCCACTTCTAACAGAAGCCCAAAGGAAGTGCAAAGTGAAGTGGGCAAGGAAGATTCAAAATGGACCTGTGAGATGTGGGAAAAAGTGATTTTCAGTGATGAAAGTACTTTCTGCTTGTTTGGAGACCAAGCACATGCTTATTTGAGGCATTTCAAAGATGAAGAATGGAAGCAAAAATGATTGAATGTCTCTGTCAAGCATCCCTTGAAGATCATGGTTTGGGGTTGTACGGCCTCAAGTGGAGTAGGTTGCCTGCACATTGTTGATGGAATGGTAAATGCTACAAAATACATTGACATTCTTCAGAAATGCATGTTTCTATCTGCAGGCTAGCTAGTTGGAGAAAGTTTTGTCGTCCAAGATGAAAATGCACCATGCCATCATGCAAAAATTGTTACTAATTGGAAGGAAAAGAACAAGATTGTCACCCTTGACTGGCCAGCTCAGTCACCAGATCTGAATCCAATCGAAAACCTGTGGCACAAAATTGCTGTTGAAATATCTGAGCATCATCCAGGCACCAAAAGAGAACTCAGAGTCTCTGATTGCGGCGTCGAGCAGAGTTGTCACTACAGACTACCTTGCTAAATTGGTTATCTGATGTCCATCAGATAAGAACATAAGATAAGATATGCCATACTGGGTCAGACCAAGGTCCATCAAGCCCAGTATTCTGTTTCCAACAGTGGCCAATCTAGGTCATATGTACCTAGCAGTTTCCCCAAGAGACACAAGTTCCACAATGCTTGTACTGGGTCAAGCATTGATATCTTCGGTCACTTCTTAATAATGGTTTATGGACCTTTCCTCCAGGAACTTGTCCAAACCTTTTTTAAACCCAGCTACACTAACAGCCTTTACTACATCCTCCGGTAACAAATTCCAGAGTTTGATTACACGTTGAGTGAAAAAATATTTTCTTTTATTAGTCTTAAATAGTTTACCCTGTAGCTTCATTGCATGTCCCCTAGTCTTTCTATATTCTGATAACGTAAACAATCGATCTACGTTTACCCGTTCCACTCCGTTCATTAATTTATAGACTTCTATCATATCTCCCCTCAGCCGTCTCTTTTCCAGGTTAAAGAGCCCTAACCTTTTTAGCCTTTCCTCATAGGAGTATCCTTCCATCCCCTTTACCATTTTGGTGGCTCTTCTCTGAACCTTTTCTAAAATCGCTATATCCTTTTTAAGATACGGCGACCAGAATTGCACACAATATTCAAGGTGCGGTCTCACCATGGAACGATATAGAGGCATTATAATATCTTTTGTTTTATTTTCCATTCCTTTCCTTATCATGCCTAGCATTCTATTTGCTCTCTTGGCTGCCGCTGCACACTGGGCCGAGGGTTTTAACATGGTATCCACAATGACGCCTAAATCTTTTTCCTGGGTGGTGGTTCCTAATGTGGAATCTTGCATCGTGTAACCATAGTTTGGGTTGTTCTTCCCTAGGTGCATAACCTTGCACTTGTCCACATTAAATTTCATCTGCCATTTTGATGCCCAGTCTTCCAATTTATCAAGATCCTCTTGCAATTTTTCACAATCCTCTTGGGTTTTAACAACTTTAAATAGTTTTGTGTCATCTGCAAATTTGATAACCTCACTCATTATTCCACTTTCCAGGTCATTTATGAATATGTCAAAAAGCAGCGGACCCAGCACAGATCCCTGGGGTACACCACTATTCACCTTTCTCCATTGGGAAAATTGGCCATTTAGCCCTACCCTCTGCTTTCTATCTTTTAACCAGTTCCTAATCCACAATAGTACACTGCCTCCTATCCCGTGACTCTTTAGTTTTGCCAAAAGTCTCTGATGAGGGACCTTGTCAAAGGCTTTCTGAAAGTCCAGATACACAATATCAACCGACTCACCTTTGTCCACCTGTTTATTCACTCCTTCAAAAAAACATAACAGATTAGTAAGACAAGATCTTCCTTGTCTAAAGCCATGTTGGCTGTCTCCCATTAGGTCATGACTATCTACATGCTGAGTAATTTTATTCTTTATGATGGTTTCTACCATTTTTCCCGGTACTGACGTCAGGCTCACCGGTCTGTAGTTTCCCAGATCACCCCTGGAACCCTTTTTAAAATTGGTGTTACATTGGCGATCCTCCAATCTTCAGGTATTAGAGATGATTTTAATGATAGTTCACAGATTACTAATAGCAGGTCTGCAATCTCGTATTTCAGTTCTTTCAACACCCTTGGATGTATACCATCCGGCCCAGGTGATTTGCTACTCTTCAGTTTATCTAATAGTTGTAAGACATCTTCCCGATGTATCGATATTTCCTTCAATTCTTCCGCACCTTTAAATACCATTTCAGTCATGGGTAACATCCCTACATCTTCCTCAGTAAAGACTGAAGCAAAGAATTCATTCAGTCTCTCTGCTATCGCCTTGTCGCCTCTTAGTGCTCCTTTAACCCCTTTATCATCTAATGGACCAACTGACTCTCTCACAGTTTTTTTGCTACGAATGTACTTGAAAAGATCTTTATTTCGTGTTTTTGCTTCCGCAGCAAGCTTCTTCTCAAATTCTCTCTTTGCCTGCCTTATCAATGCCTTGCATTTGACTTGCCAGTGCTTGTGCTGTTTCCAGGTTTCGTCATTTGGCTCTTTTTTCCATTTCCTGAAAGATGCTTTTTTGGCAACAACAGCCTCTCTGACCTCACCTTTAAACCATGCTGGCAGTTTTTTGGACTTCCTTCCACTTTTCTTAAAGCGTGGAATACAGCTGGTCTGGGCTTCCAAGATAGTATTTTTCAACAACATCCAAGCTTGATGTATGTCTTTAACCTTTGCAACTTCTCCTTTTAGTTTTTTCTTAACCGTTTTCCTCATGCAAGCTGGTTTTAATGAGCAAAGGATGGCCAATAAGATATTAAACAAGCACTAACACACCAAATGGCCATTTTCAAGACCAAAAGAAAGGAAAAAGGCGAAATAGTCACACCAAATGCTTGCAAAACATATACTGATAAAATCACATATTTCTTTGTTTCCTATACTACTGCCTGTACATCTTATGTAAATCCTTCATTAGTATCATGAGAGTATAAATACTTGATAGATTCTTCCAACAATGAAGGAAACCTATTAATTAACCTACATTTGCATCAATTTATAGCAGAGAGGCAGAGTAAGACATGCAAAACACCACCTCTACAAATTTTGCACAAGCTGCTTCCAAACGTTTGTACACCACTGTATGTGTTTATGGGGTCATCACCTATATTCCTCTTACTATAAAATGACTACTGTGGCTGCAGCGAAAGTGAGGCAGTGTCTGGTAGATGAGTCTTCAGTGCTTTGCTGGCCTGTGTTAATGTGTGGAAGGGTGCTGCGAGAAATGTGTTTATTAGGGATTAGTGCCAGAGTCAGCTAGGATCCTGTAAATGTTGCCCCTTCACCACGGGATATCTGTGAATGAAAGACGAAGGGTGAAGAATATGTAGTGCTTTGACATACAGACCCTGAATGCCGGCAGTTACTCATACAGTGTTTTTTTTCTCACTGCCATAGGTGATTTTGTATGTTTCTCTATATGAAGGTGTTGAGGTTCTCTTATTTAAGGCTATAGAGCCAGGATCTGTAAGGCATTGCAGAACTTAGTGGCTGCTATGTATGGATAGGCAGAACTGCTGTCAATATCTATGCTGGTGAGAGTATGCAACTAAGTGAGCAGTTTTCGTTTATTGTGCTTAGCTCGTGCCGATGTTATGACACACATGAGCTGTTCATTCTCCCTGCCTTTTTCTATAGGGCACAGATATTACCTAAGCAACTTTACATGTTGGAGAAGGGACATTGAGGTCACACATAAGTAGGGCTGATAGTGCATTCTGTCGTAGAAGCTATGCACCCCTTTTTCTTATGTGCCCAGTCCTCTCAACTAGCTGTGTGCCACATTCCCTTTTTCTGGCCTTAAATTGAATGAGTGAATGCTCTAAACATCAAAGATAGGAAACATAATGATAGTAAGACCCTAATCATACCTACCAGTGCATAGCAAAATGGTCCAATATGTGAACAGATCAAAGTCAATATCAACATTCACTGCCCTCCCTTAAATATCCCAACATTTTCCCCTAAGTACATATGGGCACGATAAAGTAATGGAAACTATCACAGAAACTTAAAAATCTCAATAATATGAAACCAGGGCGATACTCTCTTGACTAGGAAGTACAATCAGACGCCACAGAACAGCGGCTAAGCAGAAAGAGCTTTAAATGCAATTTTCCAAAGGGCATCACTAAAACAGGAATAAGAAACCCGACCAAACAAATCAATTCTAAAGCAGCCTGGCTGGATAGGGAATGTAAAAACCTAAAGCATAAGCTGAGAAAACTCTGCAACATGAAGCCCAGAGAGTTCCATAATGAAGACTTGCGGAGCACATATCAGCATACGCTGTGGGACTACAAAGCAATCCTCAGCTAGAAAAAGGCATCACACCCGAACAAATAGCTGTTGAAATTAAGGAGGGCATAGATAACAATCCATTCAAACCTGAAGACCTTATACACGATCAAAAACATACCCGAGAGAAATTACATCTGCAGGAAAGTGTAATCAAGGATTTTATTACCAATACACTACTAGGCAAGGAATCAAGGAATGGCATGCCTCCTTTGGCTTAAACTCCAGGAAATAATGTAACACAACAGGATAGTAAGGGCCTGGTTTCTCCCATAACAACAAAAGCTTAGTGGATTTATGGCCCCTGTTACTAAGCCGCATTAAATTTTGCAGTTACTATGCATTAATGAGCAAAATTGATGCACGGTAATGGTCCAGCATCTTTCCATGCAGTTAGCACAGAGACAGTCCACTTACCGTGCATTAACTGCATTGCGGAGGACATGGATGTACTTAATGTCAGCCGAGAGGCGGCATTAACTGCTCTGCCTATCTACTGCGTTAACAGTAAACACGTGGCACCCTACCGTGCCTTGCTGCCATGGCTTCCTGGCTACAGGGCAGTCGTCTGATACTTAGCCAGTAAACTGTTGTTTTCTGAGTGTTATCTTCCTCCTCCTGCCTACCCATGACTGCTCCCATGCTCCTTGGTTCTCCTATTACCCTGTCCTCTTCCCTTGCCTATCTCTGTGTTACTCTAGACTCCTCTTTATCTTTTCACAATCACATCAGCAACATTATGAAATGATCCTATTTTTCTCTCCGTCAGATTTGCTCTTTTTTCCCCTTTCTGTCTCTATTCACTCAGGCCACAGTGCTTCTCTCTCTTGTCATCAGTCGTCTTGATTACTGTAATTCTGTCTTGGCCAGTCTTCTTGATTATGAAATCCAGAGGCTACATTGTGTGCAAAACTGCCGTCTGTATTTTAACCCACACTTCCAGATAGGACCATGTCACCTTGCTGCTGATGAGCCAACATTGGAAGCCAATCTGATACAGAATTCACTATAAAATCCTTAACCTGACCCACAAAACCCTACACACTGGTTTTCCTCTCTATCTTTCCTCTTAGATCTTTCTACACACTCTGCATGCTGATTGCCTGTTGCTCCCTGCAGCTAGTCTTGAGTCCATCCCCCCTCCACCCCCCCCCCCCCCGATCTCTGCATGGAACTATTCTATCTCAGGTTCAAATCCTCACTTAAATCACATTTCTTTCAAAAAGCTTTTCTCCCCTCCCGATGTAGACTGGCCTGTCTTCTTTCTTTCTCTGATATATATTTCTGCTCAGTTTGTGTGTTTCTTTCCTTTATGATTTTGGAGTTCTTTTAATGTTCTCTCTGCTGTTTTATTGTAAATCGCCTTGCTGGCTCGATATGGCGGTATATCAAATTTTAAATAAATTAAAATAAACCGTATATTAGGTGTAAGACACAATGTTTACCCATTCCTTGACCATTCCCTGCCATTCCACATTTATCGATTAATGTGAGAGTTGGCGTGCGCTAAAAGTCAAGCCTCTCCGTTAACTGTTAGCATCAGCATGTTCTAACCTTGTCTGCTAATTCCCGTGCCAACTGCTTGGCACTCTTTAGTAAAAGGGGACCTTAGTCCTTTATGAGAGCTCGTACACAGTGTACAAGTCCAGGAAGCACTGGCACGGTAATTTAACCTAAATCTACATTCTGGTCATTGCCCTGGAACATGGTCAGTAGGGTTATTAATCTACGATCTTGAGAACACCACTCTTCTAGTAATTATAGAGAAATCTGTGCCAACAGCAAGAGAAGTAAATTATTCTGCAGGGTCTTCAACAAGGCTACTAATGAACAGCAGATGCCTGAGAAAAAAAATCAGATTAAGTTCTTCTCCAAGCCACAACCCACGGACCACAGTTTTACATTACATACATTGATTAATAAGCATGTGAAAAAACATCCTCTTGGAAAAAATATCTGCATAAATTATTGATAAGCATTTGATAACTTGACATCCTGGTCTCAGCCTCAAACTACTGCACCCTAGAAATGGGAGTAAGCCTATGATATAATTAACCTCTTTGAAGCTGCTTTTGGAACCTGATGTTTCTCAATCTCTTGTCCACTACTTATGTGTATCTCACCATACTCTAGTCCCCAGTTTTGTGACTTTTTCATATTGATTAGATTGTAAGCTATGGTGAGAAGAGACTGTGTCTTACATCTATATGTACAATGCTGCGTACGCCTTGTAGCGCTAAAGTAAATCAATGTATTCATCTATCAGCAATAAAGATAGAGAACATGCAAGAAAGCAGGGCCGGCCTGTCCATTGGGCAAGAATATTGTTTGCACAGGGCCCCACATTTCAGGGGGCCCCATGCCAACAAAATCCCACATTGAACACCAGCAGGCAGGACAGTTTAGAGGGAGCCGGGGAGGCCCTGGCTCACCTCTAACTGCTGCCGAAGTGAAGCGCATCTTTTTCCTTCACTTCTGCAGCTGTACTGAAGTTTAGAATGGTGCCGCGCTGAGCGTCGGGAAACAGGAAGTCCCCTTTGACCTCAACATGGCAGTGTTCTACACTTCAGTACAGCTGCCGAAGTGAAGGAAAAAGATGCACTTCACTTCAGCAGCCGTTAGAGGTGATCCGGGGCCTCTCCAGCTCCCTCTAAAGCATTTTAGATAGCTGCAGGGCTCTTCGGGAGGGGAGGGGGTCTTGGACTGGAAATAGGCTGTAGGGGGTGGGGGGAGCTAGGACTGGAAATGGGCTGAGTGGAGGAGAGGGGCTTGAACTGGAAATAGCTGATGGAGAGGGGGGCTTGCAATGTAAATGGGCTGTGGGGAAGCTAGGACTGGAAATGGGCTGAGTTGAGGAGGGGCTTAGACTGGAAATAGCTGATGGGGAAGGGACCTTGGAATGGAAATGGGCTGAGTGGGGGGGCTTGGATTGGAAATGGGCTGAGTGGGTTGGAGCTAGGACTAGAAATAGCTGATGGGGAAGGGGGCTTGGACTGGAAATGGTTTGAGTGGGGGTTCTTGGACTGGAAATTGGGGGGGGGGCTTGGATTGGAAATGGGCTGATGGGGGGACTAGAAGGGAGCAGATGCTGGGTGGGGCTGAAACTAGAAGGGAGCTGATGTTGGGGAGGACTAGAATGGGATGAGGCTGGGAGAGTGAAATGGAGAGGGGAAAAATATTTTGTGTGGGAGGGAAGAAAAATCTACGATTGACCGGGTATTGGGAGAGTAAGTGGGGATTGAGGACGGAGGGGTAAAATTTGAGTGGATGAAAAAGGAAAAAAGAAAGAGATGGAGGAAAGAGCAAAAGGGGAAAGATACCAGTATGTTAAAGCAGATGTAGAGAGAGAATGGAAAAAAACAAGAAGAGAAGAAAGGACCAATGGACAGCAGACGATGGAGAATTAGCAGAAGACACGAAGAAACCAGAATAATGTGGCTGGAGCAATTGCAACTGAAAAAAAATGCACAAAAGGTAGAAAAATATCTCTTTATTTTGAATTTATTAACTGGAATGTGTCAGTTCTAGGAAATGTGCATCATTAACGTCTGCACTTTGTTTAGTAGAAGAGGAAATTCATTTATAGTTTTATTTCTGCAGTGTTGTTGCACATTCCAAGTTTGGCTTTTGGGGTTCCCAGTTTAATTATTGTCTTCCTATTTCTAAATTGTGATCCCTTGTTCTTTGTTTGGTGACAATCTATGTTCTGCATGTGTAATCGAGCCTGAGGTATTCTATTTATGTAGTTTCTATTTGATAGTGCCACTTGTTCACTTTTCCCAGTAGGAGATGTATTGGTATTCTCTGAGATGTATTGGTTTAATATTTGCAGTGTTGCCTTTTGATAGGTAGGGTTTGGTGCTTTGTGAGTCCTGGTAGTACTGTTATGATATGGCGTGTTTGCTATGGGTTCTAAATGGGCAGTGTTTATAATACTTCCTAATGTGCCTGGCGGTTGGCACTGAAGTATAGTAATGTAGAAATCTGGTAGTCTTTCTTTATCCGTACACTCATTAAGAGGCATGTTTACTAAAAGTTAGTGCATGTGAACATTATGCAAATATGGCCTTACACCCCCTTGGGCCACCCTTGCAAGCAGGCAGCTTCAGACACAAGCAAGGAGTGAATTAGTGACATAGGTTTAGTCCTACATACTTCAATGCAAAGTGTGCCTTTGAGTCAGTCCTGACTCCTGGTGACCCAGAAGCTCCTGGGTTTTCTTGGCAGTGGATGAAAAAGGAAAAAAGAAGTAGATTGCCAGGCCTTTCTTCCAATGAATATCAAAAAACAACAAGAGTGAATAATAGTAGTAACTGAATCTACGAAACTATTTTTTTGTCGGAAGTTTTTGCCATGGGAGGAAAACCTCTCTTGAAGCGTAACTTCCCTTTTATTCAAACTGTAATTAAAATTCACCACTAAATAATCGTGAAATATGCACACCACAGTGCTATATCACAATAACAAAATTATATGTGAATACTCATCACTCTCATGTAGATGTGAAGAAAAGCCAATAGCTTGTCACAGAAAAAAACGCCGTCTTCTTATCCAAACCGGCAGGAAAAACTGACAACTTTCCCAGTCAAGGCTCTTCACCAATGCTGTTAATATAACGTCTTCGTTATTGCAGTTAAATCAACGAACACAGCACTGCGTTTAGGATCCAGTCCAATCAATCTGATCCTGTTTCAACGCTCAAGTATACTGCAGAACAAAAAAACTTTCAAACATTTCAAACAGAGCTGCAACACGCTCGCAAAGACGCCATTGATGATTCAGTCCAACGTCATGACCAGATGATGTGGAAATATAAGGGCACTTAAACTCCAACAGCCAATCAAGCAATGACACCTCATAAAAGGCTAGGCCTTTCTTCCAAGGCAATAGAGGGTTAAGTGACTTGCCCAAGGCCACAAGGAGTGGGAATTGAACCCTGGTTGCTTGGTTACCAAGCCAGTGCTCTAACCACTAGGCTACTCCTCCACTCCATATACTTCAATATCTGTAGCAATAATCTCCCCCTAACTGCTAGAGAGCTCTTCAGCACTAAGGGATTCAGAGATCATGTCCTCTCTATGTCGATGATCTGGTCATTCTGAGGTAAATTTTCAAAGCCTTAGTTGGCACTAGGTGGGCAAACTTAGGGGTTGTGTGGATAGAATGGAATCTAGCTAACTGGATTTTCAATTGGCTAAAACTACATCCATATGTTCACAACATGTGCCTTTTTAGCCAAACGAAAAGAGGCTTCCCTGAGCTGTCATTTGGGGGAGAAAAATGACATGCATACATGGAATTCAAAAAATATACCTGGGTAGTCAACATATAAAGTTAATGCTCTCATGGCAGACAACCTAAAATGCAAGAATAGTTTGCATCTGAATAATTACCTGATCATCAAACACAGACTATGTGGGTGGTTTGTGTTTGAATATCAGGTCGCTTTGTAAGTTTAAAAAGCACACACATATTTTGTCAAGGAGGTGATATTGAAAATTTCCACACCCTAGAAGATCTCCAAGCAAACATAAATTTTAACTAAGTAACCAAAAATTAGAGCACATATTAGAGCATGCATAGCTTGACCATAACTGTGTCTGGGAGCTTTAAGTTGATTATAAATGACGTTTGGGGGGTAATTTTGTAACAGGGCAGCAAGGCACATATATTGCGTCTTCATAATAAGGCAACACATGCGCCTATGTGCCTTTATAAAATAGTCAACTGGAAAGCTCCCAAACAACGTTACATCCGTTCTGATGCAGACGTAAGTTTGTGTGTGTAAATACTAATAAGAATAGGTGCATATGCATATAAAATTTCTAGGGATCACAGACACAGATATTTAAGTTTCTGCTTGCTAAGGTGGATGCAACCAGGAGAAGTCATACCCAGTGTTCAGATGTTATTGAACCATTTGAGACAATAAATTTATGCTGGAACACCAGTCAATACTTCACTGTCTTTATTTAACAGAAGAAATGGACATACACCCTGGTTCTGGAGGGTAACCCCCACCTCCTGACCCTGATTGAAGGACCCACATCAGGGCTAAATAAATAGTGAGTGAATAAAGGGACAAAAATCTCATCCCTTGTACTGAATATTATCCTGGGCTGGTTTAACCATTAGGCAGACCAGGTGATCAACTAAGGTGTCAGCTTCTGGGGGGACAAAGAGCAGCTGCAGTCTAAGCAAATAATAGGTCCTGATAGCCACACACACTCAAAGAATCATCAATATATTCTTTTACCTGAAGGGTGTGGTAAAGAGGGTTATGTTGGTTAGCTCCCTGCAATAAGAAGTCAGCACTAATGCCTCTCCCACTTGTGTTAATATACTAACAAGCCCCTGATATTCAGCGACGGTGATGGCTAGTGCAACTAAAGTGGCTAGCTGTCACTGCTGAACATTTGGACCAGAATATTCAATGCCGGGACCATATCTGGCCACAGACATTGAATATTCGGGTCAGCCAGATAGTGATGAAGCTAGCCGGCATGGTGATAATCAGCTATGCCTGGTTAGCTTCTGCGGTGAAAATTAGGCCAGCCTTTAAAGTGCCTAACTTTTACTGCTTGACGATAACCTGCCAGCGACTCAATATCATCACTGCCCAGTTATCACCAGTTGCCAGCACCCTCTCTGCCCCAGTGCCAGTTGGCTAGTATTGGGGGGGGGGGGGTGTGTGCAGCAGCAGCAACCATGGATATTCATGGGCACTAACCGTGTTAGTGACACTGAATATCCCGGTCAGTGCGATTAACGTGGTTAGAAGGTCTGCTAACCACATTAATCACACTGAATATCAACCCACAGAAGTTTGTACCTCTTGTGCTTACCTCAAAACATAACATTTAATAAACCTTTCTGGTCCAAATTGCAGTACAATGCAAAATACATCCACAGACAATCTAAGCTTTCACATATGATGCTCCTGGCGTGCTTGTCACCAAGAATTATTTATTTATAAAAGTTTCTTAACCACCCTTCCAACATAGGTTTATCAAAGCAATTTACAGTGGATAGGACGGGGGGGGGGGGGGGGCGGCAAGTGACTCCTGGCAACCCAGCTGCTTCTGGGTTTTCTTGGGAAGGTGTGACCAGAAGTAGATTGCCAGGCCTTTTCTTCTAAGACAATGGAGAAAGGGACTTGCCCAAGGTAACAAGAAGTGCCAGTGGGAATCAAACCCTTGAACTTCTGGGTACAAGGCAGTTGCACTAACCATTAGGCTACTCCTCCACTCCCATTGCTAATAAGATAAAAAGAAGTACAAAAAAAGAATAGCTCTCTCATAGGTATCAATCAGTAGGTACCATAGTAATATAGACGGCAGACTCAAATAGCCACGTTTTAAGGGGTTTTTTTAAAAATACACTATAGCAAGGGAATGTTCTGGCATTCAAGAGCATTGAATTCCAGAGGGCAGAGGCTAAAGAGGCAGATGCCAAATAGCATGTGGTATCCAAATGGAAATGGGACAGTGAGGGGATAGTTAGGAGAGAGGCTTGGGTTGAGCTAAGATGCTAAGTAGACTAGAAAGGTATTAGATGCTTGACTAAGTAGGTCAGTTGATCAACATGGAGACAAAATTGTGTATTATAAGTAAGATCTTATATTTGATACGGTAAGATACCAGCAGCCAATGTGGTATCATTAGTAAGGGAAAGAGGTGATCATATTTATGAGCTCTGTGAAGCTGTTTTATAGCTGTGTTTTGGACTATTTGTAGACAGTGTAATTGATATTCAAGAAGACCATTGTAGAGTGAGTTACAGTAATCTACCTTAGAGATAATCAATGCAAGAGTATATTGAAATCTGGTAGTGAAAGATGAGATTTTAATGCACAAATTCTGCAGAGGACAAAGAACGTGGCTTGGCCCTTGGTTGGCAACATTCCCAACATATACAGAGCTCTCTGGCAACATTCTAAATCAGAACACTTCACACAGCAAACACATTGTTCTTCTGTGTCTGCCACTAACACTGACAGTATTTAAGTTCTTACCTTAATTTTAGGTTCTGACAACTAAGTTTCAAGCATTCTGCTCCTAAGGCTTTTTCTTCTAAAACATTCTTCTGGCTACTCAGTTTGAGCTACCCTGACCTGTCTATTTCTCTGCAGACAGGCCTTTTCTTGCATTCACCAGTAGTATGCTTAATTGAACACAGGTACTTAACTACCTTCACCTGTGCTTAATTACTAGTTTGCTGCTTTGTTACTAAACTTCCAGGCAGCTTGCTTCTGTGAGTTCACCTCTTGTCAATCCAGGACTCCCATGAACTATAACTCCCAATGTTCCCATTGGTTCACTTTCCTTCAGAGCTCTGCTCCATGCTCTGAAGCTCCTTCTAATAGTCAACCAATGGCTACTATCCAGCATACCACAAGAGATAGTAGGCAAATTTCAAATAGCCCATTTGTCTGGGTCATTGTCTTTTGGAAATTGCCCTCATTATATATGCAGAGACCACTAAAGCCCTGTACTTTTATTTCACCAGAACGTCTAGTTGCTCTACCAGAGAAGTTCTATCTTATCTCTCTGTAACCTGCCTTTTTCTAGAACAAAAAGGAATTTTCTGGCTTCTAACTCTTCTAATTAATCTCAGTGATGTAATACCAAGAGGCTCCTTGATCTGATGATGAGAGCTGGAAGGAGGAGAGTAATTTTGGAGGGAAACTGTATGGGGTATAAAACATCAATGCTGATTCAAATTTGAGACTTTGGCTCCACAGTCATTGCACCAAGGCATGGTACCCCTAGCCTCTGGGCAAGCACTTACGAGAGAAAGAAGGAGTGGTGCAACCCTGCGCTTATTCAAAGGGATCTCATAGGAGAGGTGAGTGGGGCCACTTAAACCAAAGCACCAACAGAGATCTTCTCAGGAAATTCTAGAAGAGAAACCAGGAGCAGTGCTGGGAAGCTGTTTTGTGCCAATTCTTGGACTTTGGAGGTGGGTGTTCACTTAAGCGAAGGCCCCATAAGGATAGCCTTAAGAGCTATTTGAAGAAAAAGCCAGGTGCAGCATAGAAAAAGAGGAAATATTCAGAAGCACAGCAGAGAATCTGAGCTCCAGATAGTCCTACTCACTGAAGGGGTCCAGTGAATTCAGTTGTCTTGAAATCAGAAGAACTTGATTTGGTAACTCTAGAGAGGGCTCAGAATTTGGAATCTGGAACTCTGAGATAACAACCTAAGGACTTGGACTGGAGTAGAGAATCAAGAGGCTGTAAGTTGACTTATTGAAGGTGATACATTGGTACCTGATAACAAATTACATTTTGTAGTTGAAGATTTTTTGAGAATGACTTTGAATTTTCTAAGTAAACTTTACTGGGTTCAGAACCAACCTTTGGCCTGGACTAGGTTCTTTGTAATTAGAGAAATGGAGAAAGAGAGAGTGAATTGAGTGTAATAGACCTCCCAGGATTTTCCTGGTCCCACCCTAAGAATCCTATCAACTCCTGGGATTGTACCTCCAGACTGTTTTATAGTGCTACACATCATTGACAGAGACATACATCCTGGCTTGAGTTATTTGTATTTATGTATAGATAGATATGGGAAACAAAGTTTAAAATTTAAAAGTATGATGTCCAATTATATATTTTTATAGGATTATGAGAGAGGTAGTGTTGGGGTGATCATGACTGTTGATTTTAATATCAAAATAGCAAGGGATCTGAAATTTAATATGGTGGGGGAGAAGGGGCACAAGACTGAAGGCTTGCCTAGAGCACCTAATACTCTTGCACTGGCTCTGCTTATTCAACATGTTACCCAACACATGGCCTAAGGACATTAGAGACTTTATTTCATGTGATTCAATGTTAAAATAAAAAATTTGGGGGTTCCAAAAATTACTGCCACAATTGGAATAAAAATTGTGAAAATAGTGCCATTGGGAAACTTAATGGCTGCTGTCCTGTACTTAGAGCGAGACGGTGGGGCAGGGAAGCAACACCGCCAGGAAGAAGGCAATAGTGTACAGTGCAAGCTGTGATATCACCAACAGTGAGCTGATAGACGGTCCAGAATTAAGGAGCAATATGGCATCAATGACGTGCATTGTGCAGGAATAGGGTTGGCCTTGCTCTGCATTTTGACCTGTTGCAGAGGCCCAGCCAGTAGGCCTACTGAAACTATCAAAGACTGTTAGTATAGAGAGAGAAATTCAGTACAGTGTATCTTGCACGTGTGATTCAGTCCAGGATGGGAGATGACCATCGAGGATCACATCGTGGAGGTCTTGCTATTGACCAGACTAAGACTGCTTGAACCAAATGGGAGGGGAGACAGTTTTTAGACCTTGCACCTGGCCTGAAAAGGGACCCAGACCAAACTATGAGTACTAAAGTAAATTATATGGCTACTGTCTCTGAAAAACAGACCCACTGTGAAAATCTGGTGGACACAGACAGTGGGACTTGATCAGGGTTTGCAAAAAGTAGAGAACATGTAAGGGCCAGTGCAAGACTATGAGGCGCTGTAGGCAAACCTCGTTTCTGCCACCCTCCCTGCTGCTAATCCACGCCCATTGCTTCCACTACCACCATTCTCTGCTACTACTACTATTAATCATTTATATAGCGCTGTAAAGATACATAAAAAAGACAGTCCCTGCTCCATTAGAGCTTACAATCTAATCAAAACAGACAGTACAATACTTGAGAAATAAGGGTTCAAATAGGGAAAGGAGAACAAGGGATTAAGATCCAAAAGCAGCCTCAAAGAGATGAACCTTTAGCATGGATTTGAAAAGGGGCAGAGATGAGACCTTATGTACAGATCCAGGAAAATGCACAGGTAGTTTGTTCCAGGCATAAGGAGCAGCAAAGTGAAAGGATCAAAGGCTAAAGTTGGCAATGGAAGAAAAGGGCACAGAGAGAAGGAAGTCAGTAGAAGAGCGGAGTTCACGAGGAGAGGTGTAGGGAGAGAGGAGATAGGAAAAGTGGTGAGGGCCTACAGCGGCGGAAGTAATCTCTAAAGTGTGACACAGCTTACCATAGATGCTGGAGCTGCATCGTTGTTCCTGTTTACATCCCCAATGCAGACGTCCTCTGCTTACGCTCCCATGCAAATAGGGAGAGAAGCAGGAACAGTGACGCAGCATAGGAGTTGGTGGTAAGCACTGTGTCCCTGCTTAGAGGTAACTGCTGCTGCAGGTCCCAGAGAGGAGTGACGGTGGCAGCAATGAGCACCCTCCTACCATTAGACAAACTAGGTGATCCAATGGTGGCACCAGTCCTGATAAGGAGCAGGAGATATAGTGAAATAGCACTAGAGGAACAGGAACCTACTTAGCATGAAGGTATCCATGTGATAGATTGTGGCCAAGTACATATAAATAGGGCTTCTGATTTTAGGTTTTAACTGACAAACACCAATAAAACACCCTTGGTGCAAAAAAATTTAAAGAGGTGTTTATTGGACAAATACTGGAAAAAAAAACAACTTTTTATGCTTAAGTACAATGTTGTTAAAATGTAAACCGCACTGATGATGAATAGCGCGGTATATAAAAACTACTAAATAAAATAAATAATAAATAAATAAACAAACTTCCCCAGTATTTTTTCACCCTTCTCCTACTTGTCTTGTATCCTCCACTGTATCTCTGTGCCTTTTCTGTGTTAACAACCCCTAGGTGAACTAAAACATACCCACCAGGAAACCTATCCAGAAATAGTACCTGTGGCATGAAAAGACTGATGAACACTGAATTTTTTTTTTAAATTTTTTGGACCCTCATAAAACACTTAATGGAAAATAAACGCATAAATTTGCAATTTATAAACGCCTAGGAAGAGATGCCCTATCTATAAAGAATGTTTAGATATGACTAGAGGCAAGTTAGTGACCCCAACAACTCTCCCAAACTAATCACATCACTGGCTGAGAGACAAGGAGAATCTGACTGACTGTAATCAGCCCATGTACATACTGAGGTGAAGGCGATAACAGTCAGAAGAAGGGGCCCCCACCATCTTATTTTTCACCCTGTAGCTAGCCTGGTAGTGCTCCTGAAGGGATCAGTATTTCTGAGTTGGGGCAAGAGTTAGATACTGCTCTACCACCTTGTATGGTGCTAGTTGGAATATAGACTGTATGTGAGTGCTGTGATTCAGGTTAAGAGGAGCAGGCCAGGCAGCAGCTGCAATAAAGCAGGACGCTGAGGGCAAAAAATGTGGGCCTCGGTTCAATGGTGGTGAACCCCAAAAGGTTTGGCCATTAATGTTTGATTTGATTTATTTGTATTTGCTTAACCACCTTTCATAATATGTCAATGCAGTGTACAATAAAAATGAACAATAGAGGAATAAAACATTAAAAACATTAAAACATTCCAGTACAACTAAAAAGTATAGAATTAAAAATAATAGAAAAAGAAGAACAGTAGCTGCCAGAAGATCACGTCCTTCTGAAAGTAAATATAAGTAGCATAAGCTTGTTTCAAAAGAGAGGTCTTTAAGCTTTCTTAAATGTCTTGAAAGAATTTTCCTACCGTAGATAAAGAGAAAGTGAGTTCCATAACACAGGGGCTGCTTCAGAAAAAACTATTCCATAAGTAATCACAAACTGAGTGGAAAATGGAGAAGGGACAACAAGTTTATATTGATCCCAAGAGTGAAAAGCTCATGTGGGAATAGAGAGAGTGATTAGATTAGAGATATTCTGGCTCATGAGAATACAATGCCTTCAATGTGAGAATAAAAATTTAGGAGCCAATGTTCAGAAGAGCCGATATTTAATCATCATGGCAGTCGGCTGTATCCCTTAAGTAAGGATGGGATATTCAGCAGTGGTGGCCAGATTGGAGCTGCCACAAGTGCTGATACCTGCCTGGTTAGTGCCATTTTCAGCTAGCCAGTCTCCGGGTTGCAACTTAGGCCAGCTTTTCATGCAGCCTACGTTGTCTGGACTGCGGCTATTGAAAATCACATTAATAGGACGAGTGTTGACACTTGCCCATTTAGCACCAGTACCGCCTCCAAGCTAACCTGACAGTGCTGGGGCAGTTTGTGGCGCTCTTCAGGGGCACTATCCAGATCATGCCACTGAATATCATGATTAGTGACCTTAGCCAGCTAAGAGCTTTGAATATCAACTGATTCATTTTTATCCTATATGTGACTGAGAGTCAGTGTTCAGTAATTACAGTATTAATGTATTATCGGATTTAGTTCACGTCTTTCTCCACAGTCCAAGGCAAATTACATTCAGGGAAAGTAGGTATATTCCTCTCCTCAGAGGACGATAGAGAGTTTTGCCTAAGATCACAAGGAGCAGCAGAGTGGGATTCCAGCCTGGCTTCCCCGACTCGGAGGCTGCAGCTCTAACAATGGACTACCATAATCACATTTGTACTGCATTATGTAGTAATGTGACTCTAGTATATGGCATAATCTGTTTATGGAAGACAGTTTGAGGTCATTTGAAAGAGGATTACAATAATCCAACCGGGACAGAATTGTGGGGTAAGAAATAGTACACAGGTTGGTTGGTTCTAGGAAGGACGTGATCTTTCCTTTACCAACGGTCTTCTGACAGTGAAGCCATTCTGCAAGATTCTGATGCTCTACAGCACTTACAACTGTGACTGTGACTGTGTAAACCATGAGAAACTCTGGGCCACATTAAGAAGCATGGGTATACCAGAACACCTGATCGTTCTCTTGCGCAATCTGTACATTGATCAAGAAGCAACAGTTCGAACGGAACAAGGAGAAACAGAATGGTTTAAAATAAACAAAGGTGTAAGACAAGGCTGCATACTTTCCCCCTACCTGTTTAATTTATATGCAGAACAAATCATCAGAGAAGCAGGATTGTATGAAGACAACAGAGATGTGAAGATTGGTGGAAGACTCATCAACAACCTTCGCTATACTGATGATACTACATTAGTGGCTGAAAGTGAAGATGATCTGAAACATTTGCTTCTCACAATCATAAGAACATAAGATATGCCATACTGGGTCAGACCAAGGTCCATCAAGCCCAGTATTCTGTTTCCAACAGTGGCCAATCTAGGTCATACATACCTAGCAGTTTCCCCAAGAGACACAGGTTCCACAATGCTTGTATTGGTTCAAGCATTGATATCCTGGGTCCCTTCTTAATAATGGTTTATGGACCTTTCCTCCAGGAACTTGTCCAAACCTTTTTTAAACCCAGCTACACTAACAGCCTTTACTACATCCTCCGGTAACAAATTCCAGAGTTTGATTACACGTTGAGTGAAAAAATATTTTCTTTTTATTAGTCTTAAATAGTTTACCCTGTAGCTTCATTGCATGTCCCCTAGTCTTTCTATATTCTGATAAGGTAAACAATCGATCTACGTTTACCGGTTCCACTCCGTTCATTAATTTATAGACTTCTATCATATCACCCCTCAGTCGTCTCTTTTCCAGGTTAAAGAGCCCTAACCTTTTTAGCCTTTCTTCATAGGTGTATCCTTCCATCCCCTTTACCATTTTGGTGGCTCTTCTCTGAACCTTTTCTAAAATCGCTATATCCTTTTAAAGACACGGCGACCAGAATTGCACACAATATTCAAGGTACGGTCTCACCATGGAACGATATAGAGGCATTATAATATCTTTTTTGTTTTATTTTCCATTCCTTTCCTTATGATACCTAGCATTCTATTTGCTCTCTTGGCCGCCGCTGCACACTGGGCTGAGGGTTTTAACATGTTATCCACAATGACGCCTAAATCTTTTTCCTGGGTGGTGGTTCCTAATGTGGAACATAGTCTCAAAATGGGCCTGCACCTTAATGTAAAGAAGACAAAGATCATCACAACTGGCATAATCAACAGGTTCATCGTTGAAGGAGAAGAAATTGAAATTGTGAACAACTTTAACCTACTTGGATCAACTATCAATAAAGAAGCAACCAGCAGTCAAGAAATCAAATGACGCATTGCTCTTGGCAGAATGGCTATGAAAGACCTAGATAAGATTCTCAACAGCAGAGATGTCTCTCTCCATACAAGGATTCGACTTGTTCAAGCCATGGTATTTTCAATAACATCATATGGATGTGAAAGCTGGACAGTGAAAAAGACAGACAGGAAGACAATTGATGCCTTTGAATTATGGTGCTGGCGGCGAATACTGTGTATACCATGGACTGCCTGAAGAACAAACCAGTCGGTACTAGAGGAGATCAAAGCTAAGCTTTCTTTAGAAGCTCAGATGACAAGACTTCGACTTTCATACTTTGGACACATCATGCGAAGAGAGAGATCATTAGAGAAAGACATCGTGCTCGGCAAGATAGAAGGTCAATGCAAAAGAGGAAGGCCAGCAATGAGATGAATCGATACAATAACAGCAGCTACGGGTACCAGACTGTCAACAATGAGCCGCCTGACTGAAGACCGAACACAATTTAGGATAGCTATCCACAGGATCGCCATGAGCTGACTCCGACTCGACGGCACTTAACAACAACACAGCACTTAAGTGCTCTTCACCTTTTGCTTTTCATAGGATCTCTTCTCTGGATCCTTGAATGCTGCTGGGGCTGGGGTTAAGGTCAGATGAGGAACTCAAAGGCCAGGGGCATCTTTTCACATTCTCGGCTACCTGCACTTCTTGGGAGGTGCTCTTTACCCCAGCAGTATTTCTTTATTACACTTTTTAATCACCCCATCTTCCCAGAACTCAGGGTAATGCACATCAAAATGATCTATGCCAATGTACTGTTATGGCTATGCTATCTGTCTGTGGCCACTCATCAGATATCGAGCTACTAACCGGTTTCTCCAGCCTCCTCAGTTACCAGTAGGGCCAGCTGAAGGGTTTCTGCCACCCCAGGCAGAAACCCTGGCCATGCTGCACCACTCCCCTCCCCACCCCCCAGCCAAGCTGCAACTGCTGAGCCATACTGCTGCCACCAATTCCATCATGGGGAAGGGGAGGCAGGTGGTGACAATGGCGGTATTTTAAAAGTGGTGGCTTATGGCCACCGCTTTGTTGCCATGATCTGCTGCTTTTGATCCCCTTCTGATGCAACTTACTGTTGGAGGGGATGGTCTGTCCCAGGCAACAAAGCAGTGGCACAGAGCCATCCACCTGGGTGGGCCACCTAGTGGATGGGCTGGCTCTGATTACCAGACTTTCAATAGCCTCTTTCTCTAAATCTTCAACTTCCAAGCATAATTCCTCTAAATCAGTAGTTTCTTGAAAGATCTGCAGACACTGGTCAGAACAAAACAGAGCACTGTGCTGTCTTCAGCTGCTGTCGTGCTGCCTTCTGCCATCCCATTTATGCTACCCTCCACTGAGTGCCTCCTCTCGGTCCTGTGCTATTATAACTTTGCAGATGGAGGTACATTGCTGCTCTTCTTCCTTTCTAGTCAATCCTGAAGGCCTAACTAGTTTACCCCTCTTATAAAACTCATGCCTGAACTTAGCCAAGGGAATGCTGCTGCTTGTGCTGTGGCTAGCTTCACTTTCACCACTGCTACTAGTTCTGGCTGCGGCTAACTTCACTTTCACCACTGCTACTAGTTCTGGCTGCTTTCCTTCCTTTCTGCAGCTTTCCTATTTCCACATTTACCTTTTGAAAAGATGAACCGTCTGAAAGAACAAATCACCAGCAGGGAATGGGATGAGTGAGCTGAGTACACTAAGCGCAGATACAATCTGGGTCAGACAGTGTATCCTTCCAAAGACAATGCTAAAAACTTCTGTGTGCTCACTTGCCTGCTGATAGACTTGTATCATATCCGAGTGTAAAGTTAAG
Organism: Ichthyophis bannanicus; assembly: GCA_033557465.1. Lineage (NCBI taxonomy): Eukaryota > Metazoa > Chordata > Amphibia > Gymnophiona > Ichthyophiidae > Ichthyophis > Ichthyophis bannanicus. The sequence continues at coordinate 119,998,115 of CM066041.1, forward strand.
CTACAAAGCTGCAAGCAGGAGGCTTAAGGCTCACAGTTAATAGCTCTCTCAGCTCTAATAGGTGCACATGAAGCTGCAGCAGCACAACATTGTCTGATATAGTGACAGGGAGACAAACAGCAGTCTTTCTTGCAATAGTTTTTAAACCCTTGTCACTATCCCTGAATTCTGAGAAGCAAGGAGCTTCAGAAATTGTTTCTACCCTGTCTGAAATTTTTCGCACAAGGGTCTGCAAGATGGTATCTGTTACAGCTTTCGTTTCTGATTCATTTTGGGACAAGCTGGGATTGTCTAGTTGAAAACCTGCTTGCAAGGGACTGGTCCTATTCCTTGCCCCATCCCCCAGTAACTCTAGGCTGTCGGGTTGAAAAGTAAATATGCAGTCCATTGATTTCAATGGCTTATAGACCAGTGGCAAACAAAACAAATAGAAATAGAATATTTCATTTAGTCTGGAAATGAAATGTACTGTTTGGTTGTAGTTTTAATTTTATTTTCAAATAAATACACATCCTTAGCCTGCATTCCAAGGGTCCCTTTTACTAAAGGCACTATGGTGTTGAACCTAACATGGCCAAAATGCTTAAAACCATGGGGTGCTAGGTGCAACACCACAACATGAACTGTCGGGGACATGGAAAGTGGTGTACCCTGCCCTAATGTGGTCTAAAATTCGCATGGGTGCCCTTCCCTATGCTGGTAGCGGTAAGTGCACAGCTGCTAATGGAAGACCTTGCAGATAGCGTGGGGCATGCTGATTACAAGGCACTGACCCCACCCATTTACCACCCTCAATGCGCTCAACACAATGACCGCAGACATCAGGATGTGCTAAGTCTGCTGGCCCTGCGGTAGCGGTTAATGCCGGTCAGAGCATGGGCTAAGTGTGTGCTGTAACTCATGCTAACTGCTTAGCACACTTTAGTAAAAGGGCCCCTAAGATATACATGGAGACACTGAAGGAGCTAATTATATAAGGCAGGATTTTCAGTGGGGCGGCACTGTGCCACTGCTTACCTTCATATGTATATTCAGCGAAGCTTTTTGCCCCGCAAATATAAAACCAACCTTTTATCCAAACTGAAACAGGAAAACGTAACATACTTATCTGACAAGGTATGCACACTACAATGTCTACAAAACCACAATGTCTATAGGGTTTTGTAGTGTTGACTGACTGCCAACCTGAGATGTAGCTGAACCAGTTATTTACCATGAGGTTTTGAATTTGTTATGATATAGTTTTGATCTTGTCAGATAAGTATGTTACGTTTTCCTGTTTCAGTTTGGATAAAAAGTTGGTTTTATATTTGCGTGGCATATATTAAGCAATTTTCTCTTTATTTTTTAGCTGGATCCCCTTGAAACAGCTGATGCAAAACGCTAGGAAAAGATGTCTTAGTGGGTGTCGGGGGTTGTTTAATTTATCACTAGGGAGTTCACAGACCTTTATAAAATATCTGTATGTGTTTTGAACTATGTTACAATTGTGCCTGTTGATTAAATTTAGATTTTTGGTCAGTGAACCCTTAGTAAGATGGGTGGTTTAGATAATAGTGAACCGTTGATGTATTTGACTCAGGGCTGGACCTTTTTTTCACCGGGAGGTGATGTTTTGAAGGTCCGGAGAGTCTTTCTGAGGTTTGCTTTTTACCTTAATTTTGCTAAGTAATCGCAGATTTGGTGAATATGGTCACCACTGCCATTTACTTAGGTCTGCCATTCAGCAGGTCTAACTAAACACGTGGAGGCACAGGCTGATGAGGCGTCCAGGCCTCTGAGCGCCCGATCTGAATCAGGACGCACAGAGGCAGAGCCGATTCCGATCGCGCAGGGCTTAGAAGTGCCCTGTGGGATTGGAATCAGGTCTGGGCCTGTACTTGCAGGCCGGGACCCGATTTCAGGTCGACCTGCAAGTACAGACTCCTGCCAAGCTAACTCAGTCAGGCTCCTGAGTGGAGCCACATTGCCATGCCAGTCAGGAGCCACAATCCCCGGCCGCTGACCATATTTTCCTTTCCCCGCAGCCCAACCCCTGATCTGGTCATGGCCAGGGTCGGGAATCCCCTGCACCCCCTCATCTTTTTGCTGTTGGTCTGGCCTGCCATCCCCCAATGTCCAGGAGGATTTATTCCACCTCTGAGGTAGAATAAGTCCCCCATCCAGTCTGCTAACCCCTGATGTACAGGGCCAACCTCAGAATTGGTCCTGAACGTCTGGGGTCATGAACCGTTTGCTGCCCGCTCTAACTTCGCCTCCATAATGTCCCCTCTGGCTCCCGACTAAACCTCCCGTACAAACTCCTTGTTCGTACAGGAGACTTTTGACAGGGCCAGCAAGGGGGGGGGGGGGGTGAATAGCAAGAATGGACATCCCAATGGGACGTCCATCCCCACTATTTGTGGGACAGAATAGACCCCATAGCTTATCCAACTAGCAGCTAAACTAGCAGCTAAATGTCTCTGCTATTGGGATAATTTTCTTGGCCTGCCCTCATTCCACCCTCCCTCTTCCCATTGACTATATAGATAGTATCGGGCTCCTAGCTACATCTTCAGTCCATTACTATCTGTGTAGTGGCCAAAAATCCATGGATGGCAGAGTTATATATTCACTGGCTGCTGCTGGATGTGTAACTTATCTTGACTCTTGGCATCTCTGTATAATCCTCAGGAAAACAGGAGAAACAGCAGCTCTAGCTGCCAAATATCCAACTGCAAGACCAGAAAAGTAAAGGCAGTGTTATTACAAGCACCTTGTGTTTCCCTTTATTGTTTCTCATCAGTACTTATCATTTACAACTCGATGCATTACACATACAGAGAATGTCATGCCAATACAGTTCCTTTAATCTGAAGAAAAGGGAGGAGGAAAGAAAGGTGATGAAAGAAGCAGAGCAAAGCAAAAGATGGCAAAAAAGGAAAGACTAACAGACAGAGTGGTACATGAGAGGAATAGCATGATGCCAGAGAAAGAGGGAGAGAGAGAAACGATGGATGAGGGATGGAGGGAATGAGAAGAACAGCATATCGGAGAAAAGGGGAGAGAGACAGAAGCGATGGCTGCAAGGCATTGATAAGGCAGGCAAAGAGAATCTGAAAAAAAGCTTGCAGTGGAAGCAACAACATATAATAAAAGTTTTCAAGTACATTTGTAGCAAAAAGCCTGTGAGAGTCAGTTGGACCATTGAATGATAGATGGGTAAAAGGGGCGCTAAGTGAGGACAAGGCCAAAGCGGAGAGACTGAATGAAATCTTAGCTGTGATCTTTACTGAAGAAGATGCAGGGAAGTTACTCCGTGCCTGAAATGGTATATAAAGATGATGTATTGGACGAATTGAAAGAAATATCGATAAACCGTGAAGATGTATTACAACTATTTGATAAACTAAAGAGTAGCAAATCACCTGGACTGGATGATATACATCCAAGGGTGTAGAAAGAACTGAAATATGAGATTGCAGACCTCCTATTAGTAATCTGTGAACTATCATTAAAATCATCTGTAATACCGGAAGATTGGAGAATGGCCAATGTAACGCCAATTTTTAAAAAGAGTTCCAGGGGTGATCCAGGAGAAACTATAGACCAGTGAGCCTGACGTCAGTACTGGGCAAAATAATAGAAACCATTATAAAGAATAAAATTACTGAACATGTAAATAGTCATGGTTTAATGGGAGAAAACCAAACAGGGATTTAGCCAAGAAAGCTCTTGTCTTACTAAACTGTTATTTTTTTTGAAGACGTGAATAAACAAAATGGCAAAGGTGAGCTGGTCAACATAGTGTATCTGGATTTTCAGAAAGCCTTTGACATGGTCTCTCATGAGAGACTCCTGGCAAAATTAAAAAGTCATGGGATGGGAGGCAGTGTAGTATTGTGGATCAGGAACCGGTTAAAAGAAAACAGAGTACGGTTAAATGGCCAATTTTCTCAATGGAGAAAGGTGAATAGTAGAGTACCCCAGGGATCTTTGCTGGGCCTGCTGCTTTTTAACATATTCATAAATGACCTGGAAATAGGAATAATGAGTGAAGTGACCAAATTTGCAGATGACACAATTATTCAAAGTTGTTTAAATGCAAGAGGATTGCGAAAAATTGCAAGAGGATGTTGATAAATTTGGAAGACTGGATGTCCGAATTTAATGTGGACAAGTGAAAAGTTATGCACCTAGGAAAGAACAACCAAAACTAGGGGTTACAGGATGCAAGGTACCACCTTAGAAACTACCACCCAGGAAAAAGATTTAGGCATCATTGGGGATAATACGTTGAAACCTTCCGCCCAGTCTGTTGCCGCGGCCAAGAAAGTAAATAGAATGCTAGGAATCATAAGGAAAAGAAAGAAGTGGAGCAACAAAAATGGTAAAGGAGATGGAAAGATACCCTTATGAGGAAAGGCATAAAAGCTTGGAAAAGAGATGGCTGAGGGGATATATGATAAAGATCTATAAATTAATGAATGGAGTGGAATGGGTAAACGTAGATCAGTTGCTTATACCGTAGAAAGACTAGAGGGCATGCAGTGAAGGTATAATGTAATCCATTTAAGACTAATAAGAGAATTTTTTTTTTTACTCAACGTGTAATCAAACTCTGGAATTCGTTACCGGAGGACGTAGTAAATGCTGTTAGTGTTGCTGGGTTTAAAAAAGGTTTGGATATGTTCTTGGAGGAAAGGTTCATAAACCATTACTAAAAAGGACCTGGGAAATCCACTGCTTACCGTGGGATGAGCATTGTGGAACCTGTGTGCCTTTTTGGGAACCTGCCAGATAGTTGTGACCTGGACTGGCCACTGTTGGAAACAGGATACTGGGCTTGGTCTAACCCAGTATGGCATTTCTTATGTTATGTTCTTATGGGATGGAGGGAATGAGAGGAACAGCATATCGGAGAAAAGGGAAGAGACAGAGAGGAACAGTGCATTTGGGAAAGAAGGGTTGGGCCTAAGGTTTTGGCAGGCAAGGAGGGAGAATATGAAAAAAACTGTGCACCTGAGAAAAGGAGAGAGATAAGAGATGAACAGGGTTAATGGGTTGTGGGGCTGCAATCATGCATGAAAGAAACAGTGTGCCTGAGCAAGGTATGAGAGATAGGAGAGATGGACCCAAAATGTTGCAAGGGGAGAAGGGTATGAGAGGAACGGTGTGCCTGAGAATGAGTTAGATATGATGGAAAGGAGGAAAAAGATATCTAGAGGTCAATTTTTAACCCCTGCAGTATTGGAAAGTCCATGTGAACCTTGCAGCTAATTTTTAAAAGAAAACTACCCCAGAGGAAATTTTGTTTGAAAACTGCTTGTAAGGTCTGCAAATACAAAGCTGCTATCTACATCTCCACCAGCTAGTTCTGCAGGCAACCACTGTCTGTAGGCAGTTGACCAGGGGCTAAAGCAGCACAGCTATGAGGAGTAGCCTAATGGTTAGAGCACTGACGTGGGCAGCAAGAGACCAGGGTTTGATTCTCACTAGCGCCCCTTGTGGCCTTGGGCTAGTCACTTAACCTAGAAAAATCCAAGCTATTAGCGTTCCTGTTTAATGTACGTTTGTTAGAACGTAAACCACTTTGACTGAACTGATAAAGAGGTATATATAACAGTCATTTTGAAATGTAACTCCTTTCCTTCCTTATCTAAGCACCCCCTGTGCCCCCAATCCTCACAACCCAAATAAAAGGTAAATTCTTTGTGAAAGTCTGCACAAGCAGTGCAATCTATTCTAGTAAATGCCTTCTAAACTGTCCTCATAGCAGTCAATGAAGTAGACAAATTAATACATGGAGAGACACAGGAACTGTATGAAAGGAAAATTTTGATGGGCAGCTGCAGCGGCAAAGGGAATACAATGTAGGGCGTAAACTCCCTTCGCTTTTCTCATTCTCTCCATCCTTCTTCCTCCCTCGTTATGTCTCCTCCTCTTTCTTCTCCCCTTCTCCTTTGGGACAAGCGTTCACCCCACTGATTCCCCTTGGGACTCGTGTAATGGGATATTAAATAGCTTGCAGCAGGTTTCCCCTGGATGCTTCTGAACGTGCAGGGCTGTTCCTGAGGTCTCATTTTCATGCATAATAGCTTAATCTGATTTGCTGTGGGGACTACACGATCAGAGCTGCTTCAGCAAGCAGCAGGAAGACAAAATCACATCCACCGATAGTGCATATTAATGAGAAGTGACTGTCACTGCAAGGAAAGGTGAAATATACCCACCCTCCCCCTTAATTACCATTTGTTGGTAAGCCGTCAAGCTCTAAACACTAGAGCTGGAAGTGCCTGCAGCAAGCTTGCCTTGCACCATATAAACAGACTAGCAATGACTCCATGTCCCAGAGACAGCAAGGAAGAAAGCCAGAGCAAAGCTTATCCGCTGCTCTCCTCTCCACCCAGCTGAAAGAGTGCAGGTCCTGCTCCTGACTGTTTTCCTCCATTCAGAGTCGGCTTAGCCTTGAATCACATGTGGACTGGGAGAAACTGCAGGAGGACCTTGGGAGACTGGGCATCCAAATGGCAGACGCACCTTGAGTATTGTGTATCATTCTGGTCTCCGCATCTCAATAAAGATATGGCATTAGAAAAGGTATAGAGAAGGGCGGCCAAAGTGATAAAGGGGACGGAATGACTCCCCTATGAGGAAAGGCTAAAGAGGTGAGGGTTCTTCGGCTTGGAGAAGAGAAAACTGAGAGGAAATATGACAGAGGCCTATAAAGTCCAGAGTGGAATGGAACAGGTAGATGCGAATTGTTGGTTTGCTATTTCAAAAAATACACGGATTGAGGGACATGCCATGAAGCTACAAAGTAGTATATTGAAAAAGATAGCAGAAAATTATTTTCTCTCAACATATATTTTGTCTTTAGAGCTCATTGTCAGCGGATGTGGTAAAAGCAGGTAGCTGGGTTTAAAAAAAGGTTTAGACAAATTCCTAGAAGAAAGTCTATAAGTCTAAGAGAAATCCACCAACTGTCCCTGTAACAAGTAACTAGCTATTTTGGGGATATCTCAGGTGCTTGTGACCTGAATTGGTCACTATTGGAAACAGGTTACTGGGCTGGATGGACCTTGCTCTGGCCCAATGTGGCAGATTTTATGTTCTTATGTAGGCGGTCACCTAGGTAGATTGCTTCTGGGGGACAGGAAAGAGCAGCTGCAGTCAAGGCAAACCAATAGGTCCTGTCAGCCTCACAATCACAAAGAATCATCAGTGTGTATTTTTCCTCACAGGGTATTTTTGAAATAACACATTCACCTGGCTAAATAGACTTTGGAAACTGTCTTTATGAAATATATACAAAACAAATTATGACGTCCATTATGCACAGGAATAGTTCTGGGAAGTGTGATGTTAAGGTAATCACGACTGTTTAGTTTAATTATCAGGGAGAGAAACAGGGATATGACAATTAATTGGGGTGTGTGTGTGTGTGTGTGGGGGGGGGGGGGTGTCAAAGCTGAAGGTTTGCCTAGATGCCTAATACCTTTGCAATGGCCTGATCTCTATTCTTTACAATAAAATATCATGCAAGCAGGATGACGCCAGGTCAAACCTTTTCCATGTCCAGTATTCAGAACTGAATCAAGCTTTCATTCATTGAAAAAAGCAAGAATGAATTTGGCTACTACACCTGATAAGTGTTAGGCCACATGTTTTTCGCCCCTGTATGTTTGAAGTATGCCCTCCATGCTTTGAGTGGACCTACCCTGCTCTTGCTCCATAATCTGCCAGAGTTTCTTATTCTAGTCCTGGAGGCACACTTAACCAGTAGCGTTTTCAGGATAGCTATGATAAATATGCATGAAATAGATTTGCGTATACGGGTTCTGCAATATCTATATTCATTTGGAATAGCCCGAAAACCAGAGTGGTTAGGTGTGCCTCCAGGCTAAAGTTGAGAAAAGTGCTCTGGGCAACTGCCTATTTTGCTCTTAGTACAAGCAGAGGAGAATTCAAAGGAATCCTTGTCCATATCATGTACTACAGGAGTGAGGGAGTAGCCTAGTGGTTAAGGCAGCTACCTAGTACCCAGACAATCAATGGTTTAATTCCTACTGGCACACCTTGGGCAACTTACTTTACTCTCCAGTGTCTTGGAAGAAAAGGCCTGGCAATCTACTTTTGGTGATACATTGCCAAGAAAACCCAGAGGCAACTGAGTTGCCAGGAGTTAGCATTGACTTGATGGCACAAAAAAAAAATCATGTGCTAACAGAAGTGATAAGTAACCAAAACAGTGATAGAATTCTAGTGTGCTTGGGACAGACAAAAAGAGGCTCTTTTACTAAAGAGCACTGTGGTGTTGCACCAAACGTGCCAATAACGCACAAATCCAGGAGTTGCCCTAAGGCATATAGGAGTATAGAAAGCGTGTTCTTGGCACTTATGACAGTGCACATAGCCTTGCCATGGCAAGACACAAGTGTAGGTGCACTCAACACCACTTATGGAGAACATAAGAACATAAGATATGCCATACTGGGTCAGACCAAGGTCCATCAAGCCCAGTATCCTGTTTCCAACAGTGGCCAATCCAGGTCATACGTACCTAGCAGTTTCCCCAAGAGACACAGGTTCCACAATGCTTGTACTGGGTCAAGCATCGATATCCTGGGTCCCTTCTTAATAATGGTTTATGGACCTTTCCTCCAGGAACTTGTCCAAACCTTTTTTAAACCCAGCTACACTAACAGCCCTTACTACTGGTAACAAATTCCAGAGTTTGATTACACGTTGAGTGAAAATATATTTTCTCTTATTTGTCTTAAATAGTTTACCCTGTAGCTTCATTGCATGTCCTCTAGTCTTTCTATATTCTGATAACGTAAACAATCGATCTTCATTTACCCATTCCACTCCATTCATTAATTTATAGACTTCTATCATATCTCCCATCAATCGTCTCTTTTCCAGGTTGAAGAGCCCTACCCTTTTTAGCCTCTCTTCATAGGAGTAGCCTTCCATCCCCTTTACCATTTTCGTGGCTCTTCTCTGTACCTTTTCTAATAACGCTATATCCTTTTTAAGATACGGTGACCAGAATTGCACACAATATTCAAGGTGCAGTCGTACCATGGAATGATACAGAGGCATTATAATATCCTTTGCTTTATTTTCCATTCCTTTCCTTATGATACCTAGCATTCTATTTGCTTTCTTGGCCGCCACTGCACACTGGGCGGAGGGTTTTAACATCTTATCCACGATGACTCCTAAATCTTTTTCCTGGGTGGTGGTTCCCAATGTGGAACCTTGCATTGTGTAACCATAGTGTGGGTTGTTCTTTCCTAGGTGCATAACTTTGCACTTGTCCACATTAAATTTCATCTGCCATTTGGATGCCCAGTCTTCCAATTTATCCAGATCCTCCTGCAGTTTTCCACAATCCTCTTGGGTTTTAACAACTTTAAACAGTTTTGTGTCGTCTGCAAATTTGATAACCTCACTAGTTATTCCCTTTTCCAGGTCATTTATGAATATGTCAAAGTAGTGGACCCAGTACAGATCCCTGGGGTACTCCACTATTCACCTTTTTCCATTGGGAAAATTGGCCATTTAGCCCTACCCTCTGCTTTCTATCTTTTAACCAGTTCCCGATCCACAATAGTACACTGCCTCCTATCCCATTACTCTTTAGTTTGGTCCGAAAAATATAATTTCTCTTGAAATGGAATTTTTTTCAGCATTCCACAATAAGAGGGTAATTTTGCTAACACATGGGTTACTACGCCCCATCACAGCTATTTTATAAAATCAAGTATCCGCATACTTAACTTTATAAAATAGGGGCATAACTGGGGTGGGGGGATACACGAGGCAGATCTAAGCATCAGCACTTACAATGCCCACACCTAGATTTGTAAAGAATGTGTGTAAATTATTGTATTTTATAACGTATGCATATTTTATCACTTATGCCCAAATTCCACCTCTGTGCATGTCTGCACCAAAGGTACATGTGGAAAAAGCCCATCCATGCGTGTACATTATTGAAAATACATGACCTATGTGTGTTGATGGTGCATAAGTTTACACAACTCTTTATAAAATTACCTCCTAAGAGTGTGATTTTCAGTCAGTATATCCTGGCAAATTTCCTACCTTTTCCACGGGTATTTGCTGGGATCAGCAATATATGAATATTTTGGCCACAGCAAAACAGGAAGGGTCAGATCAAAAGAGGCAACAAGACATGTAGAGGAGAATTCTGTATGGCACTGCCAGACCTCTGCATGAGTTTATGTGCATAAATCACAGTATCTTAGTGATTTACGCCTGGATTATAATCTGGCGCTATTCTGAAAGCACATGCCATGGACCGATGGCGCACACACTTACTGTGGGCATGCTCAGGGGTGGAGTTTGGGCGCAGAACATATATACATGACACATGTATGTCACAGCACAGGTCCCAACACATGTAAGGTACGCATGCTTACTTGCACTTGTTTTAAAGGTGGCGTGAGTGACCGTGACGATAGGTCCGCAGCCACTTATGCTAGTATTCCATAAAGTAAAATCAACGCAGATTTGCCTTTACAGAATAAGTGCCATCAACACGCCTAAACCTGCATGGAAATCTAGGGGCTTCTTACTGAATTACCCTCATACTGTTGCATTTTCAAACTGTACTGCATAGTTTTTCAGAGGAAAAACAGGTGCAAATCTCTGCAGGAACTTGTTCCCCTAGGCAATTTTCAAAGGAAACGGGTGCATGAGCTTGCAAAGTCTGTTTGTAAAAGTGCCCTCATAGTTCGGAAAATGGCCCTGTAAGAGGCCTGGCACCTTGGCCAAACAGACTGAATCCAAAGTCTCAGAGGAGAGCGAGAGGGCAGAGCAGCGCACTGCAATGATTTTGCAATGGTAAAGAAAACACAACCAAAAGAGCCTCTATGGCTGGCACAGCAGCAAGTCTCCAAGCCTTGGATTCTGCAGCTTTTACTGGGCCTCACTTCTGAATGGAAGGTTCCACTAACATTTTCTGAATTAGATCAGCCTAGTGGCTCATTGGCAAGTGTTCCCCAGGATTATAGAGGCTACATTCACAGGAACGGAGTCTCAGTCATCACTCAATGGCCAGATTCGGAGTCTACATTTGGAGTCTCAACAGAAAGCCACTGCTTGTGGCTTCTGACCTAGGACTGTAACTGTGATAACTGGACTGAGCTAGGAGGGCATTATATAAAAATAGGGAATCCCCCACCCCACGCACAATTAATTGAGAATGAAGCCTTATGGTGCTATAGCCCCCGTAGATCCCAGTTCCGATTTGAAATTGAAGTTCAAAAGAACAGAAGAAAACCGCCAGGTGAAAATTTGCTAAACTGCCTCAGGGAACATGCCACAGAGTATCCATAGGATCTCATACCTGATGGATGGAAGTTGGCATGTTCAGAAGGAACAACAAGTAATTGCCTTACCGTCCATATCAAGTCGCTGTATGATCACTTCGAGCTCCACCTCGTTGGGCATGTAACCCAAGGACCTCATGGCTGTGCCCAGCTCCTGCTTGGAGATGAAGCCATTCCCATCACGGTCAAATACCTTGAAGGCCTCACGGATCTCTGAGGGAAGGAAGGAAAATTGCAGTAAAGACAGCTGTTGCGGTGTAGGAGGATAATCATATCTCAGCTTTCCGATAACGGACTCTGGGTAACGCTCCAGCAAAGCTGCACAGGAGTCCTCCACCTGTGCACCTTCCTACCTGTGGGGTGGGGGGGGTGGAGGGGGGAGATCTGCCGTAGTGTGCTTTCAGTGCCTACTCCTCGTGACTGACAGCACAATATTGCAGCCCCTCCCACCCCACTGGCAGCAGCATGAGTGGAGGTCTCCCATGAGGCTTTGCAGGGATGTTGATGTATGTAATGGCTCTCATCCTCTATCTGGTATCATTGACCTTCATAGACACCTTTATGCCACCGTCATTTATGGCATTTTCTAGCAGTATAACCTGCTTTTGTTGTTTCCCAGTTGTCTGGTAATTTTTTATTTTTTATTTTACTTTTTATTTGAAACCTCATACACATTAATGACCAAGTAGAATGAGATTTATGGTACCTTCCGTGACTAAACTGCACCTCCAGAGGGATCCTGTTATGAGTCATGTGATTGCATCTACTGCTCTTCCTCCATAATAAAAATGCACTGCATGACTATCAAGCACGCTTGTCCAGTATATCAGCTTACCGCTTATGGAAATCTAGAGTCCTATTTGGGATACACTGTAGGTAGGGGCTGTGACTGTCATAGTCTGGCTCTAACTCTGTTCTTGCCCAGATTATAAAAATGGCACATTATTTAAACCATCTTAAGTCCATGTGCAAGGCACATGTGTTTTGGGAATGGGAGCGAGGGTCGTGTTTCAGTAATGGGAATATCGGGGGATGTTGAAGGCCAAATTAAGTTGCATAAGCAGATCTGTGTGTAGGACTTATCCAAGTTCCTAGACAAGTTACAATCCAACATAACGCAGATCCATGATGACCTGCTGTTAGAAATCCTGTGAAAGAGGGTTTATTTCCAGGCCCCTCCTAAAATCCCTCATTACGGAGATCCCAGTTGCCTGTTACATGGGGATTTACAGCTGCTCCTGTCTGCCTTTAAATCTCTGCCTCGGCTCCCTCCTACTCCACCTGCATTTATCTCTGCATTAATAATCTCTCTCTCTTGGGTCACATTAAATCTTATTTTCTTCCTGCCTGTTCCTGGTACTCTCACCATCTCTCCCTCCGTTTCTTTGCATCTGTACTTCTTTTAGCTTCCCTGTCTCTGACCGTATCATGCCTCTCTCTTTCCATCCTTCATCTCCTCTGTCTATCTGTTCCTTTCATGCTCTCTCTGTTCCTCTATTTCTTTATCACAAAATCCCTGCCCCACTCTACTGCAGCACCCCTCACCCCCTCCCCCTCCTCCTCCTCACCTTTACAAGATTTGCAGATACAATAGCTTGAAATGGGCAGTGCAGATTTAAAGCTCCATTTCGAGCTGTCTCTAACCTTCAGATACGTTGCATCCTGCCCCCAGATCTCATGAAAACTCCCACTAAGGGCACCTATTATTTACTGCTCCATTGGGAAAAGCAGGAGCTGGCCCTCAGTTTGCCCTGAGGAATACCCTCTTCCTGTCCTCCAGCCTGCATCTTGGAAACAGGGTGAATTGACAGGGATGTGCGGGCACGGACAGTGCTCTTCCTCAGCTGCCTATAACTCCCCTCAATTACACTTTCCATCACTGTAAATGTCCATAAGAACAATGAGACCATAAATACATGCCTTGGACAGCAAGGTCTTGTCTTTAACCATTTAAATGCCAATAACAGCAAATCCTCTGCTATAACACAGCTGAACACTGAGGCCACCTCCAGCGCTGAATTACTCCTATTACAGGACTGCATCACTGCTATTACAATATAGCACCCAGCAACCCCCCAGCACAGAGGCATGGCTGCATTACTCCTCTTATGTCACAGCGTCCAGGACCCCCCCCCCCTCCCTCTTGCTGACATATGACTGCATTCTTCTTTATATCATAACACTCAGAAATCCCCAGCACTGAGACATGATACCACGGCACGGGACCAGCATTCCTGCAAAGCTGCTCTGGAGTCTTCTACCTGGCTTGCTGCCAATGGAGGGAGATACTGTGATATTGCCAGGCCAGCTCCAGATTTGGTTCAAGGTGTTGGCACCCTAGGCAGTTGTATATTCCCGCTGGCTGCCCTTTGCCAACCCCAGAAGCTGCTGCCCTAGGTGCCTCATGGTTCGGCCAGCCCGGATATTGCACTTTCAGTCATGAGGAGCAGGCAGTGCTTACTATACCACAGCACATCCCCCCGACCAGCGGCAGAGCAGATGACTCCCCTGGAGCTTCACAGGGGCATTGCCCAGGACTCGGGAATCCCTATCAGCAAGCATCTATGGAAATGGCAGCTTAGGTGGACTGCAGCCATTCTTCCAGAGGATTGAGTGTGATCTCATATTTATGATGTTAATACCTGATATATTCCCTCAGCAGGGTTATCTAGATGAGGTTTTTTTTAAAAAAATTTTTGGGGGGGAGGGGGTCATTACCAAAACAACATGCGTAGTGTCATTTGCCTTCTCAGGCTGCAACCAGATGTTCCTAATTTCTGCAATGCCATCTGCAGACATCATTTCCTATGATAGCTTGTTTTCATTAGATTTTTATGCTGTTTTCACTGCAGACACTTGTAACATTAAATACACAAAGCATTCCTGCACCAAATTTACATTAGGAACACACAGCTGCATTTCCTTGCACTGGCAGACTGAGAGGGGGGGATGTAAGAGGTAATCGGTGAGAGAGCAGGGCTGGGAGGAGCTGCAGAGGAATGATTTGGGGCAGATAAAGGTGGAGACGAACATACATGTACAAGAGGGCTTGAGAGAGAGTCTAAGGATAAATTAGGTACACAAAGTGTAAGGCAGGGCTTCCCAAACCTGCCCTGGGGAATCTACAGATTTTAAAGATATCCACAATGACTATGCATGAGATTAATTTGCATGCATTGGAGACTCAGTACATGCAAATAGATCTCGTGCATCTTCTTTATGGATATTCTGGAAACCCAACTGGCTGTGAAGTCCTCAGGATATTTTTTGGAAGCCCAGGGCTAGGGAAAAGGGGCAAGTGGGGGAAAGGAAATTGAGAAATTTCAAGAACCTGATAGTAATTTTAATACTGAGTAACCTGCAGTGCTTTTTTTAAACACGGCATACTCTAATATTCCCTTATTTTTAATGCATTGAGGTTAGTGATGGGCACAGGCCATAAAACAGTTTTTTTTTCTTTTATAGGATGCTTTGGCCATCCAGTCCCCACGAGAGCATTAATCCCCTTAATTTGCAAGTTTTCAATCTCAGCTAGAAGGCAAAGAAGGGTCTGTTTTGAACTCATAGCTCAGACCTTGCACAAGAATCTTAACCAAAAGGCCAAGAAGTGAATGGTAGGTTGACTGACTGTCAACATCGGGTCATGAATATGGTAAGCCTGGTATGCCCCTCTGCCATGTTTTCACTCTTGTATATGTGAGGCAGCCATGAGGTCTAGCTGTAGGTAGCCCTTCCCCCAAGCCATGAGGTAATCGGCCTGCTAAGAGAAGGCATTGAGATTTCAGTAGACACCCTTCCCCCACTCCAGGTCTGAGCACAATAGCCCCTAGCCCAGAAATCAGCAGACCTGAGCATACCGGTTTGGACAGGTCACCCAGGTACCTTCCCCAGGGGCTGCTGATTGGTGGGCAGGAAATACCTGTGGCAAATGGGATTGTAGAATGAGTTTAAAACTGTACTGTATATAAGGCATTGTAGGCCGTCCCTCGGGGCTCAGACCTTTTGTGGAGGGTACCGGCTCTCTGTCTGATCCTGTGTGCACATTAAAGATCCTGTTTGCATTCCAGCCTGTCTGAGAGTTTTCCTTCTGTGGGTGAGTGATTGAATAAGAGCTTTTCACAGCGTTTGCTATTACATTTTGGTGCACTGGCTGGGAAATTGAAAGAAAAGCCTCTCTCATCACACCCACAGTGGGAAGACTACTGCTTTTTGCAGGATCAGGGCCTCCACCAGTCAGGGACCGACCCCTCCAGGTGATTAACGGTCCTTGGCGCCCCGGGCCACCTTGTGCTCGGAAGGATACCTTGATTTGTCTGGGCAGTTGGTCCCTGCGGCTGAATCCCCGATTGAAAACCGGCTGGATAGACTGGCATCCAAACTACCTGTCTGATCAGAGCTCTGGTGAGTACTGCTACTTTCTGTACTCCGTCTGTAATTCCTAGTAAATTCTAGGAACCTGTAGCGGCCCGATCACCCGCACGAACGGTCCTAGTAGGGACCCCGGGGGGGGGGGGGGGGGGTTTCTGAAGCCATCGTTCGTCCAGTAAATCAGAGTCCTTTTGTGGACCAGTAAGATAAAATCAGAGTCCTTTTGTGGACCAGTAAGATAATTAACTGTAGTATGAATTAATTCTGCAACCTTGGGCCCCTTTGAAAGGTATTTAAAGTGCAGCGCTGCCAAAAGCTATTGAAGAAAAATTGCCTAGGATATTAGTATTAACTCCCTTAAGTGTGCCTTTCAAGAATAATTGCGCTGATCGCAATTCTCCGATGATCGGGGCGATTTATTTAGAGCCTTTGCCCCATGTGCTCCTATAGTGGGGGTTTCTTTTGTGTTGCCATGTGCTCCTATAGTGTTGGGGGCTTTTTGTGTTGCTGGGGGTCTCTTTTTGTGTTGCTGGGGGTTTCTTTTGTGTTGCCATGTGCTCCTATAGTGTTGGGGGCTTTTTGTGTTGCTGGGGGTCTCCTTTTGTGTTGCTGGGGGTTTCTTTTGTGTTGCCATGTGCTCCTATAGTGTTGGGGGCTTTTTGTGTTGCTGGGGGTCTCCTTTTGTGTTGCTGGGGGTTTCTTTTGTGTTGCCATGTGCTCCTATAGTGTTGGGGCTTTTTGTGTTGCTGGGGGTCTCCTTTTGTGTTGCTGGGGGTTTCTTTTGTGTTGCCATGTGCTCCTATAGTGTTGGGGGCTTTTTGTGTTGCTGGGGGTCTCCTTTTGTGTTGCAGGGGGTTTCTTTTGTGTTGCCATGTGCTCCTGTGGCTCCATCTGGTGGACATTGGAGGAGTGGCTAGCTGTGTTTCTCGTTGCTATTATAAAAGTTAAATCCTATGCTAGTGTGTGTAATGTGTATTTGTAACGTATTCGCTGCTGAGACGTCTCTGTTTTCTGTTTTCCCTTTTTCTTTTTCCCTTTGTGGTCCTGTGTGTTTTGTGCAACCAAACTCTGCCTTTGGGATTACAAGATTTGCACTGTAAATTGTGATTTTGCAAATTGTGATTAGAGCATGGGGTCCGGAGGCTAAATTGTGGTGGGGGAGTATCCGGACCAGCTTCCCTATATAGATTCATGGCTGGCCCATATAGTAAATGTGCTGTTATGTAAAAACCTTTAGTGTCTCTGTGTTTAGTTGTGACATTAGGGAAAGAAAGTTTTTGTCCAGACATTAGGTCTTTATATTTCAGGATTGATTTTGATACTCTATCAGTAAAAGGTGAAGTTATTAACAAATCGCCCCTGTGTCCCCAAACAGTGAAAAACACCAGGTCTACTGATTGCAGGGAAAGGGACAGTTTAGAAAGGGGGGTGGGGTTTGCTGTGTGTGGACTGTAGTACTGGTATAGCATTGAAGGAAGACAATTGCTTTGTTTGATGCATATCCAGTTTCATTGCTATGTTTCATGCATGATCAGTGGTCAGGGAACCAGGTGTTTTGGTCACACCTCTCAGCAGTGAGTGGGGGGTGATTGAAACTGCTGAAATAGTTTGCATAGCTATAGAAAGATACTGGGAGGAGTTCCTTCTTCTAGCAGATGAATGGAGGCCCATTAGAGAGGACAAAAGGGGAAAAAAAAAATCACCTAGGAGTTTTTCTCCTAGAGGACAAAGAACCCCAATTCACCTAGCCACACCTAGCCTGCAAACAATCCTCTTGTCATCAATTTTAATTGTAGCGTTTTGAGCTTCTAGAACCATGAGGTGCCTCCTGTCTGCTGGAAGCAAACAAAGGCTGAAGAGAATCCTTATAAGATTATGAAGAAATGAAGATTTTTTTACTTGTCTTTTTAAAGCCTGAATTTTATCTCTGGTACATATATTTGGTTTTGACTGCACATACAAAATTAAACAAGTAATACTTCTGCATGATATGACATTTTATTCTGCAGACAGTAAATGCTGTTTTGGTGATTGCATTCTTTCCTGCTTAGTACATTAAACTGCCTTGATCAACTGTATTCATTTTTCTGATACTACAATGATACCTTAAAATGATTTTAGTACCAAATATACTGGTAGCAGTACTTTAACTCATGATTTCTGATGAGAACATCTGGATTAGTTCTAGTATGCACTGTAGCTTGTTCTGATGTTCAGGTATGTTTTGGTTCAGGGTGAATACACTGATCATTGGCAATTTCAAAATAGAAAGATAAAATGCAGAATTAGCACTGCTGAAAGGCATATACTGTGCAGTACACCGTTCACACTAATTCACACTTGAAGTTAATAATGCACTGATAATGCTGCCCCACTCCTCGTGTGCACTGCCCTTTAGTACTGATTCACACAGATCCATACAGTGCACACTGCACAAATAATGCTGGTGTGTATAATAATCTCCATCATCCCTTGGCTTCGGTATGAAGTTAATTTCTGTCATAGTATGTACACAACTAACCCATTTAGGAACATTGCATGCTGAGTCACCCCTGGAGTGTGCACAATTTTGGTAACATTGAACAGTTGTTGATTTACTAACTGAGTTCAACCTAGGGATAAAAAACAAACAAACTGCTTTTCAGCTCGCAATGCAATGATGTAGGGGATCCCAATATGTCTGATGTCACATTCTTCCAGAGCATGAGAAATTCAGTATTTCAGCCGCATTGTCAGTCATATATTTAAGGTTTAGTCCAATACTGCCTGAGGCTGCCCTGGTGAACCCACAGGATATCCACAATTAATATGAATTTGTATATAATGGGTCAGCAATGTATGCTGACATATCATGCATTTTCATTCTGGATGACTTGAAAACTTGACTGGCTTGGGGTCACTGGGACAGCTTCATAAAGCCTGCCTGAACTATCATGGGAATCAGCAAATATTTATGTATCAATTCCCAAAAACACTAGGTACTTATGATTAGAGAACATCCATGATTTTTGAAGCTTTTATATTTTTAAAGCCAAAGATTGATGTGTTGATTAATTGATTGATTTGTTGATTAACTTTATTTAAAAGCCTCATGTCCATTAGCATACTGGAAGTGAACAATTTATAAAAAATTGGTATAATTCAAAAAAGGACTTAGGTATATAGTTGGTGGAATGATGCAAGTGATAAAAAGTATGGTGAGGGATGAAGTGGGATATTAAGAGGAAGGACTCTGATAGACAGTAAACTGATGAAGGTAATTCAATGATGTGAAGTGATGTATCTGGCTAATGAATATGTAAACAAAAAAAAAATGATGAGCACTTTATTCAACTATGCCATCTCCAGAATATTCAATTTAGGAATTCATCTAGGCCCCAACATATACTCAATAATTGGAAATGGACACCTGGAGACAGGCTAGGTGCACCCTGATGGGTTTTGGAGGACCTACACTGGCCATGCGGTACTTCCAGATGCTTTTTTGCCTCCTTTTTTGCCTCTGCATGTCCTGGCCAGGCATGCATGGGCAAAGGGGGAGCATGTAAAGGTCAGTCAAGGGCATAATGGAATGTTCACTACCAGCAAGTGAATCTCCAGTGACAGATAAACAAGAAGTTAATCAAACTGCCAGAGAAAAATTGACACCATACGAGATAGTTACTGGAAGACCATTGAAAGTTTAAACAGCAATATTTGTAGGATGTGATCTTGGTAAATGTGAAGGAAGTTAAGTTTATCTCATTGTGAAATCTAATCTAGCATATTTAGTCTTTTCATTCAATATTGGTGCTGCTTTTCTGAATGAGGCCTGGAACCATGTCACCAATGGCAATCCAAAGAGTCCAGCAGAGGAAATTGGCCAGAGTCCAGATGGAACAGACCATCCCGAGAACTCAGAGCTGCCCACCGCTGAGATGTGTGAAGGAGTCCCTATCTGGATCAGTGTGTAACATCGAAAACGGGCCAGGGTGTCTGCCTATGAGAATGAGAGGTTCAAATTTTGAGAGAGACAGAACTTGAACTTCAGAGAAAGGTGAAGCACACTGCGAGGTCCTGGAGAACTGCTGGGAGGCAGGAAAAAGAACTGTTGGACTGATTGGGGGGGGGGGGTTGGGGGCTTCTGTGAACGATTGTATTGTTATCCTTTTAATATTGTTTTCTTAGAAAGTAACGGAAATCTACAAGCCATTTCAGCTTCAGCAACTGCAATACCCACACCAGCTCAAGATTTTGCTGTACTATTCTCAGAGCTTTCTTTATCACATTATTAAGCACTGCTGCTTTTGACATACTTTCATGTTATGTGTTTTCAATATTATTGACCAGCTGCAAGAAAATGATATTACAATGTATGTTGTCTATAGGGAACAGTACCAGAAGCTGCTTTTCTGATGACTCCTATCTGTCTCAATATCTGTCTCAAATGGTTGCTTGTCCATTGCCCGTAGTGGGATTACCTTTCCCCCATAAACAAGAAAGAAAAAAGAAAAATTGGGACTGAAGGGAAATTGGCTGATAGGTATGTCTAGTATGGCTGCATCCTTGCCTGAGGCTGTAATACATTATGATGGCACGGAAAAAGCATGTGGGCTAAGAAAATGAGTACCCAGAGCCCAGCACAACAAGAGTAAAGCCAGGGGAACCATACTCTGAACAGAAGTGCACAGAGAATGGACCTAGCTAAGAAAAAGGTCAGGCCTGAAAGTGCACAGAAAATGGACCCAGCACAAGAAAAGACATGCCAGGCCTGAACAGGTTAAACAGGCCAAACAAAGCTGGTGATACAAAGTACTCATATGCCCTGAAGATTACAGTGCCAGTGATTAATGAAGCAAAGGGAATGGCAGGGTGCAGCCAGAATGACTCAACACTAGCAAGAATAAAAAGCCATTAATATGCTGATAAGGGTGGATCCCAGGGAAAGAGCCTTTGCCCCAAAGGAAAGAAGCCTCTGCAGACTTTTTGCACACGGCCCTCCTTTGTCCCAAAGGGAAGAGGCCTCTGCAGGCCCTGCAACCTTTTACAGTCAGAACAGCAACTTTTGCACACGGAACAAAAACGTTGTGCAGGAGTTGCTATAGAGGGTATAGGGTATGTGTTGTGTTAAACTCACTGATGCAAGTGTTTCCATTGAACACCCTATCCAAGACCTAAGTGATCTAGTTACCTGTCCATGGGTCCTGGGTGGTTTATGAAGTGGTTCAGTTGGCCAGGGGGACTAAAAATCCCAGTGGTAGGGGTTCTTTTCATTTACTGCTATGTGCCATTCTGCCATGTTATATCCCTATTCTTTACCGCTTCATGACCACCACCCTTGATACCCTGGTAGAACGCAAGGTGGTTACCACTGTCATGGCCCTGTCCCAAATACAGCCCTCAACCGCTTCTAGCGGTTGAGGTCCTACTTAAAAAGGGGGGAATGAGGCAGCCATGAGGTCTAGCTGTAGGTAGCCCTTCCCCCAAGCCATGAGGTAATCGGCCTGCTAAGAGAAGGCATTGAGATTTCAGTAGACACCCTTCCCCCACTCCAGGTCTGAGCACAATAGCCCCTAGCCCAGAAATCAGCAGACCTGAGCATACCGGTTTGGACAGGTCACCCAGGTACCTTCCCCAGGGGCTGCTGATTGGTGGGCAGGAAATACCTGTGGCAAATGGGATTGTAGAATGAGTTTAAAACTGTACTGTATATAAGGCATTGTAGGCCGTCCCTCGGGGCTCAGACCTTTTGTGGAGGGTACCGGCTCTCTGTCTGATCCTGTGTGCACATTAAAGATCCTGTTTGCATTCCAGCCTGTCTGAGAGTTTTCCTTCTGTGGGTGAGTGATTGAATAAGAGCTTTTCACAGCGTTTGCTATTACATATGAACTTACAAAAACCTTTGCACTTCCATTTGGGGGGGTGTGATTCTTCAGTGCATGTATGTTTGCCTATGTCACTACACATTTGCATATTTGAGTCTCCAGCAAATCTGTGTATGGTACTGCAAAGAGGTGATGTTCTGTGTACAAAAGAAGAGTGAGGTCTGGAGATGATTGCATCTGATGATCTTAAGGTGGCCAAAGATTTATTTATTTTTATTTATTTATTTAGACAGTTTTGTATACTGCCTTATCCTTCAATCAAAGCGGTCACAACACAATTGGAGGATACATTTAACACGCAGGGATATGAGACACATACACTAATACTTACAGGGAACATGGGCAATGGAGGGTTAAGTGACTTGCCCAAGACCACAAGGAGTATCTGTAGGACTAGAAACCCCAGTCCTTCCGGCCCAAGGTTGCTATCCTCTAGTGGGATTTGAACCCCCGACCTTCCGGCCTGAAGTACCTTGCCCCAACCACTAGGCTACTCCTCCCTCCCTCCCTGAAGATGTAGATAAGGTGAGAGCAAAAGTCAGAAGGATCAAATATTTCTGCTGTTCATTATGATCTTGGCTTGGTATAGGAAGAGGAAAAGCCAGCAGGAAAAAGGAAGTGATAGTGCCTCTGTATAATTCTCTTGAGACCTCATTTGGAGTTGTGTGTGCAAATCTGGAGGCCACACCTTCAAAAGGATATAAACCAGATAGAATTGTTTGACCATTTTAGTAACTGCTTCCCAACCGGTCTTCATAATAAAGCATATGGGGATAGACCTAAAGATCTAAAGACAAATATCCTATAGGAAAGGCAGGATGGGGAAGATTTGATAGAGACATTTAAATACATCCAAGGAATAAGTGCTCAGGAGCTGGGACTCTTTTAATGGAAAGAAGGCTCTGGAATGAGGGATCATAGGTTGAGGCTGAAAAGGGGAGTAGACTCTGATAAACTGAGGAAATATTTCTTTACAGAAAGGATAATGGATCATGAAATAGTCTCTCGAGGTCAAGAAATATGGGACAAGCACAAAGAATCTGAGAGAGGAAGGGACTGTAGAGCTGAGAAAGAGGTACGGATGGACAGACTGCATAGTCTGTATGGGTCTTTATTTGCTGTCATGTTCTGTGTTGCTTATCATGTCTATATATGTTTGAGTCTTGATATAAATATATGCTAATACCTTTATGCAGAATATCTTCTTTTTTTTTATTCTTTCATTCTGGCTTACCTTCAGTATCTGAGACTACTGCACTGTCCCACACTTCTCTCCCTCAGGGAAGTTTCTCCAAATGGGTTTGTCTTGCGCATGATAAACTAACAGGCTTAACCGGTACAAACTAGAAAATATCTCAATACCAACATCTGTCACAAAAATACTCCCTTAAAACTATATTTCTTTTATCAGAAGAAAATACCAAATTTATTTATATATAGTTAAACATTTAGAGACTCACCACAAGGGAAAATACCTCATTAGTCCTTTGTCCATTATTGAATCAATGAATTCCTCAAAGAAAGGCATCAATCCTCATAAGTCTAAAAAAAAACCTTGTTTTTATTACAAAATTTTTAAAAATATACATATTAATTTATCAGAATCCTCAAATACAGTCTTAGGAACCTCAGCTCTAAATGATTTTGAAAGAACTTATCTTGCTGAAAATGGCAGATTGTAATGACTCACACACAACCAGTGTATAAAAAGCTGCATTATTGCAGATAAGCACTAAGTTGTATCTTATATCCACATCCGGTCATTCACCCAACATAGACCCGTTAGCAGCTGTAAGTGAAATGGGGCCAGGAGCCGGACCTCAGAAAACACCCACAAATAGGAACAGAAGTGACAGGGATCTTGAACAATTTTCAGAAGACTGTGTTCGAGATGAACCAGCTAAAATAAGCGATGGGTCTGGATGGGATGCACCCAAGAATATTGAAAGATTTTGGGCACATTCTAGTCGCCTGCCTGACTGAACTTTTCAAGCTTCTTAAGAGTTGGGAATGGTCCCAGAAGACTGGAGAAAGGCACATATGGTCTCTTTACACAAAAGTAGAAGTAAGGATGAGGTTGAAAACTACAGGCAGGTTAGTCTAACTTTTCTGGTGAGTAAATTATTGGAAATGCTGCTAAAAGAGAGAATAATGAGTTTTTTGGAGTTCAATAGATTGCAGGATCCGAGGCAGCATGGGTTTACCAGAGAAGGTTTTGTCAGACAAATCTGATTAATTTCTTTGACTGGGTGACCAGGGAGTTGGACAGCGGGAGAGCCCTAGATGTGGTGTATTTACTGTAGATTTCATTAAAGCCTTTAACACTGTTCCACACAAGTGACTTATAAACAAACTGAGCACCCTAGGGATGGATCCTAAAGTGACTGACTGGGTTAGAAAATGGTTGAGTCAGAAGCAACAAAGGGTACAGGTAAATGGAGCTCACTCTGAGGAGAAGGAGGTAACCAGTGATGTACCTCAGATCTGTCCTTGGTTCGATTCTCTTTACCATCTTTATTGGTGATATTGCGGAAGGGCTGTCAGGTAAGGTTTGCCTCTTTGCGGATGATACCAAAATCTGCAATAGACACCCAGGAAGGAGTAGATAAGAGAAGGAGGGATTTAGCAGTCCAGCAGCGAGATGGGGGCTTTTCAGTCTTTTGCATGGAGTGTCACATGTATGATTTTCTCCCAGCTGGTGAGGGATCTTACATGTGTACTAGCTGCAAGGAGCTCTTTGCTCTCAGGGAACGAGTCCGATCTCTGGAGGCTAAAGTAGCAGACTTGGAGGACTTAAGGAAGATAGAGAGGTACATAGATGAGACCTACAGGAATGTAGTACTGAAGTCTCACCTCCAGTCTGGTAGCATCCCTGTTGCTATGGAGGAGAATGGTCATGTGACAGGAGAACATCACCCTGGTGTGGCAGGAAGTGATCCTGTAGCTGGGACCTGTCCTCCATACCGAGGAGGTTTCTCCAGGGCCATGTGCCCATGAGGGAAGGGTTAGGACAGACATTATAGTTGGTGATTTGATCATTAGGCATGTAGATAGCTGGGTGGCTGATGGATGTGAGGACCACCTGATAATATGCCTGCCTGCTGCGAAGGTAGTGGACCTCATGTGCCACCTAGACAAGGTCTTAGATAGTGCTGGGGAGGAGTCTGCTTTCTTGGTACATGTCGGTACCAATGACATAGGAAAGTGTGGAAGGGAGCTTATGGAAGGCAAATTTTAGGCTTTTAGGTAGGAAGTTGAAATCCAGAACTTCCAGGTTAGCATTCTCTGAAATGTTTCCCTTCCATGCACAGGACCCAAAAGACAGGCAGATCTCTGGAGTCTCAATGCATGGATGAGACTGGTGCAAGGAAGAGGGTTTTGGATTTGTTAGGAACTGGGGAACATTCTGGGGAAAGGAGGGTCTTTTCCGAATGGATGGGCCCCACCTTAACTAGATGGAACCAGGTTGCTGGCATTAACCTTTAAAAAGGAGATAGAGCAACTTTTAAACTAGATAATAGGGAGAGTTGACAGTCGCCCAAGAGCACATGGTTTGGAATAATGTATCCTTGAAGGATACTAGCAAAATATTGAAGTTAGGGCATATCGACAGAGAGGTTCCAATAAAGAGAAAAGTAACCCAAATGCCCTTGAGTATAGAGCAGACAGAGCTTAAAGATTCCAAATTACCCCTGCCTACCAATAACCAGATTAATAGGAATAAAATACAGCCTCTAAAATGCTTGTATGCAAATGCTAGAAGTCTAAAAATAAGATGGGGGAGTCAGAATATATAGCACTAAATGAGTGGTTAGATATGATTGGTATCACAGAGTAATGGTGTAGGGAGGACAACCAGTGGGACACTGTGATACTTTGGTACAAACTATATAGTAATGATAGAGCAGATCAAATTGGTGGAGGGGTTGCACTCTGTTAGAGAGGCATTGAGTCACAAAGTATTAAAGTTTTGCAGGAAACAAAAAAAGGGGAAGGGATGGCATTGGGGGTGTACTATTGACCGCCTGGCCAGAATGAACAAATGGATGATGACATGCTCAAAAAAATTAGGGAAGCTAACAAAAGTTACAGCACAGTAATGGGTGATTTCAATTACCCCAGTATTGACTAGGTCAGTGTCATGGCAGGACATGCAAGGGAGATAAAGTTTCTAGATGAAATAAATGACTGCTTCTTGGAGTAGCTGGTTCATGAACCGACCAGAGGGAAAGCCATTTTGGACCTTGTCCTTAGTAGAACACAAGATCTGGTGCAAGAGATAAGGGGGCCACTTGGCAATAGTGATCATAGCTGATCACATTTGATTTAATAAATGGAGGAAAGACCGTAAGGAAATTCAATGTACTACCTTTTAACTTTCTAAAGGGAGACTATGATAAAATGAAGAAAATAGTTAAGGAAAAACTAAAAGGAGCAGTTGCAAAGGTTAAAGATTTACATCAAGCATGGGTATTGTTTAAAAATACAGTCTTGAAAGCCCAGACCAGCTGTATTTCATGCTTTAAGAAAAGTGGATGTAGTTTTCAAAAACTGCCAGCATGGTTTAAAGGTGAGGTCAGAGAGGCTGTTGCCAAGAAAGCATCTTTCAGAAAATGGAAAAATGAGCCAAATGACAAACTGGAAACACAAGCACTGGCAAGTTAGATGCAAGGAATTGATAAGGCAGGCAAAGAGAGAATTTGAGAAGAAGCTTGCTGTGGAAGCAAAAACGCATAATAAAGACTTTCAAGTACATTCATAGCAAAAAAACCTGTGAGTCAGTTGGACCATTAGATGATAGAGGGGTAAAAAGGAAACTCAGAGAGCACAAGGCCATGGTGGAGAGGCTGAATGAATTCTTTGCTTCAGTCTTTACTAAGGAAGATGTAGGGATGTTACTCATAACTGAAATGGTACTTAAAGGTGATGCCGCAGAAGAATTGAAAGAAATATCAATATATCGGGAAGATGTATTACGACTATTAGATAAACTCAAGAGTAGCAAATCACCTGGACCGGATGGTATATATCCAATGGTGTTGAAAGAACTGAAATATGAGATTGCAGACATACTATTAGTAATCTGTTAACTAATATCTGTAATACTTGAAAATTGGAGGATTAGCCAATATAACGCCAATTTTTAAAAAGGGTTCCAGGGATGATCTGGGAAACTACAGACCGGTGAACCTGACAACAATACTGGGAAAAACGCTAGAAACCATTATAAAGAACGAAATTATTCGTAGGGATGTTACCCATGACTGAAGTGGTATTTAAAGGTGCGGAAGAATTGAAGGAAATGTAAGACATCTTCCCGATGTATCGATAACTAGTTGATAAAATGAAGAGTAGCAAATCACCTGGACTGGATGGTATACATCCAAGGGTGTTGAAAGAACTCAAATATGAGATTGCAGACCTGCTATTAGTAATCTGTGAACTATCATTAAAATCATCTGTAATACCTGAAGATTGGAGGATGGCCAACGTAACGCCAATTTTTAAAAAGGGTTCCAGGGGTGATCCGGGAAACTACAGACCAGTGAGCCTGATGTCAGTATCGGGGAAAAATGGTAGAAACCATCATAAAGAACAAAATTGCTGAACATGTAGATAGTCATGGCTTAATGGGAGACAGCCAACATGGCTTTAGACAAGAAAGATCTTGTCTTACTAATATGTTATGTTTTTTTGAAGGTGTGAATAAATATGTAGACAAAAGTGAGTGGGTTGATATAGTGTATTTGGACTTTCAGAAAGCCTTTGACAAGGTCCCTCATCAGAGACCTTTGGCAAAACTAAACAGTCATGGGATAGGAGGCAGTGTACTATTGTGGACCGGGAACTGGTTAAAAGATAGAAAGCAGAGGGTAGGGCTAAATGGCCAATTTTCCCAATGGAGAAAGGTCAATAGTGGTGTACCCCAGGGATCTGTCCTGGGTCCGCTGCTTTTTGACATATTCATAAATGACCTGGAAAAGGGAATAACGAGTGAGGTTATCAAATTTGCAGATGACACAAAACTATTTAATGTTGTTAAAACCCATGAAGATTGTGGAAAATTGCAAGAGGATCTTGATAAATTGGAAGACTGGGCATCCAAATGGCAGATAAAATTTAATGTGGACAAGTGCAAAGTTATGCACCTAGGGAAGAACAACCCAAACTATGGCTACACGATACAAGGTTCCACATTAGGGACCACCACCCAGGAAAAAGATTTAGGTGTCATTGTGGATAACATGTTAAAACCCTATGCCCAGTGTGCAGTGGCAGCCAAGAGAGCAAATAGAATGCTAGGTATCATAAGGAAAGGAATGGAAAATAAAACAAAGGATATTATAATGCCTCTATATCGTTCCATGGTGCGACTGCACCTTGAATATTGTGTACAATTCTGGTTGCCGTATCTTAAAAAAGATATAGCGTTATTAGAAAAGGTTCAGAGAAGAGCCACCAAAATGGTAAAGGGGATGAAAGGATACCCCTATGAAGAGAGGCTAAAAAGATTAGGGCTCTTTAACCTGGAAAAGAGATGGCTGAGGAGAGATATGATAGAAGTTATAAATTAATGAATGGAGTGGAACGGGTAAACGTAGATCAATTTATTTATGACATCAAAGTATAGAAAGACTAGGGGACATGCAATGAAGCTACAGGGCAAACTATTCAAGACAAATAAGAAGAGAAAATATTTTTTCACTCAACGTGTAATCAAACTCTGGAATTTGTTACTGGAGGATGTAATAAAAGCTGTTAGTGTAGCTGGGTTTAAAAAAGGTTTGGACAAGTTCTTGGAGGAAAAGTCCATAAACCATTATTAAAAGGGACCCAGGATATCACTGCTTGACCTGATACAAGCATTGTGGAACCTGTGTCTTTTGGGTAAACTGCTAGGTACGTATGACCTAGATTGGCCACTGTTGGAAACAGGATACTGGGCTTGATGGACCTTGGTCTGACCCAGTATGGCATATCTTATGTTCTTATGATGTTATTGAAGAATGGTCGAATTTGGCAGCTGAAATTTAATGCTAAAAATTGTAGGGTCATGCATTTGGGGTGTAAAAATCTAAGAGAGCAGTACAGTCAAACCTCGGTTTTCGTACGATTCAGTTTTCGTTGACTTTTTTCGTCATGATTTTGTCCCAGTTTTCATACTTGTCTCGGTTTTTCATACAGTTGAAAATGGAGCACCATCTTGTGGCCAGAAGTGGGATTTTCTTTATTTTGATTCCCTTGCTGATTGACTGTCTTCCATATGCCAACAAGAATCTTCAATAAAGGTAAAAGTGATGTTAAATGTTCATTTATCCATTTCATTAGTCATTTATATTTATTTCTCATTGTTTTCTGTATGCAAAAATATAGTTATCTATAAAATGTATTTTTTTGTTAATATTTTTGGTTGTCTGGAACAGATTAATTGGATTTACATTATTTCTTATGGGAAATATTGCTTCAGTTTTCATACATTTGGTTTTAGTCAGACTTTTTCGAACGGATTAATCACGAAAACCGAGGTTCAACTGTATAGTGTACTTCTGTCCATGGAACAAGAGCAGGACCTGGGTGTGATTGTTTCTGATGATCTTAAAGTGGCTAAACAGATAGAAAAGGCAATGGTGAAAGCCAGAAGGATGCTTGGGGGCATAGGGAAAGGAAAGGCCAGCAGGAAAAAGGACATGATAGTGCTCTATATAAGTGTCTCTGGTACGACCTCATTTGGAGTATTGTGTGCAATTCTGGAGATCACACCTTCAAAAGAATATAGACAGGATAGAGTCAATGCAAAGGGTGGCTACCTAAATGGTCAGTAGTTTTCATTATAAAGCATATGAGGACAGTCAAAGATCTTAATCTGTATACGTTAGAGGAAAGGTGGGATAGAGGAGATATGATAGAGACATTTAAATATCTCCATGGCATAAATGCACAAGAGGAGAGCCTCTTTCGATTGAAAGCAAGCTCTTCTATGAGGTGAAGGTGAAAGGGGATAGACTCCAAGCGTGGTAGATGCATGGAATAATCTCCAAGTGGAGGTAGTAGAGATGAGGACAATATCTGAATTCAAGAAAGCATGGGTTAAACACAGAAGATCTCTAAAGGAAAAAAGGGGACTGTTGTAGTTGTTGATATGGAAGGACAGACTAGAAAGCCATGTGGTCTTTTTCTGCCATCATGTTTCTATGATATCTGGAGGTTTCTTTATTCTGAAGTTTGAGAGGTTACTGGGCTGGCAGAACCTAAAATACCTTGTGGTAGAAGTAGCGATTCCACATTGCAATAAGATAAGTGAGAGGGGGGACTCATGATTCATTCTCAGAGATGGGAGAAAGAATGACACCAGAAAGTGGAACTGAAGATGTAGTTTCAGAACTGGGAGAGATGGTGACACCACATGGGAGGGGGAGGTAGAAGAGAGTCAAGGTGGGTGGGAAAGACACTATTATATCACATGGCTGAGGGACTGGAGAAACTTGAGATCAATTCTCAGGGGAGAGAGAGCTAATGTTACATGACATGGAGGGAAAGGGGAGGCTCAGGATGTAATCTCAGTGATGAGAGAGACAGTGGCGCCACATGGTGTGAGGTGGGGGGAGAAGGCTCAGGGTATATTCTCAGAGATTTGGAGAGATAATCTTACATCTCATAGATTAGGAGAAGACCCAGGGTGGGAGAAATAGTGACATCACAAACTGCTGGAAGGGATCAGAATGTAGTCTCAGAGATGGGAGAGATGGCGACAACACATGGGATGGGGAGATAGAGGTTGCTTAATGTGTATTTTCAGGGGGTGGTAGAGACCATTTTACACCACAATGGGGAAAGGGAAGGGGAAGTTCATGGTCTGTCCTCAGGGGTGGAAGAGACAGGGTTATAGCACATGGGATGAGGGAGGGAAGCTCAGAGTGTACTTAGGGGTGAGAGAGACAATGTTACACCACATGTGCAGAGGCTCGGGCCATTTTCTCAGGGAGGAGGCTCAGGATGTATTTTCCGTGGTAGGAAAGACAGTGAAACCACATGGTATGAGGTAGGGGGAGAAGGCTCGTAGTATCTTTTCAGAGTTGGGAGAGACATTGTGATTCTTTATGCTGTGAGAAGTTACCCATAGTGTTTCTTTGGGGGAGATGCAAAGGAGAAGTATACAAGATCTGTTTGAGTGCATTCTGGAACGTCTAAGCCAGAACGTCTGAAAAAAAGGCAGGCACATTCTGGTGCAGACATGATTTCACAAACCTATGGAGGGCATCTACCTAGACATCCTCAGAATGGTATCCCTGACCTCAAATGTTTAGGATAGCCTGATGGTTAGAGAAGCTGGCTAGGAACAGAGCAACCAGGGTTCAAACCCTGCTGCTGCTGTTGACATTGTGCTGAGTAAGTGTATTCTTCTCTATGCCCTCTCAATGTTTTTCAGCTGAACAAGCCTTTTTTAATGTTTGTTCACCACTGTGCATGCCTCAGAGCAGGTCTAGGGTTAGCAGTGATGTCTCTATGATCAAGTGCAGGGGTAGCAGAAGGCCTTTTGCTTTGGGGGGGGGGCAAGCTCCACCCTAACTCTGCCCAAGTTTAGCCTCATGGGCAAGAACCCTTCCTGTTCTGCTTGCGAGGATCTGATCTCCCGCAGGCAGACAGGAAGGGTCATTGGAATGATTGCAGCTGGTAAGCAGCAGGCTGCCCACAGGGATCCCATCCCCCACGGGCAGAAGTTGAGAACCCATGATTGCAGCAAAGACTCTTCCTGTCTGCCTGCGGGAATCCAATCTCCCACAGTCAGATAAGAAGTGGCTTTTCTTCTTCTGCCTGTGGGGGACCCCGCAAGCAGCCTGCTGCCTGTCATGCTGTGATTTTTGGTGGGGCCAGAGCCCATGTGGTCCACCCCTTTCTGAAGCCTATGATCAGATGGGATGTCCTGGTCCCTGTGAACACCTCTAAGTTCCCGGGAACTCCTTCATGCCCCTGTTCAGATTCGGATGTCCCCAGAGTTGGCTTGTAAAAATGGCTCTGGAGATGTCTATAATCATTTTGGGATGTCCAAAGCATGAATTAGCTTCTAAAATGACCCCTACACTGTCTTTGCTATACCACTGTAACATTATAAGCAGTGGAGGGAGCTAAGCTTAGTCTGTGGGAGCAAGAAAATGGAGATGGATGTGACATTAAGAGATTAAAATGGCAGCTCTTTAACTGTAAGACAGCAGGACCGCGCCCTCTTAACTCAGCTTGTTAATGGTGTATTTATCATGTTAGCCTGAATATTCTGCATATTGCGGGCATGTAATGCATTGTATCCAAATACAGAAAATACCCAGCAGAGTCTTGACAGCCCATAAAAAGTGTGTAAGAGAATGACAAGACTGACTATACCACTGAGGAGCAGAGCCAGCCCCAGAGATAGTTCAAAGTGGTGTCGCTCTAGGCAGACCTTAAGCTTTACACCCCCCTTGGCTGTCAAAATCTATTGTTTAGCTTTGACTGCCCTGCTCTTTGCTGAGGCCCGCCCTAGATGTCTGCCCAGTTTGCCTAAGGGTTAGGCCAGCCCCGCAGATCTGGCATGCAGAAAGAAAATGTGAATACCTCGGTCAAGTTTGAATGCCAGAAACATCGGGTCAATATTTTCATAGAACCAAGCTTTCAAATATATTTAGCCTTTCAGAAAGTGTTTGAGAAAGTCCCACATGAGACTCCTGAGGAAATTAAAAAGTCATAGCATAGGAGGTGATGTCCTATTGTAGACTGGAAACTGGTTGAGAATTAGAAAATACAGAGTAAGGATAAATGGTCAATGTTCTCAACAGAGGCAGGTGAATGGAGTACCCCAGGAATCTGTGCGGGGACCGGAGCTTTTCAACATATTCATAAATGATCTGGAATTGGGAACAACAAGCGAGGTGACTAAGTTTGCAGATGACACCAAGTTCTTCAAAGTTATTGAATCACATGCAGATTGTGACAAATTGCAGAAGAACCTTTATGAGACAGGGCATGCAAATGGCAGGTGAAATTTAATGTGAACAAGTGCAACGTGTTGCATGTAGGGAAGAACAATCCACACTATAGATGCACAATGCTAGGTTCCAGATTAGGAGTTTCCACCCAAGAAAAGGATCTGGGTGTGACTGCAGACTATACATTGAAATCTTCTCTTCAGTATGTGGGGGCAGCCAAAAAAGCAAACAGAATGTTAGGAGTCATTAGGAAAGGAATAAGAAAATAAAACAACGAGTATTTTAATGCCTCTGTGTCACTCTATGGTGTGACTACACCTTGAGTATTGTGTGCAATTATGATTGCCACATCTCAAAAATGATATTGCATGATTAAAAAAGGTACAGAGAGACATCCAAAATGATAAAGGGGATAGAATGACTCTCATATGAGGAATGGCTAAAGAGGTCAGGGGTCTTCAGCTTGGAGAAGAGACGGCTGAAGGGACACAAGATAGAGGTCTATAAAATCCTATGAGCAGGCAAATGCAAATCTACTGCATTGTTTTCTCTTTAAACACAAAACGAGGACTAGGGGACACACCATGAAGCTAAAAAGTAGTCTATTTAAAACAGGACAACTATGTTTTCTCTCAATATATAATTCAGCTTTGGAACTCCTTGTCGGGGGGTATATTAAAAGCGGGTAGTGTAACTGGGGTTAAAAAAGGTTGGACAAATTCCTGGAGGAAAAGTCCATAAACTGTTTTAAGGTAGACTGAGAGAAAACCACTGCTTCTCCCTGCGAATAAGTAGCATGGAATTGGCTACTTCTGCGATATGCCAGTGACCTGGATTGGCCACTGTTGGAAACAGGACACTGAGATTGATGGATCTTTGGTCTGACCCAGTATGGAAATCCCTTATGTTTTGTCAATAAAATCCCCATTGCTTTCTCTAGGAAACAGCTATGAAATGCTGATCACATTCCAAAAATCTCACCTCCCTTATCTGTCCAGCACTTTGACACAGAGCAACTCAGGCAGACAGAGACGGGGAAAAATAATAAAAGCACATTTTCAAAGGGACATATACATACACCACATACATATGTCTTAGTGCACACACAAATCCCCAAAACTGCATATCCTCCACCTGCTTACTCTGTCTCCATACATTATATAGCCATATCCCCCACGCACATACTCCACAACCATTGCATTCATGCACTCTCACAAATACACCTGCCATAATACACCTCCTCACACACATATGCACACCCTTGCACATCCATTTCTACCATACATCCCCACAATCTTCTATATACAAGCCCACACACTAACAACCACACATCCCTATATACCAATGATCTGCATCCTCATACTCGCACATAGTTTATTTATACACACCCACAACTCCACTTACACACTAGCTACATGTAAAGTATCTCACACCATCTTACAACCATTACCCCAACCACCTCACCTTAAACAGCATGCATAATGGCTAGAGCAGTGAGCTGGGAAACTAGGGTTCAAATCTCACTGCTGCTCCCTTGTATGCCCTCTGGAGAATAGGAAAATACCTACTGTACTTGAATGTAATTCACCTTTAGCTTCTACTGGAAAAGGCATGAGAGAAATCCAAATCCATACATACAACCTCCTACACACTATTTATATCTAAACCTCTCACAGTCCATCTCTACTTCCCACAACATCACCCTCTGCAGATCTGCGTGGGAAGGCATTCCCAAAACTATGCCTCTGAATGCTTTCTCCTCTTGTTTATTTGACTTTGGCTCTTTTGGTCCTGTAGTTTCTCTTGTTCCTGTGTGTTTCCAGCATTATCAGATCCAGCTTTTATTTGGCTACAACAAACATTATGAAACTTTAATGACAACCACCTGAAGCTTTTTCCCCTATCTATAAATTCCCTTCCCATCTAGACCAGTCATTGCCTCAACAAACCTGAGCCAAGGACCACAGATGGCAGTTTGCAGTTCCGTGGTAGCTCAATATGAATTACATTATGTATGGTTTTATGTTTTATTTAGCTTAATATACCACACCTTCAAAGGTAGCAGGGTAATGTACAATTAAAAATACAAAAAGGTAGAAAGGAGAAAGCAATGCCATTATTGAGGACAGGAAAAGAACACACTCATTCAAGAGGCAGAGGATAGAAACAGATCAAGAAGGAGGAACTGGGAGTTGGGTTGTGGGAGGGCAAAGGCAATGTAGAACAGATGCATGTTGAGCTTAGTTTTGAATTTTGGGTAAGAAAGCTTGAGGTGAAGGCCAGAAGATAGGGAGTGTCAGAGGGCAGGTATGAGAAAGTGTAAAGCTGAGGAATGAGTAGGCTCTAACCGGGCATGTGAAGCGGAGGATAAATGAAGGCATTGTACGAAGAATGTGGGTGGGGAGCATGAAGGTGTTAGACATCAGAGAAGTATGTAGGGGTACCAGTGTGAAGTGCCTTATGAACAAGAGTTAGACGTTTGTACTGAGAACGATACCTGAGGGGAAGCCAATGAAGGTCAATGAAGAGTGGGATAATGTGCTTGAAACGGGTCACATGTGCGATGATATGGGCAGTGGTATTTTGTATGAATTTCAAGGGATAGATCTGGTATTGAGGAAGACCGAGAAAAAACACATTACAATAATCCAATCTGGCCATGACCAAGGTTAAGAGAAGGGTAGTAAGAGATGAGGGGGACAGGAAGGAGTGAATGGCACAGATGCGATGAAGTGAGGAAAGATGCACAAGTGAGGAAAGTGAGGAAAGATGCACCTGAAAGATAAGGGAGGAGTCGAGAATTACCCTAAGATAATGGAGTGAATCGACCATAGGGATAGGGCCAGATGGAAATGAAGGAGCCAGTGAGGGAGGAGGACCTGCAGAAGAGGACCATATGGCAGTGGTCTTAGTGGAATTGAAGTGAAGAAAATTCTCAGACAGCCAGTTACCAATGTGGGAGAGACATGTGCTCAGTGGAAACAAAGCTGGGGCTGAAGGGTCTGTGTGGTGCAAAAGAATAATACCATCCACATAGTAGTGTTCTGAGATCCCATGCTATGGAACAAGCAAGTGAGCGGAATTAAGAAAACCTTGAACAGGAGGGGGACACCACAAGAGTGGAAGAGAAGGGGAGGAAGAGGAAGAAGGGGAGACCCCCTGTGACAGAGGAAAGAACGAAATCAGCGGTGAACAGTGCCATGGATCCCAAGATTGTGTGGACGAACAAGGAGAGTGGCATGGTCCAGTGAAACAGCCAAAGATATATCATCCCGATTGTGAGACTGGTGAATTTTTCATTTAAAAAAGGAGAGAATAATTTCTGTGCTGTGACTGGTGTGAAATCCAGACTAATGGGGGTGTAAGGCATGAGTGGCATCGAGGTGGAAGGCAAATTGTGAGAGCCATTTTCTCCAAGATCTTTGAATGAAAAGGAAGGTGGAGGCAGGGCAAAGATGGGCAGGGACAGAGCAGTCAAGGGAAGGGTTTTTGAGAATAGGTCTAACTAAGGCATGTTTCCAAATAGAGGGGAAGATACCAGAGGACAAGCTGTTTTTTTAAAGATAGAGAAGATCAGAGGTAGCAGGGCCAGAGAAGGTTCCATGAGCCAAGCTGAGGGAATGGGATCAGAAGGACAAGTGGTTTTGTGAGATGGTGATAAGACCTTGTGAAGCTCAGCAGAAGAAATGGTGCAGAAGGTGGACCAAGTGTGAGGATGCACAGGGGAAGAGGCGGGGGGGGGGGGGGTCAAGGGGAAAGAGGAGATGGGGTGGAAGGCAATCTGCAAAGGTGGACTGAAGTAACTGAACCTTTGCCTGAAAATGTTGGGTGAGGATGGTGGGACTCTGAGATGAGGCCGAAGAAGAGGAGGGTGATGGAATACTAATGTGGAAAAGAGATGAAAGGATTGAGTAGAGTTGACACATAGAGTTGGGAGCAGAAGAAATATGATGAACATAGGACCATTTAGCAGCGTGAATTGAGGCGATAATGGTGGAGATTATCTTTGAAATGCTGAAGCATCTTGGATGAGGGGTGCTTACACCATGTGCGCTCAGCATGCTGGAGGTGTCTGGAGAAGGTGAAGACCTTGATGATACCATGGCTGAGAAGACTTGGATGGCTTACAGCAGGCCGAAGTGGAGCAATCTGGTTAAGAGTGTCAGTGAGGCACAGTAGATATTTCCATATTCCCATAGGGCTTACAACCTAATTTTGCATTTGAATCAGCAGAGATAAAATGATTTGCCCAAAGCCAGAAGGAGCATCAGTGGGACCTGAACTCTAGCTCTGCTGAGTCTCAGTCTGTGGTTATACCACTATGCTACTGGAGGAAAGATCCATAAATTATTATTAAAGAGGACCCAAGAAATCCACTGCTTATCCCAGGACAAGCATAGTAGAACCTGAGTACCTTTTTGGGAACCTGCCAGGTACTTGTGACCTGGATTGGCTACCATTGGAAACAGGAAACTGGGCTTGATGGACCTTGGTCTGACCCAATATGGCATTTTTTATGTATTCCAAGGGCAAACAAAAACCATGGTTCTCATCTGAACTGCAAGAACCTCTCCTCCACCTACGCAGACTTGAGAGACGCTGGCGTTCCTCCCGATCTCCTGATGCACTCTGCTCATACAATTCATACTTACAAATTCACCGGAAGATGACAATGGAGAAAAGAAAGAAATACCACTCGGATACACTAATGCGGTCCTTAAACAAGCCACATGACCTCTTCAATATTGTTAAATCCTTAACAGGTGATCCAATCACAACCCAACCACCTATGCCACACCCTCAAGATTATGCTGAATACCTACAATCAAAAATGATACAGACCAGTTCGATCCTCACAGCATCGACACCTTCCACCCCATAGACTGGGACTCAACTAGCCACACTTGACAATTTCTCTCAGGTATCCAACAAAGAGATTGAAGAAATAGCAGCTATTAACTTAACTACTGCACCTAACGACCCCTGCCCAGCCAGGTGGATCAAAGAACTACGACATGAACTTAGCCCAACTATAAGCAAGATTGTCAACCATTCCTTCTCAAATGGATCCTTCCCCCAGAGCCTCAAGCATTCATCCATCCGCCCCCTCCTGAAGAACAGCAAGCTAGACCCAACAAAAGTCGAATCTTTTAGACCTCTCTAGCATCCCTCTTCTAGAAAAAATCATGGAAAAAGTGGTCCAACGACAAATACAACAACATGTTGACTCAGAAGCTCCTCTGGACCCCTCACAACATGGTTTTAGAGAAGAACATGGTGTTGACACCCTCCTCACAACCCTCTTCAATAACCTAATCATAAGCATCGACAATATCCATCAAGGGTTCATTCTCATCTTTCTCGACATAGCTGCCGCATTTGATTCAGTAAACCACAATACTCTCCTACAGCGCCTCAAAGAGAAGGGTATTCAAGGTCTAGCCCTGAATTGGTGCAAATCTTTCTTATCTGATAGACAGCAGCAAGTCAGAACAGGAGAAGCAACATCTGATTCATTCCCACTTAAACAAGGTGTCCCTCAGGGATCCTCCTTGTCCGCACTAATGTTCAATATCTATATACAGCCAATCTGTGATGTGATATGTACCTTCAACATTCAATGTCTAGCATATGCGGATGACATCCTGATGTATGCTCCGTTCAATGTAAAACAACCAGATTTTACATCAATAGTTCAGTGCTTCGAAGCTGTATCAAACTGGCTCCTCAAACAGAATCTACGTATAAATCACAACAAAACAGACATCCTATTCGTAACACGAAATCCAACATTCATACCCCCTGCCTCATTACAAGTAAACAACATTGAGCTGAAGGCACAACCCACAATCCGATACTTAGGGATTACATTAGATCAGCGGCTTGATATGTCAGCACACATCAAGAAAGCAACAAACTCAATTTACCAAAAGATTCGATCCCTACGTAATCTCCGACCTCTTCTTGACTACTCCGATTTCCGCACTATATTCCAAGCCCTGGTACTACCACACCTGGATTTTGCCAATATCATACTACACGGTCTCCCACAATCTACTCTAAATCCCCTCCGTCTGGCCATGAATGCAGCCGCGAGAATTCTCGTAGGTGCTCCACGCTCAGAGCACATAACTCCAATACTGAAGAGTTTACACTGGCTACCCCTCCAGGCCAGAACCCTATATAAAACCCTTGTCATGACTTTTAAAGCTGCAAAGAGCCCATCCCTATCACCTATCAGCAATATGATACATGTCACTCCAACAAACAGATCCAGGAGATCTGCTGCATTGAACTCCATTGACCTTCCGAAACTCCTTACGAAATGCTTTAAATCAACAGCCTCTAGAGCCTTCTCACTGTTTGCGCCCACAGCTTGGAATGCCCTTCCACCCGAAATTAGAGCCATCACTAGTCTCGCGACATTCAGAAAGGTCTTAAAACATCACTTGTTCCTAATATACTACCCTGAAGCAACTCCGATTGAACATAGCCCGCATGTTGATCTTGCCCACTTGACCCCAGTGGAAAATGGCTAATCATGATGGTTCATACTTGCACACTTTACCCATACCATATTTATACTGTACTATAATTATATCTATTTACCACTATGATGTAGTTAACCAAAAATGCCATGTACATAGTTAATCCTACTTTCCACCACGTTTTTTGTATATAGTTAACCCTGTTTATCGCCAAGTTTTTTGTACCCTGTTCATTGTAAAAAACCAATGCTGACTGTATCATTGTGTTTGAATTGTTCATTTGTAAACCGCACTGATTAAAAGCGCGGTATATAAGAAATAAAAATAAATAAAATAAATAAATAAATTCCATGCTTCTGAAACCTGGTGCAAGTGCACTTGGATCTGGCCATTTGGAGTTCCTTTCATTTAGTGGATGAGGCTCACTTCCCCTGTTTATCCTACCCCTGCAGCATCCCTGTTCCAACACTAGGCCTGCTTTACTCTATTTTAATAAAGTGTGATACACATTAGGGGGAAAAGTGCTTTCTCAGAGTTCTCACCAAAACAGCCCTATGACCAATTCTACAGCATATAATGGCACAAAATATGATAAAAAATTGTTTGTCTATTTTCCAGGAAGCCATTTCTTTTAAAACTGAAGTATTTCCTTTATTTCTTTGTAAATGATTAGTTTTTCGATAATATTCTTTGTGCTCTCTCAGCGGAGGTCTTTTTCTTGATTCTAAAATTTCAACTTGTGTGGAAGTGAACAATATTGTGTTCTCTTAAAGTTTGGCTGCTGTATAATGTAGGGCCTTATATATATATTTTTTTTGTTTTAAACTTCTTTATTGAGTTTAACAACTTACATACAACATTCTCCAAACCACAACTACTTAGATCAGTTGCATAGAATGTTGTTGCATCTCAGCATGTCCTCAACATTTAGCCATATTGGCCAGTTAACATGCAAACATCAATACCAGTTACTAACATTGTTTTAACTGGGGGGTTGGATAATCACCTCAACCTAATCCTCCCCCCTTCCCTCCTGGGGAACCGTGCTTGGAAACGTACACAGTTTCAGATAATGTATCCATTGAGGCGTGACCCAATTTTTATATACATACAGTTTGGCTTGCACCATCATATGCATGCATTTCACTCACTGGTTGAATGTTGGTGGTTGATCTGCAAAATGACCCGGATACTCAGTTGCACAAATTTCCTCTCTGCTTTGCACAATTTTTGGTCTCTCAGCGGATTCACATCCCCTAACATTAGGAGACCATAGGTCCATGCTATGATTTTGTATGATGTCTCCCAGCCCTGCCAATACCCCTCTCCAGAGACCAGTTAATGTGTGTCATTCCAGAAAAGCATGACAGAAGGTTTCCTCTTACTCAACATTTTTCACACAGAGCAGAGGTCCACATCCCCCGCTCCACTCTCTTCACCCGGGTGAGGTAATTTCTATGAGTATCTGGTATTGCAACTCCTGAAACTGAGCATTACACATCACCATGCGCAGAGTTTGGAATCCCCCTTCCAATTGTTCTGAGCTCACTGGTCCGCCACATCTACTGATCACGCCTCCGAGAGCTTCCGAAGTAGTGCGATTCCAACATGTCTCGTAGCAGTTTTTGCCAGGTTAACATGGTATTCCACTGGGGAGCTAGATTGCATAGATCCTCATCTGCACTAGTATCTGCCAAGCACCCCAGGGCATCCCTCTCCAATTGCTGCTAATAGTATTTGGGCTTGTAAATATCTAAAGTGATGTGGGGCAGGCAGACCAGTGCCTACTGCAGCTTCGCAAATGTGGGGAATGTCCCTCCGTCCTCTTTCAAAAGGCCCCCCAGGTCTGTGTAGTTGCCCCCCCCCCAATTTCTGAAAGGAACTGTCTCCCACCCCTGGGGTGTATCCTGGGTTAGCATATAACTGCAAAAAGGGGGTCACCTGCCAACTGCTGCAAGTTTTCACTGCCCACCAGCACCATGCTTTACGCAAAGGCTCAACTAAAAAGCGGTACTCTTTGAGCCTTAGGGATGGCTGAGCATGATATAGGATATTCACTAAGCTATATGGATGGCTCCAGAAGTCCAGGAGGTCCTGTGGAGCATAGCTGGATGTGCCACCAATAGCCTCCTTCACCCAGCGCATCAACGCTGCCACATGATAAATACATAAATCCGGGAGCTCAACTCTTCCCCCCACCCCCGGTCCACAAGGAGGATCAATTTAGCATACCCCACCCTTGCCCTCCTATTCTGCCAAAGGAAGGCATGGATCATCCCCTTCGTCTGATCCACCTCTCTGCATTTGACCCATATTGGTAACATTTGTAATCGATATACAATTTTTGGAAATATGGCCACCTTGACTAGCACCACCCGTCCAAAAAATGCCGACGGTAAATATATAAATGTCATATCTGTTGAACCTTATCCTGGATATTTTTTTGTACACTTTTCGGTGGTCGGCATACAGATAGATTCCCAAATACCGTAAAGGGTCCGATGACCAACAAAAGAGGATTGAGCTTGCCTGTGCACCAGCCACCTCACCCCCCAACAGTCGCGCTTCAGATTTAACAACATTGATCCATAGTCCCAAGAGAGTTTCAAACCAGCCCAGGAGCTTACTTAGCCATTCCAAGTTTCCAGCCGCATAAGGAGTGCTGATGAGCATGTTGTACACAAAGACTAATCTTACATTCCTGAGACCCGACCTAAACCCCTGGCATTGTCGCTGCATTCCTCAGCTTCACTGCAAATGGCTCCAATGATAGTACAAATAGCAGCAGGTAAAGGGGGCACCCCTGTCTGGTACCTCTACACAACCGGAATTTCTCCATTAAGTCCCCATTCACCATCACTTGGGCCCTCTGCTCATAATATAGTGTGCGCACCCATTGCACAAAGTTTTAATCGGTTCTGCTCTGCTTCGGTTCTCCTTATCAGAGTCTTAAGTCACCAGCCTCTCTGCCTTTCAGCCATGGAGTTACTCTTAAGCAGCAGCTTCATATAAGTCCATAGTTTGAGTCCAACAATGGTACCCCTGCTGGAAATAGTTCTCATCTGTCCGTATCTGTTCAGTTCATCTTTGAAGGCTACAATCTCATCAGCGCCCCCTCCCCCCCCCACCCACCCCCGCTGCCAATCCGGTCTAGGAATCTCCTGCTCTTCTCCATGCTGTTGAGATAGATGGTCGCGCTTTCATGTTGCACCCTCAGTCGATGCAGGAACAGCAGCACAAACTTTATGCCGCGCTGATACAAGATATTGCAGCACACTGCCGAGAGTTCACACCAGCCTGCAGCATGCACTGAGTAGTCATTAAACAGCTTGATCTGCCGGATGTTGTAGTCCAAGGTTTTCTTCTGCCAGTATGCCTACATTAGCCGTTCCTTTTCTACTCATATCAAGTAGTAAGTGATTGCTAGTTGGAGCCTAGCCCCTTCTCCCTTCTGGGCTCCACTCTGTGAGCCCATTCACAGTACCCTGTTGCCCTTCCCCTTGCAGGCCCAAAGTGGTAGGCAGCCAGTTTTCATTAAAGTCATATAGCTGGACGTCTGTAATGGTTTTTTGGAAGGTTTGCCACACGGACGTTGTTGTGGCGAGCACGGTTCTCTTGATCCTCTCTATGTGATCACATAGTTGTTTGCTCGCTGTCAGCTGTGTAATTTGTGACGTTAACCACTCCACAATGGTTTCCTGGATGGCCTTGCGCTGCTTGACCTCAGTCATCCTGCTGAGTTGTGCCTCAAACTGCTCTTTTATCCTGTTCACCGTAGACTGCAGATGGTTAAGCCGATCCTCTAGTGCGGCCGAGACCAAATGGGAGATCTCCGTTGCGAGCTCCCTGGTTCCAGCTGTGTTGGCCTTTGAAGCATCAGCGGCCATTTTATGACCAGAGGCAGGCTTTTTGTTAGTGCAGGCTTTTGTCGGGCACTGCTGATCACCACCTGTGCCAATCACCTCTCCGGTTTCCCAGGGTGTTTATCCTTTGTCTCCTAGCTCTTAATCGGTCATCAGTGTGGTATTTAGCCAGACGTTCGCTGGATTTTGGGTCCTTAACATGGGAACTCTACCCCTTCATGTCTTCCTCCTCTCCTAGCATAAAGTGAGTGGCCTTATACATTTTTATTTGAGCCTGTAATGCCCTCCTTGGTTCAATATTGTACACCAGCTGTTGTGGTGTGTTATTTAGATTTGGGATTTCTGTATTCCTTCAGTTTGTTCAAGGGCGTTCTTTGTCTTCAGCACCAGCAGGGAGCAGGAAGGTAAGCTCCTCCCCATTCCCTACCACTGCTGCCGATCCAGCCCAGCAATCACATTTAAAAAGAAAGGTGCACTCAGGCGTGCCCACGCCTGATGGATCTGCACCTGAGGGCCTCACCAGAGGGCCCTTTCACATGGCTTTAGGTGTGGACCAATGCAACACAGCATGAGAACATGCCAACTGACCACCACCAACCCTTATAGCGGACATTGCACACCATTGGAGATTGCCAGGAATACAGCTGCAGAGGAGGCAACAATCAATAAATTCTACTCCTCTCCGACCATCAGAACACATCAGAGAGATCACTAACGTCGGTAAGCTCCCCTCCTTAGGAAACATCATAACCAGTCTCTCTTCAGATATCAACTGTCCTTTAAAGCGGGATCCCACTGGTGTTGTCAATTATTCTTAGGATGCTGTCGAAGAGGTAGATGGGTCGGGAGGTGATGTGTCCCACCTTGACCTGTAGCTGTCTTTCGGTTAGGTACGAGTGGAACCATTTCAGTGTGATACCGTGTATACCAGTGTTCTGTAGTCTTTCTAGGAGCGTGTTGTGGTCCACTGTGTCGAAGGCTGAGGAGATGTCGATGAATATCATTATTATTCCATTCCTGGTGTTGTCAATTATTCTTAGGATGCTG
This sequence comes from Ichthyophis bannanicus, assembly GCA_033557465.1. Classification (NCBI taxonomy): domain Eukaryota; kingdom Metazoa; phylum Chordata; class Amphibia; order Gymnophiona; family Ichthyophiidae; genus Ichthyophis; species Ichthyophis bannanicus. The sequence continues at coordinate 120,042,048 of CM066041.1, forward strand.
TCGAAGAGGTAGATCAGTAGCGTTTCGACACCGTGGTTAGGACGAAATCCGTGTTGGTTGTCGTCGAGTGTTTCGTGTTTGTCGATGTGATCCTGAAGTTGTAGTTGAACTGTTTTTTCGATGACTTTTGCTAGGAAGGGTATGCTGGATATTGGTCGGTATGCTGCTGGATCTTTTCTGTCGAGAGTTGTTTTCTTTGTGATTGGTCTCACTGAGGCAAGTTTTAGTTGCTTTGGCATGTGACCTTGAGTGAGTGAGTTGTGTACCATTTTATGTATGGTGGTGATGAGGCTTGATTTGGTGGCTTTGACCCACGACACTGGGCATGGGTCTGTAGGAGCGGTGCTTGTGTTGATTGTAGAGATGATGTGGGATATCTGTTCTGTTGAGGGTGAGGAGAATGTGCCCCAGGTTTTGGAGTGTACACCTGTCCTTGAGGTTCTACTAGGCGTTGTTTGTTCTGTTGAGTGAAATTTGTCTTTGATGTGGTCGGCAAATTTCTGTGGATCAATTTGTTCTTCCTCTTCTGTTGTTTGCTCTTTTGTGAGGATTTTTACTATTTCGAAAAGCTCTCTGGGTTTGTTGATGGAGGTGTTTATCATGTTTGTGTGGAATTCCCTCTTTGATTGGTTGATGTGTTCATTGTATTGCTTTTGCTTTGTTAGATAGAGATGCTGGTCGGCAGTTGTTTTGTTCTTTCTCCATCTCCGTTCAATCTTCCTGAGTTCCCTCTTTTCCTGTCGTAGTTTTGCTGAGTACCATGGTTTGTTTTGTCTCTTGTTGTGGTGTTGTTTCTCGGTCCCGCCATCTGTTGGTTTTGCGGCGTTGGCTAAAATGCTGTTCCAGCTGGAAACTTGTTCCTCCAGGTCGTCTGTAGTGATGTTCAGGTGTTGTATTGTGTCCTGTATGAATTCGTCCTTGTCGAAACACTTGAATCGTCTTTGTGTGTGTGAGGTGTTTGCTCTTTCGTTTGTCTGGTCCTCTTGTGACCGCAGCCTTATCTCGATTAAGTAGTGGTCAGACCATGGCACTGGGGTAATGGTTGGTGGAGAGATCAGGTCTCTTGATGTTAGGTAATTGGATGCGAATATGAGGTCTGGAGATGATCCATGTCTGTGTGTTGGAGCATTGATTATTTGCGTGAATTGCAGTGAGGACATTGCTTGCAGGAAGGCCTCTGCGTCTTTGACATTGGTGGACTTTAGGTTGAAGTCTCCAATCAGCAGCGCTGGTTTGTTGTTTGTTGTTATGGCACAGGCTTCTTCGAGTGTGAAGGCCAGTTCGTCGGGTGGAGCTCTGGGTGCTCTGTATGTTAGGCAGATTGCAATGTTCTTGTTCTTGATGCTAATTGTGTTACATTGCTGTGTATCGGTGAGGCTCTGTGTCTTGAACTTCAGTTTTGTTTTTGCCATGATCAGGACTCCTCCTCCACGCCTGTGGGTGCGTGGGCAGTTGTACGCTGAATAGTTGTTTGGTACAAGTTGGTTGAGTAGAACATTGTCAGTCGGGTTGAGCCACGTCTCTGTGATACATATTATGTCGGGCTGTCGCTCTTCAATGTGGTCTACAAGCGTGTGTATCTTGTTGCAGACGGATCTGGCATTTATGAGCTCTATCGTTGTTGTCTTTGTTGATGAGTTTGCTGTTACATGTGCTTCCTTTGTGCAGGTGTGGGAGTTTGATTTGTGTCTGTTTGCTCGCTTTGCCTGGGAGGTTCCGAGTGTCTCTTTGTATGTGTGCTGTGGTTCTAAATATGGCAATACAGTTGGAGGATGCCATGTTGTGTTTGCTTGTGGGTGGTGGAGGTGTGTGGTTGGTGGGAGGAGTTGTGTAATGAGTAAGCAGAGTGGGAGGAAGTATGTGGCGTGCATGTTGGTTTTTTGTGATGTTCTTTTGAGGAGATGCCTGTTGTCTTAAGTCTTCTTCTTGTTGGCTGTTTGGGGAGAGCTGTATATTGTGTGATAGCCTTTCTCGTGGAGGGAGAGCCGGTTCTGTGTAGGATGCCTTGGTGCGGGAGCCTGTCCCGTGGAGGGAGCCTGTCCCGTGGAGGGGGAGCCGGATCTGCGTAGAGCGTCTTGGTGCGGGAGCCTGTCCCGTGGAGGGCGAGCCGGCTCTGTGTAGGGTGTCTCAGTGCGGGAGCCTGTCCCGTGGAGGGAGCCTGTCCCGTGGAGGGCGAGCCGGCTCTGTGTAGGGTGTCTTGGTGCGGGAGCCTGTCCCGTGGAGGGAGCCTGTCCCGTGGAGGAGGGCCGGATCTGTTGGGGTGTGTGTAGTGGAGGTGCGAGCTTGGTGGTGGGGAATGTGTGATGTACTGTGAGAGTTCTACTTGCGGTTCTGACGTCCTTCGCCTCAGTCTGCTTCCTTGCTGGGTTCTCCTGTGATGCGGTCGGCGCTGTTGTTTCCTGCTGCTTGGCTTCGTGCCTCGCCTGGGGTTCCGTAGTGGTGGGGTTTTTTCCTTGCAGAGTCGTTGTGGTCGTTGATCTTCATTCGGTGGCGGAGGGGTCTGTTGGACATAGCGTGTCTTTTCGGGGAGGAAGGAAAGTTGGTTGGTTGCTTTTGTGCGCCTCTGTGCCGCGCCTAAGGGCCACGCCAAAGGGCCCTCTGGCGAGGCCCTCAGGCGCGGGCCCGCCCGCGAGGGACGCCGCTTTTTATGCTGGCGGGCTGCTTTTCCCCTGCTCTCCCACTGCCCGGATTGGGCAGGAGCACCGTGGGGGGGGTTGGAGTGTTGGCGGCAGCAGCGGCTCCCTCCGGAGGCGAGGGACGCCGCTTTTATGCTGGCGGGCCGCTTTTCCCCTGCTCTCCCACTGCCCGGATTGGGCAGGAGCACCGTGGGGGGGGGGGGTTGGAGTGTTGGCGGCAGCAGCGGCTCCCTCCGGAGGCGAGGGACGCCGCTTTTATGCTGGCGGGCCGCTTTTCCCCTGCTCTCCCACTGCCCGGATTGGGCAGGAGCACCGTGGGGGGGGTTGGAGTGTTGGCGGCAGCTACAGGTCAAGGTGGGACACATCACCTCCCGACCCATCTACCTCTTCGACAGCATCCTAAGAATAATTGACAACACCAGGAATGGAATAATAATGATATTCATCGACATCTCCTCAGCCTTCGACACAGTGGACCACAACACGCTCCTAGAAAGACTACAGAACACTGGTATACACGGTATCACACTGAAATGGTTCCACTCGTACCTAACCGAAAGACAGCTACAGGTCAAGGTGGGACACATCACCTCCCGACCCATCAAAGTCCGTCAAGGTGTACCTCAAGGTTCTGCGCTCTCAGCACTCCTATTTAACATCTACATCCAACCAATCTGCAACATCATGAAAGAGAACAACATTCAATACACGATCTATGCGGACGACATCATGATATACACCCCGATATCAATCGACAACCCGGACTTCTCTAAGATAACAGACTGCCTTACACAAATGACCAGTTGGTGTCAAAACAACAACCTCGCCATAAACTACAACAAGACTGAAGCTTTAATCATCACTCGGAACCAAAGCTTCATACACCCACCAAATATAAAGATACAAAACATTACTATACCAATAAGGTCAGAAGTAAGATACCTCGGGGTTACGCTGGACAATAAGCTCAATCTCAAGCCACACATAGACAAAACAATACAAAAAGCCTACTACAAGATGCGAATCATCAGGAGACTGAAACCACTCCTCGCCCCAGAACACTTCCGTACCGTCTGTCAAGCACTGATAACCCCTCTACTGGACTTCTGCAATCCGATATACCTTGGACTACCGAAACAAGCCATCAAACCACTCCAACTGGCACAAAACACCGCAGCACGAATCATATCCGGAACTGCAAGACAGGAGCACATCACACCCACCTTAAAGGACTTACACTGGCTACCAATCGATGCACGCATCAGATACAAAACTATCATAAACCTATTTAAGATAAAACAGCAAACATCAGCCAACAGCCTGCACACCCTCATACAACCAGACACCAGCACACGTCCTAGAAGAAAACAAACACACAACCGAGTCAGCACCCCAAGTGAATACAAACACACACGCAAGGACACAACAGACAGAGCACTCTCCATGGCTGCTCCAACAATATGGAACAAACTACCGGACGATTTGAGGGCAACTACAGAGCTCAAGGACTTCAGAAAACAGCTGAAAACCATGCTGTTCATAGAACACTTTGGACACATCACATAAACTAAGGAACTGTATAGCAGCACACGTTACCGCCTAACACTAGATGTATATAAAATGATTTTAGCAACACTGTAAATAGCCCACATTGTACATAGCTCACACCAATCTAGCACACAAGACAACACACACCCAACGAACTTTCCACCCTCACTGCATGTATCAACACTCACACTACCAGATTGTTTGCTGTGATACCACCTTGATTATTATGATAAGGCGGTTTAGAAATACTGTTAAATAAAAATAAATAAATAAAATAAACTAAGCTACACAACAGCCTGCAAACATGGAAGCAGCACCCAGGAGGTATACTACCTTCTTCATGCACTCGTTCCTACTCCTAATAGTCACCATCATCAGAAATATCCACAAGATGGAACCCCACCACATCTATTCTACACACACTACCAAAAATGGCATTGCAGGTTGGTAAGAATTTTAACAAATACTGACATCAGACCCCACGCCAAGAACAGTACAACATGCCTCATAAGATGTGCCCTCATTAACGCTGACTCCACCCAAAATAAAATTCAGATGCTAGCCAACTTTATCAGCGAACATAACCTTGACATTCTTTGCATAACTGAAACTTGATTCGCTGACTCAGACATAGTCCTCTTAAATCAACTATGCCCCCTCATACTCAATACTCACCCCTCCACCTCTGCTGTGTGCTGTTTGAAGTATGTATCATCTCTAAAGAAATTCTTAAGCTCAAAGTCATTGACATCAACTCCACTACATAAATCGACACTTTACTTGTATCTAACAACTCCATCTCACTCTGCCTAAAATACAGAGCATCCCACAGCAATGCATCTGAGCTTTCTACTTTTCTAGAAACTGCTTGCTGTATCCCAAACAAGCACCAACAATATTAATTACTCAGAGACCTCAACCTGATCTCTGCCTCCTTGATGCAATGGAAGCTCTCGGCTACACCCAGATCCTCACCAGACCAATATATACAAAGGGTAACATCCTGGCCTTCATATTCATTCCATCTAACCTTCTCTCTGTAACTCATCAGACATCTCTCACAATCCTCCCAATTCCATGGTCAGACCATGTGGACATCCTCTTCCCCATCCACTTTACCTCATAGCAAACTATCCAAGCTCCTTCACCCCACACTACCTGGAGATTCAGAGATTTCAACAATGAACACTTCAGAGAAGCTGTTACTCCACAATTGGATGCTATTGCAGCCTCATATGCAGACCTCAACAATTTAATCCAAGGCTAGAACAAAATACTATCTGCAGCAGCCCATACCCACCCAAAGAGATCTATGGGAAAACCTCGGACCAGAGCCCTATGGTTCTCACCTCTACTTCAGAAGCAGAAAAGTAAATTATGCCGTCTTGAGCATAAATGGAGAAGTTCCAGTGACCCACTCCTCCACACAACCTACATTGAACGACTTAAACTATACAGTGAAGAAACACTAAAATATAAAAAGGAATACCATAGTAATCTCATCACCAAAGCAATAAATAAACCAAGAGAACTATTCACCATAGCGAAAACACTCCCAAAGGAACTTTCCAAAGGAAAGCCACAGGATGATATATGTCTGCATAAGTTTGCTTCTTATCTAATCTCCAAATAACTAGATACATCCCCAACAATCTACCCCTCAATGACACCTGACTACATTGCAAGACCCTTGGTCTGTTTGACCTCCCACCACTCAAAAATATAGAAGATACAATTCAAACCCTCAACACAACAACCTCTGTGCTTGACTCATGCCTTGTATCCTGGGTAAAGCTCACTCAATCTCACCTCAGCACTTATCTAATGAACATAGTACATGCCTCCTTGTCCCTAGGCCAAGTATCTGCCCAACTGAAGCAATCATCAATCCGATCTCTTAAAAAGTACAAGCTTGACCCAGCCTCTTCAAAGTCCTATAGGGCTATATCGAGCATCCCATTTGCAAAGATCCTGGAGAAAATTGTACTCATGCAACTTCAAGACCACCTTACAGAACACGCCCCACTTGACTTATTTTAGCATGGATTCAGACAACATCATGGGGTTGAAACTCTTATCACCTCTTTACTAAACATGCTCACAACTTGCTCACAAAACCCTAAGAATAATTTCATCCTGATATTCCTTGACATTGTCTCTGCCTTCGATTCCATTCCTCACCACCTGCTTCTACAAAGACTTTCAGAGATTGGACTCCAGGTGATCACACTCACTTGGTTCTGCTCTTTCCTGGATTCTTGAAAACAGCAAGTTAGAATCGGCAAAAGGACTTCAATCCCATTCATTCAACAAACAGCAGTTTGTCAGGGCTCAAGATTCTCAGCCCTCCTCTTTAATATCTTCATCCAACCATTCTGCCAAGTCTTCAAAAAAAAGAAAATCCAGTATCAAATTTATGCCGACGATATGTTGTTCACCCCCATTAACCTCCTTTATCCTGAATTCACTAGCCTCTGGAACTGCTTCAAGGAACCAAAGGCATGGCTTACCTGGCACAATCTATATATCAACAATGAAAAGACTGAAGCCCTATATATAATTAATGAACCGACCTTCTCCTCACCACCGACATTGAGACTTGACAACATGGAAATCAAAGTCAAAACCGAAATAAAATATTTGGGCATAACACTTGACCAAGACCTAAACTTCTAACCACACATAAAGAGAACAACATCCTCTGTCTACCAGAACCTAAGGACTCTGAAAAATCTTCATCCCCTTCTTCCTGCAGATCTATTCCATACCAACTGCCAAGCCATAATTGCACCTGCTCTAGATTATTGTAACATCATTTACCAGGGCTTCCCCATACACATCCTCCATACCTTACAAATGGCCCAGAATACGGCTGCATGAATAATCACTGGAATCCCCCGTTGAGACCACATCACCCCAATACTAATAAAACTTTTGCTGTCTTCCCATTACTGCCAGACTTAAATACAAAGCCCTCACCATAATCTTTAAAATCCTGCACAAGGAATCCGCAGCCTGCCTTCAGCCTCTCATCTCTGACCCCAGAGCCAAAAGGTCACGAAGAAACACCACTCTTAACCTTCTATTGATCCCAATTCAGAAAATCAAGAGCAAGCAATCCATCTGCAATCAAGCTTTCTCCCTATTCTCCCCCATGTTATGGAACTCCTTACCTTCACCACTAAGAGGATACTCAAACTTGTCTGAATTCAGAAAAAAGGCTAGAAACATACCTCCTTCAGAATGAATTCAACATAAACCTGGACCCAGGAACTCAACCATCCTAAAATGCACCTCAAATATCCAACAGCCAAATACTCCATATATGTATATAAGTTGAACAATATCTAACCATTAGAAACAACATTGTAAATAGTTCGGAGATTAAATTATTATGCTCTTGTTCACCATTCTAGTTCCCTGTAAAATAGTGTGCCTTTCAAAGCCCTGTTCCATTTTTGTTAATTGTAAACTGCTTTGGACTGTAGAAAGGCGGTATAAAAATAAGTTTAAAATAAATAAATACTTTTGTATCTCTCCTTCCTACTGGACTCCATAAACAATGTAAGTTAGTTTGGAAATGCTTTCTCTACCTTTTTTCTTTTCTCTTTTATGGTTTTCCTTTAATTATTATATGCTCTATATTTATAATTAGAAATTTGCATAAATAAATAAAAAAATGAGATGAACCATTTTAAGTTACACCAACTGCTTTGTGCAGGTCTTGCCCTACATCTGTAACTAGCATGAGAGCCAGCATGAGCCTGGTGCAGGGGCCTGTAAATGTGTCTGCTGAGAATCTGCTCACATTAGGAAAAGCTGAGACCTGACGCTCTTTCCTGATGCCTATTGCTGGTCTCTTTATCCTAGGAGGCGTGTTTTCTAAAGGCTAACGCGTGTTACGTGCTACCACTGTCCATTGCAGCATTTCACGTGCGTTAATCTTTAGTAAACATGTACATGGGTGTTTCCTGTTAGTCCATTCACTGTTGATGGCTGTGGATAGAGATAGAAAAGTATGTGGGTTTAGAGAGACACTCGGCTCCAATGTTTCAAGATTTCTGTGGTGCTTTGCTCCATCAAAGAAAGGTGCTCTTTCTGTTTCCTGAGATCCAGGATCAACGTAGTTGCAGATTTGTTCTTTCTCACAGCCGGAAGCATTACTGGGAAGCCCCTTCCTTGCTTGTCTCTGTCCCTGGACTTGTGGGTTTGAGATTAATCATAAGACGCATCCCATTAGTAGATGGCCATATTGATCCAGCGAAAAATTGGATTACTTGCAGATTGTGAAACCTTGTACTGCAGCAACATAGGAATAATTCAAAGGCAGAGATGTTTTCAAGAACAAATCTGGAGAAGGAACCTGTGCGATTTCAAAAGCTAATTCTGAGGAGTTTGAAATAATGGCTAGAGCAATGGGCTGAGAGCCAGGACTCAAAACCCGCTTTCCCTACTGCCATTCGCTGTGACCCTGGACAGTTCAGTTTGAGGCCAAAGTAATAAAGTGTGGGAGACGGCGCTGAGCTCCATGTGCTGGTATGGCCGCCCTATATTGGAGGGAGTCTAGCACACAAGAAAACTGTGTTCTGATGTCTGTGTGCAAAGACTCACATAGACATCAGAACACAGAACATTTAAATCCATTGCTAATGGAAGTACAGTATTAGCAATTAAACCAGGATCCAGAGGAGTGCAAGGGCCAACACATGGTTCTCTAACACCTGGGCTTTAAGACATGGTCTGAGGAGGAGTTAAACATTACCCTGTGCTTCTGCAGCTAGTGTTGGTGAGACTTCCATGCCTGCTTGTTCTCTTTTGTGTGAACTGAAGGACCAGTAGTATAAATTCTGCCCAAGCAGTCCCTGCATTGCAAGGAGGGGGAGGGACTGGGCAGGAAGGGAGCCCACCCAGCAGCAAACTTATTTAAACAGGTTTGTCATGCTGCCTCTGCTCTTTTAAGTTCACACCAAGTCTGGCGGCTGTTACCAGCCGAAGTCTCACGATAACAACTGCACCATGAGACTTTAGCCTGATAGGTAACAGCAGCCGGGCTGATGGGAACTTAAATGAGAGGAGGTAGCGTGGCAAGTCTATTAAAGTAAGTTTGCTGCCACCACCCCAACAATGGAGGAAGAGGGCTGCACTGCAGTGAAAATGGGGGGCTGCACCGATGCAACAATGGGGAGCCTTAGCAAAATTTCACTTGAGGGTTCCTCATTAGAACTTATGCCGCTGTAAAGAACCCTCAACATTTTTCTTGCTTTGTTGAAGGGGATGAGAAAAAAAATGGCAGGGGGATAAGGAAGTGAGATGGTCATGTTGCCAAATGCAAGATTAAGAGGGCAGTTCCACAGCCCGTGAAATGAAGGGTAAAGCACTCAACAACAGAAATTTTATATGATGCCATATCAATCTTTATGCACCGAACAGCATTCCAAACATTCACACACTCTAAGTGCCGACACAATTTTTTTGTGCATACAGTATTGATTCTACTGCTAAGGCATACCAGGGTGTGCATGTTTCCATGGCAACTGGCATGCTCTCCTATTGTTTTGTGCACAAATTATTTGCATAGGATTAGGATGTCTCATCGCCGACTGAAACTGAATATGGCAAAGACTGAACTCCTTGTCTTTCCCCCAAATTCCTCCCCTCCTCTTCCCCCATTCTCAGTCTATGTTGATGGTTCCACTATCCTTCCTGTTCCCTCGGCCTGCAACCTAGGGTTTATCTTTGATACCTCTCTCTCCTTCTCTGCACATATCCAGCTTGTATCTAAGACCTGCCACTTCTTTCTCTACAACATTAGCAAAATCCGCCCCTTCCTCTCTGAATACACTACCAAAACCCTTATCCACTCCTTAATCTCCTCTCGCCTCGACTACTGCAACCTACTCCTTGCGGGTCTCCCCGTGAGCCACCTCCTTCCCCTTCAATCTATACAAAATCACGCTGCTCGACTAATCTTCCGCCAGTCTCGCCATGCCCACATTACTCCACTTCTCAAGTCGCTTCACTGGCTCCCTGTCCAACTCCGCATCCAATTCAAGCTTCTCCTACTGACCTATAAATGCATTCACTCTAAGCACTTCAATACCTCTTCTCTCTTGTCTCTCCCTACGTCCCCTCTCGGAACCTGCGCTCTGCTATCAAATTACCTTTATCTATGCCTTTTACCCGCACCGCCAACTCACGACTTTGCTCCTTCCACCTTGTTACACCATATGCTGGAACAGCCTAACTCTGTCTGTATGCCAGGCACCCTCCCTGGCCCTCTTCAAATCCAGATTGAAGACCCATCTCTTCACCATTGCTTTCAGATCCTGACTTCTGTCCCTATCTTATGCCTTGCACTGAACTGACTTATGCTTTGTATTACTCTAACTAGATTGTAAGCCCCGATGAGCATGACTCTGATGGGCAGGGACTCTTTTGTATGTGGGCTGCCTCTTATATGTCAGCTGTACAGCGCTGCGTTCGTGGCACTCTATAAGTGCTAAATAGTAGTAGTAGTAGGTTATAGTGCTGAATACAAAAAATATTTGTATGCCTGTGACTGAAACCAGGCCCATGGCTTACTACATTAGCTATTTTATCTCCTGTTGCCCCGGGTATCCACTTAAATCCATACTCCAAAGAGCTTTGAATCTATTTTACCTGAATACTATTAACTATTTAAAGTTGTTAAAACCCAAGAGGATTGTGGAAAATTGCAAGAGGATCTTGATAAATTGGAAGACTGGGCATCAAAATGGCAGATGAAATTTAATGTGGACAAGTGCAAAGTTATGCACCTAGGGAAGAACAACCCAAACTATGGTTACACGATGCAAGGTTCCACATTAGGAACCACCATCCAGGAAAAAGATTTAGGCGTCATTGTGGATAACATGTTAAAACCCTCGGCCCAGTGTGCAGCAGCAGCCAAGAGAGCAAATAGAATGCTAGTTATCATAAGGAAAGGAATGGAAAATAAAACAAAAGATATTATAATGCTTCTGTATCGTTCCATGGTGAGACCGCACCTTGAATATTGTGTGCAATTCTGGTCGCCGTATCTTAAAAAGGATATAGCGTTATTAGAAAAGGTTCAGAGAAGAGCCACCAAAATGGTAAAGGGGATGGAAGGATACTCCTATGAAGAAAGGCTAAAAAGGTTAGGGCTCTTTAACCTGGAAAAGAGACGGCTGAGGGGAGATATGATAGAAATCTATAAATTAATGAACGGAGTGGAACAGGTAAACGTAGATCGATAGTTTACGTTATCAGAATATAGAAAGACTAGGGGACATGCAATGAAACTACAGGGTAAACTATTTAAAACTAATAAAATAAAATATTTCTTCACTCAACGTGTAATCTAACTCTGGAATTTGTTACCAGAGGATGTAGTAAAGGCTGTTAGTGTAGCCGGGTTTAAAAAAGGTTTGGACAAGTTCCTGGAGGAAAGGTCCATAAACCATTATTAAGAAGGGACCCAGGATATCAGTGCTTGACCCAATACAAGCATTGCAGAACCTGTGTCTTTTGGGGAAACTGCTAGGTACGTATGACCTAGATTGGCCACTGTTGGAAACAGGATACTGGGCTTGATGGACCTTGGTCTGACCCAGTATGGCATATCTTATGTTCTTATGTTCTTATTAATGAGGTAAGTCACCGTTAGTATTATTTGAAAAGATATGACAAAAATTATTTGGGCCAGTTTTCATCCATTGCAAATGTGGCCTTGGCCTTTAACTCCAGTCCATATATTCAGTGCAGCTATCCATAGAGGTAGTGCTGAAATATACATAAGGAGCGGTCGCCATGCTGGCTCTATCCATTAGGTTTAGGCCTGCTACTGAGGCTTGTTCCCAATCTAGGTATGTTTTGGTCTTCTGAGCTGGCTGCTGGGACGAGGTTATGAGATGCTGCATTTGTGATATGCACTACTCTCTGTAATCTACTTTCCTTTCCCCAGTGTCCTTCTGTTGGTGGACCCTAGTATATGCTAATTTATTTCTGTTCTTTCTCTATTTGATTTTCTATTTACCCCTTTGCCTTCTGCTGATCTTGTGCCTTTATAGTTAACCGCTTTGATGTGAAATTTATCAAACAGTAACAGTGAAATATCAAGTGATTAATGAAACTAAACTTACCCAAATCCAATAGTACCATTTTAGGCTAAAACTACAAGACCCTGAATACAATGTGGTAAATTCAGAGCTGATTAACCTGTGGGGCAAATCTGGAGCCAGTGGAGAAGTCTACCTAGCACTACCTCCATCACTCCATGTGTTGCTACACTAGGAAGGCTCTCCCCTTACTGAGGAATCAACAGGGCTGGCGCTACCATTAGGTGAACTAGGCGGACCAGCTGCTTCCAGCCCCATGCAAAAGGAAGCGGAATTGGAGGGGCAGAAGCAACAACAGCACCATAGCACTAGAGGTGATACTAAGTGCTGCAGTAGTGTCTTAAAAGCACTACCAGCACTGCACATCCTGGAGAAAAGTGGTAGTGGCATCAATGGAATCGGGAGTAGGGGGTGCTAGGAATAAGGTTTATCTAGGGCACCTCATATCTCCATGCACTGGCCCTGGGAACCAATATTACCTCCAACAGCATTTAATGCACTACTCCAGCTGTATCCCATCCTATCCAAGAGCAGGACTTGTTATGATCATGGAAAACAAATTATACCTGGCAAAATTAATTTTCAAAATGAAATAATATACATGATATACAACTCCCAAAGTGTGGAGGTAACAGAAGAACTCATTTCATGCTTCTGCACAGCACTGAGCTTGTCCCTTGCGGCAAAAATGAAATGGAATGTACGAGTGAGCGGGCAGCTCTCCAAAGCTTAGATTTAAACAGCAGATCATTCACTGGGTTTCTTATTCAATCTGTGCCCAACTGTGCTAATGTTTGTGCATTCAGTGGGGCACAACCCAGCTTTGGGTTGGTTGTGGTGTTGTCTGCTGCATTGGAGGAGACTTGGATTTAAATATTTGGGATGTAGGGATGCCACCTCATCCAGTCAGCCAAACAGGCAGATCTATTCCTGGTTTGCCTCATGGAATGTATGGAGTTTTAGGTCTGTCTTTTTTTTTTTTTTAAGAAATCAAAGGGAAAATGAGACCTACAACTCCATGCATGCAATGGGGCAAAAGCCAAGGCTGAATCAGTCTGTTTAATTGAACTGAGGTGAGATGGCAACAGCGCACTCAAGCTCTAGAGAGAGGGAAGTGATTGCACAGAGAAGTCTTATCCAGTCCTTGACTAGGGGTTGCCTGGTCGCCATCTTCAGGGGGCATTTATAAAGTGAAACATGGGGAGGGGGAGAGAACAAAAAAACCCAGGACTCCATGAATCTGCCCTGAAAAGAAATAGATCAATACAAAAAGATCCTGTACCAAAAGACTGCTATATCAAAAAGTATTGAATTTCTCAAACAGGCATAGAAAAAACCTTCAGTTTATAAATCTTTTTCTCAGGAGCGTCTATGCTGCAGTCCGGTTCCCGTGGAGGGTGAGAGTGCCGGTTTGAGTTTCTCCGACCTGTGTGGGCAGCCCAGCTGCCGTCATCTTTTGGGCCCTGATATAAGATCCTTCCACTGTGCTTCATTTGGGAGCGTCTACGCTACAGTCTGGTTCCCGTGGAGGGTGAGAGTGCCGGTTCGATATTCTCTGACCTGTGTGGGCAGCCCAGCTGACATCATCTTTTGGCCCCGATATTAAGCTTGGTGTCCTTATGGCGCTAAGCCATTGGCGCTCATGGTGGGCATCTCCTAAGGGGCGTATCCAAAGGGGCATTATACGCCCCTTGTGAGCCCCTTAGGAGCACGGTAGGAGCAAGGTTGGTCGGAGAGTGGTGGTGATGCCTGGAGGGAAAAGAAAGAAGAAACTTCCTGTGGATGGCTCTCAAGTGGGAGCTATTGAGAAGCATGTGATTTCCACGCCGCGAGCTACTAACAGGTACTGTGCCTCTCAAACCCTCAGTAGAGGGAGTGAGTTTAAGCTCAGTGGAGCGAACTCCTCTGCTTCCCCCTGGATTTTTAGAATTGTCTGATGAGCCTTGTCCCAGTATTAGTCCTCAACAGCTTAGAGAGCTCCCCAAAGTGGTCTCTTAGATGGAGCCCCCTGTACTTTCTAAGGACTCTCAGGTTTCTACGCTTTCTCTTTTGGACATTTGGCATGTGGTTTCTCATACGGAAAAAATTCTTGCTGAGACTGTTCCCTTGCTCTGTCAATTTACCAGGGATACTGTTGAGAAATTTCAATCTTTTGATTCTCAGGTTGGGGCCTTGAGCTCCGTGGTGTCAAATATGGAGTCCCAAGTTAAGTCTTGTTCTGAATTTCATGTGGTGCATGTGAAGGACAGCCTTATTTTGCACCAGAAACTTGAGAATCTGGAGAATATGTCACGGAGCAAAAAATTTAAGGGTGCTTAATTTTCCTATTTGTTCTATGTTGTCCCCCTTAATTTTGTTTAGGAAGTTTCTGAAGGATGCCCTTCTTCCGCAGGCAGACTCTTTTTCTATCAGTAAATGTTACTATTTGTCTACTAAAATTATGTCTAGCACTGCGGATGAGGAAATGGCTCCTCCTTTGGGCTCGGATAACTTTAACTTGACATCATCTTGCGTTTCCTCTAAGAAAGCAATTTCTACTAGGGTTACATTATTGGTGACTCTTTCTTCTGAGGAAGACAAGGTAGCCATTCTTAAAGCTTATTTTAGGAAAAAGGAGATGAAGTTTTGTGGGGACAAGGTATCCATTTTTCCTGATGTTTCACGGTCTACACAATCACATAGAAAAGCTTTTCTTGCGTTTAAGTCTAGAAGTCTTGCTCTGGGGGCAACTTTCTTTTTAAGATACCCTTGTAAATGCTGTATTTCTTTAGGTTATGATAAATTTGTATTTTTGTCTTCTTCCGAATTGGAAAAGTGGATCCTGGACAAGGAAAAGGCTCATTGACCTCTTAGTTCTATGTTTTTTTTCTCTCTATCAACCTAGGGGAAGGGAGAAGTCTCATTAGGCTGTCAAGTTGGCTATGGATTTCTCTCATTATGAGGGTTCTCCTTTGCCTTGTTTTCTTGTATGAATCTATCTTTAAATAATGGTAGGTACGTTTCCCCGAGATGTGGGCTGATGTTGTTTATTAATGGTTACTTTTTTGTCTATATTAATAGGTATCGTTTTTCTGTTTCTTATAATGCAATTTTACTGTATATGCTGTAAAATCTTTTTATAAATAAATAATTTAAAAAAATAAATAAAAAAGAGAAATCTTTTTCTGTCGGAGTGCTAAACAGGAGGGGGCAGGGCATCCACCTCCTCTCAGAAACAGCAACGCCTTTTAATCAAAATTTTCCAAGAAACAAAACTATCAGCACTTATCTTCAAATGGTTACTTCACTGCCGTTCCTAGAATAGTGCTGTGACCCTGCATCAGGTTGATGTGCAAAATTTCATCACGCAGCTATAGAAGCAGAAGAACCAAGCCGACTAGCAACGTCCTTTAAAGTGCTCAAAACTAGGCGTCTGACGTCAGAGACAACCCCCCCGATGATTGATAGACAGATCAAACCAATAGGGGACAATGTAAAGGGGAAACCCTATTGAGACAAGGGAACCCCTCGTTTTAATTGGTTGAAAATGACTGCACAAACTCCTATTGATGCAGGTCCCGAAAAACATCAGGACTGAAGAAGCAAACTGTTCCATTCCAAAACTGCATTCAACCCATGTGGTGCAATTGTGTTCAGACGAAAGATCCAGCGTTGTTCTGCTTTCTGAAGTCGATACACATGATTGCCACCACGGGGGTCCGATGGAACATGATCCAAAATGCGCCAGTGTAACTGGGTAAAAAGATCATTATTGGAAAGACAGTGTTCCACTATGGGTGCTGTAAGGGTTTTGGTATGTAGTCTTGAAGCATGTTCTGCCAGACGAAGTTTAGCAGACCTGATCGTACGGCTAATGTAATACAATGAACATGGACAAATCAGCAAATAAACTATATAAGTGGAAAGACAAGTTGTATGCCAGATGGACCTAAAAGGCTTCAATGTATTAGGGTCACACCACACTTCTCCTTCAATAGATAACTCACAGAAGCAACATGAGCCACATGAATAATGTCCCAGGCTCAGATGACAGGGGATAGGGCGGTCCACACTTAAAGTTGAATGGACAATCCTATCTCGTAAATTGGTACCCCTTGTATAAGCCAACAACAAACGTTTATTATTGAAACAGGGATGAAGCCCCAATATTGGCCAGAACCGGCATAGAATTCTAGAGACTGATGTGATCCATCCCACATAGGGTAAAACACCAGTAATAGTGTCCTCATAAGAGATGGTGTCAGAAGAAACTGATGTCAACAGCCAGTCCCGATGTGTGAATCGGGCTTATTTTAAATGCAGACTTAAGTAACCGCAATGGGTAATCACGGGATAACAGGCATTGTGTGAGATCATCAGCATGTATATAAAAATCCTGTAATGAGAAACAATTACGACGTAGCAGTAAAAACTGGCCAGAAGGGAGCCCCCGTTTAAGTGATAACGGATGATGACTCCTATAATTCAAAAAGGTATTTCATTGAACAGGTTTCCTATATGACATAGTGAACCCATCTGAGGTTAGAGTGACCGTGATGTCTAAAAATTGGACTTGAGTCAGATTTTGGTGAGCCGTAAACTGTATGTTTGGTTTAAAGGAATTTTATGTTTCCAAAAAAGAGTCCAATTGTAAAGCAGTACCCATCCAGACAAAAAACATGTCGTCAAGAAATCGATGCCAAAACGGAATGAAATGAAAAAAAGGAGAAGAGTAAATGTATAACTCCTCAAAATGAGCCATATAAATTGTGGCAATAGACGGAGCCACTGTTGCCCCCATGGCTATGCCAAAAATGTGTAAATACTGTTGATCATACAAAAAATAATTATGATTCAATACTAGACCCAAAAGGTCCAGTAAAAAAACTTCGGGGCAACCGAGCTGGAAGGTCCAGAGGGAAAGTGGTCAGGCATTGAAGCACTTTATTTTATTTATTTATTTAGTATACATTTGTATACCGCTACTTCCGCCTGATTAATGTTAGTGTAAAGAGCTTGAACATCTAGTGTCACCAAGTATTGACACGATGTATATGACAGACACATTGACAATTGTGTTATGAAATGCCCAGTGTCCTTAATATATGATGGCACCTTAGCAGCTTCTGGCTGTAAGAAAAGGTCGCAGAATTTTGACCAGCAGAGTCCCATCAGGTAAGCCCATAGTCTCCTGTCAAGTAAATTGCTGAAATGAATAGCCCAATTGCAAACAATGTTGAACAACAGGGGCAGTTATGGCTTTAGTATTGATTCTGGAATGCTCGGAAAGTTGTGTTTTAAAAGCTCACGTAGTGTGGCCCACGTATTTAAGGCCACAGGGACATATAAGCAGATAGACTACATAGACTGAATCACAAGTGGTGGACCATCTGGCCTGATAGCTCCTTTGAAGAAACACTGATCTACCCATCGCTTTGGTTTCTGTTTGTCTCCTTATTGAAATGCTTTTTAGACAACATATTTTTCTTCAGGACAGGATCTCATAAAGATTTGAATATCTTTTTGGATTGGCTTAATGGCTGCAAACCCAATATAAAATATACTGCTCAAGTGGATACTGTATCTATTGAGTTTCTGGATGTCATGATATCTAGGAAGGAGAAAGGTTTGATCACTACCCTCTATCGTAAACCAGTTCTAAAAAATAATCTCCTCTGATTCCACAGTCATCTTGGCCCACTCAAGAGGGGACTTTCTTATGGTCAATTTATATGTGTTCACCGGATTTGTACCTCTTTGGAAGATTTTAAAATCCATGCCAAAGAACTGAGTACTCGGTTGATGACTAGAGGATATCTGGGGGATACCATACGTAGGGATAGAGGTGATATGATTGAGTTGTTTAAATACCACCGTGGCATAAATGCACAGGAGGAGAGCCTCTTTCAATTGAAAACAAGCTCTGCTATGAGGGGACATGGGATGAGGGTGAAAGGGATAGATTCAGGAGTGATATGTGGAAATATTTTTTTACGGAAAGAGTGGTGGATCTGTGGAATATTCTCCCAGTGGAGGTGGTAGAGATGAGGACAGTATCTGAATTCAAAGAAGCATGGGACAAACACAGAGGATCTCTAAAGGAAAAAAGGGGACTGTTGTAGTGGTTGATATGGAAAGACAGACTAGACCATGTAGTCTTTTTCTGTCATCATGTTTCTATGTGTCTTTGATAGACATAGAAAGTGGTTGTTGTCTTCTCCTCCGTCTGACACTGCTTTGATTCGAACTCCTGAAACCAACCAGTGTGATGACAAATTAGTGGGGGTTTTGACATTTATGGATAGATCACCTGAAGTTGTGTCTTTGCTTCGTAAACATTGGCGCATTCTACAACCATATCTATGTTTTCAGAAGGACCTATCCATGCCTTTACCAGGGGCAGTAACCTGGTAGGTCGTACATTTCCATTAATTGAGGCTCCTTTACCGGTCCATTTTCCATGTTTGAATTGCCATTTTTGTGACTTGGTGGGATCAGACTACTCAAAGGAGCTATCAGGGCAGATGGTACACCACCTGTGATTCAGACTATGCAGTCTATCTTTTTATATGTCTCAGTGGTCTTAAATACATGGGCTGCACTTCTTGAGCTTGTAAGACATGACTCTCTGAGCATGCTTCCAGAATCAGTACTAAAACCATAACTGCCCCTGTCGTTCAACATTGTTTGCAATTGGGCCATTCATTTCAGCAGTTTACTTAAAGAGTTATTGATAGAGTACCTCAAACCTTGCGGGGTGGTGATCGGCTATCCCAATTACAACTTACCAAATAGAGGTGGATTTTTCAGTTAATGACAGTGGTTCTTGATGGCCTGAGTGTTTGGACCATCACATTGCTATTGTTCTGAGCCTGTCATCTAGCTGAAATAGGTGGAGTTATTGAAACTGATGTCAGATGCTGTCTTTGGCATTTAAGAGAGGTTTAGACTTTGAGTATGGACTCTAAATCGTTTTTGGACTATGGTGAGACCTCATTTGACCAACCATTGGAGCAGTACACCTAAAGCAGAACCCCTTTATTTCAGACAGGCTCAAAACGCAGTACTGTGTTGTGCAATTTTATTGGAATCTGTCAGTTTATATTGATGGACTTTTGATCTTTGTTTCAGAAAAAACTAAGTGCCTTCTTTTGTGTTACTTTGTTGCCTATTTTAAATGATTAAAGGGACAGTTTGTTTAAAGAGGGTTGTACCCTCCTTATGAACTGTATGACAAAAAAAGTATTTTCAAAAATAGTTTATGCTCTGTTAGCCTACTCTAGTTTGTTAGGGTTTGTAATTTTCTGACCAGTGCTATACTACGAGTATAGTTTTTTTCAGGATTACCATTGCATTTTCTGGCATGTTTTGGTTTTCTGTCCAGCTGCTGCAGTATGTATTTGGGGTTGTTTTAAAAAAAAATGTCTAAAGTCATGATGCAGGTCTGTTTTTTAATTTAACATTTTTTTAATACTGCTTTATTTATCATTTTAGTCAAAGCAGCTTACATTGAACTTAAACTTGGTAACATACATTAAATAGGGACATTGATAACTTGGATTCTTCCGAGGCAATAGAGGGTTAAGTGACTTGCCCAAGGCCACAAGGAGTGCTAGTGGGAATTAAACGCTGGTCCCTTGGATCCCAAGCCAGTGTTCTAACCACTAGACTACTCCTCCACTCCACTGTTAGTGTTTGGCTGCAGCATTCTGCTGACAGTGGTTACAGCTATGTTTTTTTTTTCCTTTAAAAAGGTTTTATATAATATTATGGCACTTGGTTTTAATATAAGGATTAACATGAGTGGTATTTTAAGTGCTGCATGTTGAAGTAAGCATCTTTACACTTGAAAATCTAATCTAGGTTCTTCATAGCCGTTCTGTCAAGAGCAGTGCGTTGTTGGATTTCATGATTGCTTGTCGTTTCTTTATTGATTGATCCAAACAGGTTAAAGTTGTCTACTATTTCTATTTCTTCTCCATCAAGGATGATATTATTGATTTTGTTAGTGATCAGGCTCTTTGTCTTCTTTATGTGAAGGTGCAGGCCCACTTTAAGACTAATGTTCCTTGATTTTGATAAACGGATGTTTTGGATCATCTTAACTTCCAGCCAGTAATGTGGTATAGTCAACATAGTGAAGGTTTATGAGTATTCCACCAATCTTCACATCTCCGTTGTCTTCATACAGTCCTGCATTTCAAATGATTTATTCTGCATATAAATTAAACAGGTGGGGGAAAGTATGCAGCCTTGTCATACACCTTTGCTGATTTTAAACCATTCTGTTTCTCCATGTTCCATTTGAACTGTTACTTTTTGATCACTATAAATGATCAGCATGAGAACTATTAGGTGTTCTGGCATACCCGTGCTTCTTAATGTGGCCCAGAGTTTTTCATGATTTTCACAATTAAAAGTCTTGCTGTAGCCAATTAAGCACATACAGATATCCTTTTGGTATTCTTTTGTCTTTAGAATGATCATCTCACATTTGATATGATGTTTCTCATTCGTCACTCTTTCCTGAACCCTGCTTGCACTTCAGGCAGTTATCATTCCAGGTATAGTTGTAGTTTCCACTGAATGATGTTGAGTGGAATCTTGCTGGTGTGTGTGATTAGAGCAATTGTGCGATAATTTCCACAGTCAGTCAGATCACCTATCTTCAGTATTGGTATGAACACAGAACTTTTCCAGTCAGGTGGTCATATTGATGTCTTCCATATTTCCTGACAGAGCCTTGTAAGTATTGTAACAGCTGCATCTGATTGCTGTAATACTTCATTGGGAATACCATCAATGCCCGGTGCTTTGTTCTTTGATAATACTTTCAATGTTGCTTCAACTCCGTCATCCATCCCTAAGAGTTTCTGATCAAAAGATACAGGTTGAAACAGCTGTTGAAATTAATTAGTATCATTCATGTGAAGGCATATTTTAGAAAGGCCATCAAGGTGCAATCTGGGACATCCACGGCAAAACGTCCCAAATACTATGGGAGTGGCAGCAGAAAAGGTGGATATGGGTAATGACTTCTAAAATTGCCATATTTCCTCCCTACATAAGAACATAAGATATGCCATACTGGGTCAGACCGAGGTCCATCAAGCCCAGTATCTTGTTTCAAACAGTGGCCAATCTAGGTCATACGTACCTAGCAGTTTTCCCAAAAGACACAAGTTCCGCAATGCTTGTACTGCGTCAAGCATTGATATCCTGGGTCCCTTCTTAATAATGGTTTATGGACCTTTCCTCCAGGAACTTGTCCAAACCTTTTTTAAACCCAGCTACACTAACAGCCTTTACTACATCCTCCAGTAACAAATTCCAGAGTTTGATTACACGTTGAGTGAAAAAATATTTTCTTTTATTAGTCTTAAATAGTTTACCCTGTAGCTTCATTGCATGTCCCCTAGTCTTTCTATATTCTGATAAGGTAAACAATCGATCTACGTTTACCCATTCCACTCCGTTCATTAATTTATAGACTTCTATCATATCTCCCCTTAGCCGTCTCTTTTCCAGGTTAAAGAGCCCTAACCTTTTTAGCCTTTCTTCATAGGAGTATCCTTCCATCCCCTTTACCATTTTGGTGGCTCTTCTCTGAACCTTTTCTAAAATCGCTATATCCTTTTTAAGATACGGCGACCAGAATTGCACACAATATTCAAGGTGCGGTCTCACCATGGAACGATATAGAGGCATTATAATATCTTTTCTTTTATTTTCCATTCCTTTCCTTATCATACCTAGCATTCTATTTGCTCTCTTGGCCGCCGCTGCACACTGGGCCGAGGGTTTTAACATGGTATCCACAATGATGCCTAAATCTTTTTCCTGGGTGGTGGTTCCTAATGTGGAACCTTGCATCGTGTAACCATAGTTCTTCCCTAGGTACATAACCTTGCACTTGTCCACATTAAATTTCATCTGCCATTTTGATGCCCAGTCTTCCAATTTATCAAGATCCTCTTGCAATTTTCCACAATCCTCTTGGGTTTTAACAACTTTAAATAGTTTTGTGTCATCTGAAAATTTGATAACCTCACTCGTTATTCCACTTTCCAGGTCATTTATGAATGTCAAAGAGCAGCGGACCCAGCACAGATCCCTGGGGTACACCACTGTTCACCAGCATTTGGGCTACTTTACTCTTTTGTGGAACCTCTCTGCTTTTGGTAGTATCCTTCAAAGATACATTCTTCCGAACCATCTGAAAGATAGACATCTCTAGAATTTTAAAAACGATGAACCCGGGCAAAACAATAGGCCAGGCCAGGCTGGGATGATTTTAGAAATTTGGATGTGCCCGATATGAATGGCAACGGTTCAAGAAACATAGATGTGCCCGCAATGATATCCCAAAATGAGCACATTTATCCCATGCAACATACTTGTCCCAGGCTGCCACGTTACAAACAGATGTAGCAGCCATAAAACAAGTGTTGTAATTTACTTCCTTGTTTGTTTAACATTGCAAAAAATATTGGGACATGAAAGCACCTTCTTCTGCACTCCCCAGTAGTACTGGGCAGTGAAACCAGCACTTTTCCTATATCTATTCATGCCTTGGAACAGGAATAGACATGGACGTCACTGCTGGTAGACTGAGATTTGTGGGCCTTTTCTGAAATCAGATGCACATGTGCGTCTTTTAAGGAATGCCCCAGTTGTGCCTCTCCCATACCCCTGTCAGATATGTAGATGTGATCGCACCAGAGTAGTGCACTTTTGAGCCTCTCTAAGATGGGATTTTTTTTGTTGACACATCTGAAATACCATTTTAAGTTATGGAACTCATAGCTACAGCTTCTAAAATGACATCCTTAGAGGCACATTCTATACTGTGCATCCTGTTGGAACCAGATGCACAGAGGTAGATGTGATTCTGATCCGGCGGGGCACGTCTAGCCCCCGCAGGATCAGAATTGCATCTAGGCCTGTATGTGCAGGTTGAAACCTGATTCCCATCAGCCTGCACGTACAGGCCCTTACCCAGCTAACTCAGCCAGGCTCCTGAATTGGGCCCTGGTGCCATGGTGTCTGGTTGCCATGGCACTGTGACTCCATCCAGAAGCCAAGAACCCTGGCTGACGACCCCTGATCTGGCCTTCCATGGCCAGGGTCTGGCTGCAGGGAATCTCCTGAACTCCCTCACCATTTTGATCCCAGCCGGGCCTCCCGTCCCCTGATGTCTAGGGGGACTTATTCCACCTCCGAGGTGGAAAAGGTCCCCCGTCCAGTCTGCCAGTCCCAGACATACAGGGATGACTTCAGAATCAGCCCTGTACATCTGGGGCCATGGACTGCCCACTGCCCACTGCCCACCCTAACTCTGCTTCCACACTGCCCCTTCCCACCCTGTCTAATACAAATTCCTTGTTCGTTCGGGGAGGCTTAGTCAGGGACAGCAAGGGGGGGAAATAGCGGGTCTATTCTGTCCCGCTATTCATGGATATAATAGACCCCTTAGGGCCAAATTCTGAAGGGAGAACGTCCTGCCTGCCCAGACATCCAGGATTTGGACGGGCTAGTCTGGTCCCCGATTCTGAGCCCCGGGAGCTAGATGTTCCCGCAAGATCAGAATCAGGTCTAGATGGTCGGCCCATGCCTGGACAGACAGGCCGCTCCCCAATTCTGTGCCGCAGGATGTCCAAGAGTTTCCCCACACAGGACTGTCCCTGGCTAACTCAGTCAGGGATTTTAAATGGAGCCACAGCACCATGGCATCATGTTGCCATAGCACCGTGGCTCACAGCCCAACCCTCAGTCTGGCCTCCTAAGGCTAGGGTCAGGCTGCAGGGACTAAAACTTGGCCCCCCTGTCCCATCCGTGCCCTGGGCTGTCAAAAAAAAAAATGTCCAGAGAAGTTATTCCACCTCAAAGGGGAATAACTTCCCTTGACATTTTGCTGGCCCTGGACGTACAGGGCTGACATTAGAATCTGCCCTATAAGTCCAGGACTGGTGACCACCCACTGCCTACCCAAACTCCAGCGACCACCCACTGCCCACCCAGATTCCGCACCCAGACCACCCCTTCCCTACCCCCATCTAACTTCCTGCACAACCGACAGGGAAGTTAGTTGGGGGCAGGCAAGGGCATGAATAGCGGGGATGGACATCCCATCAGGCCATCCATCCCTGCTATTTGTAGCACAGAATAATCCCCATTATATCATAATAGATATTTTAAAAGTTATACATTTTCGGCATTCATCTAGCTCTATCAATGCATATCTTTAAAAACTATCCCCCCCTCTCCCTGCTCATATACATCCCTCTGAAGAGTCTGCAAACAATGGCACTTCGGTTCCAATACTGCACAAGCAGAGTACGCCTTGCTTTGCAAACACTTTCAAAGTCCACAGATTCATGCCGGCACATAAACTCCTGAGAGGGAGAGCTAGTGAAAGCAAGAAAGGACATCTTAATCCTTTCTGCAGTGAATCATGAGCAAGACATTTTTTTGATCTGAACAGTGGAAAAATGTTGTTGTTTCTGGCCAACTTGAGAGAGCTTGCCTCTTGAATACGTTGATAACCTGCCTTCAGATCATAAGGAACACTTAATTTTTCAATTCATGATTTAAAAGGAATGAGGAAGGGGGTTAATTGGGACATTCCCACAATGCCTTCCAAAACTAGTTGAAAGACCGGTTGACTTATTCTCCATTTTTCTTATCGTCTAGAGCCAGGCAACCCTCCTTTATAATGATTACGCAGCCCCAGGTCAGCTGAAAAGGCTGCTCCAGTCCTGAGTTTGCCCAGCCCTACTTGGTTCTCTGAGATCTCAGCTACAGTTGCCAGCTCACTTTACATTAAACAGTCCTGGTTTTACCCGTTGCATTCACAATGTAGTAGTTCTGATTGTCCCATTGATTTTTCTCAGTGTTTCCAAACCTGTCCTTGGAAACCCTCGGTCAGTCAGGTTTTCAGGATATCCACAATGAATATTCATGAGAGAGATTTGCATGCACACTCACAGTGCCATGCAAAATGTATCTCATGTGTATTCACTGTGGTTATTCTGAAAACCCAACTGGTTGGAGGGCACCCAATGCAGCTTTAGGAACTGTTGACTTAGATAATAATCAGAACTATGGCTCCATGCATGCAATGAGGCAAAACCAAGATTGGAGAAGTCTTTTCAGTTGACCAGGAGTGAATTGACAACCCTAATCTCAGTCAAAGATTCAATAGGCTAACGAATATTACCAGTGG
Source organism: Ichthyophis bannanicus (assembly GCA_033557465.1). Classification (NCBI taxonomy): domain Eukaryota; kingdom Metazoa; phylum Chordata; class Amphibia; order Gymnophiona; family Ichthyophiidae; genus Ichthyophis; species Ichthyophis bannanicus. Next base: position 120,067,556 of record CM066041.1, read on the forward strand.
AAGCAGACATTCAATTTAGAATGATCTTTAGCTAGAGTTATTAGCTGCTATTCCTTGGTGTTTCTTTGTCCTGGAGAGAAGGGAATTTCTCTTCTCTTTCCTTCCATTTCCTTTCCTTGTAAGTCCCTCTTCTGATTAGATTCATGTCGGTGTCTATTTTCTATTTCATTTTAAGTAGAAGCATGTCCTCACTATTGCTGGTACTCGTCTGAATTGCCATCACCTTAGCAATGTTCACAAGTTAAATAAATAAGAAAAGAACTGTGGATCAATTCCTATCAGTGCTTTTTTTCTCTGTTTAATGAGAAAATGTTCTTTTTTCAATTTTGGACTGCATCCATCAGTTTTTTGTTTCTAGCTTTTATATAGATGCACCTACCCTGGAAATTTAGTTGTTGTAGGTTAAAAGTTTCAAGAGATAATGTGTACATGGACAGATAGACAAAACAAATACATGAGTAATATTTTTTGTAGAAGGAACGCATAGGAAACTACTTAAAAATAGCAACAAAACAAATCTAAAGGTCGATAAATTCTGGGAGCATGCTCTTTGTTAAGTAAATTTACCCCCCCCCCCCCACCCCAAGCAGGTGAATTTTTGTGTGCTTTTCTTTAAAGGCCTTTATCCAGTCCAGTGGTGCACATGTCCTGAAATGTCCCTCAAAGCAGTGTTGTAAGTTGGCAACTTGACCTGCAGCTTATAAAGAGATAAATTCCAACACAACACCCTCGATTTGCTTATCTATCTTGCTTTCTTTGTATTTGTGTTGCTACTGGGGAGTAGAGGTTTTTGAGGTCAGGTTGGGGCAAAATGAGTCTTGGCCCAAGTTCCATTGGTTCTGTTTTACCCTACAGCTGATACTGGAACAGAAAGAAGCAGCTTCAACTGCTGAAAGAGCTCTCAAAGTTGCATTGCTTCAAGTGCAAACTTAGACTGTAAGCCTTCCATGGACAGGAAAATACCTACTGTACCTGAATATAACTTGCCTTGAACTTTTAAGAAAAGATGTGAACTAAATCTAATTCCCTTCCAACTGATAAGAGATCTTCTGGCTACCCTCATAGAAGAGTTCCTCTCTACAGTCTCTATTCAATAGAAGAGTTTACCATCTGTTCTACACACTCCATCCAAAGGATGATCTATATTTTCTGTCCATGTTGCCTTCCAAAGCCTCTACTCAACAGAAAAGTTCTACCATTTGTATTTTTTCCACAACCTCCATCCAATAGAAGAGCTTTCAGTTGCATGTGCTTCCTTACACAGCCCTGTTTAAGGGTCAGCAGGGAGCACAACATTAAATTCAGCAGCAAAGCTGGCAAACTGTTATGCATCTCTGAAGGGGAGAGAATCAATCATTTTACCTCGAGTCTTAATTACTTTCATGTGGTGATCCCATTGTATAAAATCTATGTCAACTCTCAGCAAGGCAATACTGTAGTAGAAGTATGGTAGGAAAGAAACAGAGGGATACATATTGGCTGCATGTTGCCCAGGATAAAATGATGCCCACCCACAGCTTACCCACTAGGGCTAAAGATGGTGGCAGTGCTAGTGTAAAACCTTCAGGAGAAGGTAATGTTCCTGATGCAGTAACAAGCCATAGTGAACTTGTTCACAGACCCACTGCAGCAGAATATAAACCGCAGGAAATAATGACAATTTAAAAGGACTAAAAATGGTTATGTGGACTTCCGAAAATATGTAGAAAGGAGATAATGTACTGCTATTATTATGCAAATATAAGATCTCTGATTGGACAAATTAAAGAAAAATACCCAGGTGAGGACATTTTCAAACAGCTGAGCAATGATGCAAGAGGTGCCACAACAGCTAAGGAGCCCTAGAAGAAAGGTAAAGATGATATACTTGTGATAGATAAAGATATAGAACAGGAAGGAGAAAGCAGTATGAAGGAAAAGGCAGGACAAACCAGTGAATGGTGGGGGAGTAGCACCGAATAATAACAAAGAGACAAGAGGAAAGGCAGGAAGGAGATCAGGAAATTCAGGAGCTGGTGGCCTACATGAAGACAGTCTTTCTCTCTCTTGTACACCAGCACACATATCTATCTAAGTTAAACTTGACACCTAAAGTAAAAAGCATAATAATTAAAGTCAACCAGGCCATAATTTGCATAAAGTAACCATCTATTGATGATATGGAGATAAATTGAATGCAATATCAAGCAGCAAAAATCATTACTGAGAGATTCCTACCAGCAAGGATAAGGACACAAGGCAAGAAGAAAAGACAAAGATAGCAATCCCTCCTTGGAACAACCAAATTGAAGGAAAAAATGGTCACAGTTTGTAGAAGTGTCCCTGATAGATGGTACCTCAAGATCACCATAGATAATGAGACAGATCCAAAACTTCAAGCTGAAACATACTTCACTAAGAGAAGACCTTAAACTGAAAGTAGCAACAGAAGCACAGAAATTGTGGATAACAAAATTGGGATATATATAATTCAAAACAATTCTATAAGGAGATGGGGAAGTGCATTAGTGAAATGAAAGTACCACCAACAAAAGCTGAAGCAGAAAGGTTTTGGACAAATTTATATGAGAACCTTGTAGAACACAATTGAAAAGAAATATGATAGACAGGACCAGCCCAACTATTAGGCAAACTAGGCAGTCACCTAGGATAGCTACTTCTGGGGTGGGGGAGGGAAGGGCAAAGAGCAGGGCATTCAAATCTACTCAATAGATTCTGATAGCCAGGGGGGCCATAATGCTTAAGGTTTGCTTAGGGCACCAGAACCTTGAACTAACTACGGGACCGGCCCTGACAGGAGAACATGAAAAAGACAAACTTCAAAACTATAGGATGGCCTAAAGTAATAGGAAAGAGCTATAAGCCAGGCTAAAAAGAGCCCCAAATGGGAAGTACCGTGGCCAAGACGGAGTGCCCAATGTTTGAACTACACAGCTAACATTTCCTCTGGACATTCTCACCCACACTATAGTGTAGCAACCCTCCTGCCCTCCTTACTCAACACCCTAATCAAGGGCACCGAAATCATGACACAAGGATTCATACTCATTTTCCTAGATATTACATCCGCCTTTGATTCCGTCTCCCATCAACTCCTAGTAAACAGACTCCAAAATATCGAGATCCAAGGAACTCCTTTAAAAAGGTTTCACTCCTACGTATCAAACCACATACAACAAGTCAAAATTGGTGCCACAACATCCACAACATTCTCCCTCAGCCAAGGAGTATCACAAGGATCTTCACTCTTCTCCATCTTGTTCAAAATCTACATACAACCACTCTGTGATATCATTAAGAACGTCGGTGTCAATTACCTTATATATGCAGATGACATAATGATATTTACCCCTTTCACCACCATACTGCCAGACTACACCAAAATCTCAAACTACTTTGCTGCAAATCAGACATATTACACATCAGAAGAAACAAGAAATTCAATCCGCCAACTACAGTCATGCTACATAATAATCCAATCTCTGTCAAAACCCAAGTCAACTACTTGCGTATCACACTCAATCAAGAAATCAGCTTTCGGCCTCAAATAAGCCGCAACACCATTTCAAGCTCCGCACCTTAAAGAATCTATGCAAGCTCTTATCCCTCATGGATGTCCATACAGCCTGTCAGGCAGTAATCACACCAATATTTGATTACTGCAACTCCATCTACCACAGTCTCCCAAAGAGCTCATTATACCCTCTGCAGCTAGCACAGAACACTGTAGCAAGAATCATACTAGCAAAATCCCAACAAAATGGAAATTACACTAACCTGGTAATTGTAGTTCCTGGAGGGTCCAGTTTAGTCCTCCAACATCGGGTAGTGCCCCTCCTCCTGCAGCCGGGAGACTGGACCAATCAAATCTTCTGTAGTATATATGCAGCAGGAGCTCCCAGAAGTCCCCAGTGTACTAGTAACAAAGCATACTTAACGAAGCAACACATTAGATTAATATACAAAATGACCTAATTAAAGAACAATTTGTTCCCCCCCAAGGAATATCCAACCCCCTCCCCAAACGAGGAAGTCAGAACACTGCATTGCGCCGGCACCGACGCCTCAGGAATCAAAACACCGCTCCCCACCAGAAGTTCAGGAGCTGCCTGAACCCCCGAGACAGGGAAGAGCCTCTGCAAAAAACGCGGCTGCCACAGAGGGACCGAACGGCAAGAGGAACCGTCTTAATATCAACCGTTCGGAAAGGCGCGCCGCACCACATTAGCAGATAGTCGGGAGGGAAGGAGGACTAAACTGGACCCTCCAGGAACTACAATTACCAGGTTAGTGTAATTTCCATTTCCTGTTCGGTAATCCAGTTTAGTCCTCCAACATCGGGATGTAACAGAGCAGTTAAGACCGGGCGGGACCTTGCCATCCGGCGCGCAGAACCGCCGAACCAAAACAGGAATCCCGAGCCGCTGACACATCTAAGCGATAGTGTCTACTGAAAGCATGCAGAGACGACCAAGTGGCCGCCCTACAGATATCTGCCGGCGGAACCAGGCTATACTCCGCCCAAGAGGTCGCCTGAGCCCTAGTAGAATGAGCCCTCAGACCCTCCGGAACAGACCGCTGTTGCAACAGATACGCGGACGCGATCGCCTCTTTGAGCCATCTAGCAATGGAGGCTTTAGCCACCACTTCCCCTTTACGCGCACCCCCGAAGAGCACGAAAAGCCGGTCAGATTTCCGAAAAGACTCGGTAACCTTTAAATAACGATGGAGCGTACGACCCACATCGAGCCGGAGAAGACCTTTGTCCGTTGACCCGACAGATTGCGAAGAAAGCACTGAAAGAAACACTGCCTGATTCATGTGAAAGGGAGACACCACCTTTGGCAGAAAGGAAGGAACCGGACGGAGAACGATCCGATCCGCGGAAAAAGACAAGAAAGGCTCTCGACAGGACAATGCATGCAGATCTCAAATGCGCCGTGCCGAACAGATGGCTACAAGAAAAACCGCCTTCAGCGTGAGATCTTTCAGAGACGCCCTGCGCAGGGGCTCAAAAGGTTCACGAACCAGGGCCCTCAGAACTAAATTCAAGTCCCAAGGAGGAACGAAAACTCTGCGGGAGGGCCGCAAATGAAAAACAGCCGTAAGGAATCGGCGTACATCCGGATGAGCCCCGAGCAGACGACCCAAAACCTTGCCGCGGTAACACGAGATAGCCGCCAGCTGGACTTTTAGGGAACTAGCCGCAAGGCCCTTATCGAAACCATCCTGAAGAAAACTTAAAACGACGGGCACTGAAACCGTCACCGCCCGGACTCCCCGCCGGGAGCACCAGTCTTCAAAAATCCTCCAAATCCGAACGTAAGTAAGAGAAGTGGACGTTTTCCTCGCCCGCAGAAGGGTAGAAATCACCGCGGGGGAGTAGCCCTTCCTTTTCAGCCGAGCCCTCTCAATGGCCAAACCGTAAGCGAGAATTGATCCACTTGGGGCATCCGCAAGGGACCCTGAAGAAAAAGATCCGGTAGAGCGGGCAGGAGCCAAGGAACGCCGTCGCTCAACCGGACCAGATCGGCATACCAGGGCCTCCGGGGCCAATCCGGGGCCATCAGTAACACGCGACCCCGGTGGCTCTCGATACGTTGTACGACCCGGCCGATCAGAGCCCACGGAGGAAAGACATAAAGAAGACCGGACGTTGGCCACGGCTGAATGAGAGCGTCGAGCCCCTCGGACATGCGCTCCCTTCGCCTGCTGAAGAAGCGCCCTGTCTTGGCTGATTGAAAGGTCGCCATGAGATCCATGATGGGTGGACCCCACCGCCGGACGATTTGTGCGTAAACCTGTGGGTTTAGCTCCCATTCTCCGGGGTCCACCCGCACTCTGCTGAGAAAATCAGCCTGGACATTGTCTACGCCCGCAATGTGAGCCGCCGAGATTGCTGGAAGGCGAGTTTGCACCCAGTTAAACAAGGCCGCCGCTTCTGCCTCCAGGGCCACGCTGCCGGTACCCCCTTGGCGATTGATGTAAGCTACAGTGGACGCATTGTCCGACAGGACTCTCACCGGCCGTCCGAGAACCAGGGTCTCCAGGTCCACCAGGGCTAGCCGGACTGCCCGCAATTTGAGACGGTTGATCGACCAAGAGGCCTCCAGGGGAGACCATTCCCCCTGAGCAAAGCGGGACTCGCAGTGAGCCCCCCAGCCGGTTAAGCTCGCATCCGTCGTGAACGGAACCCACAGAGGAGGCTCCAAGGGAATCCCTCGCGACAGGTTCTCGGCGGAGAGCCACCACCGGAGGGATCGGCGAACCATCTTTGGGCAAGGCAATCTCTTGTTCAGCGAGTCGAACTGGTTGGACCCACGTCGCAGAAGAGCACTCTGCAGCGGACGCATGTGGAAGCGCGCCCAAGGCACCACCTCCAAGGTCGCCGCCATCGTGCCGAGGAGCCGCAGGTACCACCACGCCGACGGAGCTGGCATCCCCCGGAAGAGACGGACCAGAGCCCGCAACGCCAGCACGCGTCGCTCCGGAAGGCACACCAAGCCCCTTGCTGTGTCGAAGCGGACTCCCAGATACTCGAGATCCTGTGACGGAGACAGACAACTCTTGCATTCGTTCACCACCCATCCGAGGGACCGAAGGAGATCCACCACCCTGCTCGTGACTTGCACACACTCCCGACTGGACTTCGCTCGAATCAACCAGTCGTCGAGATATGGATGGACCAGGATGCCCTCCTTGCGCAACGCCGCCGCGACTACAACCATTACCTTTGTGAAGGTGCGGGGAGCCGTGGCGAGTCCGAACGGCATGGCCCGGAATTGAAAATGGCCCCACGGGAGCGCAAAGCGGAGAAACAGTTGATGGGAGGGCCGGATGGGAATGTGTAAATAGGCCTCTGTAAGATCGAGGGATGTCAAAAATTCCCCTTGACGCACCGCTACGATGACTGACCGCAGGGTCTCCATGCGAAAGTGCGGTACTCTGAGAGCGCGATTCACGCCTTTGAGATCCAAGATCGGACGAAGGGAACCGCCCTTTTTGGGAACCACAAAATAGATGGAGTAGCGACCTGTGCCTCTTTCCAAGGGCGGGACCGGAACCACGGCCCCCAGAGAGAGAAGCCGATCCAGGGTCACGCGGATGTCCCGCGCCTTTTGAGCTCCCTTGCTGGGAGACAGAACAAACGAATCCGGAAGTGGGTGCGCAAACTCTAGGGCATAACCTTCTTCTATAATCTGCAGCACCCACCGATCTGACGTAATTTGGGCCCAAGAAGGAAGAAAGTCGCGCAAACGACCCCCGATGACCGGGTCTTCCTCTAGAGCCTGCCTCGTTTCATTGTGGCTTGCGATTAAAGGAAGAGGCCGAGGAAGAGGCGGCTCTGGAGAAGCCCCTTCCCGCTCCTCTGAAACCACGAAACCCTTGATGACGGGTTCCAAAACGACCGCGCTGCGAAGTCCACAGCCGGGAAGAACGAAATCTGCGCGCATCCCGAAACTGGCCGCACGCTGAGGTGGACGACCTATTAAGCTTAGGCTTATCCTCTGGAAGCCGACCACCCTTAGACTCACCGAGATCCTTCACCAACTTATCCAGAGCCTCACCAAATAACAACCTGCCCTTAAAGGGTAGTTTACTGAGGCGAGACTTGGAAGAACCGTCGGCCGCCCAATTGCGCAACCAGATGGACCATCGTGCCGCTACCATGGAGGCCATGCTATTAGCTAGGGAGCGTATTAAATCATAACACAGATCCGCCAAGTAGGCCGATCCCGACTCCACGCGGGCAACGTCCAACAGCCCCTGTTGGTCCATACCGGACCCCGAGCGCAGGTGCTGCGACCATCGCAAACAAGCTCGAGCTACCCACGCCCCACAAATAGAAGCTTGTAACGATAAGGCGTTGGTCTCGAAGGCTTGCTTCAACAAATTATCAACCTTTTTGTCCTGAACATCCCTCAGGGCCGCGGCCCCTTCAACCGGGATGGTGGTTTTCTTAGTCACTGCCGAAACGGCAGCATCCACCCGTGGAGACTTAAACAAGTCCCTGTCCTTGTCTGCAAGGGGGTAAAGACGATTCATGGTCCGAATCCCTTTCAAAGCGGATTCCGGTTGCTCCCATTCCGCATGGATCATCTGCTCAACTACTCGGTGCACAGGCAAAACTACCTGGGCATCCCTGACCGCCTGAATGAGAGGATCCTCGAGACCCTCCTCCTCCAGCGGCCGCACCGCAGAGAGGTTAAGTGCTTGGAGAGACTCCGTGACCAAAGGTACCAGCTCGTCCCTTCGAAACACCCGAATGATGCGAGCCTGATCTTCCAGTTCTGGAAGCTCTCCGTCTTCTAACTCCTCCGCCTCAATATCCGGATCCCCCTCAGTCTCGGAATCCGGGAGGCAAAGGACGCCCTGATCCTGGTCCCCCAACCTGGGCCGCTTGACCGCGGGTTGGGAAGACCGCTGAACCCCCCCCCGCGGATGCTGGGGGGAGAGAGGCGGGCCAAGCCTCCGGCAAATGACCAGACCGGCTTAAGCGGAAGGCCTGATGCATGAGAAGAACAAAATCCGGGGAAAAGTCTATAGGCGACGCTACCACAGCCGCCTGCTGGAGCTCAGGGACCGACGTATTAGACGCCGGGCCCAGACCAGAAGGAAGGATGCTCGGTGAAGGGACACTGTCCCCCGAAAGGGAAGGGTCCCCGGGCACATGCTGTTCCTTAATTTCAATAGGCAGCTCCAGTTCTGAAGAAACTGCAGCACAGCTCTTACAGATTCCAGAGTCAGTCATTGTACCTCTGCGGGAGCCACAAATTACACACTGAGGTTTGGCAGCCATGCCCAGGCCACCTGCTCTCAGGGAAAAATAAGGCAACAGGAACAGGGAAGCCCACACCAAGGGGACTAACCTTATTCAATTCAGCACAGTATTAAATTTAAAACCTTTTTTTTTTTTTTTTACAGTAAACAAAATACTCCCCAGAATCCTAGGGGTGCCCTGAGCAAAATCGCCAGCAAAAGAAACCCCAAAAACACCAGGGGAACCCGTGCGCAAGTGTTAAAAAGTGCCCTTAAAAAGCACACTTTAGAAATCCAAAATGGCAGCCGCACTTTTTCACCCGCGGTAAAAAACGGCGCGAAAATACAAAGGTACCCAAATAATATGGAAAAGAAAGAAAACGACCCTCTAATACAGTGCAAGCGAAAAAAAGCAGGAAAAAGTGCAATTTGGAAGCCAGGGGAGCCGACAGAGCCTCTGCCCAAGCAAAGAACAGAGAGCTTAAAACAAGGAAAATTCCTACCAGCTCTGGGAACAGCAAGGAACTCAGCCCACATCTCCAAGTGACAGGCAATGTTGCAGCCGGTATGGCTCTTCCCCGATCAGTCTTGGGGAGAGCTCAACCCAGGCTTCAGAGATTCCCAGGCAGAAAGGCAGGAGCCCAAGGCAGGTCTGGCTTTCCCCAGAAAGTCTCCTGTGTCTTTTTCTTTTTTAAAGATACAGCTACCTAGCAAAAGAAATAGAATATAAAGGACCAGAAATAAACCCCAAAAGAACTAACTAACTAGTGTTGCTCCTTCAAGTGTCACTTAGCGTGCCCAGCAGGGGCACAGAAGTCCTCCAGCTGCAGGGAGACTGGACACACTGGGGACTTCTGGGAGCTCCTGCTGCATATATACTACAGAAGATTTGATTGGTCCAGTCTCCCGGCTGCAGGAGGAGGGGCACTACCCGATGTTGGAGGACTAAACTGGATTACCGAACAGGAACTTGCATTACACCTCTCCTTACGCAGCTACATTGGCTACCCATCATAATCAGGATAAAATACAAAATCCTACTCAACACTCATAAAATGTTAACCAGACAATCTGCAGAAGGCCTCGCTTCATTATTAGCGAAGAACAGCTCTGCCAGACCCAGAAAAAGCACCACAGTAAACATGTTGGAAATACCCATAGACAAACCCTCAAGCAGCCAAAGAGCCAACAACACAGCCTTCTCTCTAAACGCCCCTATACTCTGGAACTTTCTACCACCCCAAATAAGATCCATTCAACTCACCAGAGACTTCCGCAAAAACTTAGACTCTGTTGTTCCTAGAACACTATGGATCAAACACAGAATAAGGAACAGTGCTCTCAGCTACACATGCTGACACCCTGTAAATAGTTAGCTTCATTTTATGGTTGTTGTTTTACTATCTTAATGTATATTCATTGTAATGTGCACCTGTACCATTCAAGTTATGTTTTTGCACCAAGTTCTCTGTAAACAGTCTTGACTGGTAGAAAGATGATATTAAAAAAGATGTTAAATAAATAAAATAAAAATAAAATCTCTCCACCAAGGCCTGACAAACTGCAAAAATCAATTGACCAGACAGTCAGACCTCACATCACCAACTTTCCCGCTAAGCAGCTTCAAGCTGCATGGGATCCTCTGACGGCATGTCTGATTGTAGAGGATGGTGCAATGTGATCATACTTAGAACTGTAAGGGACAGGCAAGGCTTGTCCCTTGCAGTTCAAAGGGTGATCCTGTTGCACTATTTCTCACTGGCAGGAATGCAGGCAGAGGACTCCCACATAGCTCAAAGCTGCTTAGCAGGAACATTGAACATCATGATTGTTAATAACAGGAAAAAACCCTTTTCTTTCCAAAGAGAAACCCAAGTAGTTCCCCCAAAATCTATAGAGTAAAAACTTGGTTACTTCAGTCTACAAGCTGTTCATCACAATAGATGCTAATAGAATATATTATCATGTTGATTCTAATAATATTATATCATTAGAGCAAAAGGGCAATAAGAAGGGAGCATATGGAACCAAACACCAGCTAATGCTGAATAAAGCCATCATGACTAGCAATAAGAAAGGATAATTGATTATAAGAGCTTTTGATAGCATCCCACTCTCTTGGATTATAAAATGCCTTGAAATGCACAGAATAAACCCTACATTGATTGAGTATATTAAGTTCACTATGAAAATGTAGCAAACTATTCTTCATCTGTAGTATAGAGATGGCAATTTGTCATTCCTAACATCCAGATCCAGTGCGAAGTATTTCAGGAAGATATCCCGTCTCACTAATCTTGTTTTGTCTGGCAATAAACCCGCTGAGTATGCTCATTAATTCCTTGAACATAGATTTTAGCCTTAACCCTACAGATTTCAACAGGGCCATCACGACCATTAGGTGAACTAGATGGCCGCCTAGAGCGCCACTGGTCTTTGGGAGCCCTATTGCTGCTGCTTCCACCCCTCTCTGAGTCCTGCAAAACTATTTCTGTTCCACCCCCTCTAAGGCCTGATGCCAACTTCTTCTTTGCAAACAGGAAGTCAGCATCTGGGTGACTGAGAACTAGATCAAGGGCAGGCAATGGATGTGATCTACTTAGATTTCAGCAAAGCCTTTCATACTGTTCCTCAAAGGAGACTTATCAATCAACTGAGCAGCCTGGGGATAGGTCCCAAGGTGGTGAAGTGGATCAGAAATTGGTTGACTGACAGATGACAGAAGGTGATAAATGGAACTCATTCAGAAGAAAGAAAGGTGAGTAGTGGCGTGCCCCAGTGATCGGTCCTGGGACTGGTACTGTTCAATGTATTTGTGAGTGATATTGCTAGAGGAATGAAAGGAAAAGCCTGCCTTTTTGTAGATGACATGAAAATTTGCAACACAGTGGACTCTTCTGAAGGAGTGGACAACATTAAGAAAGATCTACAAAAACTGGAAGAATGGTCTAATGCTTGGCAGTTAAGATTTAATATGAAGATATGCAGTCATGCACCTGGGATGCAGAAATCCAAAGGAATTGTATGCAATAGGGGGCTAGCTGTTGGTGTGCATGGACCACACAAATGACCACTGAGTGATAGTATATGAGGAGCTCAAGGTGGTGAAACAATGTGACAAGGTGGTGTTAGTGGTGTTAAGTGCTGTTAAGTCGGTATTAACTCATGGCAACCCTCTGGATAATTGTCCTAAACTGTGCTTACTCTTCCGTAGGTGGCTCATAGTTGATAGATTGGCATCCATAGCTACTGTTATTGTATCAATCCATCTCATTGCTGGCCTTCCTCTTTTATGTTGACCTTCAACCTTGCCAAGCATGATGTCTTTCTCTAATGATTTCTTTCTTCGCATGATGTGTCCAAAGCATGACAATCGAAGTCTGGCAATCTGAGTTTCTAAAGAAAATTTAGGTTTGATCTCCTGTAGTACTGACTGTTTTGTTCTTTGGGCAGTTCATGGTATACACAATATTCTTCGTCAGTACCATAATTCAAAGGCATCAATTTTTTTTCTATCTATCTTTTTCAATGTCCAACATTCGCATAAATATCACGTTATTGAAAATATGGCTTGGACAAGTCTAATCTTTGTATGGATAGAGACATCTCTGCTCTAGAGAATTTTGTCTAGGTCCTTCATAGCCAATCTGCTAAGAGCAATGTGTCATCTGATTTCTTGACTGCTTGTTGTTTCTTTATTGATTAATACAAGCAGATTAAAGTTGCCCACAATTTCAATTTATTTTCCATCAATGATGAACTAATTGATATTGCTACTTGTCAGGATCTTTGTCCTCTACATTAAGGTGCAGGCCCATTTTAAGACTATGTTCCTTTGATCTTGAGAAGCAAATGTTTCAGATTGTCTTCACTTTCAGCTAGTATTATGGTGTCATCAGCATAGTGAAGGTTGTGATGAGTCTTCCACCAATCTTCATACCTCGATTGTCTTCATATAGTCCTGCTTCTCTGATGATTTGTTCAGCATATAAATTAAACAGGTAGGGGGAAAATATGCAGCCTTGTTGTACACCTTTGCTGATTTTAAACTGTTCTTTCTCCTTATTCTATTTGAACTGTTATTTCTTGATCAATGCAAAGGTTGTGCAAGAGAACTATCCGGTATTCTGGTATACCCATGCTTCTTAATGTGGCCCAGAGTTTCTCATGGTTTACACAGTCAAAAGCCTTGCTGTAGTCAATAAAACACACATTGATATCATCTGTGGTAGTGTGGCATGCAGTGGGAAGGGGTTTTCTTTAAAACACAGGCCAGACAGCAGTTCAGGGAAAACAAAAGCCATTTTTATTCTGTACTAGCTTGTTAAACTTCCACAAAACAAAACGTTCAGGAAAAACAAAGTCAGCTCACTTCTGTCCCAGTTTGTTAACCCCCCACAAGCTGGTTCTCCCGGCCATTCCTCTAGCCCCAGTTAAAGTTCCTACCTCAGAACTCCTTTTCATGGCTTGCCTTGGAAGGACTTCTCACTCTACGGGCCTCTCTCTCTCCTGCAGCCTGTTGGATTCTTAACCTCTCCCTGTGAGCCATACCCTCTCAGCCCTGAACTCGGCATTGCACTCTCTTAAAGGGAACTGTTGATAATCCCCTTGGAGAGAGATGGATAGCATTCTAAATATCCCATCATACATCCGCCCCCTCAGCTCAACCATGTCTCATTGAGCACCTGCATAACCCGGGACTCCCACCCGGGAAAGGAGCTCCATGTTCAGGTAAGTCTGACCAGCCCTATAGTAGGGAACTAGTAGAGTTGGAGACTCAAAAACCACCTCATAATACAGCCATTGGACTCCTTATGCTGAGCCAGCCACTTGAGGGGTTGGTGGTCCGTTATCAGCATAAACGGATGGCCAAGCAGGTAGTATTTGAAGGTTTCAAGTGCCCACTTGACAGCCAGGGCTTCCTTCTCAATCATTGCATAATGTGTCTCCCGAAGAAGCAGTTTTCTGCTGATGAATGCTATGGGATGTTCTTCACTCCTGACTTCCTGGCCAGAACGGCTCCTAGCCCCACCTCTGAGGCATCAGTTTGCACAATAAATGATAGAGAGAAATCAGAGCTAATCAGGATGGGTTCAGAGCACACAGCTTTCTTGAGAAGTTGGAAGGCCAGGTCCAAGTCCGGTGACAACTCGATCCATTCAGGAGCTCTCTTCTGGAGGAGATTAGGTAACGGCTCTACCACCCCTGCAAAATTAGGGATAAACCTGCAGTAATAGCCAATCAATCCAAGGAAGGTATGAACCTCTTTCTTTGATTTCAGGGTGGGGACCTGGGCAATGACATCCACCTTCCGTAGTTGAGGTCTTATCTGCCCATTTCCGATTAAATACCTCATGTAATGAACATCCCGACCTCCCAAAAAACATTTCTTGGGATTAGCCATCAACCCGGCCTTCTGCAGGCTGGTCAATATGGCTTGTACTTGGGCTAGATGGTGGTCCATTCTCTGCTGTAGATGATGATGTCATCAAGGTATGCAGCCACATGCTCCTTGTGCCATCTCAGTAAGACTAAACAGAGTATTGCCTGGATAAAAACTACTCAAAATAGCACCACAATATCACAAAAACATTTCTGTCGGAAACCGCCGACCTGAGATAGAGAGGGGAAGAACTCTCCACTCTGTGTCGGCAGTAACCGTTTTTTTAAATTTTTTAATTGACATAAAGTGCTTGCAAAACTAATTATAGTGAAAACCACTTATCTGAAAAATGGGCCAGCTGGGCAGCACAAACGAACACAGCGACATGCATGTTTCGAGCCTACGAGAGGCCCTGTCTCAAGCTGTTCAGATGAAAAACGCGCCCATAAAATTGCCAGCCCCATCCAGGTATATTTAAAAGGCCACGAAACGCTCTCTGATTGGCTGCAAAAGGGCATCCCCTGAAGACGTCATGACGACGTCAGCGAACTCAGTCTCACAGGTAATCGGCAAAAACAGCAAAGAATCTTGAGCATTGTCGGAATAAAAGTAAACTCTGTCCAAAAGCCGTCAATTGAAAAGTGGATGAAACACCTCACAACACTCAAAGCAAACTCCACCAGTCACATTCAAGATTTAATCCTGTAGGGAAGACAGTCCGAAGCCGGAAAATCCAGCGTTGCTCACAGCATTGAAGTCGTTGTTCCCGGTCGCCACCTCGGGGATCCAAGGGGACGAAATCAATAATTCTCCAGCGGAGGTCCTCAAAGTTGTGCTGGTGATGAATGCAATGCTCCACCAAAGGTGCTGATAAAAGTTGGCGAGCCAGACGTGAAGCATGTTCCCCTAATCTAACCCGGACCGGGCGTATGGTTCTACCTATGTAGGATAACTTACAGGGGCAGGTGATCATGTACACTACGTACGAGGATAAGCAAGTAGAAGAGCCCTTAAAATTAAAGGACTTCCCTGAATATGCATGTGTCCATTGTGATCCTTCCTCTGTTGTAGCACAAAATTTACAACGTCCGCATGGTCGATGACCATAATGATCCACTGAAATCCCCAGCGACGGCCCGGGTAGGGTCGTATGTACCAAGCGATCGCGGAGGTTTCTACCCCGTGAGTACGCCAAACGAAGGGGTTTCTGAAAACAGGGGTGAACCCGTAAAACCCCCCAATGCTTCCTCAATAAAGCTGTTATCGGAGCCGTATGTTGTGTATAGGGGAGCACTCCGGTAATAAAATCCTCCTCCGATCGTGCAGAAGTGGGATCCGGGGAATAAAAAAACCATTCCCGATGGAAAAACCGAGCTCGAACATAGGCTCGGCGAATCACGGAAGAGGGATAACCCCGTGCCAAAAGACGCTCCCGAAGGTCCCGGGCTTGAACTTTAAATGCAGCTAGCGAGGAACAAATGCGTCTCAGACGCAAAAATTGACCCACCGGAAGACCCCGTCGTAGAGAAGATGGATGATGACTATGGTAACGGAGGAGGTTGTTTCGTTGGATAGGCTTCCGAAAAAGCGTGGTAGTTAAAACCTCCCCTTGACACTGAACCAAAACATCCAAAAACTCAATCTGATTAGCATCAGCATGCATAGTGAACTGTATATCCGGGTTGATGTTGTTTAGCCATTCCACAAAAAGAATCAGCTGGTCCATAGTGGAGGCCCATAAAAGAAAAACATCATCCAGAAAACGGAGCCATAACTGGACATACTGGAATGCAGGAGCCGGATAGATGAAACGTTCCTCCAAGTCAGCCAAAAAAAGTGTGGCAATCGACGGTGCTACCGTGGCCCCCATGGCCACCCCATGGCATTGCTGATAAAACTGATCTTGGAAAACAAAATAGTTCCTGGTGAGAACCAAACGAATTAACTCCAATAGGAATGTTTTCGGAATCCTTGATGGTGCTGTAGTAAATGCAGTCTCCAGTAAAGATAAAGCCGCCTCCTGATGAATATTGGTGTAAAGGGCCACCACATCCAAAGTCACTAACAAGACCCCCGGTGCAGGTGTGACTGAGGAAAGGATGGTCAAGAAGTGCGAAGTGTCACGAAGATATGACTTGACACGTTGAGCCTCCTCCTTCAAAAATAGATCACTAAATTGAGTGTTGTGAGGTGTTTCATCCACTTTTCAATTGACGGCTTTTGGACAGAGTTTACTTTTATTCCGACAATGCTCAAGATTCTTTGCTGTTTTTGCCGATTACCTGTGAGACTGAGTTCGCTGACGTCGTCATGACGTCTTCAGGGGATGCCCTTTTGCAGCCAATCAGAGAGCGTTTCGTGGCCTTTTAAATATACCTGGATGGGGCTGGCAATTTTATGGGCGCGTTTTTCATCTGAACAGCTTGAGACAGGGCCTCTCGTAGGCTCGAAACATGCATGTCGCTGTGTTCGTTTGTGCTGCCCAGCTGGCCCATTTTTCAGATAAGTGGTTTTCACTATAATTAGTTTTGCAAGCACTTTATGTCAATTAAAAAATTTAAAAAAACGGTTACTGCCGACACAGAGTGGAGAGTTCTTCCCCTCTCTATCTCAGGTCGGCGGTTTCCGACAGAAATGTTTTTGTGATATTGTGGTGCTATTTTGAGTAGTTTTTATCCAGGCAATACTCTGTTTTGACTTTTTTGAGTGGGATTGGTCTGTGTCATCACAGCATTCATTTTTTGGGAGGTTTTTTACTTTGGTACTGACTTCCTCCGTTTTTGATATGGCTGCTGACACGTTTGCATTCACTGAAGAATATTTGAACAAACTCTGTCAGCGAAAGTCTCTGTTTGATTCTCCTGATCCGGGTTCCGATATGGACAAGCATCAAGCCTCACTTACCCAATTGAAATCCTTAAGGAAGAGGGGCATTCGGGCCCAGTTACATGGGGCGGCAATGCTCCAGTATCTGAAGACTCGTATCATTCCTCGGGGTCTCCGTATGCCTAGAGCTCCCAAGCTTTTTTCTACGGACCCTGAGTTTGTTTCTCGGTGGAACTGCATTTTAAATAAATGCAGTTTCGATTTGATAGCCCTCATTATTGATAGAACCACGGTGGAAGAATCCTCCATTTCAGAGGAAGTGGCGGAACTAAAGACTTCCCTAAAGACATCTTTGGGGGAAGAGCCTCTCTCTCTTAAGCTAGATGAGATGGATCATCAACTGCAAGGTTTTTTCGACAATTTGCGATCTTTTAAGTCCAACAAATTCCCGCGTGACAAAGGTGATTATGAGGCAGACCAGGTCTATTACTGGATGTATGAGAAGGTGAGTGAGGAACCCGCAGGTCCACCAGATTCACATTCTGATAAACGGGTAACCTTTGCTGAGTCCTCGGAGGACACGGACTCTAGTGATGGCTCTCGGGGCAGTAAGAAGTCTACTGCCGTTTCCAATTCTTCTCGGGGTTTTCGGGGGGGCCGGCGGGGAGGAGGGCGCACCCGCCGGCCCTACACCGACGATCGCTGGGAGCCCCCCAACACCAGACAACGATCCCGGCGTCAACAGCAGTCTTGAATTTGTCAGTTAAACCCTTGACAGTACAACAATTGGAAGTTTTGGATTTGGGACTTTCTTTCATTCCCACGGTACCTTATAACCCTTTTGAGATGCGGGTGGCGTTTTTCCGCAAATTGCGGATTTTGTGTCACTTTCAGGGTGGCCATACAACTGAAGGCTCGTTGGTTTTTCCCCCTTCCCGATGGGTTCCACCGGGTATCCCGGATCCGGCGGTATTAGTATACCAATCCTTAGTTTTACAGGATTTGTCGGACTGTGAAAGGTCCTTCACATCTCGGTTTTCTAATATTTCCAATATCCATCGTACAGCATTACAGGAGTTGGCAGAGGATGGCGATATGGTGATCCGGGGGGCTGACAAAGGTGGTGCGGTGGTGATTCAATCTCGGGAAGCCTATGTAAATTGTATTTTGAACCAGTTATCGGATCTTAAGTACTACAAACCTTTACTGGCTGACCCGACCCCACAGTTGCAGCTTTCAATAAGATCTTTGGTTATGGATGCTTTGAATAAGGGCTGGATTACGTCAAAGGAAGCCTCTTTCCTCCAACAACGACATCCTCGCATTCCGGTTTTTTATACCGTTCCAAAAGTGCATAAATCGGTGACTTGTCCCCCGGGACGTCCCATTGTTTCCTGCAGGGGTTCAATTTTGGAACCCTTGTCTCAATTTAGTGATCTATTTTTGAAGGAGGAGGCTCAACGTGTCAAGTCATATCTTCGTGACACTTCGCACTTCTTGACCATCCTTTCCTCAGTCACACCTGCACCGGGGGTCTTGTTAGTGACTTTGGATGTGGTGGCCCTTTACACCAATATTCATCAGGAGGCGGCTTTATCTTTACTGGAGACTGCAT
Organism: Ichthyophis bannanicus; assembly: GCA_033557465.1. NCBI lineage: Eukaryota > Metazoa > Chordata > Amphibia > Gymnophiona > Ichthyophiidae > Ichthyophis > Ichthyophis bannanicus. The sequence goes on from CM066041.1 coordinate 120,086,140, forward strand.
TTACTACAGCACCATCAAGGATTCCGAAAACATTCCTATTGGAGTTAATTCGTTTGGTTCTCACCAGGAACTATTTTGTTTTCCAAGATCAGTTTTATCAGCAATGCCATGGGGTGGCCATGGGGGCCACGGTAGCACCGTCGATTGCCACACTTTTTTTGGCTGACTTGGAGGAACGTTTCATCTATCCGGCTCCTGCATTCCAGTATGTCCAGTTATGGCTCTGTTTTCTGGATGATGTTTTTCTTTTATGGGCCTCCACTATGGACCAGCTGATTCTTTTTGTGGAATGGCTAAACAACATCAACCCGGATATACAGTTCACTATGCATGCTGATGCTAATCAGATTGAGTTTTTGGATGTTTTGGTTCAGTGTCAAGGGGAGGTTTTAACTACCACGCTTTTTCGGAAGCCTATCCAACGAAACAACCTCCTCCGTTACCATAGTCATCATCCATCTTCTCTACGACGGGGTCTTCCGGTGGGTCAATTTTTGCGTCTGAGACGCATTTGTTCCTCGCTAGCTGCATTTAAAGTTCAAGCCCGGGACCTTCGGGAGCGTCTTTTGGCACGGGGTTATCCCTCTTCCGTGATTCGCTGAGCCTATGTTCGAGCTCGGTTTTTCCATCGGGAATGGTTTTTTTATTCCCCGGATCCCACCTCTGCACGATCGGAGGAGGATTTTATTACCGGAGTGCTCCCCTATACACAACATACGGCTCCGATAACAGCTTTATTGAGGAAGCATTGGGGGGTTTTACGGGTTCACCCCTGTTTTCAGAAACCCCTTCGTTTGGCGTACTCACGGGGTAGAAACCTCCGCGATCGCTTGGTACATACGACCCTACCCGGGCCGTCGCTGGGGATTTCAGTGGATCATTATGGTCATCGACCATGCGGACGTTGTAAATTTTGTGCTACAACAGAGGAAGGATCACAATGGACACATGCATATTCGGGGAAGTCCTTTAATTTTAAGGGCTCTTCTACTTGCTTATCCTCGTACGTAGTGTACATGATCACCTGCCCCTGTAAGTTATCCTACATAGGTAGAACCATACGCCCGGTCCGGGTTAGATTAGGGGAACATGCTTCACGTCTGGCTCGCCAACTTTTATCAGCACCTTTGGTGGAGCATTGCATTCATCACCAGCACAACTTTGAGGACCTCCGCTGGAGAATTATTGATTTCGTCCCCTTGGATCCCCGAGGTGGCGACCGGGAACAACGACTTCAATGCTGTGAGCAACGCTGGATTTTCCGGCTTCGGACTGTCTTCCCTACAGGATTAAATCTTGAATGTGACTGGTGGAGTTTGCTTTGAGTGTTGTGAGGTGTTTCATCCACTTTTCAATTGACGGCTTTTGGACAGAGTTTACTTTTATTCCGACAATGCTCAAGATTCTTTGCTGTTTTTGCCGATTACCTGTGAGACTGAGTTCGCTGACGTCGTCATGACGTCTTCAGGGGATGCCCTTTTGCAGCCAATCAGAGAGCGTTTCGTGGCCTTTTAAATATACCTGGATGGGGCTGGCAATTTTATGGGCGCGTTTTTCATCTGAACAGCTTGAGACAGGGCCTCTCGTAGGCTCGAAACATGCATGTCGCTGTGTTCGTTTGTGCTGCCCAGCTGACCCATTTTTCAGATAAGTGGTTTTCACTATAATTAGTTTTGCAAGCACTTTATGTCAATTAAAAAATTTAAAAAAACGGTTACTGCCGACACAGATTGGAGAGTTCTTCCCCTCTCTATCTCAGGTCGGCGGTTTCCGACAGAAATGTTTTTGTGATATTGTGGTGCTATTTTGAGTAGTTTTTATCCAGGCAATACTCTGTTTTGACATTTTTGAGTGGGATTGGTCTGTGTCATCACAGCATTCATTTTTTGGGAGGTTTTTTACTTTGCTATCTCAGTAAGACTAGGCATTGAAACATGGAGGGAGCCCCTTGTAATCCAAAGGGCAGTACTGTAAACTGTAACAGACCTTATGGTGTGGAAAAATAAGCCTTCTCCTTGGCAACCAGAGTCAAGGGCACCTACCAGCATTTCTTGGTCGGACTGGAAAGGGGGGCTGTTACTTCTGGAGAGAAATCTGAAATTGTGAGTATATACTTCTGGGAATTTTTCTGAAAGGAATTGTTTTTCTTTTAAAGCTAATTAATCTGTGAACCCACTATTTTTTTTGTTAAATCAGTCAGGGCCTAGTAGCAACAGTTTAAGATTCAATTTAAAAACACAGAAGAGAACTTTCTGGTTACCTTTCATACCCAGTAGACAGCTGTAGTTTAAATTTCATAGTCACTCAGGGCCTAGCATCAGCAAAGTACTTTTAGTTTCAAATTAAAACACAGAAGAGAGCTTTCTGGTTAAATTTAGAATCCAGCAGAGAGCTTGTAGTTTAAATTTCATAATAGGTTAGAGCCTAGTAGCAGCAAAGAGCTATAATTTAAATCAAATCAGAATATAGCTTAGCACAAGAGGCAAAACAAGGTCAATTCTCCTTGAGCAGCATATAAAGTCTTCTAGAGACCTTTACAAAGAGGCCTTCTACCTAGTGGGCAAGCAACCTGTGAAGCTTTTTCAATAGGTGTTAACACCAGCTGGCAGTTCAAAAGGCCATTTTGAAAGACTCCTTCTATCCAAGCAAGGACTGTTAATTACCCAGGAAGTAGGTCACTGCTTACATCATCAGCACAAGCATAAATAGCTCAACCAGAGCTCTGTGACCCTGTCTTGACGGACTGGAAAGGGGGGCTGTTACTTCTGGAGAGAAATCTGAAATTGTGAGTATATACTTCTGGGAATTTTTCTGAAAGGAATTGTTTTTCTTTTAAAGCTAATTAATCTGTGAACCCACTATTTTTTTTGTTAAATCAGTCAGGGCCTAGTAGCAACAGTTTAAGATTCAATTTAAAAACACAGAAGAGAACTTTCTGGTTACCTTTCATACCCAGTAGACAGCTGTAGTTTAAATTTCATAGTCACTCAGGGCCTAGCATCAGCAAAGTACTTTTAGTTTCAAATTAAACACAGAAGAGAGCTTTCTGGTTAAATTTAGAATCCAGCAGAGAGCTTGTAGTTTAAATTTCATAATAGGTTAGAGCCTAGTAGCAGCAAAGAGCTATAATTTAAATCAAATCAGAATATAGCTTAGCACAAGAGGCAAAACAAGGTCAATTCTCCTTGAGCAGCATATAAAGTCTTCTAGAGACCTTTACAAAGAGGCCTTCTACCTAGTGGGCAAGCAACCTGTGAAGCTTTTTCAATAGGTGTTAAGACCAGCTGGCAGTTCAAAAGGCCATTTTGAAAGACTCCTTCTATCCAAGCAAGGACTGTTAATTACCCAGGAAGTAGGTCACTGCTTACATCAGCACAAGCATAAATAGCTCAACCAGAGCTCTGTGACCCTGTCTTGACGGACTGGAAAGGGGGGCTGTTACTTCTGGAGAGAAATCTGAAATTGTGAGTATATACTTCTGGGAATTTTTCTGAAAGGAATTGTTTTTCTTTTAAAGCTAATTAATCTGTGAACCCACTATTTTTTTTGTTAAATCAGTCAGGGCCTAGTAGCAACAGTTTAAGATTCAATTTAAAAACACAGAAGAGAACTTTCTGGTTACCTTTCATACCCAGTAGACAGCTGTAGTTTAAATTTCATAGTCACTCAGGGCCTAGCATCAGCAAAGTACTTTTAGTTTCAAATTAAAACACAGAAGAGAGCTTTCTGGTTAAATTTAGAATCCAGCAGAGAGCTTGTAGTTTAAATTTCATAATAGGTTAGAGCCTAGTAGCAGCAAAGAGCTATAATTTAAATCAAATCAGAATATAGTTTTCCTCAGCAGCACAGGACAAGGTACTGTGTAGCAGCCCTTTTTTAATAAGTGTTATATCCCTCCCTCCCTCCCCACACCCACCCTCCCCTGGGAATTTCACAGCTTTATAGGTACTTGCACAACTTAAAAGACAGGAGGTGCTCTCAGGTGAAGCTCATTACCCAAATCAGTCATACACCAAGGACCTGAGATTAATTAAGCTTCAGGTGAACAAGGTATATTAAACTTCTTAGGTACAGTTTTAGTGGTATAAATATCCATTGCACCCTTTAGTACATATAGAACTTAAAGATCTAAACACAAACTTAAAACTAAGATGCAGACAGCAGTCCAGCAGCGGGATGTGGGCTTTCCAGTCTTTTGCATTGAGTGTCACATGTATGATTTTCTCCCAGCTGGTGAGAGGTCTTACGTGTGCACTAGGTGCAAGGAGTTCTCTGCTCTCAGGGAACGAGTCCGTTCTCTAGAGGCTAGAGTAGCAGACTTGGAAAACATAAGACAGACAGAGAGGTACATAGACGAGACCTACAGGGATATAGTCCTGAAGTCCCACCTCCAGTCTGGCAGCATCCCTGTTGCCATGGAGGAGAGAGGTCACGTGACAGGAGAGCATCACCCTGGTGTGGCAGGAAGTGATCCTGTAACTAGGACCTGTCCTCCAGGTGATGTAAACCCCTCTCGCACCGAGGAGGTTTCTCCAGGGCCAAGTGCCCATGCGGGAAGGGTTAGGACAGCAGTTATAGTTGGTGATTCGATCATTAGGCATGTAGATAGCTGGGTGGCTGGTGGACGTGAGGATCGCCTGGTAACATGCCTGCCTGGTGCGAAGGTAGCGGACCTCACGCGCCACCTAGATAAGATCTTAGATAGTGCTGGGGAGGAGTCTGCTGTCTTGGTACATGTTGGTACCAATGACATAGGAAAATGTGGTAGGGAGGTTCTGGAAGCTAAATTTAGGCTTTTAGGTAGGAAGTTGAAATCCAGAACTTCCAGGGTAGCGTTCTCCGAAATGCTTCCCGTTCCACGCGCAGGACCCAATAGGCAGGCAGAGCTCCGGAGTCTCAATGCGTGGATGAGACAATGGTGCAGAGATGAGGGGTTCGGATTTGTTAGGAACTGGGGAACATTCTGGGGAAAGGAGGGGCTCTTCCGAAGGGATGGGCTTCACCTTAACCGGGATGGAACCAGGCTGCTGGCATTAACCTTTAAAAAGGAGATAGAGCAGCTTTTAAACTAGATAATAGGGGAAAGCCGACAGTCGCCCAAGAGCGCATGGTTCGGAAGAATGTATCCTTGAAGGATACTACAAAAAGCAGAGAGGTTCCAAAAAAGAGTAAAGTAGCCCAAATGCCCTCGAGTATGGAGCAGACAGAACTTAAAGATCCCAAATTACCCATGTCTACCAATAGCCAAATTAATATGAATAAAATACAGTCTCTAAAATGCTTGTATGCAAATGCTAGAAGTCTACAAAACAAGATGGGAGAGTTAGAATATATAGCACTAAACGAGAGGTTAGATATGATTGGAATATCAGAGACATGGTGGAAGGAGGACAACCAGTGGGACACTGTGATACCTGGGTACAAACTATATCGAAATGATAGAGCTGATCAAATTGGTGGAGGGGTTGCGCTCTATGTTAGAGAGGGCATTGAGTCAGAAAGGATTAAAGTTTTGCAAGAAACAAAATTTGCTGTAGAATCTCTATGGATTGAAATTCCATGTAAAAAGGGGAAGGCGATGGCAGTGGGGGTGTACTATCGTCCGCCTGGCCAGAATGAACAAATGGATGATGAAATGCTCAAAGAAATCAAGGAAGCTAGCAAAAGTTACAGTGCAGTAATAATAATGGGTGATTTCAATTACCCCGGCATCGACTGGGTCAGTGTCACAACAGGACATGCTAGGGAGATAAAGTTCCTAGATGAAATAAATGACTGCTTCTTGGAGCAGCTGGTTCATGAACCGACCAGAGGGGAAGCAATATTAGACCTAGTCCTTAGTGGAACACCAGATGTAGTGCAAGAGATAAGGGTGTTGGGGCCACTTGGCAATAGTGATCATAGCATGATCGCCTTTGATTTAATTAGTGGAGGAGGGATAGTAAGGAAATCCACAGTACTACCCTTTAACTTTCGAAAGGGAGACTATGATAGAATGAGGAAAACAGTTAAGAAAAAACTAAAAGGAGCAGTTGCAAAGGTTAAAGACGTACATCAAGCTTGGGTGTTGTTGAAAAATACTATCTTGGAAGCCCAGACCAGCTGTATTCCACGCTTTAAGAAAAGTGGAAGGAAGTCCAAAAAATTGCCAGCATGGTTTAAAGCTGAGGTCAGAGAGGCTGTTGTTGCCAAAAAAGCATCTTTCAAGAAATGGAAAAAAGAGCCAAATGATGAAACCTGGAAACAGCACAAGCACTGGCAAGTCAAATGCAAGGCATTGATAAGGCAGGCAAAGAGAGAATTTGAGAAGAAGCTTGCTGCGGAAGCAAAAACGCGAAATAAAGACCTTTTCAAGTACATTCGTAGCAAAAAACCCGTGAGAGAGTCAGTTGGTCCATTAGATGATAAAGGGGTTAAAGGAGCACTAAGAGGCGACAAGGCGATAGCGGAGAGACTGAATGAATTCTTTGCTTCAGTCTTTACTGAGGAAGATGTAGGGATGTTACCCATGACTGAAATGGTATTTAAAGGTGCGGAAGAATTGAAGGAAATATCGATACATCGGGAAGATGTCCTACAACTATTAGATAAACTGAAGAGTAGCAAATCACCTGGGCCGGATGGTATACATCCAAGGGTGTTGAAAGAACTGAAATTTGAGATTGCAGACCTGCTATCAGTAATCTGTGAACTATCATTAAAATCATCTCTAATACCTGAGGATTGGAGGATCGCCAATGTAACACCAATTTTTAAAAAGGGTTCGAGGGGTGATCCGGGAAACTACAGACCGGTGAGCCTGACATCAGTACCGGGAAAAATGGTAGAAACCATCATAAAGAATAAAATTACTCAGCATGTAGATAGTCATGACCTAATGGGAGACAGCCAACATGGCTTTAGACAAGGAAGATCTTGTCTTACTAATCTGTTATGTTTTTTTGAAGGAGTGAATAAACAGGTGGACAAAGGTGAGTCGGTTGATATTGTGTATCTGGACTTTCAGAAAGCCTTTGACAAGGTCCCTCATGAGAGACTTTTGGCAAAACTAAAGAGTCATGGGATAGGAGGCAGTGTACTACTGTGGATCAGGAACTGGTTAAAAGATAGAAAGCAGAGGGTAGGGCTAAATGGCCAATTTTCCCAATGGAGAAAGGTGAATAGTGGTGTACCCCAGGGATCTGTGCTGGGTCCGCTGCTTTTTGACATATTCATAAATGACCTGGAAAGTGGAATAACGAGTGAGGTTATCAAATTTGCTGATGACACAAAACTATTTAAAGTTGTTAAAACCCAGGAGGATTGTGGAAAATTGCAAGAGGATCTTGATAAATTGGAAGACTGGGCATCAAAATGGCAGATGAAATTTAATGTGGAGAAGTGCAAGGTTATGCACCTAGGGAAGAACAACCCAAACTATGGTTACACGATGCAAGGTTCCACATTAGGAACCACCACCCAAGAAAAAGATTTAGGCGTCCTTGTGGATACCATGTTAAAACCCTCGGCCCAGTGTGCAGCGGCGGCCAAGAGAGCAAATAGAATGCTAGGTATGATAAGGAAAGGAATGGAAAATAAAACAAAAGATATTATAATGCCTCTATATCGTTCCATGGTGAGACCGCACCTTGAATATTGTGTGCAATTCTGGTCGCCATATCTTAAAAAGGATATAGCAATTTTAGAAAAGGTTCAGAGAAGAGCCACCAAAATGGTAAAGGGGATGGAAGGCTACTCCTATGAAGAAAGGCTAAAAAGGTTGGGGCTCTTTAACCTGGAAAAGAGACGGCTGAGGGGAGATATGATAGAAGTCTATAAATTAATGAACGGAGTGGAACGGGTAAACGTAGATCGATTGTTTACCTTATCAGAATATAGAAAGACTAGGGGACATGCAATGAAGCTACAGGGTAAACTATTTAAGACTAATAAAAGAAAATATTTTTTCACTCAACGTGTAATCAAACTCTGGAATTTGTTACCGGAGGATGTAGTAAAGGCTGTTAGTGTAGCTGGGTTTAAAAAAGGTTTGGACAAGTTCCTGGAGGAAAGGTCCATAAACCATTATTAAGAAGGGACCCAGGATATCAATGCTTGAACCAATACAAGCATTGTGGAACCTGTGTCCCTTGGGGAAACTGCTAGGTACGTATGACCTAGATTGGCCACTGTTGGAAACAGAATACTGGGCTTGATGGACCTTGGTCTGACCCAGTATGGCATATCTTATGTTCTTATGTTCTTATGCTCCACCAAATCACTCAATTAGGTTTAAAAGAAAAAAAAGTGGACAAGCTGCTGCTGCTGCTGTCCTGTCTGCCCCTCGGCAGTAGCAGAATCAATCCCTCCGCCCCTGCCTCTGCTGCACCAGATTGGAGGACTCTAGGGAGCAGTGGGGAGCTAAGTTGGTCGGAAGTAAAGGAAATTTGAAAATCGCAGAGGTTTCAAGTCTCCATCAGCTTGTAAGCCCCTGCCAGTTCCGCCCCTTTTCTGATGTGAATAGCATCATCAGAGGGGGTGGGATCCATCAGGCAAGACCGTCAGATGCTTGAAACCTCTGCACTTTTCAAATTTCCTTTACTTCTGGCCAACTTGATAGCTCCCAGCAGCTGCCCTAGTGTCCTCTGATTTGGGCAGTGGCAGGAGGGGGGTGGCCGAGGGGTTGATTCTGCTGCTGCTGAGAGGCAGCCATGGCTGCAGCTTGTCCAGGATAACATGGGAGGAGAGGATAGGGGAGGCAGGAGAACAAATGCTGGACAATGGAGAGAGGGGGAGGAAAGAAAACAAATGTTGGACAATGGGGGGGGGGGGGGGGAGATGGAAGTCAAATCCTGAACAGCAGGGAGGCTGGAAGACAAATGTTGGACAACGAGGGAGGGGAGCAGGAAGACAAATGTTGGACAACAGAGGGGAGAAGGGAGACAAATGCTGGACAACCTGGGGGAGGGACAGGAGGATAAATGCTGGACAAGAGTGGGGAAAGAGAGGAGGACAAATGCTGGAAAATGACAGGGGGGCAAGAGGATAAATGCTGGACAACAGGAGGGAGAGACAGGAGGGCAAATGCTGGAAAAGGGGAGAGGCAGGAGGATAAATGCTGGACAACAGAGGGGGGACTGGAGGACAAATGCTGGACAACAGGGGGGAAGGACAAGAGGACAAATGCTGGGCAACAAGGGGTGGCAAAGCATGAAGACAAATGTTGCTCCAGTGCTGGCACTACCCAGATGTCAGGAGGGTTCTATCACTAACCACCTGCCCCCTACTCCCCCTCCATAGAGCATCATCAGCCCAGTGGAGAGCATGCCACCAGGACTTACTGCTCCCGTGGGCAGAAGGCTGTGAGAGGCCGCAGTCACTTCTCACAGTCTTGTGTCCCACGGGCAAGCTGTCTACTAGGCCGCCAGCGCTCTGCAGGCCATCCTGAATGGGAAGTGGAGGTGGGCGGCCAGGGATGGGGCCTTCCTGACATCTGCTCCTGCGGACAGGCTCTGTTTCTCTGGGCCGCAGTCATGGTTTGCACAGCCCCTGCCCACAGGACATGCTGCTCCCGCAGGCCGAAGGGTGTGGAAGGCAGTGATCGTGGCCCAGAGAAGCAGAGCCTGCCCACGGGAGCAACATGTCCCACGGGCAGGGGCTGTGCAAGGCCAATTGTGCCCTGCCTCTCTGGGCTGGGATCACTGCTTGCACAGCCCTGCCTGTGGGACGTGCTGCTCCGTGGGCAGGCTCTACCCCTTGTACATACATGGTGGGGGGGGGGAAGAGGGGGCATTGGGAGGTGGACATGGATGGGCACAGGAGTCAGAAAGGAGATGCTGGGTGCAGGAGGGGGGAATAGGGAGGCAGCGGGGATAAGATTGAGGTGGGGGGGGGGGGGGCTAGGGAAATAGAGATACTGGACCTGGAAAGGGACATAGTGAGAAGCAAGGAGGGGAGATGGAGTGGTGATGTTGGCCAGGGAGTTATAGGAAGACTATGGGAAAATGCTGGACTTAAGGAGGGAGCAGACAGAGGGGAGATGCTGGACACAGGGTAACGGGGAGAAGGAAGTGCAGGACATGGGGTAATAGGGAGAGAGATGGGGGAAGATGGACATGGGGTAAATAAGTTGAGAAAGAGCCAGAAATTGCATGTGTATGTTTGGAAGCCACCTAGAATTTTAGATGGGTGGCATATACATTTTAAAATAACGTAAACTAAATTTATGCCGCAATAAATCTCTATACTTGGTAGTGCATAAGCCTCATGCCACCCCTGGGGGGAAGCAGATGGGGGGGGCACTGTGAGGTGGAGGAAAGCGGATTGGAACCAGCATAATCAGAGAATAAAATGGTCAGAGAACAAAGGTAGAAGAAAATTTGATTTTCAATTTAATGATCGGACTTGGTGCTGTCTTTATATTTTATAAAGTACAGGGAACTGCATGTCTTTCTATTTCTCTGGTGTTGCATTGTATGCAGAATCTGACTTCTTGGGGTTGCAGTTTAATTTTATCTACATATATTTATTTTTAGGTTATGGCCACTTATTCTGCACTTGGTGAAGTCTGTGTTCTGAGTTTGTGGCCAAGGCCAGGTGTTCTGTTAACATGGAGTTTGTACGCAGGGATATGTACTGTAGTAATCTGAATTGTTCAGCTTTTCAAATAGGCGTTTGGATGTTCCAGGGCCCACTGCAGTATTTACAGTGCTGCTTTTTTTGGTAGACTCCTTATGTGAGTTTTGGAAGTTGGTGCTGATGTGGTATGGTATGGTAGACTTGCTCTACAGATCCTCAGTGACTTTGTTGTAGGGTTTTGTATTAGTTCACAATATGCCTGGTAGTGGAGAATGTTTGTTATCATTAGTGAGATGATCAGAATCAGATTTTTTTTAAGATATTGAATTCTGTGGATAAATGTTCTGCTCCCATTGTTGAGGGAGAGAGTTCTGTGAATGCAAAATATATGTTCAAAAAGAAAAAGCAAGAACAATAATGTTTTATAACAAAATAAAAATGAGTTACAATTTGGTGTTATAAACTGTGCTGTGGTTCTCGCTCTTTCTTTTAGTTCCTTGGTGTGTGAACATCTTGCATTTTCTGCACATTATCTAATTGGCTTTTTTGGTTTGGTTCAGTCCCTGACTGGAGTTTAGATAGAGCCTCCCCCCCTGCTCTGGGGGGGAGGCATCTCATCCCTCGCCTCAGGCAACAGATTGCCTTGAGCCTCCCCTGCACAGAACAGATAGCAGTTCAGGGAAAGCAAAGGCAGCTTACTTCTGTCCCAGCTTGTTAAACCTCTACAAGTTGGTTCTCCCAGCCCTTCCTCCAGCCCTAGTTAAAGCTCCTACTTTAGAACTCCTTTTCATGGCTTGCCTTGAAAGGACTTCCCAGTCCATGGACCTCTCTCCCTCCTGCAGCCTGCTGGGTTCTAAGCTTCTCCTAGTGAGCCATGCCCTCCCAGCCCTGAACTCTGGTCACAGACTCTTTTAAAGGAGAATGCTGATAATCCCCTTGGCAAGTGATGGATAACGTTCTATATACCCCATCACAATATCCTTTTGGTATTCATTTGTCTTTTTAAGGATCTATCTCACATCCTTGATGATGTCTCTTGTTCCTCACCCTTTCCTGAATCCCACTTGCACTTTAGGCAGTTCTCGTTCCAGGTATGGTTGTATTCTTTGCTGAATGATCTTGAGTAGAATCTTGCTGGCATGTGGAATCGTAGCAATTGTGTGATAACTTCCATGTAGAATCACTCTCCTTCAGTATTTGTATAAACACAGATCTTTACCAGTCAGTTGGCCATGATGTTGTCTTCCAGATTTCCTGACAGAGCCTTGTAAGTATGCTAACAGCTGCATCTGCTTGCTGTAATACTTCATTGGGAATGCCATCACCGCTTGGTGCTTTATTCTTTGATAATCCTTTCAATGCTTCTTCAACTTCTTCTTTCATCACCAATGGTTCATGATCATAAGGTACAGGTTGAAATGGCTGTTGGTCCACTTGATCTTTATTCTTTCCACCTTTTCTTGATCTTCTCAGCATCATTCAACATGGATCCTTGAGCATCTTGTAACACTCCAATTTGAGGCTGGAATTTTCTTTTTAACTCTCATAGTTTTAGGAAAGCTGATCATGTTCTTCCTCTAATAGTTTCTGATTCTATTTCCTTCATGTGTCATTGTAGTACTTCTCCTTGTCTTGTCTTGCTGCACATTGGAAATCTCTGAGTTCTGTGATTGCCTCTCTTTCTTCTCTGGCTTTAGCTTCTCTGTGTTTCTGGGCAATTTTCAGAGTTTCTTTGATCATCCATTTTGGCCATTTTTGCTTTTTCACCTTTTGTAGAGGCTTCTCACTTTCTTCAAGCACAACTTTCTTGAAGTCATCCCATAACTCTTCTGGTGCTCTGTCATTTGTATCCAAAGCAGCAAACTGATTTTGCAGGCAGTCTTTAAATTCCAGTGGTATATTCTCAAGGTCATATTTTGCGACATTCATGAATAGCTTGCTTTTTTTCAGCTGTAGCTTGAGTTTGCATACTTGTAGTTGATGATCTGTATTACAGTCAGTTCCAGGTTTTGTCTTTCTTGATGTTATTGAGCTTTTTCATTGTTAACTTCCACAGATGTAGTCAATTAAATTTTTGTACAATCCATTGGATGAAGTTTGTATACAATCACCGCTTGTGTTGCTGGAAGAAGTTGTTGGTCTTGCAGAATTCTATCAATCTTTCTCCAGCTTCATTTCTGCTGACAAGTTCATATTTTCTAATCACTTTGCCTTCTTCATTGTTGCCAGCTTTTGCATTCCAGTCACCCATGATTATCAGGATATCCTGTTTGCATGTTCTGTCAAGTTCAGCTTGTACTTGTTCATAGAACTCATCCATCTTGAATGTTTACACAGTCAAAAGCCTTGCTGTAGTCAATAAAACACATATAGATATCCTTGTCTTTTCAAGGATCCATCTCACATCCGCAATAGCCAAAACCAGAAGGATGCTGGGTTGCATACAGAGAGGAATAACCAGCAGAAAGGAGAAGGTATTAATATCCCTGTACAAGTCGTTGGTGAGGCCTCATTTGGAGTACTGTGTTCAATTTTGGAGCCCATATCTCACAAAGGATATAAAAAGACTTGAAACGGTTCAGAGGAAGGCGACCAAAGTGATTTGGAACCAGCACCAGAAGATGTATGAGAAGAGACTTGAAGACCTAAATATGTCCACTCTAGAGGAGAGGAGGGACAGGGGAGAGATGATTCAGACCTTTAAATATTTTAATGAACAAACAAACCTTTTTCATCGAAAGGGAAGCTGTAAAACTAGAGGGCATAAAATGAAGCTGCAAGGAGATAAGCTTAGAAGAACATCAAGACATACGTTTTCACTGAAAGGGTGGTGGATGCTTGGAATGCCTTCCCGATGGAGGAGGTGGGGGCAAATATAGTGACAGAATTTAAAAATGTCATGGGACAGACACAGTGGATCCCTTTATAATAAGAGGAGAAAATCTAAATAAACATAAATATCTTTTATAATTCAACAAATAGAGGGGGGTGACATGCATGGAGCAGTGGGTACAACCCTAAATAAAAGCATAGAGGAGGGTGAACTGCATAGACTGATGGGTACAACTACTCTAGCCATCTTACTGGGTAGACTAGATGGACCATACTGGTCTTTATTTGCTGACATATACTATGTATGTTACTATGCCTCAGCAGGTGCAGGAGTCAAACAGCCTTGCAGCGCAGGAGGTTGATGGTAAGCACTGCAAGTCAGGTCCCAGAGAGGGGTAACACGGGTGGCAATGGGGGCCAGGGAGAGGGTGGGAGCAGAAGTAAGAGTCAGGTGGGCAGAATGGGATGAGGCTCACCTAGAGCACCTCATCTCCTTGTGTTGGCCCTTGATACTAATAATTTTCAGGTAACATGACGCCTACTGTTTGTAGATGATTCAAAGCTTTATAGTTTCAGTGATCAAATTAGGAAACATAGTAACCAGCATGGCCCATCTTATCTGCCCAGCAAGGTATTTGGGTTGTAACTGCTACTCCGTGCAGGTTACTCCCCATCTATGCTTTTTACTTTGAGTTGTAACTGTCACTCTTGACAGCTACCCCTGCTTTACTTTTTTGCAGTGTGAAAGAAAGTGATTTAAGTTTTGCCTGAGCAGGAATGTTCCTTTTCCTATATAGGGACCCTCTGTAATTATGTCAAGTCTTGTTGAATTCTGCCACTACAAGAAGTAAAAAAAAATTCCCAGATGAAAGCAGGATGACACTTGGCCTGGACAAATGTGCAAAGACCATCTTCCTTAAAAGAAAATTGATGAAAATCGAAACTCTTACTGATCACAATGGCATAAAGGAACTTAAACAGGAAGGTCTATATAAATATCTAGGAGTAAAGAATGGAGAAATAACTCAGCATATATTATTGAGAGAAAAGGTCATCAAAGAATATTACAGAAGATTAAAATTAATTTTGAAAAGTAGTTTAACAATATAAAATAAGATACAAGCCATTAATCAGCTAACAATTCCTATGCTCTTCTATAGTTTTGGAATTGAAAAACCGAATGTATGAACAGGAAAACTCCTCCATGCTCATGAAGCGATCTATAAGAATCAGTTTATGTGAGATTGTGCATTCCAAGAGCTGAAGGAGGAATGGGTCTCATAGAAATAGATTATACATATAAAGCTACTATTTTGGGATTTAGCAAATACCTTTTCAGTTATATTAAGTATGTCCCAGTCCCCAAAGGGCTTACAATCTAAGTTCTGTACCTGAGACTATGGAGAGTTAAGTGACTTGACAAAGGTCACAAAGAGCATACATGGGATTTGAACCCCTCTGCTCTAATTAGTAGGCTATTCCTTCACTCCTCTACTCTCTACTATCATAGGTCTCCATGTCCACTTAGCAGCAATAACAGGTCCAAATGCCAAAAGGTATTGCAATATAAAGGTAAACATCTAGAAGTGGTCTTTATCCTTAAATTTGGACAAGTATTTCAACGAAAAAGATGGAAGAGTGAGAATCCACCAGTACAGGTAGGGAAGGAAGCAACAAAATATGTAAAACAAGAGAAAAAAACTCATTAAAGTATTATTTTATTTATTTTTATTAAATATTTCTTATATACCGCCTTTCATAATATCAAGGCGGTTTATTATGTCAGCAAACAAAAAAAAAACAAATAGCAAATACCCTAATTCAGTGGGAAATACAAAGTATTATTCCAGGAACCATATATTAATCAAAACCAGACACATGAATGATTAAGGAAAGCTGAACCTAAACCTAAGGATGAGAGATTAATACTTAGTCCTAGACGGTGAATTATGGATGAGATGATCCACAGCATGCAAGAAAAAACCTGGTAAAATAGGAGAATGTTTATTTATTTATTTATCTATTTCTTTTATAACGCCCCTTCCAGAGATCAAGGGCGGTTTACATGTAACAGCTAACAATTTTGTATACTTAAGTATACTTTACATAGAACGGTGTTTGTAACTATGTACAGGTAACATTACAAAGAACAGTATCAAAACTGATGTAGATTCTGTAAGGGTGAGCTAGAAACAGCCACTCATTTTGTAGCTGGCCGATGGAAGAAAACTTTCTATACAGAAAGGCACAATAAGGTAGCAGGTCTCATCCTTTGGAAAGGGGCAAACGCTTTAACACTGCTCAACTAGAAATGCACTGGGATCATGACCCTTAGAAAGTTGTGGAGAACAAAAAGGCCGTGATCACCTGGGACATTCCCATTCCATCCGATAAGCTCCATGTAAGAAAACCAGACATAGGGGTAAAGGAGAAAAACATGAGAATGACATAAGAGCAGTGTCAGTGCCAAGTGATTATTCTGTGCACTGTGCAGAGAGAGAGAGAGAGAAGATTTTCAAGTACCAAGAAATGAGAACAAAGGCCATGGCAGAAAGATACAGAAATATTTACCATCGTGCTGGGTGTGACAGGCCTCATTAGAAGCAATTTCCAATCACACCTCGATAAGTTGTCTTAAACATCTTACATCTTATGAATTCCAGATGGAAGCTCTATTTGGCACGATGCAAGTACTTACAGCATGTGTAGCAGTAAATATGAGAGATAGGGATTATATTCTGCATACCCTAGTTTAGGAGTAAGGTTCATTACTGTCATGGGATGAGCAAAATCAACCCATTTGGAAACATTGCACGCTTCCTAATCAAATTTTACATTCATACCCTGCCTTTTCAGTGCTATAAGACTGCCAAAATGATCTTACAG
The DNA here is from genome assembly GCA_033557465.1 of Ichthyophis bannanicus. NCBI lineage: Eukaryota > Metazoa > Chordata > Amphibia > Gymnophiona > Ichthyophiidae > Ichthyophis > Ichthyophis bannanicus. Next base: position 120,102,415 of record CM066041.1, read on the forward strand.
CATGTTATAACACAATTAATAATTCCAAAAATTAAATACAGTACCTTAAATCAGCCTGCAAATATGATTTAAATACAATTCATAAAAAAACAAATATAAATGATTCCAAAACAATTCATAATTCAACACATAAGTTTAACGAACAATCCCTTCAACTAAATCTCATGCTCTTCTCTCACTAGGGAATATTTAAAATTTATAACCATTACATTAAAAATGAATTATAATAGACAAAAGTTTAAATATGTCTGAGATGAGCAAACATATCCAACAAGACCCCTAATGTACAGGAAACCCCATCTCACAATTCTGCCTGTTTAAAGGGACGGTGCAAAATGGCCCAATTATCTCTTAGTTGCTCCCTGACAAGCTCTCCAAAGGGCAAGCTTCTTTGGGATGCCCCTTCAGAGACATCTCACTCCTGCTGCAGGACATCTTTTCAAGATGTGCCAGTTAGTCCTTGAAGGAACAGTCCTGGAACATTTTTCTGGGGAGACCACGGAGGCAGCAGATCATCTCCAGCTGGGCTTTGAATCTGCATCCAGCGGAGTTTCTCTGCCTCCTCCGCCCTACACTAGCTCCAACCACACACATTTGGAGAATGGATGGTTTTGTGTTTGTGCAAAAGAAATGGGATGACTAATAACAGAAGGCATGGTTACTAAGGTGCACGCCGGCAGCATGTGATTGTGCCACCAAATTAGTGCAGAGACCTGTGCTACTATTTATGGGCATGTGTGCCTGTCCCTTTGCAGCAAGGTGTAGCACCACACTAATTGGCACACAGGTGTGCTTAATGTCACCCACTGAGGTGATGTTAAGTGCACCTGCGCGAATGGCAACCGGCGCTGCTAGCGCATGCCAAAATGCTCGACCTAACTGCAATGAGCCATCAACACCCATGTTACACTTCTAACCTGCCCAGTCACATGCTGTCTGGTTAAAGCCGCATGCTGTTGGTGCAGAGCCCTTAGTGCCTGTCAAATCCTGCCCCTACTGGTTAGTGCACCTCAGTAAACATTCCCTTGCTGTAGGTAGCAAGCTGCCATTTAGTTTAATACAGCAGTTTCTACCACTTCTGGCTTCCTGTAAGGCTGGTGCAGGAGTATATGCTCGCAAGGCAAGCTTTCAGTTTTGCACCCCCCCCTCCCCTGCACCAAGATTTTATAATGAAATTCATCAGTAACGATCATCTCAACTCCATCCCTCCCAGAACAAGATGCACAACTTGACATCAAACTTTTAAATATGAAATTTTTGTATTGTGAATCTATATCAGGGTCATGCTAAGGGCTGCGCGAGTGGTGTGGCTGCACAGAGCGCAAGTATAGAAGGGGCGCCGATATCATCACTGGGCCTCTAGAAAGCTCCATGTCCAGCAGCCTGGATAAGAGAGCTCAGATGTGAAGTAAGCTTCTTCATACATAAAATCCTAGATCAATCCTTTCCATCTGGAACCTTTCCTCGGAGACTAAAACAAACCTCCCTTAGACCATTACTGAAGAACAATAAACTAGACCCTCTAAGAGTAGAATCATACAGGCCAATATCCAGCATCCCACTATTAGCCAAAATAATCAAAAAAGTAGTCCAACGTCAAATACAACAACATATAGACACCGAAGCTCCACTTGATCTGGCCCAACATGGCTTTAGGGAAGCTCATGGAGTAGAAACCCTCCTCATCACTCTCTTCAATACATTAATCACTGGAATAGACAATATCCGGCAAGGATTCATCCTTATATTCATGGACATCTCGGCTGCGTTCGACTCAGTCAGTCATCAAATACTTCTCGATCGCCTTAATGAAAAAGGAATACATGGCTCCGCATTGAACTGGTGTAAATCCTATTTATCTAACCGATGGCAACAGGTAAAGATTGACGAAAAAACATCAGACCCATTCCTGCAAGATCAAGGAGTACTGCAAGGCTCCTCTCTTTCAGCATTAATGTTTAACATTTATATGCAACCTATCTGTGACCTCATCCGTTCTTTTAAAGTTACCTGCTTAGCCTATGCAGACGATGTTCTCCTATACATGCCATTCTCCATCAACCATCCTGATTTCACTCCACTGATACAATGCTTCCAAGCAGTAGAAGACTGGCTCCTCACACAGAATCTAAGAATCAACCACAGTAAGACCGATGTTATGTTTATCACAAAGAACAAAACTTCACACCCCCTACTACATTAAAGATAAAGGACAAGGAATTGACAGTAAAACCTACTATACGATACCTAGGCATCAACCTTGACCAGCGTCTCAAAATGAAAACTCACATAAAAAATATAACGAAACTAATATACCACAAGATACGCACACTACGCCACATATGACCTCTACTAGAACCTACAGATTTCAGAACCATCTTCCAAGCCTTAGTGATGCCACATCTAGATTTTGCAAATGCAATCTTATACGGGCTCCCTCAATCTACTTTAAATCCTCTCCAATTAGCGATGAATACCGCCGCCAGAGTGCTTGAAGGAATATCAAAGTCAGACCACATAACTCCAATCCTGATAAAACTCCACTGGCTACCAACCAATGCAAGAATCCAATACAAAATCATAATCACCATCTTCAAAGCCTTAAACAACCAAGCACCCTCAACCATCACTAACCTACTACACACCCAAGCCCTCAACAGAGCCAGAAGAACATCAGCAATAAATACCCTAATCGTCCCGAAAATAACAGTCAAATACACCAAGGAAACATCTAAAAGAGCCTTCAGCATTCATGCCCCAGTAGCATGGAATACCCTCCCACCAGAATTGAGAGCCATAACCAGTCTAACACAATTCAGGAAAAGTCTTAAGCACTACCTATTCCTAAGTTATTTTCCAGTATAAACCTTCCCAAGAGAAATAGTCACACCATGTTCAGTTCTAGTGAATTTTGACTGCGTTTAATGTATATAGTTTATTGTATATGATTTATATAGACTACCTTGTTTCTTCCAAGTTTTTAAATCCCTGTTACTTGTAAAATGCACTACAGTTATCCTGTATGTATATGTTTTTGTTCCATGTGAACCGCGCTGCTGACAATAGTGCGGTATATAAGAAATATTAAATAAATAAAATATTAAATATTAAATAAATATGGCTGGGGGAATTGGGGCACCAGGTTTATGAGTTGAACGGGGCATGTTCCTAGCTCGGCACAGTCCTGATCTATACATAACAAGAGTCAATGCCATGGAGCTGGACTGATATAACACTGGTCAGATACAGTCTACATGATCTCTCCCTCAGCCGTCTCTTTTCCATGTTGAAGAGCCCTAACCTTTTAAGCATTTCTCATCCCCTCCCCTTTTCAGGTGTCCAGCTGTGCTCTTCCTGCTGTTGCGTCCTCAGCAGCCCTAAAGCCGCCACTGCCTCTACCACCCTCCATCAGACCAACTCTAAGGGGCCCTTTTACTAAGGATTATGGTGCATTAACTTCATTAATGTGCATTAGGTGCCATTGTGCCCATAGAAATAAAAGGGCTGTGGGCACTTAATGCGCGTTAACTTTATTAACGCGTGTTAAAACCTTTAGTTAAAATGCCCCTAAAACTTAGTAAAAGCAGCTGTAGCTAGGCCTTGAGCAGACATGTATGCTCAAGGCAGGCCGAATTTATTTGTTGTTTATTTATTTATTTAGCTTTTTTTTAATATATCGCCTTTCAGTTTTATCAAGGCGGTTTACATTGAACTCAACAATAATTTTACATGGAACAGCTAAACACAACAATTTTGCATGGAACTAACAATACTATTGTATATAGCACAATTTAAACTGTGTAACCTTTTAATAACAACTATTTACAATATAGTTTTAGGACCCAGTTTAGTGTAGCATATGATAATGTGGACAGGGTGACTGGCAGGAGTTTTTGAGGGTTAAGGCTGTGTGCTTAGTGTGGGGTCCAAGTATTCCGTGAACAGGTATGTTTTTAGTTGTTTTCGGAAGTCAGTGGTGTCCATAGTTGCTCTTAATTAGTGTGGGACTAAGTTCCAGAGGGATGGGTTGTAGTATTCAAACACTCTTTGGAGTGATGTTTGGGTGGAGCTGGCCTTGATAGTTGTTGTTACTCCTCTGAACTTTGTGTTTGGGGAAGGGCAGGACATGCTAGGCCTTGAACACGCTCGCTTGCGTAAGGCCTCACAGTGACCGCTTTTACTATGTTTTAGCAGCCTGATAGAGGACAGAGACCACCGACGCAGATTGGTTTTAGGGCTGCTAAGGACTGCTGTGCTGATAGCATCCTAGGGAGATGCCTAGTCTGCCTAGTGAAAGGGCCGGCCCTAGGACTCTCCACTTCCCTGAGACGTAGCCATCCTTTTTGTGAAACTGGTCTAAAAGCATGCTTTCATGCACCATTTTTCAAAATCATTCAGTTAATGAACTGTTTTGCAACTGCAGCTCATTTGTGATTTTTAATAAATTTTTGCAGTCTATGCAAACATTTACTAAAGAAGAGGGACTAAAATGTGTGAATTTTTTTGCAACTAGGACTTTGTGCATTAAAATGCATGGAAACTACAAACTTGTGCCACTTTTGTGTATTGTTTGCATGAAACCACACTCGTGAAAATGTTTTGAAAGTTACATTGGCCTCTAAACTTGCAGTTGCCATGGGTGTGAGTACAGAAACGTTAATCAGCGGACCTGACAAATATGAATGATCCTCTCCTCTCAGGTCCCTGTACATGGGGTCGATGGCAAGAGTGATTTAGAAAAATAAGACCTTGATGTTGCCCTGTGTTTCCTCTTCCTGCCCTCTCAGTTGGCTGGTTTTATACACGCTGTTCTTACACAGGAAAATGGAACATGAAGCTCAGACAATAGCTGTGATCAGACAATAGGATGGTAATTGTGTTGTGATAGCAGCTAAGTACCTAATGGTACAAGCGCTGTGGAAGAACACGTCGTCAGCAGAGCGTCTCATTTTCAATGACCATGAACAGAGTGGGTGAAACTAACTAAATAAATACAAAGAAGCAATGAAAGGTACACACTTGAACTGGAAAGCAGGACAGCTAATACCAATAAGGGAAGAAGCAACCACATGCCAGCAATGGGAAAGTTTCAATTTTTCAAAGTGATGTGTTGTTTTTTTCTTCAGTACTGGCTCTCCCAAAGAGAAACTATTGTTAGAAACCCTCCGTAGCGGCTGGCTAAGCAGGTTTGATCTTGGCAATGAGTTCTCCACTCACCGAATTAGCAGGGCCTGCTATGGAAGCAGCATTCACAGGCCCCATGGGAGCAATCATGATTGTCATTCAGTGGTGACACCTAGTGGCTAGATTTAGGGCCAAGGATTACAAGGTCCCAAAGGATGCCTTGGTGCCTGGTCCCTGGCTAAAGACTGTCGGTACAAAAAACAGACTAGGTACATTGGTGGTAGGGTTTGCAACTCACCCCCGGTCAAATGAACGGATTAATCCAGTATTCCACCAATTGCATGGAACTGTAATTCTGATTGTTTCATTGATTTCCCTTTGATAATCAGAATTCTAATCCCATGCATACAAAACCCGGGTTGTGTCAGCCTGTTCAGTTGACCTGGGGTGAGTTGGCAACTCTGGTTGGGGGAAGGATATAAAATAGGGAAAAATCCTGGGGTAGCCGAGAATGAAGGCTCATGATGCCAGATCCCAGGAGCTGGAGGGGAACTGCAGATCTAAAGCAGTCATCCATGGCCTGCAGGGGGCACAGTCTGCCTGAGTTGCTGTTCCAGACGGGGAGGTGCCAGGACGGCTTTTATTTGAAAGCTGTGGCAATGTTTGAAGGTGTGGGATGAAGGAAAAGGTCAGTGAAGTTCCCACTCTATTCTTCTTTCATATTGAAAGTGACTGTGAGTTCTTTTTCTCAGTGTGGAACCAGGGTACGGCCTCTGTTTCTTGCTGGGCAGACAAATCGATATCAGTTTGAAAGGAGAGGTATATTAGATATTTAGGTCTTGCCACATTAATACTGACACATAAAAATCAACAAATAGTCGTCTCACTCAGTGCATACTTTCACCTTCAGGAGAACACCGGGGTTCCTCTTATTTAAGCAACTATCTCGCCCTCCTTGCAGATTCCCAGGAGACAGGCATGTCCTCTTGCAGAAGAGGCAGCTTTCACAGCCCCTTGGGCACCAGACGTCATGCCATTGCACCATGACAACAGCGAGCTGATGAACCAAAGATCAAGCAGTGAGCCAACCTCTACCAGAGGTTCCCCAACCAGTACTTCGGACACACTTAGCCAGTCAGGTTTTCAGGATAGCCACAATGAATATGCATGAGAGAGATCTGTATGCACTTGCCTCCATTACATGCAAATCTGGCTCATGCATATTCATTGTGGTCATCCTGAAAACCTGACTGGCTAGGCAGGACTGTACCAAGCTATAAATGCACCCTGTGGGACTTGCACACCTGGCACCCCCCCCCCCCCCACCCATCACAGGTTTGCCATTTGCCCCATGCCGCCTTATCCCACGTTTCCAGGTCCAGCTGGCTCCACACACTGCCTGCCCTTATCCTGCCGCCGCCGCTTTACATGTTTCCTTGGCAACGGTGGAGGCAGCAGTGGAACGGACATAAAATTGAAAAGCAAAAAACCCGGGTCTTTCCGATTTCCTGCTAGCATGCAGGTCTGACGTGGGCATACGTCAGAAGATGGAGGGATCAGACCTGTATGCTAGCAGGAAATTGGAAAGACCCGGGTTTGGTTTATTTTTTTCAATTTGTTGTCCACTTTGCTGCTGCCACCGATGCTAAGAAAACATGAAAAGCGACAGTGGGGCAAGGGCAGCAGTGTGTGTGTGGGGGGGGGGGGTGGGAGGGGGGTAGGGGGAGCCATGGCTGGCAAATGCTCCTCTATTTCTTTGTGCCTTGTGTGCTGCATTGCTCGCATGGGGCTAGGTATGTCTCGAGAACCACTGCTAAACAGAGGCAGAAACAAAGTAAGTTGCCCTTTACGTGTGGCAGGCGGAAACTGATATTTAGAGGGTATGGTGGTAGTATACATTTTCAGAGTCCTCTTTGCACCTGATGTGGTGATAGAACTCACAGTGCTGTGGTTCCAAACTGGCCTTGATAAGGTGCTAAAGTTGCGAGGAATTGTTTGTCATAGCAGACAGGCTAATCCAAGCCTCCTTTTTATCTAGCTCCTTCTGCAGCCCTGTCTTCTGCAACGGGCCACAGAGCCTATGGAACGGAAAGGCAGTATTGCCAGTATTACACTGGCCCCTAAAACACCAACACATTTCTTACTGGGAAAACAGAACAAGCTGCAGTGCTATATATCCACACACAGAAACGATATGCTAGTGCAGTGGCTCCCAACCTGTGCTCCATCGACGCCCAGGGGCTTTGTGAGATCATTACAGGGGATCTGCAGGACAAAGAAAGAGAAAAAAGAGAGAGGCTAAGAGGAAGACAGAGAGACTGGAGGGAATTGGCTGAAGGGAAAGAGGAGTAATGGGGACAGGAAGAGGGCGGGAGGTAGTGGGCTAGTGGGGACAAGATTGGTGCTGAGGGCAGGACTGGCCTGTCCACTAAGTGTACTAGGCTCCAATGGTGGCATTGGCACCCTTCCTCCCAGTGAACCAGCGAAGCAGCAGATCATCTCCACCCAGCCCACCATGCTGCCCCCACCTCCCAGCATCCAGATCATCTCACCTGGGGGAGGGGGTGGCACGGCGATGCCTCTGCTGTGTTGGGCTTTAAAGAGTCTGTGCTAGCACGCTCACGGCCTGCTGCTCCTGCCCCACTTCAATGCAACTTCCTGCTGCTCCTGCCTCCTCTAAAAGGAAGTTGCATCAGAGGGGGGTAAGAGCGGCAGGCTGTGAGCGCGCTAGTGTGGGCACTTTAAAGTCCAGTGCAGTGGAGGCATCGCCATGCTGCCCTCCCTCTCCCTAGGTGAGAAGATGGATGCTGGGGGGGGGGGGGGGGAGAGGGGGGCATGGCGGCACCACAATCTTTGAGGGGTGGTATGGAGGGTTTGCCTAGGGTGGCAGAAACTCTCAGACCAGCCCTGTCTGAGGGGAGGTTGTCCAGGAACCTTTTGGAGGTGAATACAGGTTTGGGAAGCTCTGCACTAGCAGAATCACTTACCTTGGTCACACACACAGAACAAACGCATCAAATACAGAAAAAGGAACCAGCCGTCAGAAAGAGAAATGCACATTAAACAACTGAACTGGAAACACCTAAGGAATTAGACTCTTCATCCAGTGCAACACTAGAGAAACAGAAATACATTTCCTCCTGTACTACGCATGCAAAAGACAAAGATAGCAGAGATACTGCAGATTTAAGCCGACAAACTCAAACTACTAAACCAAAGACACTAAATGCTTGGGCCCAATATTCAAAGACCTGCTGACTGTGCTAATCCTTCTAGCCAGCGGGTGCCACTGCCACATGTGCCGATGCTAGCCGGTTAGCGTTGGGGTGTTTTAGGGGCAACACTCGGTGATAACCGGGCAGCAGTGATATTGATCCTCTGTCTGGTTATTGCCAAGCAGCAAAGGTCAGGCGCAGTAAAGACTGACCTAACGTTCATCTCTCGAGCTAACCAGGAGGGTGGTGAATATCGCCGCTGCCCGATTAGCTTCATTGCAATCTGGGCAACCCGGATATGGCCCCAGCATTGAATATCTGGGTTTAAAGTTCAGTGGTGGCCGCTGGCCGCCGCGACTGAATATGAGGCCTCTTCTATTCTTAAACTAGTACCCCCTCTTCTCTCCACCATTGTTGTGCCCAGGCATCAATGTATCCCTCTTTCTATATACCCTTCCCCTTCCCCCTAGAAAGCAGGCTGATTCCCTCTTTCTTTCCTAGATATAGAAATGCAGATGATATTTGTCTGTTTCACTGCTGACCACATAGCACTACATGAAGCCTGCCCATAAAACAGACAATGGCCCAGGGAGATGGTGGTGATGTGGCTGGCAAATACCCCAGGCTGCAATAGGTTAGTGAGAAGAGGAAGGGCAAAAGTGCTATTGTCAGACTCAAGGGTGAAGGGGAGGAATATGTAGAAGCTGATGAGGATAAAGCAGAATTGCTTAACAAATATTTCTGTCCTGTGTTCACAGATGAAGAACCAGGAGCAGGACCTCAGAAAACACACACAAACAGGAACAGAAGCGAGGGGCATCTTGAACAATTTTCAGAAGACTGTGTTTGTGAGAAACTAGCTAAACTAGATTCAGGAGTGATATACAGAAATATATTTCTTTAAGGAAAGAGTGGTGGATCCGTGGAATAGTCTCCCAGTGGAGGTGGTAGAGATGAGGACAGTATCGGAATTTAAAGAAGCATGGGACAAACACAGAGGATCTCTAAAGGAAAAAAGGGGACTATTGTAGTTGTTGATGTGGAAGGACAGACTAGATAGGCCATGTGGTCTTTTTCTGTCATCATGTTTCTATGGACCCTCTATCATCAATGTAGCCAGCTCAGGTACTGGGAGACAGCGACACTGGGAAGGTAAAAGACATGGCATGCTTATGCCAGGGAGAGAAACTGCACCAGCAAGACAGTGTTTGGGGCAAGTTGCCTCAGGCCAGAGGGCTGGGGGTTCAAATCCCACTGGAGGACAGTAATCTTGAGCCAGAGGGACTGGGGTTTATAGTCCCACAGGTGCTCCTTGTGGCCTTGGGCAAGCCACTTAACCCTCTGTTGCCTCAGGTACAAAATGTAGATTGTGAGTCCTTTGGGGACAAGGGAAATATATACTGTACCTGAATGTACACCACTTTGACTCGGTGAAAAGCGCTATATAAGCCTTGCTAAATAACAGGTAGCCCAGGCCACTTCAGAGAACTAGCTGTACAAGTCTGGTGGGGATTGGCACTGGGAACACACATCCTCTGAAAGAGGTACAGACAGGGATGTCAAGTCTCCCTCAGAAGGAGTGTGCCATACTCATTTGAAGGCTCCTTCACTCTCTCACTCATTGGAGCCTCAGTGCCAGTGCATGGATTCTGATCACTGCTTTCATGAGAGACAAGCCTAACAGAATGAAGAAATCTGAGTTACACCTTCCTATTCATTGCCTCACTCATTTTCCTTTTATCATAGCACACGGCATCTATTTATTTATTTATTTATTTATTTATTTAGAAGCAACTCTTTTCCCCGCTATCCCATCCTTTAGGTGGATCACAATGCATATATAATAATACAATATACATAACACAAAATACATACAAAAAATAAAAAGCAAATATCCATTAATAACAAATAATGAGTTAAAAATCGTAAACTATCTGCCAATTACCGTCAAAATAACATAATAAAGACAATAAAAATTTCACTCACTGCTCTAAATTATATTACAGGAGCACATACTTGTTGAAGTAAGTAAGCTTTCAAATGCTTACAAAATGAAGCAGTATCCGTCATTGTTTTTACGTGAGCTGTCAGCGAAGTCCACAGTTTAGGAGCAGCCATGGCAAATGTGTTCGCTCAACACACTGAAGTGTATCTGCTTATGAGAAGGAACATCATTCCCCACACCAGATCTTAAAGCCGTGATGGGAGTGATAAATGTGCAATGTAGAAGATAAACTCAGAGGTGCCTCATGATGTAAAGGCTTAAATGCTAACGTAATGATCTTAAATACAATAGGAGTCACGCTCTGTGAAAGCTATGCCTATATCTTTAGCCAATAAGTGGAGGTCAGTTTTCATCACAAAGAATTTACCCTTATTGCCTCCACTCAAGGGTGGTTAGATTTAGGGCCAAGGATTACATGGTCCCAGAGACTCCCAAGAAAAGCAAGCTCATCTTATGCTGTTTTTTTTTTTAATTTTCAAAGCAATATTACACTTAAATCTTTCTAGATGAATATCCCAAGCACACCGTCTGAAAACTCTCACTGCTTGGCCTTCAATCTCAGTCTTTGGGGTGGTAAGTCTTACTTTGTGGGATGGTTTGCTCTTGGCAACTCTGCTTACACTTGATTTGGCTATGTTTGCCTATTATTCTTGACAGGCTCTTTCAGCTATTTATAAAATAAAGAAGAGAGAACATGTCTTGTGCGGAGAGAGGAAGCTGAGCATACTTCTGTTGTTGGAGAATAGAATATTGATATCATGTCCCTGTTATGAGAATGGGATGATGTCACTGATAGTCCTGTCATTGAACTGCCATTCTTGCCACTAGTACCAGTCTGTCTGTGGAACTTTTTGAATAAAGCATTGTTGAAAGGCATAGTAACATAGTATATGACGGCAGATAAAGACCAGTAAGGTCCATCTAGTCTGCCCAGCAAGGCGTAGACATGGTCTACTTTGTAAACAAACTTGGTGTCAGAAGCCTGAAGCACAAAACTAAAAACATAAGGGGCCTGATATTCACTTGCGACGGCTATGTGCCTTGCTGAAGTTTAACCCCAGATATTCAATGCTGGAGTCATATGTGGCCCGGCATTGAATATCTGGGGTCACTGCACAGCCAAAGACACCACAGAAGCTAACCAGGCAGCGGAGATATGGTGCCCCTGCCCGGTTAGCTCTCATGAGTTAGGTGCAGCAAGAGCTGGCCTATCTTATCTTTACTCGTGAGTTGCTAACTGAGCAGTGGTGCGATATTGCTGCTGCTCTGTTAGCAACTGGTGCTGCCTGTGCTCTGCCTGAGAACGCCTCGGCATACTGCGATTGTAAGCGGTTAGCATCGGGACGTGTAGCGGCATAGTTCAGAGATATCCAGCGGCACTAACCATGAATATCCCTCTAAGCAGCATTTACATGGTTTACAGCTCTATAAACCATGTAAATACCTTTGAATATCGGGCTCAAGGTTGGCAGATGTCCCTGATTTTGAACTAATGTCCCTGGCTCCATAGACTAAAACCACTTCCTGTCCCCGATTTCAGTGCGGACAGAGGCATGGGACTTTCCTTTTTCCACAAGGCCTTCGAATGGAGTGCAAGTGGCCTATCAAGCCCTCTCTATCCCCCTCCCCCTTCTTCCACATCAGCAGCAGGAAAGGCACTCAGTAGCACATCTGCCTCCTATGCCATGCACAATGGAAGCAGTGCATGCAAATCTCTCTCATGCATGTTCTTTGTGGCTATCCTGAAACATGACTAGCTAGGTGTGTCCTGAGGACTGGATTGAGAACCCCTGGAATAGACCAAGCCCAGTATGAAACCTAGTATGTCACCAAACTATGACAACTAGCCAGGGATCCTTCAACCCCTTATGGGCCCCCCCATCCATGCCCCTCTCTCCGTTTGTGGGCCCCTTCCTCCCAACACCGCCGATGCCTCTCTCTGGGATGTGCAGTGGCAGAATTACCACTGTGCCAGAGTTACCCTTCTTTTCCAGCACCGCAGTGCCATTTGGGCTTCTGTCCCCCTCTGATTCATCACCCCCGGCCCCAGTGCAATACTCAGCATTTGGTAAGATACACAGAAAAGGCAAGAAAAAGAACCACTTTGTAAACATCTGAAAACAGAAATCAAATAACGACAAGGTGTGCATGGTAGTAGTGATGTCTTCTACCACATCTGCCTTGTCACTATTTGATTTCTGTTTTCAGGCTTTTACAAAATTATTTTTACATCACTTCTTTGAATCAGTTTTCTCTACCATACCACACATAGCTACATAAGGTGAGCAGCACAGGAGAGCGGAGGTTTGTGCCAAGAAAGCCGAGCACAGAAAAGTAACGTCTAAATGATGGCAGATAAAAGCCAGCATGGTTCATCTAGTCCGCCAGGAAGCTCTGCGCCAGTGGATTATGCAGTGGTTCAGCATTGAATTTAATGGCCTATAAAGACCACTGCAAGATGGGAATCCCTCACTGCAGTAAAATAAAACCAGGCTAAAGTGGTTATGTCGCCTATGGGACAGATGCTCTTCGTTGCATCTACAAAGACAAATATGACTGTCTGCAATTTCAGATTGTGCAAAGGGGCACCAAAGCCACTACTGATAGCTGACATATGATAAACTAGGACTGCTGGCACTGAAGGGGTCATTTTATAAGGAGCTGGCCAGCTTTAGATGGCAAAAGCACATGCAGTTGGGGGTATTTTAGTCATTTATGCAAGTAAATGGCCAATGACACTTGGAAATAAGCAAATTTGCACTATATCCCATTCTGAAAATATGCACGGACTTTCGCTTTGGCTGTGCCTAGGGGCAAGTTTGGGTGAAGCATAAATTCTAAAATACTATGAGCCCGATATTGAGTTGGGCAAGCTATGCGCCCCTATGGTGCATAGCCCTGCCCGCCAACCCTTAACCCCAGATATTCAATGCTGGGATGATATGCGGTCCCGGCATTGAATATCCGGGGATCGCCGCACATGCTGGAAGCCGCCAAAGCTACCGGAGAGCAGCGATATTGCATGCTGTCTGGTCAGCTCCTGTGTCTCAAAGATAGGTGAGGGTTTTCCTCGCCTATCTTTTCGGCACAGATCACTAACCGGGCAGCATGCAATATCGCTGCCACCCGGTTTTTGCTTGTTGCTGTCTCATCTCCGGCCCAGAACAACCTCAACATGCTCTGATGCTAACCAGATAGCATCAGGCTGCATAGGTGAATTAGAAGGGGATATTCAATGGCACCAACCATGTAGGTGTCATTGAATAACCCCATTTAAAGCATTTACACGGTTTACTGGGCTGTAACCTGTGTAAATGCCGTTTGAAAATCGGACCCTATAATTTAAGTGCGTTCTTTAGAAACCTAGTTGGATGCAGTCTTACTAGCTTTAGGCTGGTGTAAGTGAATGTGCCTACTTTACGTTATAAAATAGTGTCTAAGAGGGAAGCTCTTGTGCGCAGTCGCAGCACTGAAGGCAGCCTTGTATCTGCTGCGCAGAGTGTGTCTAGTGATGGCCTGGAAGTCTGTGGGTGCCAGCCATGGTGAGCTCGTGCAGAACCTGTGCAGAAATGGAATAATCAAGTCCAAGAGAGTTTTCGATGTTGAGCACAGATCGTTGTCGCTATGCAAAATGTAATCCATATATGGACTGTCCACAATCCATAGGTTGCCAAGCAACAATGAGCGCCCCACACATGCGTGCTTATGCTTTAGATGATCTGTTGCATGAAGGAGCTAAAGCTTTTGATGTAGGATCTGTCCTTACCGCCTGCTTTGTACGAATGGTTGGCCCCAAAGGAAAAGTCGTAGGAATTGATCATATCAGAGAGCTAGTAGATGATTCCATACATAATGTTGCAAAAGATAATTCTACCTTCCCGTCTTCAGGATGAGTCCAACTTTTAGTAGGAGATGGAAGACTGGGATATCCCCAAGAAGCTCCTTATGATGTCATTCATGTAGCTGCCGCAGCACCCGTCATGCCCCATGCACTTTAGACCAGTTAGAACCTGGTGGAAGATTAATATTACCAGTCGGTCCTGCAGGTGGAAACCAGTTGTTGGAACAGTATGACAAACTAGAAAATGGTGGTGTGAAAATGAAACCTCTGCTGGGAATGATATATGTGCCTTTAACGGATAAAGTAAAGCAGTGATCCAGAGACGAATTGTAAAAGCTACTGTACATCAGTTTGATCCAAATCTAGTTTAACTGTGGAGCGCTCATCTCCGTGTCCGAAAGCTTTCTGAAAACCAGCGTGCTCGGCTGAAGATGATAAGCTATTAGAGAAGGGGTGAAGAGTTGACATTCGAGCATGTTTTTATACATGCGTCCATTTTGTTCCTAGATTTCATAAGACGAATTCTGCAAAGGACCTATTTCTATTTATTTTTGTCTTTGGGGGTGGCTATTTTGTGTAAGCTTCACTGTTTGGCATCTTCACTTTAACTTAGCTTGCGAGCATCTTATGACACTACAGAGCATATACAATGTGAGGTTCTCAGAAGTCAACATTTGGTAGAGACTGCAAAGAAAATAGAAATGAGCTTCCTCTTTTCTTTAAAGCTGTACCTTTTTATATACTGTTCAGTGAGTTTAAAAGCACATGCAGCAAGTAGAAATACCATTTCTGTATTGGTTAAAATCTTTAAACCAAGTTATTCATATATTTAAACCTTGAGCAACTCCCTTGTAATTTCTCTAACTATCTTAAGCCAGCCATGTTTGGAATATAGTCAAATTACTTCATGTACAATAGGATATACGTGGCTTAGGTGCACAGTGGTGATTGACGATGTTGTGATTGTAGACCATGTGGATTTGAAGACTTGCAAGATGAATTTTGATGCTTGACAACTTGGCGGGTTCCATGGACTTAAGGGAATTACAGAAGAGCAGCTTTACCAATTTGTAATGTGAATTAGCAGTAATATGTTTAACATATAGCAGATGAGGATTGCTAGGATTGCTTAATGTGTGTGCCTTTGAAATGTGCAGTTTACAGAGGGTGCTTTAAAAAAAGAAATTTGCCATGGTGTCATAGGGCTAGCATGTCGTGGATACAGTCAATTGCTTTGTTACCTTATCGCCCAGTATTTGTTCATATTAAACTTCAGTGTATCTGAGCAGAAAGTTCTTGTAAATTTGCTGTTCAGATTGGACATACCTGACATGAATTTTCATTTTTCCTTCCAGGTCAAAATTATAGAAACTGGTAGTTCAGTGCTAGCTTGCTGTATACAAATTTAACACCTCTGTGCTGTGATCTATGTCCTAGTTACTGAATAGTTGACAGTGCTGCTTTTGCCAAATAAAGTTAAAAGCAAAAAAAAAAAAAAAGGTGTCTAAATAGATGCCTATTTTGGGGTACAAAAAGTCTTAGAAAATTACCCTTGGAATATGGCAAAGGCTATATATAACACAGGAGATACAACTTCAACTCTATGACCTATAAGAAGATCACGACCATCTATGGGGACTTATTCCAGAAACTTGTGTGCCCGCCATAAGAGTGCCCCTTGGAGGTGTACCCTACTCTCAAACTGGTTCAAAGTCAGCCATGGAAAGTCCCAATCTCTCCAAAAGCAGAACTGAAAAAAACACATAAACAGGTTAGAAAAGCTGGTAGTGTTGGAAAAAGTTACCAAGCCAACCAAATGGATGAGCAATATATTTACGGTCTGGAAAACTAAAAATATACATTGATCTCAAAGACTTGAAAGAGCACGAAAGCACCCACCATAGAAGATATCCTGTCAAGCCTGGCCAAATCTAAGGTGTTCCCTGTCCTAGGCATCGTGTCAGTATCTGGATATCCCCGTCAGTACCTTTAGATGACCAGCCTTCCACTGCCCGACTAAAGGTTTTGAATATAGGCCCCATATCTTTTAAAGTTGGGAGCATGAATTATTGGAATATCTGACCCAAAGATTTTAGAGATCAAAGCATTATTTCTTCATAGGCGTGAGGAAGAGATGCAATGTTCAAAAGCTTGTCAAAGATCTATTAAGTCAGACCAATAACCACTGTTAGCTCTGCCTGGGTCAAATAAAGATAAGAGTTGCTAAAAGCAAGTCCTTACCAAGCTATCAATGTAATTCTGCCCCAATCCTTGCATCTTGTCTTAACTCGTAAGATGCTTATTTTATCCTTGACTGGTAGCAATCATGCAGCCAAAGAGCTGGAGGAGGAAAATAAAAAACCCGACTTCCTAAAAGAGATATGCACGTCGTTTGTGGTTTCAGTATGGAAACGTTTAGACACTTAGGGCCCCATATTGAGCTAGGCTCATTTTATAAAGGCTATACGCTGTGTTCGTGCATAACCCTTCCCGCCGACCTCTAACCCGGAACAATGTCGCGGCGATGGCATTGAATGTCTGGGGATTGCCGCACACACGAGATACCGCTGAAGCTAGCTGGGCAGCAGCGATATTGCATGCTGCACGGTTAGCTCCTGTGTCTTAAAGATAGGCCGGGCTTATCCTCGCTTATCTTTTTATGGCCGATCGCTAACCAGGCAGCATGCGATATTGTCGCTTGCCCAGTTATCGTTTGTCGCCACCTTTGCTCCGCCCCAGAATGTTCCCGACATGTCCCGATGCGAACGGGATAACATCAGGGTGCATAGGGGAGTTAGAAGGGGATATTCAACGGCACTAACCATGGAAGTGACATTAAATATCCCAATTTAACGGCACTGTAAACCGTATAAACGCCTTTTGAAAATCGGGCCCTTAAAAAACAAGTACTGAATTAACTCTGAGTGCATAGAAGCTCAGAAGGAATATGCACAAAGTTGATTTATGCACGCTGAAAACGTACATACCTTAATCAAATTTTACAGCATCAGTTTCCAAAACAAAAGAAACAATGTCTGGGAATTGGTTAAGAAATCTGAAATTGATCCAAAATTTATTTATGTGCACACCTCTACTTTCTCCCTACTTCCTAACCCAAAAAGGTTTGATCTCACTGTACGTGAGTTGAGGCAGCCTTATTAGAAGACAGCCATTTCTGAATTTCTACTACACACAGGCGATGTCTGGAAAGTGCTTCCATACAGTCTTCTGCTAATTCACAGATTACCTGAACATTGCCAGCATATGACTTGTATCTAAAGCCCAAAGTATTTATCAGATAGCCCAAGGACTGTAGGAAATATTAAATAAAAGGGGTGGAAAGGGACCACTAGGCAAATTAGGCTGTAGCCTAGGACATCAGCTTCTGGGAAGGCAGCAGAGAGCAGCTACAGTCAAAGCCAAGCAATGGGTCCTGGAAGCCACAGAAACTCAAGGCCCACTTCCACCTGCAGGAAGAATGGGCAATATGCAAACAGTCCATTTCCCCTTATGGCTTTTTGAAATATCCATAATTATGTATATATTTACAAAACAACGTTTAATATTTAAAAGTGTGATGTCCAAATAAGTGTTTAGGATTTTTCTTGGAGGGATTATGTTGAGAAGAATACATTTAAGTTTAATAATCAAAATCATTGGGCAGGGGGGGGGGGAGGTGTTAGGGATCTAAAAGGTAAAGCTGTTATCTGTGCTGATTGAGCAGGGCAAGACTGATTGCTCCACTACACACAGCTGGTGACTGTTTTTTAAAAGTAAGCAACATCGGGCGCGCCCGCGCCTGAGGGCCTCGTTGGAGGGCCCTTTGGCGTGGTCCTTAGGTGCGGGACGATTTGGCAGAAGCTCTAACTGACTTGAATAACCCTCTGGAAACCTCAGGATGCGGCGACCAGAATTACACACAATATTCAAGGTGCGGTCTCACCATGGAACGATATAGAGGCATTCCCCTCACCTCAAACAACTGCCAATCAGCCCTGCTTAACAACTTTAAAACTGCCGCTCCGGAGGCGTACCCGCGCCTGAGGGCCTCGCAGGAGGGCCCTTTGGCGTGGCCCTTAGGTGTTGGACCAAGCGGGACCAGAGAAACGGCTGTATTTCTGAATGGTTACTTTGCTGGTATGCCTGTTTTAGGTTATATGTTATGTGATGTGTGTATTCTTTCCCCTTTGTTATGTGTCCCCAGTGCTTACTGTTTGATGTAATGTAGAAACGGTGTTTGTTTCCTTTCCTTTGTATATCCTTTGTCTTGTATTTTACCGCTTTGATTGAAGGAAAAGGCGGAATATAAAACTTGTCAAATAAATAAATAAATAAAATTGAGAGGGGGCGCAGGGCTGAAGTTTCGCCTACGGTGTCTAATATCCTTACACTAGACCTGCCTGTGAAACTCCAGACAGGAGCACCCTGGGATTCAACACGTCCTCTCCTAAAATAACCTGTTCACACCTACCAGATAGAAAAAAAGCAATCCAGTTTATCACCTAACCTTTGACACCAAAAAAGATAATTGTTGCTACAGGCACTATGATCAGTCCCTGCTTACCAGGTAAATGCCACTAATGTTCAGCAGCATGATCCGGATAGTGCCGCTGAATATTCTCTCAGGCTGCCCTAGCACTATCTGGATAGTGCCGCTGAATATTCTCTCGGGCTGCCCCAGCATTATCCGGATAGTGCCGCTGAATATTCTCTTGGGCTGCCCCAGCACTGTCTGGATAGTGCCGCTGAATATCCTCTCAGGCTGCCCCAGCACTATCCGGATAGTGCCGCTGAATATTCTCTCAGGCTGCCCCAGCACTATCTGGATAGTGCCGCTGAATATTCTCTCGGGCTGCCCCAGCACTATCTGGATAGTGCCGCTGAATATTCTCTCGGGCTGCCCCAGCACTATCTGGATAGTGCTGCTGAATATTCTCTCGGGCCGCCCCAGCACTATCCGGATAGTGCCGCTGAATATTCTCTCAGGCTGCCCCAGCACTATCTGGATAGTGCTGCTGAATATTCTCTTGGGCTGCCCCAGCACTGTCTGGATAGTGTCGCTGAATATTCTCTCGGGCTGTCTCAGCACTGTCTGGATAGTGCTGCTGAATATTCTCTCGGGCCGCCCCAGCACTATCCGGATAGTGCCGCTCACTATTCTCTCGGGCCGTCTCATCACTGTCTGGATAGTGCCGCTGAATATTCTCTCGGGCTGTCTCAGCACTATCTGGATAGTGCCGCTGAATATTCTCTCTGGCCGCCCCAGCACTATCCGGATAGTGCCGCTCACTATTCTCTCGGGCCGTCTCATCACTGTCTGGATAGTACCGCTGAATATTCTCTCGGGCCGTTTCAGCACTATCCGGATAGTGCCGCTCACTATTCTCTCGGGCCGTCTCATCACTGTCTGGATAGTACCGCTGAATATTCTCTCGGGCCGTTTCAGCACTATCCGGATAGTGCCGCTCACTATTCTCTCGGGCCGTCTCATCACTGTCCGGATAGTGTCGCTGAATATTCTCTCGGGCTGCCCCAGCACTATCTGGATAGTGCCGCTGAATATTCTCTCGGGCTGCCCCAGCACTATCTGGATAGTGCCGCTGAATATTCTCTCAGGCTGCCCTAGCACTATCTGGATAGTGCCGCTGAATATTCTCTCAGGCTGCCCTAGCACTATCTGGATAGTGCCGCTGAATATTCTCTCGGGCTGCCCCAGCACTATCTGGATAGTGCCGCTGAATATTCTCTCGGGCTGCCCCAGCACTATCTGGATAGTGCCGCTGAATATTCTCTCGGGCTGCCCCAGCACTATCTGGATAGTGCTGCTGAATATTCTCTTGGGCTGCCCCACCACTGTCTGGATAGTGTCGCTGAATATTCTCTCGGGCTGTCTCAGCACTGTCTGGATAGTGCTGCTGAATATTCTCTCGGGCCGCCCCAGCACTATCCGGATAGTGCCGCTCACTATTCTCTCGGGCCGTCTCATCACTGTCTGGATAGTGCCGCTGAATATTCTCTCGGGCTGTCTCAGCACTATCTGGATAGTGCCGCTGAATATTCTCTCTGGCCGCCCCAGCACTATCCGGATAGTGCCGCTCACTATTCTCTCGGGCCGTCTCATCACTGTCTGGATAGTACCGCTGAATATTCTCTCGGGCCGTTTCAGCACTATCCGGATAGTGCCGCTCACTATTCTCTCGGGCCGTCTCATCACTGTCTGGATAGTACCGCTGAATATTCTCTCGGGCCGTTTCAGCACTATCCGGATAGTGCCGCTCACTATTCTCTCGGGCCGTCTCATCACTGTCCGGATAGTGCCGCTGAATATTCTCTCGGGCCGTTTCAGCACTATCCGGATAGTGCCGCTCACTATTCTCTCGGGCCGTCTCATCACTGTCTGGATAGTACCGCTGAATATTCTCTCGGGCCGCCTCAGCACTGTCTGGATAGTGCCGCTGAATATTCTCTCGGGCCGCCTCAGCACTGTCTGGATAGTGCCGCTGAATATTCTCTCAGGCCGTCTCAGCACTGTCCGGATAGTGCCGCTGAATATTCTCTCGGACCGTCTCAGCACTGTCTGGATAGTGCCACTGAATATTCTCTCGGGCCGCCTCAGCACTGTCTGGATAGTGCCGCTGAATATTCTCTCGGGCCGCTTCAGCACTGTCTGGATAGTGTCACTGAATATTCTCTCGGGCCGTCTCAGCACTATCGGGATAGTGCCACTGAATATTCTCTCGGGCCGCCTCAGCACTGTCCGGATAGTGCCGCTGAATATTCTCTCAGGCCGTCTCAGCACTGTCCGGATAGTGCCGCTGAATATTCTCTCAGGCCGTCTCAGCACTGCCTGGATAGTGCCGCTGAATATTCTCTTGAGTTGCCTCAGCACTGTCTGGATAGTGCCGCTGAATATTCTCTCAAGCCGTCTCAGCACTGTCTGGATAGTGCCGCTGAATATTCTCTTGGGCCATCTCAGCACTGTCTGGATAGTGCAGCTGAATATTCTCTCGGGCCGCCTCAGCACTATCCGGATAGTGCCGCTCACTATTCTCTCGGGCCGTCTCATCACTGTCTAGATAGTGCCGCTGAATATTCTCTCAGGCCGTCTCAGCACTGTCCGGATAGTGCCGCTGAATATTCTCTCAGGCCGTCTCAGCACTGTCCGGATAGTGCTGCTGAATATTCTCTCGGGCCGCCTCAGCACTGTCTGGATAGTGCCGCTCACTATTCTCTCGGGCCGTCTCAGCACTGTCTGGATAGTGCCGCTGAATATTCTCTCGGGCCGTCTCAGCACTGTCTGGATAGTGCCGCTGAATATTCTCTCGGGTCGTCTCAGCACTGTCCGGATAGTGCCGCTGAATATCTCTCAGGCCGTCTCAGCACTGTCCGGATAGTGCCACTGAATATTCTCTCAGGACGTCTCAGCACTGTCTGGATAGTGCCGCTGAATATTCTCTCGGGCCGTCTCAGCACTGTCTGGATAGTGCCGCTGAATATTCTCTCGGGCCGCCTCAGCACTGTCTGGATAGTGCTGCTGAATATTCTCTTGGGCTGCCCCAGCACTGTCTGGATAGTGCCGCTGAATATTCTCTCAGGCCGTCTCAGCACTGTCTGGATAGTGCCACTGAATATTCTCTCAGGACGTCTCAGCACTGTCTGGATAGTGCCGCTGAATATTCTCTCGGGCCGTCTCAGCACTGTCTGGATAGTGCCGCTGAATATTCTCTCGGGCCGCCTCAGCACTGTCTGGATAGTGCTGCTGAATATTCTCTTGGGCTGCCCCAGCACTATCTGGATAGTGCTGCTGAATATTCTCTCGGGCCGTCTCATCACTGTCTGGATAGTGCTGCTGAATATTCTCTCGGGCCGTCTCATCACTGTCTGGATAGTGCCGCTGAATATTCTTTCGGGCCGTCTCAGCACTGTCTGGATAGTGCCGCTGAATATTCTCTCGGGCCGCCCCAGCACTATCCGGATAGTGCCGCTCACTATTCTCTCGGGCCGTCTCATCACTGTCTGGATAGTGCCGCTGAATATTCTCTCGGGCCGTCTCAGCACTGTCTGGATAGTGCCACTGAATATTCTCTCAGGCCATCTCAGCACTGTCCGGATAGTGCCGCTGAATATTCTCTCGGGCCGTCTCAGCACTGTCCAGATAGTGCCGCTGAATATTCTCTCGGGCCGCCTCAGCACTGTCTGGATAGTGCCGCTCACTATTCTCTCAGGCCGTCTCAGCACTGTCTGGATAGTGCCGCTGAATATTCTCTCGGGCCGTTTCAGCACTGTCTGGATAGTGCCGCTGAATATTCTCTCGGGCCGTCTCAGCACTGTCTGGATAGTGCCGCTGAATATTCTCTCGGGCCACCTCAGCACTGTCTGGATAGTGCCGCTGAATATTCTCTCGGGCCGCCTCAGCACTGTCTGGATAGTGCCGCTGAATATTCTCTCGGGCCGTCTCAGCACTGTCCAGATAGTGTCGCTGAATATTCTCTCGGGCTGTCTCAGCACTATCTGGATAGTGCCAGGGCAGTCTGAGGATGGGGCTGGGGTGCAGCCAGCATTTATCCAGATGGCAGCAATTTTCAGCATTGCTATCTAGATAACAACCCGCATAACTGAGGTCAGCCAAAAAGCTATATAAGTAGTATGCGTATTAGCCATTTGGATAGCGGCTGAATATCGCTGCGATCTGGATACCACTGGCACTGACCGCCATATCCAGATATTCAGTTGCAGTCACCTTCTTAATTCTGCTGCTGTATATCCAGATATTTTTTTAGCTGTGGCAGCCGGCCTTTAAAAAAGAAAAAAACGGTTGCCACCAGAGCATGAATACTCGTATTGACTCCGCAATTTTATGTCTAAAAACTAGGGTTGCCAACTGGCTCCAGATGCGCCCGACAGGCTTGATCCAGTCCTAGGTTTACCCCATTGCATGCAGAGAGATGTAGTTCTGATTTTTCCATTGCACTCCATAAGAAAAGCAATAAACCCAGGACTGGATCAAGCCTGTCGGGCGCATCTGGAGCCAGTTGGCAACCCTACTAAAAACCCAGGCTAAATCTGTAGCAGCGAAACATCAAGATGATACACTCCTATTAACAAAGGAGTACCCTGGAGTCTAAACCTCATATAGAACTTTAAACGTCTTGCTTGATTTTGTTACTGCTAAATTTTACTTGAAAGCAATCCTTTTTGTTTGGAAGGGCAGACTGGATAGGCCGCATGGTCTTTTTCTGCCATTATGTTTCTCCTTGATCTTAATGCTGTAAAGATGCATATGAGCTCTATAGGTCGATTTAAATTCCCTAGTTTACTGCCTCCCCAATTGCATTTAAGTGCTTCCATTTTTTTAATGGCTCACAAATCAATAGAGTACCAGGAAGCAGATCTTGTAAAATTTGTTACTGTGCCCTTTCAGCAGGACAATTGTATCAGCTCTCTGAGACCGATGAGTATACTCAAGATCTACAAGAGTCTCGGTAGATGATTTCTCCTTTAATAACGATTACTCTCATAAAGCCAGATATCTAGGAGTCGGATCTTTGGAATGTACTTTCATCTTTTTGCTTGTATATGCAGGTAATCTTATCGCTCTCTGATCAACAACAGAAAATGTCAAGCAGCAGTGATCTGAATGAATAATTTCTTGCGCCAGGTTATCAATATGCCTATGAAGTGCTAATACATCAACCCGAAAGTGAAAAGCATTGAATAGAGAGCCAGGGCCGGTGCAAGAATATGAGGTGCCCTAAACAAACCCTCATTCCTGCCGTCTTTCCTGTTCCCATCCCTCCCCAGGTCTTGCTGCAGCAATGGCATTTAGAGACAGCGCTCACTCAAACCCAATACTAATTGTTCTTGCTTAGTATGTTCATATATTCTTTGTTAAATCAGTTATTGTTAAAACAGTTGCGTGTAAGGATTCTATGTATACTATAAGTTACATATAAATTGTTCTCTATAAACCACTTTGACTTCTAGATAAAATAGACATAAAATAGATAGATAAACCCTCTGACGTTGCTCTTTGACCAGCTGCTTCTGCCCCCTCTTTTCCTAGTCAAAGCGCCGCATTGGAGGGTTTGGGTAACTACTATGTTTTAATGTCCTTGCCACCGTTGCAGGTGCTGGAGAGGGGTGGTGACGGTATTGGCAGCAATGGCCACCTTCAAAATGTTGCCATTCTAGGCGACTTCCTAATTCACCAAATGGGTAGTGCCAGCCCTTAGACAGCAGCAAGAACTATCACTCATCAGTAGAGAGAAAGCAGCCAGAAAGT
This sequence comes from Ichthyophis bannanicus, assembly GCA_033557465.1. Classification (NCBI taxonomy): domain Eukaryota; kingdom Metazoa; phylum Chordata; class Amphibia; order Gymnophiona; family Ichthyophiidae; genus Ichthyophis; species Ichthyophis bannanicus. Next base: position 120,126,882 of record CM066041.1, read on the forward strand.
GGGTATGAGGAGGATATTGCTTCACTGTCCTTTCAGTGAGGCCTTATTTAAGCATTACGGTGGATTGATGATGTCTCTAAGGGTGTGGCCTCCAGTAGCAGACTCGGTCAACTGTATTGAAGTGCTACTGCTTCAAGTTGAAAGTCCAAAATACAGCAATATTGAGAGAGCAGCAAGATCTGTTGTTTACAAGCAAAGAGACAGGAGTCAAGACCTGGACCTGAGGAGGATACTGGGCTTTCAGGGATGAAATAAGCCTGCACAATGGTCTTTACAAAGGCCACAGAGTCATCATATCTGTGATGAGGCCAGAGATGGTGGCAAGAATCCATGCTGACTATCTTGGAGTAGAGGCATGCCTTCGCAAAGCCAGAGATGTCTAATTTGGGCTACACATGAACACAGAATGAAAAGATGCAGTGCTGGACTATGACATCTACAATGAATATCTGCATCACCAAAGGAATCTGTCATGACTCCTGCACTATCAACCCTCCCATGGAGCAAACTAGGCATGAGCTTATTTCCATTGCTGGGCCGGGATTACCTGGTGATGGTTGACTGTTTTTTTGATTTCTGGGAGATGGCCCCAATTGCAGGTATTACCGTTAAAATGTTTATAGAGGGCTGGAAGGCACAGTGCCGTCTCCATGGGATTCCTGACTTTCTTAGAACAGATAATGGGCTGCGGTTCATAAGTGAAGAGTTTTCTCAGTTTACCAGGGACTGTGAGTTTGAAAAATTACCTCATCACCATACCATAACCAGTCTAATGGGAAGGCAGAATCAATAGTTAAAATAGCTGAAAGACTTACAAGAATGCCAAGTGCAACAATAAAGATTCCTGGAAAGCTACATTAGTCTGGAAAAAGCACCGCTAGCAGGCCTGTAAGGTAAGCATGACAGGAGTCACCGACTTTTGGGGGGCACTAAAATGCAGAAAAATAAATTTAAAAAATAAGAAAAATAAAACAGCAAAAACTAGGGTGTTATCAAAAACAGCATTGTGGGTGCATCCACGGGCCATCAGTTAATAAGGAAGACGTGATTTATAGGCTGCAGGGGGTACCAGGAACCCTAGCACCAGCCCTGCAGCCCTGTTCAATGACTGATGTCCAGATAGACATGTACAGTGCTCTCAACTATCAGAAAACCTTTGCTTCCCAGAGTAGCAGCGAGAATAGGCCAAATCACATAGCGCCACTGCAAAGCCAAAGCCTACTATGATCACACAATCAAAGAGCTTCTAGATCTAGTCATTGGTCCAACAATGCGCATACAACTGTTACCCTCAACAAAGGAAGGAAAGTGGAGACTTGGGGCTTGCATGCGGAAAGTGGCAGTGCACTCATGCATAGAGGGGGTAGATGGACATTTCTATCAGCGAAGCTGAAGATTCTTTAGGGCTACCAAAAAAATGTAGTGGCAACCAAATCCACAGAAGTGGGCACAGTCGTCATGTTTGTTTCTAGGTTTACGACCTGGAAACCTCCAGAGCTTGATGAACCTGAAACTGGAGAGTCTGACCAAGAGATCAAATGCAAATGTCACCAACACAGTGCCACACCAGAACTAAAATATTAAAGACATCCTCTAGGCTTAAGGACTCTGTATACTGAAGGGTCTGGGTAAACACTCACAGATTCAGGATATACTCAGATTTGTGAAATAGTTCTGATAAAGGCATTTCAGCATATTATCAGTTCTACAAGTGAATCTTGTAGGCATTGTTGAAGAATGTTTGTTCTGTTGTAGAAATATTCATTTTTGGAGGCAACAATTGGATAATAGAAATGGAGAGAGAGGTGTTACAGGACTGGAATACTGTCATGGTAGTTTATAATTATATTTTTGCTTATTCCATGACTTTATATACCACCATTCATCATAGGCATCAAAGTGGTTTGGCCATTCCTGACACTAGTTTCAGTTTGTCTGCATCACTGTGGTACCGGCAGAGATACCAAGTCGCAAGCATTATACAGGTGACACACATGATTAGAGGGGATCTCATGCATATACACAAAGATTCACTCCTCTCAAGCGGTGACTGGATGGGGCCTGCTCCCTTCGCTTTCATCCTACCTCTGCCTGGGCTTCCTGAAGCATGTTAAAACAGCTGCAGATGGCGTGGAGCCTCCGAGAGCAGGTGCACGCTCAAACTCTTTGTGGTTCCTCCTCGTCTGATGCAAACGTCCTTCCAGAGAGGGTGGAACCAGAAGAGTTTGAGTGTGTCTGTATGCTAAAGGCCCCACAATGCCCACAGCTGCTTTACAATGCTTCAGGGAGCTGAGGCAGAGAGATAGGATGACATGAAGAGAGCAGAGCGAGGAGGAAGTAGGTTCTGTCTGGTCGCTGCCTCCGAATGTGTGAGAGGAGCAAATCTTTGTATGTATGCATGATGGTGATGGGAGTGGAGGAGGGAGCAGACTTCAATTCCAGAGCCACTGGACAAACACAGGGGAGAGGGAAAGAGGAGGGGAGGGAAAATGCTGCACATTTGGGGGGGGGGGGGATGGGAGGGAAGAGAAGGGGAGATGCTACCCAGTTTGGGCGGGTGGTAGGGAAGAGAAGATGCTGGCCATCTTGGGGAGAGGGGTAAGAAGGGAAGGGTTGCTGGAAGAGGGAAATTGATTAACTGAGATTAAAGAGAAGGAATTGCTTGGGGGAGGGGTATATATTATAGATTCAGATGGCTGAAACTCCTCTGGAAAAATCTTACTCGGCCTTCAATCTCAATCATGCCTAAACAAAGCCATGGGAGTGGGAGGGCAACCTACAGATACGATTGTAAATAAAGGCATAGAGAGGGTTAACCCACATGGAGCGGTGGGTACAACTCTAGCTACTTTACAGAGCAGACTAGATGGACCATGCTGGCTTCTATCTGCCGTCATTTACTATGTTACATCCAGGCAGTAAATCTCCCTCGCTGGGGTGGGCCACCCTTGGCTTCTCTGAACACGTTTAAATAAAGCATTGCTGAAAGGCATTCACCAGCTTGGTAAACACTCCCTTTCCTTCCCAATTTACTTGATGCTTCAGATCCGTGTTTCGCTGACTGTTTGAACACTTGTTTATATTTAATTGTCCTTGTCGACCTCTTCCCACTGCTCTTCCCCTAGAAAGTAACCTCCTCCTCCTCACTGCAATGCAGTTTCACCCAGCACAGCCGACATGACCTAACACAACATGCTTTCTATCAGGATCTGTTTGATACGGTTAGCCTGGGGAGGGCTAATGCATGCCTGAGCATCGATGATTTACCGTGCTGGCTGCAGAATTGCAAAGCATTTTCCATTGCTAACATCAGTTGAGTGCAACATCCAAAGGACCTTTATACTTGGCAGTGTTGTTCGTTATATTATTTTTGCATTTCATTTAGTGTCCCTTGTCATGAAGTAGTGCCTGGGATGGTTTTCTGAGAGCAGTCAGATTCCTGTCATTGGAAAGAGCTGGCGTGTACCCCAAGAATGCAGAAGGGCTTATGGCAGCAGAGGGGAGAAGAAGAGGTCTGTGACCGATTAAGATAAAGGGCCTGTAGCCATTTGTGAATCACTGGCCCAGGGGGGAACCTCTATGGACCTGTAGTTCTGCTCTTAGAGACGTTTGAACAAGTCTATTGATACAACAGGGTAAAATCAGTCCTGACCAGTCTGAAGCTAGCTGGTGACCTTAATGAACAGAAGTCTTCAGAGACAGAAATTTATTTAGGCAAGATCTGTCACTAAATAACAACCCATACTAGATGCTTCACCTGTTCATGTTCATGATTCACCAGTCAGGCTGGATGAGACAACGCTTAGCTATATAGGGGTTAGGGCACAGAACTGTAAATCCAAAGAGCTTCTGGAATGCAGCTGACCTATGTTCCATTGTCCAAGTCACTTCATATCCTTGTGTCTCAGGCCCCAACGCACTAAGCTGTTTATTCTTTTGTGCAGCTGTTTACTTCTGATTTGCCCACACTAATCTTACTCCTGATGCAGAAATCCTGCACTAGAGCCAGGAGCTAAAGCTCTAGCCCAGGTTTTCGTATGAAAGTTCAGTGCATAATTTCTGCTCAGCAATGCTATAAACCAGGGGTGCAAACTCCAGTCCTGGAGGGCCGCGCACCAGTCAGGCTTTCAGGATATCCCTAAAGATTATGCATGAGATATACTTGCATGCACTGCTCCTATTGTATCCAAATATATCTCCTGTATATTCATTAGGGATATCCTGAAAACCAGATTGGTTTGGTGCCCTGTAAGCAAACAGCATGCATATGAGCTGTGTGCAAAACGTCTGTATTAAACAAGGAGAGCAAGTCCGGCACATGCGCACAGAGATCTGCGCTAGCTGCCACCGATATCCCGCACACAAGAAAAGAGTTTGGCACTTGAGCATGGGTTGGAGTGGCATGCGGCACATAAACAAGCGATTTTACTCTGCGCAGAATGATATCAGTGTTCGTAAACACCAATATTATTCTGCGCAGAAATTCTGTGCAAAATAATGTTTGCTCTTTCTGTGCCGGATAGCATTCCAGCACTAGCGCAAAATGTTGTTCCAGCATATTTCCCCTGCCGCTTTTTCCAGCACTCTCTTCACCAAAGCCAGAAAATATTTGTGGGGGCTGTACGCTCAAGAAACAGTCATCAATTCTTTACCAGAAGTGAGTAAAGACTCGTGAGCTAATCCTTAATGTCTCCTCAGACCTCGTGTTAAAATCCCAGTGTGGAGCTCAGCCTTCTGGACTTCTGCGCACTTCTCTGCATCTGCGCGGCAAAACTAATGGCTTCATTACCTTCCCTTTAAATGGATTTAAGTGCGCTGTGTGCTGCCTTAGTGCAGCCATTTGTGCAATGATTATGCCTGAGTTAGATCTCTTCCTGCATTCTGTACCCACATTAGTGCAGAAAATTGTGCTCAAAACTTTGCGCTATTGTCTGTGCTAAATGGCAGTGCACTTTGCTGCATCAAGCCTACATTAAGAAAGTTTAACACAGGAATATCAGCGGTAATACCAGTGTGCTAAAGGGTATTGCAGTGGGCATGCAAATTACTAAATACAAAATTGTTTCCGATGTTAAAAGTTATGCTAAATTCTAGTATAGTTTTTAATTCTTCTTGTAAAGCTAAATCTTGCACGCCATCTCAGGGCTGGAATAAAGACGCAAAACAAGAGCAAAAGGGTCATCTGAGGTGAACTGTGGCACTTCATCTCAGATCACCTAAGATTTCTGATGTTGAAAGTGGGCCCCCAGACCTCCCATTCCCATCTCCCACTCCAGAGATCTCCCTGATAGCCCAAGTGGCCCCCTTGCACCTCCCAACTCTAACTCCCTTCAAAACCCCAGTGACCAAAGTGACCACCTTGTATCACTCACCACTCTCTCCTTCCCTCCAAAAAATCCCCTGGTGGCCTGTAGACCCTCTTAGACCCACTGACCCCCCCCCCACCCCCCACCTACTCTAAAGTTGGAGGCAGGAGAAATGCCCACCTGCTCCTACCTTTGCTTCCGCCACCTTCCAAAATGGTGGCATCTGACCCTTAGCAGTCTGTCGGGATGCACCAATAGGGATCAGTCTGCCAAATAAGGCAATGCTTTCCAAATTAGGGAAGCACTTCCTTATTTGACAGACTGAGCCCTAGCAGTGCATCCTAATGCATCACAAGGGTCAGGAACTGCCCTTTTGGCAGTGGGAAGAGAGAAATGCTATTGACTGCCTTGCCAGCCCAGATTGATCCATAAATGCCAATATTTTAGTCATTTATCACGTATGCACATTGACGTCTTGTAAAATTGCCATGCATTCCTTACTCTAGCTACTTTGCAGCTACCATGTGAAATATCCTTGTGAAAATCAATGCTCAGACCTGTAGATACTTTAAAAATTGGTTATTTATAGAACCAGACCTGATTTTACTCTTAGGTCCTGCAAAGCATGGATTTGTAGTTCTAAAACTCCTTAAGAAACAGAAGCTACAAATTCCCACATATAGTAAATGGGAAACTTGAAATAGCTCAGGAGAGCTGGCCCAACCACTATGGAAATTAGGTGGTCGTCTAGGAAAGCAACCTCAGGAAGGCAGCAAAAGCAGGCCATTCAAAGGTAAATTATAGATTTTGACAGCCAGAGGGGGCGTAAAGCTTAAGGTTCGCCTAGGGCTCCAACACTTTGGACTAACTCTAGGGCCAACCCTGTAGCTCAGCCTTTTTACATTGACCTGGAGCTACATGGCAGCTGTAATTATATAGGATCAACTTATTATAGACAGATGCTGTACCTTCTAAAAATGCAAATGCAAACCTTAAACTACACATCACCGTAATGATGTCCTCATGTGAAATTCATGACAAGGTTTAGACCATAAAAGCTGATTGTTTTAAATAAAGATCTAGTAGTGGAGAATACATAGGTAATACTCTTTTCAAAGTTGCAGCCAGAAATGCATGTTTTGCTTCCCTCAAGGAAAAATATCTCCAATTGTTCTCCAGGGATGCAAGTTCAAATCCTTCTCTCCCACTGACTCTCTGCTAAACTACTTTTTCTTTTTGTATCTCAGTTTATCCAACAGTAATTGAGTGAAAATAACAATTCTGCTTCTTTGCTATCTCTTCTTTGGAAGAATTTGTGCAGTCCAGGTTCTATGAAAGTGCTGTCAAGCTTTCCACACCAGGGGTGGTTACATGTATGTTTCTGAGGAAGTCAATTACATAGCTTGTTGACAATCTTTTTTGGATGCTGCTATAATAATCCAAAGTATGATTGCCTTTACTGTCCTTTACAAGTCATACTGACTTTTTGAAATTATTGTCACTTGTGCCTTTAGTCCCAAGAGATGGTTGGGCTCATTCTGATTGCACAATGGTTCTTTCTTGCTCAGGGCTGGTTTGTCCTCATCCCATTGACCATTCTCCTTCTCATAATTTATTTAGCAGAGTTTTACAGCTTAATATGACCTTCAAGTCTCATAAATATCCATCTAGATACAATCTGAAGAATTATCCAGCAAGCGCGCTTTATAGTCAGAACCAACTCCTGAGTGCAAATTCCACAACAAAAAGCAAAATAAACCCCCTATCACCAAAGATTTGGCAACTTAACCATCACCACATATGTGCACATCTAGTAGATAATGATCGTTCTTTTCTTTGCTATTTCATTATCAGCAAACCCTCGTACCACTGTGGAAACTGCAGCATGTTCATCAATTGCTCTGAGAACCTCCAGAAAAGGACTTCATATCCACCACCGGCAAACCACTGTGAAATCTGACCCCTGTGGGTGCTGAGGCAATGGTGGTCTGACGCTTTTGAGACTTGCTGCTCATGAGTTCAAACTTTTGCTAGTTGTTTCATATTGAAACTAGGAGAAAGTCCCTCCAAAACAGTGCTTTCTGTGCAGGCCGGTGCAAAGATCAGAGGTGCCCTAGGCAGGCCCTCCATCCTACCATCCCCTCCTCCCTAGTGAAACCACGATGCTGCACTTACCTAAACTCTCTGGGATTGCATTGCAGTTCCTGCCTTCTGTTATCTGCTGCTTCCGCCCCTCTGATGCAGACTTCCGGTTTATGCAAACCAGAAGTCTGCATCGGAAGGAGGCAGAAGCGGCAGATAATAAAAGGCAGGAACCGCAACACAATGCTAGAAAGTTTAGGTAATAATCAATAATCATCAATCAATCACCGATAATCAATAAGTTTAGGTAAGCACTGTGTTGCGGTTTCAATGGCATTGCTGATGGTGCAGGCCCCAGAGAGGAGTGGCAGCGATAACACTGGGCATCCCCAGAAGGCTGGCACTCTAGGTAACTGTCTAGTTCACTTAATGGTAGCACAGGCCCTGTTTCCATGGCAGCTGGTTAGGAAGCCATAGTAGTGCAGGGCAACAGGGGGAAAGAAAGAGCTTGGGGCATTAGAGTGCAAACGGAGGCAGGCAGACAACAGTCACAAGGGGTCACTGACTAATAGCACACACTAGCAGAGTTATTTATTTCTTTATTTCTTTTATGAATTTAGCTTCCACACATACAACCTAGGCTGATTACATATAAAAAATCAAAAACAAATAAAACATAACATAACATAAAAACTTCAATAAAAATAAAGCAACTGAGTAAATTAAAAAAACAGTAAATTAACATATTCAATAACCCAAATCAAAACAGATCAATTTACAAAAAGTGCACCAAAGCCTGTCGAAAAGGTGCGCCTTAAGCTTTTTCCTGAAATAGAGAATGTGTGTTATCTGTCGCAGGACCCATAGGAGTAAAATAGACTCTGCACTGATGGCGTGCACTAAGCATTAGTAAGTTACTCCCGCATTGTCAGCAGTCTGGCACGCTTCTGTTTCCAGAGGTCCAGAGTCCTATCATGCAGAGTTACATGGGTCCTGGCCTTGCTGAGGGCTATCAGTCCTTCAAGCCATGCCCAAAACTGCAGGGAAGGCCACCCTGTTAAATTCTTTGCCTCCTGCACCTATACACAACATAGCAGGACTCGACAAAGTCACCTAAGTAAACTAATTGCAGTTTATTTATAGTGAGATGAATGCGCTAATTAAGGGTTAGGCAGCCTCCAGTGATGCTAGTCTGCTTGGATTTCAGGCTATCCCTAATGAATGTAAACCACGTAGATTTGCATGCCCAGTGGTTCAGTTATATGCAAATCTCCCTCATTCATATTCATTAGAGATAACTTGAAGTCCTGAGTGGATTGGTGTCCCCAGGGACTGGAGGTTGCCCACTCTTATCTTTGACATGCCTGGACGTGTCTGATCATATGCATGCCTGAAGGAACCCAACGCATGCGGCATGAATGCTTCTCATTCCTGCCACGTGAACAGTGTTTAGTATTGCAGCTTGTTTTATATGCAGGGTGGGAAAGCATTGCATATAATTCCTGCCAGCACTGGAACCAGCAAAACCGGCATCCAGGGTGCATCACAAAAAAAATACACCCTCCAATCACCGCTCCAATGTTCCCTTCTTCCCCCACACAGCAGTATCAGAAGTCATATTTAAAGTACGCACCTAGAGCAAACGTCCTGATCATCCCACCCTAGTTCTGGCTGACTGTCAGTAAATAAGAACAAAATTGACATGTCCATAAAATAATTTCATGGCAGTAAAAACATCATGCAAGACCGGCCTGTGTTTCCAGTGCCAGGGGCTCTGGATCTGTGAGGCTGCAGCACTCAGGTTAAGAAACCGTGTCGGTGCATGACAGGGTGAATGACAGCATAGCAGTTTAGCTGTGCACAAAATGGCAACAGTAGAAGGTGCATCTGCAAACATGTTAGGTTGCCCATCGGTAGAAAATATTTTCATGTTGATACCCCTGGGCAGAGGGTGCCAAAGGTGAAAAATTGAAGAATCCCTTGTGGCATGATACAGTGCTCAATAAAACCCGTGGCAAAGTATTCTGCACTCCCTGTGCCAAATAATTCTATATTATAAGCCTAAACTATTCTGCATCTTCTTTGTGAAAGAATTCTGGGTCATCTGTGGGGAAGTGCTGACCATCCTCTGGCAAATAATTGTCCTGTTAACCCTATCTATTCCAGTCTTAGCAAAGCCTTCATTATCTCCTGGCAAACAAGTTAATATTCCCTTGGCAAAACAATCCTATTTCACGTGCGGTCTCTCAAAATTTTTATATACATACTAATACAGTCAGTATCAGCAAAGAAGGACAAATAGGCATTTTCCGTCGGCTCAATTACTCTACTTAAGCTGCTTTATCTGAGGATAAATCCCAGCTATCAGCCATACAAATCCGACTGCTCGTATAGCACCAGCCATCACCCTTTCTTTTTCTTAGCACAATAGAGGTGAATGGGGCATCTCCCAGCTGGCAACCATACCAGCTTAGTTGCCTGCAGGATATCACTCCTTATCAAAGTCAATTTTCTCCTGTCTTTTTGTCTGCTTTATTTTGGTAGATGGGCATATGGGTTTCTTCCAATACCTAAATAAAGATTCCGTATCCTCATCTTCTTTATCTAGCTTTACACCCCTATTTCCTTTGTTGTATAGTGCTTTGCATCCCCCTTGGGATAGTACAGCGTGCATCCCAGTGGTATAGCATTCCACCCTCTTCCTCCTCCAGGATATAGCATTTGATATCCCTCATGGAACAGTATATATCCTTTGCATAATACTTTTAACAGTGTGATCTATAGCCCTATGGTTTAATATTCTATAACTCTATGGTATAAAATTCACTAAAGGCCCGATTCTATGAGGTGAATAGTGGGGCTGTACATCCCGGTAGGATGTGCAGCCCTGCTATTTGCTCCAGCCGCATGCCCAGAGCCGCAGTGTAGGGAGGGCAGGAGGGGAGGCAGGCTGAGGTGGCAGGATGTACAGGGACGATTCAGGTCACGGCCCTGTATGTCCTGTGGGAGAGGGACGGACATGTAGCTTATTCCACCATGGAGGTGGTATAAAGAACGGCAAGGTTGGCGATCAGGCCTGGAGACCACCCTGAGGCAGGGTCAAGCTGCCAGTAGGTCCCTGCTGCCCAATCCAGGCCCCAGCTGCCCCTGCTGTGGGTCAGGTGGTGGGGTAACAGGGGTTGGCACTCTGACAGGCTGAACAGCAAGTAGGGAGGACATGCCGGGCCGTCTCAGGGCTCGATCCTGCACCCGCAGGAACATCTGGCTCTTGTGGTGCAGAATTGGGTCCTAACGGGTCCATCCTGTTTGGGGGCATCCAGATGGCCCTGATGTGCCCCTCCTGAGATCGGGCTGCACGGGTATGCACAACCCAAAAAATGTTGGTTAGTCTTTGTTTTAAATGAAGTTTTAGTGCTTTTTTTGGGGGAGGGGGGTTATGTTTTTTTCACACAGTCCTGTTTTTTTATGCGTATTATATGCACACAAAAACCTTTTTACACACACAAATCGATTGCATGTGTGTTAATTTGTAGGTTTTGTGCGCACAAGTGATTTGCACATACAAACATTTTTAGGCACCCAAAACACAAACAAATTGAATACACAGCAAAAGCATACCCCTAACATTTAGTAGATCATGTATTATAACCTTTACAAAGCACTGTGGCACAGCCTTTTGTCTCCCATATGGCAGAATATGTTTATCTCCCTTGAGGCATACCACTGTTTATCCCTTGTGGCCTTGCATACGAAATTCACAGCCTCCAGTTTCCTGCAACTGCTCAAATGTAAATTCTGCAAAGTTCTGAAGCAAAGTGCAGAGTAATAATCGTTTACGAGCAGGGTGGTGGCGAAAGTTGTGCACTTAACTTTAATGCTTGAAACAGTGCTTTGTGGAGGGCACCTATACATTTTTTAATGTAAGGAACTGACCTCATGCAAAGCCACCAGCGTGTAAATCTCTCCAGAAAACATTTCTGTTCTCCTACATGCCACTCTGTTTTCTCTTATATGTGCTGAAGTTTCACGCTAAAGTTTTCTTCTCCGACACGCGCTAACGTTTTCTTCTTCTACACGCACCAAAGATTCCTTCTCCTACATGTGGCAAAGTTTTACTTCACCTCTGATCAGGAATTTGGTGCTCCCAAACTCTGCATTCGGAGTTTCGATTTCCTGCACACTTCTTTGCATCTGGGTGGAAGAGCTAATAACTTTGTTATACGTTATTGGAATATGCACAGCTCATTATAATGTAATTTTAATAGGTGCCACACTATTATCTACGCAACCAATTTTGCACAGCTAATGCTCATGCCATCCCCTCTCTGAATTGTGAGGTATGCCAGTAAGTGGGTGCAGATGTTGCACTCATTATGGACAAAGGTGTGCTAACGATTCTGCATTGGCTCCAAAGTTACTTTCTAACATCTCTTGAGTTTCTAGATAATTTGTGTGTGGGGGGAGGGGGGCAGGGATGGTTTTAGTGATCAGTGCTGTGAAGAGAGCAGGAGGAGGGAGAATAGGGAGAAGGTAGGGGAATCTGGGAGATACGATGGTGGAGGAAAAGAAGAGGTGATAGATGGAGAAGGGATAGAAGAAGCGCGGTAGAGGAATAGCAGATAAGGATTGGGGGTGCAATGAGCAGGGGGGACAGCAGAGAAGAGGGATGGGAAAGAAAAGGGGAAGGAAATTAAGGAAGGAATCGAGATCAGAGAGGGGAAGATCAAGGTCTAAGAGAAGGAGGAAGGGTGGAGCCACTGGCTCACATCCCTCCTCACAGGGACATATACACTCTCTCCGAGCCCCTCACTCACCCTCATGCACACAGATCTGATCCCCTCATCCATTCTCAGGCTACCTCCTTCTGGTCCTCTCTTTACTCCACACAACCCTTCTCAACCTCTATTACTGTACTTCATTCGCCTACCTCACACCATCTATACTCTCATTAACCCCACATACACCCACTGTCTTCTTATTCACCCTATACTCCCTTCCATCCCCTCACCCACATACACATTAAGCCCTTCTCCATACCCTCCTCTTTCAATGTTCCTTTCCTCCTCTTTCAGAGATTGGTTGGAACGGAGGAGCAGCGATGTGGGGCCTCAAGCTGCTTCCTCGTCCTCTGCTGCTACTAAGTTCAGACACAACATTCCAGGTCTAGATAGCAAAGGCAGATGAAAAAGCCTGAGATGCCGCATTGCCACTGCTGCTGATCGGGGTAGGCTAGGGAAGGGGACAGACGTGCAGCCACCACTGCTTATGTTTGCATATGTTCCCAGTCTCCTGTAGAGATTCCACAGAGAAGAGGGGATTCAATGGGGAGGACTACATTTTGTAGCCCTTCCCATGGCTGTGGAATCACAAGAGACCAGGGGCACAGGCTAGATACCCATTGAAGAGTTGCTTAAGGGGGCCACACCACTGCCTGAGAATTTTTCTCTTGCTTTAGTGGTCATTTGTAGGGTTGCCAGTTGACGCCACTGTTGAAGGACTTGCTGCTTCAGTCCTAGATTTACCCCACTACTTGTAAACTTGCTTTTCTTAAGGAAATCAGAACTACAGATCAGCGTATGCAGTGGGGTAAAACAGAGACGGGATTAACTAACCCAGAAAAAGTAGAACCGGTTGACAGCACTGAAAAGCATAGAGCAATCAGCGACAGTCCACATCCATTCCTGAATATTCCTTTTCCCTCTTTCAACTAACTGAGAAGCTGAAGAATACAACTGAAGACCCACGATTAGGTTTTCTCTGTTATCATACGATACCAAGGTATGGAGCTGCTTCATTTTCCAAATGTGTAACAGTGAGAAACTCTTTTTGTCGGAGTTGTCATACACAAGCGGGAGGAATAAAATCCATCCCCTCGCTGTGACCTCTCCTTTTAATCATATTTTTTTAAGAAAGTGATCAAAATTAATGCACTTAGCTTTTCTTCGAGCTTGCCATACAACCCAGAATTTCAAAATTCATGACGTGGCACATTTCAGGTCTGAAATCACCGACCCTGCACCAGGTTAAATAAATTCCTGTAGTTGCAAAAGCTTTTTTTTAAAATGTCATTCATAATCTGCCATGCAGTGAATTACGATACCCACTTTAAATGTGATGCTAAGATTTAAAACCAGCTACACTGCTTATTGGATTCTGAAATGCAGGAAAGTTTAAAATCCAATTTTGCCTCTTGTCATAGAGTAGCCCAGTTTGGCCTCATTGTTTATGAACGACATCAGCCCTGTATACGTTTCAATAAGAAGAGGTCGCTCAAGCACCAGCACCCCATTTGGCCTCCCCGGTAGAGGGCATTCCTTGTGTGCTTTCTTCACAGCCTAGATTAACTGTGTCTTGAAGTTTTCCATCTGGCACAAAGATGCAATCTTTTCATCGGCAGTGGACATGGGATGTTCTCTGAACGTGGCATATGGCATATTTGTGGACCATGGATTCCATCTGTTGATGAAGGAGGGGCGGATGCATTTATCCCACTGAATATGAATCCCAAAGCCTTTTTGCTTGTTCAAAGATTTTGGGGGAAACTCAAATTCTCCCACAGAAATGGTGTCCACCGCATTGAGTGATACTCTGATGACCTGCTGGCACTGAAGATTGATGAAGTCGTATTTTTGTAATTGACTTTTGTTCTATCTCTGGTTGGGTGTTCTATATTGAATTAGTGTATCTCATTTTCCAAATGGCATAAAATTGTTCAGGTTATAAAAAGGCGAGTACAAAATAAAACAGTATTTATATGGCACCTTTTTTTTCTTCTTTTTTATTGCCAATTCTTGGGACATCATAACACAAAATAAATTTAAGTATAATCAGTAAAACAAAGAATCACAATGATGACACGCCACTCGCACAAACCTGTTACTGATAACAATGCTGAATCACAAGTTATTTAATGGTTCCCGAAATAGGAAAGTTGTTAAGGTTTAAATCAGTCACTGTAAGGGCTAGAGTAGGACACAGGGTGAAGCGCTGAAGTTACAGCCATGCTGTCACAGCATGACAGCAGAGCAAGGAACAAGAGAGATCCCATCACCACAGACCAGGGTCAGAAGGAGGGGGACTTTAGGGGCAAGCACAGTCCTGGATTTATCCATTCCATGCACGGACTCACAGTTTTGTTTCACTTAGGGAATTCAAAATGGCAAGTCCATGCATGGAATGGAACCAAGACTGTCTATCTGACTTAAAATATTACGTGTGTGATCCTTTGAGCTTTGTGCGCAAACATGACTTGGAGAAGTATGGTGACACCCTACTGACTTGTCAGTCAGATTTTGTAAACTATTTAATCAAACATCCATGTCCACCATTATATGTGGGGAGAAATTCTAGATCATTACAAAACACCTAATTGAGCATCATAGTAGATTGCACACTAATGTTATGTCTGCTCCAATGGTGGAACATTGTCAGCAGGACCAACATAAGTTCATTGATCTCCAATGGTGAGTAACTGATGCATTTCATGAGAAATATCGTGGTGAACAATACTGGATCTTTACACTTGGCTCATTAATACTGAAAGATTTGAATGAAAAAATTGAATGAAGGATGTTGATGTAATGATTGATGAGTAGCTAAAGGATTACGTGATGGATTTTTTTAAAGTGACGGCCATCTTTGGGCAATACAGAAGTGTATAAAGACTAGATCACTGTTAAGATTTTGCAGTGTTAAGACATATCAGAAGAGATTTCCCTGAGGCAGAATCTGGGGAGAAATATGATATACCTTGGGCATATTTCAAAGTTGCGATAAGTTATGAACAGTTTTGGCACCAGTATTCAGATAAGGCTTTTCTAATGGATATGAAAAGATTTTAAAGTTTGGATTGGTATTTTATATTTTGACACAGTTTGGGTTATTTTCATTGAAGTGGACCAAATATAAAATGGAGAGTGTATATCTATAATTTAAATATTTCTGGTCCTACACCTTTGCATTTAAACATTTGCATGGGCTTGATATCATTTTGTTACCTGTTGGCCACCATTTTGAGCATGGTAGACACCAATGGAATCTGAGTACACTGTTTCCATTATATTATACTTTTTGGATGGGGCTAGTGAAAGGATATTATGTACCCTAGATACCACCCTGCCCCCCATCCTTCCTCCACCCCCTGCCCAACCTACCTACCAGCCAATCAATAGGAAGAAGGACACTTGCATATGATCAAGATTGTGAGGGCGGCAAAAAGGCAGCGGGCAGGTATTTTAAAATCCTGCCCTTATCCAGAGGCCTTATGCCAGCACTTTCCCTGGTGGCTTAGTCCGTGTGGCTTGCAGGAAGAAGGATGCTTAACAGCACATCAGTTTCCTCTGCCCTACAGGGCTAATCTCATGGTATCAGCTAAAAGGTTACAGGAACTCACTGCTCATGTTGTGAGACTGACCCTGTGCTAAAAAGAAAACTCTGCTATTAATTGTCCTCCTTCCTGTCAGCTATAGGACTGAGCCGTCAGGGGAAGTGTTGGGTGTAGAGTATCCAGGGTAGGAAATTTAAAACACCTGCGCACTGACCTTTTGCCACCACCGGATTCTCAGTGCCCTAGGTGACTGCCTAGTTCACCTAATGGATGCACTGGCCCTCTTTTGGATAAGATAGTGGGGCTGCCATGTTAGTCTGCTTGAATGCACAGACATAAAGGTTAACAATTAAAATCAAAAGAACAAAAAATATGATTTCCTGCCTTTTTATTGGACTAAATTAATGATACATTTCTTGACTAGCTATCAGAAACTAAAGCTCTCTTCCTCAATAGAAAATATCAACAGAAATTCCATGCAACCAAAAGTAAGCGTATCCTCATGTTATTTTTTGGAGTCTAAATATTAATAAGAGCTAAAACATTACAATGGAAAAGGAAATAATATTGGAAGCTAAACAATATCCAACAATATCCTAATTGGTAGGTTTCACACAGTTTTAGAAGATGCTTCTCCATGGAGTTTGACCAAAGCTCTGATGGTCAGATTATCAAATGTCTTCTAGGGCAGATGGCGCTTGTCCAGGTTTTACCTCTCTGCATGACTAGAGTTGTATTTATAGTAACATAATAAGTGACAACAGAAAAAGACCAATTGGCCCATCCAGGCTGCCCACTTACTCTTGTCTATACTGCATCAGGATATCCTAGCTGCCAGCAATAACCCCTTACACAGTCACACTTCCTTTTCTTCTTCCTTTGCACTCTCCTTCATCTTAGGGTAGATAAGTGTAGCACCTGATCCACATGGTATATCCCAAACAGTGTCAACCTCTGTGTTTTGAGCCCTCCACATCCTTCAGAGGTACGGCTTCCAGAACTGGATATAATAGTCTAGGTGAAGTCCTTCCAAAGACATCAATAGGGGCGTTTTCATCTCCTTTTTCTGTTGGTTATACCTCTAGTTCTACTTTCCTTAAGTGCAGTCAAATGACATGCCCATGCATGCAATGGGGGTATACACAGGACTGCAGACATCTAGTAGCCTTTCTGGGTTTATTAAACAAAAAAACTTAAGGTACTTCTAGATGCTATACCTTGCTTCCTCCTCTTACTCATCTCCACCAGGTAGTCTTTTCACCATTTCATCAGGACATTTTTTTCACTGTCTGCCCCAGTAAAGGCCAGTGCAAGGGTATTAGGCAACCTAGGCAATACTTCCGCCTTCAATTTCCTTGCAATTAGCTTTTAGACCCTTAGCAACCCCCTCCCAAGATTTAGATCAGTAAACTTAATTGTAACCATTTCAACCTTAATGGCATCTCAAAGCAAAATATTAAAAAGATACAACTAACTCAGAACATAGCAGCAAGGATAATAATGAATATAAGCTCAATAGAACATATCACACCGATCCTGGCTGAACTTCATTGGCTTCCTATTTACAGCAGAATAAAATACAAGATTCTTCTAACCACATTTAAACTAATAAATAACTTAGCACCATCTGTACTCAATACACTCATCAATGTAGAAATAGATAAACGATCACAAAGGAGTAGAAACACAAACACCATAGCAGTACCAAAAGATTACACAAAAGCTAGAAAACAAACCAACAAGAGGGCCTTCTCACATTCAGCACCTATCCTCTGGAATAACCTTCCAGACAACATTCGCCTACTATTGGACATAAAGGAATTTAGAAAAAAACTGAAAACCCATTTATTCTCTTTACACTACAACAAAGGAGCAGAATCTAATCAAACTACACAAAGAGACACAGGTTAACAACCATACTACAACAATTTATAACTATGTGATTCGTCACTCTTAAAATAATTTATGCAACCATAGGTGATCTATGATATAATTTGTAAATACCCACAATGTAAATAGGTTCTAATAGTTTACTGTTCTAACTTTGTATTGTTACCTGTAAATAGTTCCAACTGTTCTATGTAAAATGACTTGGTATGATATTTCCCATACCATATAACCTACTGTTCATTGTAAACCGCACTTGATACTTGGGAAAGAGCGGTATAGAAATAATTGTTAAATAAATAAATAAATAAATAAACACCATCCCTCCAAGAACAATCCTATAAAAATGCATATTTGAACATCGCACTTTTAAATATTAAACTTTATTTTGTAAATATATATATAATGAGAGAGATTTCATAAAGCCACTTATAAGGGTAAATGGACTATTTGCATATTGTTCATTCATTCTGCAGATGAGGGCCTCGCCTGAGGCCCCTTGGGCATGGCCCTTAGGTGGGGACTGAGGGTGGGGTGGCCTAACACCCAGAAACCCTCAGCAAGGAGGTACACCAAGGCAAATCATTCAAGTCTCCAAAGATAGAGGAGGAAGGATACGAGATTAAAAGCCCCTGCAACAGAAGCAAACCAAAAACCACAACCCAGACACCTTCATTGCGCTGGAAACAACTGATCTCCAGACTTCCTGCTAACACCACCTGGATGAAAGATACAGCACCACCACTGCCTAGCAAGACCTCACATCACTGTACAGACCCTCGCATATCAGATGCTCTCAAGACACAGAACCGCAACAAGAACAGACTCTAGAAGGTAATCCCACCGGCACAAACAACACGGACCCTTGACCACCATACCCGCACAGCTAACCTCAAACCTCTGGAATACCCACCATGCAACATGCTCTCTATATACCCACTGCTCTACATGCTGCTGGTACTCCTGTTGCTCACCACTGCACATAAACCTCACGCTACCTCAACACCTCTGCTATGGCCCACCAACCAACCACCCAATCAAATGCTCATACCACTTTCACACAACACATACCGAACCCCCATCACTTAATTTACATAAAGAACTTCTCCCCCCAAACTATCCCAACCTCACCCAAATCTCCACACACACATACACTACACTGTGCTTTACTTTACTTTACTTTACTTTATTAAAACACTTGATAGACCGCCCAGGCCAAAGCGTCAGGGCGGTGTACAATCATAAAATGTGACAGCTGCTGAGAAAGGAAAAAGAAAAGAACGCCAAAAAAATAATAGAACAGCAAAGAAATAGTAGAGAATAAAGAGAGAGCAGAACAGTAAGAAAGTAAAACTGATAAAACAAAATTGTAAAAGCAATAAAATAATAACTTAAAAATAAGACGAATTAAAAAGGCAGGGGAGGGGAGGAGGAAACACGAGCCAGATATAGGTGGAATAGGGGGCGAGACTAGGGGGACAAACACCATCAGTGGGGAGAACAGAAGGGAATAGGGGGGGGAAAAGAAATGGGAGACTAGGGGAGGAAAGCATCATCATTAGGGGGAGGGAGATCGAACGCTTGACAGAAAAGGTGGGTCTTGAGGAGGGCTTTAAAACGAGTGTAGGATAGTTCTAGGCGAAGAGGTAAGGGAAGAGAGTTCCAGAGGGCGGGACATAGAAAAAAGAAAGCAGAGTGTCGGGTGGATTCGAGGCGGGCCTGAGTGGGTGAGGGAAGAAAGAGGCGGTTACCATGAGCAGATCGGAGAAGGTGGGGAGAGGGCTGAAGATGAATAATGTTAGCTAAATACTGGGGGGAGTCAGAGAAAAGAGCCTTATGTGCAAGGATGAGTAATTTAAACATGAACCGAAACTTGATAGGGAGCCAATGTAAGGAAAGAAGACAGGGAGAAACATGAGAACGAAGAGGGGATAAAGTAATAAAACGGGCAGCGGCATTTTGAACGAGTTGAAGACGGTGAAGTTGGTGAGAGGGAAGACCGGCATAAACAACATTACAGTAATCAAGTCGCGAAATAACTAGGGATAAGACCAGAGTGATAATAGAAGAGTGTGAAAAATAAGAGCGAACAGCCTTAATGCGGCGTAGATGAAAGAAAGAGGAGCGAACAACAGAAGAGATATGGTCGTGAAAAGAAAGAGATGAGTCTAAGGTAACACCCAGATAACGGAGGGTGGGGGTGGAAGGGATAGAATGGGGACCCATAACAGGAAACACTGAAGGGGAAGGACGACCGAAAGTGACCCAGAGAGCAGCAGATTTAGTGGGATTAACATGCATGAAATTTGACTCAAACCAGGATGTGATGGAGGAAAGACAGAGGTTAAGTGGAGCAAGGTCAGGGGCAGAAGGGGATGTGTGATGAACCAGAAGAATGTCGTCAGCATAGATATAATAAAATCCAGGTCGACAGAGACCTCCTAATATCCCACAAATTAGACATACTTTGCATAACCGAAACATGGATCTCAGAAACAGACAATGTACTACTGAACCAACTCACACCAAACAGATACACCGTATACCAATGCCCAAGAACTCAATGCATTGTGATGATCCAAGCTAGAAAAAAACTTAACTTTCAATACCATGCAAATAAAAGCAGCAATGAAATTGACTCCATCATCATCACCAACAAAACTACCACCATCTACCTTATATACAGGACACCTACCTCCAACACCAATGACATATCAATAATCCTGGACACAATAATAGCAGCATCAAAAACTGGAAAGGACCTCCTAGTTCTAGGAAACTTTAACCTCTCCTCGCTGCACCAAAACTATGTGCATTCCTTCATCCAAGCAATGTCTGCAATGGACCTAACGCAACTCATTAACACTCCCACACACACAAAAGGCAACACCTTGGACCTCATCTTCTTCAATGGCTATAATGCCCAGTCGAGCCCCTCTCACTCTATCCAGGCCTACCCAGTCCCATGGTCCGACCATAAACTCATGAAGTTCTCCATACCAGAGAACATCAGGAAAAATCACAACCAGCATTCATCAACCAGAAGGTTTAAACCCCTCAACAAGGAAAATTTCATTCAAGACACCCTTGCACAACTACCTGAAGACTCCACTGACCCGGATATCCTCATCAAGAACTGGAACAACATTACTGAAATGCAGACGTCACCTCAAATACCACCGCACACATACACATGAAGCAACCTAAGACTGACTCATACACTCCAACCCTCCTCAACTTTAAATGGCAACTCCATAGACATGAAAGAAAATGGCACAAAACCAAACACAACGAAGAAAAATTGCCATATCTACAATTGCTAAAAGACTACCACAGCGCAACAAAGTCAGACGTGAACAATCAACAGACCAAGAGAGCTTTTCAACATTGTGAAACACCTGACTAAAACACCTGCCACTGAAAACCAAGAAATTACGCTCACCCCCCAACTAGCTCAGCATTACAAACATCTATATCCCCAACCAGAGGTCCACCTCCAACCCCCCCCCCATAGAAGACAACCACCCAGACCCTTGGATCTCCTTCAACAAAATTACTGAAAGCCAAATCAAAAACACCATAACTTCTGTAAACATAACAAACTCCCCTCTAGAGACTTGCTCTGCATCATGGATTAAAGCAACCAAAAAGAAACTCAGCAGAGTAATCACCAAATTCATGCAATCAATACTTCAACAGAGCATCATGTCCTCATGCCTGAAAACCTCTTCCATATGCCCAACACTAAAAAACCAACCCTAGACCCCTCTGACCCAGCATCACACAGACCCACCGCAAGCCTACCTTTCACAGCAAAGATCCATTGAGAAAACAGTACAGCACCAACTTCAAGACCACATCGACAAGCACAACCTATTAGACCTCCAACGACATGGGTTTCGCCCACATCACGGAGTGGAAACATTATTAACCACCTTAATAGATACATTCACTCAAGGAATGCAGCGAGCCAATCAAGGTTTCCTATTAATCTTCTTGGACATCTCGTCAGCCTTTGACACCTTAAACCACCAAATACTACTGCAACATCTCCGCACCAAAGGAATTCAAGGCACTGTAATCAAATGGTTCACATCCTACCTCACCGATAGATACCAACAGATAAAGACTGAAAACACCTCCATCCCATACAAGCAAACACAAAGAGTCCTTCAAGGATCCACCCTCTCCGCAATACTCTTCAACCTCTACCTGCGACTACTCTGCACAATCATAAGATCACACAACCTAAACGTCCACGTCTACGCTGATGATATTATGATATATGGACAAGTTAACACAAACCAATCCTCTCTATCTGCCCACCAAGAAAGTTTCACTGAAGTAACAAACTGGCTAAATGACAACAACATGCAAATTAACTGCAATAAGATGGAGGCTCTCTACATAACAAGGGACACCACATTTGTTCCCCCTCCACAATAACACTGAACAACACTAAAATTAAAACCAAGACTGAGGTCAGATACCTTGAGGTCACCCTCAACCAACATCTAACATTTAAAGCCCACATAAACAAAATCACCCGAACAGCTTACTACAAATTAAAGACACTCCAGCACCTCCAGCCACTCCTTGAACCAGATCATTTCCGTATTGCACTACAAGCCTCAATAATACCTCATCTAGACTACTGCAATGCCATCCTCCAAGAACTACCACAATCCACACTCCTACTACTCCAAACAGCTCTCCACTTGACAGCCAGAACCTTACATGCAGCAACAAGAAAAGATCGCATTACCCCAATACTCAAACAGCTCCACTGGCTCCCACTACAGAGCCGTATAACATACAAAACCATCATGCTAACTCACAAAGCAACACACTCAGAACCCCGCCCCCCACACACCTCAGCACGCTTCTTCAGCCCTCCCAGCCACATGGATCTAGATGGACTTCTACAATGAACACCCTCACCATCCCCTACATCAGAACCAAATTCAACCAGCAAACATGTAAAAGAGTCTTCCAACTATACGCAGCCTCCATATGGAACAGGCTACCAGAACAGCTCAGGAATTTTCCTGACCTAAAGACATTCATAAAGCATTTAAAGACTCACCTGTTCAAAGAACATTTTAGCCCATGCGCTTAACCTCCCCCTCAGAAGAACATAGCACGATGCCTCAGAAATGTATATAGTTAAGAGCCCTAATGGTTTATAATTGCATGTTGTTTATAGTTTTGATGCCACTGCTATAATGTATCTTGCATTTGTTCCATGTTAACCTCCTTGACCTGGAGAAAGGTGATATATAAATATAGCTAAATAAATAAATAAAAGTACATACTGATGACTCTTTGAGTTTGTGTGGCTGCCAGGACTATTGGTTTGCTTTGACTGTAGCTGCATTTTGTTGCCCATTCTAAGCTGCTGTCTTAGGTGACTGCCTAGTTTGCAGGTTCCAGTGAGACTATCTCTGAATTACAATGCCCCTTTAGTAATAAAAGTCCCTGCATGAGGTCTAAAATTGACTTTTGCATGTTTTTCTGGGGCAGACTGATCCAATCTGCATGGGGAAATTAAGTTCTGGTTTCTCTTCATATAACTATATCTCCATGTAAATAACGGGGGGAAACCAGAAGTGAATTTTCATGTTCCATATGACACAGATTTATATGATGGGATCTTGTGTAAACACATAAATATATTTCTGACTGCTTTTACCAGCCCCCTAATTGGAAATATATTTCACCTGAAATTTGATAAGCGTGGAAAAACTGCAACAGCCAACATTGGTTCACCAGCCTCCCCCACAAAACAGAAGAGCCATAATGATGGCACCATGCTTTGAAAGTAGGGGAAACTCGATGCCACCTCCACAAAAACTGCAATATCATCAAAGGCTGTGCAGTCATTTGTTCAAATGTGATTATGTTTTAAATTCACTTTCATACCCACTCAGTTAATTGCACTGGCAAAATGGAATATGCAACTCAGGATTCGATGAAGTTCTGAATTAGTTTATCTGTTAGTCTTTTAGTCTTCTCTTTGCTACCATACAGCACTGGATATGGTCTGTGGGCTTCATTTCCTGTATATCAGCCGCATATGGATTTCCTTCTGCAGGCAACCTAATTTGGTGCATTCTTTTTCTGAAGCAACCAGAAAGCATTGGATACCACTGCCCTAAAAATTCAATAAACAGTATTTGAAAAAGGCAGCTAGTGAAATCTGGGCATCGTGCGCGGATGGGCCAGAGAAGCAGCATGAACCTAGACTGGTTAAAGTCAAGTAAGTGCTTAATTAAAGCTACGAGTGGAATCATAATGACTTGATGCCTACTCAGGGCAGAACTTGGATCTGATCATTTACAGTATCCACCAAAGGCCTGCTGGTGCCAGTACAGATCCTGGGGCTAATGAGTAACACAGATCAAAAGGCATTTGTGCTCAAGTCCATGTCTTTGCTTGTCATATGCTGTTCTTTTTAAGTTTCGCTAATGGTTTATTAAAGGGAAATTCACTGTTACGCTGAATATTTTTGACCACAGTTTTTGAGAAACACTGTCCTACGTTGGGCCTGATTTGTAGGGGCAGACTGGTGGATGACCCTGAATGAATTAGCCTCATGATTGTCAGTATTAAAGCTAGTGCTCTGCTTGGCTGGTGTGTTGGCAGAACAAGCTACAATGTAGAACAATGTAGAGGGCCAGGGATGCTTAGTTATGTGATCATAGAGTGTCCGACCATACAATCCTATTTATTCTCAAGTAGGGAATCGGCAGTAACATTCACCCACTGTATTTAGCAAGGAGAAATTGAACCCGTGAATGTGACAGTTTGAGGATGCTTTAAATTAAGCTAAACAATTAAGTAATTTTGGAAAATCCTCTTATTAAAAAATAAACCATTGTACTGTTGTACCACTGTGGGGTAGAGAAGATTGCACTGCCTGACTCACTCATCCCATGTTTCTCGTATCATAAAATAAGAGTAAATTTGGTTTCAGCAGTTAGAGCATTAACTATGAAAAAATCGTAGTTATATGAATGAGTTCCTAGTCTTTATTTCAGCATCATCTTGAGCAAGTTATCTTATTAGTAAATGATGTAATTTTCTAGATCATGAATAGGTTAGTACAAATTTCAGTTTGATGCTGTCTGTGTTACGGCAAGAAAGGAAGCTGGTAAGGAATGTGCTTTCTGATTTTCTTTTTGAACATGCTACATGGCACTTCAGTTCCTCTTGAGTGGTCCTTCAACCTCGACTTCCAGTGCACCAAAAGAAATGCTTCAATATATAGGTAAGATGCTCCCTGCCTGAGGGCTTTTATGTTGCTAGCATTGATTGTTATTTTTTGGTGATGACAAAGTCATATTTAAAAGAAGCAATACCTGTGTCATAATAACTAGAAAATTTAGCACTTCCACTCATGTTAAGGCATTGGGGGGGGGGGGGGAGGGGGCTCTATTTTTTCAATTTATAATATTAGCATGATATTAAACATGCAAACACTCAAATGACATATCGTTTTACCTTGCAGACCATTCAAGTAAAAGGAAGATAAACATGCGCTAAGTGGTTAATGCATGCTTTAGCATGCGGTACAGTCTGCGTGATCCCGCAGTAACTGTTAGTGTGCGGCATGACAGTTACCTCACGCTACTTTCTGCAGTAGCTGCAAATTGCACAATGGGGTGGGTAATGGGCAGGTTAGGGGCGGAGAGCAGGCATAAAGAGCAGATTGCAGTTTGTACAGGGGAACATAGCACAAGCTGTCAACGTTGCAGTTAGCATGGCTGTACTTAACGACACCTCAGTGGGTGGCGTTAAGTGCACATATGTTTATTGTGCTATGCATTAAGGTATGCGTGTGCGCAGTAACTGCCAGGAATATGCTGGCCAGGCCCCTTCAGTTACTGTGGAGGGTCTGCAATTACCGCATGTTAGTTTCAGCAATAAATGCACATTAAGCACAAAAACCTACACCCTTTAATAAAAGGGTCCCTCATCGGTGCAGTGATCAAGTTATCAGTCATAGTTATTACTGAGGCAATGAATGCTGTGGCTCTCAGTCAGTGTGGAAGGGGACAGATATCAGAAAGGTTGAAAGATCTGAGAATTCAGAGTCCACCATCCGCCTTGCAGGTTGCTGTAACATCTCTGTTGCCATATGCTCTGTGACCCTATTAAGCATATGCACCGATCATGGTTCTATTTGCAGTCCCATTGCTAGGGCCTTGAGCAGAACAATGTACTCTCTACACAATACTGATTCACCTCTTTCTGGTCTCTGGCCAACATTTTCTTGCTTTCCATCACTCCTTTCATTTATTCTCCCAAATCTGTTTCTTAAATTTGTTTGGTTTGTGCCAAACTCCTTCTTTTTAGAATTCTCCTTTGTTGAGGTTGCCTTCCAGCTCTTTGTCCTTTAGGACATTTTCAGAGCAGTTGCAGTAGGTATTGCTGATGACAAACAGTGCTATACTGTAGCACCCATAGTTTACTTACTAAGTTCTCAAATAGAGGGCCTAACTCAGTTCCGTTAACAGGTTCTGTTGATCTTTAAAGAATTTCACCACCATAATGGAATTAAAATTAGTAAGGAAAATATGAAATTGTTCTGAATTAATCCAAAGGAAGCAGTACCCTCTGCAATGTTTCGAAAGTACACACAATAGGCCCATAAATTTTCAATCTGCATCAAACATAACTTCTACTTCTGTCACCAGGTTTGCATTCCCATTTGTTCTTTGAAGCTCCAGAAGTGGCCATGCTTGGAACAGTGCCATGAGTGGCTTTGTATAAAATGATATCGGATTGGTTCATGCAGCACATCATGCCATTTGTGACATCATAGCTAATTGACCAGTTGGATTCCATTGTGAATGAACTAGCGTATGACTGTCTTAAAGGGGAATGACCCAAATGGTAAAAAAATGAGTTGGTAGTAAAGTTTTCAATTGATGGAGAGGAGGTGTTGCTTTTTCTTATTGGTACTTTTGATATATAGATATAGGGTATGGCATTCTTTAAAAAGGACAGGTAGTTTTGTGGCTTTAAACCCTTTTCTAGGGCATGGAGCTTTCTTCCTGTTTTACTGCTGCAAATAGTTGGTATCAGAAAGGTAGAGAGATACCAGAGAGCTTAATAATGTCTTTTTTATTAAAGTATGTTATGCATTTCAGTACATGTTAACCGTTTCTGTGGGCCTATGGTAATTCTTACAACACAGGTCTGAAATGCTCATTAACTGTCTGTACATAATGTAATGGGGTGGAGTCTGGACAGGATTGAGGCAGAGTGGGCATTGACTACACATGGTTGTTAGAGATGTGTAGTCAATGTCAAAGAGTTGTTCGCAGGTTGGAAACAGCTGGGGGTGAAGAAAAACAGTGGGCAAAACTGAAAGGGGATATTTTAAGGGCAACCAACATTTTTGTTAGAAAGGTAAATAAAGGTAAAAGGAAAAGGAGACTGCTATGCTTCTCAAAATAAGTAGCTGAAAAAGTGAAGAAAAAGGGGGAGGCTTTTATGATCTACAAGAGATTACAGAGAGAGGAAGACAGGCATCTATATTTGGAAAAACTTAGAGAAGCTAGCAAAATAGTCAGGAAAGCAAAGATGCAAAAAGAAGAATAAATAGCCAATACAATAAAATGAGGGAATAAGGCATTTTTCAGATATGTTAGTGAGAGGAGGAAGGGCAAAAGTGTTATTGTCAGACTTAAGGATGAAGGGGAAGAATATGTAGAAGCTGATGAGGATAAAGCGGAATTGCTTAACAGGTAGCCAGGAGTAGGACCTCAGAAAACACCCGCAAATAGGAACAGAAGCGACAGGGATCTTGAACGATTTTCAGAAAACTGTGTTTGTAAGGAACTAGCTAAATTAAAAGTAGACAAAGCGAAGGGACTGGGTGGGATACATCCAAGAATACTGAAGGAACTTGGGGACATTCTAGCAGCTCCACTGACTGACCTTTTCAATGCCTCTTTGGTGTCGGGAGTGGTGCCAGAGAGATGGAGAGAGGTACATATGCTCCCTTTACACAAAAGTGGAAATAAGGATATGGTTGAAAACTACAGGTCAGTTAGTCTAACCTCTATGGTGAGTAAATTATTGGAAACGCTGCTGAAAGAGGAAATAGTGAGGTTTCTGGAGTCCAATGGATTACAGGATTGATGGCAGCATGGATTCACCAGAGACATTTCTTGTTAGACAAGTGGCATGGAGTGGAGTGGAGGAGTAGCCTAATGGTTAGAGCACTGGCTTGAGAACCAAGAGACCAGGGTTCATTCCCGCTAGCACTCCTTGTGGCCTTGGGCAAGTCATTTAACCCTCCATTGCTCAGAAAAATCCAAGCTATCAATGTCCCTGTTTAATGTACATTTACCAAGTTTAAGTTACAATGTAAACTGCTTTGATTGAAATGATAAAGCGGTATAAAAAACTGTTAAATAAATAAATCTGATTGATTTCTTTGACTGGGTGGCCAGGAGTTGGACCGAGGGAGAGGCTTAAATGCGGCACACTTGGATTTCAGTAAAGCCTTTGACAACTGTTTCGAACAGGAGACTTATAAACAAACTGAGACTCTAGGGATGGACCCTAAGTTAGTGCTTGGGTTAGAAATTGGTTGAGTGGGAGGTGACAAAGGGTACAGGTAAAACAGAGCTCACTCTGAGGAGAAGGAGGTTACCAGTGGTGTGCCACGGTGATCTGTCCTTGGTCTTATTCTTTTTAACATTTTTGTTAGTGACATAGCGGAAGGGCTGTCTGGTATGGTTTGCCTCTTTGCAGATGATACCAAAATCTGCAATAGAGTAGACACTCAGGAAGCAATAGATAACATGAGGAGGAATCTAGCTAAGCTTGAAGAATGGTTGAAAATTTGACTGCTGAGATTTAATGCTAAAAAGTGCAGGGTCATGCATTTCGGCTACAAAAATCAAAAAAGGGAGTGGTAGAGTGTAGGTGGTGAAGTACTTCTGTCCACAAAAGAAGAGTGGGACCTGGACGTGATTGTGTCTGATGATCTTAAAGTAGCTAAACAGGTAGAAAAGATGATGGCGAAAGCTAAAAGGATGCTTGGGTGCATAGGGAGAGGAATGGCCAGCAGAAAAAAGGAGGTGATAGTGCCTCTGTATAAGTTTTTGATGTGACCCCATTTGGAGTATTGTGTGCAATTCTGGAGACCACACCTTCAAAAGGATATAAACAGGTTGGAGTCAGTGCAGAGGGTGGCTACTAAAATGGTTTTTGGTCTTCGTTATAAAATATATGAGGACAGACTTAAGGATCTTAATATATTTACGTTAGAGGAAATGCTGATAAAGGAGATATGATAGAGATGTTTAAAACCTCCATGACATAAACGCACAAGAGGAGAGCCTCTTTCGTTTAAAGCAACGTCTGCCATGAGGGGACATAGGATGAAGGTGAAAGGGGATAGACTCAGGAGTAATATGTGGAAATATTTCTTTACAGAAAGAGTGGTGGATATGTGGAATAGTCTTCCAGTAGAGGTGGTAGAGATGAGGACAGTATCTGAATTCAAAAAAGCATGGGACAAACAGAGGATCTCTAAAGGAAAAAAGGGGACTGTTGTAGTAGTTGATATGGAAGGACAGACTAGATAGGCCATGTGGTCTTTTTCTGCTGTCATGTTTCTATATTTCTGTGTTAGCACTGGAGTCAATAGCTCGTGCTATCTGCCAATATTGCAGCTAGCACAGATGCACTTATTGCCACCTCATAAGGAGGCGATGGATGCATCTCGGTAATTGCTAAAGGCCAAAACTTGCGCTAAGAGGCTTGCCTGCACAGTAATTGTTGGGCACATGCTGGCCATGCTGCCAACAATTACCATGGTGCAGTTGGGGTAAAAAAAACCCCTACACTTTAATAAAAGGGCCCCTTCATGTTTGGATGGGTCATTTAAAACATCCCTCTGGTAATTAAAGGGTAACCTATTTAAGACTAATAAGAGAAAAAATTTCACTCAGCATGTAATCAAACTCTGGAATTTGTTACTGGAGGATGTAGTAAAGGATGTTAGTGTAGCTGGGTTTAAAAAAGGTTTTCACAAGTTTCTGGAGGAAAGGTCCATAAACCATTATTAAAAGGGACCCAAGATATCACTGCTTGACCCAGTACAAGCATTGTGGAACCTGTGTCTTTTGGGGATACTGCTGGGTACCTATGACCTAGATTGGCCACTGTTGGAAACAGGATACTAGGCTTGATGGACCTTGGTCTGACTCAGTATGGCATATCTTATGTTCTTATGTTATCCATTGGCCTCAGGCCTCTTGGTGCCTCAGAGACATGTTTCAATAAATCATGTAAACCTGCTTAGTCTTTTCCTGTTGCATAATTAAATATGAAGGGATGTCTGAAAGACTCCTCTCCTAGTTTATAGTTACAGATCAAGAAAACCATTGTGGTAAATTTTTCCCAGAATATTTGTATTTAAAATAATAATTGAAAAAAATATTTAAAACTTAGATGTTCTCCCCCTCATGTTTTTTTATGCTGTCAGGGTAAGTTTTGATTTATCATCACTGTTAAAGTAAGGCTAACTATCGCTGTTCTTAAAAGCTAGAAACAAGTTTCTTTTCTAGAATTCCTACATCAAATGTTCATGAGATACTTTTGTGCATGATGATTAAATTTTAAATTATCATAAACTTATCTTGCAAATGGCAGTTCCCTGAAAACCAGGTCTGCTGCACAATATGTTTTTTTTAGTTCTGGGAAGATACTTATCCATTTGTTTTGTAGTTTGGTTTCAACCTCTACATCTCCTTATTTATAGACAATCTGCTTCTCTATATACTGACCTACTGATACTCACCACACAGAAACATCTAACCTAGATACACGTCTTCAAACTACACTACTAAACAGACACACAACAAAAATGAACCTGCTACCAACAGATATCATTCAATATCCCTAGATCACCTAATCAACAAATACACATGTACCAGCATTCAACATCCATAACCTGCAGATCCTTCGAAAGGAAAGGGACAGTAATATATTTTTGCAACTTAGGAATGTTCCAGTTTTGCATATGAGAAACAAGGATGAATATATTTGGAATGTAAGAAAGGATTCAAATGTGATTTAAACCTGTAGCAGACTCCCAGAGTTCAGTTGAAATTCCTGCTCTGGTGTCTGTCCACCGTCTAAAGTGACGGTGCCATGGCAGATCTAAATAGATAGCCCATTAGAACTTTTCAGACATAGAAACATAGGAACATGATGGCAGAAAAAGACCATATGGCCCATCTATAAGCAACCTCTCAGTAGGAGACTGGTTCTAGAGGTGGAATTAGAATTAGACCCAGTATGATTTTCCTCCCAATCAGCACAATACTGTATCTGAAAACATCAGGGCTTCTTTTCCAAGAAAGCTCATTTCCCAGTGATGTAGGAGATCTAGAGCAGGGGTGTCAAACTCCAGATCTGGAGGGCCACAAACTAGCCTGGTTGTTGGTATTTCCCTAAATAATATTCATCCAATATATTTGCATACAATGGGGGGGGGGTCAGTACATGCAAATATATCTCATGCATATATGACGTTATATGTAAAACAAATCCATGATTTGTTGCCTGTTGTTATTTGTGAACCGCAGCTGATCTTAGGAAGCTGCGGTATATAAGAGATTGTTAAATAAATAAATAAATAAATGCATATTTATTAGGGATATCTTGAAAACCTGACTGGTTTGGGGATCTTCAGGATTAGAGTTTGACACTGGATCTAGAGAGTCAGCTTTTCTAATGAAATCTCAGTTTTAAAAATGCCCCCCAAAATCCAAAAGCTGGGGAAATGACCATTGGACCCTGTCTTTATCTCCATTTCCTCTTCTTCTTTTGCTCTTGGACACAAACTGAAATGGAAGGCTTGGTGGCCATGTCTACTCAACTCATTAAAAAAGCAATCCCTGGGCTTTTATCTTCTAACTACAGTCAGGGTTGCCTTCTTACTTAATAAGGGAGACATCAATAAAATCAAACATCCTGACAGCATCCATAAAGCACTTGAAGAGGATGTGCCAATGTAGTCATGTCTTGTGTTTAACAGAGGTATCCTTTTTCACTTTATTTTGCCTCAACTGGAAAATAAAATTGTATTACCATGAAAGAAAAAAATGTGAAAAGGCATAAATAAGATGAAAGCGGATATTTGGTAACTGTTGAAACAGAATTGATTGATACTGTGTGTTCGGCTCTTTCACTGTGATTGTCTACATTTAACCGTAGAACAGCTTTGTGATGTCATCAGTCATTATTAAAGTCACCTTCCAATTAGCTAGTGTCAGAGAAATGGATTACAGTATGGGCCTGAATGCAAAGCAGCATACTGTGTGAGCTTGCCATCTGCCTCTCTTTTTTACACGACAGGAAGATTCAGTCCTGATTTTACGCTGTTGTGTGCATGGAAATATAGTCCTACTGTGCTTAGGGAATTCTGTGCTACAAGACCACATCTTCCAGAGGGGCAGCTGTGTTATTCTGTAGCTGTAAAATTGACAAAGACATTGGTAACCACTTAGAGACGAACCAATTTACTTTCAAAGTGAGCTCTTGACCTCCAAAGCTCCCAATAAATCAGTTAGTCTACATAACCATGCCCTCCACCTCTTTGTTTTATTGTTATAAGACCATAGCTGAGGAGGGGTAAAACCAGGACTGGACCAACCAGTGCTCGCTCCGAGTGCTGTATATACCTATTTAACCACAGAGCTGCCAATAAATTCCAAATTACACTTTGCATCAGTCCAAATCTAAGCATTTTGGGATTTCTTAAGGGACTTGTTTTTGTTAGTACAAATACTTAGAGAATGGAAGAGAAAAGAGCAGACCAGACTCAGAGTTGCTGGGCAGTTCTGTAATCGGACTGCAGAATTGTCCAACTCCATTGCCCTTGCTTGGAAAGATAATCTGAGTCCCATGGTAGATGACTGATGGTCAGAACAAATTCCGGTCATCTCTTGTGAAAAAGAACAGATTTCAAACAGCTGCCAGTCATTGACGTGAAAGGACTGAATAGCCAAGGGGATATAATGTTAAAATCAAGATTATATTCTATCTTTAATGAGGCTGCTTTAAAAGTGTTACGGAGCTCATTTACTAATGATTAGCATGCACTAACACCGATAACACGTTATTTATCACAAAGCTCTGCAGTAAATAACACACACTTGCAGCATTTGCATGTGTTGTTAGTAAATGACCCCCTATGTGAGCCAGATATGTGAACACATGAATCAAACACCACCATTTCTCTATCCAGAGATTATATAGTTTCTTTAATACCATTTTCTATATGGATGAAAATCAGTAAAAAGATTTATTTTTAAAAGTGATCTGTGTCTATTCTGCGTTCTGTAGCGGCACTCACAAAAAATAAACCAAGTAGAATGTTAAGAATTATTCAGAAAGGGATAGAGAATAAAGCAGAGCATAGTATAATGAATTGGCACAGATGGGTGACATGACTGCACCTTGAGTACTGTGTATAGTTCTGATATCTCCAAAGGATACAGTAGAACTAGAAAAGGTTCAGAAAAGAGCAACAGAAATGATACAGAAGATGGAATGGCTTGTCGATGATGAAAGGCTAGACAGATTAGGCTCTATGGCTTGGAAATGAGATAGCAGAGAAGGGGGTATCATAGAGAACTAGTAAATCATCAGTGTGATATTAAAATTAAATGCAGAACGGTTATTTACTCACTCAAATAATTCTAGGGACAGGGGACATTCTTTGACATTAACCGCAGCAAATTTAAAACAAATTTAAGAAAACAGTACAGCTCAAATTGTACTATTGCGAGGCCAGCCACACCAGGAGATGGCGAGGCAGAGCAGCCAGGAAGGGGCGGGGAGCCAAGGGATTAAAGCGCAGGGACCCAAGCACAGCCCCATCTTTGCACCGGGAAGAAAGCGGCAGTGGAAGCAGGAAATGAAGCAATCTTTTTACAGACTGGCTTTCACAGGCCGCTTGGTGCTTCCTGTCTTCTTCCTGCCTCGGCCGCAAGGTGTGATCATCTGGGATTGAGCTGCCGGCTGTAGTGAGTGAGAGGAGGCCTGAAGGGAGCACACAGCAGAGATGGAGAGCAGGTTGACACTGAGGCAAGGGCGGTGGAGTGCAGTACAGTGTGGAGTTCCCCTGGTGACAGACCCCACGTGGCTATAGCACCCGAAGCAGCGGAAAGACTGTAGTGAGGATTGCAGAGCGAAAAGTCAGGTCTGCACACTACTCGAGCATCCGATCCCCCCATCCCGCCACTGCTCAAATCGTGCAATTGAAAGTGCTCCAGGCCAGCGAAGGCAGCGATGTGGATGCTGGCTGCACATGGCTGAGGAAGACAGAGGGGAGCATGCAAGATTAGTTAGAGACTGGTGGGACCAGATGACAGGGAGCGGTGATGGCTCCAGAGGGAGGCTCTATCAGACATGATGCAGGTACTGCAGTAGACATTAACAGGGGAAACTGAAACTGAGAGCGTGCCCCACATACCTAGACATTGATGCAGGTGCTACCCTGGCCAGTGGCAGTAAAGGTTTGAGACTGAAATCATACTCTGCATACCCTGGCCTGAGCTGAGATCATACCCCACATACCCTGGCTTAAGGACCTACCAGTCACGACCATATTAAGGGGCTGGAAGCATGGGTAAGGAGTCGAGCATTGGTCTTAAAGGGGCACGGTGCATGGGGACTTGCGGGGTTGCCTGGCCAGGAGTGGAGGAGTTGCCTAGTCGTAAAGTATCACATTGTTAATCTGGAGACCAGGGTCCAGTTTACTTTCACTGGCACTCCTTGCAGCCTTGAGCAAGTCATTGAACCCTCCCATAGTTTGTGATAGTGAACATTGGAACAAGGCATGGCTGCGAGGCATGCAGGAAAGGAGAATGGAGGACAGCAACAGCCCCCAGGTGGAAAAAGGAAGGTCAGTGGGGCAAAGGACAAGGGTCAAGCAAAAAAGAAACAGAGGACAGCAAAGGCACAGAAGCGAGGCAGTGAGGTGAGCCAATCTGGAAAGGCATGGAACACAGCTGGTGCGGACAAGCGGAGGCAAGCCCATGGAGGCAGTAATATGTTGAATGCGGCAAGCAGTACAAGTGGGCACTGGCCCGACACGGATGACAGGAGGAGTAGCGATGTCAAGAATGGACTATAGGGTGGACAAGAAAGCAGTGTGGACAACAACGCAGCAATGGGGTGATCTCATGAACACAGTGAGGGCTATGGCCGCAGTCCACGGATCGGGATGTGTGCAGGCTCTCCTGAGTTCGCTGGAGGTCATGCAGGGCCCATCACGGGAGTGAATGAGGCCAGCAGAGCACCCAGCACCTGGGGATGTGGGAGTTGCCCCCCAGGGGATCTGGACAGAGAGATGAGTATTCACAGCTATCAGATATACTGAGTGCAAATGTGGGGTGGCAAGGGGGGATGGAGGGATGGATTGGGCATCAGAGATTGCACAGCTGGTGGGTGCAGATGTGGGGGAGTGGGGGAGAGATGTGGGGGAGTGAGAGAGAGAGGGATGGGCTAGCAACACAGCAGGAGGGCAGCTGCTCACTCCACCAAGGGTAGACAATGAAATGGGGAGGGAAGGGGTAATGGTAGCGCAAGTATGGGGCAGGGAGGAAGGGCTTAGTAGGGTGAGGTGAGGAACAGGTGGGCATTCTGGGTCTGTTGCAGAAATTGTTCTGCATGGTAGCCAAAGCCAGCATGATCCACAGCTCAGCTCAGGGAGGTACAGGTGGCATTACATAAAACTTGGCTACAAAGGGAGTGGGCCTGCCTGTGAGCCCACCCAGGAATTAGGACAAGGTTCTGGGCAGCGACAGCCAGGCAAGTTTAGCCAAGAAGGCGTTACAAGGTGCTGGTAGAAGGGTAGAGGACAGACTAAGGGTCAGGGATGGGGTTCTGCTGTCCGAGGCAAGGCTGGCTGAGTACACAGGTCTCACTAGTGCTCTTGATAGCTACGTGCCCCTGGCCCAGAAGGAGAAGATATGGAAAGGCGAATATATTTATATATTTGCCTTGCTTGTCAGGCGGAATGACCTTAACTGTGACTGTGCAGGTTGTCATGGAAAAATGCAAGCTGGCTAGTCGGAAGGCGGAGAGTGCTCCACGAATGATAGTGAACTGGTGCGCAGCCTTCCATATATTAGCCAGATGATAGGTGAAAGATACCCAGACCAGTGCAGGGGCCTATTTAAATTTCAGGATTGTATTTGTGAGGCATACAGAGTATACGATAGGAACACGTGGTTAGAATATGATGAGCAATTCCACAGGAACATGATGGGAAACAAGGGACTCAGCTGGGAAATGAAGGACATAGATCTATGGCTCTAGCTGATTACTCAGGGCCAAAAGGTGGGCAGGGTTGGCATAACCTTGCCACTACAGTGTCCCAGGAGGAATGCTACAGCAGTCCTTTTGGGGGGAGAATAAATGCAGTGGCTGGGAGAACAGCGGACCTTCATTGCCAACCCAGAGTCCCCCTAGGGGTGTTTGCAGGTTGTTTAATGAAGTTTTCTGTAGATTCGGCAGCACCTGCAAGTACAGGCATGTGTGCACGATCTGCTGTGAAGGGCACCCCCACACCAGATGCGGCAAGAGGCTGGGAGGGGAGCCCCAGAGAGGGTGTTAAGCCAGGAGCCTTTTGCCGGTCCCCCACACCGGTCAACATTGCTGCTTTGCTTCGGAACTTGATGGATATGACAGCCATAAAGCAGACTGGTTAGTTCACGGGTTTTCATATGGTTTTGTTATTCCTTATAACAGCCCCCCAGGGCCTTGGGCAGTGGGTAATCTGAAGTCAGCCTTAGATAATGAAGGGGAAGTCCAGTGAAAAATTGACAAGGAGAGGGCTTTCAGAAGAGTAGCGGGCCCCTTCTTGGGCAGGCCAGTGCTTCACTTAATAGTATCACCATTGGGCCTGGTCCCAAAGAAGGAGCTGGGCAAGTTCCGGCTCATACATCATCTGTCCTACCCAGATGGGAACTCGGTTAATGACCACTTGGAGCAGGCGGTGTGCTTGGTAAAATATGTGTTACCGGACCAGGCCTTAAGCCTACTAAGGATGCACAGGAGAGGGGTGTGGTTGGCCAAGACAGATGTAGAGGTAGCCTTCCAGCTACTACCAATTCACTTATCGGGTTTCCATTTGCTGGGTTTCTGCTTCGGCAGGTGCTACTACCTCGACAAATGTCTTCCGATGGGATGCTCGGTGTCTTGCATGTTCTTTGAGGAATTCAGCTCTGCAATATAATGGATGGTGGAGAAGAAAATTGGTAAGGGTACGTTATCTGGATGATTTATGCTGTTGGCAAGCAATGAGCGATCCTGCAGCAGTAACCTGCAAGTGTTCCAGCGGAAAGTGGAGGAACTTGGGGTCCCGCTAGTGGCAAACAAGACGGAAGACCCGGCTCAGTGTTTGTCCTTTTTAGGGACTGAGATTGACACTGTGGCAATGGTGACCCATGCTGCCTGCAAGAAGCTGACAGACCTGAGAGACACAGTTCAGTTGATCGCCTCTGCTAAGATGCTCATACTGCAGCAAATGCAGTCCCTGATGGGGTTCTTGAATTTTGCATGCAGGGCCATGCCGATGGGCAGAGCTTTCATACGGCATTTGATGACACTA
Source organism: Ichthyophis bannanicus (assembly GCA_033557465.1). NCBI lineage: Eukaryota > Metazoa > Chordata > Amphibia > Gymnophiona > Ichthyophiidae > Ichthyophis > Ichthyophis bannanicus. Next base: position 120,164,137 of record CM066041.1, read on the forward strand.
CCAAGGGGATCTACAAGGGCCACCACTTCAACAGAGTTGGCACGGCCATCCTGCAGGATCTGGCGGTTTGACGGGATCTCTTTGCAAAGTATAGCAGCAGGAATATATGGAGGCATCCCCAGTCAACAACGGGGACTTGAAGCTTTTCATAGACATGTCAGGCAGCATTGGTTTTGGGATCTGTTTAAAGGGGCGATGGTGTCAGGAGAGGTGGCCCGAAGACTGGCACAGGCAGGGAGTAACCAAGGACATCACATTTCTTGAAATATTCCCAATAGTGGCCATGCTGGTTCTATGGGGTCCCCAGCTGGCAAACAAAAGGATTGTGTTCTGGTCCGATAATGCTGCGGTGGTGTACATGATAAACAAGCAGTCAGCCAGGGCCAGGAGGGTAATGGAGTTGCTTAGGAAGTTTGTGTTGCTGAGTCTGGAACTGAATGCATACATAATAGCCAGTCATGTGCCAGGTGAAAATAACAAGATTGCTGATGCTCTTTCTTCAGCTTCACGGTTCAGGAGCTTTGTCCCGACAGCATCCCCATGGTGAGCTGCATGCCGGTGGAGATGTGGAGCATTGGATATGAAGCACTGGTAGAATGCTGAGGTCATCCTTGTCTGACAGCACCTGGAAGGCATATTGGAGAGTCTGGGACAGATTTCAGATCTTTGCTGAATGTTGGGGCATCAGCCTGTTACAGGGAGTATCCCTGGGACATTTGCTCAATTTCATAACATGGTTGAGGGGAGAGGGGACCTCGCTCAGACACGTCAAGCTGATGCTGGCCAATGTGGCCTTTTTTCTGAAACTTGGGGGTAGAGGGATACCACCAAGGAGTTCATGGTAAAGAAGGTCATAGATGACTGGTCCAGAAAGGCCAACCCCCAGTTGGACGGGTGCAGGCATGTCACACTGCACATGAGGGAAGTCACCCTGAGGGTGCCAGAAGTGGCAAGGTATAGGTTTGAAAAGAGTCTCTTACAGGTGGCTCTATTGATCATGTTCTTCAGCGCCTTCAGGATGAGTGAGGCTATTCCAAGATCCAGAGCGGACACTATGAACCCAGCTCTCCGAGTGACAGATGTCACAATAGGAGATGACAAGATCAGACTGCTACTGGGGAGGTATAAAACTGACCAAGGCCGCAGGGACAAAACAGTATGGCCTCATGTTACCTGTATCAGCGACCTGTGCCCAATGAAGATGATGCAGGTGTGGCCAGCAAGGGGGGGGGGCACTGTTGCAGCACCAGCATGGCTCTTGTCTGTCGCAGTTCCAATTTAAGGCAATGTGACATTGGTCCCTGGAAAGAGCCAGGTTTGACATGGTGGGCATGACCCTCCATTCATTTAGGATAGATGCAGCCACGTGGCACATAGGTTAAGTTTTGGGGATGCTCAGATCCAGAATATCAGGAGATGGTCATCCTGTAGGTTCAGGTTTTATATTAAGCAATAAAGCTCAATGATTTAAAACATTCTCCCATCTTATCTTGGCAGGTAAAAGGAGGATCACAATCTGGATAGTGGGTCACTCTTACGTCTTCTGGGCCAGGAGAAGAGTGGCGTGCAGCCTTTTCAGTAAACAGCTTGGTTTTTCACGGACTCCATGAACATACAGTGGCTAGGCAACTGGGAGATGCTGTCGGACTAGCTGAGGCCCGTGCTCATTAACAGGCTGGGAGTGAGCCAACCCCCGGACTTCATCGTGCTGCATTTAGGCGGCAACAACTTGATATCCACCAACATGATCATCAAGGTCAAAAAGGACTTGGCATGAATCTGCTCTGAGCTGGGGGCAGATGTCATCTGGTCCCAAATACTCCCCCGGCAAAAATGGATCAGGGCTATTCGGCATGAGGGGATTAAAAAAAATCAGAAAGGAGCTGAACACAGATGTAGAGAACTTCGTTAGGGCCCTGAGGGGAAGGGTGGTCAGGCACAAGGGCCTTTTGGCGGGGGGGCCAAGGTTGTGTACAAAGGAGATGGTGTACATCTAAACGATATTGGGTTGGACGTCATCAATGCCAGCTTGTGGAAGGCGGTTGGCTCAGTTCTCACGATGGGGTGAGTTGGGCTACAGCCCTCCTCGTGGTGGGACCTCATCGAAATAAAAGGGGGCGTACCACGGTATAGGGGAAGGCTCAGGTACTGGATTAGGGTGCCTAGGCCCGGTAATGGGAGGTCAGGTACCAAGGACCGGGGTACATGGGCTCAGTTTCAAGGAATAATAAGAGAATAAGATAACATCAGTCGCCAACACGGAGTAGTCATCGGCAGGTAAGAGCTACGCTTAGTCTAAAGTGCGGGCCCCGTGCCCCAGGTTTAAATTGGGTTACTGTTATGATGTTGTGTGTTGTTATTGCCTAATATGATGTAACAGTTGGGGCACTGTTATGCAAGCTGTAGCTTGTTATTCCCACGAATAAAGTTGGTTGTACCGAGAAGATAAAGTCGTGTGTGTTCTGTTATAGGAGCGGGATGGGTGAGGGAGAGGGGGGTTATTGACTGGAGCCTGAAGGAAGTGCAAAATGCCCCTGGTTATGTGTGCGATACAAGAAGAGTTATCCATACCTATTAATCAGGGAGATTAATATTGTAATACAATGAATAAAAGAAATGGGCTAAATCAAAGTTTTAAATAACCCATTCTTTACCTTGCAGGAAGTGTTTTCACTGGGACTGTAGGATGTCCAGTGAAATACAGAAATAAATCAATTAGATAGCAGAAGTTTGCATACAAAATGTGCAGAAGTCATGGGAAATTAACTGCCCTTTTGATTTTCCTAATCTTAGTTCTCCGATTGGGCCAAATGATCCACGTTAGTTTTTATAATTTGTTCTACTAAATTAAACAACAGATCTGGCAGGTACAGAGAATCTGAGTTCCCGTCACATGGTTAGGGGTCTGGAATGGAGTGCAGGGAAAGGAAAGATTTGTACAGAGGAGCTAGTGTTCATGCTTCAGGAACTGTTGGGTTAGTGGCTATATTCATGGCTGCATCTGACTCTTACTGACACATTGATCTCCAAGAAAACTGTAGAGATGGCGACAAGGTAGTGGCCCCAGCTGATAAGGAAGAGGTAAGAGTCCATTTTGGATTTTCAGCTCCTGATGCAAAGCCAAATCCAAAGAGCCAGGACAGACTTGCCTGTTGCTGAGCAGTCTTACTTAGGCTAATAAGTGCCCTTCTGCAGCAGTCACAGCGAGGACTGAGCTTACACAGGGAAAGTGGTTTAAGCCAGGACTTCCCATCTGGGGACCCCACAGCCAGTCAGGTTTTCAGGATATCCACAAGGAATAGACCTGAGACAAATTTGCATGCATTGGAGACTCAGAATATGCAAATTTGTCTCAGGTATATTCCCTATGGATAGCCTGAAAACCTGACTGACTGTGAGGTCCCAGGACAGGTTTGGGAAGCCCTGGTTTAAGCCATTCCATGCTTAACATTGGGCTAACTTAGAAATACCCTAGTTTACTTACAAATGTGTATCTTCTTAGGTTGTTTTTCCACATGTGATTAAGTTCATAGGAAAAACTGCTATGCCTGAAACTGCAGTGTAACAGGAATCTCCTGAGTTTTTCCCGACGGTAATGATATTCTAAGCTTTCTGCTGGGTTTATACTACATGTACATATAAATCTGCTTGATTGGCTTGATATAAGGCATGGGGAAAGGTAGAGTTAAAAAGATCAAAGAACCTGTAAGGAAGTCTGTTTCCACAGTTTTGAAATATCCTATCTTTTGCCCAAAGTTCTTACTGTCTGGAAAGGGAAGCACAATCCATAAAAACAGTTGGGTCAACTTTCAATGGTGGCAGTGAGCTTATATTTTTAAACACTGGCTGCAGCTTTTAAAAAATTTGTATGCTCAGTGCCGCTATATGGATAGATACCAGCACTGAATAGAAGGCTACCACTGCCACTGGCCATACATGTAGCAGCGATTTTCAGCTGCTAGACGTAGAGTTGGGTGGTTAGATGCTCTTTGGCAGGCCTAAACAAAAGCACTTAGCTATGGGGGTATCTCTGTTATATGTATAGCTGAGTATTCCATCCTTGCTCTGCTCTATCGCCATCTCAGCAGGCGGTCAGAGAATAATTCATTTATTAATTTAAGAAATACTTTTATTCCACAATCATAAGGACCCAAGAAATAATATTGTCAATACGCAGCTGCTGAAAATCCACAAATAGGGGACTTACACATGTGGAGAATAATCCTATGATCTTGCCTGCAGGCACTGCGCATTGCTGAGTGCGTGTTTGGCACCTATTCTATAACCAGAGCACACGTGGGCTTTACGTTATAGAATAAGGGAGTACGAATGTGCCTGAGTCTAGGCGCCACAATTACATCTGCGCTAGAGCAGGCACGATGACCTGCACCTAGATCAGCGCAGAATGACATGTGTAAGTCATAGTATTCTACATATAAATTATGGGCATAGATTTGGGCCCTGTCTAGGCACTGTCCGGGTTCTGTCCCCATGCACACCTCAACTGAAAATATGCACAATGGGACTTAAATTCCCCCTTGCAGAATAGCAGCTGCCCAAAGCATATTTGTACGTGCCCATTCATGTGCACAAATCCTTCAGAATAGGGACTCTGCACTCCCTGCATAGAATCAGCCCTTAACCATAGCAGCTAAATGTATGAATTCTTTCAAATATTGAGCTAAGTATGCACAAGCAATATCTTATGCAAAAGACCTTTTTATCTGATCTTAAATTTAGTTCTTAGACTGAGACCAGGAGGAGGCAGAAAAGGGCAGACTGGATGGGCATTGTGACGATTATACGTATGTCGCAATTAAGTGTGTGTAAACCACGAGTCTATGTAGTTTTCAGAGCTCTGTAAAATGCAAGGAGTAATTCTATAAGTTGATGTGCAGAGGATGCAGCCACCTCTGGGATGCAAACAAGCTACTCTAGGCTTTGGGTCATGGAAAGAGATAGATGAAAGGCCAGTACTAGGAGATGAAGATGGCAAAACGAGATGAAGCAACTTGTAGATCAAATGTAGAGCAAGTGGCAGTGAGAGGACAGAACCATGTCTCTGGATTTTGCAGCTGTGTGCTAATATCCCAGCTGGCATGTGCCACACAGAGAATAATTACAATGTAATTATCATTGTTTTAATTTATAAGCTGCATTGATTTATTGCAGTTTATTAGCAAATTAAATAAACGTGCGAAGAATCAATGTCTTGAGTCTACATTCGGTTCCATGGGGGGGGGGTTTGTGTCCCATTTATAAACTGTTGCATTGATTTTTCTGCTCCACTGGTTTGTCCCAGCACCATTAAAATAACCTTACTCCTTCTATTCCTCGCTTCTGTTCTCTTCAACTCTCTTTATTCATTCTTCGGCTTACATCTGTTTCCTTCACATCTCTTATCCTCCTTATCTCCTTTTCTACCATTCCATTGCCCCTTTCTTTGCAACTCCATTTCCCCCCATTTTTTGGTTCCTTGCCTCATATCTCCGGTCTAGAGGGGTGACTCTGCTGCACCCCTTTGGCTCTGGCTTTGGGCAGGATCAATAGATTGACTGTTCGCTAGAGGCAGGGGCAGCTGAGCAGAAAGAGGTTTTCTCCCTCTCCCTCTCTTGTATCTAGCGGTAGCCAGAAACAAATTGAATTCTTTAAAGAGACACATGCGGAATGTCAATGGGGTAGTGCAGAGTCCCGGCAGCAGCGTTCATTGTTCCCTGAGATTCCCCCCCCCCTCCCCGCCCCTGATATTTTTCAGGGAAAGACTCCGCTCTCACCCTGGCCATGGGGAGCGGATACTGTCGGCCCATAATAGAAAGCACAGGTTGTGCATTTGGAACCAGTGAAGAGAAGGAGGAAGCCTGTACAAGTTTAAACTCCAAAGCAGTTTCCGCATTTTGTCCATACATTCAGCAATTAAACTCCCATCCATCCCTCCCTCTCTCTGGCTCTGCATTCAGCTCTCAGTTTTCGGTTTGGTTCAACACGCCAGGCTTCTCTGTTTTGAAAGATTTGCCATTGGCGCTGGCTTAACCGTTGGGTAAGACTAGGTGGTCGCCTAGGGCAGCAACGTCTGGGAGACGGCAAAAAGCAGGAGCAGTAAAAGCAAAGCGATAGATCCTGACAGCCCCAGAACTCAAAGAGCCATCAGCACATTCTCTTACCTGCAGGGAGGGCGGACACACACACACACATATATATACACACAAAGCAAAGTTTGAGACCTCAAAGTCTGATGTCCAATTATTCATTTTTAGACGTTTGTTGTGGGAGGAGTGAGGTTTCAATAATCATGATTGTTGAATTTCATTATCAGAATCTTGGGGGGGGGAGGGGGGTGGCGGGGAGGAGGTGTGTAAAGTCAAAGGTTCGCCTAGGGCCCCAGTTCCTTTGCACTGGCCCTGTTTGCCAAACAGCTTCAGAATGAAAAAAGAAAAAAAAACCTTTCATAAAGGAGATTCATTTCCTTCAATCACCTGTTTCTCAGCTTCACTGCATTCATGTCAAAATAATTTACCTGAACACATTGTTCTCATCATAAGAAGCTATGAGACAAGCCCATCAATATACCTGGTGTCTACTACTGTCAGCTCCCTGGGAATCTTTCTCCCATGTCTCCCCTCTCACCCTTGGAATTCCTTTTCTCCTTCCATCCTTTATCTTGTGTGCCACAGACGATCCTTTCTTGTGTCTTTGCTAGTCCTTTGTCATGCACTTTTCCCAGTTATCATTTATCTAGTTAAGCCATTCTCCCTCCTCCTTCTCAAGACATCTATCCATCTCTATACCACCACCCCACACATTATCTGGCACTTGTGTGATTCTCCCGCTATATTCTGCAGCCTTCACTTCCTTATGTCATGTTTCTGCATCACTAAAGGTGTGTGATGTACCCAAAGTAAATTGGGTTCTTCTCGCTCTCACTTTGGCTGTGTATTTCTGCCTCACTTGTGAACGCTGCCTTTCAGACAACTCAGGATTCCCACACACGTACAGGATTCAGTGATTCTCCGGCTCCCACCAGTAAAGCAACCTTAGCAACAGTCAAAGAGCTCAAAAATGTTTCCCCCCCCTCCATTTCATTGAATGCAATAAAAATTCAGAGCACCTATGGGGGGCTAGAGAGTAGAAGGTCTGGTTGAATACTCGCTCTCCCATCTCTCCATTTCCTGCAGTACTCTTCCCCTCCCTTCTTTTCTCCTTCTGCTTTCTTTATTCTCTCTCTCCCTTTCTCCTTCTTCCCTTTTCTTGTTGCTCCATATCCCTCACTTTTCCCTACTTTTCTGCCTCTCCTATTCTGTTTTCTTTGCTCTTTTTCCTGCTTTTCTCTTGCGTGGTTAGTCTTCTTTTTATTTCTGTGCAGCCTCTTTTCCTCCTCCTCCTCGTCTTTCCCTACTCTTTTCCCTGCTATTCCTATATCTCCCATTTTTATGTCTCTTTCTCCGCACCTTCTTCTTCCAGCTCAGGTGCGCAGTGCATGCATTAACTCCACAGGAACCTCTTTGGGGTTGGTTTTGTGTTTTTACTCACCTTCCAGTTCGTCCTCAGGTATATTTATGGGGTGCTGCTCGGCGAAGATGTCAGGGATGGTATAAATACCCCGGTACATCAAAGCTGCTGTCACTGGATGGAAAGGCATCTTTGTAGCTCATACAATCCCAAACTTTAACGCCGATTTTCATATGAAATGCAAAAGCAGAGAAAGCCCCTGGATAGAAATCTCTATGGATTAAAGAAGAGACGAGCGCAAAGTGTAATACCAGAACAGGTGGACAATCCTTCTCTGCGATTTTACAGATCTTCCCAGTGCATTTTAAAGGAATCCGTGGATTTTGCCGGGTATCATTGGTGGAGAGTTCACAGCCTCATTGGGACATTTTCCCTTTATATTCCATGGAAGGAAAAAGAATAAAGGGAGACTGGATAGAAATTCCTCCAAAAGTCTGGATCAGATGAGTGACAATCCATGTATCTTCATTCTCCCCAAATTCCCCTCTTCTTTCCTTAGTCAGATAGTGTGATCCATCTGCACGTTACTCCCAAATGTTGCCCCCCAGGTACTCACAGGAAGGGATTCTGTCTAGCTCCTGAGCTGTATTCTGTCTCCCTGGAGGCTGGCATGGCTGGAGAATCCGTTTCGTAAGGTAGAACATGGGATGCCCTGGTGCTAAGTTTCCCCAGCAGGACCTGAGCACTGCTCTCGCTCTCTCTTTCTCTACCGTGTAGCAGTGCTGCTGCTTCCCTCTCACGTACTGTACAGAACACACGCTCTCCTCCCACTGCTAAAGAGACCGAGCGCTAGAGAGATGAAATAGACATAAATTTAAAGAAAAAAACCACACACAGGCAGAGAAGAAATGGATGGAAAAGGGGACAGGAAGCCCCCAAACACACACAGCAGGCACACTAACTGCTGCTTCTCACATATGCACAACATTATCTCATATAGAAGCCTTGTTCGTGATTCACACATGTATTATCAGGCAAACAGACATGTAAATCTTGTCCACATGTAAATGGCCAGTTTAGAAAGGGTCCAATTTACATGTGAACGTCCTTAATACATGAAAGTTTTAAGAAGATGTATCAGGGCTGTGGTCTGCGTGTGACCTGGAGGGAATAAAAAGATGCACATTTATTCTTTGTTCCATACATGGAATTCACATGTAAGCCCAAAATTCTTCAAGGCGGGATTTACAACTAGTCCCTGGCACGTGGAGGTTTTGGTAAAGTCCAGAGAGGGATGGGGGGGGGGGGGGGTATTCTTAGAAACATAGAAATATGATGACAGAAAAAGACCACATGGCCTATCTAGTCTGTCCTTCCATATCAACAACTACAACAGTCCCCTTTTTACCTTTAGAAATCCTCTGTGTTTGTCCCATGTTTTTTTGAATTCAGTTACTGTCCTCATCTCTACCTTAATCTCTTCCTTAATCTCCTTTGGTTTATTTCCCCCTCTAAACTAACGCAAATTAAGCATAGCGCCCTCTGTGGTTACCTAGCAGCAGCTATGCATCTAGGTTTGCAAGATGGTTCACATGCATGTGTAAGAGCCAACATTTACATGTTCAAGTTGCCACATACAGTCACCAATGCATGTAAATTGCTGAGTTTTTCCCATGTGTAAGTTTGTAAAATGGTTCCTCCTGCTGTATGTGGATATAAGTCCACATGTGTTCCTTCTATGTATTTTAGAAGCAGTTTCACTTTTAGAGGAACAGTTTCTAAAATACCATCAGAACCGAGTATGTGCTGACCTTGATAAAACGATTCTGATCTCCACGTGCTGTCTAAAATGTGCCTCATGATGTGGATGAAATAGACACAGCCAAATGTTCTCCATTTACACATAACAAATGCACAAAGTCCCATGTCCATGAACACACATGTACACATCTCTCACTCTGGATACACTAAGTTCTCCTCTGATGAACAGATCAATATTAAAGCTCTCATCCCTGACATACAATCTTCTAGCATACAAAAATCCTTAAACACGTATTTGCAATTATACTTTCATATATATACATAGGTGATACCTGAACTTCTGCAGAAACGCATGCGCAACAGCTCTACACAGACAATACGGGGTATGTCTACTAAGCCGGGCTAATGCTTAACTCAGGCCATGGGACCTAGTTGCAGATAGCCCGAGTTAACCTCTAGCCTGGCTTAGTAGATATAACCCTTTGATACATAACAAATGCATGCATATATCCTTACATCGACATATACAAAGAAAGCTGGTTAATCCAAGCTTTTGAAGAACATTTTCTACTTGAATCTTCCCAGAAAGAGAGGCACATTGTCATTCCCCTCTCTTAAGTTAACTCTCTAATCAACAACTTCAATTCCACAAACACAATACTGTACAAATGCCAACCTACCCAGCCTTATTTATCCAGGATGTATTGATGCAATTTGCAGGCATAGCTTCAGTACTACCAACTGAGTCTTCTGAATCCTAAGAACATAAGATTTTCCATGCTGGGCCAGACCAAAGGTCCTTCAAGCCCATTACCTTGTTTCCTGCAGTGGCCAATCCAGGTCACAAGTACCTGTCAGGTTCACAAAAGGTAGACAGATTCCATGCTGCTTATCCCAGGGGTAAGCAACGGATTTCCCCAGTCCATTTGAATAATGGTTTATAGGCTTTTCCTCCAGAAACGTGTCCAAACCTCTTTTAAACCCAGCTACACTAACAGCTTTTACTACATCCTCTGACAATGAATTCCAGAGTTTGAGTAAGTGTTAAGTGAAAAAATATTTTCTCTAGTTAGTCTTAAATGTACATTGGAGCTTCGTTATGTGCCCCTTAGTCTTTCTACTTTTTGAGGGAGTAAAGAAGTGATCTATGTTTACCCATTCCACTCCACTCATTATTTTATAGACCTCTATCATATCTCCCCTCAGCCATCTCTTTCTATCTGAACATACCCATCCCTGCACCATTATCCATCTCACCTTCAGCACCACACCTGAGCTTCTCCGTCTATAAGAACTACACATAACCAACTTCACCTTTAGCAAACACACCAAATATATCAATTCTGTGATCCCATTAGTAATCTCCCTCTCCCTCTACCTCAACCAGAACATCATACTTTGGATGCTAATTTACCTTCCTCAGGAAAATAATATTTATTTTTATCTATACAGATTTAGCTCATGCCTTTAGTAACTCAAGATGAGTTATATTCACATACAGTAGTTATTTCATTATCCCTAGAGGGTTTGCAATCTAAAGGCTAGATTTAACATGCACTATTAGTAACTAGACCCTACTGACAATAATGGGGCCTGTGTTAAAGAATGTACATTAACACACATTAGTAATTCAGGCCCTATGGTCACAAGGAGTATTGCTGGGAGAAGTGAGATTTGAACTCTGGTTTTCAGCTCACTGCTCTAATCATTAGAATACTCATTTCTGTGTTGTTACACTAAGGCCAGCTTCAGTCTCACTGGACTCCTTTAATATTACTGGAACATTTCTCTCTTTCTTTTTTATTCAAATTAATATACATCTTAATCCAAAGTACTCACTAATTAGTCTACAATGTTTCTAAATCATCCTTCTGTACCCCATCCCTCTCATTGATCATAAATATAAAATTGTTTTGGTTAAAGATAAATCAGAAAGGTTCAGCAAATGAATTCTTTTCTCACTGCCTGCCGACTGTAGGCACTTTTACTGAAAAAAAAATCAGGATGGGATGACTAATTCTGACATTACATGGGTTCAAATCAAAGATTTTGCAACCCCTTAGTAGTAGACTGACCCCTATCTGATTTATGGTGAAGCACTGCCTCACTGCCATCTTGGATCTGAATAAACACGGAGCTCGCCTTCATTCAGAATAAGCAGACATCAGAAAGTGCTTTCAAAAGGTTACAGCACTAGATATGGAGAGAACATCAAAGAGATAAAATTCATAAGAGGTAAGAATTAATCCCGACAGCCATTGTGTAACTTTAAATGGATAAAAGGCTGTTGAAATTTTAAGTATATTTTCATAGCAGCAAACGTACAAGTGCTGCCACTGTGTAACATCAAATGGTTTACTTGTCAGTTTAGAGTAATACATGGTATTCATGTCTTCGGTGGTGAATACATAGATTATCTGTTTGACTGATGAATTTTGCTGCTGAACAGACAGCTTTTAATACCGCCCTCAGATTGCTCCCTTTTCAAAAACATGACCGGTATGTCAGGCTCCATCTCTGGCCCTGTTCAAATCCAGGCTAAAAACTCAACTTTTCAAGGCTACTTTTGGATCCTGAACCATTCCCCTAGATATATCCTAGTGCCCAGTTCTTGTGTTGTCTGTCTTGACTAGACTGTAAGCTCTGATGACCAAGGACTGTCTCTAACATGTCTACAGTGCTGCATATTCCTTGTAGCACTATATAAATAATAAGTAGTTGTAATAGTAGTGATTTAAATGGCCATGTTGTTGTTGTTAAGTGCCATCGAGTCTCTGTCGACTCATGCTGAATAGTTGTCCTAAACCGGGTTCAGTCTTCAGTCAGGTGCCTCATAGATGATAGTATGTCATCCATAACTGCAATTCATCTCATTGCTGGCCTTCCTCTTTTATGTTGACCTTCAAATTGGCTAAGCATGTTGTCTTTCTCTAATGGTCTCTCTCTTCGCATGATGCATCCAAAGTATGAAAGTCGAAGTCTTGCCATCTGAGCTTCTAAAGAAAGCTTAGGTTTGATCTCCTCTACTTGGACTGGTTTGTCCTTCGGGCTGTCCATGGTATACACAGTATTCTTTGCCAGCACCATAATTCAAAGGCATCAATTTTCTTCCTGTCTATCTTTTTCCCTGTCCAGCTTTTGCATCCATATGATGTTATTGAAAATACCATGGCTTGGACAAGTCAAATCTTTGTGGAGAGAGACATCTCTGTAATGTGTCATTGGATTTCTTGACTGTTTGTCATTTCTTTATAGATTATTGATTTAAGCAGGTTAAAGTTGCCCACTATTTCAATTTCTTCTCTATCAACGATGAACTTATTGATTTTACCAGTTGTCAGGATCTTTGTCTTTGTTACGTTAAGGTGCAGGCCCATCTTAAGACTTTGTTCCTTGATCTTGAGAAACAAATGTTTCAGATTGTCTTCACTTTCAGCAAGTATTGTGGTGTCATCAGCAGAGCGAAGGTTGTTGATGAGTCTTCCACCAGTCTACACACCTTGCTTGTCTTCACACAGTCCTGCTTCTCTGATGATTTGTTCTGCATATAAATTAAACAGGTAGGGGGAAAGAATGCAGCTTTGTCATACACCTTTGCTGATTTTAAACTATTCTGTTTCTCATTGTTCTCTCCCAACTGTTGCTTCTTGATCAATGTAAAAGTTGTGCAAGATAACTAAGAGGTGTTCTGGTATACCCATGCTTCTTAATGTGGCCCAGAGTATCTCGTGGTTTACATAGTCAAAAGCCTTGCTGTAGTCAATAAAACATATATAGATATCCTTTTGGTATTCTTTTTATCTTTAAATGGCCATAGTTATATGTTTATCTGCCATGGATTTTTTTTAAAGAATCAGTAATGTGATTGATGCGCCCATAAACCACATAATTACTTTTAAATACGGGCTAAGATATTGTTACGATAGCCCATGTGTCTCATCATAGTAGGAAGGCCATATCTAGAACTTTTCTTTGGAACCTTCTACTCCTTATGTCTCTGTTGATTTCAGATTTTAATCAGCCTTCTCATGTTGGCAGCAAAGGAAGAACAGTGATGATAACAAAAAGACACAGTAAATCGAACCTCAAATAATAAATACACAGTACAGAAATACAATACCATAAAACACACAAACTGTATAAACCATCACAATGAACTATACAATATTCACAAGTACTAAATCAGATAATTAAACAAACAGATGTTATGTTACATTTCATACAGTCCAACTCAAAGCAGTCTACAAGACAAAGAACAATAAATAATAAATAACAGTACCTCATAAAATTAACACATCATAAAAATATACAAAAATGGGATCTATTCCACACCCCTACCAGACTATTCCTCAAAAGCTGACCCTGCAGAAGTGGCTGTGCACTTGACTTAAAATGTGCATCAGGACCCTCTCACAAACCCACTGGATGATTTGGGGAATAATAAAACTGTGTGGATGTATTTGCATGTGCAATATGCGCACAGGCGAAAGCACACTTACTTTGACATGTCTGCACATAGGCATTCCTGGAGGTATAGTCAGGGCAGAACAATTTGGTAGCAGGTGGATCTTTGTGCAGGATCTTTCATGCGCTACTGGGAATAATTCTAGGAGCCTATTTTATAAATGCACCTGCAAGCATATGTTGCCTTTATAAAATATTGATCGAAAAAGATCCCAATTTGCTCAAGTACTAGAGTCAATTACAACTAAATACAAAGTTCACAAGGCTGAATAAATTTCAAATGTTCAATATCCCATAAGATAAATTATCATTGGACCATCATATATTCACACTATTGAAACTCATTCAATTCTCATTAACTGTGTTTAGTATAATCATAGGTCCATTTTTCTGTACACCATATATTTCGTGACTATTGCATTCCATAATTTATATAAAATGACTTAAAAAATAACTTATCTTTTGATCTTTCTTTAAGTTAACCAGTGTTTCAGTCCATCTTTCATTCTCTGGTATTTCAGTATATCTGCCTGTACATGTTAAAAATGTTTCATTGTATCACATCTGTGGAGAGGGGCAATGAAAATACAACCATGTATAGTCTTAAAATGGTATGAAATGAGTTAGAGGGTAATTTTCAAACTCAATTACCAGGGCAAAATAGGTACGTACATGAGTAAAATCACTCAGTTAAAATTGCTCAGCTGAAAGTGGTTAAAAGCTGGCCCAGGCTTCCACAGTGGGTGTACTTTTAGCAATGGGAAAAAGAGGCACTCTGGTGGGTGTTTAGGTTGGGCGAGGGAAAAGAGTACTTGCAGATTCCATTTCCAAATCTGCACACCTCTTTTGCTCCCCCTGTCAGCCACCCACACAAAAACAGATGTAGACTAAAAGCGCCCTTTCAAAGAGAACTTTGATGGTAATTTTACAACAGGTTGCCTAATTTTGGAGCCAGAAGTTTTCATAAATTAAACCGCTTTTAAAAGGGAAAATAGGTACATGCTCTACTTTTTAGGTGCATTTTGCGTAAGCAACAGCACCTATTGGAGAGGCTCCATTGCTTTTTTTTTTTTTTCGATTTTGTCTGTATGCTAAGGACAGACAGAAAAAAGCACAGAAGATAAAAAGGGTAGTGGGGAAGGCAGGCCCTGCTACCTGAGGATCAGCGACTGCCACTGAGGACCTGATTCCCGGGGACAGAAGGAGAGAGGAGCCGCAGCCCACATCAGGATAAGGCCTGACTGCAGCTGGGAACTCAAATGCTGGTGGTAGGAGAGAGAAGTCACAGCCCTTGCTGAGGATGGTGCCTACCTACATGCCACCAGAGTGGAGGAGTAGCCTAGTGGTTAGAGCAACTGCCTAATACCCAGAAGATCAAGGGTTCAATTCCCACTGGCACTCCTTGTGACCTTGGGCAAGTCACTTTACCCTCCATTGCCTCAGAAGAAAAGGCTGGCAATCTACATCCAGTGATACATTGCCAAGAAAACCCAGAGGTAGCTGGGTCACTATGAGTCAACACTGACTTGATAGCACTTAAAAAAAAAGTGCCACCAGGTCCTGACTCTGAGGAAAGGGGAAACACACCATTATGTGATACTGTGACATTTATTTATTTTTGTTCTCAGACATGCACAAATTGCTGGTTTGTTTTGCATGTGTACTTGTGCATTTTATAATATAGTTGCATAAATCCAATCCCCACCCTTATTCTGCTTCCAGGAACGCCTCTGATTCAGAAGCGGAAGTAAGGATGTGGTCGAAAACTATAGGCCGGTTAGTTTAACTTTGGGGGGTGAGTAAATTATTGGAAACTCTGCTGAAAGAGAAAATAGTGAGGTTTCTGGAGTCCAGCGGATTACAGGATCTGAGGCAGCATGGATTCACAAGCGGCAGGTCTTGTCAGACAAATCTGATTGATTTCTTTGACTGGGTGACCAGGGAGTTGGACCAAGGGAGAGTCCTAGATGTGGTACATTTAGATTTTAGTAAAGCCTTTGACACTGTTCCTCACAGGCGACTTATAAACAAACTGAGCACCCTAGGGATGGACCCTAAAGTTACTGCTTGGGTTGGAAATTGGTTGGGTGGGAGGCGACAAAGAGTACAGGTAAATGGAGCACACTCTGAGGAGAAGGATG
The DNA here is from genome assembly GCA_033557465.1 of Ichthyophis bannanicus. Lineage (NCBI taxonomy): Eukaryota > Metazoa > Chordata > Amphibia > Gymnophiona > Ichthyophiidae > Ichthyophis > Ichthyophis bannanicus. Next base: position 120,179,949 of record CM066041.1, read on the forward strand.
TTACCAGTGGTGTGCCCCAGGGATCTGTCATTGGTCAGATTCTTTTCAACATCTTTGTTAGTGATATAGCAGAAGGGCTGTCGGGTAAGGTTTGTCTCTTTGCGGATGATACCAAAATAAGCAATAGAGAAGACACCCAGGAAGATATAGATACCACGAGGAGGAATCTAGCTAAGCTTGAAGAATGGTCTAGAATTTGGCAACTGGGATTTAATGTTAAAAAATGCAAGGTCATGCATTTGGGCTGCAGCAATCCAAGGGAACAATATAGTATAGGGGGTGAAGCACTTTTGTCCACTAAAGAAGAGCGGGACCTAGGCGTGCTTGTGTCTGATGATCTTAAAGTAGCTAAACAGGTAGAAAAGGCGATGGCAAAAGCTAGAAGGATGCTTGAGTGTATAGGAAGAGGAATGGCCAGCAGAATAAAGGAGTCGATAGTGCCTCTGTATAAGTCTTTGGTGCGACCTCATTTGGAGTATAGTGTGCAATTCTGGAGTCAGTACAGAGGACGGCTACTAAAAATGGTTAGTGGTCTTCATTATAAAGCATATGAGGGCAGACTTAAGGATCTTAATATGTACACCTTAGAGGAAAGGCGGGATAGAGGTGATATGACTGAGACGTTTAAATACCTTTGTGGCATAAATGCACAGGGGGAGAGCCTCTTTCGATTGAAAGCAAGTTCTGCTACGATGGGACATGGGATAAGGGTGAAAGGGGATAGATTCAGGAGTGATATGCGGAAATATTTCTTTACAGAAAGAGTGGTGAATCCGTGGAATAGTCTCCCAGTGGAGGTGGTAGAGATGAGGACAGTAACTGAAAAAAAGCATGGGACAAACACAGAGGATCTCTAAAGGAAAAAAGGGGGCTTGTAGTTGTTGATATGGAAGGAAAGACTAGATAGGCCATGTGGTCTTTTTCTGTCGTCATTTTTCTATGTTTCTATGTCAGACAAGCCTATGCCTATATAAGGTGTGGGTGCATAACTCTAGGAACCCATGCTCAGGGAAATTTTATAGAAAGTTATTTTGGTGCATAAAATGCTGTTTTGTGAATGTGAATGTGTTTTGTGGCCTTACAAAACACATTCAAGCTGTTTGAAAATTGCTCCCCTCAGTTCCTGTATTAGACTTGAAAATGCACTTCTGAACCAAGCAAAAACGTTTACATGTTTGTAGTAATTTTTGTTCCATTCTCTATGTGGTGCTCTCCCTAGCCCTGCGCATGCACAAAAAGACGGTTCTAAAGCTTCGTCTCGCACTGTCACCAAAGGGGAATGACCGATGACACGTGGCTGCAGAACCTAATTGTTGAGAAGTATGGCAGGAAGAGTCAGCCCCTGAAGGCCCCGCCTCATTTCATATTCCACTCTGCCTAAGATCAAACAGTATTGAAATTTCATGGATCACCCTCCATTTGCTTACAGAAAAAACTCTCTTCAAATGCAGGAAATGCAGACATAAACCCCCCACTAAACCCTGCTTTGTTGATACCATGCTGATTTTCAACAAAAGGAAAAAGAGAATAAAAAGGAAAAAAAGACTACTAAGTTCAAACAATTGTAGGAAGAAAGAAAAAAAAAAATCCCTCCAAAGCATCTTTGCGATGTAGAGGACAGCAGGTGCTGTGCACTGTCAGCTTTTGTGTAACATTCTCCACATTTCGAGGATTAAAACCACACTCCTCTCTGTGCAGGCTGGCATCCCAGCATTAGAAACCTCCAAAGACGTTAAGGCATATGAGCAGGGCACCTCTGAAGACGGGAGCTGAAAAATTCATTGTGGTGTCATCCTGGATAATTCATACATTGATCCAGTGCAAGCAAGCCCAGCTGGCGTGGAATCCAGTTTTCTCCAGCACTAAGGTAGCTTAGCTGCTGTCAGCCGAGTTTATAAAAGCATGAACATTCATCAGGCGTCCCATCCCATGCAAACGAGCCCAGGGACCACCACTGTCTGACACAAGATCTGAACAGGACCTGTAGGAGAAGGTTTATCCTGAAGAAGTATTACGGACGACAGTAGGAAAGATTCCAAAATGCAAACCTATAGTTTGAGTTCCATTGAAAACTCTTCCCAGGTGTCTATTTCATGCAATCTGAATCTCTGTAGAATTAGAGAAAACCTCTGTGGCATCTGCCCTCAGCAGGAGAAGAGACCTGATTACACCCATCTGAACATGCAAATGCTGTTCCAATTACTCTTATTTCCTCCAGACTTCTGATTACATTTTGCTGCCTCATTCATTCATTGTAACTGATTAATCACATTCACTAGGATCGGATGCTCCTGCAGGAAGAGGAAAAAAAAGAAAAGTCACATTGCTGAAGTCTTCATGGGCACTAATCAGGAAGCTCACACTGTTGGAGTCTTGACTAGATTGAGTAAATTGGAAGCTCTGTGGAGAAGGAACTGTCTTTCTTAAAAATGTCTCTACAGCACGGCTTGGCCAACCATTAGGTAAACTAGGCAGTTGCCTAGGGCAGAAGCTTCTAGCGGGTGGCAAAGAGCAGGGTATTCAAGGCTAAATAATAGAGTCTTACAGCCATGGGGCATAAGGCTTAAGGTTTGCCTAGAGTGCAAACACTTGAACCAACTCTGGGGTCAGCCCTGCTCTACAGTGCTGTCTGCCTGGTAGTGCAATAGAAATGATAGTATTAGTGGTCCCAGACTGGCACTGCTAGGAGGAAGTTCACACTGCTGGAGTCTATCCAGACACTGGCATGGCACAGTGGTGAGAGAGCATACAGGGCAGGAGTCCCAGATTGGCACCAGCAAGGCATTAGCGCTAGTAATATTAAGCTAGTCCATGCCTATATCTCTCTATGTGTATCCAAAAAGGGAGGATTTTCAGCGGCGGTGGCCAGCACAATTAAAGCAGCTGGATGTCACTGCTTTAAATTCACCCCAGATATTCAAAGTTAGGGCATCTCCGGGCACCAGCATTGAATATCTAGGCTGCCCAGACTGTGATTTTGCAATCCGGTCAGCAGCGATATTCGGCCATTGGCTGGATTGCAAAAGCAGCTAAAGTTAGGACAGCCATTCAGCCCTCCTACCTTTAGCCAGTTAGGGTTAACCAGATAGTGGCTGAATATCACCACTGCCTATCGAACCCAAGGTGCTGCCCCCCCTCCACTCTGAGGATGTCCCGACGGTAAGTGCGTTGCATCGGGGCATTTAGCAGGGCCACTAACCAGGGTAGTGCCACTGAATATCCTAGTGAGTAGCATTTCTGCAGTTTGCAGATCTGCAAATATCCCCCCAAAATCTATAAAACAAACACGAGCAAATATTTCAACGCTATGGTTGATGTTCTTTTAACACTGATGACTGAAACACGAATAAGCCCTGTGTAGACGCTTATCATGCAAAAACCTCTAGAGCCGTATTCTTAAACCAGGCGGCCCTAAAACGGGGATCTCAGAATGTGGGCAGGAGGAGGCGGAACGGGGACATGGTCAGGCACGGGTTCATGGAAAGCGTATTCAGGCAAGGCCCATGTACGTATGAAGTGTTTGCTGGAAACATCCACAGTAGTCTTACAGAAACGTGGTATAAGGTTAGGACTTAGAAAAAACCCTGCTCCTAACCCCAGTGTGTCCCATAGAGTTGAATGGCTATGACAAGTCTGTATAGATCTGGTACGTCTGCTGTCTGGGAGAGCACAAGATGCAATGGTAATGAACAGAATGTACAGGTGAGGGACGTCTGTAAGGCCAAATAAAGTAAAAAGCACCCTGACAGAATTATAAAGAACTGCAATAGTTGTTAGCCTGGCATGGGAAGGTATGTGTTTGGCCGAGAAATGTAGATTGGTTGTATAGTCCTGAGACATTATGCAATTATGCAGTAGCAGCAGTTGTGTATATGTGTGTGTGTGTGTGTGTGTGTAATTGGTGTATGAGGGCTGCAGGAGAGGCCCTGGTGTGCTGATCCACAGATCTGGGGGGACATTTATGCCTGGACAGTACCAGGACCATAGCGCTAATCACAGCATCACCAGGTGCCAGTGTGAACGAGCAAAATAGTCTGACAGGCTGCTCTGCAGCAACATAGCAGGGCATGTTCCCATTGACGATGAGGAACCCTCAGAGTGGGGGCATGCTGCAGTGCACACAGCACGAATACACATCCAAATGCACCATCAGCGGTCTCTAACATTGTGCACATCTGGAAGGACAGTTGATGGTGCATATGGGCCTGTAACGCTCTTGGTTTCACTGTTGCCTGTTCTCATCCTGATGGGTCCCTGTTATTGACGGGGATATATCTTGACATGTAGCTGACAGGACCCATTTTGGTCTTTTCTTGCCCATACTTGGCAGTGCTATCCACTGCAGGAATACCTAAGGTGTTCTGCAAGTGCCATGTATGCCTTGCAGTCAGGACAAACATCTCACATTCCACTTGGTGTTACGGTAGCCCTGGTGCACTTAAACAACCTTGGACTGCTCTGGGCATGCAACAGACAAGTGTACATAGTATCCTTTGCATGACCACACATGTTTAAAAAGTATTCATGGAGACGGGCAGCATCTGACATGTATAACATTTCAGATTACGGTGGGTACGGGGGCATCCACACCGTTTACCTACGTCCGAGGCACAGGGCCAGCTGGAGAGCACTTGCACGTGCCCGCCGAACACATCTATCTCCCTGATTCTGAGCCCGTGGTCAATTCCAGATCCACAGATGTGGAATTAGGTTCAAAGAGGGCACGTTTTTGTTTTAGACGTGTCCGTGGATTGGACGTGCACATTATGGAACTGGGCTCTACGTGTACAGAGAGGTGAGCATTACCACTGCCTGGATAGCTGAGATATTTAGTCCACTCTCCAGACAGTAGATTGAATATTGCCGCAATCCAGATAATTTTCTCCATTCCTAGGGAGGTCTGTAATGATTTTCATGAGGACTATCTGTATAGTGCAACTGAAAATCAAGGTATCGTGCCACCTAGGGCAATTATTTGGATAACGGCAGTGGTCATCTGGATAAATGCCTTTGACTAGCAGGCAATAGTGTTTGTATCTTTGCATAGATATCTTTGCTTATCTCAGTGAATGGAGGCCTTTGTATGTGTGCACTAGTGTAAAGCTGGAAGTATAAGTCAATATTTGTGTGTAATTTAAGGGCCCCTTTACAAAAGCCTGGTAAGGCTGTGCATGTACCATGCATTTATAATGCCTGTTAAGTGCAAAGCCTCTGCGTTAGCTGTTGTGGGCATGACCAGCATGTTCCCAGCAGTTAACACACCACTAAGTTTGTCTTGGGTACTTCCAGACCCAGTGTAATTGATTATGAAAACTGGGGCTTATTCTTTCCCAGTGGGTTTTCAAGCTTGGGATTATGGGAATTGTACTTGATATTCAGAAGAATATGCAAACTCATATACAAAAACTTACTAAGGCTGCCTTCTTTAAATTGCATTTACTTCAAAAACTTAAACCATATTTATCAGCTGAAAATTTGTGTACTGTGGTTCGAACTTTGGCATCATCACCACTTGATAATTGTAACAGTTTGTTTCTCAGACTTCCATGGTATGTTATTTGACCTTTGCAGTCTGTACAGAATGCTGCGGCACATCTTCTTACTGGTAGTAGACAGTTTGAGCACATTTCTGTTGATTTATATAAACTACATTGGTTGCTCGTTAAGTTTCAGATATTATATAAAATTATCATGTTGGTATTCAAATTTCTTAATCATGAAGCGCCATTTAGTCTATCAGCTTCTTTGTGAGTTTATTGTCCTGCTCATGCTTTACACTTGCAGGATACATTGTTATTGGATGTTCCATTATTCCGGCAGATTCATTTCCAAATATTTCGCAAAATAATTTTTTCTATGACTGTCTCATGCATTTGGAATGCCTTGCCTGCCGAATTGTATTGCATTTTGGATATCTTGGTGTTCCAGAAAAAATTGAAGGCACATTTATTTCAACAGGCTTTTGTAGCTGTTGTATGAATTAGGTAATTTATGGCTCTTTGGATCTTTCCTAAGTATTAGCAAGACAGAAAGAGCTAGATCTCAGAAAGGGCACATCTGGGCTGTCTGGATGCCCCTGAGCAGTACAGGCCCATTAGGACCCGATTCTGCACTGCAAGAGCCAGAGGTTCCCACAGGTGCAGGATCAGGCCCTGAGATGTGCCCCTGTATCCCTGCACGGATGTCCTCCCCACATGCCATTCAGCAGGGGCGACTCAAGGCAATCTGCTGCCTGAGGCGAAGGATGAGATGGTGCCTCCCCCCCGTAGAGGGTGGGGGGGGGGTGCTTTCTCAAAACTCTAGTCAGGGACTGAACCAAATCCAAAAGCCGATTAGATTACATGGAGGAAATGCAAGATGTTTGCACACCAAGAAGCTAAAAGAGAGCGAGAACCACAACCACCTAGGAGTGGAGGAGTGGCCTAGTGGTTGGGGCAAGGTCCTTCAGGCTGGAAGGTCAGGGGTTCAAATCCCACTAGAGGATAGCAACCTTGGGCTGGGAGGACTGGGGTTTCTAGTCCCACAGGTGCTCCTTGTGGTCTTGGGCAAGCCACTTAACCCTCCATAGCCCATGTTCCCTGTAAAATAGTTATCTCCAAGTTATAATGCCCTGTTCAATGTAATTTCAGTTTGTTCAATGTAAACTGCACTGATGCAGAATAGCATGGTATAGAAGAGAATTTAAATAAATAAACACAGTTTATAAAACTAAATTATAACTCATTTTTATTTTGTTATAAACCACATTATGGTTCTTGCCTTTTCTTTTTGAACATATATTTGCAACCACAGAACCCCCTTCAACAGTGGGTGCAGAGCAGTACCAGGACATTAACCCACAAAACTCAGTATCTTTAAAAAAATCTAATTCTGATCATCTCACTAACAACAACAACAACAAACGTTCTCCAGTTCCAGGCATATTGCGAACTAAAATAAAACCCTACAATAAAGTCACTGAGCATCAATCCAAGGGAGCAATATAGTGTAGAGGTTGAAGTACTTTTGTTCACTAAAGAAAAGCGGGACCTAAGCGTGATTGTGTCTAATGATCTTAAAGTAGCTAAACAGGCAGAAAGGCAACGGCAAAAGCTAGAAGGATGCTTGGGTGCATAGGGAGAGGAATGTCCAGCAGAAGAAAGGAGGTGATAGTGCCTCTGTATAAATCTTTGGTGTGACCTCATTTGGAGTATAGTGTGAAATTCTGTAGACCGCACCTGCAAAAGGATATACACAGGCTGGTGTCCATACAGAGGGTGGCTACTAAAATGGTTAGTGGTCTTCATTATAAAGCATATGAGGACAGATTTAAGGATCTTAATATGTACACCTTTGAGGAAAGGCTGGATAGAGGTGATATGATTGAGATGTTTAAATACCTCCGTGGCATAAATGTTCAGGGAGAGAGCCTCTTTCAATTGAAAGCAAGCTCTGCTACGAGTGGACATGGGATGAGGGTGAAAGGTGATAGATTCAGGAGTGATATGCGAAAATATTTCTTTATGAAGAGTGGTAAATCCGTGGAATATTCTTCCAGTGGAGGTGGTAGAGATGAGGACAGTAGCTGAATTCAAAGAAGCATTGGACAAACACAGAGGATCTCTAAAGGAAAAAAGGGGACTGTTGTAGTCGTTGATATGGAAGGACAGACTAGATAGGCCATGTGGTCTTTTTCTGTTGTCATGTTTCTATGTTTCTATCTATAGAGCAAATCTACCATAACCATACCATATCAGCACCAACTTCCAAAACTCACATAAGGAGCCCATCCAAAAAAAGCATCGCTGTAAATACTATAGTGGGCCCTGGAACATCAAAACACCTATTTGAAAATCTGAACAATTCCGATTTCTACAGTACAGATCCCTACGAACAAACTCCATGATAACAGAACACCTGGTCTTGGTCACATACTCATAACACAGACCCTCACCAAGTACAGAATAAGTGACCATAACCTAAATATAAACATATGTAGATAAAAATTAAACTGCAACCCCAAGAAGACAGATTCTGCATACAGTGCAACACCAGAGAAATAGAAAGAGACGCATTTCCCTGTACTGTATAAAATATAAAGAAAGCACCAAGTCAAATAATTACATTGAAAAAAATTCTCTTTGAACTTTGTTATCTGACCATTTTATTCCATGTTCATGTAGGCCCCACTCTGAGGTTTCTGTTTCCTTCTATCTCCCAGTAATGCAGGGCCATGTGCGGAGACTCACTGTGGCATCATGTGCATAAATTTAGTATACTTTATTTTTAAATGTATATGCCACCCATCTAAAATCTTAGATAGCTTCTAAACATACACATGTAATTTAGTAACAGATGTTACAATAAAACAAACATAATAATAAAACATTAAGTTTGATTAATGAAAAGCCATTTTCATAAACTTCCAAAACTCATACAAGGGACCTACCCAGAAAAAAGCAGCACTATAAATACTGCAGCAGGCCCTAGAACATCCATACATCTGTGTGAAAAGCTCAACAAGTCAAATTACTACAGTACAGTATAGATCCCTATGTAAAAACTCCATGTTAACAGAACATCTGGCCTCAGTCACACACTCAGAACCCAGACCCTCGCCAAGTACATTATAAATTACTACAACCTAAAATATAAATATGTAGACAAAAATTAAACTGAAACTCCAAGAAGCCAGGCTCCACATGCAGTGCAGCATCAGATAAATAAGAGATGCAGTTCCCCATACTGTGTAAAATATAAAGATAGCACAAAGTCAAATCACTAAAATGAAAATAAAATTATTTTTTCTACCTTTGTTGTCGGACCATTTTATTCTCTGATCATACTGGTCCCATTCTGAGGTGTCTGCTTTCCTCTGTCTTCTCTTAGCTTTCTTCCTATGGTCTGTAGTCCATCTGCCATTTCTTATTTCTTCTTTTCTTTTCTTCACTTCCTTCCATCAGCCTATTTCCAGTCCCAGTAACCCTCCCCAGTATCAGCCCCCTTTCCAGTCCTCCAGTCCCAGTACTTTCCAATGTCATCCGCCTTACATTCTCAGGACTGCCTCTGGTGTCCATTCCCTTCCAGTCCCACTCCTTCCCCACTGTCCAGCCACATCTTGTTCAAATACCATCGTAGGTATCAGCTCACTTCCACTCTCAGTCCCCCTCCCCCCCGCCAGCTCACTTCCAGTCCCTTATCCTCTGTCCATCCCCCTTCCAGTGCCATCCCTGCCAGCCCCAGGTGTCAGCTCCCTTCCAGCCTCAGTGCCCCCTGCCTTCCAGCCTCTTCCCCATTACCCAGCCACCTACCAGTCCCATCCCCAAGTGTCAGCTCCCTTCCAATCCTCCTTCAGTACCATCCACAGGTATTAGCTCCCTTCCAGCCCCCTCCTTCCTACCATATCAGCTCCCTTCCTGCCCCACCTCCCTCCTATGTCAGCTCCCTTCCTGCCCCCACCTCTCCTGGCAAACCCTCTCAGCATTCAGTCCCTTCCAGTCCTATTCTCCCATCCTCCCGCTTTAGCCCATTTGTAGTCCTAGCCCTTAGTTTTCTTCCAGGGCCAGCAGCACTCTCCTCTCCTCCTCCCATCAGCCCATTTCCAGTTCTAACCCCCAGTCTTCTTCCAGTGCTAGCAGCTCTCTCCTCTCCCCCATCAGCTCATTTTCAGTCCTATCCCCCTTATCAGCCTTCTCCAGTCCTAGACCCCCCATCAGTCCATTTCCATTGCTAGACCCCCCAATCAGTCCATTTCCAGTCCTAACTCCCCCAATCAGCCCATTACCAATCCTAGACCCCCCGATCAAACTATTTCCACTTGTAGCTGATTTCCAGTCCTACCCCCACCTGATCAGCCCATTACCAGTGCTAGCCCCCCGAATCAGCCCATTTCCAGTCCTAGCCTCCCTTAAGCGCCCATTTCCAGTTCTAGCCCCCCCATCAGCCCATTACAAGTCCTAACCCCCTCAATAAGCCTATTTCCAGTGCTAACCACCCCCAGCCCAGCACTAGACCTCTCAGCCGATTTCTAGTAAAGGTCGCCCAGGGGAAGAACCCTGCCATTGCCTGACTGGCTCACCTTTGCAGAGCCGCAAGAAGGAACAGTGTTTCTCTGCTTTCCCACGGCTCTGTTAAAGTTGAGCCCGCCGGCATGCTGAGGGTCAGGAGCATTTCCTGTCTTGTGCGGGGCAATTTATTCTGCCGCTGCCGAGAAGCAGCGATAGCTGCATTTCCGGTCCTTTTTTTTTTTGTTTTAATTTTGAAGGCCGATTGAGTTGGTCTTTTTGGGGGCATTATTTGCTGTCCCCAAAAGGTTGCCGCCTGAGGCCACCACCTCACTCGGCCTCAACAACACATTACACTACTTTACCAGATTAATAGTAGACTTTTCAGACAATATGACACTTGTATGTAAATAGTTGCTCTTGTTGTTGTTTTGTTGTAAATAGTTGCTCCTGTTATCCAAGTTAATTTTCCTGTTATATGTAATAACCAGATAAATGTAACTTGTCTGAAGTTTTCTTGTTCCATGTAAACCGCGCTGATAATGAATAGTGCGGTATATAAAAATGTTAATAAATAAAATAAATAAATAAATTATAGAGCCACCCCTGCCATTCAGGCTGCCGCAGCACTGACCCCCATTTCCCTGTTGCCTGACCTTCCTCAGGGCAGCCAGGGCGGGACCTACTGGCAGCTGCTCCCAGCCTTGAGGGGGGTTCCTGGGCCCGATTGGTGATTTTTCAGCTGCTTATTCCATCACCATGGTTGAATAAGCAGCACGTCTGACCCCCACATGCTGGATGTACAGGGCCATGACAGGACAGCCCCCCTCTGCTCCACCCCATTCTGACCCTCCCGCCCCCCTCTGGCTCACCCCACACTGCTGCTCTGGGTGTGCATGGGGAATGTGTTGTGCAATACGGCTGGGACGAATGGCAGGACTGCACATCCCACTGGGACATATGGCCTTGCTATCTGCCTCACAGAATTGGGCCCTAAGCTTAGGGGGTTTTGCAAGACATCAGGACATCAAGCTTAGGGGATTCACAGACATGAGTTCGGCATGTTTTGTTTTTTGTAATTTTTGTGTATGTTTTATGCTATCCACTTAGAGCATAGAGTGGAATACAAATGCTTTAAAATAAATAAATAAACATGCAGCATACTTTATGAAGTGCATGTAACGATACACATAGAGGTATGGTTTATTGTTTATTAGACTTGATATACCGCTCTTTGTTTGTTAACATCCAGAGTGGTTTACAAATGAATAGGTATCAAAAATAGGGAAGGAACACCAGAGCAAAAATAGGAAAGCGATCTAAACCCAAACAGCAAAGTCAGCAGAGATGTTAGAGATAGAGCATAACAGATAGCACATACAGGCATGTCCTGGCACAGCCGCTCCAAATGCTTCATTAAATAAATGTGTTTTTAAAAGGGTCTTAAACTTCTTAAAATCAGATTTTAATTGAACTGGGGGTGGAAGGCTATTCCGGAGGGAGGGGGCAACAAAGGAAAATGTGCATTTTCTTGTTGATTCAAGTTTGGCTTTAACAGGAAATGGTATAGTCAAACGATTCCCATGTAGAGAGTGCAAGCAGTGGGGTGGGGAGCATAGAGAGATATAAGAACTGAGAGGTATGAGAGAGCTTCAAGGTGAGGATTTTGTAATGAATGCAAGAATAAACCAGAAGTCAATGGTATTAGATGAATAGGGGGGGTTATGTGGTCATATTTCTTAGCGTGGGAAAGGACACATAGAGCTGCATTTTGAATTGATTGGACTTTCTTTAATTGATAAGCAAGAAGACCAGCATATGTGACATTACAATAATCTAACCAAGCTATTACAGTGCTTAGGAAAATCGATGTCTGTGCCAAGGGGTCGAGAAAGGGGTGCTATGCTCAAAAACAACAAAATGCTGCAAAATCCGACTTAGTCAATTGGGTAAGCTGTGAGGAAAATAAGAGATCAGAATCTATGAAAATGCCTAATTACTTAAAGGAGTGCTTACGTGAGAGAGGAGAGTTATTAAGAACTGGAGCTAAGGATGGACTATCAGCACATCCTGTCACCCAAATAACTGAGGATTTTTGTAGGTTGAGTTTCAAAGCGTTTTCATCTAACCAGGAAGTGACTTTTGCAAGACAAATGTTGGTATCAGTAAGATCAGGGTGAAGACTATCTGAGTGAGAAGGAGGATGTCATCAGCTTATATATAGCACAAAATGTCCAATGATTGAATAAGGGTGCCTAAGAGGTTAGATGCACCCATGCTAATTGCCACATTAATGGTGCTCATGTGCTTAATGTACAGTCCACAGCCACACTCCGCCCCTAACTTGCCCACTCTCCACATTAGCCACAAGTGCCAGTTAACATGTGTTTCAGCAGTTGATAGCTGGTATGCCCACGAATTAGCGGTCGCTGCACACTATAATGCACATTGACCGGTTTGTGGCGCTGAGTAAAAAGGCCCCTTAGTGTCGATGTACAATCATTTATAGAATGACTTGTAAGCACAGTCAGCCTATTCCCTATACAAGAGCAGGCTGGTAATGAGGCAGTACCCTGATGAACACATTGCTGCTTTTCCCCATTTATTAAGCCAGAGGGAAGGGCTAGGGCAGATGTAAAAGCGAGCTAAAATTCTTCTATACCTCTTCATTTGTGCATATTGCATGGAAGGAAGGCACATCCCAAATCACACTAGAGATTCAGGAGCCATAACTACTATTCCCTGGCAACTGGGCAGGAAATGCATCAGAGCATCCATCTCATAGCCACAACACACACATAGGGATCTACCCAAAAATACACAACATATACAAACACAAAACTGGCTAGTCTATAAACACAACATGCATATATACATTTTGTTATTTACATTTTAATTAACCACCTTGAGTGATCTTTGGCTAGGAAGGCAACATAGAATTTTAAATAGTAAATTAAGAACTCCAGAGCCAGTTCCATTATTACACAAGACTAGGTGGTCAGCTAGAGCGCGGCTTCTGAGGGGTGGCAAAGAAAGCAGCAGGAGAAGCAAAGCAATAGCACCTGACAGCCAGACAAACATGCAGGGAGAAGAGACACACACATACATACAGAGCGCAGTTTAATATTTAAAACCCCGCTGAGAGAGATACTCATTAGCACTAACTGGACAGTGCTGCTGTATATTTCCTGCAACCACTCTGACGCTGTCTGGAGAGCACGGGGTGGTCCATGGGTGGGACGAGGACGGTCCCAGCGCTTATCCGGTTGGCGGCAATTTTCAGTCCACTAACTGAATAAGTTGCTGTATAAAGCTAGGTCAGATAAAAAGCTGTCCTAACTTTATGCGGTTCAGCTACCCAGAGAGTGACTCACTATCGGCTGATTGTGAGGCAGCCGCGGCAGCCAGGCGCTTTAAAACACCGACTGCTGCGGACTGAATATCAGGCCCATGATGGCCAGCCATGAACTTCTACTGGATTGTTATGGGAGGGGCGGTGTTGGGGGAATCACATTTGTTGAATTTAATTATCAAAATCTCAAGGAGGAGGGTGCATAAGGCTGAAGGGCCACCCAGATCTTCCAGTACCTGTGCACTGGTCCCAAGGAACATGCAACAGGCCTGAACAGAAAAAATATACAGACAGCTCAGACACAATGGGAGCGATATTCAGTTGCAGGCTGGCCCTATGACTATAAATGGATATGTTATCCATTTAAAGTTATATGTATATTCAGCAGCAGGAAACAAATAAAAACCACCGCTAAATACATAGCAATATAGTGATACAGTAAACCGTGGCAGATAAGAGCCATCCAGTCCGCCCAGTAAGGTTGCTAGCACTATAGCTGCTGCTTTGTGCAGGTAACCCCCCTCAATGCTTTCTTTTTTTTTTGAAGTGCAAAAGTCATTTAAGTTTTGTTCTGAGTGGAAATAAAGAGCAAAAGGTGGTGGATGTCCTCCAATGGAAGCACGGATAATCATAGAGGATTGCTATTTCCACTCAATAATGCAACACAATGCAATGTGCGCCTTCAAATCAGTGCTGAGTCCTGGCGACCCAGCAGCTCCTGGCTTTTCTTGGCAGTGTGACTGGAAGTAGATTGCCAGGCCTGTCTTCCAAGGCAATGGAGGGTTAAGTGACTTGCCCCAAGACACAAGGAGTGTTAGTGGGAATCAAACCTTGGTCTTTTGAATACCAAGACAGTGCTCTAACCACTAGGATTCTCCTCCACATCCACTCAAAAGAAAATGTAAATGACTTTTACACTTTAAAAAACAATATTCGAAGTAATCTGCATGGAATGGCTGTTACAGCCCTAAGAATGTTACTAGAGGCAGACGGGATGTGCCATGCTGGTCTTCATCTGGCATCATTTATTATGTTACTATGTATTCAGTTAGGGACAGCCTGAGGCTATATATGATACCCTGGAAACCTTCAACCATGCACTCTTCCCATAGTCCAGTATCTCCCCTTCCCTACTCCCCATCCCCAGTGCAGCATTGCCTCTACTGTCCCTCCCAGTTCAGCATTTCCCCTTCCCTCCCAACCTTGTCGTGTCGAGCATCTCTCCTTCCATTACCAGCGTCTCTCCTTCCTCTCCTCCTCCACCCCCGCTTGCTGTGTCCAGCATCGCATACCTCTTCCTGGCTGTTGCTGTTCTCTTAATACCATCCTACTGCAGGACTGAGGATTTTTGAAAAATGAAGCAATGCGGTGACAAGCCTTGGAGCAACTCTACGTGCTTGAGGTTAGCGGTCTCCCCCTCTCCCCCCAATGCTTCCTGTGGTACTTATTTGTTTCTTATGCTGTAAGCAAACCGTCAACCATGTTCTCCCCCGGAAGCTGAAGGCCCTACCCCTCAGCTTCTCTCCTTTTCTTGCCTACCCCTCTCTCATAATCCAGCATCTTCCCTTCCCAATTCCCATCCCCCCTTTGTCTCCCTATGGCCTTTCTCATGTCCACCATTCCCCCTCCTTCTCCTATAGCTTCCTCCCATACCAATCATTTCCTCTTCATCGGGTCGCCCCACTTCCCCTCCTCACGTCCATCATACCTCTTTCCCTATGCCCCCTCTCGTGTAATGTATCCCTCCTCCACCTCCTGTGTCCAGCATCACCCCTTTCCTTGCCTACAACCTATAGTCTAGCATTCCCCTTTTCCTACACTCTCATGCCCAGTATTTCCTCTTCCCTATTACGCAGGGGTAGCCCTATAATTAGGATGAGGCGGCCACCTCAGGTGACAGATTTTTTGGGGAAGCAAAAGATGCCTCCAAAATATTTATTTATTTATTTATTTTATTTAGCTATTTTATATAACGATATATCTGAAAGTCAAAGCAGTTTACAGATTGAACAATA
The DNA here is from genome assembly GCA_033557465.1 of Ichthyophis bannanicus. Taxonomy (NCBI): domain Eukaryota; kingdom Metazoa; phylum Chordata; class Amphibia; order Gymnophiona; family Ichthyophiidae; genus Ichthyophis; species Ichthyophis bannanicus. The sequence goes on from CM066041.1 coordinate 120,195,299, forward strand.
ATAAGCTCAATATAGCTTTATATTGAACACAATTGCAACTAAGTAACACATAACTTTGACTTTTTAACTTTAAGATGGGGTGAGGATACAAAAGGACAAGGGAACAGAGACATAGCAAAATCATGTGTGTCTTTGAAGGATATTGTGATTAGTTCTCGTTACCGAAGTGCTCCATGAAAAGATAGGTTTCTAGTCTTCTTCGAAAGTCAGTTAGGTCAGATTTAGCGCATATGTTCTCTGGATGTGCACTCCATAAGGTTTGAGCAAAGAGCATAAAGGCCTCATTGGATAAGGTTTGGTTGCATAGCGGGTATGATGAATGTGTTTAGGGAGTTTGTCCATTTAGATCTGTTGCTGTTTTTTTTTTATAATAGCAATTGGAGGTCAACTGATGAGAAGCCGTGTGCTACTTTGAATATTGTGAGGATGACTTTGTATCTTACTTGTTCTATGATAGGCAGCCAGTGCAGCTGCTTAAGTATTGGAGTTATGTGGTCATCTCTAGAAGCACCGCAGAGGATATGGGCAGGTGTGTTTTGAGCCAGCTGTAGAAGATGGAGTGAATAAGCCCTGGAAGAGGATATTACATAATCAAAGTGTGGGAATATTATTGCTTGAAATACTGTGCAAGAATCTTGTATATCCAGTAGTGGCTACACATGTTGTACTGTTTTTATGTTGTGGTATATAGTCCTTGTAATTTTGCTAATATGTGGGAGTAAGGTCAGCTGCTGGTCTAGGCTTCACCTCTAGTCGTGTTCCTGCAATACTTATAGAGGTGAGTGGGCTGCAACTGGTGCTTTTGGTGATATAGAGAACTTCTGTTTTGTTGTAGTTTACAGCCAGAGTGCGTTCAGACAACCATTTGGTGACAGAGTTAAAGCATCTTACTGGAGAGGTGCATACTGGTTTTAAAGTGGAGAATGGAACATAGAGCATCATGCCGTCTGCGTAAATGTGATAGAGTACGTTGTGAGCTTGAATGATTGTGCAGATTGGCTGAAGAAAGATATTAAAGAGGAGTGAGGCTGCAGTGACTGCCTCACTTCTGCCTGACTGTGAAACACCCCTCTCCTCCCCCAAGTCCAGCATTTCCCCTTCCCGTCTCTATTCACCTGTGTCATAAGAACATAAGATATGCCATACTAGGTCAGACCAAGGTCCATCAAGCCCAGTATTCTGTTTCCAACAGTGGCCAATCTAGGTCATACGTACCTAGCAGTTTCCCCAAGGGACACAGGTTCCACAATGCTTGTATTGGTTCAAGCATTGATATCCTGGGTCCCTTCTTAATAATGGTTTATGGACCTTTCCTCCAGGAACTTGTCCAAACCTTTTTTAAACCCAGCTACACTAACAGCCTTTACTACATCCTCCGGTAACAAATTCCAGAGTCATCTCATTTCCCCTTCTCTTCCCTCCCCTGCCTGTGTCCAGCATTTCATCTCCCCCTTCCTACCCCCAAAATATTCAGCATCTTCAGCATATTCCCTATCCCCTCATGCTCAGCATCCCATGTCTCCTTCTCTACCTCCCCATGTCAGGTATCTCCCCTTCCCTTCCCCTCCCTATGTCCCCCCAGATAAACATCATCTCCCCTTCTCGCCCCCCCCCCTGTGTCCAGCATCTCCTTTGTCTACCCTGCCCTCTTCCATGCCTGCTCTTGCCACCACTACCCTACCTTCGCCTGGGGCCAAGACTGTAGAAACAGTGCAGCACAGGGGTCTTCCAGCACAGGTCTGCACTCAAGTGCTGCTGCATCTGGCCCCTTCCAGTACAATCTTCTTCTTGGGGAAGGGCAAGATGTGGCTGGGTTTGTGTGCGGGCCTGTGCTGCGCTGATAGCAGCTTTAAAGTGTCACACTGAAGCCATACCTCGTCACCCAAATTCTGCTGCTCTAGACGGATCCCTAGCCCATCTACAGGCAGGGCTGGCTCTAAGTGCATGCAGCTTGCTGGGATCCCAAAATATCTTCATATAAAACCTGGTATATTAAGTGAGGTGGGGGAGGGGCAAACAAAGCATCCTAGTTCCTGAAGGCATTTGTCTTTCATCTGTCCTTCTGTTCGAATACTGAAGATTGTAGGTATAAAGGAACACAGAGGCTGAGCATCTGGAAGTCTATAAAATATTAATGAAAAAGACATGAAAAAGCACAGAGCACCTATATCTACATCAAAGATTCCATACATGCATGTATACACACAGTATGCAATGCCTAAAGATGGAAGGACCCTTCCAAGCATAGAACTTTCTGGGGAGAGGGGCTTAAGAACTATCTTACACATTGCAATTAATTGGTGCAAAGGCCAACATTTTACACTGCTGAAAAAGGGGAATGAAATAAAGACCATTACCATCAGGTCTTGATCCAGCCCACACACTTGGCTCAGTGCAGAAGAGTGAGCTGCCCTGAGCAGAGCGTTGCACATAATTTCCTGCATTAGTGTGGGTGCCGAGTGAAACCAATGCACAGATGTCCAGGCTAATGACAGTGTACAGTGCATTTAAATCCATTTAAATAAATGGTAATAAAACAATTAACAATGCAAGCGCAGATGCGGAGAAGTGTGACGAGGAGCAAGTGGCCGAGCGAAACACTGGGATTTTAATGCAAGGTCTAAGGAGATATTAAGGGTTAGCTCATAGGTCGGTGACAGTTGCTGGTGAGGAATTTATGCCTGTTTCTCCAGCACAGAGTCTCTGCAACTTTTTTCTTGCTTTGTTGAAGGGAGTACTGAAGACAAAGGACAGGGGACGTGTGCTAGACCAGGGCTATGTGCATATGCTGGAATGCTATGCAGTGCATAACAGCAATATTCTTTTGTGCAGAATTTCTATGCAGAATAACATTGGTATTTATGAACACTAAGATTATTCTGCGCAGAATAGTATTGCTGTTACGAGCCACGCAGCATTCCGGCATATGCGCACACGTGCCAAATTGTTTCTTGTCGCGTGTAAGAGATAGGTGCTGCTAATGCAGACCCATGTGAGCATGTGCCTGGCTTGCTCTCCTTTTTTAGTGCAGACTTTTGTGCACAGCTCATTTGCATGCCTTTGGCTTACAGCACTGCTGATCAAAGCCGCTATACTAAACTTGTATTGGGAAACCCTGTGCTAAAGCTTTGGCTCTGGGCTCTAGTGCGGGGTTTCTCCATTGAGCCCGCAGTGTGTTTCCAACCTGTCACAACAGCAGATTCCAGGTATCAGACCCAATGAATTCTGTAAGACTGCCAAGATCCTCTATCAGGGGTACCAACTGATAAAAAAGACCAACACACTCCTATTGCATGGATGCTAAAGGCAGTCAAAGGAGACAGCCAAGCTCTTATATCAGGGATACCAAAGGCCGACAGAAGAGACCGCCGAACTCCTACAGTATATTAGAGATACCAAAGGCAGAAAGAAGAAACTACCAATCTCCTATATTAGGGTTACCAAAAGCTACCAGAAGACATTGCCAAATTCCTATATCAAGGATACCAAAGGCTGACAGAGGAGATTCCCAAAATCCTATATCATAGATGCCAAAAGTAATCAAAAGAGACTGCCAAGCTCCTATATAAGAGGTACCAAAGAAAGTCAGAAGGGTCTGCCAAGCTCCTATATCAGGGATCCCAAAGGCTGATAGAAGAGACTGCAGAGCTCCTATAATAGTGCATGCCAAAGGCTGTCAGAAGAGACTATAGAAGGATGAGCAAACAATATTGGCATCTATGGAGAGTCAGAGCTCATATTCTAATAATTCTTGGAAGGGGCTGGCAGCATGAAGTGAAATATCAGCAGACAGATTCAAGGATCATCTTCCACCCGATATCTTGATTTTGGAATTGGCAAGATTCATTTTAGAAAACAATATTTTGAATTCAATGATAACTGGTATGAATAAAGGAGAGGGAAGACCGCTAAGGGGGTGAATTCTGTTCTATATAATTCCAGTATCTCTGTGGAGTTTTTTGCATACATCCACTTATCAATTGTTTCTAATTCATTTAACAGTTTGGTGATAGATTGAATTAGAAGCACTGAAAACACACTTGCTGCACCGTCGGTCAATGAATGTCATCCTTCCAGTTTTGTTGATTAATTCCATGCTGCAAATAGGCTCAGATCCGAACAGAATATTTCAAAGAGTCACTTTTCTGAATCTTACAATATTTAAGAGAAATGATTTCTCATTATGTAGAACTTTCTAGAAACACAGTTTTATTACTAAATGGCACCAAGGGGACATGTACTTTTAGGTGCCAAGGCCATGCTTAACTGGGAATTATTTTAGTCATAAATGTGTGTATGTGGTTACGTACTCATGTTAATGACCTCTTATAACTTACCAACCAGCGTAACAGTTCATGTGTTGCTTGATGGTGTGCACTGTGCTGGTGGCCGTGTGCATGGGCTGAACACACAAGTACATGTAGGTTCTAAAATGTAATTTATAAGTGTTCTTACAAACATCTGCATTTACAGTAGGTGCAGGCATTTATACCAGCTCCAAGGCTGGCATAAATGTCTACGCCTTAACTTAAGATATAATTTCTGCCACTTATGCTAGTATTTTATTTTAAAAAAGAAGTCAGTGCTTACTTTCTTTATAATATAACTCCTTCTGTAAGTAGGTGCCTTATAGTTTATGGTTTCTTAGGACTTTCTATACCGCTGTTCGAAAATCAGAGCAGTTTACAAATAAAAAATCATAAAAGGGAGAAAAGAACTCCAAATTAAAAGGTAAAACAAACATTGTTTTTTGTTTATTAAAGTCTTGATTGACTGCCTTTAGCATCAAGCATCAAAGCGTTTTACAGAAAAGCGAATAGATATAAAAATCAAATAAAAAAAACACACAACAAAACAAACAAAACAATACAAAGCAAACAAAACAAAACAAAACAAAAACTAAGCCCCTGGAACAGTAGCAGGCTCCTTGCACTATACACCAGGAGTGAATTCCACAACCAAGGAGTCACAAAATAAAATGCCAACCGACAGGTAGATTCCAAGTGAGCAGCCTGCATCAAGGGAAGTAGCAAGCGACACTGGGTTTGCAAACGAGTGGCCCAAGCCAGAACATATGACTCCAAAGAATACACCAGATAACCAAGACAACCAAGATAGTACACTAAAAGCACATCTTAACATCTTAAATTTAACACGATAAATCACAAGCAACCAGTGGTTAGCCTTCAGTAAAAGAGTGACAGGATCCAACAATCTAGATCAGGTTACCACCTTTATGGTCACATTTTGCATCCTTTGCAGCTGGCGCAAGGCCATCGCAAGCAGACCATGCTACAACAACTTACCACAGAGAGCAAGTTAACACAGAACATATATAAACACAAATATTCTGCAGGGGGACACAGTGTGAGAATAACTAGGATTCAATGTTAAAGACCTGTTGAAAAAGGTGGGTTTTCAGATCAGTCTTAAATTGACAATATGAAATTTCCTGGTGAAGGTCAGATAGGAGGGAGTTCCAGAGAGCAGGGGCATGATAGTAAAAAGACTGATTGTCTGGTTGAGTCATAGCGAGCTTTGGAGACTGGGGGGAGATAGAATCAGTTCATATGAATATATTGAAGAGACCAGCTATCAGAGTGTGGAATAATAAGGGAGGACAGATAGGGAATACCAGTGTGTAGGGTCCTGTGTATGATAGTCAGAATTTTATAATGAATACAAAAAGCAATCGGAAGCCAGTGGTATTGAAGTAGTAAAGGAGTGATGTGATCGAACCTTGAGGCATGCACAAGTAGTCTGACAGCAGTGTTTATCTGTAACCTTTTTAGCTGGTAATTGGGCAGGCCAGCATAGATGACATTGCAATAATCCAGTATGGAGATAATGAAGTTGGGAATTAGTGTGGTTAGTTAGGAGGAATTAAGGAATGAATGGAGAGAACAAATATGATGAAAAGAGCAAAATGAACTTCAAATAACACAGCTGATTTATTCATAAAATGTGAGGCTGGAATCAAGCACCACATGCAAATACCTAAAGGAAGAAGAATGTGGAAGAGGAACACCATCCAGGGTGGGATAAATAGTCGGAATAGAGGAGGTTATAGTGAACCACGTAACAGCAGTCTTAGAGATATTCAAAAGGCATGCACATAGTTTACAGCCCCGTCAGCCATGTAAATGCCTTAAACGGGGATATTCAAAGGCACCTATATGGTTAGTGCCACTGAATCTTCATGGCTATGTCCCCTATGCACCCTGAAGCTATCCGGTTTGGATCGGGGCATGTTGGGGACTTTCCAGGGTGGAGATTGCCGCTAACTGGGTAGCGGCGATATTGCACTGCTACCTGGTTAGTGATCTGCGGCTAAAACTAGGCCAGCTTTTAGCTGGTCTAGTTTTGGCCATGGATGCTAACCAGGTAGAGGAGCAATATCGCCGCTACCCGGTTAGGATCTGCAAAGGTTTCCTCTGGGCACCAAAACCAGATATTCAATGCCATCTCTGCAGCATTGACTATCCAGGGTTAGGGGTGAGCGGGCAGGCCTATGCGCCGTAGCAGCACATAGCCTGCCTAGTAGAATATCGGGCTCTTTGAGTTTAAGCAGGATGTTTCCAATCCAAGAGGCCACTTTGGATAGGCAAGCCTTCTTTTAAAATTACCCCGCAAGAGTGACCCTCAATGTGCCCGCAGAGATTGTCCATGGGGTTCATTTAAATGCTTCAAGAGAAACTGTGATTCTGGGGAAGGTTTTCCAGAATTTTGCAAAGTGAAGTTTAAAAGCAGAGGCTGTTGTGTGAAACAGATGGGTACGGCGTACAAGAACAGCAGAGAGCTAACAAGAGATAAATTATTAAAGGATCAGATCAGTAAAGGGAAAACAAAACCAACTGTGTTTATTCTGCATCTAATTGCAGTGCCTTTTTTTGGACCCAGCACTTCCCTCCTGTTCCTTTGGGCTTTTATCTCAAACCAACCCAGATTCTACTGAGCCTTCATTTGCAAAGATCTAGGCCTTTTTATTTATTTATTTAGCTGTCATCATAGACTGCTTTATCTCAGAACCAAAGCGGTTTACAGAGTATCTAGTAAACATACCAAACTGATACAGTAACTCCAGCGTTGTATAAACGTGACTAACAATAATAATAATAATAATAATGATAATATCACGCAGAATGCATAGGCTTGGTGGTTTTGGATGTTACAAAGGGTGAGGAAAACGCTTGTGTAGCCTATGTACTGTATTGTGCTAGGGGATAGTTTGCTAGGCAGTAACAGTCAGCAATGTGGCGGTGAGTATGCGTAGTGGGGTAAGGATGCTTTCATCCGTTGTTAAAATATTCCTGGAAGAGATGGTTTTTAACATTCTTTTGAAACTCTTTTAGGTCGATAATGGCTGGAATTTTCTCAGGTAGTGCATTCCAGATGGTTGGAGCATAGAGTGAAAAGTCTCTGTTAGACGTCTATTTGGCTGCTCTTTACTTTCAGAGTGCGGATAGTAAAGGTTTTTTTGTGTTGGTTCTTCTAGTTCTGTTAGTTAGTGTCTTGGGTAGTAGAGATTGAAGGTAGTCTGAGGATAGGTTGGGGGAGATTTTGAATATAGTCAACAGCACTGTTCCCCTATTTTATATCTTTCTCCTGATCCACTTATCCCAGTCTTTGCATCGACAGTCCTCAGTTGCAGACTTCATACCAGGGCTCCCTCTGGAGCCTTGCAGTGGTGAGCCCTATCTTCAGTCGGTCACACAGAGTTGTTGTTATATAAGATCTGGAATATCTATTGCCCAGGGGCTGTGAACTCTGCCTCCAGCCCTGCCCAGGGAATTTAAGCCTGACTCAGCAATCAAACCCGGCTCTTCAGCATAGAAACAGTCAGTGCTTGCTGCTGAGACAACAGGCAATGCATTTTCTAACAAAATGAAGGGGTTGATATTCACAAGATTTATCCAGTCATGCCACAAGTTCAAACAAAGGGCCCTCAAAAAATAATTCTGCAAAGAGGCCTACGAACAGGCAGGATGCACCACAAAAAACTGCTGAACTGATTTGGATAAAAAAGGCAAGTTTGAAATAGGACCATAATGTGCTTCATCCAAAGAGTTATGACCAGTCTTTTTCAAAATAGAATTGATTAAGTTTATACTCATGACATAAAAAGAAGCCTTAGTAACCACTCATATTTAGTGGGTTTAATTTTTTTTGAGATTTTGATAAACAGTAACCTGGCACTGATAATCAATTTTATCAGTTAAAGTTTTGATTTGTGCCAATAGGGCTCACTAATACCAAGTTCTCTCTTAACATCCTCGGTATACCAGGAGCCGGCATTTTTATGTTTTGGCACAAACGATCTCTCTGGGGCTAATTGATCTAGGGCCTCACAACGTATTTGGTTCAATAAAGAAATATGAGACAACAAATCAACACTATCTAATTTTGATTTAGTAGATCGTTCCCAGTACTTGGAAAATTTGCTAATATCAAGATCAGGTCTAGGTTTTTTTTCATACCTGTCAAAATCATGGTGCTTCTCCATAACTGATAAAGTCCAAATAAATAGCAAAATAGAATGATCAGACTATGGGACCAATCATAACAATACTATTATCATGTAAAAAACTAGACATGATAAAAATCAAACTAAGTTTATGACCTTTCTCATAAGTGGGAAAATAAATCAATTGTTTATGGCAAATGCATACATACGATTCAAAAACTCCAGTTGTGCAGATGTAGAGGCAAGAGGATCAAGAGGAATATTAGAACCCCAATTATTATACAACAAGACAAATCAACAGGAAGAACATTACAAAATTAAATCAGTTAAATCTAGAGCATGTAGGCCCTGAACTCTATATAATAAGCAAAGAAGCCAACTTCCACAAAAAATTACCATTACCTCACATCCAGGAGTTTTCATAACAAATTCTCTTGTAGGAAATATTTTTCTCAATAAACAGCAAGACTTACCCATCCCACCCAAAATTCCACGATGCATATTCATATATACATATCCCATGGGACATATTTGATTTAAGCTTCAGTAATATAACAAATACTGGGTCTATCCAAAATAGATAAATCATATATCAGCTCCTGCTTAATGCGAATGAAACCAGCATTCAATAAAGTAAAAGTCAATCTCTTATCCAGACCAGAAACAGTCGCTTGACAAACACAAGGAACTAATAATAAGTTACTCATAACTCGAGTTCTAGGGCCGGTCAAATGCAGTAGGGTATGGACAGAATACCGCTCATGCTATTATAACAGAACTAAAATTCCCACTCATACTTTTCAAATCAGCCTTAAAAGAATCCAATAAAGCAAAACATAAGATAATACCATGGTGATGGATGCTTGGAATGCCCTCCCGATAGAAGTGGTGGGGCAAATACAGTGACTGAATTCAAAAGGCCATGGGACAGACACAGTGGATCCCTTTATAGCAACAGGATAAAGTCAAAATAAACATAACTATCTCTTATATGTCAGCAAATAGGGGTGACCTGCACGGAGCGGTGGGTACACCCCCAGACAGAGGCATGTGGAGGGATGACCTGGCATGGAGTGGCAGGTGTACCTATTCTTGCCACCTTGCTGGACAGACTGGATGGACCATACTGGTCTTTATCTGCTGTCATATCCTATGTTCCTATGTCAACAAGGTCCATCAAGTGCAATATCCTTTTTCCAACAATGGCCAGTTCAGGTCACAAGTACCTGTCAGGTTTTCAAAAAGTGCACAGATTCCATGTTGCTTATCCCAGAGGTAAGCAGTGGATTTTCCTGGTCCTATTTAATAATAGTTTATGGTCTTGTCCTCCAGGAACTTGTCCAAACCTTTTTTAAACCCAGCTACACTAACAGCTTTTACTGCATCCTCTGGTAACAAATTCCAGAGTTTGATTATGTGTTGAGTGAACATTTTTGTTTCTGATTAGTCTTACAGTTATGGTCAACATTGTTGGCACCCTTATAATACAATCCCAATGTTCAATATCTGCTAAAAATAATTTGGCTCGTGAAATGCATTTGCACGATATATGCACACATATTTGACACATAAAAGAATCAAATAAAACAAGACCAATTAAAAAAGGAAATAATAGGAAACAGTATAAAAACTGGGACATTTCCAGGACATGATTATTTACAATGGGCCTGATTCAGATCGAGGCCTGTCCAGATATCCAAAATCTGGATGCGCCGTATTTGCATCTGATTCTGCACCTGTGAGAGCTAGACGTTCCTTCAGGAGCAGAATCGGGTTCAAAGGGCCTGGATGGGCAGGATGTGCCCCAATTCCGTGCCGCTGCACGTCCATCTCCCACCCTGTCCAACCCAGCTGAAGGGCCTGCATGGAGCAGAAGTTATAGACTGCTGTTTCCCACCACCCAACCCCCAAAGGGGCCTGCCAAGGCTGGGATCGGGATGCGGGGAACCTCCTGCCCTGCTGACATGGTCTTGGGAGTCCCTCCACGATGGCTGCCAATGTCGGGGGGACTTATTTCACCCCCGAGGTGGAATAACTCCTCCATCTACCTCCTAATGCCCAGACGTAAAGGGGCATGACCAGATTCAGCCCTGTACATCTGGGGTCAGGGTCCCGCCTCCACTCTGCCCATGCTCCTCCGGCCTTCTCCCTCCCGCCCCCATCCAGAACTCCCCGCACGTCTCCTCTGCATGTGTGGGGAGCTTTGGAATCGGCATCAGGCACAAGCATTTGGCGGGGATGTATGTCCAGACCAGACATACATCCCCGCTAAACGCTGATTGGAATGACCTCCTATGGTCCTGATTCTGTCACACAAATAGCAGGGCTGTATGTCCCCATGGGATGTGCAGCCCTACTATTCACAGGGACAGAATTCTGCCTGAAGTGCTCCCTGCATGCACTCAGCCACTGTGCGGGGACAGGGGCAGGAGGGGCAGAGATTGGGCGGAGCAGGGGCAGGCCGGAGCACCCAGACGTACAGAGCCGATTTAGGTCATGGCCCTATATGTCGACCAATGGCAGTCCAGACATGGGGTTTATACCACCTTGTAGATGGTATAAGCCCCAGATGTGGCAGCGAGTGGCCCACCTAGCCCCACCAGATGGCCAGGGGAGGGCAGGTGAGTCCCTACCACCTAATCCTGGTCATGGCTGTCCCTGCCAGGGGTCAAGCAGTGGGAAAATGGTGTTCGGCACTGCAGCACGCTTTCAGCGTTCCTGCTGGGTGTCCTGGTGCCATGGTGATGGGACGCCATGGCAGCAGCACATTAGCAGGAGCATGGTCAGGCTTGCCATGCTGCAGTGAGGACATCTCCTGCGAGGCTTCAGGGGCATGTCAGGCCGTCTCAGTGCCCAATCCTGCAACCATGGGAACGTCTGACTCCTGCAGTGCAGAATCGTATACGATCTGAGCCCGTCCTGTTCTTGGAAGTCTGGATGGCCCGGATGTGCCCCTTACTGAATTGGACTCAGATGAAAGTCCCCCAGTCTGAACCAGGGCACTTTCAATGTCATGAATGTAGATATTGTGCCAAAGCTTTTACAGGTCCAGATTGGCTTGATTTAACCACATAAACAGTGTATTATGCCTGTTGGCATACTACCTGTATTTTGGAGTATGTAGTTTACCTTCCGATTTGCCCCTGTGGCTTAGTGTATGTCGGTTGGACTATTCACCCTTTAAAGATTCATCTAGGGGAACATTCATCTCGAATTTCTACTAAGACTATTACAGCTCCTATTGTTTACTATAGTCTTCAAATGGGTCATTGCTTTCAGGATTTTCATTGGCGAGTCATCGACTATGTCCCATTGGACCCTTGAAGGGGCAATCGTGAGGTTCATTTACAAAATTTGGAACAATCTTGGATATTCAAATTAAAGACAGTAATTCCCATCAGTCTTAATTTAGAGCTTGACTGGAGGAGCTTTTTGTGATTTTCTGAGTTTTGACAACTTGTAAGTTTTGTGGAGAATGATTGGTGAGCCCTTTGTGATTGACAGGTCAGTGTCCACACATTTATTGTGGTGTTGCTACATCATTCAGAAAAAATGGACGTTCTTTATCATCAGCTAGCATTGATGTCACACGTTATTGTGGTTATAAGAAAGAGCAGTACTTTGGCCAAGTTAAAAGTTATTTACAAATGCTGGGTGAGCATGTAGCCTTCTTAAAATGTCTGAAGCAGAGCTCTTCAAATTGATAGAAGCTTGAAACACGGAGCTGTGTCCACAGAAAAGGAAAGCTTCTGGTGGCTCACATTCTTGTTGGTAATCACAGAGAAAAAAAGCTTCTGGCAGTTTACATATTAATCGACAATGCACTCTTGCCCTTAATGATGAGCGATTTGAGTTAAGTAAATTGATTTTAACTTTCACTTTCACTTAAAAAAGATTAAAAAGGAAAGTTTGTTTCTTGAGCGAGAATTTCTTTTTTAACAAAAGGTCCAACATTTAAATTTTTTTTCATATTATGAATGATTGCTCTTTATGGGTCTGACTGTGATATGGTGATTTATGAGCAGTTTAGACCTTGTTTTTTTTATTCTAGCATTTTTTGAGGACATGATTATTGGCACCCTTATAAAGAATTCAAATCAGTTTAAACAGAAGAATCACATTCCCATTGCAATAAAATTAAATGCACCCGTGAACGTCGATACTCACATGACTTGAATCAACCAATGAATGATGGCTCTAATGTTTAGAATGGCCACATTCACTCTCTATTCCATTTTTATGATGGTGAAGACAAGAAAGCTGCCTGAGACCATCAGAAAAGCTGTTTTCACCAAAAATACAACTTCAAAGGGGTACAAGGCCATCTCCAAATACATTGGGATTCCTGTGTCTACAGTTTGCAATGTTATTAAGACATTTTTTGCTCATGGAACTGTCAAGAACCTCCCAGGACGTGGTGGGAAGAGGAAAATTAATCCAAGAAGTCTTCAAAGATTAGTGTGAACTGTTGTAAAACACCATGTGCAACATCCAAAGAGCTTAAGGCTGACCTGGAGCAATCTGGAGTGGTGGTTTCAACCCACACCATATGCCACACACTAAACAAAGAAGGACCTCATGGGCGAAGGCCAAGGAAGATCCCACTGCTCAGAGACAGACATAAAAAGGCACGCCTGATCTTTGCCTACACCCACCTTGAGAAACCACAATCCTTAAGAATAAATGTTCTGTGGACAGATGAAACCAAACTTGAGCTCTTTGGCAGTGCAGGCCAGTGATACATTTACAGGTGAAGAAATGAAGCTTATAAAGAAAAAAAACATCCTTCCTACAGTTAAATATGGTGGAAGTTCCATAATGTTGTGAGGCTGTTTTACTGCCTCAGGAAGTGGAGGCCTGGGACATATTAAAGGAATCATGAAGTCAGGGGACTATCAAGGTATTTTGGGTTGAAGTGTGCTACCTAGTATCAGGAAGCTTTGTCTGCAGCAGGACAACGATCCAAAACATACACCCAGAAGTATAAAAGAATGGTTAAAAAGTTAAAAATGGACTGTTTTAAACTGGCTAGCAATGAGTCCTGATCTCAATCCAATTGAGAATCTTTGGAAAGAGCTGACATCTGCCACTGGTAAAAGGAATCCTGGAAACATTCATGAGCTGGAACAAATCACATTTGAAGAGTGGAAGAAACTATCAGCAGACAGATGTATGAAAGTTATAGATGGCTACAAGAAATGTTTGGAGGCTGTCATCACTGCCAAGGGTTGTGCAGCCAAATATTAGTGAAGGGTGCCATTATTCCTGTCCAGGTCATATTTTGTTTTTTTCTCAGAAATTACTACATCTAAGTTGCAAAGACATCTTTTTTATTCTATACCTCTGAACATTATGATGACATACAGTTGTAATATTTCCAATTATTTCTCAAGATATTATACCAACATACCTAAAATGCAAGGATGCCAATAATGTTGACCACAATTGTAAATGGCTACATTGTAGCTTCAGTGCATGTCACCTAGTCTTTCTACTTTTTGAAGGAGTAAATAGCCTATCTACATTTATCTGTTTCACTCCATTCATTATTTAATAGATCTCTTTCATATCTCCTCTCAGTCATCTTTTTTCCAAGTTGAAGAGCCTTAACCTTTTAAGCCTTTCCTTGCAGGGGTATCATTCCATCCCCTTTACAATTTTGGTGGCTCTTCTCTGTACCTTTTCTAATTCTGCTTATTCCTTTCTAAGATATGGTGACCAGAACTGCACACAAGGAGCAGTCACACCATGGAACGATTATAATATTCTTGGTGTTGGGGAGAACCAAGATGGTGGCCGCATGTATATCCGCTCGTGCTGCTCACTTGTGAATGTTCACTGTTCTCCTGTTCCTGTTGCCTACCTGGAATTGTTTCTTGGTGTTTTGATGGGGAAGAGAAAAGGGAAGGTGAAATAACTTGAGACAACCTACCTCTAAGTAGTCTGCCCAACACAAAGTTTGTGACAGTCAGAGCTGAAATGAAATCTGCCGAGGACTGTGGTGGGGTTGACCTTAAGGTAGTCTTATCAGCCTCAGATGCTAGTCTCAGCCCTGAGCAGTGCATCCCTCTTGTGAGCCTCTCCCACCACCTGATGATCAGCTGCTCTGGTGGCTGCCCCACCTGATTGAGGTAGGAGATGGGCTGCCAACTTCGAGGGAGTTGCTGCGTCCAGGAGTGCTGCCGGTTGTTTCCAGAGGGGACAGGGAGTCTTGCGGTTCTGTTGCCAGGGTAAGTCCCAGTGGTAGGGCTTCTAGTATGGTGTCCCCACAGATATTACAAGCAGCCATGAAGTCAAAATGAAGCCGCTTCCCCCCTGCCAGCGGTAGTTTCCTGGTGAAGCTGCCGGTAGTTACTTTAGGCTCTATTTGGACCGCAATAGTTGGAGAAGTCAGTCTCCGCTCACTTGGCTGTTGTGGAAGGGGCCATGCAAGAGCTGAGGACAAGGTCTGATCAGTTCGAGCATGCACATCAGGACTCTAGTACTGCTTTTGGATCACTTTTTACTCAAGTGGCAGCATTGCAAATGTAGAGCGTTTCTTTTGTTAGGGATAGTTTTTTGATACATGCCAAGTTGGAGAGGTTAGAAAACTTCCCCAAGAAGTTAAATTTATGTTTTGTCAACTTTCCTGTCTTCCCCAAAATCTCTCCAGTTGAGCTTTTTAAAGAAGTATCAGCTTGAAATACTTGGGATGCCAGAGAATGCTTTACCCCCACTTCCAAAATATATCATTTGCCTATAAAGAAGCATTCCAGCAGCTTGGTGGTAGAAGAGGATAGGTGGGGTCGATACTCCTCTAGACACTCTAAATCTTACTCAAGTCCTGGAAGGGATATCCAAAGAGCGTTTGAGGAGAGCTATCTTATTGGTTACATTTGTGCTCAAGCCAACTTGAACTTGGACTCTAAAACTGTGTTTTCGAAATGCTACTAAATTGTTCCTTGGATAGAACATAAGAACATAAGATATGCTATACTGTGTCAGTTTTTTCTTAACTATTTTCCTCATTTTATCATAGTCTCCCTTTAGAAAGTTAAAATGTAGTACTGTGGATTTCCTTGCCGTCCTTCCTCCATTTATTAAATCAAACGTGATTATGTTATGATCACTATTGCCAAGTGACCCCAACACCCTTATCTCTTGCACCAGATCTGGTGTTCCACTAAGGACTAAGTCCAAAATGGCTTCCTCTCTGGTCAGTTCATGAATCACCTGCTCCAAGAAGCAGTCATTTATTTCATCTACAAACTTTATCTCACTAGCATGTCCTGCAGTGACACTGACCCAGTCAATACCAGAGTAATTGAAACCACCCATTATTATTACTGTGCTTTAACTTTTGTTAGCTTCCCTGATTTCTTTGAGCATTTCATCATCCATTTGTTCATTCTGGCCAGGCAGTTGATAGTACACCCCCACTGCTATCGCCTTCCCCTTTTTACACGGAATTTCAGTCCATAGAGATTCTATAGAAAATTGTTTCCTGCAAAACTTTAA
This sequence comes from Ichthyophis bannanicus, assembly GCA_033557465.1. Taxonomy (NCBI): domain Eukaryota; kingdom Metazoa; phylum Chordata; class Amphibia; order Gymnophiona; family Ichthyophiidae; genus Ichthyophis; species Ichthyophis bannanicus. The sequence continues at coordinate 120,211,260 of CM066041.1, forward strand.
TTCTTTGTGACTCAATGCCCTCTCTAACTTAGAGCGCAACCCCTCCACCAATTTGATGAGCTCTATCATTATGATATAGTTTGTACCCAGGTATCACAGTGTCCCACTGGTTGTCCTCCTTCCACCATGTTTCTGAGATACCAATCTTATCTAACCTCTCATTTAGTGCAATATATTCTAACTCTCCCATCTTATTTTTTAGACTTCTAGCATTTGCATACAAGCATTTTAAAGGCTGTATTTTATTCATATTAATCGGTAGGTAGGAGTCTGAAGCTAAATGTCAGCAATTTCTGTCTGTGCCTCGGAAGTCGCAGCCTTAGATTTTTCCTTTATGTTGTGCTTTCCATGTAAGTGTATAATTAAATTCTCTTCATTGAGATATATTTGTTATGATCCAAAGCAATTGCATGTGTTTTTGGACTCTGAACAATCTGCAAGTGCTGCAGGTGGTCACAGTGGGTTCTGTTTAAATCGGCTCTACCAGAATGCTAATGTTTGTTGATATGGGCAATGCGGCCTCTTTTTCCCTATGTTTGTGTTACCTTGTGATTATTATAACTCGATCTTTAGCCTCTTGCTCGATCTTCCCCATCTCATCTAGTGTTTAGCACTTATTTACTTTTCCTTATATAGAATTTAATGTTGCTTTTTGTTGCTATTTGATGTAGTGATTTCTTTCAAGTGCTTTTCCTTTTCCTTTGAGTATTTGTATGCTTGATGTAATGTTTTGAAAAGTATAAATAAAAAAAAAATATCCTTGGCGTAACTCTCCATTCCTTTCTTTTTGATTCCTGGCATTCTGTTTGCTTTTTTGACTGCTGCTGCGCACTGGGCAGAGGATTTCAACGCATTATCCACGATGACGCCTAGATTCTTTTCCTGGGCGGTGATTCCTAAGGTGGAGCCTTGCATTGTGTAACTGTAGTTTGAGTTGTTCTTCTCTAAGTGCACAACTTTGTCCTCATTAAATTTATTCAATCATTTGGATGCCCATGCTCCCAATTTTTCACAATCCTCTTGCAAATTTTCACAATCCTCTTGCAATTTTGTGTCATCTGCAAATTTGATCACCTCACTCATTATTCCCTTTTCCAGGTTATTTATGAATACGTTAAAAAGCAATGGGCTCATCACAGATTCCTGGGGTATTCCACTATTTACCTTTCTCCATTGAGAAAATTGGCCACTTAGCCCTATACTCTGTTTTCTATCTTTTAACTAGTCTCTAATCCACAATAGTACACTGCCTCCTATTCCAGTACTTTTTAATTTCCACAAGAAATTAAGCGGTAACTCCCTGAGCAATATGGAACTGGATTCAGCTCCCTCCTTTTTTCTTAAAATTTCAAGCTGAGTTACATTCACATACATTAGCTATTTTTCTGTCCCCACAGGGCTTACAGAAAGTTTGTACCTGGGACAAAGGAGGGTTAAGTGACTTGCCCAAGATCACAAGGAGCTGCAGTGGGATTCAAACCTTGTCTTTCCTGGTCCTTAGTCTGCTCCTCTAACCAGTTAGGAATAAGAAGAAAACAAAGCCAAGATTAACATAACTTTTGATAGCACAGCGATAACTAAATTGGTGACCAAATTGGTATCCAAAGGGGAGTATCAAGGGGTGGGACATACCTCTTGGGCATATCTCTTTATCATAAATCCTGAGGCACAATGCTTTCGGACTTTGGCGTTCTTTATGGTCACCCTCTGATGATGTCATTGACGGAGGTAGAGCTTGCAAACTGATCCAAAGTGAATTGCACAGTCCTGGTTTAGAAAACTGGAAAAGCAAGTACAATGGCAAGAATTTTCTCAGCTGTCAGCAGCTTATGACAGCACTGTAGAGTCCCCAAATGAATTTTTTAACTCAGGACTTTGGCGTCCTTTATTGGCATCCCCTGATGATGTCATCAACAGAGGCAGAGCTTGACCAATAATCTGAGGTGAATTGCACAGTCCTAGTTTAGAGAGCTGAAAAACAGGTACAATGGCAAGTGTTTTCTCAGCTGACAGCAGCTAATGGCGTCACTGTAGACCGCTCCAAGGAGAATATAGGTAACCAGGTTGCCTTTATAAAATAGACATAAATTACATGCCTTTTTGACATTTCACATGGATGCCATGTTATGAAATGCACTAGCACCTACTTTTATGCATTCCCAGGGCAGAAAATGGGCAGAGTAGGCTTGGATTGTCACTTATGTGCATGTTTCCCACTGGAACATACATGCACAGAGTTACTCCTGCCTCAGAGCTTGCCTTAAGAGCAGCATGTCATGTACTCACTCACAGGACACTCTCCTTTCATAGAAAGTGAACTTTGGCTTCTTCCTGCCTTCTATGCTCTTCGTAATCATATCTTGATGATGTGGCTTGCTCCAATTGGTCCTCTGATAATGCATCTTGGCCTAATTTAACTAGTATTTCAATGTAAATCACTATGTTATACCAAGAAAGTGAGTATATCAAATGAAACAGTAAACTGTAAATTGTAATTAGGTTTTTGAAAATGCATCTTCTCTGATAGGTCCCCTGCACTTATATAGACCCAGGAATTTCCATTCTACCTCACATTCGGATAGGTCTAATGTTGAGCTCCTGGGTCTCTTACTTCTGTCGATCTACTGTTACCAACCTTTGCTTGCTTTTTAGCTCTGATCCTGACCTATGCCTGTTTATCGACTATCTTTCTGCCTGATAATTATGTTCTATTCATATTACATTGAGAGTACTCTAGTGCTTCTGACCATCTTGGAGCAGCACTCCTGTACATCCACAGCCTCCTCCTATTATCTGGTGACTGGAGTCTATGCTTACTCTTGGGGAACACCTTAAGCTCATGCTTTAAGTTCTGACAGTGCTGGAAGGCTCAACCCAAGGAGAAAGGGGGTTGTTATAGATAAACATGCATGACCTAGGTCTGGGGCTTCTGGTGTTCTTTGTGGTGCTTCACCTGCTCATGAGATGTTATGGAGGTAATTTTAAAATGAGAAATGTAAGGTTATGAGACAACAATGCACATAAGTCATATATTTTCCATGACTTGAACATGCAGATGGGCCTTTATGCATGTGCATTAGTTGAAGGGCTATTCTGTCTGTGTGTCAGGCCTTTTATACATTCTTTTAGTGTGGGCACAAAGAGGGATATAGTATGGATGGAATGCAAATCTATGTGTGTAAGTTATAAAGTACTGTAACTTATGCACATTCTTCATCAGAGGCAGGTCTTATCAGACAAATCTGATAGATTTCTTTGACTGGGTGACCAAGGAGTTGGACTGAGGGAGAGCCCTAGATGGGGTGTATTTAGATTTTAGCAAAGCCTTTGACACCATTCCTCACAGGAGACTTACAAACAAACTGACCACCCTAGGGATGAACCCTAAAGTTATGCTTGGGTTAGAAATTGGTTGAGTGGGAAGTGACAAAGGGTACAGGTAAATGAAGTTCACTCAGGATTAGGAGATTACCAGTGGCGTGTCCCAGGGATCTGTCCTTGGTCCGATTCTTTTCAACATCTTTGTTAGTGATATAGCGGAAGGGCTGTCGGGTAAGGTTTGCCCCTTTGCAGATGATACCAAAATCTGCAATAGAGTAGACACCCAGGAAGGTGTAGATAACATGAGGAGGGATCTAGCTAAGCTTGAAGAATGGTCTAGAATTTGGTAGCTGAGATTTAATGTTAAAAAATGCAAGGTTATGCATTTGGGCTGCAGCAATCCAAGGGAGCAATATAATATAGGGGGGTGAAGTACTTTTGTCCACTAAAGAAGAGCGGGACTAGGTGTGATTGTGTCTGATGATCTTAAAATAGCTAAACAGGTAGAAAAGGTGACAGCAAAAGCTAGAAGGATGCTTGGGTACTTAGGGAGAGGAATGGCCAGCAGAAGAAAGGAGGTGATAGTTCCTCTGTATAAGTATTTGGTGCGACCTCATTTGGAATATTGTGTGCTGTTCTGGAGACCGCACCTTCAAAAGGATATAAACAGGATGGAGAAACCAGTCTAAAACATGATATTGTGGAAAGACAGAGCTTTTATTGAACCAGTGACAACCCGACACAGGCCTTGTTTCGCTACCCTTCGTCAGGGGTTTGTCTGGCATATGCTAAAAACATAAATATACAAATACTTAAAACATAAAAGAACAGATCATTCTAAACACAAAAACATAATCAATAAATGAATAAATAACACGTTAAAAGCATCAAAATAAAATATGATCACAACATCAATTTAAAAACTATACAAAATTATAATAAATTAAATTAAAAACCGAACAAATGTACCCAAAGAGCAGAAATGCTCATATATCTAAAAACATTAAAAAGTTACAAGGATGTGACACATAAAACATAAAAACCTCTGTTGGAGAACGTTAAACCAGAAGGTCTTGTACCATACTGTTATGAACTATTAGAAATTTGTACACTCTAAAGAATTTTTTATAAATAAGTTAAACACAACCAATTTATAAAACAATAAATACATGGAGTATATGGGTAAATGGAGAGCAGAAGAAACAAAGCACACATCTATTAAACATCATATTCCCTATAATAAGGGGAAGAAAGAAGGAGGTAGCAGGAGTGAGTCAGCAAGAGAGGAAAATTAGCACATCATGCCGAAAAAGGTGGCACATGTGTATACTTCAAAAAAGTGTGCAGAAGACTGCAAATGAGTGTAATGTTGAAACAAAGGGGACATAATGCTGTCTTGCATATTTCCTTACAATCGATATAAAATAGCAGTGGACTAATCTTATCCAGAGCGAGAAGTGTATCTAACGTAAAAAGCTGAAAAAATATATATCAATGGCCAAAGGCTCTCTTGAGAACAACTTGATAGTCATATGAACATCACAATGTCATCTGAATACAAACGTTATGTTTTTTAAAAAAAGGGGGATATACTAAAAAAAGGGGAATGTACTAAAATAAGGGGGGGTTATGTTCTTTTAAAAAATACCATGAATTAGTAAAACGGACTAAAAAGGGGAATGTACTAAAAAAAAGGGGGGTTATGTTCCTTGAAAATTCATGAATTAGTAAAACGGACTAAAAGTATATCTATACATGCATTCAACCCCCAGTGGTATGTGATCCTTGATATTAAAAACAGAAACCAAAGAGCGGAGCCACACTTAAAAACAACTCCATAGTATAATGGACCATGAAGATGTGTCTTCTGAATGCAGGAGTACACTCTAAGGAAGTGTGAAATAAAGAGAAATGGACTTTGATCATGTGGCTGCCACTCAAAACCGTCTCAGACGAACATATGAACTACTATATTGACGTATGCAGCTAAAAACAATATGTGAAATCTGTAGAAACTTATTAAAAATGCAGGTTACCTTCTCAGCGGCAGCACCGCTTGCTTCACTGTTGAATGTAAAAACACAATAGCTAAAAGACGCCCGCACCTGCGCATTAAAAAGGGGGCCAGGGGCGGAGTTTCATCAAACCGTGGGAACCTGTAATGCAAATAAACTGATGACTTCTGTAAATAAAAATCGTGTAGGACCTCAATAACTAAGGTTAAACTAAAATGTACATGAGAAAATTAAAGGTCTTCTGATCTCCCTCAATTCATATGAAAAAAAGCATAGAGATATAACCAGACCAAAGCTGAACCGGTAAAAAGAAAAGTTACATTAAGAGAAACCTTACGTAATGAGGGAAGAAAAACTAATAAGAACACCCAGACTCCATCCCCTCCTGCCCCCCACTGGCTCTCCCCATCCTGCTACTCTAGCCACGTGGGAAGAGTTGGAGGGGAAGTAGGGGCAGGATGGCTTGCGGGGCTGCATGTCCCGCCTGGACATGCAGCCCCTCAAGTTGTGTCTCACAATCAGGCCCACAGGGAAGAAAGCAACAGCATTTGCAAACAAGAGAAAAAGCTCTTCAAAGAAGCAAATCAGTAGACAAGGAAAATCAAGTGGCAAATATACAAATGCAGTGGGAAATACAAAATGTTACTCCAGGAACCATTTGTTGATCAAGGCTGGATGCATGAATCGTTTAGAAGAGGTGAACTGAAACCAAAGGATGGGATATTGATAGTTGCAACCCAGGATAGTGGATCAAGGGTGAGATGGTTTACAGCAAACAGAGATAAAACTGGCAAGACCAACATATGCAGATTCTGTAAAAATGAACTGGAAACAGTTGTTCAGCTTGTAGCTAAATGCAAAATTCTGATGGTGATCTCTATACAGAAAGGCACAATAAAGTAGCATGTCTCACCATCGTAAACTTTGTAAACAGTACAACATCATTGTACCAGAAAAGCACTGGGACCATGACTCTAAGAGAATTACAGAGAATGAAGAGGTTGTAGTCACGTGGGATACTCCCATTCCAACTGATAAAAAGCTGAATGCAAGTAAACTGGACATAGCGGTAAAGGAGAAAGATGTCAGAATGGAATTTATTATAGAGGTATCATTTCCAATCAATTATTCTGTAAATAGTCTAGAGAGAGAGAAGATCCTCTAATACCAAGACAGAGGTATTTCCCATCATGCTGGGTATCACCATCTTGATTAAAAGGGATTTGCAAGCACACTTTGATAAATTGCCTGTACATGCTACATCTTATGAACTCCAAAAGATGCCTCTTTGTGGCATAATACAAGTTTCAGATCATACTCCACATACTCTGTCTTAGAAGTGAAGTCCATTGCTCTCATGCACAAAAACAACCCATTTGGAGAAATTATCCCTGAAAAGCTTCAATGGACTCATGATTTATTAACCATAATACCAGGTATGCAGCATGTTTCCTGATGTATGTTTATGGGATATGTGTCTTATGATGGGGCAATTTGAAAATGTCTGGAGGATTTGCAAGCACATTTTCAAAGGGGCGCAATGAATACTGAAGTACACTAAGGGCAATATCCACATTGTTGCCCTCCTGTTCTGACTGTACCTCTTTTACCCATGAACGCCAGTTTTAATTGGGTAACCAAAAGAATATTAATTGAATGTATTTTAGAACAGAAGACAACTTTGGGAATTAGTTATATACAATATCTGAGGTTCAGAATCTATTTCTACAACTTTTATTTAATTAGTTAGAATTAGAATTCATAGTGGTAGAAACATGGTAGATTGAGGTTATACAAAATATTATAGTGTATAAATTTCAGCCACTCTCCTCGATAGATTTAATATAGAGATAAACTTTTTCCGTATATACAGTTAGTTCACTTGAATGTGCAGAAATAAAAATCAATAAAGAAAAAAAGTTGATGTATTTTTATTGGACTTTCAATATATCTTTGACTGGCTTTCACGAGCTTCCATTTCCTTATGAGATTCTGGAATTTGAGAGCAGTATACTGATGCATTTTAAGAGTGTGGTTTAAATGTTTTCTTTAGTGTAACTGTAAAAGCCTAATTTACTTTTATATGCATTAGCTTTTAGAAACTTGTGTTACAAATTAAGGAACAATTGGGACCCTGGCTATGAGGAAGAGACTATCCCAAAAATGTATGAGATATGGTCATATGAGATATGGATGCCTAAGGATGGAGTTTGTAAAGACTGCAATTGAAAGCACAACTGCCATGTTTTGCTGTGATTTTAAAGCCTGGAATTCTATACCAGCATGAATACATTCCTTTTATATTTAAGACTCACAAGCGATAAATCTCTCTGTGGAATTGAAGTAGGTTCATATTTTCTAAGAATTCGTTCTGTCCATGGTGCTGAACAGGTGCATATTTTCTAACTGTGCACTCTGTCCATGGTGCTGAATTTCCTATATCTTTTCTAATATATTTTTTCAGTGATTCACTCTGTCCATGTTACTGAATAAGGTATATTGAGATCAATATACAGTGTAGCATCTACCATTCAGGTTTAAGTGTAGAATATGTATCTTTAAAGTTATACATATATATTTTCAGTGACACTATCCACATAGGAAATGCCATTATAATATCCATGTATAATTTAAAACATAGAATACAAGGTTTAAAGTCAGCCCTACTATTTATGTGTCACAAAATGGACATATAAGCTATTAACCGTGGCAGGTCGCACCCGGTGCCCTAATCCCCTCCCTTCCAAACCCTTTTCCTCCTCACTCCCCCCTCCATCCATTGCCCCGCCCCTTACAAATTACACCGACAACAATTTTCTTATTGGAAGTACCAACCGGTCGCAGCTTTATTATAATTTATCAAAAAATTAAAACTTTACATCAAAACAGTTCTATTAACAATCTCCCACCAGCGGAGCGATGCCCCACCAGCCATACAATTAGCAAAGCGGGCTCGCAACCACTCCGGCCGTGTCCGGCCACTGGCCAATTTCCTACCGCCCTTTCCCCGACCTCGCCATGTGACTAGCAAAGGCCAGCAGGGCTTATCCGGGTCGGGGGCACCCCGCCCCCGCCCAAGTATGTCCTAAAGGCTCCGGACCCCGGAGACCTCCGGGATCCCGCCACCGGCACAGGCATATTAATGCCCCTGTGCCGCCCCCCTAATGCCCCACTGTGACCGGTCAGTCTCCCATTGGAGAACACCTTCCAAGGCCTCTTGCCAATCATTCAAAAGTAAATCGACACCCACCGGGGATAAATGAACTCCATCCGGCCGGTACAGCCCATTACAAGTCACCTCCACCCACGGGTGTAAAACTTGAAGTCCATCTTGCCCAGTTATCCATCGCCCTATTTGTCAATTTATTTTTGTGAGCCCTCTCGACCAGCGCCGCTGGGCAGCGCAAGCAGGCCTTGGAATAATGTCTGACCAAATTAACATAACCCCCGGAAACATACGCAATATCAACGCTAAATCTTTCATTACAGCTCTGATGAGCTGCTTACAAGTCCAGGCCACCAGGTCGTTGCCACCTAGGTGCAAAAGTAGTAGCCTCGGCGTGCTCCTCACTCGCTCGTGGTGCCGCAGCAAAGGCAGGAGCTGAGACCATCTCAACCCCCTCTCACCCAGCCATAGAAGCGACACCTGGGCAGGATCTAGCCCCAGGTTAGGCCCAAACGGTCGCACCGCCGCTCGCTGACCTGCCCAAAACATGAAAGAGTGCCCTATCATCCAACAGCTGTGGGCACTCCGGTCTCCAACTGCAAAAGAAAATAAGAATCAATCCATGCAACAGATTCACCCCCCCCCCCCACCCTTCACAAATGAACATAACCCCGGAACGCCTGAGAACGCCACTGCCCAATACTCTGAATGTCCTGCTGCGACAAGCCCTCTGCAGCAGCGCTGGTAGCCGCGCCGATGCGAAAGGAATGAGCCGCATACTGCTCCGGGCACTTGCCTACTAACTTCAATGCCAACCTCAGGACTGCCACTACCTGAAAACGCGTAAGCAGCTGCCCGTCCTCATGCAGGAATAACCCCCCATTCCCCGCTGGGCGTATCCATAAATACACCCGCATTGCGCCAAACCCTGTGGCAAACCCTGAAATACTGCTCAGATGCACCCACAAACCCTTGCCCTGTGGATCAGTCTTAGATTTTGCCAACAAAACTCTCAACTGCCCCTTTTCAAAGCAAACATGCTGCCGCTGTAAAATCCCAACTGATCCCGCCCTTCTCGATTGCGCCACCAGCTCCCCCATGCGGAAGGCACCAAAAAAGGCCAGGCTAAAAACCGACCGAAACAGCACGGCCTCATACTGAGACGAGGCCACTTCAGGTAATGACTTGCATAACCTGTCCAACAAATCATGGGTGATCGGCCTACGAGCATCCGGATGCACAGGCGTCACCCGGCCCCACCCCTGTAAGAGTCTGCGGGCTAAAAAAACCTCCCAACGGTAAGTCCCAACCAACTGCTTTCACAAAAAATTCAAAGCCCGCCAAGTGGCTACGCACTGACGAACGAGCCAATCCGGTCTTTTTAGCCCAGACTACATATTGCCCCAGCAAATGAGCTGATACCGGCCCAAACTGCCAACCACAACTTTCCAGAAAGGCCACAACCTTTTCACAGCCGTGCAGATACGCTGCCCACGTCCCAGCAGCTACGGAACTCTGCAGCAAGTCCTTCATCCCGGGTGGCCAAGACTCCATAACTTCCAAGGGACCGCGCCTCCCTCTGCCTCCGCTTGTGGTGCCAGTCGACAAAATTGATCCAACGAAACGGGAAAGAGAATCAGCAATCTCATTAGCATAACCTGGTATATGACGTGCCCTAAGGTATACATTCAAACGTAAACATGCTAAAAAATCACTTCCCGCATCAAGTTCGCTACCATTACACAGTGCGGCGAATAATGGTTCACCAGACTTACCACTGCTTCATTATCACACCACCAAAGAACTCTTCTGTTACGAAGCCTATCGGGCCACAACTCCAATGCCACTAAAATGGGAAACAACTCTAAAAAAGTGATATTGCTGGTGAGACGCGACTCGTGCCAAGCTTGTGGCCAGCGCTCAGCACACCAAGCACCCCTGAAGTAAATACCCAAACCTATGCCACCCGCCGCATCTGTATACAACTGCAAATCCGCACTACTGAGCTCTGGCTCCATTAAAACTGTAGCCCCATTGAACTCCTCCAAAAAGACCTGCCAGATCCGCAAATCCGCCTTAATCGACTTCGAGACTTTCAGATGATGATGAGGCCGACGCACCCCAGCCGTAGCTGCTGCCAACCGACGCAAGAATACCCTCCCCATAGGGATTACCCGACAAGCAAAATTTAACGATCCTATCAAAGCTTGCATCTCCTTCAGTGTTAACGTCGATGATACCAGCACATTAGCCACCAACACGCGCAATCTGCAAACTTTGTCCTGAGGAAGACGTGCCACCATTAATTCCGAATCGAGCTCCACCCCCAGAAACGTGATCCACGTGGCAGGACCTTCTGTCTTGTCTTTCGCCAGAGGCACTCCCAATTCCAGCGCCACCTCTATGAAACCGTCCAGCAATGCCCGGCATTCCGCCAATTGAGCCAACCCGACAAATAAAAAATCGTCCAAATAGTGCACTACCTTCACTATACCCACCTTACGCTCAACCGCCCACTGCAAAAAGGTACTGAACTTCTCGAAGTATGAACAGGACACAGAACAGTCCATGGGCATGCATTTATCAAAATAAATCCCCTCTTCAAAGCGAAAACCCAATAAATAAAAGGAGGAAGGGTGCACCGGAAGCAGCCTGAAGGCCGATTCAATATCGGCCTTCGCCATTTGTGCCCTAAGGCCAGCTTCCCTTACTAGGTTCACTGTCCTATCGAACGACGCATATCGCACGGAACACAACTCCCGCGGGATATAGTCATTAACCGACTCACCTATCAGGCTGGACAAATTATGTATCAGGCGGAATTTCCCCGGCTCCTTTTTTGGTATTATTCCTAAAGGAGAAATTATCATTCTTGTGAATGGCTGTATCAAAAACGGGCCAGCCACTCTCCCCAGCATCAATTCACATTCCAATTTTTCTTTCACTACAGCCGCAAAGCACCTAACGGACCCGGAATTCCGCACAGCCTGCCCCCCCGCCGGCCCACACACGGGAATTACAAAGCCAAAATTAAAACCAGAACACAAAACTTCCCTATCGTGTCGTCTGGGGTACTGGCCCAACCACACTTAAACTCTAATTGGCATGGGGGCGAGGCCAAATAACCCTTCATTGCTTTGCGCCAGGGTTAGGGGCCTCAGAGACCCCTTTTTTAACGCATTTGACCGCAGAATGGGCTCCCCCACAAATGGAACAGACGTGCCTGAATTTGCAGTCTGGAAAAGGGCACGAGGTCTTGTTAAACCGCCAGCAAACATCGCCTGCTCCATTTCCCCCTGCGCGCTGCTGCCCGAGACTCCCTCCCCCGCGAAAGGACCGACCTGCCCCAGTCGAAATCCCAACTGCGCCTTTTGCCCCTCCCCCGCCGCCCCCACTCACTCTGGCCGACATCTGGATCAACCACAAATTAATGTCCTGCATACCCCATGACACGAATCGATTCTCTTCCATCTTGTCCCTAAATTTTTCATCATAGTTTAACCATGACCACCCTTCGTGCGTCTGTGAAGCTTCCAAAATTGAATCCGCATATGATAACAGCATCTCATAGTGTCCCGGATGATGCTGCCCCCAAACGCTAGCCAAACGTAGAAACGCACGGGTCCAATTGACCACATTCCGTGATACTTTCTTGACGCGCCCAGCTTTCTCATCTTCTCTACGTTTTTTCCTACTTTCCCCTGAACGCTTGCGACCTTCTAACAGACGGAAAATATCAATATAACGACACTTTTTAATTCTCTGCCGTAACTTCTTCGGGACTCCCTCCCATAACTCCAAAATAGCCACTGCTGAAGGCGCACTTCCGCCACTACCCCGTCGCACCACCCCTTTCTCACTCCTCCTCTGACACGCGCTATCATCCGATGAGGACGACGAGGAAGATGAATCCGAGGACGACACTGACGAAGAGCTCGACCTGCGATGCCTCCGACAGGAATGCTTCCCCCGTTTTGTCCTTTTGACCTTCCTTTTTCCACCCTCTCTACTCTGCTCCTCAGATTCCTCCCGTAACTCACCCGAATCAAATGCCGCAGTCGCCACCACTTCCGCAGGGCCACCATCCACCGGGCTGCGTTCCACGTCTTGCCACTGGCCACCCTCCTCTCTAGACGCTCCCCCACTGGACCTCCCCCGTGGCATAACCGGATTCGTATCTACGTGCTCTGCTCGCAGCTGTCCAACGTCAGTTCCTCCTGGTACTCGCTCTGGAACCTGTGAAGACAAAATAGGAAACAGAGGGGAGGGAACAGCAGAGGACCACCCCGGCTGCCACGCCTCTAACCATTCCGCTCTGGAGGAACCCTGACCGCCCCCAACCAGTGCCTCCATTGAGGAGGGCCACTCCAAGCCCCGTAGCTACCGTGGCCCCCCGGCACGCCCTCGTATGATGCCATGCTCCTATGAAGCACGTCAGGTGTTCCTGGGGGCCCAGCCATAAGGCCCCTCCCTAGATTCCCAGAGCTCCACCCCCCCTGAGCTACATTCCCCTGCTCCTGATCAATCCCACCCCTAGCTATGTCACCCCCTTCCCTTAGAGCTCCTTGCTCCCCAACACCAGTAGGCCCCGGCCCAGCACAAGCCCCACCGCCCCTTACTTGAGGCTGCCCCCGCCTGATTTGCCCCCGCACTCTGGACCCTGAAGCCCCTTTTCCCCTTACTGATGGCCCCCCCCCCCGCCCTGGCTGAGGCACCTTTGCTCGGGTCTGACTTCTGTGGGAAGTTCCGCGCTGCCCACGCCCACCACCTCTACTCCCCCTTGCTGCAGCCCTACTCCTATTCATATTCGGAGTACCCCGCCCACGACAACTCCCAGTCAGCCTGTCAGGGCCCCCCGCACCAGCCCCCAATCCTCCCTGAGCCATCTTCCCTGGAAAAGAAAAACACAGCCCCTATCAACAGTGACAATGTATCACTCAAGAAGGCTCAAAATACCGTGCTTGCTATTGTAACAGTATTCAGCTAAATTAAAGCTTCGTCGCACTCCTTGCTCACAGCAAAGTTACTTGCCTCGTCTTCTCCGATGGCGGATCAAGCGCGGCGCCTCGCTCTCCTCCCCTGCACTCAGTCAGGGTCCTCGACAGAAGCGGGGCTTCGTGCCACCTCCACACGCCTTGAATTTCACCGCTGCACCCCTGACGCCTTGAAGAAGGCCCACACGCCGCCTCTGACCACCGCAACCCAGTCGAGCCTTCACGCCGCCAAAACCCCACCGCCGAAAAGGAGGGAGGAAACTGCGGCCCCATCCTTTTAAAGCGGCCCAGACGCCGGCAGCTCTAATTGGCTCCGCTCCTCAGCCTCTGCAGAGCCAATCAATTTAAATGATGCTGCCGGCGTCATCCCACTCCCGCTCAACTCCTGCTCTCCCTCTCTCCCCCCCCCCCCCGAAGCCGGAAGTAGGGGCCGGGACCGGGCCAACCGCCCGGTTACCGGCGTACTTCACGACTCCGCGCTCGTACTTTCTTATATTGAATGGTTCAGTATATAACATCTCCTTTCCTGGACTTAAAATATCATAATAAATATTCATTCTGATTATTTATTTCTATTACTTTGGCAAGATATTGTTGCTTTTCCTCCTTGCATATAATAGAATTCATTCTGAAGAAGTATTAAAGCATAATTTTGCTGAATATATCACCTTACCTGTTTCTGGACACAAGTCCACCATCTGTAACTTTTTTATTTGGGTGTGTTGTCTCCTCTTGTTTCTTTGTACTTTAAGTTCAATTGGAACCAGGCCTGAGATCTGGTGCCAAGAGCCATCATTCATTACTACTTGGGGATTTTTCTCCATGCCCCAACATATCTAGTCTAGTTATTACTGGGGCAGTCCTAGGCTGGGAGACATTTACCCGGGCTTCTTTCAGAACCCTGCAATTATGGACCTAAATACAGCAACTAGGGGGCAGGTTTACTCACATCTCAATGCAGCACCTCAAACTCATGCACGTCACATTCCCAGACTGATCACTCGCAATCACACCTTCCCCTCCAACCACCATGAGAAACTTATGCAGTGCCACATAACTCATTATATTGTTGCATAAAGTAGACTGTATTTATTCATCGTGTCTCCTTGTTAAGGGACTGGTTATTTATACCCTATTTTACCTGTTATACCTGCTTAATGCATACCCAAGTTTAATTTTCCTGTTTAATGTATACCCAAGTTATTATACTTGTTTCACTGTAAGCACAAATCACGAAATTGAGATGTGCAACTCTTATGTTCATTGTAAACCGCACTGATGTCGAATAGCGCGGTATAAAAGAGACTGCAAATAAATAAATAAAAATAAATAAAATAAAGGTTAATATGTGTAAAGTAAACACACGTTAAGTACTGTCACTGCCCATTCATTTCTATGGGCCATTTCAATACTTAATGCACATTAACTTTACTTTACACATGTTAACGTTTAGTAAAGATGCCCCTAGGTGTCATTCTAAAGGAATGACCATCATTTTTTCCCTCTTGCCTCTACAGCATTGACAGCCTAGGCTGACTTGGGGAGCAGATAGACCAGAGCAGAGACCTAACCAGCCTTTCTTTTATTTACAAAATGATTTAACTTCTCATTTTTAAACATTACTATGAATACATGGGCTTTTATGACTTTGCCTTCTGTTTTTTGTTAAATGTACTTATCTGAATTCACACCAGCCTGCCTATATCATATTCAAAGTTTGGCTTTATGTGGATGGCATTATCAAATGTTTTGTAACACAAGCAAGATCAATCCACTTTAATTAGATTTCTAACACTAGAAACAAGAATGGGGTTTCAAAAATATACCCTTAGGAATGCAGCAAATTTTAAAAAACAGAAAGTTTTATTATCCTTGCACTATTTTCTAAATTTTACAGACTTGGGTTCTGTTCCTCTTTAATTCTGAATAAAACAACTTAAAGGTTGATATACAAAATCATGTACAGTTGTGTTCAACATTATTGGCACCCTAGCAGTTCAACCCCTTAATGTCCAATATCTCCTAAAAGAATGTGGCCAGTGAAATGTCTTTGGATTATATATGCACACGTATTTGACACATAAAAGAATCAAATAAAACAAGACCAATTAAAAAAGGAATTAGTAGGAAATAGAATTAAAACTGGGATATTGCCAGGACATGATTATTAATTATTGAATCCTTACAGGAACAACAGTCCCACAAGTGACAAAACTAAATCCTGTTTAAAAAATAACTCACTCAAAACAAATACTTTTGTCAGACTATTTCATTCAAAGCCACTATTTATCAGCTGCTTCTAGCAAATTAGTCATTTTATTATTTTATTGATCAAAGTGGATTTAAAAACCAGGGAAGAAACCCATTCTATGCATGCTTCAGTTTAATGGAATATCCTTAAAGCTGATCACGACAGTTGCGTTTTTTAAATCCACTTTGATGACATAAAAGAATAAAAGGACTAATGTACGAGGAGCAACTGATAAACAGCTTTGAATGAAAATAGTTCGACAAAAAATAATTGTTTTTTGTGAGTTATTCATTATACAGGATTAAGTTTTGTTACCCTTATAAACAATTCAAATCAGTTTGAACGGAAGAACCACATTCCCATTGCAGTAAAATTAGATGCACATGTGATCAACTGTCAGTACCAACATGACTTGAATCAACCAATGAATGATGGTTTTGATGTTTAAAATGGCCACATAAGATAAATAAAAAGTTAAAAAAATAAATAAAATGGCCACATTCACACCATGTTCCATTTTCACAATGGTGAAGACTGGTTGGCAGTGGGGATGACTGAAATAAGTGCTTTAAAAATTCCAGGCCACTTGAATGGATGTGTTGGATGCATAAATCATTATATAGACTCAGCTAACACAAGCAGGAGCCCAGGGGCAACTATAACCAACATATAAAATAATAACTCCTCCCCCTTAATGTGAACAGGGATCAATACATTTTTGTTGGACTGTCACAAAACTGTCATCATCAGTATGGGCAGCAACCTAAATCAGGTCCATTTTAGTAAATACTGTAGTAATGAGAAATGCCCCACAAAAGATAACATCACAGAAAAGCTAATTTTTTGTTATGCCTGATGTAGAACTTGAGAATTGGCTAGCTTGTGGATGGTTCAAAACATGGCACTACATTGGATATTTGTTAGATGCTATGACTGAGATTAGTTTTATTGCACTTATAAAATATATTTAGTAAAATGGATCTGATTTAGGTTGCTGCCAATAGTGATGGTGACAGTTTTGTGATGATTTGACAAAAATTTATTTTATTTATTTGTGTTTATTTACCTCTTTTTGGGAATCAAAGCGGTTTACAAAGAACTCAAAATTTAGGGTTTACATTGAACAACGTATGATATGGTGCATTTAACAATAATAACATCAATAACATAATTAAAATTAACAGTTTAACATATTAACAAATTAAACTCTAATAAGGGGAGCTTGGAAGGAGGAATGAAGAGGGTTGATGGGGATAAAGATAAGTATAACTATAATCCAGTAGTGACGCATAGACGTATTCAGGGAATGTAATATAAGTTTTTGATTACAATGAGGTTATTAATTATTGTGAAATTGTAACAGCTAGGCTTCATTGTTTTTAAGGCTATCCTTTGGTAACGTTTTATCAGGTAATGGATTGATCACTGTTCCCCTTAATGGGGGGGGGGGGGTATTATTACATATGTTGGTAAATCATTATATTGCCAAAATTATCCTTCCAAAATTGGGGTGGCAGTGACACTTATCCATCTAATTTATGTGTCTAAGTAGTGACATTCAGCCAGCAAACATATTTTGGGACATCGGGGCCTATCTGGTTAGCAGCATCTGATAAGTGGATAAGCCCTGCTGGCCATGATATTCAGCGGCATTGTACGGATAGTGCCACTGCCTCAGCACTATCCAGATTATGCGGGGACACTTCTGAGGCACAGTTAGAGCAGAATGGGAACTGTTTGCTTAGCAGCAATTTTCAGAGCTGTTTTCTGCATAACTCTGCATAACTTAGAAAGCAAATAAACGGTCCTCGGTGCTATGTGGATGGCTAGCCAGATAGTGGGCTGAAAATTGCCACTATCCAGATAGTCAAAATATTCATGATCAGTCATTATACAGATCACAGTGCAGAATATCCAGATTTTATTTAAATGCCATGGCTGGGATTTAGAAAAAAATGCTGATTGTGTAGTTTAAATATTACCCCCTTGTCTTTGGATCAGTCCAAGGCCCTTATATATGATTTTGTACACCAAGGGTATCCTCCAAAACTAGTGCAGAAAGCAAGATAACTCCTCTTTAGGCACCAGTATGAAAAAACCTCCGAGGATGAACAATTTGTTCATTTTGTTACCCAGTTCTCTCCTCTGAGTGCTAGAATTTGTAAAATAATTTGTAAACATTCAGCGATATTAAATGTAGTGCCAGGCCTTCAGGACATCAAGGCCAGAGTAGTTTTTTTCAAGAGATCGCAATATTAAAGAAATGGTGAGTCCAGCACAATTTCCTCAGGGGAGAAACTTCAGTTCAGCTAATGTGGGCCATGAGAAATGTGGGCATTGCCAAATATGTGATCTATCGCCTGAATTTTGTGAGTTTTCTCATAAGGGACAGAATTATAAATTGCATTGGTACATGTCATGTAGGTCCATGCTTGTTGTTTATATCATTAAGTACCCATGTGGCTTACTCTATGTAGGCCAAACTACTAGGGAGTTGCAACTCTGGAGGTTAGAGCATAAAAGCTGGTTGAATTGTAGAATAGTTGAGGCTCTGATTGTAAAGCTTTGTGTTGCTTTAAATCATTCTTTTGAGGAATTGAATATTTTTGGTTTGTATCACGTTCCACCTAATTCTCAGGGAGGTGATAGAAGTAAAATTCTTATTCATAAAGAGCAGAGATGGATCTTTAAGTTAGGTACAGTTCACTCTTTTGGTCTTAATAATGCACTGGGTTGGCATTTATGTTGATGGAATTGCCATGATATTAACAGCTTGTATGGGGATTGTTGGGGTAGTAGAATGTGAATTGGGAGTATTTTTGGTTTAAATAAGGTTGTTATTTCTGTAGTTAACCTCTTGTGAGCCTTGATGATATGTAGGTTGAGGTGGATTGATTTTTGTTCAAATATTCTGGATTCCAGTTGTAAGATTGCTAAAACATTTGATGGAGTGTGGGTGTTTTGGATATTATTTGCTTGGATAAGTCTGTCTACTGCTGTGCTTAATCTTGTGTGGGTATGATGCTTTGTTGATGTAGTAAATCATCAGTAAGAGTTTATATGACACTAGTGAGCCTTGAGATTTATAGTTCAATGCTTTAGTGTTTTTGGATCTGAGTTATAATGTTGTACGAAATATTTTTGAACATTGTTCTTGATGCATTAATATGTTGATATGATGATAAGTTTTCCATTTTTTGGATCTTATCAGTTGGTTTTAATCTTTTAGGTGTTGTGGATTTGGATGCCAGACCTGTAATAGTTGCGGTGTAAATGAATATTTGTTTTGGGTTGGGTCATTTTTTAAATTATGTTTCTGACAAGTTTTGAAGTATGGATTTGTTTAAGATATGTTCACTTATTTGATATTGAAGGAATAAGCATAGAGGGTTTGCTGTATTTTTAAGAGGATATTGTGTTGTTTTTATGAATGGGGATGACATAGGTAAGCTTCTCCATACTGATTGGTTCTCATAGGACAAATAGAGTGTGTTGTGATTGGTTGTCTTTCATGTGTGAGTTTAAGTATAAATGAGAAGGGGGGGGGGGTGTTTTGGGGTTTTTTTGTGATTAGTGGATTTTCAGTAGTCTGATTTGTAGAAATATGGCAGCATCCCATTGGTCATTTCAGCAATTGGTGTGAGTCTTTGATTGTCCATTAAGGATTTAAAATTTAGAGGGTTTTGAACGCTGACACACAGAGAGAAGTACAATCTGTCACTGTGAAAGATGGAGATGCTATGGGCTCAATTCTGTATGGCGAATAGCAGGACTGTACGTCCTGGTGGGATGTGTAGCCCCGCTAGTCATCTGGGCTGAATTCAGAGATATGGTCTCCCTGTATGCACAGAGGCTGTGTACAGGGAGATTGAGATGGGGGCGGAGTGTGGGTGGTACAGGCACCCAGACATACAGGGCCGATTCAGGTCATGGCCCTGTACGTCCGGGGAGCACCGGGAGGACAACCAGCTTATTCCACCTCTGAGGTGAAATAAACATGGAGCCCCCCTTCGATTCGGCCAGGCAGTCCCCCTCCTGGAGCAACAGCGCAACGCACAGTGAGTCCCCGCCGCCTGATCTTGTTCTTTCTGTCCCCATCAGGGGTCGGGCAGTGGGGTAAGGGGGTTAACACTGCTGCACGCTGGTGGTGAGGCAGGAAGGATGTCTCCTGCAGGGCTTCAGGGGCATACTGGGCCATCTCTCTGCCCGATCCTGCACCCGTGGGAATGTCTTGCTCCCATTTAGAAGAATTGGGTCCTAACTGGCCCATCCTGTTTGGGGTCATCCAGATAGCCCAGGCATGCCCCTTCTGGGAACGGGCTCATGTGGGCAGCAGCTATTATTGGACCTTGGCCCCGCTAGTTTCCTTTTAGGAATGGATGTTTGAAAGCTAACCAGTAAATATATTCTTTTGAGTTTAAGTAGGGCTTGTAGTATATAGTGTTCTTGTGTATGTACTAGCAAGAATTATAGTCCCCTGCCATTTTATTATGTTTTTAATGTTTATGATACCTTCTCTCATTGTTGATATATGGAATGATATCAGGGCTTTGATGCCACCATTTGATTGTTGGTATGTTTGTTTTGATTGATAATGTGTTTGTTTTTTTATAGTGCCGTTCTTTGCTAGTGCCTCCTGATGCAGCAAGCATTGAAATGCTGACAGCGTGAGGCAGAGGCAATAGTTTATAACAGCAAGCTGAATTTTTGATATTTAAGAAGATAAGTCTGCTTTCTATATATGAAAATATTCTATGCATTTGTATTGTGGTATTTGTCAACGGTTAGACTTATGACGTCAATGTTTGGGCACTGAATTGGCTTACATTGTAACATTAGCCATTTCTATAAAACCCATAAATTTGTAACACTACCTACTACTACTAAAGCACTGCAGAGACGCATGTAAAATACAGTCTCTGTTCATCAGAGCTTACAATCGTCAAGACAGACCACACAGTAGCTACACAGACATGGGATATTTTTAGGGGAAATGGTAAGGAAACACAAAGGAGATCTGAAATCAACTGTTGTTTTTTTAATCTTTCAACTCTTTATGTCTACACAGAAGCAAGTATACCTGTTCCTTGATAGCAGTTTTTCATTTTTTGCATTAGATCATAAATGTTAAGCAGATTTATGTACTGCTTAGGTCTCTGAATCCTGATTGGCATGAGTGTAGAATATTCTTTTTATCCATGAAATCCCTCGATTGTGAAAACACTGCTTTCTCAGTAATTTTAGCTAGGAAAGATAGAAAAGAAATTGGTCTGTAGTTCTCATCTGCTCAGGGATCTTTAGAGTCCTTTTTCAGGATCAGTCTTACTGAGGCTAGCTTTCATGCAGGTAGCAGTTCACCCAAGGTATTTACTATAAATAGAATAACCGGATATAAAACTTAAAGCTTTGATGGGACTGGGTCTGAAAGAGAAGTGGTAGGGTTTAGTTGTGTAAGAATGTTTTCTAAGTAGATACTTGTAATAGGTTGAAAGAAGACCATACATTTGATTGAGAGGCCCCAGAGCAAGGATGATCAGGTGGTAGGCTGTAATTAATAGGGGAGTAACTGATGGATGTAGTGGGACTCAGAGTTGTGTAAATTGTTGACCTTGTTATTTAGGAGGGTGGGAGGGGGGGGGTAGCTGTTAATGAGGTAGCTGTGTTCTGCTGTTCATGTGGAGGCACATTCCAATGTGGCCGTCCAGGCCCCTGTGTGGCCGATCAGAATCCAGACGCCCAGAGGTAGACCTGATTCTGATCCCGTGGGGGCTAGACATGCCCTGCAGGTTCAGAATCAGGTCTAAGGTCTATACATACAGGCCGGGACCTGATTCTAATCGGCCTGCATGCATAGCCACCTGCCCGGCTACCTCAGTCAGGCTCCTGAATGGAGCCATGCTCCCCACCACTAACTACAATCTTCTTTCTCCACAACCTGACCCCCGATCTGGCCTTCCATGGCCAGAGTCGGGCTGCGGGGAATCCCCTGCACCCCCTTACCTTTCCACTGCTGTCCAGGCTTGCTGTCCTCCGACATCCAGGGGGACTTATTCCACTTCCTCTGAGGTGGACTAAGTCCCCCATCCAGTTTGCCGACCCCAGACACACAGGGCCGACCTCGGAATTGGCTCTGTACGTCCAGAGTCACAGACTGCCCATGCCTCCGCCTCTGGAACACCCCCATTTAAGCCTCCCCATACAAATATGTTGTTCATATGGGGAGGCTTTTGACAGAGCCGGAAGGGGGGCAAATAGACCCCCTAGTATCTTAAAAAAGTCCTTTGCAGGATAAGGACTAATATGAGAGCTTTAGTAGATTTTGATTTCCTCCAAATTGCCTTTTATTTATTATTTTATTTAATGGTATTTATATACCGCCTTATCCTTCAATCAAAGCGGTCACAACACAAGTGGGAGATCCATTTAACACATGGGGATTTTGAGACACATACACTAATACTTACAGGGAACATGGGCAATGGAGGGTTAAGTGGCTTGCCCAAGACCACAAGGAGCATCTGTGGGACTAGAAACCCCAGTCCTTCCGGCCCAAGGTTGCTGTCCTCTAGTGGGATTTGAACCGCCGACCTTCCGGCCTGAAGTACCTTGTCCCAACCACTAGGCTACTCCTCCCTATGAATAGACTGAGCCCTTGGTGATATGAAAGGTTGTTTGTTTGTTTGTTTTTTGGCTTGGTTAATTTGTTCAAGGGCAACTTCATCAAATGTCTGTTTTAGTTGAGAATTCCAAAGGGACATCTGGAAAATTCTGAGTCAACATGCCAAAATCTAGATTTTCGGTTTTACGGAATACATAAATATAAGAATTTTATTTTTTAATAAAGGCGGATCTCATTGTTGCATGTTTTGAAATAATGATCTGTCCATGGAATAGGGGTAACTGAGATAAATGTTATTAGTAAGTGATTTGGAAGTGAAAAGAAGGTCTAGAATAGGACCAGCTGAATGAATGGGCATGAAGATATGTTGATCAAAGTCTAAACTGGAC
Organism: Ichthyophis bannanicus; assembly: GCA_033557465.1. Classification (NCBI taxonomy): domain Eukaryota; kingdom Metazoa; phylum Chordata; class Amphibia; order Gymnophiona; family Ichthyophiidae; genus Ichthyophis; species Ichthyophis bannanicus. The sequence continues at coordinate 120,234,015 of CM066041.1, forward strand.
ATAAATTGAAAGAATTCCTTAACTATAGTAGCCAGTGGATTGTCAGCATGAGTGCTAAAATCTCAGAGAATTAGGAGATTAAGTGTATGGAAGCTTCAGAAATTGTCGATAACACTTTGGAGCCCTTTTACTAAAGCCCACTAAGTGGTACATTTGCATTTTAACAGTCAGCAACCACCAGCATGGAAGCCGCAATGACAGTTACTACGTGGGCATGACAACTACCAGCCACTAGAGCACATGGTAATTGCCCATCATGCAAAGGGGCATGGAATGGGCATGGTATGAATGGAGTGTGGTCATGGAGAGCACATTGCAGTTAGTGCAGGGGTACATATCATGTGCTGTCGATGTGGCAATTAGCACCGGTGCACTTCATGATACCTCTATGGATAGAGTTTGCATGGGTGCACATAATGATGCTCCCGAGAGTTACTCAAAGGCTGTGCACTTACTACACATTCATTTTCAGGCTAAATGCATGTTAAGTGCAAAATCCTAATGGGTTCCTTTGTCCCAGTATTAGCCAGCTAGAGAATGTGGACAATAGAGAAGAAGAATAAAAAGAGATAGGCAGGAAACAAGACAAACTAAAAGGGATTCCTCATATCGTAGTTCAAATGGCATCTCAGAAATCAAAAGGGAGCTATCGTAAATGAGGGCAACTCATCACCCTTGAAAACACAATGACATGATCATTCTCAAAAAATAGTATTAATGTACAACATTTCATGATACTTTCTTCATAGGTATTCTGCATTATGATTGGAAACGAATAGTCAACCTCTCCTGCACTAACTTAAAAAGGTAATTTTATATTCTGGGCCCCCTCACTTGGTTTGCAGCTTGTCATGCTGTCAGGGCTTGTGTGCATCAGTGATGCTGAGGGCTAAGCTATTGATAGCTTAACTACTGGCAGGGTCTCCCAAGATGGGCAGGTCTCAGCTGGGGTGCCAGATCAAGACAAACCACTCATCTGGGCAGCATCAGAATGGGATGGTGTAGGCGGTGGAGGATCACATTTCCGTGACAACGGCAACAACACTAAACTTAAACTGTGCAGAAGAAAGACCTGGCAATCTACTTCTGTATCTTGCCACGAAAACCCAATGGATTGTCACAACAAAACAAATTGCACTATAGTGCTGGAAGATGAGACCCCCAGGTCGTAAGACACTCAACTTGCTACTGAGGAGGAGCTGAAGACTTTTCAGAGTAAAGCCAGTATTTATGATGTGGTTGGATTAAAGCCCTCAGGACGTTTGACTGCTGATATAGCTGCGCATGAAATGAGAGTCAGAAGCTGCAAAGATGTCTTACATATTTGGACATGGAATATATGAAGCATGAACCAAGGAAAGTTGGAAATGGTCAAGAATGAAATGGAACGTGTACAACTCGATCTGTTGGGTGCCAGCAAACTGAAATGGACTGGCATGAGGCTCTTTGCATCTGATAATCATATGGTCTACTATGCTGGAAATGAAAGACAAAGAAGAAATGGTGTTGCATTTATGATTAAGAAGAAACTTGCAAGAACTGTAATGAAATAGAATGCAATCAGTGACAGTTAATTTCTGTTCATCTACGAGGAATGCCTATCAACACAACTATAATTCAGGTATGTGCCCCAACAACAGCTGCAGAAAAGGATGAAATTGATGAGTTCTATGAACAAATACAAGCTGAAATTAACAGAACATGCAAACAGGATATCCTGATAGTCATGGGTGACTGGAACGCAAAAGTTGGCAACAAAGAAGAAGGCAAAAAGATAGGACCCAAGATGGCGGATGTCAGACATGTGTGAGTGGTGCTTTTCCTGAATGGAGAAGAAGCAGAAGGCAAAGGAGGCCAACGCTCCCTCCATGGCCCCCTTTACCTCCATGCCACTACCTGAATTTGTAGGTCCTTTGGACTCTTTTGTTCTGCGGCCAGCTCAGCAATTGGTGGAAGCAGGAGAGACTTGTTCGGCTGTAATGGTGCCAGAGTTGGGTGACTTGGCGCACTACTTGAACAGCTACTCTATCTACCCTGAATTGTGGCATCCAGCAAAGGAGATGTGTCTTCAGGATTCCTCTGGTGTGCAGCGGCCAAGGGAACAGCCCAGTGAGGGGGTTCTTCTCAGCCGGCAAGGGACTGCTGAGGGGACCTTAATGGAAAGTGTTTCAGCTGGATCAGCTAGTTCCTGCCCTCCATGCTGGACAATCAGGAGGAGTTCAAGCAGTGGTTTCTGCTGCCATACATGGCCAGGCACGAGCGCTCGGTGAGATGGAAGGTACTACCATTTGCTTTTAATCTGCAGTATCCAGAGACATTTACCTTGGAGTCAATTTGGATTGCTGTTGTTCAATTGGGGGCAGCCCTTATTCCTCAGGTTTCTTCTCTGCATTAGAGAGTTCAAGCTAATACTTTAGATATTGAGGAATCAGCATCTATGGTATTGTCTCTTTAAACTTCTTTTACTGAGATTAAACACAAGTTTCTGTTTTGGAAGGCTATTCAAATTCTACCATGAAAGAATCCTCTGTAATTAAAGCTAAGATTGAGCTTTTGGAGAACTCAGTTCAGGCAGCAAATCTGAGACTTGTTAATTTTTCCAGGGCTTCACTGACCTCACCAAGAGGCATGTTTCAGAAGTATTTAACTGAAGTTTTGGGTATTCCAGCTGCATCTCATCCACCAACAATGAAGGTGTATTACCTTCCATCTGCAAAAAAAGCATCTTCTTCTGCGGCAGCTCCTGAGCTGGGGCAAGTGGATGTATTGAATATATCAGCTATCCTGGAGGACTCTCGAGAAGAGTCTGTTCCTCCTGCTACATTATTAGTTACGTTAGCTTTGATGTCAGATAATGAATGGTTGATGAAGATTTTCTTTAAGGAGAAGAATTTGCTATTCAAGGGTCTTCTAATTCATATGTTTCTGGACTTGGCTTGAGATATGCAGCGGAGAAGGTGTGAATTTCTCCTTTTGTGCCCAAAGGTTCAGCAGCTGGGAGTGCTCTTTTTTCTAAAATATCCAAGTAAGTGCTTGGTAAAGTACCAGGCCATTTCTTATGTTTTCTTTGAGCCCTCCCAGCTGCTGGCCTTCTTTAATGCCCGGTGCCTAGAAAACGTGCCCTGATTAAATATAGGTGCCCCAGTTGTCCACGCTTTGGAACCAATTACACAAAAAGAAGAAAAATCCCTTTTCCTTTTCTTGGGTCTCTCTTATTGGGGGCTAGAGTGGGATTGATGTGGGATTGATTGGGTTCTTTTTGTTGCCTTTATTATTTTCTGTATAATGGTTTCTGGATCATATCCCAGTTTCTGTACAAGATGTGTTCTTGAATATTATTGTAAATATTATTGGTAACAGAAATGAAGCTGGAGAACGACTGATAGAATTCTGCAAAACCAACAATCTATTCATCTCAAACACCTTCTACCAGCAATACAAATGGTGACTGTACACATGGACTTCACTCAATGAATTGTACAAAAATCAAATTGACTACATCTGTAGAAGTCAACAATGGAAAAGCTCTATAACATCAACAAAGACAAAATCTGGAGCTGACTGTGGTACAGATCACCAGCTACTAGTATGCAAACTCAAGCTAAAGTTGAAAAAGAGCAAGCCACTCATGAATGTAGCAAAATATGACCTTGAGAATATACCATCGGAATTTAAAGACTGCCTGCAAAATTGATTTACTGCTTTAGATATAAATGACAGAGCTCCAGAACAGTTATGGTATGACATCAAGAAGGTTGTGTTGGTAGAAAGTGAGAAATCTCTACAAAAGTTGAAAAAGCAAAAACGGACAAAATGGATGATTGAACAAAGTCTGAAAATTGCCCAGAAAAGCAGAAAAGCTAAAGCCAGAGGAGAAAGAGAGACAGTCACAGAACTCAACAGAGATTTCCAATAGATGCAGAAACTATTAGAGGTAGAACAAGATCGTCTTTCCTAAAGCTATGAGAGTTAGAAAGAAATTCCAGTCTCGAACTGGAATGTTACAAGATGCTCAAGGATTTATGTTGAATGATGCTGAGAAGATCAAGAAAAGGTAGAAAGAATATACAGAGTAATTATATGATAAAGATCATGTGGAACAGCCATTTCAACCTGTCCCTTATGATCCAGAACCATTGGTGATGAAAGAAGAAGTTGAAGCAGTATTGAAAGACTTATCAAAGAACAAAGCACCAGGCATTGATGGCATTCCCATAGAAGTATTACAGCAATCTGATGCAGCTGTTACCATACTTACAAGGCTCTGCCAGGAAATTTGGACGACAAAATCATGACCAACTGACTGGAAAATATCTGTGTTTATATCAATACTAAAGAAAGGGGATCCAACTGACTGTGGAAATTATCGCACAATCGCTCTGATCCCAAATGCCAGCAAGATTCTATTTAAAATCATTCAGCAGAGACTACAACCATACCTGGAACGAGAACTTCCTGAAGTGCAAGCAGGGTTCAGGAAAGGGATGTGAGATGGATCATCTCGAATGTGAGATGGATCCTTGAAAAGACAAAAGAATACCAAAAGGATATCTGTATGTGTTTTATTGACTACAGCAAAACTTTTGACTGAGTAAACCAATGGAAACTCTGGGCCACATTAAGAAGCATGGGTATACCAGAACACCTCATCGTTCTCTTGCACAACCTTTACAATGATCAAGAAGCAACAGTTCAAACAGAACTAGGAGAAACAGAATGGTTTAAAATCAGCAAAGGTTTACGACAAGGCTGCATACTTTCCTCCTACCTCTTTAATTTATATGCAGAATAGATCATCAGAGAAGCAGGACTGTACGAAGACAACAGAGGTGTGAAGATTGGTGGAAGACTCATCAACAACCTTTGCTATGCTGATGATACCACATTACTGGCTGAAAGTGAAGTCGTTTTGAAACATTTGCTTCTCAAGATCAAGGAATATAGTCTTAAAATGGGTCTGCATCTTAATGTTAATAAGACAAAGATCCTGACAACTGGCAAAATCAATAACTTCATTGTTGATGGAGAAGAAATTGAAATAGTTGACAACTTTAACCTACTTGGATCAACTATCAATAAAGAAGCAACAAGCAGTCAAGAAATCCTATGACACATTGTTCTTGGCACAATGACTATGAAGGACCTAGACAAGATTCTCAAGAGCAGAGATGTCTCTCTCCATACAAAGATTTGACTTGTTCAAGCCATGGCATTTTCAATAACATCATAAGGATGCGAAAGCTGGACAGTGAAAAAGATATACAGGAAGAAAATTGATGCCTTTGAATTATGGTGCTGATGACGAATATTATGTATACCATGGACTGCCTGAAGAACAACCAGTCAGTACTAGAGGAGATCAAACCTAAGGTTTTTAAGAAGCTCAGATGACAAGACTTCAGTCTTCATACTTTGGACATATCATGAGAAGAGAGAGATCATTAGTGAAAGACATTATGCTTGGTGAGGCAGAAGGTCAGCGCAAAAGAGGAAGGCTATCAATGAGATGGATCGATACAATAACCGCAGCTATGGGTGCCAGTCTGTCAACAATGAGCCTCCTGACTGAAGACTGAACACAGTTTAAGACAACTATCCAGAGGGTCGTCATGAGTCGACACCGACTTGATGGCACTTAACAACAACAGGTTACGTGAGTAGGAAGGTACCTATTTTGAGCCTATTGCATAAAGGCACATAGATGCCTATGAGGATCATTTTAGAAGCTCTATTCATAATTTGGCCATCTGAAAATGGGCATTCAGGTATGCAAATCACAATGATGTCCTTTGAGTCATTTTAGAAAGTCTGAAGATACACGTGTAGTTGTGATCATGTTCAATCTGACCATGGGCGTGCCTGGGAGTGGCAGAGGTAGGTCAGTAAAGATACACATGCACACACAATTTCCAACTGCATATCTGATATCACTATCGGGGATGTCCATGGTTATATCTGCTCCAGGCACAAACAGGATTAGTAAAAATGCTTGTTTCGGTGACATAACAACAGTATGATGAAGAGGGAAATGCTCATTCACTTTGCTGATCCTTTTCACTCCTTCAAAAATGCCCATCAGTATGTAGAACACGCATTTCTCAGGCTCACGTGCTGCAACATGTCCTCGTTTGCAAAATGGTAGGATAGGAAATATAAGGGGGAGAGATCCATGGCCCATCATGTGCATGTCTATGTCACCTATTCTGGCACAGGAAAATAGTGTCAGGAAAGATCTACCCTTGATTCTTCTCAGGGTAGGATCTTCAAATGAGTTTGTTAAACCAAGGCATGTTGGGTTCCTCCATGTTGCTCTCTGTATAACAGGGACGGACGGAGTCTCTCCCTAATTTATCTGCAGTAGACATAGGGGTCTGCTCTTGATTCTTGTCAGGGGATTGTTTCTCTAAATAGGTTTGTTTTGCACATACCATGACAGAAATAAACCTCATTAATAACCCTGGGTATGTTGGGTATGATCTCAGTCTCTCAAATTTACTGCTAACATTCTTTTTAATATCTACATCAGGCCAAAGGGAGTCTCTTCCTGGAGCTTATAGGGTGTAATATGTGCAGACAACACATGAGGGTACAGATGGAAGTTCTTTTTATTAAGTCAGTCATGCTGAAACAATTTGAGACTATTTCTATATCTTTCTGCCACATTATCTTAGCTTCTGATTGCATCTTTTTTGAGGATTTTTTGGTTACTCCATACGCTGTACATAGCAGTTGATCATTACTGACACTTCATAGCACATGCTGTTCTTGCATTTTTATCCTTTATCAGAGAGGGGGGAGGCCTGTCTCTTATTTCATTCTGTGAGAGAGGTCAGACATCTGTCCCTGATTTGTCAGTAGCAAAAATGAGAGGTTTGTTTCTGGCAACAAAAGTGTGAACTGAAAGGATTAATCAGAGTCTGATTAATAAAGCGGTGCGACTCAGAAGGGCCTGATACAGGGTCCTGTACCCACAGACACTCGCGGGAAATGCTTGGTGGCACAAAAGAGATCACCTGAAAGACATAAATCTCACCTGTGCCATTTCTGTCCATGGTCTATTTAGTTAAATGTTTCTTGAATGAATTCTTAATGGTAGAAGAGAATGTTAGGTAGGATGAACAGATTATGTGTTTTGGAAGCCTCCAATATAATTAACAGTCTTCAACTATTACATTAACACTAGAAGCCCCAAAAGGCATTTTACCTAGAAACCCCAAAGTGTGTCAAATGACACATTATCACGACTGTATTTAGCATGAATGCAGATGTGAATTAATTTGAAGTTACTTATTTGTTAAATAAGTGCAGTATGTGACATCATTACATGACGTCATCGTGTATTTATTGTTTTGTAATGTCGGAGTAAAACTGTAAACAGTGATTGATTTAAAACCGAAATTTACTCTGTTACACAGGTATGTACGATGTCGTGACATTCGAACACACCCTAGAACAGGCCGACACTCCAGAACTTTTAGCATATTGCTTCCTCCCTGAAATTTTATTCATTTTTTTTCTACAATCCTATTTACAGAATGCTGAGACCTCATAGGAAGACAGCAGTGCCTAGATGTGCTGGTGCAAAATCAGATTCAAACGTTGACCTACATGTTGTGCAGGGGTACATGCTTATCCTGTTTGTTCGTTAACTGACATGGACTTTGCAGTTACTTTTGAATTTGCAGTTACTTTTACATTTAGTTATCACTGCTCTTATGTTAGTTGTTGTATGAAACTTGTGAAAACACTCAATTTTCTTGGTTGCATCAATTGTCGTACTTTGGGGCTTCTAGGTATACAGTCATTTTCCCACTAGGTGGCATTTTTGATGCACATATTTGAACATCTTGACCTCGCTAACAAAGTCATGGAACATAACTGACATGGTTCTAGCAGTGGCGCTGGTATACAACTTCGAAGATGCATTTGCATCAATTGACGCACTTTGGGGCTTCTAGTGTTAAAACAGTGCATCCTCTCAGCAATGGACACCGGAGCAACTGATATTGGTGCACGGGGCGGCATTTGTATAAAGCAAGAGCCGCAATGAACAGCGCCATTTCCCCTCTCCCCCAGAGGCACTTGCATTTTACATTAATAAACACAATCTCTAAGCAGCTCCCTGCCACACCGCCTTGTGGGTACTTGAGACTCCCACACAAGGCACCCCTCTGGATGTTCCACTGGTGAAAAAACAGCCAGGACCATGTCAAACCTGCTCCTGGTTTGTACCCTGTGGAAGGAGGGCAAACACCTCCCTGAAAAGCTTGAACACCAGCTCCCTCTCGCTGACAGGTTCTGACCCAGCTCACTACTGCTTTAGAAGAATTTTTTTTTAAATTACAAGCCTCCCTGACATAGGCAGAAGGTGGGGGGGGGGGGGGGGAGGGGCACTTCCTTTTCTCCCACTCTCTTTATCGCCAGTTCTCCATCTCACAGCCTGGGGGTAGGCCTCTGGCAGCCCTTGGTATATATGACCCTTTCTCCCTGGCCCTGTCAGGAACAATAGACTTTCAGGGCAACCGACTGCTGTCTCCCCCATATAGTCCATTGCTCCAAGGATGCGCTGTAATATGGGGTACAGACTCACACCACATTGCTTATCCTGAGAAGTACTAGGTAGTGGTGAAAGGGCAGAGCCCTGTCTCAGCAGACCCTCCTGCATACTTCTTAATCCCCAGAAAGCAAAGCGAATTATTTTTGGTCCATGATTATAGCAAGAGAGGGCCTGTGATCTGCTTGGCAAAGATGAGGTCAACAAGTTTGAAGAGGACTGAGGGAGAGAAAGGAAGACTGAGTTGCACATTGCGAGTCATTGATCACTTTAGACCCTATTTGCTAAAGCGCAGTAAGGCTTTGCCATTGTCACACTAAGAAGCTGATTCTACAGTATAAAGGTTCAGGCAAGTCAAAATACAATGCGTGCCTTTGAGTTAATGCCAACTGCTGGCAACCCAGTATCTCCTGGGGTTTCTTGGTAGTGTGATGGGAAGTAGTGCTAGTGGGAATTGAACCCTGGTTGCTTGGTTACCAAGCCAGTGTTCTAGCCACTAGGCTACTCCTCCAGTACACCCCTACTCTATAAAGCAGGGGTTCTCAACCCAGTCCTCGGGACGTACCCAGCCAGTCAGGTTTTCAGGATAACCCCAATGAATATGCATGATTGAATTTTACATACAATGGAGGCAGTGCATGCAGATCTCTCTTATGCATACTCCTTGGGGGTATCCTGAAAATCTGACTGGCTAGGTAGGCCCCCAGGACTGGGTTGGGAACTTCTGCTATAAAGTAAAGTACACTCATATTTTACATTATAGAATAGGCCCCGAATACGGGTGTGACAACTCATGTCAGCTGCATGGGAGTTTATAGTATTACACTCCATGGTAATTTATAAGGAACCACCTAGATTTATGAATGAGCAACACACATAAATTCCTGTATTTCAGTCATTAATGTCTGGATCTAATAAGGAACGCAGGTGCCTGAGTGTTCGGATCTTGTAGTATATTGCTCTTACCATATTACCTATGTGTACCTTCATATCAAGACGTTGGTCCAACGTGACCCCAAGGTATCTTATTGTGGCTTTTGTTTGCAGCTCTGCTTCCTTAACTCTTACTTGGGGTGGTGGAGTGAAATTGTGGTACCTCGTGATGAAGAGCACCTCAGTTTTCTTGTGTTGAATACGGAGGTTTTGAGATTGGAGCCATTCTGAAACTGCGTCGAAACATTCTATCAGGGGGGAAAGGTCCATTTGATCCGTAGAGAACGGCATGTAAAGCAGAATATCATCTGCATATATCGAACAGTTCACTTTGAAAGATCTGATGATATTGCAGATGGGCTGCATGTATATGTTGAACATGAGTGATGATAGAGAGGACCCTTGTGGTACACCTTGCCTTTGATGGAAGAGTTTTGATTCTACAGCTCCGGATTTTACATGTTGCAATCTTCCAGCCAGATATGACTTACACCATTCAAGTGCAGTGCCGCAGATGCCCTTCTCTTTCAGTCGCCCCAGGAGAAGATCATGACTTACTGAGTCGAATGCTGCAGTGGTGTCTAAGAAAATCAGCACAAAACCTTGACGGATGTTATCGATGCCTGTGATTACATCATTGAAGAGGGTGGTAAGGAGAGTTCCCACACCGTGAGATTCTCTGAACCCATGTTGGCATTGGTCTAGAGTGGCTGCGGAGTCTATGTGATCTTGGATTTGCCTTTGTACCTCTTTCTCAATTATCCTAGCTAGGAGAGGAATACTAGCTATGGGTCTGTAGGAGTCGACCCTCTGGGGGTCTAGTTTGGAGTTTTTTAAGAGAGGTCTAATGGATGTGTGTTTGAGTGCAGTGGGGAAAGATCCGGTTGTGAAAGATAGGTTCATCAGTCTTGTAATGAAAGGACTGAACTCCCTGCGTAGCTCCTTTATCCAAAAGGCTGGACAAGGATCAGTTTGAGCTGTGGTGGTGTTGAGGGATGTGATTGTGTCCTCAATGTATTTTGCGGATGGTGTGGAGAACATAGATAGGGACATTAGGCAGGTTGACTCTTGTGCAGTGGCTGCTGAGACCTTATCTGTCTGTAGTAGTTTGGATTGCAGGTAATCGGCAAATTTTTGCGGGCATTAAGGTAACTGTTCCAGGAGGAGATCAAGTCTTCGAGGTTGAGAGTTGTGTCGTTGAGGAGTGGGTGGGTCTCAGAAAGGATGAGCTCTCTGTTGAATGGTCGAAAACTTCTTGTTGATGCTTTTGAGGTGCTGTTCAATCTTCTGTTGTCCTGTGGTTGTTTGTTGTTAAAGGGTATTTGGAAGTTGATTAGCTTGTGGTCTGACCAAGGTACAGAGGTAACAGACGTCACAAGGTCGCGGCTTGTTTCAAGGACAGACTGTGGAGCAAACACCATGTCAAGAATGTTTCCCTTTACATGATTATTTGCTTGTATCCCAGATCTTCAACAGCATCCAGGAGGGCAGAAGCCTGGTTTTGATGCAGAGATGGGAGATTGAAATCTCCCATTATCCAGTTTGGTGTATTGGGATTGTGGATGTTGGCAGCTAGGTCTAGTATAGTAGGAAGGTTGTCTTGGGAGTCTGTGGGGGCTCTGTATAGCAGGTTGATAGAGCACCGTTTGTTTGCAATGGATATTATATCTAAGTTGTTTGTGCTAGTGGAATCAGTTGTGTGGAAATGAAGGTCTGTCTTGGTGAGTATGAGCACTCCTCCTCCTTTCTTACTTTCTCTATGACGTGTGTGTATAGAGAAGTTGGGGGGTAGGAGTTGGTTGAGGAGGACATTGTCCTCACATGACAGCCAAGTTTCAGTAATCATGAGTATATCCAGATCATGGAGGGAAATTAAATCTGGGATGACCGGCCATTTCTTACAAATTGAGCGTGCATTGATGAGGGCACATTTTAGGCTTTGGGAATGAGGGGAATTCTCTTGTTTAGTTTTCTTAGATTGTTGGAGTGCGATGTGCAGCAAGTGAGAGTGACGCGTGTGAGTTTCCCCTTTTGGATAATGATAGGGGGTCCCTGACCATCTTCTCCCATGATACCGAAGGATTGGGATTTGATTGGATGAGGGGGAAAGGGCTAGGGAGTTTCCGAGCCAAACTGCGAGAAGGTAAAAACTGACAAAGGCAATGACGTAGGAGGCCATTTGGAATCTCGAAACGTGTGTGTTTGATAGGAGATGTGTGGGTAGGTATGTTGGTTTAATATTGCTGTTAATGCGGGCTGGTAGGTGCACAAATTTGACTGGCAGAGTGACACCGGATATAGCTAGCTGTATCATATGCAGTCATGGAAGCATCGTAAGTATATACAGACATGTGGCATGGAAACAGATCAGAGAACAGATCAGTTAACAGGCAATGATGTAAATTTCAAAAACAAAAGGTATATACATGAGCAGTTACATAGGCAGTAAGTTGTCAACCATTAGTTATTGCTACAATGAAAAGATTAAAGTTGTTATGAGGTTATGTGTTACAATGTAGCACATTTAAGATTAATCAGAGAAAATATTTTTTCACTCAATGCGTAATCAAGCTCTGGAATTTGTTACCAGAGGATGTAGTAAAAGCTGTTAGTGTAGCTGGATTTAAAAGAGGTTTGGACGAGTTCCTGGAGGAAAAGTCCATAAACCATTATTAAATTGGACTGGAGAAATCCACTGCTTACCCTTGGGATAAGCAGCATGAAATCTGTCTATATTTCTTGGAACCTGACAGGTACTTGTGACCTGGATTGAACATTGTTGGAAACAGAATACTGGGCTTGACGGACCTATTGGTCTGACCCATATGGCGCATCTTATGTTCTATGATTTTACCAGTTTTGGGCTGGTATAAGTGATAACCTCTTGACATACACATGCACTTATGCTCTATTTTATTAACTCAAGTGCATGCAATCTTGACTGTATAAAATAGATGTAAAGTAAACACAAGTTAACCAGGTGCCAGTTCATAAAATTACCTTCCGTGGCCAAAACAGACTCACTGTAACTGCAAACCTCTGCATTAAGGGACACGTTTACTAGCCAGTACACGGCTGGCAGCCCACACTGTTGGGATCATGCCCAGTATGTCCCCCTGCAGTTAGTATGTTGCAGCTATACGGTACCATGCATGATTAACCTCGGGCTAACCCTTACTGCAACTTAAGCATGCCCCTAAATGTTAGGGCCATTCCCAGCATCTGCCCAGTCAACTCAGAGGCAGTGTACCCATATTGACAGCATGCGGTAATTACCTCCTTGTTAATTGTACAGTGCAGTCTCTGCCCATTATTTGCCCATTCTCCATCCTATTCCATGTTAGGCTGTTAATGTGAGAATTGGCACACGCTTTCAAGCCACTTTGCTGTTGGCACATGCTAATTTTTGTGTTTATTGCTTAGCGCATTTCAGTAAATAGGCCTCTTTGGGTTAGATTCACCAGAAGGCAATACTACATTACTGTGTACTAACACACATTGTGTGTTGTTTGCCTCAAATCCCACTTAACATGCGTTAAGTGCTTTAGTGTGCCCTAACATGGTAAGCACATTAATAAATTGAACTTTCTGTGATTATTCTATACACAGACCCTCTTGTGTACAAATAATATATATATGCAGGGCATTAAGATAAAACTAGAGTATCTGCTCATGATGGGCTGAAAAAAGCTACTAGGGGTGTACTTAGAGTTTTTTCATCTTGTGTTTTTCTTTTCTTTTTTTGTTTGATTGTTTTACTTGTTTGTTTTATTTACAATTTTTAAGAAACCTGAGGGAGCCTTGTTTCCTGGCGGGAATTGGCATTTGAAGGAGCCAGAGAGGCGTTTTTTGTCTACTTCTGCACCTTTCCCCCTGCCTGCCCTGAAAATCGCCAAACCTGAAGTGACATCATTGGACTCTCCAGGGGCCTGTGATCACGTGACTGAAGGGGCATGACCAAAGGGGTATGCCTCTTTGGAGCCCAGGTAGAGCTCAGGGGTAGCCAGGAGAGAGGTTGTGGGAGTGATTTTGAGTTTTGTCACTCTCGGTGAGTGGAATAAGCATGGGGAAAAGGACAGGGAAGGACAAAGCTGGAAAAACAGCTAAAGAGGTAATCGTACAAGGGCCCATGGATAATTTTGTATCCGTGGGAGATAATATGAAAACTATGTTTGCTTGCCTCACTTTTACTACATCCAGAGGATGTAGTAAAAGCTGTTAGTGTAGCTGGGTTTAAAAAAGGTTTGGACAAGCTCCTGGAGGAAAGGTCCATAAACCATTATTAAAAGGGACCCGGGATATCACTGCTTGACCCAATACAAGCATTGAGGAACCTGTGTCTTTTGGGGAAACTTCTAGGTACTTATGACCTAGATTGGCCACTATTGGAAACATGATATTGGGCTTGATGGATCTTGCTCTGACCCAGTATGGCATATCTTATGTTCTTATGTTCTTAGAATCACCTTTTGAGGAAGTTTCTCTCAGTCTTGTCTTCCGCCTCCTGCCTCAACTTCCAGTCTCAATTCAGGATGTATCCGCTAGGTGCGGGGGATCTAGTAGAGCTTCTACCCTGTCTGGGGAACTAGATGCATCACTTGAAGGAATTAACTTGAGCATAGTTGAGGAGGGTAAGACTGAACAAGTAGTATCTCAGGTATTGAATGTGTCTGGGTTTGAGAAGGATGGGAATATAGTGAGAACTGATAATGGGAATGTGGAAGTAGTTCCTATGAAGCCTATTATATTTTCCAGGAGGTTATCATGTGAAACAACCCTGCCAATATCATCTCCTAAAGAGATTTTGAATCTGGAATTATGGTTATTGATTGCCAGGATGGAGTCTACTTTATTAATCTGTTTGGCACAGTTATGCTCCTTTACAGGAGAGGCAGTAGAGAGATTTAAGAAAGTACACTAGGTTGAAGTTAAGATTCAGTCTCAGGACCAGTATCTAGGATCAGTTCAGTCTGTGAATGCAGCCCTCATTAGAGCTAATGATGTCCTGAGCAATAAGTTTGATAAATTAGAGAATTTAATTTGCTATAACAACTTGTGTTTCCTGTACTTCCCCTATACGAGATCGAGTTCTCCTTTTGAGATATTGCAGCAGTGCTTTCTGTACATCCTTGGTCTAGACCACCCTTCCCACCTTTCCATCTCTAGGGCCTATGATGTTATGAGCTCTGTTAAGGGAATGGATGGGGTGGGGGAGGAATGGACCTAGGATCCCTGAGTCTGACTTTACAATTAGAGGCCTCCCTCAAAGAGACTTACAACAGGGCTACTTTGGTTGCTTGGTTTGTTACAGCCTCTGACAGGGATAGGGTCCTGAGATTATTCTTTGTGGCTAGGTTACAAAATGTTCACAGTCACAGGGTTTGGTTTTGCTAATCTTTCTGATAAGACACAGAAGATCAGAAAAGAGTTTCTTCTGCTTTGTCCCAGAGTTCTTGCTCTTCGGATGAGTTTCGTTTTGAAATTTCCTAGGAAGATTTTTGTTAAGAACAAGGGACAGGATTCCATTTTCTTAGAACCAAAACAATTGGAGGAGCCTATTACTGCCCAGGAGAATGCCACTACTGGGGAAGCTGTGGGCACCAACAACACTGTATGAAATCGGGAGGATATATGAGAGCTTGTAGAGGATATTAATCAGGTTTTGAAAATTAAAATGTTTTTCTTTCCTTAGATAGATTGCCTTCAGTTGGTATCTCCCCTATTTCCTCACTGAATTCTGACATAGTTTTCTTTTATATTTCTTTTGTGGATATTTGAAAGACTATCTGTCAGTTTATTACTATATTGTATTTGTAGCTTTATTTTTATTTTTTCTGTTTTTGTATGTTTTGTTGAAAATGCATATTAAATTAAATTTTTTTAATCTGAAGAACTGAAAAACATAAATAAAAACTATCCCAGGTTCTCTCTTGATCCTCCAAGCCTCTCCTCAGCCTCTAACCTCATGTTTGCCATCTTCATGGGGCACGAGTGATCCCCTATCACTCCTTCCTTGACCATGCAATAATAAACAATGGTGCCAGCCAACTTGAAGGCGGCATCAATTATGAAAATCATCCATAGAACAAAAGGCACCAGCTCAGGTCAGCAGATGTCATTATGTTGAATGGCACAACTTCAGAATTTGTCTATTACTGCACTGATAAGGGCTGGGGACTCCATGAAGACGGCAGGCATAGAGTAAACAGTTGATGGACAACCTTAAAGGATCAGTAGAGTGGGATCGTCTTGTAGCCAAAGAAAGTTTTATATTAAAATGAATCAAAATAAAATTGTGCTGGCTTGAAGGTCTGCTGGTTCCATTTTGATAATGGGACCCAGTGGGGCAGAAGTGACTGGGGTTTCTCCTGTCTCACAACCCCACAAATGAGGTAAGTGTGGACCAGGAGTGGAGATGGAGGAAGGCCTGCGGGGAGGGTCAATTTTTGATTTTCAAGCTCTTTTTGTTTCCAAAATGAAAAGGAAATGAATAAATCCCCAAAATTCAGCAAGCTATTATTTTATATCCTTAAAATTTCACGTTTATTTTCAAATGAGAGCATATCCCTTGACAACAGTGCCCTGTCAGTATCAATAGTGTGATCGTTGGCACCTTGGCACAGCCACCAATACTCACTTGCAATGGAAACAGGCTCACGCCATTGTCATAAGGCAGAAGTAAGTCTGCATATACAATTTACACTTCCCTGAAAGATAAACTACAACAACTCCACCTTCTCCTGCACCCATCATTGCTTTATTAGAAGATTTATAGGTTTAGGATAGAAATTAATTTGTCTGGAATGAAATATTGGGTACCAGGGAAAACTGATAACCCCATGAAAAATAAAATAACTGCAAATTAGTTCAATCTTAAACAACATTAATAACGCATTAATGCAGAGAGAATTCACAGAAACTGCTGGGTTTGTGAAATGCCTTTTTCGGTTTCGAGCAAAGTCACTTTAGAAGATCATTCAAAACCTGTTCCCAGTGCAGTGAAATACACTTAGAGGTATGTTTACTAAAATCAGGCTAGTGGTTAACCTGGGTTGTCTGAACATAAGAACTTAAGATATGCCATACTGGGTCAGACCAAGGTCCATCAAGCCCAGTATCCTGTTTCCAACAGTGGCCAATCTAGGTCATATATACCTAGCAGTTTCCCCAAAAGACACAGGTTCCACAATGCTTGTACTGGGTCAAGCATTGATATCCTGGGTCCCTTCTTAATAATGGTTTATGGACCTTTCCTCTAGGAACTTGTCCAAACCTTTTTTAACCCAGCTACACTAACAGCCTTTACTACATCCTCCGGTAACAAATTCCAGAGTATGATTACACATTGAGTGAAAAAAATATGTTCTTTTATTATTCTTAAATAGTTTACCCTGTAGCTTCGTTGCATGTCCCCTAGTCTTTCTATATTCTGATAATGTAAACAATCGATCTACATTTACCCGTTCCACTCCGTTCATTAATTTATAGACTTTTATCATATCTCCCCTCAGCCGTCTCTTTTCCAGGTTAAAGAGCCTTTCTTCATAGGAGTATCCGTCCATCCCCTTTACCATTTTGGTGGCTCTTCTCTGAACCTTTTCTAATAACGCTGTATCCTTTTTAAGATACGGCGACCAGAATTGCACACAATAGTCAAGGTGCGGTTGCAACATGGAACGATATAGAGGCATTTTAATATCTTTTGTTTTATTTTCTATTCCTTTCTTTATGATACCTAGCATTCCATTTGCTCTCTTGGCCGCCGCTGCACACTGAGCCGAGGGTTTTAACATGTTATTCACAATGACACCTAAATCTTTTTCCTGGGTGGTGGTTCGTAATGTGGAACCTTGCATCGTGTAACCCATAGTTTGGGTTGTTCTTCCCTAGGTGCATAACTTTGCACTTGTCCACATTAAATTTCATCTGCCATTTGGATGCCCAGTCTTCCAATTTATCAAGATCCTCTTGCAATTTTCCACAATCCTCTTGGGTTTTAACAACTTTAAATAGTTTTGTGTCATCTGCAAATTTGATAACCTCACTCGTTATTCCCTTTTCAAGGTCATTTATGAATATGTCAAAAAGCAGCGGACCCAGCACAGATCCCTGGGGTACACCACTATTCACCTTTCTCCGTTGGGAAAATTGGCCATTTAGCCCTACCCTCTGCTTTCTCTCTTTTAACCAGTTCCTGATCCACAATAGTACACTGCCTCCTATCCCATGACTGCAACTAGATCCCTTTGGATAACATGGAACCTAGTTGCAGATAGTCCAGGTTAACCATTAGCCTGATTTGTAAATATACCCCTACAAGGTGAAAACACTGCAATGCCTCCACCTGCTCCTTGAGCCATCAGATTTCCAGTCTGCCCTCCAAACAATAGTACTACCACAATTGGACTACTGCAGCCCTATCTACCAGGGCCTCCCACAACCCATGATACACCCACTATGAATTGCACTACACACAACAGCATGCATCCTCCAGGGATCAGCCCAACAGGACTACATCACACCATTCCACTGGCTACCACTCCCCAGTCGAATAAAATACAAAACCCTCCTCCTGACACAGAAAACCATCCATGCTGACCTCCCCATTCACATCTACACAATGCTTCAACCCCCCCCCCCCCAATATAACAGACTGAGAAGAACCTTTACAAAGGACACCCTTATCATCTCCTACGCCAGTACAAAATTCAACCAGCAAGCATGTGCACGATCCTTCCAACTCTAAGCACCTTCAATCTGGAACGCACTGCCAGACCCACTAAGAAGCATCATCGACTTCAGCACCTTCCGGAAGTGCCTAAAGACCCACCTCTTCACAGAACACTTCAGCTCCACCACATAAACCCCCAGGATTCCTGCTGCCTATTAACAGACACTCACTGTATATATTACCCCCTTGTACCCAAACCCCCCTCAAATCCTATACGTTGTACATAGTTGTTCGAATGTCTTTGTTTTATGTAAACCGCTTTGACCCGGTGAAAGGCGGTATATAAATCCAGCTAAATAAATAAATTCTGTATATGGAGGTCACTTTGTATATCCAGGTCCTGTGTAGGGAAGACACCTTTTAGTTCCCCCAGAACTTTCTTATAAAAGACACATATCACCAAGACCTATGTACGCAGGGCGCATGTTATCTCCACCAAACCCTGTGCATGGAAGCAATGCCTTAGCTGTCTTAGTCCCTGTGTATAAAGGACACTTATCTCAATGAGCCCTATTTATGAAGGACAATTATTTTACCATTCTTCTGCATTTATTGCCATCCGTGGCCCAACTCAATTATACTGTGTAAGTATGAAAAGGGTTGCATGCTTCTTGCAAGATGATCCACCTAGTGAGGACCATTTTATGTCAGAAGGTAAAACTCCATCTACACAAGCAGTTGATGTCATTATGGAGGAAGAAGGAGAAGCTTGTAAACATGGGACATTTTGCTAAAAGGCACACTGAGCCGAGGATTCAACATATTATCCACGATGATGCCTAGATTCGTTTCCTTGATGATGACACCTGATGGAGAATCTTGCATCATGTAATATAGTTTGGATTGTTTTTCCTTAAATGCATTACTTTGCACTTGTCCACACTAAATTTCATCCGTTATTTGGCTTCCCAGTCTCCCAATTTCTCAAAGTCCAGTTACAACTTTTCACAATCTTGTTGTGATTTAACATCTTTGAATAAGGTTATGTCATCTCCAAATTTTATCACCTCACTCATTCTCATTTCCATGTCATTTATAAATATGCTAAAAAGCACTGGACCCAGTAGAGATCCATGGGGCGTCCCACTATTTAGCTTTTTCCACGGAGAAAATTAACCATATAGCTCTACTCTCTGTTTTCTATCTTTTAACTAGTTCTCAGTCCACACTAGGACACTGCCTCCTATCCCATGACTTTTTAATTTCCTCAAACATCTCTCACGAGGGACTTGTCAAAGGCTTTCTGAAAATCCAGATACACTATATCAACCGGTTCACCTTGGTCTACCTGTTTATTATACCTTCAAAAATGTAGCAGCTTGGCACCTTAAAAAATGTAGCAGATATGTTTTCTTGGCTAAATCCATGTTGGCTTGTCCCATTAAACCATATCTATCTATATGTTTATTAATTTTGTTCTTTATAATGGTTTCTACCATTTTTCCCAGCACTGATATCAGGCTTATCAGTCTGTAGTTTCCCAGATCATCCCTGGATCCATTTTTCAAAATTGATGTTGCGTTGGCCACTCTCCAATCTTCAGGTACTTTAAACAATTTTAATAATAATTTACAAATTACTAATGCAATTTCATCTTTGAGTTCTTTCAGCACCCTGGCATGTATACCATCCTGTCCAGCTGAATTAGTTTGTTGAATTGCCCTATCACATTTTTCAGGTTCAAAGAAATTTATTTCAATTCCACTGATTCACCATCTTTAAATATCATTTCTGCCATCAATATCTCTTCTACATTTTCTTTAGTAAAGATCAAAACAAAGAATTCATCTAGTTTCTCTGCTATGGTCTTGTCCTCCCTTAGTGCCCCTTTTTACCCTCTCTATTATCTAATGGACTGACTGATTCCCCTGTGGTCTCTTTGTTTTGAATGTACCAGAAAAGATTTTTATTATGAGTTTCTGCTTCCACAGCAAGCTTCTTTTAAATTCTCTTTGCCTGCCTTATCAATGCTTTGTATCCAATTTGCCAGTGCTTATGTTCTTCCTGTTTTATTCATTTGGATTTTTTTTCTAATTTGTGGCGGGGGCGGGGGGGGGGGGGGCTATCCCAGCCTCTCTTACCTCACCCTTAACCCATGCCAGCTGTCTTTTGGCCTTCTTTCCACCTTTTTGAAATTGTGGAATATATCTGGTCTGGGCTTTCAAGATGGTATTTTTGAACAACATTCAGGATTGATATAAACTCTTAACTGTTGCAGCTGCTACTTTTAGTTTTTTCCTTACCATTTTCATCATAGTTTTCTTTTCGAAAGTTAAATGCTAGTGTATTGGAAATTCTTGCTCTCCTACTTGTGTTGTTGAGTCAATGCTGACCCAACAGCCCCTGAGTTTCCTTAGCAAGGTATAACTGGGATTAGATTGCCAGGCTTTTCTTCTGAGGTAATGGAGGGTAAAATGACTTGCTCAAGTTCACAGGGAGTGCCAGTGGGAATCAAACCCTTGTCTCTTAGTTACCAGGCTACTCCTCCACTCTTCCAGGTATTAAGCCAAATTTGATCATATTATAATCACTATTGCCCAGTGGCCCTGATATCATCATTTTTTACACCAGATCCTGCATTCCACTAAGGACTAGGCCCAAACTATCTCCCCCTCATGTTGGTTCCTGTGCCAGTAGCTCTATGAAGCAGTCAGTGATTTCATCTAGAAACTTTGAGCCCGATATTCAGTGCCGTCGGCTAGCGATGCTAAAGTGGCTACCCTCCTGTGCTATATACTCAATGCCAGGGTTGTATCTGGGCTCCAGCACTGAATATCCGATATGTCCATATTGCTATGAATCTAACCAGGCAACGGCAATATTCAGCTGCTGCCCAGTTAGTTTCTATCCAATAATATACACCCACTGAAATCAACCCCCGAAACACCAAAATAAATCCGGGGTGGTTAGAGTGAAATCAAGATTTATTTTGGCAGTTAGTTTCTATGGCAAACGTTAGGCCAGAGCTTTCTGCGCCTGACTTTCGCTGCATATCACTAATCAAGCAGCGGCTCAATATCACCGCTGCCTGATTAGCGATGGGCGTGTAGCAGCAGCACCCGCAGATATTCATGTTAGTGCTGCTGAATATCCCACAGAGCGGCATTTACATGGGTTGCGGGCGTGCAAACCGTGTAAACGCCTTTGAATATCCTCCCTTTATCTCTCCAGCATGCCCTAGTGTGACACAGACCTGGTCAATACTGGTATAACTGAAATTGCCCATTATTACTGCGTTGCCAATTTTGCTAGCTTCCCAAATTTCTGTTCATTCAGGACAGTGCACTTACATTGCTATTCTTTCCCCTTCTCACATGGAATTTCTATGCACAACAGTGCATTGTCTTTCCTGTAAAACCTTTATCCTGTCTGACTCAGTGCCCTCATTAACATATATGGCCACCCTATTATTGTGATATAGTTTGTAGCCTGATATTACAGTGTCCCATTACTTACAATATTTTCTTTCCACTAGGTCTGAGAGATGCCAATTACCTCTTTGTTCAGTAGTGTATACTTTAAGTCGCCCATCTTATTGTTTAAACTCCTAGCATTTGTATACAGGCATTTCAAAGTGTTTTTTGTCCATAGGACAACCTGCTTATCAGTTCTTAAAGGTAAATTGGAATCTTACAATCCTTTCTGCTATTTATTTAAAGGCATCTGCACTACTTTTGCCTTTTTTGCAACCTCTCTATCAGGATTCCCTAACCTCTCTGTTTCGTTAGTATCCTTTAAAGATATGTTATTCCGAAACATCTACTCCTTGGTGACTGTCAGCTTTCCCCAGTATCTAGTTTAAAAGCTGCTCTCTCTCCTTTCTAAATGTTAGTACCAGCAGCCAGGTCCATCCTGGTTAAGGTAGAGCCCATCCTCTGGAAGAGGCCCCCCTTCCCTGGGATGTTGCCCAATTCCTAACAAATCTAAATCCCTCTTCCCAGCACATTGTTTCGCCCATGAATTGAGACTGCCTGCCTCTTGGGTCCTGTGAATGGAACAGGGATATTTCTAAGAATGCTACCTAGGGGGTCCTAGATTTTAACTTTATACCTAAATTCTAAATTTGGCTTCCAGAATGTCCCTCTCACGCTTCCCTATGTCACTGGTGCCCACATGTCCTTCTAGTTCAGTATCCTATTTCCAAAGAATGACAAGCAGTATGTGCTTAGAGAAAATGTGTAAGAAGCCATCATCTGCTGAACAGTTCCTCTCCTGTCAAACATTTCTGGCTTCCAGCAATGGTTGTGGGATGCCCTGAACCCTGGATAACATCCCTGACTGAGATGCTAAATAGCCTGGCTAAAGTATTGTGGTTATCATGTTAATCCACTTGAAAGCATAGCAATAAAAATAAAACCAAATAATATAAAGTGATATCATTTTATTGTACTAACTTAATGTTTTCTATGTAGCTTGTATAAAATGAGACAATTTGAGTATGACTTGGTAATATCTAGCCCATCTCTGTTCCCAGAGTGGAGGAGTAGCCTAGTGGTTAGAACACTGGCTTGGTAACCAAGCAACCAGGGTTCAATTCCCACTAGCACTCCTTGTGGCCTTGGGCAAGTCACTTAACTCTCCACTGCCTCAGAAGAAAGGCCTGGCAATCTACTTCCAGTGACACTACCAAGAAAACCCAGGAGCCTCTGGGTCACCAGGAGTTAGGACTGACTCAAAGGCACACATTGTATTTTGCTCTGTTCCTGCTGCACACTGATATATGGCAATGCAAGCCTGACTATAACCTGAAGTTGGATATATTGCATTTCTCCCCGGCTCTCTTTAAATTTGATGCAGCAGATTCACAGAGATTCAAAATGGCAATTATATGACATTAAGGGGGTCATTTCATAATAGGACTCCTATGTGAGATGTCCAAAATGAATAATTTGCAAAGGTAAATAATTTATGGGTGCAAATTGACTGCCTGAGAGTTGCCCTCTCTCAAGGTGGCTAAAAGATTGCCCTTTTAGCCACTTCTGGAGTAGTTCCTGGGACACTAGAGGAGGAGTTTCTGGGGCACTCAGGGAAGGCTATAGTAGAAAAAAAAATAATGGATTATTTTGCTTTAGTGTTTACTAAAGAGGATATCAGGGAGATAGTCATGGCAGAAACACTCTTTGATGATGAAGATTCAGGGGAAATGAAGCACACCACGACAAACCTGCAAGATGTAATGAAGACGACTGACAAACTAGGGAGTAAAAAATCACCAGGCATTCTAGAGTTCTGAAAGAACTCAAACATGAAATTGCAGTAATCTATAATCTATTGTTAAAATCAGCTATGGTACTTGAAGCTTGAAGGATGGCTAATGTAATGATAATCTTTACAAAAGGGCCTCAGAGATGATCCAGACAGTTACAGGCCAGTAAGCCTGATGTTGATAGATGCTATTTTGAAAAATGAAATCACTGGCCATATAGGTAAAAATGTTTTAAAATGAGAATGTAGAAAAGGGAAGTATTGCCTTACCAATCTGTTAACCTTTTTTGAAGGTGTTAATAAGGGTGAGCCTATGGATATAGTATATAAAGATTTTTCAGAAGGCATTTGACAAAGTCCCTCATGGGATGTGAGGTAGTGCCTCATTGTAGACCGGAAACTGAAAAATAGAAAGGAAACGGAGAATAGGTTTCAATGATCAGTTTTTTCAGGTGAGAAAGATAAATAGTAGAGTGCGTCATGGATTGGTACTGGGACCAGTGCTGTTTAACATATTTACAAATGATTCAGAAAATGTGATTAAGGGGCATGTTGACTAAGGTATATGCCGGTAGAGTGCAACTCTGCTGTCATATTAGCATAGAGGCCTGTACTAATATTTGGGGGCATGTGCGTCCATCCTTCTGTCAAAAGTGTGAAAATTGTTCTGCTGGAGAAACACAGAAAAGAATGCAGAATAAAGCTAAAAGAGACAAAAAGAGAAATAAGGATAGTAAAAGCAAAGGCAGAAGAAAAGATGGCTAAAGATCTGAAATGTGGAGACAAAACTTCAGGTATATTTGGAAGAAGAGGAAGATCAGAGGTAGAATTGCAGGACTCAAAAGTGCCGAGAAGAGATTCGTGGAAAGTGACATTGAAAAAGCAAAAATGCTAAACAAATACTTCTGTTTTTACTAAAGAAAATCCTGGAGAAGGACCACCAGTGATTGACAAATATACAAATGGGAATGGAGTAGATACTACACCATTCACGGAAGATGATGTGTTTGAACAGCTTGCAAAACTGAAAGTGGACAAATCTATGTGATCGGATGGGATATATCTCAGATACTGAAAGAGCTCAGAGAGGTTCTTGCAGGGCCTTTAAAATATGTTTTTAATGGATCCTTGGAGACAGGAGACGTTCTGCAGGACTGGAAAAGGGCCAATGTGGTACCTCTTCACAAAAGTGGTAAAAAGGAAGAAGTAGCAAACTACAGGCCAGTAAGCCTTACCTCGGTGGTGGGAAAAGTAATGGAGGTGCTCCTGAAAGAGAGAATAGTAGACTTTCTCAAAACCAATAGGTTGCATGATCTGAGGCAACATGGTTTTACCAAAGAACGATCATGCCAAACAAATCTGATTGAGTTCTTTGACTGGGTGACCTGAGAATTAGATCAAGGGCATGCAATGGATGTGGTCTACCTAGATTTCAGCAAAGCCTTTGATACTGTTCCTCATAGGAGGCTTATAAATAAATTGAACAGCCTGAGGATGGTTCCCAAGAGGTGAACTAGATCAGAAATTGGTTGATTGACAGACGACAGAAGGTGTCAGTAAACAGAACTCACTCCGATGAAAGGAAGGTGATTAACAGTGTGCCTCAGGTTTCTATCCTGGGACCGGAACTGTTCAATGTATTTCTGAGTGATATTGCTGAAGGACTGAAAGGAAAAGTCTGTCTTTTTGCAGATAACACGAAAATTTGCAATGGAGTGGACTCCCCTAAGGGAGTGGATAACATGAGGAAAGATCTACAAAAGCTGGAAGAATGGTCTAATGCTTGGCAGTTAAGATTTAATGTGAAGAAGTGCAGTGTCATGCACTTGGGAAGCAGAAATCCAAAGGAATTGTATGAAATAGGGGGCGAGAGGTTGGTGTGCATGGACCAGGAGACGGACCTCGGAGTGATTGTTTCTGAGGATCCCAAGGTGGCAAAACAGTGTGACAAGGCAGTGGCCAAAGCCAGAAGGATGCTGGGTTGCATACAGAGAGAAATTACCAGCAGAAAGGAAGAGGTACTAATGCCACTGTACAAGTCGCTGGTGAGGCTTCACTTGGAGTATTGTGTTTAGTTTTGGAGACCATATCTCGCAAAGGATATAAAAAGACTTGAAACAGTTCAGAGGAAGGCGACTAAAATGATTTGGAGTCTGCACCAGAAGACATATGAAAAGAGACTTGAAGACCTAAATATATATAAACTAGAGGAGAGGAGGGACAGGGGAGATATGGTACAAATCTTTAAATTCTTAAAGGGTATTAATGAACAAACAAACCTTTTTCAAAGATGGGGAAGCTGTATAACTAGAGGGCATAACATGAAACTGCAAGGGGGTAAACTGAAAGGCAACATCAGGAAATATTTTTTTCACTGAAAGGGTGGTGGATGTTTGGAATGCCCTCCTGATGGAAGTGGTGGGGGCAAATACAGTTTCAGAATTCAAAATGGCATGGGACAGACACAGTGGATCCCTTTATATCAACAGGATAAAATCAAAATAAACGTAACTATTTCTTATATCTCAGCAAGTAGGAGTGACCTGCACGGAGCAGTGGGTACACACCTAAACAGGGGCATGGGGGGATCGGGGGGAGGTGACCTGCACAGAGCGGAAGGTGTACCTACTCTTGCCACTTTGCTGGGCAGACTAGATGGACCATTCTGGTCTTTATTGGCCATCTTTTACTATGTTACTATGTGATGATATTGGGTAGAACTGCAGTAACTAGCATGCGATTGCACTTGATGTAAAACTGTAGCAGCAAAGCGCAGACAAACCAATGATACCAGGAGTCTGTTCAGAAGGTCCAAATCATTTATTTGTGCACAAGTCTCAAGCAAGTCAATTTCAAAATGGCTGAGCAAAGTTTTCAAGCATTACAACAACTTTTATAGACTTTTGTTCCATTCTAGGTATAGAAAAACATTTCATTGGTCCCGGTAACCTCCCGTACCTCCCGTACCTCTTCTATTGGTCCCGGTACTGATAAGTTTATCCAATTATGTCCCTTCTGTGGGCATGACACCTGCCTGCCCCCCTTCTAGTCCCAATTACAATGGTCAGTTCATCAACTTGTTACTTTCACACTCTCAAGGTTATGGGACCAATTTGTACGTGCAGAGGAGCTGGGCTCTGCAACTCATCTGTCAGCACTCCCAATTATTTCTTTGCAGATGTACTTTTTCTTATCAGTAACTTTTAAACATGTATTTTCTGTATTTTTCCATTTCTCAGTTCTGCAGTTCTGCTTACCTAAGCTAATTCAATACTTCTACTGAGTTCTTTCTTACAATAGCAGCATATTGGGGGATGTGCAATCCTATATGCCTCTCCACAGGCCTCATTTACAGGTCAAGCTAGCCATGCTGGCCTGCCTATGTCAGACACCGTGGATCACAGGCCTGCACCTGCCACAAAACCATTCATTCAAGTGGCATTAAGTACACCCATGCTAATGGCAACAGGTGCATTTAGTGTGCACCTACAATGCCCACTCTAACCACAATGCGCTGTCAATACCTATCTTATACTCCTAACCTGGCCAGGCCCCACCTAATCAATTGCTTAGCAATTAGTGTGGGATTTTAGTGAGGAGCTTCATGTTATTAGCGCTCCTTAATAAAATTGTCCCTCAATTTTCAGATGACCCAAAAGTTGTTAAATCATGATTGTTAGCAGTTGCAGAAGAGCCTGGTGAAACTGAAGTACTGGGTGTCTAAATGGCAAATGAAATTTAGCAGCCCCTTTACCAAAGTGTGTTAGGATTTTGCGCTTATTGCACATTTAGCACAAAAACTAGTATGTGTTAAGTGCCAAGAAACAGCAGTAACTGTCATGGGTGTGACCAGCATGATCCTGACAGTTAACACATAGACACCCACTCCAGCTGATGGCACAGTTGCCGTGGGGGCACTTCCCTCCCCCTATTGAGGTGGAAGTAATTGCAGCCATGCTAGTAGCAACATTGAGATCAGGCAAAATGTATCCCTATGCTAACTGCCATGTACTCACCCAGGAGCATCAGAATGTCGTTTTCTGTGGGGGGAAGGGTGGGGGGCAGCCAAACTGCAATTGCTGGACTTCCCTTCCTATCTGCCCGTGGGGTCCGATCTTGCACGAGCAGACAGGAGGGGTCTTTGCCACGATCATGGCGCTCTTCTGCCTGTGAGAGGTCGGATCCCCCGGAGAGGCAGGATGAGAAGTCCAGCGATTGTGGCAGTGATGTTCTGGTGGGCCACCCCTTTCCGATGCCCCTGCATTCACCACACCCACTCTCTGCCCGTAATCTACCCATTCAGCACTCTAATGCATGATTGGCAGTTAGTGCAAAAACTGACATGTGGTAACTGTCATGTCCCCATCGTAACTGTTACTGTGAGCCCAAGCACGCATTTACCACGCACCATTTGGCACGTTAACTGCATAACATACTTAACGTATTCAAATGCAAAGCGAGGCATATAAGAAAAAATAATTCTAACTATAGATATATGCTGCTGGGTTCCATATTAGGAGTTGCCACTCAGGAAAAGGATCTTGCAGGATCTATGCTGAAATCCTCAGTTCAGTGTGTGGCAGCAGCCAATAAAAAGTTGTAGGTGATACCTTGAACTAAATTAATATATTTTTGGCAAGCTTTCGCGAGTAATATTCTCTTAATCAGGTTTATGAAGGCAAAATGCTATTACACTAGGTTTAAATAGTACAAATTCATCTAAGTTCTGGGCTGTCTGCGTGTATTAGAGCAAAGTTTGGGATTCAGCGGCAATTTACATCACACAGGTCTTGTCTGATCTTCAGTAGTCTGCAAAGACATTGATGATGAGATAGTAACTCTTTGCATTTTAATGTTTTATGTCTGATAGCGGGTCAGAAAGCTAATGTCTCTATTCAGTCCTTTATTGTCAGTGTCAAAATATTTGACCATTCTAATTTCAAATGTTTCTTTTCATGTGTGTCCCTGAAGTTTCCTTTCAGGACTTTGATTGTGAGGTGATTAAGGGAATGGCTTTCCTTTGACAAGTGCTCACCTACTGGGCTAATATTCTGCCTTTTCTGTAACAGTCTCTGGGTGTTTCATCTGTTCCTTGTCATAGAGAGGGCTTGATGGACCTTTGGTCTGATCCAGTATGGTACATCCTATGTTCTTATAAATGCAATGTGTGCCTTTGAGTCAATGGTGACTCCTGGTGACCCAGAAGCTCCTGGGTTTTCTTGGCAGTGTGACCTGAAGTAGATTGCCAGGTCTTTCCTCTGAGGCAATGGAGGGTTAAGTGACTTGCCCAAGGCCACAAGGAGTGCTAGTGGGAATTGAATCCTGGTTGCTTGGTTACCAAGCCAGTGCTCTAACCACTAGGCTACTCCTCCACTCTATGTTCTTACAGATCAGGGTAAAAAATAACATTATACACTGCTTGCATGTCCACCTCTATGCATGATATTCTCCAGGAAAAGTGCCCGTAGATAAAGCAGGTACAAATGTCTGCAGGTATTGCGCACCCGATGGATGTTCCACTGTGAAAGTACATGCATATTTTTGCTTTGAAAATTCTTGCAAAGTCTAGGGGTAAAAGGTTCCCAAGGTAGTGTGCAAAACCCAGAGCACTGTATACAGTAAGAATATTGCAGTTAACTGTGCATCCCTTTTGGGTCAATATTCAAGTTCTGCAATTGGCATTTTTTAAAATGCTGACTGTGGCATTTAAAACTTAAACTGGATATTTTGTACCAGCCGGATATCCTCCAGCACTGAATAGCCAGTTTCCGTGCTGACTGCCGTTGCTATCCGGATTGCAGTGATATTCAGCCTCTGTCCGAATGGCAAAACCAGATAAAATTAAGACGGCCTTTATTGTGGCTTAACTTTATGTAGTCACTTAGCCGGTTAACGGACTGAAAATGGATAGATGCTGGCTGGGTCCACTCATGACCCACCCCAACATTATCTAAACAGTGCCACGGCAGTTAGGGGGATATTCAGTGGCACTATCCAAATAGGGCCCGATTCTGCAAGGCGACTAGTGGGCTGTACGTCCTGGTGGGACATGAAGCCCCGCTAGCCGTCATGCCCAAATTCAGTCACACACCCGCCCCATACAGCCAGAGCCACAGTGCGTGCAGAGCTGGAGTGGGGTGGGAGGGGGTGGAGAGTGGGCGGCACGGGGGCTGGTGAGGCAACAGGAAGTACAGGGCCGATTCAGGCCATGGCCCTGTACATGCTGCAGGTGGGAGATGGACATCCTGCTTATTCCATCGTGCAGGTGGAATAAGCAGCGGAGGAGTTAACATAACATAAGAACATAAGATATGCCATACTGGGTCAGACCAAGGTCCATCAAGCCCAGTATCCTGTTTCCAACAGTGGCCAATCTAGATCATATGTACCTAGCAGTTTCCCCAAAAGACACAGGTTCCACAATGCTTGTACTGGGTCAAGCATTGATATCCTGGGTCCCTTCTTAATAATGGTTTATGGACCTTTCCTCCAGGAACTTGTCCAAACCTTTTTTAAACCCAGCTACATTAACAGCCTTTACTACATCCTCCAGTAACAAATTCCAGAGTTTGATTACACGTTGAGTGAAAAAATATTTTCTTTTATTAGTCTTAAAAAGTTTACCCTGTAGCTTCATTGCATGTCCCCTAGTCTTTCTATATTCTGATAACGTAAACAATCGATCTACATTTACCGTTCCACTCCGTTCATTAATTTATAGACTTCTATCATATCTCCCCTCAGCCGTCTCTTTTCCAGGTTAAAGAGCCCTAACCTTTTTAGCATTTCTTCATAGGAGTATCCTTCCATCCCCTTTACCATTTTGGTGGCTCTTCTTTGAACCTTTTCTAATATCGCTATATCCTTTTTAAGATACAGCAACCAGAATTGCACACAATATTCAAGGTGCGGTCTCACCATGGAACAATATAGAGGCATTATAATATCTTTTGTTTTATTTTCCATTCCTTTCCTTATGATACCTAGTATTCTATTTGCTCTCTTGGCCGCCGCTGTACACTCGGCCGAGGGTTTTAACATGTTATCCACAATGACACCTAAATCTTTTTCCTGGGTGGTGGTTCCTAATGTGGAACCTTGCATCGTGTAACCATAGTTATTCCACTTCCCAGGTCATTTATGAATATGTCAAAAAGCAGCGGACCCAGCACAGATCCCTGGGGTACACCACTATTCACCTTTCTCCATTGGGAAAATTGACCATTTAGCCCTACCCTCTGCTTTCTATCTTTTAACCAGTTCCTGATCCACAGTAGTACACTGCCTCCTATCCCACAACTCTTTAGTTTTGCCAAAAGTCTCTGATGAGGGACCTTGTCAAAGGCTTTCTGAAAGTCCAGATACACTATATCAACCGACTCACCTTTTTCCATCTGTTTATTCATACCTTCAAAAAAAATAACAGATTAGTAAGACAAGATCTTCCTTGTCTAAAGCCATGTTGGCTGTCTCCCATTAGGCCATGACTATCTACATGCTGAGTAATGTTATTCTATATGATGGTTTCTACCATTTTTCCGGGTACTGACGTCAGGCTCACCGGTCTGTAGTTTCCCGGATCACCCCTGGAACCCTTTTTAAAAATTGGTGTTACATTGGCGATCCTCCAATCTTCAGGTATTAGAGATGATTTTAATGATAGTTCATAGATTACTAATAGCAGGTCTGCAATCTCATTTTTCAGTTCTTTCAACACCCTTGGATGTATAGCATCCGGTCCAGGTGATTTGCTACTCTTCAGTTTATCTAATAGTTGTAATACATCTTCCCGATGTATCGATATTTCCTTCAATTCTTCCACACCTTTAAATACCATTTCATCATGGGTAACATCCCTACATCTTCCTCAGTAAAGACCGAAGCAAAGAATTCATTCAGTCTCTCCGCTATCGCCTTGTCGCCTCTTAGTGCCCCTTTAACCCCTCTATCATCTAATGGACCAAGTGACTCTCTCACAGGTTTTTTGCTACGAATGTACTTGAAAAAGTCTTTATTATGCATTTTTGCTTCCACAGCAAGCTTCTTCTCAAATTCTCCCTTTGCCTGCCTTATCAATGCCTTGCATTTGACTTGCCAGTGCTTGTGCTGTTTCCAGGTTTCGTTGTTTGGCTCTTTTTTCCATTTCCTGAAAGATGCTTTTTTGGCACCAACAACCTCTCTGACCTCACCTTTAAACCATGCTGGCAGTTAAGCAATTGACCCGAGAACCACTGTCAGGGCCAGGATTGGAGGCAGGTAGGCCCCTGCCACCCGATCTGGACTGCGGCTGCCCTGCTGAGGGTTGGGCGGCAGGGAAAGAGGGGTTAATGCTACAGCAGTTCTAATGGCATGCGGGGAGAACGTCCCCACAAGGATGCAGGGGCATGCCGGGCCATCTGAGGGCCCAATCCTGCACCACGGGAACATCTGGCTCCCATGGTGCAGAATCGGGTCTTAATGGGCCCATCCTGCTTGGGGGTATCCAGACGGTCCGGACGTACCCCTTCTGGGATTGGGTTCTTAGTGCCTTTGAAGATCTCTCACAATAGGGTTTATCTGGTTAACAGGTCCTATCGGGCCTAATGTGATGGTATAACAAAAGGATATCGCACCACAAGAATAGAGTCGATCCTGGCAGATAAAGACCAAGTGGTCCATCCAGTCTTCTCATTTCTTATCATGATTGCACTCCATTATATAATAGCTATGAAATCTGAAGAAATGCAGGTCTGCATAAGATACAGAGCACGGTCATAAGAAGGACACAATCTGGGGCTTATGAACTAAAGTGCCAGTTAACGGTAATAAAAGCCATCACATGAACACTAACACTTAAAATCTTTCACATTAATTGTGTGCAATTGTTGCACAAAATCATGCAACTCCTACCTTGGGAAACAGTCTTCCTCAGGAACTGCAGTTAGAACTGCGTTATCTGATATTACAGAGAATGTTAAAATATTTTCTCAGGTTAACTAATTTCATTTTATTTACGCCACATTACAGCAGTGGTGTAGGAACCAGAAAGACCAACATTCAAATCCCACCATTGCTCTAATCACTAGACTATTCTTTCTTGAATGGTAGAAAGCTATTGGAAAAGTGGGTCATAAATATCAAATTCAATTTAAATTAAACTGAACGTGCTCAATATTCTTCCTCTTGCCTGTACCACATTCTTTCAAAAATTGTATGAAAGTGAATCTCACACATGATAATGCTTTTGGTGCTCAGATAGAGAGGCAGGAGAATTAGTTGACCAGAAAGAGAGGAAGTAAAAGGAAAAGAGAACAGACTTAAGGAAGACATAATAGATGTGTTGGCAACAGCAGGATAAGATGGAGAATGTAGGAGAAGGTAAGCAATGAAAAATTGCTGGAGGAAGTGAAGCCAGAGGCTGGAGAAGCTGCCGTACCAATGGATGACACCAACGAATGTATTACTTACTTACTCTACAACTGGATTCAGGTGCAGGTACTTGAAAACGTCACTGGGCTCTTTGCCAGATGCAAAACCCTCTAAACTTCACTACTGTGAAATTAGGAAAATCCCAGCAATGGGACTTTGCAGAGGAGTACTGATTTAAATCTTGCTTGAGTCTTGTCCTTGGCCCATCATCATGCTATGGGTTGCAAGGGATGCTGATACTGTCCAGGGCAGCTCGGAGAGGTGTGTATTCTACATAGGTGTGTGCATATTTATGAAATAGACGTATCTGCATAACACTGCCCCAGCTCCTCCCACCTGCCACCCGTGGGAATGCCTACATGTGGATCGCACAAAAGTATGCAGGATCCTGTTGTCACACATGCCTGCACAATTTTATTCTAGCATAAAACGTGCTTTACAAAATTACCCCCATAATGGACGCACTGTAAACTGTTATGGATATAAACAGAATGAAAGTCCAGTAGGTGATCACTTCTCAGAGGGAAACCATATCAACGTCCTGAAAGGAAACTTGAGAGATGCATATGAAAGGAAAACATTTGAAATTAAAATGCTTAAACATTTTGACAGTGACAGGAAAGGATTAAATAGAGACATTGGCTTCCTTAACCGTTATCAGGCATAAAACCTGAAATAAGCCACTGTCTCATCACCTCTGTCTCTCAACTTTTATGACAAATGCAGACAAGACCTATGTGATGTGAATTGTCACTTTGCTTTGAAATGTAATGATAGAAGCAGATAGCCCAGAGCCTAGATGAGTTTGTATTATTTAAACCCTGTGTCGGGGCATTATTTCTTCCTAGATCTGATTAAAAAAGAATAGCTCTCGAAAGCTTGTCAAAGATATATGAAGCTATCACCTGCAACTTGTTTTCTGACCTTTCTTTGCATATATCCAAGAGGACTCACACACCAAGTACAGTTCTGTCCCCCGTAGTGGAGAATGTCTTGTAGTATGGAAGGAGTCTAGGAAAGAGCCATTATAACAAAGACCTATGGGGAGCATATTCAAAAGGATCTGACCCTGGTATTGAATATCCAGGTCTAATTTAAAACAGGGATGGCCAGTCGCTTTACTTGGACTGGCTGTCACTGTTGAGTATTGGCTCTTACATTTATTGCCAGCATTATGCAAGAGACATCCTTGTGTCAGAGAACATATCCTGGTAGAGAGGACCGTAGAGAAGACACTGGAAGGACATCATTTTAGAATGTATGCATGGCAGGCCTAAACATAGAGGGTGCCATTTTCAAAGGCATTTATATGGGTAACTGCCCTAGTTACCCATGTAAATACCTTATCCGGGATTTTTCAAAGGCACCTACATGGGTAGTACCTTTGGAAAATCCTGGATAAGTCCCTAAAGTGCCCAGGCTAGCTACCCAGCTAGCTCCTGCGGCTTTTGGGTTGTGCGGCAAGAACAGGATTTTCAATGCCAGGGCCACATATGACCCCCAGCATTGAAAATCCGGGTTAGACGGATGGCAGACAGGCTATGTGCCAACGTGGCACATAGCAGTGCCCAAATGAAAAATGGGCCCAGAAACTATTTGCATACCAGTTGAATCTCATCTCTCTATGGATAGCTTTTGGTTGCCCCCCTGACTGTGCTCCTTCTACTACAAGGATAATGCTGGGACAGTTAGATGTATTTTCACCCTGGAACTAATATCTACATTTAATGAAGTTATAAGTGTACCAGCCACTGGTGAACATATCATTTCCTTTGAAAATTGACCCAAAGGTTTCCTAGTTTGCCTCATTCATTGACTCCCTTTGGACATCCAGCTTTATCAAATCTGACATTTACATGTGTGAGTGATGGCGCTTATACACATATGATGCAAAGCTGCCTCTTACACATGTAAGTTCCAGCACTTACATGTTCCAAACTCCCAGTGAAGTTGCTCTTTTTCTGGCTGTTCAGCTCTATGTGTTGCCAGTGGTGAACCCAGAGTGGGGTGGTGAGCGCGGTCCATCCTGGGTGCCGACCAGAAGGGATTGCAGTGTAAATTCTGAGCCCACCCAGCAGCTGCACGTGCTGTGCAGATTTACTTTCACTTGTTTGCCAGCTTGTGGTGCTGCCTCGTTAACCTCTAGAATTCTTGTGATAACAGCCGTACACGGAACTTCAGCCTTGGAGAGAACAGTGGGCCTGAAGCGGAGGCAGAACAGCAAGCCAGCAAACACGTAGAAGTAAGTTTGCCAAGCGCGTGTGCAGAGGCGGGCGTCCACTCTGGGTGTCACATAGGCCAGGTACACCACTGTGTGCTGCAAATCGCGTATGTATTTCCTGCATACTTACAAGGGTTTTAAGAAAAGGCTTTGTGCTCAGTGCCCATTTGTAAAATAGTCAGGAAACTGTGCACATTCCAACTTGGATGTTCCTTTTCCTACCTATAAAAAATGGAGTTAGCAATCTTCTCTATGCGCCAGTCATATAACAGAGAGACGTCCTGCAGATAGTCATAAAGCTTTATACGGGGGGGAAAGGTTATTATGCACGAGCAGCTATGTTCAAGAATACACAGGAGCCGCGTTACCTGCTCCTAATGCCCAACAGCACTTTGTCTGCAGGAAGCGGTAGGAGCTCCTATATTGTCTCCAGCCAGACCTGGCACTTCCCACCTGTCTGTCTCAGCTGCAGCAACTCACTGGACAGACCTCGGTCTCTGCTGGCTTTCACAGTCCAGTTACAAAATGTTTAACATTTTCTCAAGAGCCTTCAGGGAAGAGATAAAGAACAGCGTGACTATGTGCCTGGAATTGAGACAGGGAGGTAGCAAGGTGTAATTACATTATGGAAAGCAGACATGTATTAGTTGTGGTCCGCATGCCTTTGAGTGCTACATATTTTATTATGGAAGGACCAGGGAACAGGAGAATTTAAACAATAGATTTTCAAGTGTTTGTTCAGACTAAGAAACTAGCATATCAAATGATTCTGAAACTATTAAAAGCCCCTACCCAAAACTTGCCCTCTTCTTTAGTAAGATCTTGTTCCTCCTGGAGATCTCTCCGATTCCCCATGTAAAATCTTGCACCCCTTCACTTCTTCTTTCTCTTTTCTCTTCAGCGAGACTTTTTGTTCACCTGTGTCCTGTTTCCCTCTCCCTCACTGGAAGATCTTGAGACTCCCAGGGTCTTCTCTTGCTCTCCCTGAATGTGAGATCTTAGAATCCCTAAACTCCTGTCTCCTCCTGAGCGCCTCTCTTCCCCTTGCTTTATTTTCAGATCCCTTTCTTGGAAATCCCACAGCCATTTGATTTTACATGGTATCCAGAGTGAACAGGCATGAGATAAATTTGCATACATTAGAGCTAGTATTTGTTCATTTTTCTCATGGATATTTAACATGGATATGCTGAAAATCTGAAAAACTGTTGGGTCCTCAGGAAGATTTGATAAGCCCGGTTTTATGTGGTATCTTGAGGTCAGTGCACTTGACTTTCCTTTTGCTCCACACAGATTCTTGGACTCCTTAACCTTCTTCTCCTTCTTCTTATGTGGGTTCCTGTAGTTCCTAAGTTCTTCTCTTACTTCTTGACATGGAAGAGCCTTGAGCCCATGATCTTCTTACTTTCTTCTCCTTCTCTTGTGATATCTTCTAGTGCTTAATTTATTTTATTTCTTTCCTCGTGTGCTGTTGGCATGATATCAAAAATTCTTTTAAATTTCAAATAAGGTATCACCAATTTTTTTCAAAAACAGAGAGTAGATAGTTCTTTGTTTTAACTGTATCTGCTATTTATGTAGGTAATTCTCAGTGAAAACCTGCGTGCATACGTTTGGAAATCTAAGCGTGGATGTAAGTACACACTACTCCCAATCCCTTCTCTGGAAACACTTTCCTGATTTGCATACACCCTTACGCGTGAATCAGCTATCTGCACTTTTGCATACACATGCATGTGCTGGGCAAATTTCAAAACCCCGTTTATGGATGGAAAACCTTTGAAAATTGCCCTGTAAATGACCTCTCATAGACTTCAAAGCCAAAAGGGAAGAATTTCAGCAAAGAGAACACCTTGATTCCTGGTGAATAGAAATGTGTCAGAAAAAAAGAAGTCAAAGATAATGCAGGACAAGAGTTAGGGAGAGACGGAATTCCAAAAAATTAAAAGACAATGTCTCGTTCCTTTTGTCTTACCCCCATTGTCTTATCAGCAGCGCAAACATGCTTTGGAGGTCTGAAAATGGATATAGAGACATCCAAAGTGCAGAGACGTTTCCAGAACCAGTTTAGAAGCTGGGTTTGTAGATGTCCCAGTCTGAATGGGGGCATGGTGGAGGTGTGGCTGGAGCATTCCCAGGAACCTCGACATTCACGCCTGATCTCAGAAATGTCCAGATTCACTTCTAAGTTTAAACCTGCTCCAGGCATAAACAATAAATAAAATAAATTAATTTCTCAAGTACTCAGGCAAGCTCAACCAGCAATATATTATTTTCAAACAATTATTATGAAAAAATGGGAACCATAAACACCGGGATTAGTCTATATTAATTCCATAGACAATATTGTATATTCCTTTGAGTTTCGTCATCGGTTCCCAAAACCAACTGCTCAAACACCAGCATTTAGTTCAAAGAATATTTAAAAAATGTATCTGAATGCAGTATGTAGATGCCATCAATATTCGACATGAATTCAGATTTATTCTCTGCTTCAGGGAATTAATTGTACGCAGTGATCGCTTCTTCAAAAAGGTTTGCTTGTTTGCGGATGACGCCAAAATCTGCAATAGAGTAGACACCCATGAAGCAGTAGAATATGAGGAGGGGTCTAGCTAAGCTTGAAGAATGGTCAAGAATATGGCAGCTGAGATTTAATTCTAAAAAATGCAGCATCGTGCGTTTGGGATGCAAAACATCAAGGGAGAGGTACAATGTATGGGGTGAGTACTTCTGTCCAGAAAAGAAGAGCAGAGCCTGGGTGTGATTGTGTCTGACGATCTTAAAATAGCTAAACAGGTAAAAAAGGCGACGGTGACAACCAGAAGGATGCTTGGGTACATAGGGAGAGGAATGGCTAGCAGAAAAAAAGAGGTGATAGTGCCTCTGTATAAGTTTCTGGTGTGACCTAATTTGGAGTATTGTGTGCAGTTCTGGAGAACGCACCTTCAAAAGGATATAAACAGGTTGGAGTCGGTGCAGAGGGTGGCTACTAAAATGGTTAATGGTCTTTTTTATAAAGCATGCAAAGACAGACTTAAAGATCTTAATGTGTATTCTTTAGAGGAAAGGCAGGATACAGGAGATATGATTGAGATGTTTAAATACCTCTGTGGTGTAAATGTACAGGAGTATCTTTTAATTGAAAGCAAGCTCTGCTACAAGGGAACATAGGATAAGGGTGAAAGGGGATAGACTCAGAAGTAACATGCAGAACTGTTTCTTTACAGTAAGAGTGGTAGATATGTTGAATAGTTTCCCAGTGGAGGTGGTAGAGATGAGGACAGTATCTGAATTCACAAAAGCATGGGGCAAACACAGAGGCTCTCTAACGGTAAAAGGGGGACTGTTGTAGTTGATATGGAAGAGCAGACCAGATAGGCTATGTGGTCTTTTTTTGCTGTCATGTTTCTGTGTTTCTATGAAACATGAATTCATGTTGGATATTGATGGCATCTACCTATTGCATTCAGATAAGCTTTTAAAATAGTTTTTGAAATAAACTTTGGCGTTTTAGCAGTTGGTTTTGGGAACCAATGATGAAACTCAAGGGGATATGCAATGTTGTTTATGTAATTAATACAGACTAATCCTAGTGTTGATGGTTCCCATTATTTCATAATAATTGTTTAAAAATAATATATCGCTGGTTGAG
Source organism: Ichthyophis bannanicus (assembly GCA_033557465.1). NCBI lineage: Eukaryota > Metazoa > Chordata > Amphibia > Gymnophiona > Ichthyophiidae > Ichthyophis > Ichthyophis bannanicus. The sequence goes on from CM066041.1 coordinate 120,272,722, forward strand.
CTTGCTTGAGTACTTGAGAAATTAATTTCTTTTATTTTTTGGATATCCTCAAGTATCAGAACTCTCTATTTGTGAGTATTTGCCAGGCATGAACAGGCATCTGAAAAGTGCTTGTTTTGTCTGAAAAAATCCAGAGAAGCAGCACAAGTTCAATGATTGTGGCAATGGGATTTCAACCCTGGCTTCCCTAGTCCTAGCCCCCTGCTCTAACCAATAGGCTGTTCCTAAATATCCAGAGTCTGCAATGCTATTCTTGAAGGTCCCGATATTCAACCATGTACATGACGCTGAATATCCCCAATTATCTCCGATACATGCCACAGTGCTAAGCGGTTAGCATGGGGGCATGTGGTGGGCACTCTGGGGTGTTCCAGGAGCGGCCCCAGTCGCTAACCAGGCAGCGGCAATATTGCACCGCTGCCCAGTTAGCACCTGCGGGTAAAAGGTAGGTGCAGCAAAAGCTGGCCTATCTTTACCCATGGAAGCTAACCAGGCAGCGGCTCAATATTGCTGCTGCCTGGATAGCTTCTGTGGGCTTGTGGGCTGTGCGGCGGCCGCAAATATCCAATGCCAGGGCTGCATATGATCCTGGCATTGAATATCCAGGGTTAAAGGTTGGCATAGCTGTCCCAGAAGAATATTGGGTCTGAGTTCTCTATGTAGACGCCCCCCACCGATGTTCATATCGGGCACCTCCGCGTTTGTGAAATCATGTCTGCACCTGGACGTACCTGCTTTTGTTTTCAGACATTCTGGTTGAGATGTCCTGATGTCCCAGATTGCACCTGGGCGTCCTTTCTAAAATCCTCTCCACGTGCCTTCTTCTTAGCACCCGAACGTTTCTCCACCCCAACTGCACCAAGTTAGGTATCTTGCCAAATGAGAATGGACTCTACAGAGTATACTAATCCAGAAAGAGTGCTGCGAAGGGGAAGATAATTCTCATGCATCTCACACAAGAACAACATCATTAGCCTTGAACATTATATGGTCTGAAAAACTGCAGACTGGAAAACTAGACTGCTCCCATTTCTACCCTACCCCATGATTTTAAGAAGAGCTCAAACCAAGACACAATATAGTCCTTTGCATCCATCAAAGGCTATGTAAACACTGTAGCATTGCTGTGCCATGTTCCAACACAGAGCAGGTGCAAGAAAACGAGGCATCCTAGGCGAACCTCATTTCTTGTGCCCCCTCCTCCTGCCCCCCACCCAGCCCCCATTGCTGCTACTGCCACCCCTCTCCAGGACTTGCAGGGGTGACAATTGTCTCAAACAGCCTCGTAACGCTTATTTAAGCCTCTTGCGCCGCGAGGCTGTTTGACTCTTCCCCCGCTGAAGCCCGATGCTAAGCAGGTAACGCGCATTTTAGTGCACAGTAACTGCCCGCGCGGGGCCCATGCTGTTATTGTGCAGGGATGACAGTTACCACACGCTAATTCTTACGCTGAGTGCTCATCACGTGGCAGGGCAGGGAAATGGGCAGGTCATGGGATGGTGAGCATATTGCAGTTAGTGTGGGGCACATATCACATGCTGCTGATGTTGCAAATAGCATAGGTGTACATAATGACACCTCAATGGCCGACCCACGTTAATTACGAATGCTGCTGCCCCTAGGGGACGTTTCAGTGCTGTAACTGCTGGGAACATGCTGGGCACGCGCCTGACCATTAGCGGACCACTGTTACACTTACTGCACATTAGTTTTCATTTAAAATGCGCAGTAAGGATAAAATCATAAAAGGGTCCCTAAGTACCGTTAGATCTTAACAGCTAAATGCAGTGAATTAACTGTCCTGTGTGCTAAATGTTGCTTTAAACATCTTTTGTATTGGGGGGGGATGAAATAAGTGGGGACTGCATCTTGCCAGTTAACATGCGGGTTGATACTGTGCATTAACTGCAAGCGCAGCTGATAATGACGGGTAGTTATCTACACTACCAGAGATGTAGCCAACTACATTCCTTGTTAGTAATCTGGCTGCTAAAGCGTGGTAGAGACCTTTTCCCCACATTAGTGGCATAGTTGTCTTCTCCTAAGTTCCAGAAATGACCGCAACATTTACTGCAGCGTTTTTGCAGCTATTGTATGCTAGCTTTTGTAGTTAGTTTGCATGAACTGCAAAACTGTATCGCAGCTTAGTAAATAGGCCCCTTTGTTTCCTTGCTGCATTTGTTGAAAAGACATCAGCTGTTTTCTGTCATTTTTCTCATCAATGAAATATTCATTGAAAAAAAAGAAATTTAAAAAACAAAGGTGAGGAGAGGAAGGGGAAAGTCATTTTCTTATCTTCCTTGAATTTGAAACTAAGAAGATGAATCCTATTTCATGGAAGATCGCAGATGCTTTATCTAAACAGCTTTGTACAATTTATCACTGGGTGTCACTGAAAAGCTAATGTTTATAGCAGTTCTGCATGCTTTTTATTTTATTGCTCCTATATATTCTTTATTAAAAACTTGATTATTTTTCTAGTGCCATTTAAATGTTCTGCAGTCATGCAGGAAAGTATTTCTCCCCCGTCCCACTAAAGGATGACTGAAGGATGGAAGAGGAGGGAACAGAAGCTTGAAAGAGGGAAGGAAGGCAATCATTTCTGTTTCACAGATTTTAATTTAATTCTTGGCCCCTTAGAGAGCAATTTTGTAAGTCGTGGTTAGATCTTTGCAAATTGTTATGCATTATAGTTGCGATCAGCCTGATAAGCATATTTTCAGAATAGTGACCTTGTTAAATATCCACATAAATAAATGCCCATTTTCATGCTTCTATGAGTAAAATAGTTGGATTTATGCATATTATTTATATGTAAATCTGAGCAGCTTTTTATAAAATTACTCTCTCCCTGATTTTTATTAGTATCTGGAATTCCTTTAGCATTCATTTTAAATTCTACTGCACATCACTGCACTACTTCCTCTTTTCAAAGTTGTACACTAATGTCCTATATCCTTTCTCCATAAGCCATCTGCCTATTTTCCAGCTTGGGTGAAAGACATAGGGGGCCTCAGGTGTTGGTTGAGACCTGGAAACTTGAATCTTTATTTCCCCAGCAGGTAAAGGATCAAAGATGTGAGACAATAGCACTGACTTAGAGAAGGAGTGATATCCTGAAGGTCAAGTCTGTACTGCTGATAGCTGAGAAATATTCTCAGCTAGGGCAGTGTAAGCAGGAACAACCAGGCAGCAGGGCTGGCTTAATAGTGAGGCACTGGCTTGGGGCACACAAACTTTAAGGGCACTCAAAGCCTGTTTCACTGACTCACCCATTCACAGCTGCGGAAGCATTTTCCTTTGTTCCCATGGTTGTGCTGCCTTTCAAGCCACCAATACTGTTGTGGCATTTCTAAAGGTAATAACAAAAACATCCTGTTTCTTGCAAGTAACAGGAAGTGCTTGCGTTTACCTTTAAAAATGCCATGGCGCCAGCTGCTTGTAAGGAAGCAAAGGAAAATACTGCTGTGGCTGTGTAAATTGGCTGCAATGAAGGAGATGAGGTGACTGAAACCGAGGAATGGGGAGAGGAGGCTGTCTACGACAGGGACTGGGAATGATGCTGGGAGGGGACTGGGCCTAGAAGGAGACTGACACTGGGCAGGGAGGGTTACGGGGGCTGAAAGGGGATATTAGGACTAGAAGGGGGCTGATGCTGGAGGGTTACTAGGATTGGAAGGAGGCTGACACGGGGACGGGGGGGGGGGGGGGTACCAGGACTGGAAAGGCATTGACACTGAGGGCGTTACTGGGACTGGAAAGAGAATGACACTGGGGGGGGGGGGGGAGAGAGTTACTAGGATGGCAAGGAGATTGACACTGAGGGTGTACTGGGATTGGAAGAGGTCTGGGATTAGAAGGGAGCTGATATTGGGGGGAGTTATTGGGACTGGAAGGAGGCTGACACTGAGGGAAGTATTGGGACTGGAAGTTGGCTGATGCTGGGTCTGGAACAGGAAATGGGTTGGTGCAGAGAGGAACTGGAAAGGGACTGGGATGAAGGGAACTGATGCTGGGGCTGGGGCTGGGGGACTGATGCTGGTAGATGCTGGGACCAAAGGTGGGAAAGAAAAGACAGAAGTTGGGGGAGTGGAAAGGGAGAAGGGGAAGATATTGTGTATTAGGGGGAAGAAACAAGGTCATATATGGGGGAAGAATGAGATGGAGGGGTATAAGAATGGATGCTGGAATAAGGAAGAGGAAAGGCAGGGCTAATTAATTCATTCATTTAATGTAACAATTCTTTTATACCGCTTTTCAGATTATCAAAGTGGTTTACATTGAACAATGATAGATACATAGAACATAAACATTTGGAACAGTTATTAACATATAGAACAGGTATATAATGTTACATCTAGTAAGTATTTAAATTAACTTGTCATTCTTTATGCCGTGAGAGGGGCTAAGTGAGCATATATACAAGTAGGGAATTTACTGAATGGAGCTGGGCCTTGGGGTTAAGTAATGGTCCCAAATGATTCCTGGAATAAAATAGTTTTTAGCTTTTTTTCGGAAGTCTGATAGATCACGTATTGCTCTTATATTGCCTGGGAGGTGGTTCCATAATGTAGGACCTTAGATGGAGAATGATCTCTGACATAAGGTTTGGGTGTCAGTGGTTTTTAGCTTTGGTATTTCAAGTAAATTTTGGTTTTGAGATCTTCTAGACCTGTTGTCAGAGATCTTTTTTATGAGAGAATGTAGGCAGTCAGGTGCCATATTGTGTATGGTTTTAAAGGTATTCATAGTTGATTTGTATTTTATTCGTGCTGGTATAGGTAGCCAGTGTAGGCTTTTAAGTACTGGAGTAATATGCTCTCGCCTTGGTGTCCTTGATATCATTCTGGCTGCATTGTCATTCTTTCAGACCTCCAACTACTACTAGACCAAATCTATTTTGCACAATTTGCCAGGCAATCATCACTCCTCATTTTGACTACTGTAACTCAATACTTCATGCACTTCCAAAAAATGCACTCATTCCACATAGCTCCGGGAAATGTGCATTGCTAACATCTTTGCATTTTAGTTTAGCACAAGAGGAAATTAATTTATAGTTTTATTTCTCCAGTGTTGTTGTACTTTCCAACTTCGGCCTTTGGGGTTCCCCGTTTAATTATTGTCTTTCTATTTCTAAATTGTGATCCCTTGTTCTTTGTTTGGTGATGGTCTGTATTCTGCATGTGTAACCGAGCTGAGGTATTTTGTTTACGTAGTTTCTATTTGACAGTGCCGCTTGTTCTCTTTCCCCAGTAGGAGATGCATTGGTATTCTCTGAGAAGTATTGGTGTAATATTTGCAGTGTTGCCTTTTGATAGGTAGGATTTGGTGCTTTGTGAGTCCTGGTAGTGCTGTTATGATATGGCGGATTTGCTATGGGTTCTGTTATTAACACAGTGTCTTACAGTGGAGGGAATTTGTGTTGTCATTGATGTGACATCAGAATTTGAACAGATTCTATGTTGAGTTGTAAAGTAAAACCCCTTACTTCTGTTCTGCATCCATTGTTGAGAGAGATTTATTGCTTAGTCTGGGAATGATTCACATGTAAAATAATGTAATTGTACTCTATTAGAATAATATTCAAAGGTAATTTTGCATTCGCCTATCTGTGCATTTTCAAACGAGATACAGATAATATCGGGCCGTTTAAAACTGCTAAACAGCAAGGCATTACCTGTACTTGTATATCTATGGACCATGGTAGGGAGGAGTGAGGACAGGCCAGAACATTTTCCAGATAGCCATATTCAGCCACTATTCGGTTAAGATCAATGTATAGTTTAGGCATGCTGAAGAGTAGGTGTAAACTAAACAGATAGTACCAGTGGTCACTGTACGAACCATATATTCAGCACTTACCTATATGGGTAGTGGCTCTAAATATACGTATTAAGTTTAATGGCAGCACAATGACAACACTGACTGAAAATGTACCTCTATTTGTGTGACTCATACCGCAAAATTGGCCCCAAAGGAGGGGAGAGGTGCAAAAGCAAATGCTGGCTTAGGGTGCCATAACCTCTTGGGCTAGCCCCGTTGGGCAGACTGGATCATTCAATTGTTCCTTATCTGCTGATATCTACTAATTACTTCTTTCTCTTAATATGTTCCTGTGTGTCACTGTTGCCATTTCCATGGTTTTCCCACCCAATTGGATGACCTATTTTTACCCAGGGTTGCAGGAATTTGGACTACTTGCCTTCACCACTTTGGGTGAGAAAACCACAGGAAAAAAAGAGCAAAAAAAAAAAAAAAACATTAAAAGGCAAACTCTGGCTTATGGTGACGTCACCGAACCACATGGACGGCTGAAAAAGAGCTCCGCCGTTCATCCCCACAACAGTAACTAATCTCCCCTACAAAAGTGAACCAAATCCCCAAGAGAGGATTGTATTGGTTAGAGGGTACAGAGGCTGGTGGAATGACGACAACAAGGAAAAAAATAGCAGACATAAGAGAGTACACATTCTCAGCGGTACGAGGTGAGCAGAAAGAAGGAGAAAAATGGGAGGCGAGGTGAATGTGGAGGCTGAGTCTGAAGAGCAGCTGGGTACCTTGGAAGAAGTGCAGAGTAAAAGCGCCGCATATAAAACGCACAGGATTGAGATCTTTTAAAGGAGATGGGAAAAGTACAATGAGTGGTTGCAAAGGGTGGATAACGAATTAATGGGTTGAAACTAATCAAGCTCAAAGAAGGGAATAGTAAAAAGAGGAAGGGTGCATCACAGGATCTGGGTGGAGGAGGGGAGGGGGGAGGAGGGGAGAAGAAGGGAATATTAAAATAAAAATGTACAGGTACATGGAGAGAAGTATATAATGTAAAGTAATATAAAGTATGGATAAAATGGTAATTAGGTAAATGTTGGGCTGATGGTACAGCCGGATGCATGTTATGCCATTAATTGTAAAGGAGAAGAAAAATGATGTATTAAATTGTGCTGTACCAAATAAAAATCTAAAATTTAAAAAAAAGGCAAACTCTGGCTTCAGAGAGGGTCATAGCCCTTGGCTGCACATCATTGGTCGGGTCCCACACATCAGGAGCTGACCAATGAGATGTGGCAAGGTGGATTGACTGCCAGACTTCATCTAATTACAGACGGGGAAGGTGGGGCCATGTGGCAAAGTGAGTGTGGCCATACTTAATGGACTGCTAGACCAGCCAATCAGGGAAGAGGAGGGTAGGGTCAAGGGTAGACCCCTCTTTTGTATTATTTTTAACCCACATAGGCTTGAAATATTTGAGATCATCTGGCAATACTGCTGTGTGTTTGAGCTTTGACTTGCTCTGACCAAACATGCAGTGTAAGATATAAAGAGCAAGAAGAGCCTCAAACCTGGACAATGTTCTCCCAGTACCAGAGCTTCCAAATTGCCCAGTTCCAGGAGGAAGATCCTAGGCCAATCTTATATGTCTGATAATTCCATCCTAATGCTTTATGGGACCTGCAGCACTGGCTTCAGTGCGGACTACAAATAGCAATGAATTTTTATTGGGGATGTAAATTCAAAACCAGGACTGGCCAAAAGGTCTCCCTTCTGGAACTGGTTAACATAATAACATAGTATATGACTGCAGATAAAGACCAGTATGGTCCATCTAGTTTGCCCAGTAAAGCGGCTAGAGTGGTTATAACCGCAGCTCTGTGCAGGTCACCCCCCTCTATGCCTGTGTTTAGGGTTGTACCTGCTGTTCTGTGCAGGTTAACCCCCCTCTATTTATTGAAATATAAAAGACATTTACGTTTGCACCCTCTTGCTCTAAGGTAAGGGGATCCACTATGTCTGTCCCATACCATTCTGAATTCCGTCATTGTATTTGCCCCCATTGTAGTTCTACAGAACTGATCTTCCTTCCCCTGGGGTTCTGAGCACAATCTAGTTTTTATAGTGGATGTTCTGGTAGTCTGCACGGCAGCATCTCACTATGATATGCCAGCTCAGGGTTCCGACAGAACAGGCAACAAGCTCAATTCTAAGGGATTTCAGTGTATTTGTCACTCCTGTAAATTGGAAAGAGAAAGGAGTAAGTGGGATCCCTCGGAAGGAACCTTCCAAGCCTGCCATCAAGCTTCAGAGATTTGCTTTGTGCCACTCCCATGGAACATCAAAAGCCAAAAGATTAAACATGCAAGTTTTGTCTCTAGGTTAGAAAAATCCCTTTGAATTTTCATCTCACAACCCTCAGTAGCCCATAGATCTTCAACCCTCAAAGGTGCCTGGGTTTAATGTCAAAGGGCAAGCAATTAAAGAGGCACTACGAGCAGCCTCTTCAAAAGATAATTTAGGTAACATGTATCACCTTATTTTCTTTTTTTTGTGCTTTTATTTTTCAGTCACAAAATCAGTTTTTCTTCCTGTTTCATCCAGAGGAGATATCAGGATTGTATATTTTGAAAGTTTCTCCTAGCCACATCTCATCAGTATGAAGTAAACTGGGGTGCTATGGTACTGTGGGCAATCAGGCACCATACGAAAGTATGAAAAACTGAGGAAGGGAAGGGGATATTTAAAAGCAAGCAGTTTGGTCATAATGACAGGTGCACATCTTTTATTCCAAATGGTGTACTACCATCAGAAAAATTATAAAGAAAAAGGAAGGGGATCTGGGAATCAAATAAGGAAAGGAAGCAACAGAGCCCCTAAGCCACCAAGAACAAGGGGAAGTCAATCTTTAAGCAGAGCATCAAAACAGCAAAACATCACCTTATTGACTGATTCCTTACAAATGATTTCAGCAGAGGCAAACTGGATCAAAGCATTAACTAAATAACAGCTGAGATAATGAGGCCCCTCTTTCCCAAACTCTCTACAGCCTGGTCACATCTCATATGCTTAGGAGGCTGAAACCAGCTTCACAGGCTTTCATTACACTTTTTATTGTGTCATAAATATAAGATAATGGCAGGAAGGCTATAAAAGACTAGCCACAAAACTGGATTTGTACATGATCTTTACTGTTTCTAACATGGTTCGACCTGCATAATGAAACTTGGAAGACTGTGATTACAGGAACTGTGAGCTCTCCCACACTAAGGCATGGATGAGTGGCCTAGTAGTTGGGGCAAGGTACTTCAGGCTGGAAGGTCAGGGGTTCAGATCCCACTAGAGGACAGCAACCTTGGGCCAGAAGGAATGGGGTTTCTAGTCCCACAGGTGCTCCTTGTGGTCTTGGGCAAGCCTCTTAACCCTCCATGTTCCCTGTAAAATAGTTATCTCCAAGTTATAATGCCCTGTTCAATGTAATTTCAGTTTGTTCAATGTAAACCACACTGATGCAGAGTAGTGTGGTATATAAGAGAATGTAAATAAAATAAATAAGCAGATGTGCCTCCTTCCAGCAGAGTGTGGGATTGCAGGAGCTGTGAACCCTGTCCCAACCCCACCAGTCAGTATCCCCTGCAGTGACTCTTGCTGGCACAGGCTATCACTGCAGGAATTGAGATCTTCCCCCACCCTACTAGTCAGTACTTTGGCATCATTCCCTACAGTGACTCCTAGTGGGAGAGTCTGGAACTGTAGGAGCTGTGAGCTCCCCCTGTAGTCACTCAATACATTGTACAATATCATTAATGTTCTTAATGTTTTTTCATACAGAACTGATATTTTTTTGTTTATTTGCATTTAAGATATACAATCAAGAGCGACTTGTCAGATTAAGTTACAGAAGGCTGGAAAAGTAAATAGAAATAATAACAAAAGGGACAGCAATAAACTCTGCCTAAAAACAAGAAAAGAAAGAAAAAAGTATCAACATCAAAACCAATACCTTCCCTACATACCCAACATATTTGAAGAAGCAAACCAAATAAGAAAAAAGGTCTCTCTTACTAACACGTGGCTCGAGCTATCTGCTGCATGGCCCATTTTATTCCTATGGACTGTGTGGCAGATAGCTTGAGCTAAATATTAGTAAAAGGAGCCCAAAAAGACTAATCTGACCTCCAAAGAAAAAAATGCAAACTTTGCAGAAATTATCCATAATAATCCACCTATACCCTGACAAACTAGGAACTATCAGAGACTTTCTAATATTCAGGAAACTTTGGAACTAACAATAAAGGACTTAACAAAGATCTGGGGGGAAGGGAGTGTTTAGCATATTTTGAACCATAAAATTGTCTGTCATCTTATGATCACCCTGTTATCTCTTCCTCTGCCCCACCACCTTTTCCCCTTCAGGCTATCGTTTGAATGCTTTTATTTCACTTATATATTCCAGTATTACCATCATTTGTCATACTATGGGGACCTGAGGAAGGGGGTTTTAGTTCTTGAAGGGCAAATCGAAAAATGTAGAAACATAGAAATATGATGACAGAAAAAGACCACATGGCCTATCTAGTCTGTCCTTCCATATCAACAACTACAACAGTCCCCTTTTTACCTTTAGAGATCCTCTGTGTTTGTCCCATGCTTTTTTGAATTCAGATACTGTCCTCATCTCTACCACCTCCACTGGGATACTATTACATGGATCCACTACTCTTTCCGTAAAGAAATATTTCCGCATATCACTCCTGAATCTATCTCCCTTCACCCTCATCCCATGTCCCCTCGTAGCAGAACTTGCTTTCAATTGAAAGAGGCTCACTCCCTGAACATTTATGCCACGGAGGTATTTAAACATCTCAATCATATCACCTCTATCCCGCCTTTCCTCTAAGGTGTACATATTAAGATCCTTAAGTCTGTCCTTATATGCTTTATAATGAAGCCCACTAATCATTTTAGTAGCCACCCTCTGCACCGACTCCATCCTGTTCACATCCTTTTGAAGGTGCGGTCTCCAGAATTGCACACTATACTCCAAATGAGGTCGCACCAAAGACTTATACAGAGGCATTATCACCTCCTTTTTTCTGCTAGCCATTCCTCTCCGTATGCACCCAAGCATCCTTCTAGCTTTTGCCGTCGCCTTTTCTACCTGTTTAGCTACTTTAAGATCATCAGACACAACCATGCCTAGGTCCCGCTCTTCTTTAGTGGACAAAAGTACTTCACCTCCTATACTGTACTGCTCCCTTGGATTGCTGCAGCCCAAATGCATGACCTAACATTTTTTAACATTAAATCCCAGCTGCCAAATTCTAGACCATTCTTCAAGCTTAGCTAGATCCCTCCTCATGTTATCTACACCTTCCTGGGTGTCTACTCTATTACAGATTTTGGTATCATCCGCAAAGAGGCAAACCTTACCCGACAGCCCTTCTGCTATATCACTAACAAAGATGTTAAAAAGAATCGGACCAAGGACAGATCCCTGGGGCACACCACTGGTAACATCCTTCTCCTCAGAGTGAGCTCCATTTACTTGTACTCTTTGTCGCATAGAAACATATGCGACAAAGAGTACAAGTATTAAGTTAGTCAGATAAAAAGTTTCCAGAGGGGCAGCTGCATTTGTCTGGAGTAGCAAAAATGGCAGCTGACACCTTCTAGATTAAGCAGTTTTATTGAGGACAAGAGTTATGAAATGCATGAGGTGCAGTATAGAAGGTCAGTATATATACGTGAAGACGTATGGGGGAAGGGGGAGGGTGCAGAGCATAGATAGCTCACGCCTCAGTAAATCGATTTGTCTATAAGCTGTCACCTGCCCCTGACATTTTTTTGAGAAAAACATGTATTATTTTTTTGTTTCATTTTTATTTATTAAGTTTTATTTCTATATATTAAGTAGCTGAACATAGCAATTGCACTACTTTAACTATATGGGTTCATAAAAGGTGTAGTAGTTGCTTTCATATTTAACAATACATTTTTGTGGAAACTTTAGAAAAAAGACAGCATCAAGAGCCAAAACATCCTGGCGCATCAAAAATATCTCTGTTCTTAGAGGACTGGCTATCCAAGGGTCAGTATTGAAAGGGATTGATCTAGTTAGCAGAGCTTGCTAACAGGATAAATCCCAATGAGAAGGATATTCAGGGGCAGTAATAGAGAGTGGCGCAGAACATTTTCACTGATCACCTCAGCACCATCCAATCGCGTTCTAGGTTGGTTATGCCCCACCCCTTCTGAGACCTCCTGTTGGAGAGGGTGGGGCACAGTTAGTCTGGGGTGCTCGCAAGTGCTCCAAGGCCTGCGGGCCCAGCAGGAGAATGGGGTGGCAGTGGCAGGGGGATGAGCTGTGTGATATTGCATACTTTAAAATGTGCTGTAAGGCTTTACTACCACCTCCAAATTCTGCCACCCTAGTCCACCTGATGGTAGGGGCCAACCCTGCTGACCGCTAAATCCGGATATTTGGTGCCAGACAGAATCCGGATACCAATGCTGAATATCCAGATTATATTAAACTGTGGCAGCTAGTGATAAAAAGAAAACCCCCCAACTGCTGCCGTTAAATATTGACCGATTAATTTTTTCCTTGGGAATGTCACTTTGGCAGCAGTCCTTCCTCCTAAGCTGTATTGTTCTGGAGCAGCCGCCTTATCCTTTCAGAGTGAAGCACAGCAGGGCACATTCTGCTGCCCGCTGATTAGCTGATGCACAGAGTCAGACACTTCCTGAACATTTCCAACACTGAAAGAGAACCTGAAGCTGCGAGACCAGAGTCCCTTCTGGCATTAGCTGTCAGCCGCAATCACAGGATGCTATCAATCATGCCTTACTGTGCAAATCTTTTTGCTGCTGAGTCTTTGGGCCTGATTGACTACATTTGTCCCAAACTGGGACAAACTCCAAAGAGGGCACTGGGTATATCTAATGTTATTAAAACATTAAATTTAGCCTCAGGTGCTACTAAGGTTCGGTGGCGTTTCTAGCTCCCTGTCACCCGGGACGGGAGCCCCCCATGCATCATAGAGCACAACACTGCGATGCACCCCCCAATCCTATGGAGGCAGTGCAGCAAACTTACGATTAGGCTGGCTTAACATGGTGCCTCGTGCTCCAGGGGTCGTTGCTCTTTTCTGCCGGTGGCCTCTGGAGCACAAGGCACCATGGCAAGCCAGCTTAATTGTAAGTTTGTCGTACAGCCTCTCTGAGGCTGACGGGGGTGCACCCTATCTCCCAGCCTGCATCTGGGGCAGGCCGCACCCACCTTCCTGCCCTTGGTATGCCATTTCCAAAAAGTAGTGGAACTGTGGAGAAGAGTTAGGCCAGGAACAGGAACAGCAGGAGCAGAAAGGGGAGAATTGGTTTAGCTTATGCCTTTCTCAGAAGTTCAAGGTGAGCTCTCTTCAGTTGCAGGAGAAGAGAAGCTGAATTAGGGAACAGAGTGGCTGTTCTCTGTTCTGCTCCAAACTCACCCCTCCTCTCTTCTTCCCTGCATGCTGCCTGGAGCACAACACCGCTATTGCTCTGGTTTTGGAGAGATGTGACTTCATTCCAGGCCATTTCTCCAGAAAATGAGCCTTGGTTGTTACAGAGTAGAGGAATAACCTACTGGTTAGAGCAGTAGACTAAGAACCACCAATATTTGAATTCCACTTCTGTTTCTTGCAATCTTGAGCAGGTCACTTAACCCTCAGGTATAAACTTAGACTGTAAGCCCTTCAAGGACAAGAAAAGAACTACTATACCTGAAGGCAGCTTGCCATGAGCTAAATCAAATCCTTGTGAAACTGAAGCATCCACCGTTTTTGCTTTTCCCTCGGGGAGATGGAAATCAATAAATCACTAAAGGCCCCTTTGCTAAAGTGTGGTAAGATTTTGCACTTAAAACATGCAGTAGGTGTAACAGCCGTATGCCTTGAATGTTTCCTGCACCTACTGCCTGGAGATGTCCCTTACTGTGTGTTCAGTTCATTTGCATTTAGCACAGGTGCACTTACTATCACCTATTGAGGAAAATGAGTGCGTTAACATGTCAATAGCTGGTGTTAACTGCAGCTTCAACAGCACATGGTAATTACCATGCACTAACCTCAATGTGCAGCCCAGGCCCTGCCCCATTTCACATTCAGCAGTTAAAGCTCACTAAGGGGCTCTTTTACTAAAGTGTGCTGGGGTTTTGAAAGTGACACGTGTTTAGAGCTAAATCCAAGGCTCACTAGTTGCGACCACTGTGCACTAACTGCTTGGGGTGAGTCCAGCATGTTGCTAGCAATTAACCTCACAGAACACTATCTTAATGCACTGTGGCAGCATGCACAGTTACTGGGGGTGCAGTTAATTCCACCTATTGAGGTGGCAGTAGGTAAGCCCATTAGTGCACCATGCCCCATAGGTAAGGCACAGTTAGTGCACCATGTTTACCCCATGCTAACTGTGTGATGCTCACCACATTCCCCCTCTACCTCTAATTCACCTCCCTACCACCCTAACATGCGACGCACAGTTAACTCAGAAATTGGGTCATGCTAACTGTGCTGACCCTGCACTAGCAGTTCCCATGGGCACAGAGCATGCTTAACGCGCACCCATAATCCATGCTAACTGCATAGCCTTAGTAAAGGCTCAGTCATATGGTAACTGTTCCCATGCCTGCATGATAGTTGTTAACGCTGCTAATTTGCATGTTAACTCTTTAGCACTCTTTAGCACAAGGGCCCCAAATTCCCTTGTTACCATCAAGATATCCCTCAACCTCTCTTCAACTTCTGAATTTCCTCATAGGCTAGGCAGCCCCCAGGTTCCTGAGAATCTGCTGCCACACTGTTGCCCACATACTTTCTCTTTTGCCATAGACTATCAAGTAAGAAGGAAAGAGGTTGCTGGAACACCCTCTCCCCACACCCCCAGCTGCTGAATTTCTATCCTTATTATTGCTTCTCTAGTGTTGTGCAACTCAGTTTACCATCACTGTGCCGGTGCTCATGTGAGATCAGAGAGTTGGTACCAATACTGCATGCTTCTCCGTGAGGCCAAATGATGCCATAGGTAGCAGGAGCTGTAGAATAAGGCAGAGGCCGATATTCAGACCTTGGCAGTGAACTGGGTAAATCATCAGAACATAGTAACATAGTAACATAGTAACATAGTAGTTGACGGCAGATAAAGACCAGCATGGTCCATCCAGTCTGCCCAGCAAGATGGCAAGAGTAGGTGCACCTGTCGCTCCGCGCAGGCCACCCCTCCCCATATCCTTGTTCAGGGGTAAACCCACCACTCCATGTAGGACACCCCTATTTGTTGAGACATTATATGGTTCAGAAGTTAGATGGTACCGTTTATTTTGTTTTTATCCTATTTCTGTAAAGGGATCCTCTGTGTTTGTCCCATGCCTTTTTGAATTCCGTCACCGTGTTCGCCCCTACCACTTCCATCGGGAGGGCATTCCAAGCATCCACCACCCTTTCAGTGAAAAAATATTTCCTGACATTGCCTTTCAATTAACCCCCTTGCAGTTTCATGTTATGCCCTCTAGTTTTACAGGTTCCCCGTCTTTGGAAGAAGTTTGTTTGTTCATCATTTCTCTTTAAGTATTTAAAGGTCTGAATCATATCTCCCCTGTCCCTCCTTTCCTCCAACGTGTACATATTTAGGTCTTCAAGTCTCTTCTCATAAGGCTTCTGACGCAGGCTCCAAATCATTTTGGTCGCCTTCCTCTGAACAGTCTCCAGTCTTTTTACATCCTTTGCAAGATATGGTCTCCAAAACTGAACACAGTATTCCAAGTGAGGCCTCACCAGTGACCTATACAGTGGCATAAGTACCTCTTCTTTTCTGCTGGTAATCCCTCTTTGTATGCAACCCAACATCCTCCTGGCTTTTGCCACCGCCTTGTCGCACTGTTTTGCCACCTTGAGATCAGCAGAGATAATCACACCAAGGTCTTTCTCCTGAACTGTGCATACCAACCTTTCGCCCCCTATCGCGTAAATTTCTCTTGGATTTCTGCTATCCAAGTGCATGACACTGCACTTTTTTGCATTAAATCGTAGTTGCCAAGCATTAGACCAGTCTTTCAGCTTTTGTAGATCTTTCTTCATGTTAACCACTCCCTCGGGGGAGTCCACTCTGTTGCAAATTTTTGTGTCGTCTGCAAAAAGACAGACTTTTCCATTCAGTCCTTCAGCAATATCACTCACAAATACATTGAACAGTGCCGGGCCCAGGACCGAACCCTGGGGCACCCCGCTAATCACCTTCCTCTCATCCGAGTGAGCTCCATGTACAATTACCTTCTGTCGTCTGTCAGTCAACCAATTTCTAATCCAGTTTACCATCTTGGGACCCATCCACAAGCTACTGAGTTTGTTGACAAGCCTCCTATGAGGAACAGTATCAAAGGCTTTGCTGAAATCCAGGTAGATGACATCCATCGCATGCCCCTGATCTAGTTCCCTGGTCACGCAGTCAAAGAACTCGATCAGATTTGTTTGGCAAGATCGTCCTTTGGTAAAACCATGTTGCCTCGGGTCTTGCAACCTGTTGGTTTTGAGAAAGTTCACTATTCGCTCTTTCAGGAGTGCCTCCATTACTTTTCCCGCCACCGAGGTAAGGCTCACGGGCCTGTAGTTTGACACTTCTTCCCTGTCACCACTTTTGTGTAGAGGTACGACATCAGCCATTCTCCAGTCCTGAGGAACCTCTCCTGTTTCCAAGGTGACTTTTCAGTTCACTATGGGGCACTTGATACAGGGCTGCTGACGCCCGAAACATGCATGTCGTGCTTTTTGAACCAATTTGAAGTTTCTGCGCCTTGCTTCACAGATAAGTGTGTCTACACTATTCTTACTATTAAGGCTTGTTTGCTTGTTTGAATAAAACGGGCCCTTCTGGCGTCGAGGCGGGAGTTTTTTCTCCTCCCCCCTCCTGCCAGTCAGGTCCCGACAAAAAACATCTTGTTTCACAAGCTGATTTCAAGTATTGGGGGTATCCTTGTGGCTTTCCCAATGACTTTCAGTTTTTTGTTCAAGGATCTGTTGAAGACATCCTTTAACGGTCCTGCAAGAACCTCTCTGAGCTCTTTCAGTATCCTGGGATGTATCCCATCCGGTCCCATGGCTTTGTCCACTTTCAGTTTAGCAAGTTGTTCTAACACCTCTTCTTCTGTGAATGGTGTGGTATCTACTTCATTCCCATTTTTATGAGAACATCTCACCCAGTAACATTATCAGAAATACCATAGTACCACTACAATCCAAGCAAACAGCGAACCCACCACAGTAGATATGCTTGCCCCACCAGCTGTTTTATATTATCCTCCAGCCTTTGGAATTTGGTGCAAGTGTGTCCAAAATTCAAGTTTTCTTACTCTCGCCATACAAAGATTCAACTCGTTCAAGCCATTGTATTTTCATTAACATCATATGGAAGCAAAAGTTGGCAGTGAAAAAGATAGACAGGAAGAAAATTGATGCCTTTGAATTATGGTGCTGGCGATGAATACTGTGTATACTGTGGACTGCCCGAAGAAAAAAAACAGTCAGTACTAGAGGAGATTCAACCAAAGCTTTCCTTAGAAGTTCAGATGACAAGACTTTGACTTTCATACTTTGGACACATCATGTGAAGAGAGAGATCATTGGAGAAAGACATAATGTTTGGTAAGGTCACCATAAAAGAGGAAGACCAGCAATGACATGGATCGATACAATAACCGCAGCTATGGATATCACTCTATCAACAATGAGCCACTCGGCTGAAGACCAAACAAAGTTTAGGGTTAACTATCCAGAGGGTCACTAAAAGTCGACACCGACTCGATGGCACTTAACAACAGAGAGGGGAGGGCAGGGTTTGGGTGCTGATATTCAGCCCCTATCCATATAACTTATATGTTTGGCTCAAACATGCCAAAACCAGGTATGAGTGGGGCTGTCTGAGTAACGTGTATAAGCATCTACCCAGTATTCCAAAGGGCCAACATTTACATGCCACGGTGGTCAGCTGTGGCATGTAACAGTAATCTAGATATTGAGCGGCACTCTCTGGTCAGTGGCCACTACTGAATACTAGGATTGAGTAGTTGGTATCTGGATAAGTGTCGACTTTATCCAAATAGCGGTGATTTCCAGCAAAACTTATCTGGAAAGAAATTTAGGCCCCGCTTTTCAAGTGGCCAAAGTTATCTAGATAAGGTCAGTTGAAAATCACCGCTATCCGGATAAGATTGACACGTATCCAGATAGTAGACACAATGCCCTAGTTCTGCCCACAAACGACCCCTGCACTAGCCAGATAGTGCCGGAGTATTCTGTGGAGATATTCAGCAGCACTATCCGGATAGTGACGCTGAATTTCTTTCTCAGCACCCTTATCTGCATAGTCCTCTGTGGGCTCTCTGGATAAAAGCTTTGCAAATGTATCATGCCGATATTCAGGGCCTCGTATACTGTATATAGGGCCCGATATTCAGAAGGGATTTATATGGTTTATAGCCCTGTAAACCATGTAAATGCCTCTAACCGGGATTTTCAACGGCACTTACATGGTTAGTGCTGCTGAATATCCCCAAACTCCTTCCTTACCCGCCCCGATGCTAACTGCTTAGCATCGGGGTGTGTCGTGGGTGTTCTGGGGAGGAGCGGAGGCGGCATCAGTTGACAACCAAGCAGTGGTAATATCGCATGCTGCCCAGTTAGCGACCCGCAGCTAAAATATAGGTGAGGCAAAAGCTCGCCTATCTTTTAGCCACAGCAGCTAACGGGGCAGCATGCGATATTACCACTGCCTGGTTATCTACTGCGTCTGGGAAGCTGTGTGGAAAACTCAGATATTCAATGCTGGGGTCGCAAATGACCTCTCCATTGAATATCTGGGATTAAGAGTTGGCGCACACAGCTGGCATAACTCAATATTCAGTGCTTCTAAGTATAAGTTTACGTACTTACACCGATATATTCAGCAACATTAGCTATACGTATAGGGGGTAATTGTTTAAAGTCACGCCTAGTTAACGTGCTTTTTCACCTTCTTATGTCAAGCCTATTTTATAAAGGCAAGCAGGCATCTAATTTTCTTTATAGAATGCTGGCATAGGTGGCCAAATATGCACATTAATCTACGCTGCGATCACTGGAGCCACTTCTAGAGCTGGTATAAATGCCCATAACCATCTTTTTTCAAGAATCCACTTCAATGATGATTTCCATACATGCTTGTGCTCCCAAACACTGCCCATAGGCATGCCCACAGAGACAGTGCAAATCCTCAGCCGACACGCATACTTTCAGAATAGCAGCCACCTCAGTTACACACATACATGCTCATTTTTCGCATGCAACTCACTTAAATGCCATGATTTTCGTATGGAAATGGCTGTAATTTCAAATGGTTCCTTATCAAATTGCATTCATAGTGCAGCTGAATAGAGGAATCATTTGAAATATCTAAATTAAACATTTCAAATCCTGCTGAAATTTGACCTCCAAATGCTGCTGCTTCACACTAGCATGATACCCACCACAATTACCACGTCAACAGGCCAACATATGTTTTAAATACAAATTGTAAAAGAAGAGCGAAGTTGATCCTTGAGACAAACTGTCACTTCTGCAATGAGTCACCGTAAGGCATTTTGTTATACTCTTTGAGAAAAGTGAAAGATAGGAGCTGATATTCCAAAGGGTTTATCTGGTTAGCGGGAGCTG
The DNA here is from genome assembly GCA_033557465.1 of Ichthyophis bannanicus. Lineage (NCBI taxonomy): Eukaryota > Metazoa > Chordata > Amphibia > Gymnophiona > Ichthyophiidae > Ichthyophis > Ichthyophis bannanicus. The sequence continues at coordinate 120,292,215 of CM066041.1, forward strand.
ATAACCAGATAAACCTCACTGAGAGGAATATTCAGCAGCTGCGCTTAGAGGGGATATTCAGTGCTGTCCGGACAGTGCCAGGATGGTCCATGGGCGAGTTGAAGGCAGGCACAGTGCTCATCCAGTTAGTGGCAATTTTCAGTCACTAACTGGATGAGTGTTTGCATAAAGTTAGGCCACTTGAAAGGCTGTCCTAACTTTATGCAGTTTTGCTACTGGGTAGCAGCTGAATATGGCCGCTATTCAATGCCAGTGGATATCTGGGCTCCGGGGCTCAATACCTGCTTTCAGTTTCAGTTGCGGTGGCTGGGCGCTTTAAAAACACCGACTGCCGCAGGGGAATTCCAAGATGGCTACACGCAACGTTTGGTGCTCTGCCAGCATCTACTGATGGGGAGCTGCATACGACTCGTAGCGCTATACAAATGCTCAGTAGTAGTAGTAGTAGAAAGAGGAAGGCTGGACTGGTTAAGCAACCCCAGGCTCCCCAGCTTACCTTGACTCCAGTTGCCATGGGCCCGATGGACATGTACTTGGTCCAATCGGAGCGGTAGTCAGCGAAATTGGGGCGGTTTACTTGGCGGCGAGATTGCAGGGGCAGAGTAGCTCAGCATCTCCTTCGAGTCTCGTTCTTATGCCCCATGATGCACAGCAACCCCAGATGCAGCAAGAGTCTGGGTCAGTCTCCAGAGAGGAGGTGATGTTTGGTTCCCATACTGGAGCAGTTTCTTCACCCCAACTGGGGTTGTCCCCAGAGACAGCGAGTAGCGGTGAGAGGACTCACCGGGGTCGTCAGCAACCCCTCTCTACGCCCGGGAGTGGAGGTCCACCACAGCCAGCTAGACTGGTCAGTGTTTTCCCGCTGGACAGTTCTATGGAGGCTGCGGTGACTATAGGCACTGAGCAGGGTAATGCTGCTTTCTCATTTGACTTAATTCGCCCTGAACACTTTACGTTGAAGTCGATTTGGAAAGCTAAAAAACAGCTTGAGGAGGCTATTGCCCCACAGGTGAAGAAGTTGCAAGGGCAAATCCAGAAGAATTCTGAGGCTATTACTATGAATATGTCTGCAATTGGAACTTTGCAAACTTCTGTGGAGGAATTGACTGTCCGTGTGGATCGTTTGGACACTCATTCTGAGGCAATTATTAAAGATGTTACTAATATCAAAGCTCATATGGAGCGGTTAGATAATTATTCCCGGCTTTCGAATTTAAGATTGAGAAATTTTCCTTGGTCCATTAATATTTCTGTTAAGGAAATGTTTAAATCATATTCAATGGATGTTTTGGGTGTTCCTGCAGAATCATGCCCCCCACCCCGGTCAAGATTTATTACTTGTTTACAGGCCGTAAGGCTGCGGCAGAGGTTGGAACTCCAGGTTCTCAAGAAATGGATGTACTAAATGTAACAGTTATGCTAGAAACTTCTGATTCTGAGACAATTATTCCATTTGCGTGTATGTTAACTTTAGCCTTATTATCAGATAAAGAGTGGCTCCTAAACTAGTTTTTTAGGAAGTGGAATATAAGTTTTAAAGGTTGTTTAGTGCAGATGTTTCCTGACCTGACTAAGGACACTTAATGCCGCAGGAGAGAATTTTTATTCCTGAGGCCTAGAGTTCTGCAGTTAGGTGGCCTGTTTTTCCTAAAGTACCCCTGCAAATAACTAATTAAGTTGCTTAGGCAATTCCTATATTTTTTTTGTATCTGTCACAATTGATTTCCTTTTTGAATGCACGTGGTTCCCCTGAGGTTGGGCAGGTGGACCCCTGAATCTGTGATATTGGATATTGCTGACTGTGTAAAGTTGCGTATTTCTGTGTAAAGTATCTTTATTATAATTTTCATATTTGTTGTTCGTCTCAATTGTGGGCTGGAGGTGAGATACATATTTTCGTATTTTTTTCCTTTATTGTATTTCCTCATATCCATGAACTTTGTATCATGTTATATTATGTGCCTCACATTTCATATGCAGGATTGTTTTCTTGCATTTTTGCTGGAAATTTTAAAGATTAAATTTAAAAAACCCACTGACTGCCGCAACTGAATATTGGCCCAAAATTATTTCCTCCATCTTGTGTCATCTAATCCACAGGTTTATTTTCATTATGAGCTGAGATAATAAAGAACATAGGAGGTCAGCTCTCAGGGTGTAAAAATGTGAAGGAAAAGCAAGAGGTCAACTGGAATTTATGGCGTTGCAGCAAGAAATAAATTAGGCAGACGGGATGGGCCTTCTATCTGTCATCAGATTCTGTTTCTATGTGCCTCTTGATGGTTGGCCAACAACATCTGGCACTGCCTCTCATCTAGCTCTAACCAACGTGTGAAGCGGGAACCAGGTCTGAGAAAAAAAGCTCCTGGGTTTTCTTGGCAGTGTGACTGGAAGTAGATTGCCATTGCCAGGCCTTTTTTCCGAAGCAATGGAGGGTTAAATGACTTGCCCAAGGATCTTACCCACAATTTCAGTGATGATGTCATAGCTACAAAGTCTACCTTAGGTCTTTTGGATCCCCATGACATAATCTCCTGAAGATAGCAAGGCTCCCCAAAAACATCAAAGGATATTACAACTCTGAAGTACTCCAGAAATAGTGCATTATTTCAATCTTGGAGCTATCCTGGAGGAAGTACATTTTGTCCTAGCCTGACATTCCATCTTGGAATATTTCACCATGGATTAATACTATGTTCGTTTACTTCTGGAAATTTTGTTGGGATTATCTGTACATTGCCACATTTTACCTGCCCAATGGTAAATGTACGGTGTATTGTATATTGTTGCATACATACAATTGATTTGGTATTGAATCAGATGGGGGATGAAACCAGTATAGTTTGTGGCGCCTTGATCAGATCATGTTGTAGTGACCTTTTGTATGAGGTTTAGCACTTATGGTTTATCTGTTACAAATAAGCCAGTATCTCTTTTGCGTTTTGCTTTCTCTTCTGATAGTTTTAGATAGCATCGGTCAATTTCTGATCAATCACTGTCGGGTATGTCCTTAGAGCAATTAATAGTTCGGTGGCATGCAGTTGTTTCTGTTGCATGTAAAACTCATTATTGCATAATGTTTGTAAAGTGGGTGCAATATGCCCCACAAATGTAAGATTTGCTGCACTGAGCGCTATTGGTGCAAAAATCCATCTGATGAGGCACACGTTAGTTTTGTAAGTATTTTCCAGCAATATAAAAGGAAGCTGGATGTCACAAAGAAGAACTTTATTTCCAATAAGATATGGGTGGCCGTATTTAGGCTGATGCCATTGTCTACTACTGTGTGTTGCTTACCGCATGCCCCTATACCTGCTACACCTGATGCAGGATGAAATCCTGGGATGTCTGTGAAGTCTTTCGTGGATAAGGCTAAGTTTGTTGCATGTTTTGATGGCAGTCGTAGCCTGGAAAGTGAGTATCAATTGATACTTCAGCAACCCGGGCTTCCCATAATTTGGGACACTTTTGTGGAATTAACCATCAATCATGTTTCCAGAATAGTGTTCCTTATGAATAGCATATTTTGCTCGCAAGATTTGATCTCAGTAGCATCTGTAAAATTGGCTCGTGATTTCGTTTTACCTTGTCTTTGCCATTTTGTTCAAACCTCTGCATCTGGAAGAGATTCCTGCTGTGTTAAAGTGGGCATCCTTAAGGCTCATTGTTCAAGGTCATACTAAAGACCTTTTGGATGTGCATAATTACAGATCTATTTCTAACTTACCTAATAGAGCTAATGGAAGCTAATAGAGCAAATGGTTTGCTTGCAGTTGGGTGATTTCATTGTGACTCACAGGATTCTTGATGATTGGCAGCTTGTTTTCCATCCAAGACATAGCTGTGAGACCTAGCTCATATCTTTGATAGACCAACTATTGTGGAATCTTGAAGCTATGTCAATAAAAAGCAGTAAATATGCGAATTACCTATCAGCACCTTTGACATGGTGGTTGCTACCATCTTGTTCCGACAACTGACAGATATAGGTGTAGAAAGAATGGCATTAAGGTGCTTTGTTTCTTTCCTATTGGGCCATGAGCAGCAAATGTTAGCTGCACATAAATCCTCACGCTGCTATAGATTGAATGATAGTGTGCCACAACGATCAGTTTTATCTGCAACTTTGTTTAATACCTTACTCTATTTTGTGCCATGCTACTGTGGGCTTAGAATTTTGCCTTTATGCTGATGACATTTATATTTTTGAATGTTTTGCGGTTACAAGTGGATTTGCTTCCCTCAAATTGGTTACCTGTTTTCCAGATAGTACAATGGTTAGCAGACAAGTCAGTTAACAGGCTGTTTCTTCCAAGGCAAAGGAGAATAAAGTGACTTGCTCAAGGTTACAAGGAGTGCCAGTGGGAATTAAACCCAAATCTCTTGAATGTTAAGCTGTTGCTCTAACCACTAGGCTACTTCTCCACTCTTGAGTTTTGTACTTGTTTTTTGAACCTGCTGATTTTAGATTGCCAGTTCAGATGTTAACATTGCATCCGCTTGATTACTGCAATAAGCACCCAACTATTTGTTAAACACTAGTTCAAAATGCTGCTGATTATATAATTGCGGGAAAGTGGAAATATGATCATGTTTTGCCAATACTATTTGACTTTTGCTAGCCTTCTTTGAAGTTTGGACCTCAATTTAAGTGTCTAAGTACAGCATTTAAGCTATTTCATCTAATAGGTGTATGGCAGGGAAGTGAGGCAGGAGTGGCCTAGTGGTTGGGGCAAGGTACTTTAGCCTGAAAGGTTGGAGGTTCAAATCCCACTAGAGGACAGCAACCTTGGGCTGGAAGGACTGGGGTTTCTAGTCCTACAGGTGGTCCTTGTGGTCTTGGGCAAGCCACTTAACCCTCCATAGCCCATGTTCCCTGTAAAATAGTTATCTCCAAGTTATAATGCCCTGTTCAATGTAATTTCAGTTTGTTCAATGTAAACCACACTGATGCAGAATAGCACAGTATATAAGAGAATTTAAATAAATAAAATATGGAGACACAGAACTACTAGCACAAGAACTACCCACATGCCAAACTCCTTCTCTTTCCTCAGTTAGGGAAAGTGATAGGTAGGACTGTGCAGGTAAGCTATGCCCTCTATCTAGGGAAATAAGTATACTGCAACTCCTGAGACAGAAGCAGTCAGCTGCAGAAGGTGATTCATAAGTCTCCTGGGAGACCAAGGAAGGGGGTGTGCAGGAACTTTCCCTTGGGCAACATAAAATACAGCTTGCTATTCAGGAAGGGGATTCCAGGGCTAGATAGCCTGCCTTATCCTAGCCAACCTGCAGTGGATCAACAGGTTGAACAGATGGAAATAGAGATTCCAGAACAATTCACTAAGGCGGAGGATGAATGAGCCAAGTTTTCAGCTTTTCCTAAGGGCTATGAGAAAACCAACTTGCAGCCTGCTATGAGCCAGGAAGTGAGAATATTGCAATGGTACAGTGATTAAATTGCTAAGGGGGAAGAGTTGTGCTATTGTTCTCTTTGCTACTTCTGTGTTTGTGCTCAGAAAGATCTTTGAATAGGAGGGAGAAAGCAAAGTTGTTGACTTACCTTTGCTTGAGAAGCTGCACGAATCTGTGTTAGTGGGGCAGTGCTCTGTGGGATGTTATACTGCTTGCCTTTGTTTTCAAAGTCTCATGGTCATTTTTGATTTGCTTCACTGTTGCGTGTGAATGTTAGACTGCTTGCCAGGCAGCTGGGGAGAAGAGAGAGGCTGCGGGGGCATGACCCTGCTGAAATACTAATGAACTGATGGAGCTGAGAAGAATTCAGTTTTTTTCCCCTTCTGAGGTCATTCAGGGGAATCCATGCTCAATCCTGCTGATGTGGGGAGGAAAGATAGAATAAGTTGTGTCACTATGAATGCTTGGACAATACTTTAAACTGGACTTCTGCAAGGCATTTAGGACTTAAGCCAGATATTTTCTAAGAGACTCCATTCCGGCTATCAAAGTGACAACAGGTTTTCTTTTTTTTCTTGCTGGGGTTTAATTTGCTGCCTTACCTTTTTTCTTTGGAGCTGTACGTCAGAGCTGGAAGGAAACTGGACTGCTGGGTGCTGTGGGGTTCCTGATTTGTTGGGGGGGGGGGGTTGTGGTTTTGTTTTTCTTGCTCAATAAAATTGTTCCCCTTCAAAAACTCTACAAACTGTCTCCCTGGTACTATGTGAGCTGGCAGGTCAACCAGAGCTACCTGCGCTGAGAGGTTGTCCACCTACCTGGAGGTCCTAATGCATGGCACCCACTAGAGGTGACACTTGTTAATGAGCTAGCAGGGATATTGATTCCATATATTCCTTAATGAAGCTTACAATCAAGTACACAAAATGTCTTACCCGTTCTACCTATAGCTGAGATACGGGCATTTTCAGTCATGGACCATGATATGGAATGCTCTTCTAGAGATTCTGTGCACTAGTCATGACTTGTTCATGTTTCATAAGAATTTTAAGACTTACTTATTTCAGAAGGCTTATGCCTAATTTGTATTTATTGCCATATCTGTTTCGTATATTTTTGTTTGTATTATTATGAATGTATTCCTGTTCATTTCTGCAAGATGTTGATAGGTGGCTAATAAATATGTTAACTAAAATAAAGTATTTAGAACTGGAGAATATCCTGTCCCTTAAACTCAGAGATACTTTGATAGGGTTTGCCATAGTACACCTTTGCTAACACTGCATTATTCAGCTCTTGCAAGCTCTTTTAGAAGTTAGAACCTGTTTTTTGACCTTGAGACAAGCAATGCCAATGTGAAACCAGGAAATGAAAGGCAGGGGAGGATTGCATGGAGACCAAGTTATTTGTCTGATGTCATTTCTACCCTTTTGCTCCTGAGGTCTTACTCCCGGGAGTGTGGATCTTTCTAGTCAGATATAAATGCAACCCTAACTGGTCTCCAACAATAGCTTCACCTGTCAAAAACAATGCTTGACCAGGACAGGGGCAACAACAAAAGATGGTCACAGCACAGGGTTTCTATTTAGGCTACATTGCACTGGAAGGAGATGGCTAGCAGCTTTTTATGGCTACTGTACAGCCTGTCATCTGGGCAACTGCAGAAAATAAAGACAATTGTTATTCACACAGCTTTATGAATGTCCACCCTGCACATACGGCCCTGCTCTAGGGCTCGGTGTATCACAGGAGGAGAGGAGGGCTTCTTGCATTGAGTTTCAGCCCAAAAAAAAAAAAAGATGCAGAGCTTCAGAAATGTGAGAGAGCAATGCAGCGACAGAGGAAGCAGCAGTCTCCCCTATGTCTAATTCTTAATCTTTTCCAGCCTGTGTTTTAATAAGCATCACTCACGTTCTAGGAATGCCTAGATTGGAGGTAAACTGAGCCCTACTGCAGTGATGAGGGTAGAATTGCCAAGGTTTGACCTCTGACCTGGATGAACAGGAGGTGGGGTGGAGCCCTGCCTCAAAGCCTGTAATGGACTGAGCCACCTGTCTACTGAAAAACATAGGAGGCGGCTATAGCTGCTTCTTCAGTGTGAAAAGGACCCAATTAGTGTCCAGCACTGATTGCGCCATGGAAAGATAAAATACATCCAACACATGCAAACTCCAAATGACTTTGCAGCTTGTTCTCCCCCTGGCTGTCCTTTCCCATCTGTGCTCTTACTGTCTTTTATGCAGTGCCGTTAATATACAGAATTCTGAATATAGCATGCATAGAAAGCTTCAAAGGATGTGAGTTTAATACCAAACAAATTACGCAGACACAATAAAATGAATTAAAAATATGTCAGAATTATATTTATTTATTTGAAAATCTTTTGTATCCCCCCAATCCCTATTGGTTCCAAGTGGATTTCTAAAAACCATATGAAATAAGTACATTGTGCATAAAATAGACATAGAGGCACATTTCAAATAGGATGTCCAAGTGTAATCCCTTCTCCCCCCCTCCCCTTTCTTCCTCCCCTTCCCCCTCCCCTCTTTCTCTCTTCCTCTCCCCCCTCCCCCTTTCTTCCCCTTCTCCCTGTCACTGAAAAGTAGCAGCATCCTGAGATATTTGTCTGTTATATGCAACATATTGCTTACAGATTCGTTTTCTGATGTTTTTTAAAAAATTTCCAATCAATAATGTATGCTATTGGGCACCTTCCTTCTATTATTCATAATATAATCTTTTTTGTAGGTTACTCTACTGGCTGATTTTGATCATGTTTGATCTCTCCAATAGTAGTCACATAAGACCTGTTATTAGTGTCAGACTGGGACTTCAATTGAGATTTAAAAAACAATCGGTGCTTTCTACTGATGGTGGTTGCCATACCTATGTTTTCATTATCAGATTTTTTTTCTTACTGTTTACTTCTATTCATTTTCTGGTTTATGTTTTTTAAGTTAATATGTTTATACCTCTTTTTTTCACCTTTTGTCTGGTTTCAAGTTTGTGAGCTGTTCTTTCACCTTTGACCTTTGGCAGCGGGAAAAGTGGTTTAAATGCCGTCTCTGCTGACTGGCCATTCCTTTCCAGTCATTGGATTTGTGAAATCACTACAGCGCATTCGTTTGGTATATTTTCCTTTAATGAGTCTGGATAGGTTTCTTTATATGATCGCTTTATACTGTTTTCCAGCAGTATCTGATTCCATATTACGGCAGGACTTATTTTTCTGGTTCATATTTATGTTTTTACTACTTTTTAAACTATGATCCGTCATTTTAATGTAGCAGCATCCTGAGATATTTATCTTTTAGAACTTAGTTATATGCAACACATTGTCTATATTTAGTTTCGTTTTCTGATGCTTTTTTAAAAAAAATTTAATTAACAATATATGCTATTGACATAACCCCCTAACAAGTGGTTGCCTTCCTTAATACAATCTCTTTTGTAGTTGACTACAATGGCTGACTTTCATCATGTCTGATTGATCTTGCCAATAGTACTCAAATAAAATTTGTCATCAGTGTCAGACTGGAACTTTAATTTAGATTGCCCTTTTTCTTCGGCGTTTCCAACTGTTGGCGGCTGTCACACCAATGTTTTTTATCATAACATTTTTTAATTTTTTACTTTTATTTATTCTCTGGATCACATTTTTCAAGATAATATATGTTTTTATCTTTTCTTTTTATCTTTTGCCCGGTTTTAGGATTTTGACCAGTCCTTTTACCTTTGATTTTTGGCAGCGGGAAAAGGGGTCTAAACGTCGTCTCTGCCGACTGGCCATTCCTTTCCAGTCATTGGACCTGAGAAATTACTACAGCGCAACTGTTTGGCATGTTCTTTTATAATTTCCATATTTCTTTCTCAATAAGTCTGCATACTGGTTTTATATGATCGGCTCTACACTTCTGTCTTTCCAGAAGTAACTGATTCCATACTACGGCAGGATTTTAAAAGGTACTTAAATTACTCAAAAATGCTTAGAGTATACATTTGGTCCTCCTCGTCTCTTTCTTTCCCATTTTGTGGGTAGTTCACTTTATTGATATGGATAGTTTTTATGATTGTCTATTATACAGTACATGGTAATGTTAATATTATGCACTACAGTGTTTTATCTGTTTTATTTGTCCATCTCTTTGTCCACATTTTGGTTTTACGTTTTAGTATGATGTTTTTATATTATTGTATATCATTATTTTCCTTTTTTACAGTCATATCCACTTTATTATATGTTTTTATATTATATTTCTTATATATTCTTATTGTTTTTAACATATTTTTAATGTATTTTCTCGAGTTTTGTTATTTTTAACTTTCCCTGAAGAAGGCCTTTTGGCCGAAATGTGTTGGGACTTAATAAAGGACTTAATTAAACCTGAAATCCACTAGTCTATGTACCAGCTTCTTTTGTTCCTATTATCAAACTGCAGGTACTTGGTTACTCTGCTTTTGGTGGTTCCAAATGCAATCTGGGACATCAAAGCCAGAACGTATGAAAAGAAAGGCAGGCACAATTCCAGAAACGCGGATGTGGCTGATATGCACATATATCAAATGTCTACATAAATGTCCCCAGGAGAGCATTTTGGAAACAAGATGTCTAATAGCATAATGGTTAGCATAGTGACTCAAAAGCTGGGTGGCTAGGGTTCAAATCTCAGTGTGGGGGTTTTGTAACCTTAAGCTAGTCGTTTCATTCTCTAACTTCTCTACACTCTCTGGATGTTAAGGTGAAAACAAACATTTTCCTATTAAGTATTCGTGCCTGGATCAGGAATAAAGATGCATGTGCCTGCAGACAGCTCAGCTGCTTCTGGGCTCAAACAGGGAAGTGTAAGTCCATTGCCCCTCCCCAGTCACACTACTGTGCCCCTGTACTGGAGATGTCTGTGATTTTGATGTCCATGTGCATGTCTGCAGATGACTAAACCTTTTAGAATGACCCTCATAGCATATTGTGACAGAGTCAGGCACTGCAAGTCCCAGAATCCATTGGGTTAGGGATGGGAAGGCCCTGCCACAGAAAAGCCCAGGTGGGGCAATTATGGAAACACCTGAGGAAGAGGATGAGCTGATAGGACAAGGAAGGTTTAAAGCAGTTTCTCAAGCACCATGGAGGGGGAGGGGATGGGACTTGAATCCTCCAGTTGGGAGTCAGCAGCATGTGAGCTCATCACAGTTTCAGAAATGCCAGAACCTGTGGAGCAGGGACAAGCAGAACCCTGGGATTATATCATTGAGGACATGAGTATCAGGAATCCGGATCTTCAGATGTGTCAGTTTCCTGAACTATCTTATGCTGGATTTGGACTGGACCTAGGAATGCCTAGGAGAGGTGGGCAAACGCCTTCCCCAATCCTACGCCAGCCATTGAGGAGTAATGGTCCGCCCAGGTTATAATAGTGGTTTAAAACAGTGGAATGGACTGAACTATTGAAGAACTGTCTTGGATGTGTTATGGATCGTTAATAGCTGAAGGGATATCAGCAAAAAGCCCTTTTGATGAGGCTGAACCAGTGAGAGCCTGGTCACACTGTATGGGGTCCAGGAAGGTGTGTCCAGCTAATTTTGGGAAGTGGACTGGAAGGAAAACCTGGACTGGCTCACTTTGAGGCTTTGCTTGTAAGTACAGAGAGTGCTCATGCAATAATCATGTTTTGCTTTGTTTTTCACTTGCTTAATGGATTGTTTTGCTGCTGCCTGAGGATTTTTGGAGTGGCGTAGCTGGGCTGTGTATCAGTTGTACTAGGGACTGTTATGACAACCATGAGGGATCAAGAGGCTGGTTGCTGACAGCAGAACAACTTTCTCCTTCTTTTGCAGCAGAGCACACAGAACCTTGAAGCAGGTACTGCATCTAGGATGCCAATCCTTCCTGCATAGCGCACGCCGGACCCAGGTGTGTGACAACATATATACAGGTATTACACCCTCAAATAGCGAAATAATGAAAACCCTTTGAACCCCATAAATCCAGCTTCATAATCCTATACCGCCATCGGTGAGAAAGACCTCTTTATTATCTACTTGGGTATGACGTATCTATTTCTCTCAGGGACAGTGCAAGGACATGGGGCTCCCTATGAAAATCCTCAATCCTGCCGCCCCCATGCTTCAGTCCTTGCCTCCACTGCCGCCCCCTCCAAGACTTACAGCAGCAGCAATGACTTTAAAACGGCAATGCAGCACTTATCCAAAGTCTTTTGCCCCCATGCAAACAGGAAATCTGCGTTGGGGGGAGGGGGCGGTAGCAGCAGCGCATTTGGAGGCTTTGAATAAGTGCCGCACTGCTCTTTTAATGGCTACCACTGCAGGTCCAAGAGAAGGGCGGCAGCCATGGCAACACACTTCCCTGGAGACAGTGCTCTAGGTGACTGTCTAGTTCACCTATTGGGTCGCGCCAGCCCTGTTTTCTCTTTAAAGTAAAATAAAATGTCTCTACTATCTTCTGAAACACAGCATATCAGGTTCTAGTCTCGTCACAGCAGATGAAATAGTCCATATATTTGGGCCTGCAACTAAAGGTGGACAGCAAGATGTACAAAATCAAGAAATCTAGATAAGCAGGCAAAAAGGATTGTCGGACTCGACTCTATGAGGGTCGTTATCTGCCGTCACTTACTATGTTACTAAATCAAAGGAAAGGCAATAGAAGCTGTGAATGGCTTGTGATGGAATGAAACCATTATTTACTTTGCAAATAATATTAAGATTAGAGTGTACTTCATGAAACTAATAGGTAGCATTTTTAATACAAGTCGAAGAAAGTTGTTTTTTTTTATTTGCTTCACAATGAAGCTGTGGAACTTAGCACTGGAAGTTGAGGTAAAAGCAGTTAACATAGCTGGGTTTAATAAGGGTTAAGACAAGTTCCTGGAGGAAAGGTCCATAAATCATCAGCCAGGTAGACTTGGGAAAGCTGCTGCTGCTGCTTGGCCCTGGCTGTAAATAACAATAAATGGATGTTTTCTTCAGGATTCTGCCAAAAACATGTGACCTGGATTAGCCGCTGTAGAAACAGGATGCTGCGATCAATGGACCTTTTGGTCTGACCCAGTATGGCATTTTGTTATGTTCTTATTTTAATCACCTTGAGTGTATCTATAAATCCAGATGAATAAAGAATAATCTCTGATTTGTTATCCATGCCTTTCTGAGTCATTATTAACATTCTGTTTGCTTTTTTCATCACCACTACACTCTTAGCTGATGATCTGTGTGTTGTCCACAGTGACTTCAGGATTCTTTTCCTGGGTGATGATGACTCTCTAGAATGTCTACCTAGAGTTAGGATTGTTTTTCTTTATATGTATCCAGGGCTGGTGCTAGGGTTTCTGGCATCCTTCAACTTTATAAATCAGTGCCGTCCTTCTTCATGGGCCAATAACATGTGACTACAACCACAATGCCACTTAACCCTCCATAGCCCATGTTCCCTGTAAAATAGTTATCTCCAAGTTATAATGCCCTGTTCAATGTAATTTCAGTTTGTTCAATGTAAACCGCACTGATGCAGAATAGCACGGTATATAAGAGAATGTAAATAAATAAATTAAATAAAATGCTGTTTTCCATAACATCTTAGGGCCCGATATTTAAAACAATTAACACAGTTAGCAGACCTGCTAATGATGTTAATTGCAAAGAACGGGGTATTCAGCGTCGCTAAAATGGTTAGTCCGCTGAATGTCCGCAGGTGCTGGCACCCCCGATGCCAACCAGCTAGCATCATGGTGTTCCGAGGGTGGAGAGGGGCAACATCTAGGCATTTATCAGGCAGCAACAATATTCATCTGCTGCCCAGTTATCCCTGAGGGGCGAACATCAGGCACAGTAAAGAACATAAGATATGCCATACTGGGTCAGAACAAGGTCCATCAAGCCCAGTATCCTGTTGCCAACAATGGCCAATCCAGGTCACAAGTATCTAGCAGGTTCCCAAAAAGACACACAGGTTTTGTAGTGGTTGCATTGAGGCAAGCAGAGGATTTCCTGGGTCCCCTTTAATAATGGTTTATGGACCTTTCCTCCAGGAACTTGTCCAAACCTTTTTTAAACCCGGCTACACTAACAGCTTTTACTATATCCTCCAGTAACAAATTCCAATTTGATTATATGTTGAATGAAAAAAATATTTTCTCCTGTTAGTCTTAAACGGATTGCACTGTAGCTTCATTGCGTGTCCTCTAGTCTTTCTACTTTTTGATTGTGTAAACAACCGATCTATGTTTACCCCTTTGACTCATTCATTAATTTATAGACCTCTATCATATCTCCCCTCGGTCGTCTCTTTTCCAGGCTGTCCTAACTTTCACTACCAAGCTAATCGGGCAGCAGCTGAATATCACCGCTGTTCGGTTAGCTTCTGTGCTATCAAGCTGACGCAAAAATATTCAATGTCAATGGCCGGATATGGTTCCGGCATTGAATATCTGGTTCTAAGGTTCAGCAGTGGTGGCTAGCAGCTTTAGAACAGCTAGCCACTGCTGCTGAATATCGAGCCCTTAGTTCTTAATGTTTTTCACTTTTTGCTATTTTATTTTGCTGATATAATTTTTTCATTTTCCACGTTTTTTTTATTTTTCAGCATTTTGGTGCCCCCCAAAACCCAGTACCCTCTTTCCATGCTTACTTTGCTTACTAGGTTGTGCCGTTTCTGTATGTATCTTTTGGTACTTATCCATATTCAATTTCATTTGCTATGTACAGGTAGATGCCCAGTACCCCAGTCTCTCAAGGTCCTCCTGCAACTCCTCACAATCTCTTTGTGATTGACAACTTTTAATAACCGATCAATATTCAGACACAGTAGTCAGCATTTCTTATACTTGGGCCGCCGTGGCTAAATTAAATCTAGATATTCAGCACCAGTATTTGGATAATGGCCCGCACTGCATTTCCAGATATAGTGCCCAGCATTGACAGTAACTTCATAGTGGCTGTGCTCAGCGCCCGTATCCGGATAGCCATTTAGGACAGATTTGGCTGTCCTGAGCCAAATAGATTAACTATCCTTTTAGCAGGCCGACCCTGTCCTAAGCTATAGAAACACGATGGCAGAAAAAGACCACATGGCCTATCTAGTCTGGCCTTCCATATCAACTATTAGAATATTCGCCTTTTTTCCTTTTGAGATACTCTGTTTGTCCCATGCTTTTTTTAATTCAGATACTGTCCTCATCTTTACCATCTCCACTGGGAGACTATTCCATGTATCTACCGTTCTTTCCATAAAGAAATATTTCCACATATTTCTCCTAAGTCTAACCCCTTTCACCCTCATCCTATGTCCCCTCATAGCAGAGCTTGCTTTCAATCAAAAGAGACCCTCCTGTGCATTTATGCCACGGAGGTATTTAAACATCTCTATCATATCTCCTCTATGCAGGTTAGCTGTCTATATAGTGGCACTGAATGTCGCCATTATACAGATAATTTTCTCCATCTCTGCTTAGGGTTGCCAACTGGCTCCTGATGCGCCCAACAAACTTGATACAGTCCTGGGTTTACACCATTGCATGCAGGGATATGTAGTTCTGATCTCTTTATTGAATGCCGTAAGAAGAGCAAGACCAGAGGCCTCTGCATGCAATGGGGTAAACTCAGGACTGGATTAGACTGTAGGGCTGCCAACTGGCTCCAGATGCACCCGATCTCGGCTCCACCCCTGGACTGCCCCAGAACTATCTGGATAGTTCCGTTGAATATCCCTCTTGCCGGCCATTGCTGCTATGCAAACAAGTACTTTTGAAAATTGACCCATTCGGATCAACAATGATCACCTTGCACATCGTTTACTTTTCCAGATCATTTCTTTATAAATCGTATTAAACTCTCTACTCTCTATTTCCTATCTTGAATCAATTATCGGTCCACATCAGGACATTGCCTCTTATCCCTTGACTTTAGTTTCTCATGAGGGATCTGTCAAACACATACATAATAAATGCATACATTAAAATAACAAAACAACAACACAGATAGCAGCTAGACAAACAGCATCCTCAGAATTCACTGAAGAATTATACTCAGCAGCCCTTGGGGAACACAAACGTCTTCAACGTCTTTCTAAATCTCAAAAGATTGTCAACAAGACACATGGTTAAAGGTAAACCATGCCACACAAATGGAAGGGAGCAAGAAAATGCCCTGGTCCGAAACCTAATTGAACCGAACAAATTTCTTAGGAATATTTTTATTGAATGTAATAAGCATTCCAAAATCCATCATGAAATGAAATAGCAAAATATATGAAGGAAGTCAAGAAATAAGGCAAATTTTATATAGTAACATAATAAATGGTGGCAGATAAAGACCAGCATAGCCCATTTAGTCTGCCCAGTCAGGTGGCTAGGACTGAACTTGCCACTCCGTTAAATAAATTAAAAAAGGAGGAACTGTTCTGGTGCTTTCTTTAAATTAACTTTCTTTATTGCCCCTCGTGTTTTGAAAGATAATAAAATCAGCCCCACACTAGAATAAGCTTCTGCAGTTTCCCCAACTCTACGCCTGACCAACCCAAAAACCAGGAGCTAGGTTTTGTGAGCTGAAGCCAGGTATCCCACACAGTTGGGTGCAGCACAGCTATGGACCTAATGGACTGAAGCAGTTACATGTAATGTTTTTACCTCCTTTCTATTTCTCCTCCTCTTGACATCTAAGAGTAATTCTAGGAACTAGGTAAATGTACACATCATTTGTCAATGTAAATCACGGCTTTCTAATCATTTACATGCATAAGTGTGCACCAACACGTGTAACTGACACAGTTCTGATTCTGTAAGTACGCACACGGAGCCCATCATGAGTATTTTCACTGCGGGTGTGCACATAGACAGAGTGTGGGTGGAGTGCACATTGACACACACAAATTGTAGAATGTGGCCATAGATGCGGCCATTTTACACCGGCTCTAGACCTGGGAGACATCACCACTGGTCCTGGATTTAGGCATAGGCAACACAGTAACTGCCAAGGGTGACAAATTTTGAAAGCACAAAATATTCAGGCTTAACTGAAGCCCGATTCCACTTGCTTTAGGACCATACTCTACTATTTCTAGGGGAGAGATGTCCTTCTATTGGTCTGTGGTCCTGGCTATGGACGCTGACATCTTAAATCCAGCCTTGATGACCATGGCTAAAAATTGCGCATATCAGTGGCCACTTACATATGCCCATGCAGATTTGACTTTATAGAATAGGTGCAAATAACATGAGTTTTATGTGGCTCCTTCTAAAATTTCCCTGCACATGTCTAAGCTGTAACTGAATCGCCTTTCTGGACATTCTCAGGGGTACATGAACTTTCTGACAGGGGTGCTCTTTGGATCTACCCATACATGTGGGCCACATACAGATATCCCAGAAGTAGGTGGTATTAGTTCTGGGTAGAAATTCTTGCTTATGTTTTTATTTTCTTTTTTGGCTTCTTATTTCTTTTCTCCTTTGCCTCTGACTGTATTCACTGATCATTTCTCTCTTTGAACATTTACTTTCTCTCGTTCCTTCTCCGCCTCCCCATTTCTCGTTACTTCCTTCTTGGTTGCTCTGTCCTGTACTCCTCATCTATCCTCTCCCGCCTCTGTCAGTCTCCTTTTATCAATTGTTTCACTTCCCATGCTAGTTTCTTCTTCCTCTTAACAGTTCAATATTTCAACTTTTTTTTATAACTGTAACTGCCTCTATCACTCAATGATCTTTGTGCCATCCATCTCCATATGAGAGACGTCTAATGAGTGCCATCTGTCAAACCTCACCAGCTGCTTCAGGTCAGCTACAGGAACAAACCTTCATTCATCTTTAATTCTACATTTCTTAATAATGAGCCCAACATTAAATTGTCAGCCATGTTTAAAAAATAAAGCACGTGGCTAATTCTGAGCTCCTGTATGCAAGAAATACAGATCATTCTATAAGTAAGAAGCTCTAGACCTATGGGCAGGAATCTGATCAGCGGCCTGCCGAATCACATGCAGGTATCCATTTAGCAGCTGAATATTACCACCCTTAACCGGACCCTAATTTATACAAATAGTATCTGTTTTTTTAGCGATTTGATCAGCAGAAATAGAGAACCTGAAAGGAGCCAAAGAGGCTGGGGGGGGGGGGGGGGCGGGGGGGTGACAGAAGAGAATACAAAAGCGAGATGAGAAAGGAGTTAGGGAGGTAATGTTGATGGACTTAGACCTGCCCATGTGTATTAGATATGAAAATTAGTCAGGAATTGCCAGCTGATTGATGGCTTGTATCTTATTCTGTGATGATTTTAATCTCCTGTAGTGTTCTTTACTGATCTTGTCTCTGTGATTTCTGCTTGAGGACCTATTCAAGGTCCTTGGTGTCACAGCCTTCAGCCAGGGAGATGTTTTCCATTTTGTTCAATTTTCCTCTTTAAAAAAGTTGCCTTAGCACATCTATTACTTCTATTAAGGATTCCCTGAGTTTACATCACAAGATTGAAAACTTGGCGAACCCTTATTTGTAGGAATAAAAAACTTCCTTTCCTTCAATTTCCTTTTATTTTGTTACTTCTGAGATAGTTAAAGAGATTCTCTCTTGTGAATGTTGATAATCTTGCTATTTTTAAGTTCTGCTATATTCCAAATTTTTCAATAGTTGTTGACGAATCAGAGGAGGGTACAGATCTGTCAGTACCTTCTTCTGACTTTAATTTAACAGCCTTTCTAGAGAACTCTCAAGATAATATCGTCACTAGAGCAACTTTGTTAGTTACAGTTTATTTCTGAGAATAATAAGCAGTTTATCATGAAATCTTTCTTTCTTAAGAAAGAAAATATATTATTTGTGGCCATAAACTTGTAGTAATTCTGGATGTTTCCAGGGTTACAGAAGAACCACTCATTTTTTGGCTCTCAGGCAAGGGTTCTTGCCCTGCGTGCATTTTTTTCATTAGTATCCATGTAAATGTCTCTTATCCTTTCAACATAACCACTGTAGACCCTTCAAAGCTCGAGATTAGCAGTAAATTTGAGCGACTGAGATCATATTCCCCGTACCTTGGCTTAGAAGTGAGGTTCATGACTGTCATGGTACACGCAAAACTAACCCATTTGGAGAAATTGCCTCCAGAAATTTATTTTAGACCACAAGAATAGGGAAACCTAATTGCTTTATTATTTGTTAGGAAAGGTGCTGATTCGATTGGGTAAGGAGGTAGTTATATTAGGTGTCATTTATCTCTTTTGTAGTTAGTTTCATTTTTTAATTCATCAGGATTACTCCCCCTGATGTAGGCTTATAGCACATATATTTTTCTATATTAATTGTTTTCTTCTGTTCAAATTGGTGCTGTATTTCCTTTACCATTCAATGTTAATGTGTGATCTTATACAAGCTAATTTAAAAAAAAAATGAAGACATAAAACAATTTCTGATAAAACAAGACAAGATGACTGACTACCTTAGGAAAGAGGCACTGTACTCAAGAGGAAAAGCTGGTGATTACTCCAGGACACACTTACTGTACAGTAGATCCACGGTCTGCTGCCAGTGAATAACAGAATCTGGACACGTGGCTCTTGTTTTTAATTGTGCAACACTTATTTGGGAAGAGGGATTCCAAACCCCTCCCTGGTTGTTGTGTTCTTAATGGATTTTGTCAAGCAGATGTTGCAATAGACTTGGTCCCCAAGGTCAAACTCATTCTAGAGAGACTAAATAGATCCTTTGATGGTCCTCTGCTCTACTACTACTATTACTATTTATCATTTACATAGTACTACAAGGCATATGCAGTGCGGTGCAAACACAGAAAAAAGACTGTCCCTCCTCGAAGAGCTTACAATCTAAAAGACAGACAAGACAAGGAAAAAAGAATAAAATAAAAATAAGGATGCAAAAGGGAAGGGTATGGAGACACAAGGCAAGCAATAAAACAGGAACCAAAGGCAGCCCAAAAGAGGTGAGCCTTTAACATGGATTTGAAGAGGGGGAGAGAAGATGCCTGGCGTACAGATTCAGGAAGTTCGTTCTAGGCATAAGGCGCTGCAAGGTGAAAGGACTGAAGTCTAGAATTGGCAGTAGAAGAAAAGGGCATAAAGAGGAGTAGACCAGAGGAAGAGCAGAGCTCACGTGGAGGGGAGTAGAGAGGGAGGGGAGTGGAGCAGTAGAATGACTACATTTATAGGTCAGAAGGGGAAGTTTGAATTGGATATGGAAGGGAAGCCAATGAGGTGATTTGCGAAGAAGGGTTATATGAGTATATATTGAGGCTGGCGAAAGATTAGTCGCACAGCAGAGTTTTGAATCGATTGGAGGGGAGAGAGGTGGCTCAGAAGGAGACCAGCAAGAAGGAAGTTGCAATAGTCAAGGTGGAAAGTGATTAGAGAGTGGATAAGTGTTTTAATAGTGTGTTCAGAAAGAAAAGGGTGAATTTTGTTAATGTAATAGAGAAAGCTAAAACCTGTCATTTCTATCTGTTGGATATGAGGGAAAAGGAGAGGGAGTAGTCATAACCCGAAGGGGCTGGGGAAACATGAAGTAGAAGAGTGTTGTCTACAGAAATAGAGAAAGGAGGAATGGGGGAGGAAGGATTGGGGGGGGGGGGCAATGAGAAGTTTAGTTTTGGTTATATTTAATTTCAAATGGCGGTAAGACATCCAGGTGATAATATCAGAAGGCAGGCAGAGATGTGGGCCTGGAATGTCGGAAATATATCAGGTGAAGAAAGATATATTTGAGAATTGTCAGCATAAAAATGATATTGGAATCCATGGGAGGCAATGAGAGCAGCAAGAGACTGGGTATAGAGAGAAAAGGAGAGGGCCCAGAACAAATCCTTGAGGTACACCAATTGAGAGTGGGATAGCAGTAGAGGAGAAACCACCAGAACAAATGCTAAAAGAGCAATGGGAAAGATAAGAAGAGAACCAGGACAGGACAATGTGTAAAGAAGAAGATGGTGATCAACGGTGTCAAAAGCAGCAAAAAGGTCAAGAAGGATGAGGATAGAGTAAAAGTCCTTGGATTTAGCCAGGAACAAGTCGCTGAAGACTTTAGCAAGTGCTGTCTCAGTGGAGTGTAAAGGACGAAATCCAGATTGAAGTGGACCTAGCAGGGCTTGAGAGGAAAAAAAATTCCAGATAATGATGGAGAGCTGCATGTTCAAGAAGTTTGGAAATGAAGGGAGATGGGACAATAATTAGGACAACTAGGGTCAAGTGAAAGTTTCTTAAGGAGAGGTGTAACCACAGCATGCTTGAAGGCAGCAGAGACAGTAGCAGTGGAGAGCAAGAGGTTAATATGAGATGACTGGGATGACAGAGGAGAATATGGAGTTAAGGAGACAGGTGGGGATAGGATCAGAGGAGCAAGTGGTAGGTTTTAGAAGAGGAAAGAAGATGAGGTTTCCTCAACGGAGATCTTAGAAAAGGATGAAAGGATATCAGAGTTAGAGGGAACAAGTTGGTATTAGAGAGAGGGGATAAAGCTGAACTAATGGAGAATTGGAGTGTAATCTTGTAGACTTTGTCATGGAAATAGCAAGAGTTTGGGCAGAAAGAAAGGAAGGGGTCAGACGGGGAGGCACCTTGAGGAAAGAGTTAAGAGTTGAGAAGAGATGGTGGGGGTCATTGGCAAGAGAGTTAGATGAATGTAGTAGTTTTGCTTAGTGAGTGCTAAGGCTGACTGGAAGGAGATAAGCATGAATTTGAAGTACAAATCAGGAAGGGAGCTGGATTTGAGCCAAGTGTGTTCAGTTGAGTGGGCACAGGAGCATAAATAGCAGATCATCGAAGACAGCCAGGGCTGAGGTAAAATGTGTTTCACACGATGAGGGATTGGATGAACAAGACAATCCAGAGCAGAGGAGAGGTTAGTATTATAGGAAACTATAGTCTCGTCAACAGACTTAGAAGACAAAGTGTAAGAAATAGGTGGAGAGAGCCGATGGATCAATAGCATGAAGATTCCTAAAATGGTAGGAGGAGATTGGGCAAGACTGAGGTGGGGAGTGATGAAGAGTGAAGTTTAGGAGGTGGTGATCAGATAAGAGAAGAACTGAGGTGCGGAAATTAGAGGGTAAACAGAGAACAAGACCAGGTCAAGACAGTGACCGTGCTCCTGAGTGGGAACAGCAGAGCAAAGTTGGAGGATGAACGAGGAGGTAAGGGAAAGGAGTTTGGAAGCATAGGGGTCAGAATGTTAAAGTCACCAAGAATGAGGGAAGGGGAAGAAGAATGCAAATATAAGGAAAGTCAGGAGTCAAAGTCAGTAAGAAAGATAGAGGTGGACTTATCAGGGGGGTCTATAAATAGCAGCTATCTGGAGAGGTAAAGGATTGAAAAGGCAAATGGAATGGACTTCAAAGGAGGAAAAGGAGTGAGACTGAGGTAGAAGGAGGGAGAAAGCAGAAACCCAACACCACCACCATGCACAAGGAGTGTGGGAAAAATGGTAGAAGCTGTGACAGAGGACAGCAACTGAAGCGGAGTCATTAGGGAGGAGCCAGGTTTCAGTAAGAGCGAGAAGATGGAAAGAGTTAGAAATGAAAAGATCATGAGTAAAGGGAAATTTATTAGCTATGGAATGAGCATTCCATAGGGCACAAGAGAACTGGAGAGACGGGGGAGAAAGAGGAATGTGAATGAGATTAAAGTGGTTGAGTGAGGAATAGGAGTGAGAGAAAAGTCTAGGGGGGCCAGGGTTAGGATTAATGCCACCAGACAAGAGAAGGAGCATGCAAGGGAGAGAGGAGATGGAACAGTGGAAACGAGGATGAGGTTTCTTGAGAGAGAGGAGAGGGATGAATGAGAGGAAGAAAGGATAAGTTCAAGGTCAGAAGACAGAAGAAGAAAAGATGGGAGAAAAAATGGGAAAGGTAGGGGGAGAGAGATAAGGAGGGCGTATTGAGGGTGTTGATATGAGGAGAAGGTTAGAGAATGTCAATAGTAGGAAAAAGTGAGGAGGAGCCATAAGAAAAGGGATGGAGAGAAGAAAAGAGGGGATTGCGGAAAAGCTATCTTTACAGTAATAATACTAATAGTGCTGACCGTGATCAGCCATACAGCGCAAGGGTAAGGATGAACATAAATTTACACTAGATTTCAATTCATAAGTTACATTATGGTTCAATAGCAAGCAGGATAGCAGCGATAGCTAATTTTATAAGAATATAAGTTTGGTCTCAACCATTAGTCTAAACAGTGAAAAGAACCGTGTCCACATGTCAGACCAGAAAGAGAGAGAGAGGCCTGGATAGAAGGATTTCAAATAACATAACAGGTTGGGAATAGTTGGTAAAGGACTTGGAAAGTAGACAAATTAAAGTCAAAATGTCCAAAGTCAAAGTTCGAAGAAAAGCAAAGCAAAGTTCTTCAGGATGAACGCTCACTTTGCTCTGTTCCGTTCTCTTCTAAGTAAGTTGGAAAGCCATTCAGGAAGACTATTCCTCCCCTCCTTTGGAAAACCAAACATTATGTAAGTAAAGGATTAGTCCACAATACAGAGAAAATGCCTGCAATAAATTAGTTTATCTTGTACAATGGTGTCTGTTACTCCATATGTATATGCTGTATAGAGTATATTTACTAAAGGGCATTAGCTGCTGCTGTGGTGCTAACATGGAAATATTGCATGGTGGTAACAGCTAATGTCGGGGAAAAAATGCAAACGTCACAGCAATTTTCTGCAATATCTGCATTTTGCCCAGTAGCTGCAGGCTTGAGTGGAATTAGGATAGAGAGTAGGTGTACCTGCAATGGGCGATGACCACAGATGTTACCGCTGTGTGGTAATCGCCAAAGTTCTCAGGCTTCGTGAATGCAGCTATTGCTACCTCAATGGGTGACGGTAGTTGCATCCATGAAGCTTGGCCCTCCTCCCCTCTCCTTCCCCCCTGGTGATCTCAGCATTTTCTCCACAGTATTTGCCCTTGCACCTATCACAGGACTTTTGCAGCCAGCACCGCCTGGCATTAGCTGCAAAAGCCTAATGCAGGTTAATAAACATACCCCTATGTGTCTGTGTGTTCTGTCTTTCTCATTGTCATTCCGGAGATGCCAAGTTACCCATTTCCAGGAGGGAGATTTTGTGATCATTCCTGGTTTTGAACTTATATCCCAAAGAAGTGTGGTGTTTGCAATCCTCAAGTCTACCCATTGAAATCAGTGCTGCAAATGTCATAATGAAACAAGAGAGGGTTGTCAGATATTCAGGAGTGGCCCAAAATCTCCTTCCTGGAACCGGGTAACCTGGCAGCTCTGAGGATGGCAGTGTGCTGAAGCCAGGTTGGTAAAACCAGGAGATTACTGATTTAAATTACAAATACAACAGTATGAAGCACACATCAAACTCTTGGTCTGGTCTAGTCACTGTGTGTTATTCTTATGATAATGCTGGGGACCTGGCACATTGCAGTGCCTTAATGCCATGATTGTGCTGTAGATTTGGCGCAATATGGAGTGGCAATCCAGTAATTATGCTATGTCTTCAGAACACTATGGAGTGATGATTCTGTGGTAATACTAGCAATGAGAGCATTCCATCCAGTATGGCCTCATACTGTACTAATTCTATAGTACTGCTATAATGATGATATGAATTGCAAGCATTTTGCCAAAAGGCTGAGAATGTCCAGAGAACTGTCTCCAGAACTGAGAAGACAGAAGCCCAGAGAGTCCTTGGCATGGAGTTACACTGCTGGATTTCCATCTCTCCCTGGAAGCATCAAAACACTCACAGTTCTTGGTAACTGATGATCAAATTGACAGCAATTTAATTGGTAATTTGCAGCCTGGACACAGCAGTTATGGCGTTACTAATTGGATTGTGATAAACTCCAACTCTATAGCCCCCTAATTAGAGAAAGTGCTGTGATGGTTAATCTCAGTCTCTGGTGAGAATTCTGCATGCCCACTGGACCCAGTAGAGTGAATCTGAAACAGATCGCTGTGAGAACTGGGGGAGGTGGAAAACCATTGTTTGACTGTGGGTGAATTAGAATGTGGAGCTCGCCTCTCCTAGTTGCAGATTACAATTTGTGTCAGAATTAATTTTCTACGTAGTTTTTGGATGGCTAGCAGGATGGTTTATACAGAGCTCTGTGTGTGTGCCTGTAAAATGCTCCTTTCCCCAGAATAGCATTAAAAGGTACTGTCCCTCATAACCCAGTGCATGCTGTAAGGGTCCTACGGGCTCCGGTATTGCCTCCCCTCTCCCACCATTTTCTTCCTTGTCCGAACCATAAACTACACTTTTGCCATTTTTAGTATAACACACTTTAATAGTAGGATTGATTGGCCATAGCTTGCGGATCCTGCCCATCTAGGAAATAAGTAACAATAATGATGATGTTAACGCCTAAGGACAGTCCCCTCACCATGCAGTACCACCACACCACTGTCTTTTGTCCCCCTGGCCTGCATTGTGACCGAGGAGACCCCTTCCTGGCCGCCAACTGCTCTGTGTTGGTGCCTGAGTGGGCCCTTTTTGTTTCAAATGTTCCTTGTACTCGAAGCCAGGCACCCCATCCTCGGTACCTGGCCTCCACATTACCAAGCCCAGGCACCCCCAACCAGTACCTGTAACCTCCCATACTATGTGGTATCCCCCTCCTTTGTCGGTGAGGTCTTGCCACCGAGGAGGGGTCATGGTCTGACTCCCCCATCGTAAGAACTGAATAGACGGCCTTCCGCAAGTCTGTAATGAAAACATCCAGGCCAATCTCATTTAGGTGCCTCCTATCCCCTCCATAAACCACTGTCCCACCTGCCAAAATGTCCTCATACTTGAGCACTATCCCCTCCCCACCAATGCATGCACAAGGTTCCCCCTATCTCCACGTTCAACTTTTTTCTGCTCTTTTCAATTCCCTCCGGCCACCTGGCACCTGCCCACTTCTGCTGGGGAAGGATTTAGGACAAGATGATGCCCACCCCCAGCTCGGCGCATATCCAAGCCTTCTTTATCTTGATAATTAAATCTACACCCTTGGTGGACACAGTCATTGTCGCCTAAATGCAGCACCATGAAATCCAGAGGGTGGCTTACATGCCACCAGCTGTCGAGTGCAGGCTGCAGCTGGTCCTACCTCATCCCTCTCTTGCCCAGACACTGTAGGTTCACGGTGTCTGGGGGGAAGCAGAGCTGTTTTCCAAAGCGGCTGCCCACAACTCTTCTTTGGGCCCAATAGATGTAATAATGCCCCACTATCCACACTGATGCCACTTTACCTATTGGAATAAGACAAGAGAAAAGTTGCCCCACTATCTAATATACAATTTATACCTGTCAGAAGCCCACATTCTGATAGCTTGGATCTGGCCAGCCTCAAAGCTCAACCTGTGGGCTGTAGTGGCTGCAACTATCTTAAATGAATGAAGGGTTAAACCTTCCTTTTTGAACCCAGCTCCCTCTAAAGCTCTGAGCCATAGGGCTCTGAACCGGTACTGTGACAGGCAGGTACTGTCCTGATGCCGCAAGAGTACCCCAGTGTGGCAAGAGGAACATATGGAGAGAGCCCCCACCGGCAACAAGGAAATGGAGCTATTCATGATGTGGCAGGCGGCATAGGATTTGGGCTTTACTTTAGGAGGCAGTGGTGCCAGGAAAGATGGCCAGAGGAGTGACACAGGCAGGGCATCATGAAGGACATCACATTTGTCGATGTTCCCAATTGTGGTGGCTATGGTCATATGGGGCCCCCAGTTCCGTAACAAGAGTATAACTTTCTGGTCCAACAACTTTGCAGTGGTGTATGTCATAAGCAAGCAGTTGGCCAGGGTCGGGGGGGGGGGGATGTTGGGGCTCATCAGGAAGCTGGTTCGTCTGAGCCTGAAGCTGAATCCTTTTACAACAGTTAGCCATGTGCCTGGGGAATTTAATGAGATTGCTGTTCTCTCTTTTTCAGCTAGACTGCTTCAAGTGACTGGCCCTGATGGCATCCCCCAGAGTGACATGCATGCCAGTGGATGTAGAGTGCTGGATGCTGAGTGCTGGCAGAATGTTTATGGCCTCCCTGTCACCCAGCACATAGAGGTACTAGAGGGTCTGGGTTTGCCTACAGAGCTTTGCTGAGCAGTGAGGATTCAGCCTGCACCGGGGTGTGTCCCTTAGACAGCTGCTGGAGCTTATAACTAGGCTGTGGGAGACAGAACATTGCTCAGACGTGCTAAGCCAATGCTAGTGGGTGTGGCCTTCTTACTGAAACTTAGGAGAGGGAGGAACATCACTCTTTCCATGCTGAAGGGAGCCACCCTAAGGATCGTAGAGGTGGCAAAGCATGGATTTGAGGAGAAGCAATTCAGGGTGGCCCTACTGATGTTTTTCAGTGCCTTCAGATGAGTGAGGCCTTTCTCCGGTCCATAGCGGACACGGCAGGCACTGGTCTGAGGGTGGAAGATATCATAGTAATAGGGGAGAGGATTAAGCTCTTCCTGGGCAGGTTCAAGATGGATCAGACTAGGAGGAGGAGAATACTGTGGCTCAATGTCACGGAGGTAAGGGACCTGTGCCTGGTGAGTGCAATGAAAGAATATCTGTGGACACGCATGTAAGAAACAGGAAATGCTCATTACCACCTTTAGAAGCTGTTTTAGAGCCACAGCAGCAGAGAAGTGGTTCCCACGGCACTCTCAAGCAGCGAAGCAGCAGGTACAGGAGGGAAAGAAGCGCCTGGAAGGGAGCTGAAAAGAGGGGAAGGAGGGGGCTGGAAGGGAGCTGACATGGGGGGACCTGGAAGGGAGCTGAAAAGAGGGGAAGGAGGGGTTCCGAAGGGAGCTTGCATGAGGGAAAGGAGCTGACCCAAAGGGGAAGGTGGGGGCTGGAAGGGAGCTGACTCAGGGGGAATTGGGGGCTAGAAGGGAGCTGACAGGGAGGAAGGAGGGGGCTGGAAAGGAGCTCACACCTGGGGATGGAACTGGAAGGTGGCTGGGTAATTGGGGTGGGCTGGAAGGCAGCGGACACCTGGGGATGGCAATGGAAGGGGGATGGACAGGGGGAAGGATGACTGGAAGGGAGCTGACATGAGGGGGAACACTAGGATTGGAAGTGAACTAGTACCTGGGTTTGAATTTGGACTAGAAGGGACTGGGCAGTGGGGTAGGAGGGGCACTGGAAGAGAATGGACACCAGTGGCGGTGCTGGGACTGCAAGGGGGTTGACATTGGAAGGTACTGGGAGGGGAGGACTGGAAAGGGGACTGACATTGGGGAGGGTTACTGGGACTGGAAATAGGCTGCTACTGAGGGAGGTACTAGGACTGGAAGAGGGCTGATGCTGAGACTGGACAGGAAATGGGTTCATGCTACAGGGAACTGGAAAGGAGCTGGAACTGGAAGGGAACTGATTCTGATATATGCTGGGTCAGGTAGAGAAAAGAGCAGAAACTGGGGGAGTGAAAAGGAGAGTGAGCAGATATTGTGTCTGTTGGGGGGTGTGGGGGGAAGAAACACTACTGCTAACTGTCGACTGACAATGGAACAGAGGCAAGGAAACCATGCTGCTGCAGGCCTGGACAATTTGCCTCTGCCTCAGCCTAATGGATGGAGGGAAAGAGAGAGACGCTAGATGGGGGGTGAGATATGATAGACATAGAGGGGGAGAGAGAGTGAGCAAAAGTCTGGGGAAGAAGAACTGGGGAACGGGAGGACTGGGGTTAAGGTTGAAAAGCAGTACGTAGATGGCTAAAAAAGATCTGGATAGTAAGGAGTAGTGAAATCTAGGTGGACAGAGAGAGAGAAAGAGAAATAAATGGAAGAAAGTTGAAAGGAAAAAAAAATCAATATCCTAGATGGAAGGAAGTGAAGAAAACAAAAGGAGAGACAAGAAATGACAGATGAACTATAGACCATAGAAAGAGAGCTAAGAGAAGACAGAGAAAAACAGAAACCTCAGATCAGGACCGGCATGATCAAAAATCATCAGACAACAAAGATAGAAAAAATTATATATATTTTTTCAATTTAGTGAATGGACTTTTGCGCTATCTTTATATTTCACACAATATAGGGAACTGCATCTCTTATCTGGTATGGCACCACATGCGGAGTCTGGCTTCTTGGTGTTTCGGTTTAATTTTTGTCTACATTTTTATTTTTACTAGTTATTTATTCTATATTTGGTGAGGGTCTGTGTTCTGAGTGTGTGACCAAGGCCAGGTGCTTTGGTTAACATGGAGTTTGTACGTAAGGATCTTTACTGTAGTAATTTGACTTATTCAGCTTTTCAAATAGGCGTATGTATGTTTTAGGGCCTATTGAAGTATTTTTCTGCGTAAACCCCTTGTTGTATGCGTTTTGGAAGTTTATTCTGGTATGGTATGGTAGATTTCGCCTTGTAGATCTTCAGTAATTTTTATAGAGTTTTATATTAGTTCATAATATGCCTGGTACTGGAGAATATTTATGATAGTGAGATGACCAGAATCAGATTTTTTTTTTTGACAATCACAGCCTATTTGTATGATGCTCAGTATTTATTGCTAAGTTATTTTTATTCTGGCTATGCATTTGCTCTTTCACTGCAATTTTCTTACAAAATTGGATTTGAAGGAGAAATGCTAGCATAACATGAAAAGAGTTCACAAAGGAGTTTTGGGAAAAAGGAGGGGTGTAGCCAACATTAATAATAATAATGAGGAGGGGGCACTGATTTTTAGGTTGCAGAGGGGTGCCAGAAACCCTAGCACTGGTCCTGTGTCCCAGGGTAAGCAGTGGATTTTCCAGGTCCTCTTTAATAATAGTTTATGGACCTTTCTTCCAGGAACTTGTCCAAACATTTTTTAAACCCAGCTACACTAACAGCTTTTACTACACGTTGAGTGAAATATTTACTCTTATTACTCTTACATGGGTTACATTGTAACTTCTTTGCATGTACCCTAGTCTTTCTACTTTTTGATAAACAACCTATTTACGTTTACCCATTCTGCTCTATTCATTAATTTTATAGACCTCTACATTATTTCCCCTCAGCCATCTCTTTTCCAAGTTGAAGAGCCCTAACCTTTTAAGCATTTCTTCTTTTGGGTATCTTTCCATCCCCTTTACCATTTTGGTGGCTCTTCTCTGTACCTTTTCTAATTCCGCTATATTCTTTTTAAGATATGGTGATCAGAATTGCACACATTATTCAAGATGTAGTCGCACCATGGAACGATACAGAGGCATTATAATATCCTTGGTTTTATTCTCCATTCCTCGCCTTATGATTCCTAGCATTCTATTTGCTTTCTTGGCCGCCGCTGCACACTGGGCGGAGAGTTTCAACATATTGTCCATGATGACGCCTAAATCCTTTTCCTGGGTGGTGATTTCTAATGTGGAACCTTGCATCGTATAACTGTAGTTTGGGTTGTTCTTTCCTAGGTGCATAACTTTGCACTTGTCCACATTAAATTTCATCTGCCATTTGGACGTCCAGTCTTCCAATTTATCAAGGTGGCCATGCAATTTTTCACAATTCTCTTGTGTTTTAATAACTTTGAATAATTTTGTGTCATCTGTAGATTTGATCACCTCACTCATTATTCCCATTTCCAGGTCATTTATAAATATGTTAAAAAGCAGTGGGCCCAGCACAGATCCCTGGGATACTCTACTATTCACCTTTCTCCATTGAGAAAATTGGCCATTTAGCCCTACTCTCTACAAATCTCTCTCTTCTCAGGCCACAAATGTTTAATAGCACTAGTAGATGTTTACATTATTCTGAGGTATTTATTTTTTCTCCTTGTTTCACTTTCTTTTCATTTTGTTTAGTTTATTATACTATTGGCTCTTAGTTTCTACACAGCAGACCAATATTTGGCTCACAATACAGTGTATACTGCTGGTATATGTTCTGGACTAGTCACAGAGTGACCCTTAAGAAATAAGTATGACGCTCTCTCTTGCTAAGAGCTATGAATGCTGTCCCCTCTTCCTTCTGTGAATAAATATCATCCTCCCTGTCTCTTTGGTTGTAATCTTGGGTTCATCGTCTCTCTCTTCTTCTGCACATATCCATCAGATAGCTACAACCTGTTTCTTTCTCAGTTACATTGACAAAGTTCACCCCTTCTTCTCGAACATGCTACCAAGACCCTTATCCACTCTCTCATCACCTCCTTTCTATTGCAATTTGCTTCTCACTGTCTCCCATTGAATCATTTGTCTCCCCTTCAGTCTGTTCAAAACTCAGCTGCATGGCTAATCTTCTGCCAGTGTTGCTATGCTCACATAACTATTCTTCTCAAGTTACTTCGTTGTCTCTGTTTTCACATACAGGTTGAACTTCTACTTCTGACCTACAAATGCATTCATTCTGCAGCTCCTCAATACGTCTCCTCTTATCTCTCCCTACACCTCTCCCCAGCAACTCCAATCATCAAGCAAATTACTTCTATCAATGCTGACTCCTGGCAAACCAGCAACTCCTGAGTTTTTTTGGTAGTGTGATTGGAAGTAGATTGCCAGGCATTTCTTCCAAGGCAATAGAGGGTTAAGTGATGTGCCCAAGGCCACAAAGAGTACTAGTGGGAATCAAACCTTGGTCTCTTGGTTTTTAAGCCAGTGCTCTAACCATTAGGTTACTCCTCCACTCCTGTGTTTTACTATAACATTGCTAATACATATAGTAAAAAGTACAATAAACCAAACTATAAAATACATTAAAATTAATATAAAAGCATTGCAATTGCTACACTCATCGGTCCTTTACTCAGTCATTGCAGAGCTTAATTTTGATCAACAACCATGTTTTCAACATTAGCAGAACTCCTCTTCTCCTGTGGGAAACTATTCCACAACCATGGATCCATTTAACTGAAAACACTGGCTTAGGAGCATGGGTTGATCAGAGGAGAGTAATGGCCTATTTAGAACATATTCCTCTAATGTGTGACCTAAATACAAAAGTACCCCTATAATAACTGTTTTTGTAGACCAAACATAGTATTTTAAGACATTCTTGCTGAAATCAGAAGTCAATGTAAATTAACTAAAATCGGTGTAATGTGATCAAATTTTCCTGCTCCCATAATCAGCCTGGTGGCTGTATTGTGAACAAGTCACAGTCTTTTAATACTGTTTTGGATAAACTTTGATAGAAGGAATTACAGTAGTCCAATCTGCTGGTTAAAACTGGTATGGAACATCTTTTTTAGATTATCTATTCTAAGGTGAAAAAAATGGCTTTAATTGATGAATCATACGAAGTTGAAGGAAACATGACCTCACTTCTCTGCCTTTATGAAAAGATATACTTAAATGTCTATCAAATTGTACTCCTAAGCTGGTTAATTCATCACACAATTGTAATGGCATACCACCCCTTTCCTACCCGCTTCCTCATCTCCTTCCCCCCCCCCTCCTTTCTTCCCACCCCCTTATACTCTTCCCTGCATCTCTACCCTCCCTCTTACAATTCTCCCCTCTCTTTAAACTCTTCCACATCCCTCCCCCTCTCCCTTGCACTCTTTCCCTTTCCTCCCCTCTCATCCAAGCTTCCTATTAGAGGGACTACAATGTGGTGGATGAACATCAGGGCTAAAGCAGCCTTTTGCCAAAGGAAATAGAGCCAACTGTCAAATCTCTATTCCCCCAGGATCCAAACTCCACACTTTTGATTCTACATTCAACGTTAGCTCCTAAGAATTGTTTAATCAGTACTGGGACATAGCTGTCAACTTGCCTACTTCCATCAGGGACATTTTAGGCCAATTCTGGTTTTCAACTTGCATCCCAAATGCACAGGAACATTATTCACAGTTAAAGTATGCTAGCATTGCAAATGTGTGTTGCTTACCTCAGACACTCTTGCATAAAATGGACTCAGTGGCAATTGGCGCACGGCAACGGCATTGGCGTGCACTGTTGGTGAATGACCCAGGCAATGTGAAATTTTGCAGTTCCTGATTCTACCCGCTGAAATCAATGTTTCAGATCCCACAGTGCATCTGACTAAAGTTGTCAGAAATCCAGGGTTAGTCTAAAATGCCCATACTGGCACTTGCTAAGTTGGCAGCTATGCTGGGATTGTAAGTCTAATGTATAATATTTCTGATTGAGAAACCAGAAATCTTTGATTCGCTCTTTTCTTGGATTTTTTTTATAGCTATGAAGCAGAGTTGTTTGGTGTGAGTAGCTAGTAGGGTTAGGCCTCTTAGAACATATAGCTGTCTGTGAGGTCACACTCTTGCCATATGGTACTGTATGTGTCTCCTGGTCTGATGCTGAAGTCAGTCCACTTGTTTCGCTACTCAGAGCCCTGTTTACTAAAGTCCATTAGTTGTGTAAGGAGTGTTTTAATGCATGGCAACAAGGCTTCAGGTATTAATACGTAAATGGGCCCAGAGCCGCACACTAAAATGCTTGTTAACTGGCAATTGCAGGATGGAGCGGGGATGGGTGGAAAGTGCATTAGCGCCGGAGCCCAGGCATGTGCTGTGTGCTCAGTCGCAACATGGCTCTTAATGTGAGTTCACCTGATGACTCTATAGGCATCATTAAGTGAATCTGCCATGTGAAGTCCAAGTTAAGCAAACTCATCATGGGAACGTGCTGGTCGTGCCTGGCAGCTAATGCACAGTTTTTGTAATTAACGTGTGTTTGTTTGGCGCATTAATTGCAAATCCTTAGCGGCTGTTAGTAAAAGGGGCCCTAAGTTCACGTTGTGTGTTCTTTGTATCTGGTATGTCCATTTCATAGTGTTTGAGGTTACTTGTTAGTTCATTTATTTATTGTGTTTATGTTTGTGTCCATTTGTGTTGTCCATTTATGATGTGTGTGAGTGATTATACTTCTCTGAATGTGTGTGTGTCTGTGTGTGTGTGTTTGAAAGAGTTAAAATAAATCCTTTCTTGAGACGAAACAATATTCTTGACATAGCATCCCTGAGCCGTCAAATATAGGGTGCTGAGAGGAGGAATTTCATGAATAATGTATTGCATATGGGGAGAAAGCGGCATCCTTTAAGTAAATCAGATTCATTTAGGATCTAGGCAAGGAGAATTCTGCATCTTTGCAGCACAGTTCAATCCAATTCAACCAAACGAACGCATTTCCACTGCAGCCTCACTAAACCAAGGAGCCCTTTTACTACGGTGCAGTAAAGTTTGGCACTTGCTACATGGTAAATACGGCAGAAAAATTGCATTTTATTTCATTCAGCTAATTTATATACTGCTTTATCACAGCGTCAAAGCGGTTTACCAAGAACTGATAACAAATACAGATACTTAGAGCCTAAAGTCTGAACTTGGAATATTATGAGGTTAACCTCTGCATTGAACTATATTACATTCTTACAGCAGGGGCAGAGGTGTATGAACAAAAAGGGGAGGGTGAGAGGAGGCGTTGATTCATGTTTCGCTTTCAAAGTGTTCCTTGAAGAGATGGGTTTTAAGATCCTTACGGAACTCCTTGAGGTCTGTTATTGCACATAGGTTGTTGGAGAGATTGTTCCAGATGCTGAGGGTGAATAGGAAGAAGGCCCAGTTGGTGGTGGATTGAGTGCT
Source organism: Ichthyophis bannanicus (assembly GCA_033557465.1). Lineage (NCBI taxonomy): Eukaryota > Metazoa > Chordata > Amphibia > Gymnophiona > Ichthyophiidae > Ichthyophis > Ichthyophis bannanicus. The sequence continues at coordinate 120,326,091 of CM066041.1, forward strand.
CTTTATTTTGAGGGAGGGGACAGTGAATGTGTTTTGCGAGGTAGTTCGTCTAACTCTGTTGCTTGGTGCTCTGTGTAGGAGCGATTGTAGGTATTCTGCTAGGTTTTGGGATGCCTTGAAGATGGTTAGAATGGCCTTGTATTTCACCCATCTAGTTATGGGGAGCCAGTGGCGGTGCCTTAGGAGTGAAGTTACGTTTCAAATCTAGAGGAGCCATGTAGGATGCGGGGCGCAGTGTTTTGGGTCAGTTGGAGGGAGTGTAGCACATATTTGGAAAGGCCTTGGAAGATTAGATTGCAAAAGTTCAGGCATGGGAATACTAAGGTCTGAAATACTTTGCGGAAGTTGCCATAGTCTAGGAGTGAGCAGAGCAGCTGGAGAATTTTTCATTTTGTAGTACATGGTCCTTACTATGTTGCTGATGCATGGTGAGGCACTGGTCCAGGGTTATGCCAAGGTATCGTACTTGAGTTTTAACTTCTGATGTGGCTTCTGGGTATCATCAGCAAGGTTGAAGAGTGGAAGTTAGGATCTCTTGTGACATGGAGTACCTCCGTTTTTTATAATTGACGCTGAGGTTGTGCTGAGTGTGCCAGTTGACTATCGCGGTGAAGTATTTCAGTAGTGCGGCATAGGAAGGGCATTTGGTGGAGAACGGGTCATAAAAAATTGTTGTCCACATATATGTGATAAAATACATTATGGGCCTGGATGACAAGGCAGATCAGTTGAATGTAAAAATTGAATAGTAAGGATGATAATGCATATTCCTGCAGGATTCCTTGACAATGGTCACAGGGTGTTGAGGTAAATGATCCGATCTTAACCTGTTATCAGGTCTGTGAGGTAGGAGTGGAACCATTTCAAGGTGGTGTCCTTAAGTCTCAGGGATTGTAATTGTGATATGAAAATGCTGTGATTGACTGAGTCGAATGCAGAGGCGATGTTGAGGGAATATTTTGATGAAGCTTTGGTGCGGTTTGTCCATACCTTTTATGAGTCTGTTGGTGTGTGTGGTTAGGAGTGTCTCCACCTCATGCTCAGGTCTAAAGCCATGTTGCTGTGGATCGAATGGTGCATGGGAGGTTTGCAGTCTTGCAGTTGGTATTGAGCTACCTTTTCAATGACCTTAGCTAAGAATGGAAGGCTTGCAATAGGATGTAGGAGGTGGGGAGGCTTGGGTCGAGGATGGTGCTCTTGATGATGATCTACCAGATGGATGCTAGCTTGAGGCTGGTGGCATGTTTCCCTGTGTGAGTGACAGCTGAGTGATTTTGAGGATGAGAAGAGCTAGGTCAGCATGGGATGTTTTGATCCAGGTGACTGGGCATAGTTCAAGCAGGGATATTGTGGTGGTGTTGGAGATGATGATCTCAATTTGTTCTAGTGAGATAGGGTGGAAACAACTCCAGATGTGCGAGAAGGAGGGGGGTAACTCCTGGAAAGGTGGATGAATGTTGAGGTCTTTGTCTGTAGTAGACTCCTTGAGGAAGTGGTCTGCTAGGGTTTGTGTGTGGGAGGGTGCTAACCTTTGCCTTTTGATTGGGACAGCTTGTAAGTGTTTTTACAATCTTGAAAAGTTCTCTGGGGCAATCAGAAGTTTGGAGTGGTATGCTTTCTTTGTTTTGTTGGTCAAGTCTGGAGCATGGCCATGTAAGTATCATGGAGGATTGGGCTTTTCAAGCAAAGCCACCTCCTCTTTATCTGTCTAAGCTTGCGCTTGGTATCTCTTAATTTTTCTTTGGTGAACCACATGGAGCTGTGGTGTTTGATTGGTGCTCAATTTTCTTGGGTTTGCTGTTGTCTTGACCAAGGCCAGCCCATCCGCTAGGCAGCCGCATAGGGCAGCCGGCCTGGGTGGGGGCGGCAGCAGCACACATAACCAGCCATGCAGCCCCCCAACCCAGCAGCTGCCGCCGCCCCCCCAGCTGATTCCATCTCTGGAGGGGGAGACGGGCAGCGGAAGCATTTCCAAAAGTGGCTGCTTTTTGCCACCGCTTTTAGAAATACTCCCACTGCTGCTGCTTGCCTCTCCCTCCCGAAATGGAATCAATGGCAGCAGCTGGGGTGGAGGGGGGGGGGGTGGCATGGCTGGTGTTTCTGCTTAGGGCGGCAGAAACCCTTAGGCCGGCCCTGGTCTTGGCTATGACTTCATTCCAGTTGTGGATTAGCTTGTAGATGATCAAATCATGAGTGAATCGAGGCAGTATTCTATTGAGGAACTTTTGTTTGTCAAATGTGCAGAATCTACGGTGGACTGTTTGAAGTTGAGAGGGTGTGTGTGAATTTTGGCTCTGGGGGATAAAGAACATGGCTTTGTGATCAGTCCATGGAAAAGAGGATAAGGTTGGGGAGAAGGCATGGAATCCAGGTGTTCTGATTTTGGGAGTGAAGATAAGGTCTAATGTGTTTCCGTTTTGATGGGTTGCCTCATATATAATCTGGCTGTAACCCTGTAGCACCCTTGGGGGTATTCCCAGCATGATCTCATAGTTATTGTACAGAAAAATACTTTGGCTATGGTAAGTGCAGTTGTAGATAGCCTATTTAGGAGATGGTTTATGGTTAAGGTTTATGGCTTATTATTTGATATATCGCCTTTTAAACAAAGTAATCAAAAGGTTTACAAGAGTCTAAAAGTAATCAGGTAGAAAGGAACTACAATATACAAGACAGAAAGCAGGAGACTTTATAGAAAAAAAGAGAAAACGGCACATGCATTTATATACCCCTTGTCCTCTCAGGGCTATGTTCACAGGGTGTGAAAGCCTGTTCGAACAGATAGGACTTAAGGTCTGAACAGAACCTGCAATGACATGTTTCCAAACGTTAAGTCAGAAGGCAGAGAATTCCAGAGTAAAGGGGTCTTAATGTAGAAGATGGACTACCAGGTTATCTTGTATTTGACCTTTGATGGGGTAGGGATATGAAGTTTATTGTCATGTAGTGATCTCAGTAGGTGTGCAGGGCATGGAGAGTGAGCAGTGAAGCCAAATATTCTGGTTGGCTGGTAGGTAAGGCCTTATGAGACAAAGAGAGGATTTTGAATGTGATTCTGAAGGAGATAGGGAGCCAATAGTGTTCAATGAAAAGGGGAGTTATGTGATCATATTTAGAAGCGGAAGTCATGATATGGAGTGCTGTATTCTGGATGGATTGTATATGTTTTAATTTGTAAGCTGGAAGACTAGAGTAAAATGTATTTGCATAGTCAAAACGTGATAGAGTCAGATTGAGTGTAAGAATAGTGAGGGCCTTGGAGTCCAAAAAAGGACAAAGGACACAAATACAAGAGATATCAGCAATAGACCAAGAAGAACCAATAACGACAACATGATAGGCACACCTGCAGGCTATCACAAAACCAAGCAAACAACTTCAAAAAGATCTCCATCACTACTGGCGTCCACACTATCGAACTCCCTCCCAATGAGCCTGAGGGCACTGGATGACATCACAGAATTCCGCAAAGACCTCAAAACACTGTTATTTATAGAATCATACGGATATTTAGACAACAGCCCATACCCAAACAGAAACACAATCACCTCCACCAACTAGGCACGCACTCATCCTACCTACACACACAAGATTATTATATACGTTATTAAACACCCTCTTGTTAAATGTTACCCTTCAATTGTACTGTATAAATGGTGTTAAGTATTTGTTCTGTCTAAATGTTTACAAATATCCTAATGTTAAATGTAACCCTTCAATTGTGATGTGACGTGACCACCTTGATTGAAGGATAAGGTGGAATACAAATCTGTCTAAATAAATAAATAAATGCATTGAAGCCTAAAGAATGAGGTTTTGCCCAAGGCACCAATTTGCACAGAAAAAGAGAGCTCAGTGTCAATAAGTATCCCAAGGTATCGAAAGGAAGGAGTAAGAGTTAGTACACAGTCATCAAGGAGCGGAGCAAGCTCTGGAAGTTGGGATGTCCCAGTAAGCCAGGTGGCTGTGGTTTTGCTGGGATTTAGCTTAAGATGATTCTGATAGAGCCAGGTGGTGATCTTGGAGAGGCAACGGTTTATAGGAGTGAGATCCGGAGCAGGGGAGTCGTATAAGAAATAAGAAAGATGTCATCCACATAGATATGAAAGCTAATGCCTGATTCTTGTATAAGAAGAGCCAATGGGCTCAGAAAAATGTTAAACAGTAATGGAGCCAGTACCAACCCTTGTGGTCAGGGAATAAATAGAAGATGAGTCTAAACCAGTACTAATGACAAATGATTGATTACACAGGAAGGAGGCAAACCAAGATATGGCAGTCTTGGAGACCTATATCAGATAAGTACGTGAGCAGACTTTCATGGTCGACCAAATTGAATGCTGAGGTAAGATCAAGTGAGACAGTTATAGCCTGCCTTGATCAAGAGATTGACGAAGTTCACTGAGCAATGATGTGATCATTATTTCTGTACTATGGCCCGGGTTAAAACTGGACTGCCAGGGATGAAGAGTATGACTGTGGTCAACATGAGACATAAGTTGTGTAAAAACGTGGCATTCAGCTAGTTTAGACAGAAACGGGAGAGTGGACACATGACAATAATTGGCTACGTCTGATGGATCTGCAGAAGGGTTTTTACGTAGAAGATGAATTGCTGCCCTTTTACAGGAGCTAGGGACAGGCCCTGCTGCTAGGCTATGAATAATAATTGCCTGTGCGATGAGGAGAAGGCCTAGTGATTGTATGGCAAGCCGCTTAGAAGGAATAGGATATGAAAGGGCAGCAGTCTTATGCATTGATGTAAGCAACTTCGATAGGATAGCTCCATAGATGAGTTGGAGATTAGGCCACGTATGTGTGGGAACAAGTGGTGTGGTGTCAGAATTACATGGTGTGGAGGGAGGGATGAGACATTGAAAAGACTGTTGAATAGTAGAAACTTTAGCCTGGAAGTGTAATGCTAGGGTATTCAGGGATGGACCTAGCCAGAGAGTAGACTGGGATGTTAGCAATGAAAGTTAAGAAACAGTTGAAAATAGTTACTTTGCAGAATGAGCTGAGTTAGCTAATCTTGTTGTATAATAGTTATGCTTAGTAGTCATAAGCTGTTGATAGAAGCAAGAAGTTCTCCTGAAATAACTAAAGGACAAAGTATTTTTTCTCCGCCTCCACTTCTTTCAGCCCTCCATGTTTTCCTTCTCATTTCATTTCATACCACCCTTCGAGGGAACATCAGGGCGGTTTACAATAAAATAGAAGCAGTTCAAATGAGTACCATGGGTGCTGGTTCTGAAGCGAGATTTTATCAGGTTTCAGAGGGGGCTAAAGAGTTTAAGGCTCCTATGTGTTTCCTTACCATTCCCCTAGATGTCCACAGCTGCTGTGTTGTCTGTCTTGACCAGATTGTAAGCTCTGATGAACAGGGACCGTTTTTTACATGTGTCTGAACAGTGCCGTGTATGCCTTGTAGTGCTATACAAATGATTAGTAGTAGCAGTAGTAGTAGATAAGGAATATCATTTGCTCTTCGTGGGGGAGCCTATCAAATTTACGAGGAAAAGAGTATCTCGCTGTAGGAAAGGCTACAAGAGTAGCCGGAGCGACTTGTCTAAGTTCTGACGGTTGATCTGTTGCCCACATGGCATGGGGATCTAAGACGAAGGATAAATCAATGTTATTAGGACATGTTCTGTCCACAGCAGGATGTGCTGATGAAGACTGTGAGGTCGAGTTTACGACTTATTGCCTGATCCAGGATATGCCCTGCAGTATGCATAGAGAAATGAACGAGTGAGGTGTAAATCGGAAAGAGGTTACAAAAGACTTATCTCGGACTCTAGATGCAGTGTCATAATGAAGTAACCTAAAATAAGTGCCTAGAGGTGACTATCAGCGCGAGGGTCAGCAGAAAGGATTCCCAAGCAGCAGTATTTAACGATGGAGGGCAGTAGAACAAGACTATGTAAATAGATGAACTATCACTACTGATAGTGTTAGACCAAGCGACAAAAATCTCCAGATGAGGCGGTCAGTACATCCAAACTCTGTTTCGGTGAATGTTAGCGCACAGTGTCTTACCGTATGCTATCTGCAAGATGCAGTACATGGCCTTTCCCCTCCCATAACCTGCCCGTTTTCCACCCCGTAACAGGTCATGCAATTACCGCGTGAATTAGAAGTATCATGCCAGCGTGGTAATGTTTACCGCAGCTGTGCAGTAAGAGTTACCGCACACTACAGTAATGCACACAGACACTGCTTGCCATACCTTAGTAAGAGGGCCCAAGTCTCTCCTATTCTCCCACGCATTTCACTCTAATCTGGCCAACCCAACACATACCTTTCCTTAAAGCTTGAACAATGATAGCAAGCATGGACTCGCTCCCTTATGAATATGGGCTGAACAGTTAGGGCTTTTCAGCTTGGAGAGGAGACAACCTAGAGGAGATATGATAGAATAAGGGTCTCTAAACCTTTCAAGAGGCCACTTATGACATTTCAAAACATCAAAAGGATGCATGGGGGTCCTCCTTGGAGTTTACTGAGCAGAGTGGGGAGACTCCTTGGAGTTTTGCTGAGTTTATCATCATGCATATTACTATTGTCTTCTATGCTGGTGGAACCTGAGAATGGCAGACTGCAGGTGCACTACCCTGCTCACAAGTACCTGCTAACCTCGGATCTTTCTTTAGCATCGACAGACCTCTTATTCAAGATTTCAAAGGGTGGGAGCATTTCTTAGTAGTTTCTCTGCAGCTCGTAAGTTCTAGGGATCAGGCAAATGAGTGACTTCAAATCCAATCAAGCAGAAAGTCCCAAAGCAACCTCTTGCCACCTATCCAATTCTCCTTAAAGGAAGAGCGCTTAGCAAGCTTTTGAGGCGTTATGTGATATTTCTAACAGGAGAAGTGATTGGGGAATTCATATGTCCATCTAAAGTAATAGTAGGCCAGAAGGTAAAACAACTAACCAAACATTGAAGGGCCAGCTGGTTCTTATCTGCCATTAAGTACCATGCTAGTATGTTGCTATGTATGCTGTCGCATGATATTTATTCTGCTTACCTGACCTGCTAGCTTTTCATTTTTCTGTGGCTGAAATAATGCAGGGGTTGAGGGTGACTGCTTAAACTGGTAATGTGGCAGAAAGTTTAGCAAAATGCCTGTATGAAAAGGCAACACTGCACATATTCCACTGAGCACTAGTCGCACGAATCCTCCTCTGGGGAAAATGGATCAAAACAGAAACTGTATAGTAGGTCTGCAGGATATCTCACCTCCATCACATTCGCAGAACATAGACCCTCACCAAACAGAAAATATGTGACCACAAATTAGACATAGAAACGTGCAGACAAAACCTGAACTCTCTGCTCTGTTGTCTACATCAGTTCTTCTTCCCTGCCTTCCGCCAGTGTTCCTTACTGAACAGGGTCAGCGTGACTATTAAGTGACTATTAGAGTACCAATGGTCCAGCGGCAACCCATGGAAGCCACTGCAGCCCTCTCTGGGACCTGCTGCAGCAGCAAAGGTGTCAAACAGCCCACGATGCTTACCTTTAACCTGTGATGCGGTGAGGCTCTTTGGCTTCCACCCCCTCCAACTCCCGATGCCAACTTCCGCCTCCATGCAAACGAAGTCAGCATCAGGAGTCAGAGTGGACAGATGCCAAACAGCCCTGCAGCACCAGAGGCTTAAGGTGAGCGCTGCAGGGCGGTTTGAGGCCATTGCTACTCCTCCAGTCTTCAGTACTCCCCGTTTTCACCTCCCTTAAGTCCCTCATTTCCGCTCGCTGTACTCGCTCTCTCCCCAGCTCTCATCTACCTTCCTCTTCCCCAGCCACAACTCCTGTCATGTCACAGATCTATCTCCTGCCTTTAGCCCATTTCTTCTGTCTCTTACCTCCTATCCAGTCTCATTTCACTTGCTCCATTTCTATCCTCTTTTACCCCTGCAAAAACTTGTCCCCTTTTGTCTTTTACTTTCTCCACATCCTCCTGTCCCTTTGTACTGCTCTTAAACCCACTTCAGCCCCTTCAGGTCCAACACACTGTCTCCGCACCTTTCTTCACTCTGTGGTACATCACACATCTCATCTAATATATTCCTCCTCATACCCCCACCCAAACTCTTCCTCATTCTAAACTCCTGTTTCACCACCACTCAGGCTCTGAGATCCTACTTTCCTCCCATTTCTGAGTCTGTTCTCTTGTGCTTTCTTATCTAATCAGTCCCACCAAACCGCCAGTCTGCTCTACTCTCACGTTTACAGCCCCAGTCTCCAGCGTACATCCTCTTGCCCTTCCCCTTCCCTCTTTCTCTTCCCTCCCTCGCCCACCATCCTTCCTTTTACCTTTCTCCCTCTTTCCCAGCGCATTTCCTTTGCTTCTCCTCTCCCTGCTTTCCTAGCATCCTCCCTCCTTTTTCATCACCCATTTCCTCTGCCTTCCCTCCATCCTCCAACATCCTTCTTTTGCCTTTCTCCCTCCCAGACTCTGCAATGCAATGTGTGCCTTTGAGTCAGTCCTGACTCCTGGCGACCCAGAAGCTCCTGGGTTTTCTTGGCAGTGTCACCGGAAGTAGATTGCCAGGTCTTTCTTCCGAGGCAGTGGAGGGTTAAGTGACTTGCCCAAGGCCACAAGGAGTGCTAGTGGGAATCGAACTCTAGCTACTGCCTTTTCCATATAGCATCCATTTCTTCTGCCTCCCCCCCCCCCCCATCCATCCTCTGCTCCAGCTCTGCCATCTGAATTTGTTCAGTTGACAGGACTAGGGCATCCCCGCCCGCCGGCCTCTGCAATGGTGTGGTCTAGACGCAGGGTCCTGAAGTCCCCTCCCCCACCTTGGGCTAGAGTCTAGACCCTTGGCTGCAGCACATTGGTGGTGCATTGGCACACTTTGTTTTGAGGTTGGTGGTGCACTTTCACCACTGTGTATTATTGACATAAAGTCCATGAAATAGCCCAAAGTTTTTTAAATGAATTGTTTGCAGTGAATAGAATCGGGGGGAAAGGAGGGTGCACTATTCCATGTGGCCACTAGAAGATAAAATCCTTATTCTATTTTTCAAGGATGAAATGTCACCTACCAGCTGGACAAAGAAACCGGTCTCTGGAGTCTACGATGGAGCTTAGGCTGTAATCCATTAATTATTATTTGTATCTGTTTCAAGAATAGTCATTTTGTTACCTGCTTGACGCTGTAAGGAACGGCAATATTTCAGGACAGGAAATAAACATAAACTGGACATGATCAGAGGGGTCAGCATCCCTCATATCCCTTCCAGCAAAGTGTGCAGCGGCCTCCATTAATTTAAGCCAGTTTAATAAGTGCCATCTTTGAATGATTTGAGAACCATTTTCCACAATTAAATTACAGATGGCTGATTGCCCGCTCTCTCCCAGCTGTCTGACCAGTCTTCATCCAGCAAATATTTTATCTCCGCTATGTGCGTGGTGTATATCTGATTGAAATAGCAAGCAAGCATTGAAATGTGTTGCCTTTTTGAAAAAGCAGAATAAAGTTGTATATAGTATATGTTCGTTCTTTCTACAGCGGGACCCTTTTACCAAATCCTCCAGAAGACCGCTAGCGTAAGGGGTTAAGAATCCAGTTCTATTTTCCAATCTTCTAAGGCTGTCACCCTCCAAGCACGTGAAGAATGTTGGCACTAAGTATTGCTTCAGAAGTGTTACTTCAAACTTTGAAATTGAAGGAAAGTGCAACATGAACATTTTCTAAGCAAAACATGAAATGAAGCTAAATGTTTCATCAAAATGTCCTGCTTCATTTCAAAGCAAAGCACGTCACCAGAGCTGCCAAGCTACCCAGTTCCAGGAAGGAGAGTTCAGGCCAGCTCCTGATTTCTGGCAACCCAAACCTGATGCATTATGGGACTTGCAACCCTGATTTTAATTGATAGAATCAAGGACTACAGATACCACCCTGCTTTGGGATGTAAGCTCAAAACCAGGACTGACCAAAGATGTTTCCCTTCTGGAACTCTGCATCCCTACTAATCATAGACCACGCTAGTTCTTAGTCTATTTAAAAACCGAGAATAAGATCAGCTGAGCAAAACTCCCAGAGCAGGAGGCAGCTCGCCCGAGGGTCTGTCCCTTCTTATGAGAAAACAGCCATTCTGAGGAATCCTGCCCATGAAAACTGCAGGAGTTACTACTTCTGTCCTTGAAGCTCCCAGCCCTCAAAATCATCAATGCAGAGTTGCCAAATTACCCACTTCTAGGAGTGAGATCTTAAGCCAGTCCTGGATTTCTGATCGTTTTCATTCTGATGCATTTTTAACATCTTTGTTAGTGATATTGTGGAAGAGCTGTTGGGTAAGGTTTGCCTCTTTGCGGATGATACTAAAATCTGCGATGGACACCCAGGAAGGTGTAGATAACATGAGGAGGGATCTAACTAAGTTTGAAGTTTAGTCTAGAATTTGACAGCTGAGATTTAATGCTAAAAAAAGCAGGATCGTGAATTTGGGCTGCAAAAATCCAAGGAGTGGTACAGTGTAGGGGGTGAAGTGCTTCTGTCCACAAAAGCAGAGCAGGACCTAGGTGTGATTGTGTCTGATGATCTTAAAGTAGCTAAACAGGTAGAAAAGGCAATGGTGAAAGCTAGAAGGATGCTTGGGTGCATACGGAGAGGAATGGCTAGCAGAAAAGAGGAGGTGATAGTGCCTCTGTATAAGTCTTTGATGTGACATCATTTGGAATCTTGTGTGCAATTCTGGAGACTGCACCTTCAAAAGGATATAAACAGGCTGGAGTCAGTACAGAGGGTGGCTACTAAAATGGTTAGTGGTCTTTGTTATAAAGCATATGAGGACTAGCTTAAGGATCTTAATATGTTTACTTTAGAGGAAAGGCGGGATAGAGGAGATATAATTGAGATGTTTAAATACCTCCATGGCATAAATGCACAGGAAGAGAGTATCTTTTGATTGAAAGCAAGCTCTGCTATGAGGGGACATAGGATGAGGGTGAAAGGGGATAGACTCAGGACCGAAATGTGGAAATATTTCTTTATGGAAAGTGGTGGATGTATGGAATAGTCTCCCAGTGGAGGTGGTAGAGGTGAGGGTTGTATCTGAATTCAAAAAAGCATGGGACAAACACAGAGGATCTCTAAAGGAAAAGAGGGGACTGTTGTAGTAGTTGATATGGAAGGACAGACTAGATAAGCCATGTGGTCCCTTTCTGCTATCATGCTTCTATAGGACCTGCAGCGCTGATTCCATTGGGTAAAATCAGGGACTACAAATACCATACTGCATTGCAATGCAAATCTAAAACCAGGCCTGGAAAAAATCTCATTCCTGGAACCGGATAACTTGGCAACTGTAAATGCCTTTTCTTCCTTCCTTGCGCACGCACAGCTCTAGTGCAGGGTTTCTTCATGCAGGTTTAACGCAGAGGTTTTGTGCAGCGATGCTGTAAGCAAATAGTATGTAAATGAACTCTGTGCAAAAAGTCTGCATTAAACTAGGACAGCAAGCCAGGCACATGCGTACAGGGATCTGCTCACAAAAAGACACTCGTGTGCATGTACTGGACTGCTATCTGTTCAGAATAATATTGCTGTTTGTGCGCCACATCGCAGTCCAGCGCAAGCGCAGAACATTGTTCCAGCACGCTTCTCCTGCCATTTTTTTTCAGCAGTCTTCAGCAAAGCTAGAAAAAGGTTGCAGGGGCTGTATGTTGAATAGGCAGGCATGCAGCAAATTCTTCTGATGGCGATTTTGAGCTAACCCTTAATGCTTTCTTAGACCTCCCGTTAAATCTCACATTAAGTTCGGTCTTCTGCGCACTTCACTGCATCTGCATGACGTAGCTCATTGCTTCATTAGCATGCATCCTCGTGGATTTAGATGCGCAGTGTACTTAGTGCTGGTATCTGCACAGTGCTTTCGATTCCTTCTTGTATTCTGCACCCACACTAGCAGAGGAGATTTTGGCATAAAATGTTTGTACATCGGCCTGTCGCTCATTTATGGTAAAGTCTCTGTTTCGCTATGTTTTCCCCGTCTCTCCCTGCTGGCTTTGTCCTTTGCCTTTCTCGTCACCCTATCACTCCTTCCAGCTCTCTTGTGCATTCTCTTATTCTTTTTCTCCCCCTCGCTTTCCTCTTAGTTTTTCTCTCTGCTTTCTTCATCTGTCTCTGTACCGTACTTCACAGAAAGGTGCCAGCCAGGCTAACTCGGAATACTGCTGAACACTGAAAGTGGTAATAAGAGGGGGAAAAGGGCAGTGGCATAATTCATTTGGTGACATGACCACCGTAGTACTAAAGTTCACTGATGGCCTCTTCTGATCAGACTGCTAATTTTGTAGCACAAATTCTTACCATACATAGCCTTTATGAACTGGAGGTTTTACAGATTTTGAAAGCCACATTTTATCTTATTTGGATTTTGTTCACCTTTTCCGTAGCTGATCAAGGCAAGTTACGTTCAGGTAAGGTAGGTATTTCCCTATCCCCAGAGAGCTTACGTCTGTATTTGAGGCAATAGAGGTTGAAGTGACTTGCCCAAGATCACCAGGAATGACACTGACTCCCCTGCTGCTCTAACCACTAGGCTACTTCTCGTCATAGAAAGTATGTGGAGTAGGAGCAGCTGGGAAAGAGCGATGCAGGTTGCAGCAATGATAATATTACTATTGGACGATCTCCATATTGCTCTGTACATGTTGGGGATTATTTTATAACCAGCTCCATGCCATCAATGCCCATATGTCAAGTATTTTAAATTTTATATGTAATATTTTATTTATATTTAGCTTATGCCTTTCTCGTAATAGTTCTAGGCAAGCTACATCCCTGTAAGGGAACTTAAATCTAAGCTTCTACCTGTGGCAATAGAGGGTTAAGTGACTTGCCCAAGTTCACAAGGACTGATGGTGGGATTGGAACCCTGGTCCTGCTGGCTCCCAGGCTACTCCTCTACTTTGTACCTTATGCATAAAGATGGGTACTTATGCGTGTGCTTTAGCTGGTTGCTATTCTCTAAGTATGCGCCAAGTCTGGCTCACAATTCTGGAATAGTTGTACATAGAATCAATATCTTTCCTGATGTTTCTCGTAGCACCCAGCTCAGGCGCAGGCTTTTCTTAGCGTTGAAGCCTCGTGTCCTGCAGTTGGGTGCTACTTTTTTCCTCCGATACCCCTGTAAATGTGTGTTAACTTTTGAAGGCTCTACTTATATTTTTACAGATGTCACTCATTTGGAGAAGTTTATTCTGGATAGGAAGGCTACAGTAGTGGAGTGTGTGGCAGAGTAGTTATGTTTTGCCTCCTAGTTTGAGGGCTGTTTAGCCTTGTTTTCCTTTTCTTTTCCTTCTCTCTCTTTTCTCTCGTTTCCAGGTTCCATGATGTGGACTTTATCAATGTTTTTTTCTTTTTTTTGATTGCTATATTATAATATTGTATTCCTATGATTGATTGTCTTGTATTTAATGGGTTGGTTGTTATACTGATTGAAAATCCAAGAAAAAAAAAAAAGAATAGTATCACTCACGTACGTTCCCTACAAATCTAGGCACACGCATTTACACCATGTCTGGAGCTGGCTTAAGTGTTTGCACTTAGATCTGGCGTGCTCATTCCCCCACCTACACCACCCCTATTTCACAAAGTAACACATGCATATATAGAAATACTACCTAGCTAAACACAAACTCTAACAATCCCTCACACACAATAACTCAAAAGAAAAAGGGAAAGGAACCATACAGTAAATTGTTGACGCCTAAAGACTCAATGAAGGGCGGAGATACGAACCCCACTACAACAGATGTCTCAGTACACCTATCACCTCTGCCTGAGAATTCTTTTGAGTAAAAGGGAGGCCTCAGTGGGTTGTAGGCTAACCAGTGGCACATTAGCTGTAAATACCTATCACAGAAAGCACAATTAACACCCATTCATATCATTACTTCCTCACTTCGATTATGCGAACATCATTCGACACGTGATCCCCAAGAGTTCCCTAAACCAGTTGCAGCTTGCAATGAATGCCGCGGCACGTGTCCTCTGCGGAGTCTCAAGGAGAGACCATATCACCCCTACATTAAAGGACCTTCACTGGCTACCAATAGAAGGCAGAATCACCTACAAGGCACTACTTATTACGTTTAAAGCCATCAATAGGATATCCCCCTCGTCCATCACGGCACTCATTACCCATACCCCCGATAATAGGTCAAGAAGGTCAATAGGCGCTAACACACTGGTAACCCCAATCGAAGTGACGAAATGCATGCAAACAACTAGAAACAGGGCATTCTCTTTCTATGCTCCAAGGTGTTGGAATAATCTCCCGTCCAACATCAGATCAATCAATGATCTCTCATAATTCAGGAAAGCCATAAAACATCACTTATTCCTTTCATACTACTCGCAATCCAACTGTTCCCCTACACCTTGCACAAACACAACCACCCAACAGCTTTAAGAATGTAAAAGCGACACTAGTAAGCTGTCATTGTTCAGATGTAAATAGTTCAATGTTATGAATCCCAGTTACTATGTCCTGTTTGATGTAAGCACAAGGCACTTCCCTGCCTTGTGTAAAATTGTTAACTGTAAACCGCACTGATGTCAAATAGCGCGGTATAGAAAAGCTCGAAATAAATAAATAAATAAAAATTAATCACCCCCCCCCTTTTTTTTAAATACAGTTAAAGAAATAGAAAAAAACTACTTAGCTGTAACTCAATGATTCACCAGGACAAAGGAACAAAAAACACTGTGTTGACAACTAGTCGACTCGAGTTTCACCAGCTTATTTGCGGAGCTGCATCAGGATATGTCAAAAACAGCAAGTGTGTGTCCCAGCCTTAAAGACTGAAAAACTAAACACTGGTGATCATTAAAAAAGGAAAGGCGGTACACGTGTAAGCAAACCAGAACCAATGGGATCACACTATTGCAAGCTCCTCCATTGCTTCATTTAATCCCATTGGCTGAATAAATAGTGTTGAGAGAGAAAATCCACTTTGTTCTAAACGGGCCAATCGTTTCTCAGGATCTCCAGCATACCTATCCTGGATACCATCAATGACTAGCCAGTGTAAATGTTCCCACTCATGTTTTGTAATCTAAACAGTGTTGCACCATTGCTGCCAAGGAAGCTTTCATTAGACATTGGATTGCAATTCTAAATAAATGTTCCACTGACTTAATACTGTTACTCATCGAGTTTTACAAACTCAATTAGAAAAATATACCACCTCAGCTGAAGCTTGCACCTATAGCCCGGAAGCACAAGATGACCCTACTAAATTAGAAGGAATATGAAGGAATGCTAGTTGCGGTTGGTTTAATCCTAGTGTAACTATTATTAGGCCTAGTTGACTGGATGTTGAGAGTGCTACAATTTTTTTGATATCATTTTGTGTTAGGGCGCGGTAAATAGGGTTGTTAGTGCTCCCAAGCATAGGCATGTCGTGAGTGTGGTCTGATTTTGTTCTATTAATGGATGAAGTTGGATTAATAGGAAGGTGCCTGCTACCACTATTGTGCTTTAGTGGAGTAAGGCTGAAACTGGTGTTGGGCCTTCTATTGCTGCTGGTAGTCAGGGCCGGCCCATCCATTGAGCAAGAATGTTTTTTGCACAGGGCCCCGCGTTTCAGGGGGCCCCGCGCAAAAAACATTCTTCATCATCCCAAGTTTAAAAAAAAAAAAAAAAACAGCTGCTTCTGCCACGGCAGCATCAAGAGTGCCGCCGCGGGGCCCCCCCTGCCCGGCAGAGCCTCCCTGCATCGTAGGCTAGCGTTGAATCCCCGAACGCGGGCTTCTTTCAGAGCCGCGAGAGTTTCCTTTCTCGCGGCTCTGTTAATCCCGCCGTGAGAAAGATGATAGGGGGGAAGATGATTTGGGATGATAGGGGGAAGGGGGTTTAGGACTGGTAATGGGCTATCGGGGGGAGGCTAAGACTGGAAGTGGGCTGATAGGGGAGGGTTAGGACTAGTAATGGGCCATGGGGGGGGGGGTGTGCTAAGACTAGAAGTGGGCTGATAGGGGGGGTTAGGACTGGTAATGGGCTATGGGGGGGCTGACTGGAAATGGGCTGATGGGGGGGTTAGGACTGGTAATTGGCTATGGGGGGGCTAAGACTGGAAGTGGTCTGATGGGGGATGTGTAGGACTAGTAATGGGCAAGTGGGGGTCAGCTAAGACTGGAAGTGTGCTGATGGGGGAGGGTTAGGACTCGTAATGGGCCATGGGGGGTGCTAAGACTGGAAGTGGGCTGCTGGGGGGTTAGGACTGGTAATGGGCTATGGGGGGCCTAAGACTGGAAATGGGCTGATGGGGGGTTAGGACTGGTAATTGGCTATGGGGGGGACTAAGACTGGAAATGGGCTGATGGGGAGGTTTAGGACTGGTAATGGGTTATGGGGGGGCTAAGACTGGAAGTGGGCTGATGGGGGAGCGTTAGGACTAGTAATGGGCCATGGGGGGTGCTAAGACTGGAAGTGGGCTGATGGGGAGGTTAGGACTGTAATGGGTTATGGGGGGGCTAAGACTGGAAGTGGGCTGATGGGGGAGGGTTAGGATTAGTAATGGGCCAGGGGAGGATGCTAAGACTGGAAGTGGGCTGATGGGGAGGTTTAGGACTGGTAATGGGTTATGGGGGGAGCTAAGACTGGAAATGGGCTGATGGGGGTTAGGACGTAATGGGCTATGGGAGGGGTTAGGACTGGTAATGGGCTGATGGGGGATTAGGACTGGTAATGGGCTATGGGGGGCTAAGACTGGAAATAGGCTGATGGGGGGGCTAGGCCTGGAAATAGGGTGATGGGGGGGTTAGGACGTAATGGGCTGATGGGGGGGTTAGGACTAGTAATGGGCTATGGGGGGCTAGGACTGGAAATGGGCTGGGGGGGTTGCTAGGACTTGAAATGGGCTGAGTGGAAGGAGGGCTTGAACTGCAAATAGCTGATGGGGACGGGGGCTTGGAATGGAAATGGGTTGTGAGGGGGAGGGAGCTAGGACTGGAAATGGGTGAGTGGGGGGGCTAGGACAGGAAATGGGCTGATGGAGGGGCTAGAATAGGACTGGAAATTGGCTGTTGGGGGGTGCTAAGATTGGAAATGGGCTGTGGTGGGGGTTTGGATTGAAATGGACTCATGAAGGGGCTAGAACTGGAAGTAGGCTCATGGGGGGCTTGGATTGGAAATGGGCTGAGTTGAGGGGAGCTAGGATTTGACATGGGCTGATGGGCTCATGGGGGGCTGGGATTGGAAATGAGCTGATGGAGGGACTCGGATGGGACTGGAAATAGATGGGGGAGCTAGGACTGGAAATAGGCTGATGGTGGGTCTAGGATAGGACTGGAAATGGGCTTATGGGGGGCTAGGACTGGAAATGGGCTGATGTGGGGACTAGAAGGGAGCGGATGCTGGGTGGGACTGGAACTAGAATGGAGCTGATGTTGGGGGAGGATTAGAATGGGATGGAGCTGGGAGAGGGAAATGGAGAGGGAAAAAATATTTTGTGTGGGAGGGAAGACAAATCTACAATTGGCCGGATATTGGGAGAGTAAGTGGGGATTGAGAATGGAGGGGTAAAATTTGAGTAAATGAAATAGGAATGAGGAAAGAGCAAAAGGAGAAAGATTAGTATGTTAAAGCAGATGTAGAGAGAGAATGGAAAAAAACTAGAAGAGAGAAGAAAAGACAAATGGACAGCAGACGATGGAGAGTTAGCGGAAGACACAAAGAAACCAGAAAAAAGTGACTGGAGCAATTGCAGCTGAAAAAAAATGCACAAAAGGTAGGAAAATATCTCTTTATTTTGAATTTATTAATTGGAATATGTCAGCTCTGGGAAATGTGCATCATTAACGTCTGCGCTTTGTTTAGTACAAGAGCAAATTAATGTATAGTTTTATTTCTACAGTGTTGTACATTCCAAGTTTGGCTTTTGGGATTCCCAGTTTAATTATTGTCTTCCTGTTTCTAAATTGTGATTCCTTGTTTGGTGATGGTCTATGTTCTGCATGTGTAACTGAGCTGAGGTATTCTGTTTATGTAATTCCTATTTGACATTGCCACTTGTTCTCTTTCCCCAGTAGGTCATGTATTGTTGTTCTCTGAAATGTATTGGTTTAATATTTGCAGTGTTTCCTTTTGATAGGTAGAGTATGGTGCTTTGTGAGTCCTGGTAGTGCTGTTAGGATACGGCGGGTTTGCTATGGGTTCTAAATGGGCAGTGTTTGTAGTAGTTCCTAATGTGTCTGGCGGTTGGCACTGGATTATAGTAATGTAGAAGTCTTTTAGTCTTTCTTTATTCATACACTCATTAAGAGGCATGTTTACTAAAAGTTAGTGTATGGTAACATTATGCAAATATTTATGCAAATGAGGCCCCTTATGCAAATGAGGCCCCGCACCGAGTCTCCGCACATGGCCCCGCACCCCCCTTGGGCTGCCCCTGCTGGTAGTCATGGGTGTAGTCCAAATTGAGCAGACTTTCCTGTTGCGGCAAGGATTAGGCCTGTTAATGGGAGTGTTGCATTTGTGTTAGTTAAAAATATTTGTTGGAATTCTCATGAATTTGAGTTTATTGCAAATCATGCTATTGCTATGATTAGTCCGATGTCTCCGATTTGGTTATATGTGATAGCTTGTATAGCTGATGAGTTTGAATCTATTCGGGCGTGTCATCAACCGATTAGTATGAAGGATATGATTCCAACTCCCTCCCAACCGATGAATAGTTGTAATATGTTGTTAGCTGTAACTAGTGTCATTATTGCAATCAAGAAAGTAAGCAAGTACTTTAAGAATTTTTTTAAAAATGGGTCTTTTTCTATATATGAGATAGCGAATTCTAGGATTGATCATGTTACAAATAGTGCAATGGGGGTGAAGATTGTTGAGTATTGGTCAAATTTGAAGCTGATGTTGATGTCAAAGGTGTTGATGCTGATAAGGTTTCAGCTAAAAATGATTGTTTCTGTTCCTAGATTTAGGAAGATAGATATTGGAATGATATTAATGAAGAATGCTAGTTTTACACATTTTGTTGTAAGAGTGGAGTGCGTGCTTGTTTGTTTTATTATGGGTATTGACAGGGTGATTAGTGTGAGGATTGTTATAGAGCTAAACGTTGTTAATAAGTTCATAACTTTTACATGGATTTGCACCAAGAATGATGGCTCCTAAGACCAATGGATGACTACTGTCCTTTAAAAGCTAAGAGAGCTGGGGAATTAAACCTCAAATATAAGTAATTAGCAGTTCTTATTAAGTCTTTTTCTCTTGGTAAATAAGAAGTTGTTAGCTTCTGTTTTTAGAATCACAATCTAATGGTTTTTTAAACTATATTTACATGAGTATCAGCCTCAGATTAGAGCCGGGTTTAATATTAGTAAGAATAATGGGGTAATTTGGAGTGTTATTAAGAGGTGTTCACGGGTGTGTGTAGGCTCTGTTTGGTTGAGGTGGTTTTGGGCTGGTCCATGTTGGGTAATTAAAAATATGTTTAGTGTGTACAATGCTGTGATGAGTATGCCTATCCCTGTAATAATGATAGTTCAGCTTGATCAGTTAAATAAGGCAGAGATGATTGTTAGTTCCCCTAGCAAATTGGTTGATGGTGGGATAGCCATGTTGCTAAGGTTTGCTAGTAGTAGTCATCATGTTGTTATGAGTGGTAAAATTAGTTGTATACCTCGGGCTAGGAGTAGTGTTCGGCTGTGTGTCCGTTCATAATTTGTGTTTGCTAGACAGAATAGTATGGACGAAGTTAGTCCATGTGCAATTATAAGTGTGATAGCGCCTGAAAACCTTCATGTTGTTTGGATCAGTCCGGCAGAAATAACAAGGCCCATATGACTGACTGATGAGTATGCGACTAGAGATTTTAGATCCGTTTGTCGTAGGCAGATAGAGCTGGTTATGGTTACCCACCACAGGCTTAAGATAATGAATGGGTAAATTGATTCTTTAGTAAATGGGGTTAGGACAGAGGAGATTCGTATGATTCCGTAGCCGCCTAGTTTTAATAAGACTGCAGCTAGGATTATAGATCCAGCAATTGGAGCTTCGACGTGGGCCTTTGGAAGTCAAAGGTGGAAGCCGTGTAGAGGTATTTTTAGTATGATTGCGAGTAGACAGGCAAGCCATCAGATTTGATTTGTGGCCATATTTGGGTTGATTTGTGGAATAAATCAAGTATTTGTTATTGACAGTGTAGCTATTTCATTTTGTAGTGAAAGGATGGCAATTAATAGTGGTAGTGACCTGATTAAGGTGTAGAAAAGAAAGTAGGTGCCTGCGTTTAACCGTTCTGTCTGGTTACCTCAGCGCGTGATAATAATTAGGGTTGGGATGAGTGTTTCTTCGAATGTAATGTAAAATAATATTAACTCTGTTGCAGAGAATGCAAGGATTAGTGCGATCTGTAGGCAGATAAATATTACTATATGGCCCATGAAGAAGCATAACTGTAATCTCGCACCTTCATAATTTTTTTTATTTTCACCTTTCAGCCAACATCTCAGAGTGCTTAACAGCATTTTAGTCTAAAACGTGAACATGTATTGCATAATTATTGATCCGCTGAAACAATTATAAAAGTTGATAATAAATGAATGATTTATGGACATAAATTGATATTTAATGCTGCTTTATCACACATTCTACCTATATTATTCCCCCCGAACAAAAACAATTTTTGTCAAGCTTAACTCTCTTACCCCCCATAACATGCTATCTACCTCTCGCCACCCCCTAAATCCGAGTCTCAACTAACATGCCTTACCTGAAGAGCAATCCTACTGTCGGGCCACCAATCCCACCCAAACAATATATATATTATGTAAGTTGTCCACGTAGCTAAACTTATAGTGCAACACTGAAGATGCTGAGATGAAACATTAAAAATTTCTGTTGACATTAAAAGTTTTGTCCCAGCTTTATAATCAACTACAACCTGTATTACACATGCAAGCATCCGCAAGCCAGTGAGAAAGCCAATATAATTTGGAGCTGATAAAAGGCACAACAAAATTTAGCCAATAACATCTAACTCAGCCACACCCCCAAGGGTAAACAGCAGTGATAAACATATTAGTAAATGAGCACACAAGCTCGAACTAGACATGGCCAAAAGGGTTGGCCAATCTCGTGCCAGCCGCCGCGGTTATACGAGGAACCCGAGTTGACAGCCTACAGCGTAAAGTGTGATAAAGAATAAGTCTGCAACATAAGACTGAAGCCCAACTAAACTGTCATACGTATTAGTAGATGATAAATCCAATTATACAAAAGTAGTCTTAACTAAAAGACCTTTCATCATCACGACCGCTAAGACACAAACTGGGATTAGATACCCCACTATGCCTAGCTACAAACTGAAAACTTACAACTCTTTTCCACCAGAACACTACGAGTAAACACTTAAAAATCAAAGGACTTGGCAGTGCCCAAAATCCACCCAGAGGAGCCTGTTCTATAATCGATAATCCACGCTAAACCACACCACTCTTTGCCAAAACAGCCTATATACCACCGTCTACAGCTCACCCTACTGAAGGGAAATAAGTGAGCCAAATGAATCTACTAAAAATGTCAGGTCAAGGTGTAGCACATAGAGCGGAAATAAATGGGCTACATTTTCTTACTAAGAACAAACGAAAAAGCAAATGAAAAATTCTTAGAAGGCGGATTTGGCAGTAAAAAGAAACAATCAAATTCATTTTTAACACAGCCCTTGGGCGTGCACACATTGCCCGTCACCCTCATCAACTTAATTATACTAACTTAATAAACATACAAAAACATAAAGAAGAGGAAAGTCGTAACATGGTAAGCGTACTGGAAAGTGCTCTTGGAATCAAAATGTAGTTTAAAAAAAACATTCCGCTTCCACCGGAAAAAATCTGACAAACCAGTACATTTTGAACTACACAGCTAACTCAAACACTAAACTTCCACACAAAAAGATCTAAAACCTTTACCAAAATAGTATAGGCAATAGAAATAAACACAGCAATAGAGAAAGTACCGCAAGGGAAAGCTGAAAAAGAAATTAAATAAACCATAAAAGTATAAAAAAGCAAGGATCAGCCCCTGTACCTTTTGCATCATGGTCTAGTAAGTAAACTAGAGGCAAAAAGACCTTTAGTCTCTCTCCCCGAAACTAAATGAACTATTTAAGAGCAGCTAGTATGAGCGAACCCGTCTATGTGGCAAAATAGTGGGAAGACTCTTAAACAGAGGTGACAAGCCAAACGAATTTAGTGATAGCTGGTTACTCAATAAACAAGTTTTAGCTTGACCTTAAACCTTATCAAAATAATAAAAAAATAGAGATTAAAGTTCAAGAGTTATTCATAAGAGGTACAGCTCTCATGAAAAAGGAAACAACCTACAAGACTGGGTAATGATTATAATGTACCCCGTACACCTAGTAGGCTTAAAAGCAGCCATCTACAAGAAAGCGTCATAGCTCACACTGTATTCAAAATTCTAATAAAAACATCAAAACCCATAACAAATAATTGAGTTAAACCATACAAATGGATAAATTAATACTAGAATTAGTAATAAGAAAACATGATTTTCTCTATGCGAACCCGTAAATCAAATCGAACTAGTCCCTGATAATAACCGACCCTATCAATGGAAATAAATACTAACAATAAACAAGAAAAACATTAAACATGAACTCATTAACCCCACACAGGCTCGCAATAAGAAAGACAAAAAGACAAAGAAGGAACTCAGCAAGCAAAACCTCGCCTGTTTACCAAAAACATTGCCTCTAGCAAAACTAATAGTAGAGGTACTGCCTGCCCAGTGATAACATTCAACGGCTGCGGTATTTTGACCGTGCAAAGGTAGCATAATCACTTGTCTTCTAAATAAAGACTAGTATGAACAGCAAAACGAAGGGCTAACTGTCTCCTTTGTCTACTCAATGAAATTAATTTTCCAGTACAAAAGCTGTGATTAAACAACAAGATGAGAAGACCCTATGGAGCTTAAAACACACTTGAAAGTGCAACAATATTTATCAATCTCCTACACTAATTCCACGCTGTTTTTGGTTGGGGCGACCACGGAGAATATTTATCCTCCGAGATGACATGCCAGGAAAACAATCCAAAACCTCAGAAAACTGACATAATTGACCCAATTAACTCTGACCAATGAACCAAGTTACCCTAGGGATAACAGCACAATCCTCTTCAAGAGCCCATATCGACAAGAGGGTTTACGACCTCGATGTTGGATCAGGATAACCTGACAGTGTAACCGCCGTCAAAGGTTGGTTTGTTCAACAATTAAAATCCTACGTGATCTGAGTTCAGACCGGAGCAATCCAGGTCAGTTTCTATCTGTTATGTAATTTTTTCTAGTACGAAAGGACCGGAAAAACATGGCCAATGCAACATGCATGCCATCAAAAAACTAATGAAATCAACTAAATAAAACAGAAAACACACCTCAAAATAAGAGGCTGCTTGAGTGGCAGATCCTGGTAATTGCAAAACACCTAAGACCTTTAGACCAGAGGTTCAAATCCTCTCTCTAGTAATGTTACCCATAATTATCAATCCATTAACACTCATCATTCCTATCTTACTATCCGTAGCCTTTCTTACACTCGTCGAACGAAAAATCCTAGGTTATATACAATTACGAAAAGGCCCAAACATTGTAGGACCTACAGGCCTTCTCCAACCAATTGCAGATGGATTAAAACTATTTATTAAAGAACCCGTACGCCCATCAACATCATCACAAACAATATTTATTATAACACCAATACTAGCCCTAACACTAGCTATAATATTATGATCCCCTATACCAATACCCTCGTCAATCCTAGACATAAACTTAGGACTATTATTTATCCTATCTCTATCAAGCCTGGCAGTATATTCTATTTTAGGCTCAGGATGAGCCTCAAACTCAAAATATGCCCTAATCGCCGCGCTACGCACCGTAGCACAAACAATTTCTTATGAAGTTACTCTCGGACTAATTTTACTTTCTACAATCCTACTTTCAGGCAGCTTTACCCTATACAACTATATGTACGCCCAAGAAGCAATTTGACTTCTACTACCAACCTGACCAATAGCTGCAATATGATTCATCTCAACACTAGCAGAAACAAACCGAGCCCCATTTGACCTAACAGAGGGAGAATCAGAACTTGTATCCGGCTTTAACGTAGAATATGCAGGCGGCCCATTTGCACTATTTTTTTAGCTGAGTACTCAAATATCCTAATAATAAACACCCTATCAACAATCATGTTTTTTTCCCCCACTCAAAACTTTATTAACCCAGAAACAACCACAATCAACCTAATAATAAAAGCAACATTATTATCAATAATATTCTTATGGGTCCGCACATCATACCCACGATTTCGATACGACCAACTAATGCACCTAGTATGAAAAAACTTCCTACCCCTAGTACTCTCCACCACACTACTATACATCTCCATACCAATTTCTCTCTCAGGAGTCCCCCCACAATTGTAGGCTATGTGCACGAGGGTAACTTTGATAGAGTGAACAACAGGGGTTTAAACCTCCTCATATCCTTAGAAAAATAGGACTCGAACCTATACATAAGAGATCAAAACTCCTCGTGCTCCCGATACACCACTTCTAGTAAGGTCAGCTAAAAAAGCTTTCGGGCCCATACCCCGAAAATGATAGTTAAAACCCATCCCTTACTAATGAACCCATATGCCCTATCAATTATACTATCTAGCCTTGCCACAGGAACAATTATTGTCCTATCAAGCTCCCACTGACTATTGGTGTGAATCGGATTAGAAATCAACACCCTAGCAATTATCCCCCTTATAAACCAACAACTCCACCCACGATCAACAGAAGCTACAATAAAATACTTTCTCACCCAAGCAGTCGCCTCAGCACTTATTCTATTTTCAACAACAACAAATGCATGACTAACAGGTCAATGAGAAATAAAAGAACTATTACCCATACAAGCAAATATAATCACCATCGCCTTAGCAATAAAACTCGGATTAGCCCCAATACACTTCTGATTACCAGAAGTCCTACAAGGAATTAACCTAACCACAGGACTTATTTTTTATCAACATGACAAAAAATCGCCCTAATAACAATAATTTACATAACCTGCAATACACTAAACTCATCTCTATTAACATCAATGGCAATCATGTCCACAATTATCGGCAGATGAGGTGGCCTAAACCAAACGCAACTTCGAAAAATTATAGCTTACTCATCAATCACCCACCTTGGATGAATAATGGCCATAGTAACCATATGCCCAAACCTAATATTATTAAATTTCATAATCTATCTAGTCATAACATCATCAATATTCTTAACAATAAAATATTTAAAAACAACATCAATCAGCCTACTATCTCTATCGTGATCTAATGCACCAAAAATAGCAGCCATTTCATCACTAACACTACTATCCTTAGGTGGATTACTGCCAACCTCAGGATTCATACCAAAATGATTAATTCTACAAGAACTGACCAAACATACCATAATCACAGCAACAATCTTGGCCAAATCATCACTACTCAGCCTATTTTTTTTATTTACGACTAACCTATACAATAACCCTAACAAACTCCCCAAATACATCAAATGCTACAATTACCTGATGACATATATCAAACCAAATATCAATGCTCTACTCACTCATAACCATTATAACAATCTTACTTCTACCAGTTACACCAAACCTACTCCCACTGTAGAAACTTAGGATACACAGACCAAGGACCTTCAAAGCCCAAAGTAGGAGTTTAACCCTCCTAGTTTCTGATTAAGACCTGCAGGACTTTATCCAACATTGTATAGACTATTGTATATAGTTATATAGTGTACATAGTTTCCCTTTATTACCAAGTTCAAATTCCTGTTACTTGTAAAATGCACTACAGTTTTCTGTATGTATATGTTTGTTCCATGTAAACCGCGCTGATGATAATAGTGCGGTATATAAGCGATGTTAAATAAAATAAAAAAAATAAATAAAATAAATAACATCTTCTGAATGCAACCGAGACACGTTATTTAAGCTAAAACCTTTTCGATTGATGGGCTTTTATCCCATGACCTTTTAATTAACAGCTAAACGCTCAACCCAGAGAGCTTCAATCTATTTTCTTCCGCCACCTGGGGAAAGGCAGGAGAAAGCCCAGACAGGATTTATTCTGTTTTTTAAGATTTGCAATCTTATGTGAAATTCACCACAAGGCTGGTAAAAAGAGGGCTCTATCCTCTGTCGTCGGGACTACAAACCGCCGCTTACTCAGCCATTCTACCTGTGACAATAACTCGCTGATTATTTTCAACAAACTATAAAGATATCGGCACTCTCTATTTAATCTTCGGTGCCTGAGCAGGAATAGTAGGAACTGCCCTTAGCCTGCTTATCCGCGCAGAATTGAGCCAACCTGGGCCTCTCCTAGGAAACGATCAAATCTACAATGTTATTGTAACTGCCCATGCATTCATTATAATTTTCTTTATAGTCACACCGATTATGATCGGTGGCTTTGGAAATTGATTAGTACCTCTAATAATCGGCGCCCCAGACATAGCATTTCCTCGAATAAACAACATGAGTTTCTGATTATTACCCCCATCATTTCTCCTTTTACTAGCCTCATCTGGCGTAGAAGCAGGAGCTGGCACAGGGTGAACAGTGTATCCTCCACTAGCTGGCAACTTAGCCCATGTGGGCGCATCAGTTGACCTTACTATCTTCTCACTCCACTTAACAGGGGTATCATCAATTCTCGGGGCAATTAATTTTATTACCTCTATCATCAACATAAAACCACCTGCTGTATCACAATATCAAACTCCACTATTTGTTTGATCGGTTTTAGTAACAGCAGTATTACTATTATTATCTCTACCAGTACTAGTAGCTGGCATCACAATACTCCTCATAGATCGTAACTTAAATACTACCTTCTTCGATCCGGCTGGTGGCGGGGACCCAGTCCTTTACCAACACCTATTTTGATTCTTTGGTCACCCTGAAGTATATATTTTAATTCTTCCCAGGTTTGGTATGATTTCACACATTGTAACATACTACTCTGGTAAAAAAGAACCATTTGGTTACATGGGTATAGTCTGAGCTATAATATCCATCGGACTTCTTGGATTTATCGTATGGGCTCGCCATATATTTACAGTTGGCAGAAATGTTGATACTCGAGCATATTTCACATCAGCAACAATAATTATTGCTATCCCTACTGGAGTAAAAGTATTTAGCTGATTAGCAACCCTACACGGAGGGGCAACCAAATGAGACGCAGCTATGCTTTGATCATTAGGTTTTATCTTTCTATTCACTGTTGGTGGATTAACTGGCATCATTCTAGCCAACTCATCTCTAGACATTGTACTCCACGACACATACTACGTAGTAGCCCACTTCCACTATGTCTTATCTATAGGTGCAGTATTTGCAATTATAGGGGGGTTTATCCATTGGTTCTCACTATTCTCTGGTTACACCCTACACAACACATGAACAAAAATCCATTTTGGAGTTATGTTTGCTGGAGTAAACATAACCTTCTTCCCACAACATTTTTTAGGCCTTGCAGGAATACCGCAACGATACTCAGATTACCCTGATGCATATACACTATGAAATTCTGTCTCATCAGTTGGATCATTAATTTCACTAGTCGCTGTCATTATAATAATATTTATTATCTGAGAAGCATTCTCAGCTAAACAAGAAGTTTCTAGCTACAGGACTAACAATAACAAATGTAGAGTGACTACTGCCGTGAAGCGCAAGGTTCAGAACAGATGGAGACAGAGGATTCACTACAAAGTGAAACCAGAACTGTCAGTGCTGAAACAAGCATGGAGGGTTGGCATGGAAACCCTAAACAAAGAACGTCACAGAGTGTTAGGGAACGCCCATCCCCTGAGCTAGCTCCTGCCTCATCAGGGAAGTGGGAACACCTGGTGGGAGGTGTGGCTCAGCACAACGGAGAAAGAAACTTAGATAAAAAGCCTTTAGTTAAATATAGGACGGAGAAAGAGAAGGGGAAGGAGAAAGAGACGGACATAGTCTCAGACACGGAGACAGAAGGAAAAGGTAGCACAGCAAGCGTGGAGAAAGCTGAAAGAAGGAGAAAACCAGAGAAAGATAGATACTCCGAGGGCAGCCAAGGTCTGTGGCTGAGAGAAGGGAAAAGGGAAAGAAATCCCAATTCCACTCGGAGGAACTTCTCAGAGGAAGAGAGCTGGGGAAGATATTCAAGTCCAGTTCCCAGGGAGCAGTGCTCAACTACAAAAAGCACTGGGGATTTTTACTATCCAAAAAGCAGAGACGTTTATTCTGGGAACCAGAAAAGACAACCACGCTGTGCTCACAACAGACAGCCTGCAGGTAAAGCTTATTTCCCTGATACCAAGCTTTTATCAAAGGGGAGAGAAAAGTTTTACCAACCTTTTTGTAGCCAAGGGAGATTCCTGGGAGAAGGCAATTTTAAAGGCAGACACAGAATTCCCTGTAGCCAAACAGAAGAGGGAAACGTGTATCCTTTTAATTACAGAGGGCTGTGTGCACAGGAAGCCAAACACCCAGACTCACAGAGCAGGTTGGGGGAAGGGAACCCTGTAATTGGAATGGAGAGGTTTGCATGGCAGGCAGAAGAACCCTCTCTAAGAGACCTTAAGGAAGAAGGTGATCTTATGCAGTGGGACCCTTATCAACCCCCTGAGTCCGAAGTGTTTATGGACTGCTCTTATATGGTGGCAGACAATGTGCAGTCCCTTTGTTAATAATACTGGATTTTGCTGAAGGAAGAAAAACAGCCAAAAGAAGTATTTTGGAGGGAAACTGTTTTATTCCTTTTGATTCCGTAACAGCTGAAGATAAGCATTATTTAAGTTGCCTATTTTTGTTCACATCAGGAGTATGGTTTCTTTGTAAATATATTCTTTGTTCATGGTCATCAACATCCAACCCCGGGAGGGGCAATAAATCCTAATTTAACCTGAACCACTCGTGCACAACTTGGACTCATTCTTACTACTGTAGGACTACATTACCCAGGAGGCCTTTCCAAACCTCCATTTAAAGTTCACAGTCTAAGAAACACAACTACCCACTTGCCTTGCCCATGCTAAATGCCTCTGGGAGGGTGAGTGGTGACATATCTGGCGTAGTTTTTCGGATGCTTGACCTTGAATGAAGGACACCAGAGGAAACTACGGCACCAGGACTTCTGCACAAGCAAGTGGGCTACCAGAAGGCTGCAAGAGAGATAAAGACAAGACACAGCTTCTTTTCCTGAAATGCAGACCTCTACACGAAGCCTCAGGTAATAGCACCTGGGCATAAGTGAGGGAGGATATCAGGAAAAGGGGGCGCTGTGGGGTTGGAAAAAAAAAAAAAAAAAAAAAACCTGAAAAGGGAGCCGCACTTGGGGTTTTTTTTCTGCCTCTTTCATTGCAGGTGCTGACACGAGATGGAGGCCCAGGACGTGATAGCGTGGATGCGAAAGCAATGGGACCTACAGATGGAACTTGCCAAGCACATCCAGGAGGAAAACGCTACACTCATGAGAGAGCAGCAGAAGCCGCTGCTGGACGCTGTGACAGCACTTCTAAGAGAACGCCGAGAACCACGGATGGAGAATCCTATGGTTATGCCAGGACCCCCAATGAACGCAAGTCATGCATTCTCTTTAGGACAATTGAGTCCAACTGATAACATTGACGATTTTATAGATGCGTTTGAGCGTATTGGGCAGGCGTTAAAATGGCCTGATAGTCAGTGGGCTACACGCTTTGCAGTTTCGCTGACAGGCGAAGCCCTGTCAGCCTACAAAGCCATGCCAGCCGCTCTTGCAGGCGACTATATGGAAATAAAAAGAGCGGTAAAAGACAGGTTAGGGCTGACAACCTCACATTATAGGAGGCTATTCAGGGAAGCCCGCCTGAGGCCTCAAGAAACTCCAAAGGCGTTACAACAACGTCTGAAAAATCTGGCTTGGAAATGGCTAAGTCCAGAAACTAAGACGATGGAAAATGTATTAGATACAGTTATTTTAGAACAATTTGTACAGGCTGTACCTAGAGAAATGAGGATGTACCTCACCTTGCAGGATTGCAAGACTACCGAGGAAGCAGCTAATTTGGCGGACCGGTTTCTGGAGGCCCAAATAGCTGACCCCTCGGAATGCAGCATACTGCAAGCTGCAGGTTTGTGCAATGTTAAAAAGGGAAAGGTTCCCTATAGTGGAAAATATGCAATGACTACTGTGAATGTTAGAAATAGGAATGATGAGAGTGTTTTTGTGCCCAGAGCGAATGTGTCTACACCCAAGGGTAAATGTTATCTGTGTGGGAAAGTGGGGCATTTTAAAAGGGAATGCACCAAAAGAACTGTCCTGATGTCTGGGGTGGATAAACCAGTCCAGGAGGGGTTTCTGCTACCCGTTCAAGTAGAAGGCATCGACACGCTGGCACTGCTTGACTCGGGGGCAGACCAGAGTATGATTTCTCGCACACTCTGGGAGGCCATCGTGAGGCGCTGTTCGTCGCCCCCGAGCCAAGCAGAAGGCCAAGTACGCGTGAGATGTGTACACGGCGCTTCATCGCCTTATCCCTTACACAAAATAACCGTGAAGGGGTTAGGAACCACATACACTCTATTGTTCGCGGTAGTTCCCAAACTACCCCATGAGATGGTCCTAGGGCGCGATTGGCCACCTTTTTATAAAGAGATAGGTGAAGGCCTTAGCCGGTTAGGCTATAAGGGTACATTACCCCCAACAGAGATGACAGGAACTGGTCCAGAGGCTTTAACAGCCAAAATTCCTGCGCCTCTGTTCGGGAATCCAAAAAAGGCTCCTAGTCCAACCCAGACCCGAGTCAAAAGGGTACCCCCGGGGAAGGCAAAATTCGTGCTGCAGTTTTGCCGAATGACACCAAAGGCCAAAGGCCCCCAAAGAGCTTCTAGCGGGTCCGCTGGGTATGATCTTTTCAGTTCTGAAAACACGGTGGTGGAAAAGGGAGGAAAAACCCTAGTGAATACTGGGATCCAAATTAAGCTGCCCGAAGGATGTTATGGGAGAATAGCTCCTAGGTCGGGCCTTGCCGTTAAAAATTCCATAGATATTGGAGCGGGAGTAATAGACCCCGATTATCGAGGCCCTGTAAAAATTCTCATTTTTAACTTCGGGGCGGAGGATTTTAAAATTCGGGAGGGAGACCGAATTGCGCAATTAGTGTGCGAACGGGTAGGATTCCCGGTAGTGGAAGAGGTCCCAGCACTAACACCCACAGACAGGGGGGAGGGTGGTTTTGGTTCTACGGGTCAGAGGGAAATAAAAGGGATGACAGCCCTAGCTGAGGAAAAGCGAGAGGAGGACCTTGGGCCACAAACCTCGGATTGGAGGGAGCGGCCAGAGCCAAGGTTAGGTGAAACTTTATCCCAGTTTCAGCGGCAGGAGCTGACCCAACTATTGGGGAACTTTAAAGATGTCCTCACAACCAAGCCAGGCGAAACTCACCTAGTCGCCCATGAGGTGATCACAACACCAGGGCACACTATCAGACAGCGGCCCTACCGTATGCCTGAGGCCAAGAAGGCCGAAGTGATCAGGCAGGTTAAAGAAATGATAGCAATGGGGATAATTGAGGAGTCATACAGCCCATGGTCCAGCCCCATAGTTTTAGTCCCGAAGCCCGATGGCACGCTCAGGTTCTGTATCGATTTCAGACAAGTCAACGATATTTCACAATTCGATGCGTACCCGATGCCACGCATCGACGACTTGCTGGATCGATTGGGCCAAGCCAGATACCTGACCACTTTAGATTTAACAAAAGGGTACTGGCAAATTCCCCTCACACGTGACTCAAAACCGAAAACAGCATTCAGTACACCAATTGGCTTATATCACTTTCGACGAATGCCATTTGGATTACATGGTGCGGCAGCCACGTGCCAGCGGTTAGTTGACCAGGTGTTGAGGCCCCACCATGATTACGCCTTAGCGTATATGGATGACATAGTCATTTATAGTACTACGTGGGCCCAACACCTGGCGAGGGTAGAGGCAGTACTACGGGCATTGCGGAAAGCAGGCTTAACCCTGAACCCCGCAAAGTGTAGGTTTGCCACGGAGGAGGCGAAATACTTAGGTCACCTAGTGGGGAGAGGGACAGTGAAGCCATTAGCCAATAAGGTCCAGAGCGTCCGGGATTTCCCCCGTCCCGTCACCAAGAAACAGGTGCGCAGCTTTTTAGGGCTCATCGGTTACTATAGAAGGTTTATACCTCGGTTTGCAGATGAGAGCCTTCTATTCACCGAGATGCTAAAAAAGAACGCCCCTAATAGAGTTCGATGGACCCCAGAGGCTGAAACAGCTTTTTCCACCCTCAAGGGGAAGCTCTGCACAGCCCCAATTTTGAGAGGGATAGACTTCAGTCTACCATTTGTGGTGCAGACTGATGCATCAGAGAGTGGGTTAGGCGCAGTACTTTCCCAGGAATTTGAGGGGGTAGAACACCCCGGTCACCTACATCAGTCGAAAGCTCTCCAAGGCCGAGAAAAACTATTCGACTGTCGAAAAAGAATGCCTGGCCATTAAATGGGCAGTCGAGGCATTCCGTTTTTATTTAACGGGCAGGAAGTTCCTCCTTATAACGGACCATGCTCCGTTGAAATGGCTACATCAAATGCGGAATTCCAACGCCCGGCTCACAAGATGGCATTTAGCCCTACAGGCTTTCAATTTTGTAGTCCAACATAGGGCGGGTAAGCTACACGGCAATGCGGACGCACTCTCGCGTATTACGTACTGTCCGGGAGATACGGCAGTACGTAATATTTTAAGGCGGGGGATATGTCGTGAAGCGCAAGGTTCAGAACCGATGGAGACAGAGGATTCACTACAAAGTGAAACCAGAACTGTCAGTGCTGAAACAAGCATGGAGGGTTGGCATGGAAACCCTAAACAAAGAACGTCACAGAGTGTTAGGGAACGCCCATCCCCTGAGCTAGCTCCTGCCTCATCAGGGAAGTGGGAACACCTGGTGGGAGGTGTGGCTCAGCACAACGGAGAAAGAAACTTAGATAAAAAGCCTTTAGTTAAATATAGGACGGAGAAAGAGAAGGGGAAGGAGAAAGAGACGGACATAGTCTCAGACACGGAGACAGAAGGAAAAGGTAGCACAGCAAGCGTGGAGAAAGCTGAAAGAAGGAGAAAACCAGAGAAAGATAGATACTCCGAGGGCAGCCAAGGTCTGTGGCTGAGAGAAGGGAAAAGGGAAAGAAATCCCAATTCCACTCGGAGGAACTTCTCAGAGGAAGAGAGCTGGGGAAGATATTCAAGTCCAGTTCCCAGGGAGCAGTGCTCAACTACAAAAAGCACTGGGGATTTTTACTATCCAAAAAGCAGAGACGTTTATTCTGGGAACCAGAAAAGACAACCACGCTGTGCTCACAACAGACAGCCTGCAGGTAAAGCTTATTTCCCTGATACCAAGCTTTTATCAAAGGGGAGAGAAAAGTTTTACCAACCTTTTTGTAGCCAAGGGAGATTCCTGGGAGAAGGCAATTTTAAAGGCAGACACAGAATTCCCTGTAGCCAAACAGAAGAGGGAAACGTGTATCCTTTTAATTACAGAGGGCTGTGTGCACAGGAAGCCAAACACCCAGACTCACAGAGCAGGTTGGGGGAAGGGAACCCTGTAATTGGAACGGAGAGGTTTGCATGGCAGGCAGAAGAACCCTCTCTAAGAGACCTTAAGGAAGAAGGTGATCTTATGCAGTGGGACCCTTATCAACCCCCTGAGTCCGAAGTGTTTATGGACTGCTCTTATATGGTGGCAGACAATGTGCAGTCCCTTTGTTAATAATACTGGATTTTGCTGAAGGAAGAAAAACAGCCAAAAGAAGTATTTTGGAGGGAAACTGTTTTATTCTTTTTGATTCCGTAACAGCTGAAGATAAGCATTATTTAAGTTGCCTATTTTTGTTTACATCAGGAGTATGGTTTCTTTGTAAATATATTCTTTGTTCATGGTCATCAACATCCAACCCCGGGAGGGGCAATAAATCCTAATTTAACCTGAACCACTCGTGCACAACTTGGACTCATTCTTACTACTGTAGGACTACATTACCCAGGAGGCCTTTCCAAACCTCCATTTAAAGTTCACAGTCTAAGAAACACAACTACCCACTTGCCTTGCCCATGCTAAATGCCTCTGGGAGGGTGAGTGGTGACACTACATGGCTGCCCTCCACCTTATCACACATATAAAGAACCAGCATTTGTACAAGTACAAAAAGGGTAGGAATCAAACCCACATTTAATTAGTTTCAAGCCAATTACTCAACCACTATGCCTCCTTTTTCATAAGATGTTAGTAAAGCATTTACATTATTTTGTCAAGATAAAATCACGAGTTAGACCCACGTACATCTTCATGGCACAACTGTCACAACTAGGATTCCAAGATGCAGCATCACCAGTTATAGAAGAACTACTTAATTTTCATGATCACACTCTAATAATTGTATTCCTAATTAGTACTCTAGTCCTCTATACAATTACAATCATAATAACAACAAAACTAACCAATACTAATACGATAGACGCTCAAGAAGTAGAAATAATTTGAACAGTCCTGCCAGCAATTATTATAATCGCAATCGCCCTGCCCTCACTGCGAATCCTTTACCTTATAGATGAAATTAATAATCCACACATTACAGTAAAAGCAATTGGCCATCAATGATATTGAACATATGACTTTACTGATTTTAATATATTATCATTTAATTTGTATATAACCCCCTCCGACTATCTCGCCCCTGGAGAATTCCGACTACTAGAAGTAGATAATCGTATGGTAATTCCGATAGAACTACCAGTTCGAGTAATAGTCTCAGCAGAAGACGTACTCCACTCATGAGCTGTCCCGTCCCTTGGTGTAAAAACAGATGCTATTCCAGGACGCTTAAACCAAACTACACTTACAGCCTCAAGACCAGGCATCTATTACGGACAATGCTCTGAAATTTGCGGGGCAAACCATAGCTTTATACCTATCGTTGTGGAATCTACACCATACTTTGAATTCCTAACCTGAACTACACTAGTAGAACTCTCACTAAGAAGCTAACACGGACAGCACTAGCCTTTTAAGCTAGTACAGGTGACTACTAATCACCCTTAGTCATATGCCACAATTAAATCCATCTCCCTGATTTCCAATTTTCCTACTTTCCTGAGTAATTCTAACAACCATTATTATCCTAGAAACAATGAAGTACCAGTCTACAAATGACATTTTAACAGAAACTCAAACTAAAACACCATCCCCATGAAACTGACCATGACATTAGCACTTTTCGATCAATTTATAAGCCCAACACTCCTATACATTTATTTATTTATTAGAGTCTCTTTTATACCGCGCTATTCAGCATCAGTGCGGTTTACAATGAACAATAAAATACACATTTCCGATGGTACTTTGTGTTTACATCCCACTAATTTTATTATCAATAACCCTACCATGAGTTTTAATTACAAACCAACCCAATGAACAATAAATCGTCTAACAACCCTTCAATCCTGATTCCTATTTAACTTCACAAAACAAATAGCCACTATGAACATGAAAGGCCAAAAATGGGCACTTTTATTAACCTCACTGATAGTATTCCTTATCCTTACAAACCTACTCGGCCTCTTACCATACACGTTCACCCCAACCACTCAATTATCAATAAACATAGCCCTAGCAATCCCAATATGATTAGCTACCGTCCTCCTTGGTATGTGACACCAAATAACCACATCCTGGGGCCACCTCCTTCCTGAAGGAACACCAACACTCCTGATCCCGCCTCTAGTTTTAATTAAGACAATCAGCCTATTTATTCGTCCACTAGCCCTAGGCTTACGACTTACAGCCAACCTAACCGCTGGCCGCTTACTCATTCAACTAATCTCAACAGCGTCACTACTCCTAATACCGATAATGCCAACCATTTCATTTACTACTACTTTAATTCTTCTCATACTTATGATCTTAGAACTAGCAGTTGCAATAATCAAGGCATACGTATTTGTCCTACTATTAACTCTATATCTTCAAGAAAACATCTAATGGCACATCAATCATACGCTTTCCATATAGTAGACCCCAGCCCATGACCACTCACAGGCCAATCGCTGCACTAATATTGACCTCTGGCCTAGCAATATGATTCCACTTCAGCTCAACAAAAATTTTATTTGCCAGCTTAATCATCCTATTATTAACAATATACCAATGATGACGAGACATTATCCGAGAAAGTACATTTCATGGACACCACACACAGCCTGTTCAAAAGGGCCTTCGATATGGGATAATTCTTTTTATTACATCAGAAGTCTTTTTTTTCCTGGGGGGGTTTTTGAGCATTTTACCGAGCAAGCCTTGCACCAACCATTGAACTAGGAGAATGCTGACCACCCACAGGAATTCTACCACTAGATCCTTTTGAAGTCCCACTATTAAACACAGCCGTACTTCTTGCCTCAGGTGTTACAGTAACATGAGCTCACCATAGTATCATATCAGGTAATCGAAAAGAAGCAATCCAGTCACTCACACTAACAATCCTACTCAGCCTGGACTTCACACTACTACAAGCCATAGAATACTACAAAGCCACCTTCACCATCTCTGATGGCATTTATGGATCAACATTCTTTGTAGCAACAGGCTTTCATGGCTTACACGTGATCATTGGTTCAACCTTCCTCACAATCTGCCTAATACGACAAATTATATTTCACTTTACATCACAGCACCACTTCAGATTTGAAGCCGCCGCATGATATTGACACTTTGTGGACATAGTTTGATTATTCCGATACGTGTCAATCTACTGATGAGGATCATACACAGTATACACAATACCAATGGCTTCCAACCATTAAATCTTAGTTTAAACCTAAGGAGAAGTACATGACAATAACCACGATCTCCATAACAACTGGACTTATTATTATTTTAATACTCATCGCATTCTGACTCCCCATTATAAACCAAGACATAGAAAAACTTTCACCATATGAATGCGACTTTGACCCTTTAGGATCAGCCCGCCTACCATTTTTAATGTGGTTCTTTCTAGTTGCCATCTTATTTCTCCTATTTGACTTAGAAATTGCACTACTTCTCCCAACCCCATGGGCAAACCAATTAAATACCACAACAACCTCTGTCTTCCTAGCAATAGTTATCCTCCTACTACTCACACTTGGCCTTATCTATGAGTGACTCCAAGGTGGTCTTGAATGGGCAGAATAAGAAGTTAGTCTAAAAAAAGACAATTTATTTTGACTTAATAAATTGTGGTAAACCTCACAACTTCTTCATGACAATAACAATATACAGCCTCTACTCAGTCTTTATGCTTGGGATAACAGGAATAATTCTACACTGAACCCATCTCCTCTCAGCCCTAATCTGCCTAGAAGGTATGATACTCATTATTTATTACTATATCTTTCTGATGTATTCAAACCGGATCAACATCATACACACTCACCCCAATAATTCTATTAACTTTTTCAGCCTGTGAAGCAGGCACAGGTCTTGCAATTTTGGTGGCAACAATCCGAACACATGGCACAGACACGATACAAAGCCTAAACCTATTACAATGCTAAAAATTCTAATTCCAACCATTATACTAATCCCAACAACATGATTAACCAAACCAAAATGATTGTGAACAGTATCAATAGTCCACAGTCTTATAATTGCCTCACTTAGCCTAACATTATTCCACTATCCATCAGAAACCATACAATTTACAAACAAATACACTACAATTGACCAACTATCGGCACCCCTCATAATCCTAACCTGCTGACTAACACCCCTAATAATACTAGCCAGCCAAAATCACATAAACAACAATACAATTAACCGCCAACGAACCTATATCTCAATATTATAAATAGTAATTCAAGCATCAATCAGCTGTTGATATGTAACTGATATGACACTCTTAGGCAGTATAGTAATTTAAGTATTAACCAGCTGTTGATATGTAACTGAAATGACACTCTTAGGTAATCTGTCCGAGAAATTTCACGCAATGGATTCCTGTCTGTCGGGATGATGGTTTCCCGCACCCATGTTACTGATATCTTTTATTTATTTATTTACCTGCTCTTTTATACCGTGCTCTTCAGTATCAGTGCGGTGTACAAATAACAAAATTTGCAACAGACCAAGTAGCCGTATGCTTACATTGTAACAGGGTTATATAACTCGGAAGTATAACAGGGGAAACTATATACAGGATCAACAACCATTAGTGGTTGGTAAACTATTTACAGTTTATACTAAATTTAATGATAAGCTGCTATTGATTTAATCATTCTTCAATATTGTCTAAAAGCCTAGTATATTCGCCAAATATTAGTAGTATTTGATAATATTCGTATGGAATATAGATGAATGCACATTTATACATAGTATGAAAAATTCTAGGGGTTTAGCTGGAAGTAGTTTAAAAAGAATTTTGGCCTTGGGTGCCATTGGCGAGGGTGAAAAATCCTCCTTCTTGAAAATAAAATTTGTATTATTCTGTGGCGGCTCTCGGGTAGTTTAAGCGAGGGGTTAACCTCTATCTTTAGTTTACAAGACTAATGCTTTTAATAAGCTACTTAAATATTAATTTAATGATTTGTTTTCTGCAAGTCCAATTAGTGAATTAGGATAATAAATAATAAAAAGTAAAGAATTGATGAGATCTGTCCGATTGTAATAAATGGTTCTTCTATTGGTTGACCTCCAATTCATGTGAGGATGGCTATGTTTGCTACGATTAGTCAGAATATTATTTGTGTGGCTGGGCGAAATGTTATAGCGCGTTGTTTTGATGTGTGGAGTATTGGGATAATAAATAGGATTAAAATTGAGAGGAGGAGGAGGGCTAAGACACCTCCCAGTTTATTTGGGATTGATCGTAGGATGGCATAGGCGAGAAGGAAGTATCATTCTGGTTTGATGTGTGGCGGGGTTACTAGTGGGTTGGCTGGCGTAAAGTTTTTCTGGGTCTCCTAGAAGATTGGGAAAGAATAAGGCTATGGTGGCTAATAATAAGAGTATGATTCTGAAGCCTAGGGCGTCTTTGTATGAGAAGTATGGGTGGAATGGAATTTTGTCAGTGTTTGAGTCTAGTCCTGTTGGGTTGTTTGATCCTGTTTCATGGAGGAAAATAAGATGTAAGATGCTTATACCGACAATTAAGAATGGTAAAATGAAGTGAAATGAAAAGAATCGGGTTAGTGTGGCTTTATCTACTGAAAAACTGCCTCAGATTCATTGTACTAATGTGTCGCCATCATAGGGCGTGGCAGATAGGAAGTTTGTAATTACTGTGGCTCCTCAGAATGATATTTGTCCTCATGGAAGGACATAGCCAACAAATGCTGTGGCTATGACTAGTAGTAGGAGTATAACTCCGATGTTTCATGTCTCTTTGAATAAATAGGATCCGTAGTAAATTCCTCATCCAATGTGTACGTAGATGCAGATAAAGAATGTTGATGCTCCGTTGGCATGAATGTTGCGTATAAGTCAGCCATAATTAACGTCTCGGCAGATGTGGGCGACTGATGAGAAGGCAGAGGTTGTGTCGGCTGTGTAATGTATGGCTAAAAATAATCCTGTGATGATTTGTGATTCCAAGGAGTGAGCCGAAGTTTCAAAGTGATGAGATGTTTGATGGTGATGGGAGGTCAATGAATGAATTGTTAATAATTTTTAAGATTGGATGGGTTTTTCGTGTGTTAAGGGTCATTAGTTTTTATAGTTGAAGTACAACAGTGGTTTTTCAGATCATTAGTCTTTTGGTTAGATTCCTAGTAAAAATTATGGCATATATGACTTTTGTCAGAATGTTTAGTCTGGTATTTGGGTTGGTGGCTGTTGCGTCTAATCCGTCTCCTTATTTTGGTGCATTTGGGTTAGTTGTGGCCTCTGCTGGGGCTTGTTTAGCTTTGGTTATAGTTGGGTTGTCTTTTTTGTCATTGGTGTTGTTTTTAATCTACTTAGGTGGGATGTTGTTTTTGCCTATTCAGCAGCGATGGTGGCGGAGCCTTATCCTGAGGCATGGGGGGGGGTTGATCTGTTATTTTTTATGTAGTAGGGTATATTTGTGCACTGGTGCTTGGTTATTTGTTGGTTGATTCTGTTGATGTGGTAAGTGTCTCAGAGTTTTGTTTGGTTCAAAGCGATTGGGCGGGGGTGTCAGTGCTGTATTCTTCAGGTGGGTGGTTATTATTGATTTCTGGTTGAGTATTATTATTAACTTTGTTTGTGGTATTAGAGTTGGTTCGTTGGGGTACGTTTCGGGCTGTAAGTGCAGTTAAATAGAAAGGGCGATTAAAAAGGTGAATAGGAAAATTGTGAGATATGTTTTTATCAGCCCTTGTTGTAAGTTTGTAATTATTTTGATGGGGGGCAGCTGTTGGGTTGTTAGGCCTTTAGGTCCAGTTTGGTCAATTAGGTTTGTTGCAATGCTTTGCCCAAGCATTAGGGTTGCTTTTGGATACATTCGGTGAATAATTATGGGGAAGAATCCAAGTGATGTTGTGAATAGATGTGCCTTATTTATTTGTTTATTTGATGAGGTGAGGATGTCTATGGCAATTATTAATCCTGAAATTGTGATTAGTATTGCTGCTAATTTGGATGTTATTGGTATTGTTATTACTTGTGTTTTTGGTTGAACACAAGGAGGGAGGAGTGGTCTAGTGGTTAGGACAAGGTACTTCAGGCCGGAGGGCCAGGGGTTCAAGTCCCACCTGGGGACAGCAATCTCAGGCTGGAGGGACTGGGATTTCTAGTCCTATAGGCACTCCTTGTGGTCTTGGGCAAGCCACTTAACCCTCCATTGCCCATGTTCCCTGTAAGTATTAACGTATGTGTGTCATATCCCCTCGTGTTAAATGTATCCCCCAATTGACCGCTTTGACCCGGTGAAAAGTGGAATATAAATACAGCTAAATTAAAAAAAAATAAAAAATAAATAATAATTAGGAACCCTGTGAGGATACTACCTCATGCTAGGCGTTTAATTGGGTTTATTATTGTGTTTTCATTAATTGGTTGGATTGATGATATTCGTGTATGTCCTGTAAGTGAAAATGTAATGATTCGTAGGCTGTAGATTGATGTGAATATTGTTGCAATTATGGTAATAGTAAGGGCTCACGGAGGAGGTTCAACAGGAGCTTGATGGTTATCGATCTACTCTGTGTCAGAGGAAGATACAGAAGTTCAGATGTGATCAGAGTGATTATACTTCCAACCAGGTGTATTCTTGGTTATTTCAACAGGATGATACACTGAGAGTGGAGTTGCCTACCACTAGATCTTTGGAGGACGTATCTAGCACATCCTCATCTGAAGGGGCAACTAGTAAGAATCAAAGAAACAAGAAATTTAGACAGCATCCACAATGGGGAAACTACTTCAGCCACAGGGGAAGGCAGGGCACCCGGCAGTGGGCACTGAATTTCAGCCCCGAAGGAGAATACAATCGACTGATAACACAATTATAAAACAAACGGACTCAACAGTAATCAATTTATCTAACACTGTTCTAACTGAAGCACTAGAATCACTTTTAAATAAGACTATCATTTGTTCCAACTAGCTGTCAGACCCCTTTCAAGCCATAGTAGACATCCATCGTATTACACACAATTTACAAGTTAGAAACATAGAAACATAGAAATATGACGGCAGAAAAAGACCACATGGCCTATCTAGTCTGTCCTTGCATATCAACAATTACAATACTCCCCTTTTTTCCTTTAGAGATCCTCTGTGTTGGTCCCATGCTTTTTTTAATTCAGATACGGTCCTCATCTCTACCACCTCCACTGGGAGACTATTCCACGGATCCACCACTCTTTCCATAAAGAAATATTTCCGCATATCACTCCTGAATCTATCCCCCTTCACCCTCATCCCATGTCCCCTTGTAGCAGAGCTTGCTTTCAGTCGAAAGAGGCTCTCCCCCTGTACATTTATGCCACGGAGGTATTTAAACATCTCAATTATATCACCTCTATTCCGTCTTTCCTCTAAGGTGTACATATTAAGATCCTTAAGTCTGTCCTCATATGCTTTATAATGAAGACCACTAACCATTTTAGTAGCCACCCTCTGCACCGATTCCATTCTGTTCACATCCTTTTGAAGGTGCGGTCTCCAGAATTGCACACTATACTCCAAATGAGGTCGCACCAAAGCCTTATACAGAGGCACTATCACCTCCTTTTTTCTGTTAGTTACATTTTGATGATCATGCAGAGAGGGGAGAATCCATATCTTTGTTTCAGCCAAAATCACAATGGATTCCACCTGGCCCCACTAATGCCCACTTGCAACTTTCAGGGATTTAGCAACCTTGGAAACTCAAAATACTCGATCATGTCAGTATCACAGTTTAACAGCGGCCAAACATCAGGTTTTATTTCAGTTACATCTGAGAGAGTTGATGATAGAACCTTCTGACAAAGGAGGGTCTACAGTTATACATCATAGTGAACAGTATCAACAAGAAATCTTTCAACAACTGGGTGATCGTAAATATTATTTGCCCCTGGATACTGACCCTACTGTATAATTACAGAATGATATAGTACAGATATTGCAGGAAGCAAAACATAAGGCTGTGATCACCTCTCAGGAATACCATTTTTTGCGAGACAAACATCCCAGAGTTCCAATTTTTTACACAGTACCCAAGGTACACAAGACTTTACAGGCCCATCCAAGTCATTCCCTTGCATCCAGTAAGGCTTCTTTATTGGAACAGTTATCAGTTTATCTGGATCTTTTTTTACAACCATGGGTAAAGAAAGCTAGATCATATATATGGGATATGTCGGACTTTCTGAGTAGATTAGAGGGATTTCCATCATGGTCTGATAACATCATCATGGTTACATTTGACGTAGCAGCCATAGTAGATATCCATCGTATTACACACAATTTACAAGTTACATTTTGCTGATCATGCAGAGAGGGGGGAATCCATAT
Source organism: Ichthyophis bannanicus (assembly GCA_033557465.1). Taxonomy (NCBI): domain Eukaryota; kingdom Metazoa; phylum Chordata; class Amphibia; order Gymnophiona; family Ichthyophiidae; genus Ichthyophis; species Ichthyophis bannanicus. Next base: position 120,369,195 of record CM066041.1, read on the forward strand.
CTTTGTTTCGGCCAAAATCACAATGGATTCCACCTGGCCCCATTGATGCCCACATTGCAACTTTCAGGGATTTAGCAACCTTGGAAACTCCCTCAGATACAGTCCTTAACACTGCTGTGTGAGATACGGAATCAACGTCCTCTCTTGGAGAGGGTTACATCTGACTTCCTATTATCCCTAGCTGAATTAGTACTCACAAGGAATTATTTTCATTTTGGTGGTGATTTTTATCTCCAGGTTCACGGAGTTTTGATGGAGCGACTGTGGTACCTAGTGTAGCCAATTTATACGTCTCCCATTTTGAAGAAACCATTTTGTATTGCTCTGCCTGGTATAGCACTATTGGCTACTGGGGTCATTTTATTGACAGCATTTTTTGCATATGGATGGGGACAGAAGGGATGTTGAAAGATTTTGCAGCTTGGCTGAATGTTCATGACCCCTGCCTCCACTTTACGATGACATTCTACTACTCAAATATCATTTCTTGATGTTAGAATCACTTGTGAGAATGGCACTCTACATATGACTCTATATCGAAAATCTGTGGACCTCAATTTGCTGCATTTTGGTTCACACCATCCCATGAAGCTGAAACGGGCCTTACAAATATGACAGTTCTTGCAATTGCGGCGCATTTGCTCAGTGGATCAGGATTTTCATTGTCAAGCTAGGATATTGACAGAGATTACAGCGACGTGGCTATCCAACAAGTGTTATCCGTAAAGCTTACCTGCGTGCCAAGTTTGCTGATCTTCCTTATTACTCCAGAAGAAATGCATTGAGGAGATGGAGAAACATGTATGTGTTTTGCGATATTCTGACAAAGCCCAGTCTATAGCTCAAATCATTTACAAGCACTGGCATGTATTATCGATGTATTCAGTGTTCAAAGTGGCTCATGTATTGCTTTTATCAGAGCTCACAATTGAGAGATGCCTTAGGGCACTCAGATTTTTCTTTTCAATGTACTACGGGGGGGAGGGGTGCAATAGGACAACATACATCCTGTGGGCATTGCGTAATGTGCAAAACTACATATACTGCTCAAATGTGGACAGATCCCAATACAGGCAGGACTTATCTTCTCAAACTGATGACAACCTGTCAGTCTACATGTGTTATATATTCCATTACATGCCCGTGTTCAAAAATGTACATTGGACTCTCCTGTCGCAAAGTGAATGTGCAGCTCATTAAACACTGGTCTCGTCTGCCTAAGACTGTAGTCACGGCACCTATGGTGTGACACTGTTTAGATTACAAACTTGAGTGGGAACATTGATGCTGAAGATTCTGAGAAACGATTGGCCCATTTAGACAAAAGTGGATTTTCTCTCTGAACACGATTCAGCCAATGAAGCAATGGAGTGGCTTGCAATAGTATGATCCCATTGGTTCTGGTTTGCTTATCTGTGTACCGCCTTTCCTTTTTTAATGATCACCAGTGTTTGGTTTTTCACTCTTTAAGGCTGGGACACACACTTGCTATTTTTGACATGTCCTGATGCAGTTCCGCAAATAAGCGGGTGAAACTCGAGTCAACTAGTTGTCAACACAGCGTGTTTTGTTCCTTTGTCCTGGTGAATCATTGAGTTACAGCTAAGTAGCTTTCTCTTTTTCTTTAAATACATTTAAAAATTGAAAAAAAATAAACATGCTGTGAAGGGGAGCCAATGAATGGGTGTTGTTAACTGTGCTTTCCGTGATAGGCATTTACATCTAAATGTGCCACTAGTTAGCCATCAACCCCGCTGAGGCCTCCCTTTTTACTCAAAATTCTCAGGCAGAGGTGATAGGTGTACAGAGTCATCTGTTGTGGGGTTAATATCTCCACCCTTCACTGAGCCTTTAGACATCAACAATTTAGTGTATGGCTCCTTTCCCTTTTTCTATTACGTTATAGAATAGGCATGATGAGTACACACATGAACATGTCACCTAGATGACCTTTATAAAATGACCACCTTTGTGTCTGCATGCACATGCGCACACCACAGAATTCCTGTGTGCACAATATTTGTATATTTGATAGTCATGTGATTTGGTGCTAGGTCAGGATATAGCTAATCTCAGGTGTAGAGACCTTTAGAACTCTACCAGAGTACTTACGTAAAGCCCAATTTTGCATATATTGTCTACGTTAGAAAATGGACATTGAAGGCAGGAAATTCACAATTCTCAGTATATTTTACAAAAGGCTCTCAATGCAGACAGAGTCTTTTGTCTGCTTTAAGCCTGCAGGAAGAATAGAGGTGTTTGGCAGCATGTTCAGTGGGAACAAACATTGTAACAAAAAAATGTTCAACATATCAGTGGCTTCACTCACACATGTAAGCAGCAGATTTTATTACTTATATGTGTGAGCCCAGAAATTTACAAAATTGCATGCCCAAGGTGAGCCAATGCAGTCTCCAAAACACAATTTATTGGCTGTGGGAGGTGGTTTTGTACCCCAGAAAAGTGTGCACCGTTCCCCCCTCAGTCACTTATCCAAACCCCAGGTCTAAATGAGCAGTTAGTTGACAGTTAAATGTGTCTAGTAGCAGAAGTAAATCTGATGGGGGAAACCTTTTTAAATATACGTGTATTTACATTGCAAAATAAGGAATCCACATACGTTTCAAGATCTGTGCAAACCATGTCTAAAGCATGCTTCCTTCAAATCTGGGCATGTCATGAGTATACTGTAGATGTGACACGTGACATTTTATGCATGTAAATAACCCTAATCCTTCTAAAATGACCTCCTATGTGTTTAACCAAGAGACTTTCTAAGCTTGGGTAGTGGGGTTCAGTTTGGTGGGGAAAGAGAGAAAGGGGGGTTCTGCTCATTTCAGAAAGGAAGAGGCAGTGGAATAAATAAAGGCGGGGGGGGGGGGGGTCTGTCATCTCTGAGGTGTCATCAACCAGGATGAGCAAAGAGGACAGCAACAGGGGGCTCCGCAGCAGGGAAGGGGAGGGATCTCTTCTCCCACTGAGATGGGGCCTCTCCTGAGAAAAGTGATAGAGCTCTAGAATCTGGTGGCAGTGGCTTGATGAGGAAGAACCCTAAAATTAAAGGGATGGGACCTCCACTGCATCAGAAAGTATTCAGTGGAGTATTATAAATTGAAGGCAGAGGATTTCTTGTAAGTTCCAGGGGTGAAGAGTGGAAAACCTCCGAAGGAACAAAGGTAGGTGCAAGAAAAGTGGATGTGGCCTGGTGAAGGTTACAGGTTTTAAGTGTGCCTTGTATTTTTCTTGCTGAATTCTGAGTGGCTGAATGCTTTTGCCAGTGACTATCTTTGGTTTGGAGCAAAATCTGGACTATTTTTGGAATGGAGGGCACTGTCTGTGTGATCCCTCAATGCTAAAGCCTCTCAGTTATTGCTGGTCCCATCCTAGAACCCATTTCCAGACACTACAGACTGGACTATTGCTGTAACCTCTGAAGGTGGACCTCTTGACCATTACCTAGGGCAGTACCCCATCTAAAAATGGGTTACACAGTTAAACCCCATCATATACATGTTCAGGCTGCTGTTTCCTCATAGTTCTCACCTTCCCTGGCTCCTTTAAAGGCTATGAATTTAAAGCAATAATATTCAGGTAACCCGCCTTGGAATACCTCTAAGTGGGAAGATACCAGGTCTTAGTCTTGACTAGCTCCTTTGTGGTGTAGATCCTCAGAGGGTAAGGGATTTACCTTCAGGGCCCAAGGAGACACTGTACACAATACTGGTGCTCCAAAAGAAGTTTTTATTGGGCAATATCTCCAGAGTAACAAGCTGCCATTGTAGTAGCATGTGATAATGTACTCTGCTCCTCCCCTCACTGGTAACAGCACCTGGTCTCTTGGGTAACAGATCCCCACACTTGGAGCAATAAGAAGGAAGCAATGACCATTAATAATACAAATCACATAAGCTTTGGGAGAGAAAGTAAAAGCTTGCACCTTCTCTCTCTGACCCCACCTACTTCGGTCACTGTTTTTATTGGTCAAAATCCCATCTCACAGCATTATTTCCACCTAATTATTCTACGTCAAGCATCACGTATATTCATAATGTGCATCTCTATGTCTCTATGTCATAGGTCAGATCTTATTAGTATAGGTCATCAGGAGCAGACATAAATGTATTCCCAGACATAACTTCTTAAACAATAATTCTAACACAAGCAGTTTTTACATCTTTGTTTCAAGACTGAAGAGAATGTTCTTCCCTGTATTTTCTGCATTATAAACAAACCTAGTTTCTCTGTTATGTGAAAGTTCAGCATAGTTTTTCAGTAGAATCTTCTCAAGGTTGTTAGCTAAGTAATAGGCCCTGGAATGTCTAAGCTACTGAATCTGTGGTGTTAACTCTTTCTGAGGGCTTTCAATGATATACTATTATTGAGTACCCTCACAGTGTACACAGCCCTGTACAAACAAGCCTCCTTTCAGCATGTACTGCAATTTTCACATGATACAGTTATAGACCAAAAAAGAATTTCTGATCCTTGCTGACACAGACTCCTGGTACAGCCTCACTTCCTTCTGGATTTTAGGCTTTTCCAAGGATCCTGTTGTACCTTTTTTTTTTCCAAGTGCTTGAATATCTTCCTTTGGCTCCTTCTCTGAACCAGAACATTGGATGGGCAGCTTTCTTTTTTTTTCTCCTTTCTCCTTCCACGTGGTTGGGTATCTCTAGAAATGCACCTGATGCATGTTTCTCCTACTCTTGTGAAGATCTTTGCTCTCTCCAGAATAGAGATCAGCATCCTCTTTCCCCATGAAAGACAGACTCAGAATGAGAGGTGTCCATCGGAATTGTGTTTACACTCCACTGTTAGATGCCTGAGGAAAAGCAACTTATCATGAAGTGCCAAAAGCACCACCCCAGGGCCTGTCCTTTATAGCCTTGTGCATCCACTGCAGGAACCCATAGATAAAGAGGAGGCGTCCTCCAGTTCCAACTCAGAACTAAGAGATAGGAGACTGAATGTCTTCTTTTCACAGCTCCTAATGAACAGGCTAGCATATTCTCGGGATCTCTGCCCAGTACCTTGGAATATACTATTGTGGTCACTCTTCGATGGGAGTGCTATAGCAAATGGTACAGTCCACTCACTGCACTGACAACCAAAACATGTCCTTCATTAATAAATGGTCAATAGATCCCTTTACTTTCACTATGGATCTATGACAAGGGTTAGAATGTAGGTTTTATGTTTTACTGAACACATTAGGCACTGCATTGGTACAATAATGAAGCATTCATGATTGGTACAATGACTCACTGGTAAGTGCTGTGAACATCCTAAAAAGGTCCCCCTTTCAATTCCTGGATCAGATCTTCCTCATATTGGGTTGGCTTGGGCTGGGGATGATATGGAGGCTGCGCTTACAGCTCCTAGGGGTGGGAGAGAGGAGGCATGAGTTATGTTCATCAACAAGGAAGACAGCTAATGGTCGAATGTACAGCACATGATAGAAGGTTCTGGAAAAAGACCTGGTGTATGTTTCCTGGCCTCGGGACCATTGCTGCAAAAACCCAACAGGAACAGTGGGAGGGTCTAGTAAAATAAGGGAAAAATCCTCAGGTTGTTTGAATGAAGGATCATTTCAAAAATTTCAGGGTCCCTGCAATTTTTGGATTGATATATGTGACGTGGATATTTGCAGTGGAGAGATTGTATGGATTGTTTTTTCAATGTTTGAATGAAGGCTCATGACACAAGAATTCCCAATGGTGTTATGCAGCATGGCATTAACACTAAATGTACACCTTATATCATATAGTAATGTTCCGTTTGCTGCAAGAGGAAAGCTATAGCTCTCGTTAGTACAGAGAAATGTGACTGCGGTGTCGTACATCAGGAAAACAAGGTTTTCTATCAGCTCATACAAATGTGCATCACAGAAATGAATGTCATTTTCAAAGGATGGGGGGGGGGGGACAACCCCATTACAAATCAGCTGGCATGCCTGTAAGTACTTTAAAAATTCTCCTTTCTATGCACAGTTTCACAGAGAAACGCTCACTGTCTAAACATCCAGATACATGAGCCATCATTTTTATTTTTGCCTCTGCAGACTGCTACCGACTGCTGGTGATTTATTAGCATTTAATAGATGGCCTTTTTAAGATGAGTACTCCAGATAGGGTAAAATTTTGTCTTCCTCTGCCATGATTTCAATCATAAATATTTTGGTCCCCCAGTCTTTGAAGGCCCATTAGCTAATGCCACTTTGTGGAAGTACCTGTGGTGAGTCACCTGCATACCAACGAGGTGGTAATACAGGCAGACACTAGCTCTGCCAAGATTTTCGTCTGCCACTTTTTATGCCTTAAATACCCACCAGAAATTAATTGATGACTTGAGAGAATTAACTGAACATGTTGGATGATCACAGTCCAAGGTGAGACTAAAGAAAATGATAAAAGGTTAGACTCTCACTATATAAGTCTTTCTACAGAAGACAACTCGAACCTCCTGTACCAGGAACAAGTACCTCATCATGGACTTATCATCCTCCTCTCTCAGAATAAAGACCCTATCACAGGACAGGTGAAGAATAGTCGTCTGAATAAAGTGCACATGTATAGGGTGTTACTGTCTTTCTGTCCTGCCATCATGTGTCTAACCAGGGTGTTAGGGTGGATTAAGTGCATGTTCAGGAAGATATTATTTTCCTGCCCAAGGAAAAGAACCTAATCAGAAAGTTATTGCCTTCCTGCCCCAGGGTAACGTGCCAGTCAGGGTGTTATCCTACTACTCTGGGATAACATGTCCAGTCTGGGTGTAATCCTGTCCTACCCCGATTGAAGGTGGTGTTATCCTCCTGCCTTGGGATAACATGTTATTCAGGGTGATATCTCCTATCCTGGGGTATTGTGTCCAGTTAGGGGCTGCTATCCTTGTATCCTGGGATAATATGTCCAATAAGAGTGTTATTATCTTCCTGACTTGGGATAGCGGCTGCAGTTGGGGTGTTATTACTTGTTGTTTGCACTTTTGAGACCAAGTGAGGATCCCTTGGACCCAAAGAGCTTTTGTCCACTTTCCTTGCTGTGTCGCCTCTGTTAAGTTTTGCGTGCTCCATCCTGGACCATTTCTCATCCATTTTGGCAAACAAAATTCATCTCTGAGCAAGCTGGCAAGTTGCAAACAGGTCAGATATTGAATCTCATCGAGCACATTGAGGACGGCTTTGAAAAATGCCAAATAGCTGAGTTTGTTTCATTGTCCTTTTAGCGTCTTATGAGATTATTAACCATCAAATGCTGTTTTGGAAGACATAGATGCGGCGATGAATCTTGAGCTAATTTATATCAGCAGATCTCAACTCTCTCCTCAGATTGTGCATAAGCTGAAGAGACGCTTGAACAGGCAGTCTCATACACTGGCTCTGCTGCATGGAAACACACGTCATACACATCCTGAAAACTGAACAGGCCAGGCAGTCCTGGAGGGATGACTGAGAACCACTGGCCATTATATTTATCAAAATCCATTGTTTCTATGCCAAATTTGGAGGAAATCATTTTTCCCCCCAAATTCCATCAAGTCACTGCTGATTTCCTGGTGACCTAGCAGCCCCTGGGTTTTCTTGGCAGGGTATGACTCTCCAAGGCAATGGAGGGTAAAATGACTTGCCCAAGGTCACAAGCAATACCAGTGGAAGTTGAATCCTGGTCATGGGATAGGAGGCAGTGAACTATTATGGATCAAGAACTGGTTAAAAGATAGAAAGCAGAGGGTAGGGCTAAATGGCCAATTTATCCCAATGGAGAAAGGTGAATAGTAGAGTACCCCAGGGATCTGTGCTGGGCTTGCTGCTTTTTAACATATTTATAAATGACCTGGAAATGGGACTAACGAGTGAAGTGATCAAATTTGCAGATGACACAATTATTCAAAGTTATTAAAACACAAGAGGATTGTGAAAAATTGCAAGATGACCTTAATAAATTGGAATACTGAATGTTCAAATGGCAGATGAAATTTAATGCAGACAAGTCTGAAGTTATGCACCTAGGAAAGAACAACTCAAATTATGGCTACATGATGCAAGGTTCCACATTAGAAATCACCACCCAGGAAAAGGATTTAGGCGTCATTGTGGATAATACATTGAACCTTCCACCCAGTGTGCAGTGGTGGCCAAGAAAGCAAATAGAATGCTAGGAATCATAAGGAAAGGAATGGAAAATAAAACAAAGGATATTATAATGCCTCTGTATCATTCAATGGTGCGACCGCACTTTGAATATTGTGTGAAGTTCTGGTCATTGTATCTTAAAAAGGACATAATGACACAATTATTCAAAGTTATTAAAACACAAGAATATTTGGGAGTGACCCTGGACCAACATCTAGACATGAGACGCCACATAAGCAGCGTAGTCAAAGCCATCTACTTCAAAATCCGTTCCCTCAAACACCTACGCTCCCTGCTGGACCCAGACGATTTCCGTACCATATATCAAGCGCTGATCCTGCCGCATTTTGACTTTGCAAATGCCATCCTACAAGGTCTGCCCCAATCCACACTAACCCCCTTACAGTTGGCCATGAATGCCGCAGCTAGGGTCCTCTACGGTGCATCCAGAAACGACCACGTGACTCCTATTCTCAAACAGCTACACTGGCTACCAATTCACGGGAGAATCACCTTCAAATCCCTTGTATTAGCATTTAAGGCAATCAAAGGCACCTCATCCCTCTCACTCACGAATCTAATCCACATGGTCCCCCCCAACAGAGCAAGAAGAACATCAGCTGTAAACTTGCTAGCAATACCAAAGGCTTCAACAAAGTCCAACACGAACACCACAAACAGGGCATTCAGTTTTTATGTACCAAAATGCTGGAACACCCTACCCCCTGACATTAGAGCCATTACCAATCTATATCAGTTCAGGAAGGCTCTCAAAACATACCTTTTCTGCCAATATTTCCCAGACAGCAACTGAACTAGATATCCCCTCCAAGAAATGAGCCAATCTAGAAATGCCCTCACACTGCAGTGTAGATAGTTTATGTATATAGTTAACCCAGTTATCCAAGTTTGTATATAGTTAACCCAGTTATCCAAGTTTGTACTCCTGTTCAATGTAAAACCTGACAGTTTGTCGTTATGGTCGTTTTGTTATGATGTAAACCGCGCTGATTCTAAATAGCGCGGTATATAAGAAACTGTAATAAATAAATAAATAATAAATAAATAATAGAGGTTGGAGGCAAGATGGCGGCAGTGATCTGCTCCGGTTGAGCTGGCTCTGATAGTGGTGCTCTACTTCGGCGTTGTTTGCGGCTTCTGAAGGAGAATGGGGAGGAGGAAGCGCAAACAAGCCTCCCTACCCTTGGGTGAGGCTTTTTCCTCTCTCGCCGGACAGAGAACGTTGCTTCATGTGGCTTTGCTCTCCCTGGTGCAGGAGCGGCATCTTCGGCAGGTCCGTTGAAACTGAGCACGTTGGGGGTTTTGCTTTCCCCTGAGCAGCGGGCTCCCCCGCCATGCCCCAGAAGTGTTGTGGCGGCCGGTGGAGTGCTTCCCTCTGTCCTGTTGACTGGCACGCCATCGCAGGGAAGTGAAGAGGGCCCTCCGGCTGGGTCTGCTCACTTGTTTGGAACGTCGGGTAAGGGAATGAAAGCTGGGGCTGCATCTGTTTTGGAGTGTAGCCCACCCCTGGCTGTTCCAAGTATGTTGACCACTGCGGGAACTGGTGTGTTGGTGAGACCCCCAAAAGTTATTTTGGAAGTGCTGTGGGACGCTATCTCAACTATGAATTCCTCCCTTGTGTCTGTTGCTGCATCTGTAAGTACTGAAATTGATTCTCTTCGTACTCATTTCCAAGAACTTTCCAGAGTGCAAAAGGAATAGGAGAGGAAACTGGTTCGTTTAGAAGGAGAACTTGAACAACTTCAGGGTTTGCATGGTGCCCAACTGAAGGACTGGAGTGTGGCCTCTATGAAAATTAAATATCTTAATCTAGTACGGAAGAACAATTTGAGACTTCTTAATTTTCCTAGATCCCCACTGCAGTCGTCTATGGAGTTTGTTCGTAGGTATTTCCAGTAGATCTTGAAGATCTCCCGGGATGACCTACCACCCTTGAAAAGGGCTCAATATCTTTCAGTGGGCCAGGGTAACCGGGCGTTAGCTGTGAGAATCTCCCAGAGGCTGGAGACCTTATGGGGTTTCTGGAGAGCTCTTTGGAATCGATTACAGCTCGTATCACTCTCCTTATTACTTTGGCTCTGGAATCTGATAAATCGTTAATTCTTCGATCTTACTTTAGAAATTTCAGTGAGCAGTTTATGGGCTCTCATGTCCGCATTTTTCCTGATCTTCTTAAGGATACCCAGCTGAGGGAGAAGGAATTTCTGGGACTTAAGCCCAGAGTACTTTCCCTTGGCGGGACGTTTTTGTTGAAATTTCCCATTAGATGTCATATTACCTATAAAGAGAAATTGTTTCTGTTTTTTTGAGCCTCACCAGCTGCTGGAGTTTCTAGTAGCTAGGGAGGATTCTGTGGTTGTTCTTGCCTCTCATACGGCTGACGCATAAGTCTTGCACTGCTTTGATATGTTTATCTTTTCTTTTTTGTATAAGGATTACCTGGTGCCTCCTTTTTTAATAATCTGTGGGCTAATCTAGGCTAATATATATTTTATTCTTTGCCATAGCTTATGCTTATTACTTCTGTGGATGTTTTCTTGCCATTTTGCTTTTCATTCATGTTTTTCTTGAATGTATTTTTATAATTCAATAAATATGAAAATTAAAAAAAGGGCATAGTAGAATTAGAAAAGATACAGAGAAGAACCATCAAAATGGTAAAGGGGATGGAAGGATACCCCTATGAGGAGAGGCATAAAAGGTTAGGGCTCTTAAATTGGAAAAGAGATGGCTAAGGGAGATATGATAGAGATCTATAAATTAATGAATGGAGTGGAACAGTTAAACATCGATTGGTTGGTTGTTTACGCCATCAAAAAGTAGAAAGACTAGGAGATATGCAATGAATTTACAGTGTAACCCATTTAAGACTAATAAGAGCAAATATTTTTACCTTTAACACGTAATCAAACTCTGGAATTCGTTGACGGAGGATTAATAAAAGCTGTTAGTGTAATTGGGCTTAAAAAAAGGTTTGGTCAAGTTCCTTGAGGAAAGATCCATAAATCATTATTAAAAAGGACCCAGGAAATCCCTGCTTACCCCAGGACAAGCATTATGGAACCTGTGTACCTTTTGACCTGGATCGGATACCATTGGAAACAGGCTTGATGGACTTTGGTCTGACCCAGTATGGCATTTCTTATGTTCTTATGTCTCTCGAGTAGTAGGCTGTTGCTCTAAGCCAGAGAAACTCAAATCCAGTCCTGGAGGGCCGCAAACCAGTCAGGTTTTCGGGATATCCCTAATGAATATGCATGAGATAGATTCAAATACAATGGAGGCAGTGCATGCAAATATATCTCATGCATATTCATTAGGGATATCCCAAAAACCTGACTGGTTTGCGGCCCTCCAGGACTGGATTTGAGTATCTCTGCTCTAAGCACTATGCTACTGCTCCACACCATTGGAAATCATAGCCTACCATGAAGGCATTATGCCTTTTTCATATTCATATAAATGATCAACCATTTCATCTAAACACCCTGTTTTATTTACATCAATGACCTAACATCGGGAGACTTTGCCCATGTTGAGCAGATTTTGATATTAGCCCCAGTCAGGATGACTGACTACTACATCAGAAACAAATTCAGACCTTAAGGGCCACAAATAGGTCAGCTTTTCAGACTAACCCTAATGAATATGCATGAGGTAGATTTGCATACAGTGGAGCAGGTATGCATAGAGATCTGTCTCATGCCTGTTTGTTAATTTATGCCGAAAACCTGACCTGTTTGCAGCTTTTGAGGACTGAAGTTGTGCACCCCTGTAGAATATTATTAATCTACTTCGACCTGTTCCACCTGTGTAATGATGATGCAAATAAGGAACAAAGAGGACTATTTACCAAAGTGCATTATGTATTCAACGTGGCTTTAAACTCATGTTAAACGCCCAGTGTGTATTAAGAAACAGCTAACACAGCATGGAAAAACGTAATGCACATTAATTGCCTCATTAAATACCTCGCACAGAAGGGGGAAGGGGTGGGAAGAGGGTGAGGAGTGCTCACTACAGTTAACACAGGTGTACCCTAATCCTCATTAACTGCAAATCGGAGCTGTATGTGCATAGTTAAGTTACTTTGTTGTAATCACCAACTGTTAAACTAGGTTCAATGTAATAATGTTTAAAATGTAAACCGCCCCTGATCTCAGGAAGGGGCGGTATATAAGAAATGACAAATAAATAAATAAAAATAAATAAATCATGCAGATAAAACAAAACGGTTAACTGCACCTTCAAATATGTGTTAATGGTTTACCCCACATGTTAACATTTTGCTGACCACTCCCCTATACTGTATAGTACTGCATAGGTTTTACAATTAATATGCATTAAAATTGCATTAAACATTCCAAAATCTTGACATAGGTTAGCAAATAAGCCTCTTAAATGCCATCACCTCCTGACCCAGATACAAGAGCAGAGGAAGCATGAGCCCCATTTAGGGAGTCATGGAGCTACTCAGAGTGTTCTGTTGTCATGGTTTCAATAAAGTATCTCCAAATAAGGATTTTCATTTTATTTCATGCATACACTCAATTTCTTGCTCTGTAATAAATACATAAAAGCATAAAACAAATATAAAATTACACGTAAGTACAAAGATACAGCATAACATGAAAAAAGACAAGTCCATTAATACATAAAATCTGTTTATATTCACAGCATCCAGTTCCAATGCCCAAAGGGGGATTGCCTAGTACCCAGAAGATCAAGGGTTCGATTCCCACTGGCACTTCTTGTGACCTTGGGCAAGTTGCTTTACTCTCCATTGCCTTGGAAGAAAAGGACTGGCAATCTACTTCCGGTGATACATTGCCAAGAAAACTCAGAGGCACCTGAGTCACCAGGAGTCAGCACTGTTTTAAAGGCACTAAAAAAAAAAAAAAATTAAAGCTGTGCAGAGTCAGACCAAGATCCATTGTGCCCAGCATCCCATCTCTGACAGTGGGCCAGTCTGGGTCACAAGTACCCAGCCGGGCCCAAGAAAGACAAACTGTGTGCCATTCCTAAGTGAGTATGATCACTAACCTTTTGGTTAATTGCAGCTCAGACACCCTATTACCTCTGTTATTACGACCATTTACATCAGAAGGAAAACTGGTTTATTTTCGACAGAATATTGCTACTGGTGCTGGATTATTTCCTCTTAGCTCTTCTCATACCTCCTTCCACTTAAGAGGGTCGTCTCCTCTCCACTATTCAGTGGAACATTCTAGACCACTGGATGCAGGGGTGTGGCCATGGGTGGGCACTGTTGCCTCAGGCCACTCCTGAAGCTTTCCCCAAGTTGCAGCTGTGGCGCTCCATGTCCCATTCATGATCTTGAGGGACGAGCCACCCATAAGGTATTAGCCTTGGACTGTATGCGTCCCTTCGAGAGCCACACAGAGAAACTGAGAAGTAATATTGTCACTCAAAACAAGACTCATAAAGTTGCAAACTCAAAATGAGAAATGTACCCAGCTATAATCAGAACTCTGGTTTTGCCCTATGCTAATTTATTGCTGAAAGCATGTGCCTGGTATGAGAATGCTCTGCACAGGTGAAGAAAATTGATCATGTACTGAATGACAACTCCCAAATTATTACAAGCTGCCTTAGGCCAATTAATCTCAAAAGTCTGACTTTGCTGGCTGGAACTGCACTGTGAGATGTTCAGAGTCATGGCCTACCAGAGGACAGCAAACACTCTGTACGGTCCTACCATGCACAAAATGCTTAAGTATTGCCAGGAACGTCCTCACCACAGCATCTGCAAGACTATGATGACACACATGTGGCAGCAGGACTTCTAAGGCAACATTTGTACCTATGTGCCTTTTATAAAATTATTTCATTTCATTTATTGATTTATAAACCGCCTATCACAATATGTAGGCAATGTACCATATATACATATAAGAAAACATATATACTAACAAAAGACATACTATAATAGGATAATCTAACACAACTAGAAACATAGAAACATAGAAATATGACGACAGAAAAAGACCACATGGCCTATCTAGTCTGTCCTTCCATATCAACAACTACAACAGTCCCCTTTTTACCTTTAGAGATCCTCTGTGTTTGTCCCATGCTTTTTTGAATTCAGTTACTGTCCTCATATCTACCACCTCCACTGGGAGACTATTCCACGGATCCACTACTCTTTCCGTAAAGAAATATTTCCGCATATCACTCCTGAATCTATCTCCCTTCACCCTCATCCCATGTCCCCTCGTAGCAGAACATGCTTTCAATTGAAACAGGCTCTCCCCCTGAACATTTATGCCACGGAGGTATTTAAACATCTCAATCATATCACCTCTATCCCGCCTTTCCTCTAAGGTGTACATATTAAGATCCTTCAGTCTGTCCTCATATGCTTTATAATGAAGACCACTAATCATTTTAGTAGCCGCCCTCTGCACTGACTCCATCCTGTTCACATCCTTTTGAAGGTGCGGTCTCCAGAATTGCACACTATACTCCAAATGAGGTCGCACCAAAGACTTATAGAGAGGCATTATAACCTCCTTTTTTCTGCTAGCCATTCCTCTCCGTATGCACCCAAGCATCCTTCTAGCTTTCGCTGTCGCCTTTTCTACCTGTTTAGCTACTTTAAGATCATCAGACACAACCCCGCCTAGGTCCCGCTCTTCTTTAGTGGACAAAAGTACTTCACCCCCTATACTATATTGCTCCCTTGTAAGCTTCTATAAGAAAAATGGTCTTTAATTGGTTACAAAAATCTACTTGATGCCTCACCATCACAGGTAAGTTATTCCATAGCTCCAGAATAGGAACACAGACGTTCTTGAAACAACTCTCTTTAAAATAACTCCGTTGTGACCACCTGAGCATAGTACAAGTGACATTTTCTTGACGAGACTACTGCATCTGAAGAACCAAAAAAATGTAAAATATTCTGAAAATTATACATAAAGCTTAAACTGTATCCTAGGGAATATAGATGCAGACATTTTATACCGGCTCTGAGGCAGGAGTGGATGTGTGTTTTCATCTGCCAGTAAAATTAGGTACATATATGAGTACTTTATAAAACAGACACCTAACGCGCGTTAATGACAGTTAACATGTTAAGTGCTGTCGCTGACCATTCATTTCTATGGGCTGTTGCATCATTTATCACACGTTAACTTTACCTAATGTGCGTTAACCTTTAGTAAACATGCTCCATAAGGTCTGATCCCACCCCTACGCTGCCTATTCTTTGCTCCTGAAAATACCTGTGTATACACTGCATAAAAGGAGGTGCTATGAGCCCCATTTTAGAGAGAAAAGAGACTTCTAGGTGCGAACATGGAAGCAGGGGACAGTATTTTACAAAAAGCTCTACCAAATGCAGAGCCTTTTGTAAAATACGTATAAGGATGTACAAGTGTGCATGTGAATTGGTCACTACACACAGCTGGAGGAGCAATTTTACAAATATACATGTGGGAAAACCAAGCATCACAAACATGGCAATTTCTGAATACAAGTGCCTATACTTTTACTCTTGCTGGAATTCTGCAAACAAAAATCAAACGTCTGTGTTGAAAGGTCTGAATTATGTAAAATCCTGCATGCTTTGTTAGTCAGAATAACGAGCAATATTGTTTTTGAATAGTGATTAATTTAAAATGCAATAAAGAAGAAAATAACACAAAAAAGTGAAAAATTTGTAATTATTGCATGCAGAATTCCAGCAGGCATAACTTATAAGCGTAGCCAAGCCACTTTGCAAACCTATACAAATAAGTGGCACCAATTAAGTACAGAGATCTCAATTCTTTTAAATTGTCATTTCTGAGGAGGAAATAATAGATGATTAAGGAGAATAACTTGTGTAAAGCCCTGGTCTAAACAAGTACTTTTAAAAATCTATGTGTGCCTCAGACCTGGTACAAAACTTGATGCAAAATGTTTTTGACATATATGTGGATTTCTTTGGAAAATAGGGTATACACATACATATGTTTGGTCCTCCTAAGACACAACCAAATCACACCCCTTTAATCTGCATGGGGAGTGGAGGAGTAGCCTAGTGGTTAGAACACTGGCTTGGTAACCAAGCAACCAGGGTTCAATTCCCACTAGCACTCCCTGTGGCCTTTGGCAAGTCACTTAACCCTCTGTTGCCTCGGAAGAAAGGCCTGGCAATCTACTTCCAATTACACTGCCAAGAAAGCCCAGGAGCTTCTGGGTCGCCAGGAGTCAGGACTGACTCAAAGGCACACATTGCATTTGCATAATCTGCATGATGTGGGTCACCATGTGTAAATAGTGGCTTTCTGATATCACATTTACACGTGTATTCCATTCTACACCTGTGAAGGCTGCTGTTTATACATATCTCTCCGTAGGGTTTTCAAGGATGTGCAAGTGAGTATTTGGGTGTGGGTGTGTGTATATGAGGTGTGAATGCATCTATGAATCAGTGATGTGAGGCGCTTGTCTACTTCCAAGAGAAGAGTATAGCTGTTTATCTGTGTATATCTCTCCTATAACCCCACTCCTTCCCTTAGGCTCTACTCCTTTTCTCCTAACCCTGTCCCCTCTTGTCCTTTCTAGCCTATATTCTCTGTGCTATTCTGGTCTTTGGTGCCAGTGGGACCTCAGGATTCCCATATGCTCAGTAAATGCACTGCTCCCATCTTCCATGCTGGTGGGACACGAAGATTCCCACCGGCTCTTTAAATATGTTGCTCCAACGTTCCAAACTGGTGGGACCCTGGGACTCCTACCAGCTCTTTAAATGTGCTGCTCCAGTCTTCAATGCCGGTGGTACTGCAGGACTCCTGCCAGCTCTTTAAAGGCACTGCTCTTCTGCCCATGGAAAACAGGGCCCCTGTGGACACACAAAAAGGAATCTTTCACCACAATCGCGGCTTTTCTTTCCCTTCTCTTCTGATTGCGGGAGATAGGGTCCCTGTGGACAGACAGCTGCAGCCTTCCCTTCCTTTTCTGGCCAGGAGAAAGCATAGACATGTTTGTTTGCACATAAGTACAGACAGACAAACCTTCTGCCCACTTGAACCCTCAACAATAGGCACTACGCTGAAGCAAAATGTTCCTAAATAGCCGTCTGAATTTTATTCTCTCTTGAATTAGCCCTTTCTCTTCTTTCATTTATTTATTTATTACAGTTGCTTATATACCGCACTATTCGATATATTCATACCTGTGGCAATACGGGCTGCTGCATTCTGAATGATTTGCATCCGTCGTAGCCGTTTAGATAGTAAATGCATATATAAAGCATTGCAATAATCCACAGTCCTTAAAACCATGGCTTGCATAACTGAACAGAAAGCTTGAAAAGGAATATAAGTCTTAATTATTTTAATCAGTCACAATCTACTATAAGCCACTTTTGTCACGTGGGATATTTGTTCATACCCTAACCCTCCTTGTTCCAACCAGACCCCTGACAGCTTAAGCATCCCTTATAGAGCTCCATTTCTGATAACTACTAAATTGTCTCCCAACTAACTGAACTACAAGGAGAATTCTCTGGCCTAAAGAATCCAACTAGTGAAATATCAAAGTTCAGAGAGGAGCCTAGTTTTGATGGTTTCTCTACAGTCCTGATAATTCATCTGATCTCCATCTAAGCCACCTGAGCAGAAAATTCCAGAGAGACTGAGACCTACAAATAAGGCTCGATTCCTAGATCTGATATGCTGAAGCCCATGCAGGGAAGAAATATTAAGTAAAGCTTCCTGACCAGTTCTTAATAATCTCTTCAGGAGATACTATAGCAAATGACCCTTCAAATAAACCAGGCCATTCACCCTCAAAGATCTAAAAGTGAACTTTTTATGTAATAATGGAAAGCAGACTATCACCACTGCGTGGTGTGGCAATGCAAATAGGACTGGTAAGAAAGCATTGCCTCCACACCCTACCCTCATCATCTAACCCCTCAGCACTCATAGGGTCCAAATGAGAGGCCCCAGCAAATCAAGAGAGCAGTCAAGCCACCTTGCGAGCTAAAGCCAGAGTACGACCATGGGAGATGAGGACCCCTGGTGCCTTGAAGAAGCCAGCTGAAATACAAAAAGCTATGGGAACCAGGGAAAGGGGAGGAGAGGAGAAAGAGAATGCCTGGAAAAAGGGAAGGGAATGGAAGGGAGTGAGAGTGAAAGAGCATGCTTGGGGATGGACAGGAAGGAAATGAGAGAAGGGAGAAAGAGTGCCTTGGGGAGACAAGGAAAGGATAGAGAGAGAGAGACTGCCTTGGATGAAGGGAATGGTGGGGGAGAGAGAGACTGCCTTGGATGAAGGGAATGGTGGGGGAGAGAGACTGCCTTGGATGAAGGGAATGGTGTGGGAGAGAGAGAGAGAGAGAGAGAGAGACTGCCTTGGATGAAAGGAATGGTGGGGGAGAGAGAGGAGGAGAGAGAGAGAGACTGCCTTGGATGAAGGGAATGATGGGAGAGAGAGAGAGAGAGAGAGAGAGAGAGACTGCCTTGGATGAAAGGAATGATGGGGGAGAGAGAGAGAGAAAGAGAGAGAGAGAGACAGCCTGGGCTGAAGGGACTGGTGTGGGAGAGAGAGAGAGAGAGACTGCCTTGGATGAAGGGAATGGTGGGGGAGAGAGAGAGAGAGAGACTGCCTTGGATGAAAGGAATGATGGAGAGAGAGAGAGACAGAGAGAGAGAGAGACTGCCTTGGATGAAGGGAATGATGGGGGTGAGAGAGAGAGAGAGAGAGAGACTGCCTTGGATGAAAGGAATGATGGGGGAGAGAGAGAGAGAGAGAGAAAGAGAGAGAGAGACTGCCTTGGATGAAGGGAATGATGGGGAAGAGAGAGAGAGAGAGAGACTGCCTTGGATGAAGGGAATGGTGGGGGAGAGAGAGAGAGAGAGAGAGAGAGAGACTGCCTTGGATGAAGGGAATGGTGGGGGAGAGAGAGAGAGAGAGAGAGAGAGAGAGAGAGAGAGAGAGGAGAGAGACTGCCTTGATGAAGGGAATGGTGGGGAGAGAGAGAGAGAAAGAGAGAGGAGAGAGACTGCCTTGGATGAAAGGAATGATGGGGGAGAGAGAGAGAGAGAGAGATAGAGAGAGAGAGACTGCCTTGGATGAAGGGAATGTTGGGGAAGAGAGAGAGAGAGAGAGAGACTGCCTTGGATGAAGGGAATGGTGGGGGAGAGAGAGAGAGAGAGAGAGAGAGAGACTGCCTTGGATTAAGGTAATTGTGGGGGAGAGAGAGAGAGAGAGAGAGAGAGACTGCCTTGGATGAAGGGAATGGTGGGGGAGAGAGAGAGAGAGAGAGAGAGAGAGAGAGAGAGAGAGAGAGGAGAGAGAGAGAGAGTGCCTTGGATGAAGGGAATGGTGGGGGAGAGAGAGAGAGAGAGTGCCTTGGATGAAGGGAATGGTGGGGGAGAGAGGAGAGTGCCTTGGATGAAGGGAATGGTGGGGGAGAGAGAGAGAGAGACTGCCTTGGTTGTAGGGTTTGGTGGGGGAGAGAGAGAGAGAGTGCCTTGGATGAAGGGAATGGTGGGGGAGAGAGAGAGAGAGAGAGACTGAGAGTGCCTTGAATGAAGGGAATGGTGGGGGAGAGAGAGAGAGAGAGACTGAGAGTGCCTTGAATGAAGGGAATGGTGGGGGAGAGAGAGAGAGAGAGAGAGAGAGAGAGACTGCCTTGGATGAAGGGAATGGTGTGGGAGAGAGAGAGAGAGACTGCCTTGGATGAAGAGAATGGTGTGGGAGAGAGAGAGAGAGAGACTGCCTTGGATGAAGGGAATGGTGTGGGAGAGAGAGAGAGAGACTGCCTTGGATGAAGGGAATGGTGTGGGAGAAAGAGAGAGAGAGACTGCCTTGGATGAAGGGAATGGTGGGGGAGAGAGATAGAGAGAGAGACTGCCTTGGATGAAGGGAATGGTGTGGGAGAGATAGAGAGAGAGACTGCCTTGGATGAAGGGAATGGTGGGGGAGAGAGAGAGAGAGAGACTGCCTTGGATGAAGGGAATGGTGTGGGAGAGAGAGAGAGAGACTGCCTTGGATGAAGGGAATGGTGGGTTGCTTGGACTGACATGAAACTAACCAGGCAGCGGCGATATTCAGCTGCTGCCCGATTAGCTTCAGCAGTGAAAGTTTGGCTAGCTACTACTGTGCCTGACTTTGGCCGTGTTGCAATGACCGGTCAGCAGCTCAATATCGCAGCTGCCCAGGTGATGCCCCTGGACTGCCCTGATGATAACTGCTTAGCGCTTGAGTGTGCAGGGGGGGCATCCAGGGATATTCAATGGCGCTAACCATTTAGTCACTGAATATGCCAAGGGGATGGAGACAGTCGGCAGCTCTGCTAAGCGCATTAATCCCTTTCAGTATTGGGCCCTCCAAGTCTTGGGGGAAAGGCAACAAGAGAAAGAGATAGCCTCGGAGAGAGTGTGTGCCTTGCTGGGGGGAAGGGAGAAAGGGAGAGAGACTGGGATCCAGACAGACTAGGGTGCTGGCCATTTGAATGTATGGAAATAAAGCACCATAAATAATGAAAGAAGACAAGGAATAGAAAGTGCTTTCTTACTGGACTAATTTAATATACTGTATTTTTTCTTTAGCTGTCAAGAGTTAAAACCCCCTTCCTCGGGTCAGGACAGTATAAGCAAAAGATGAAAATACTAGAAGTGAAGCATAAAAGCATTGCAGTGGCAGTCTCAGGGAGACAAGATGGGGGGGGGGGAGTGATTAGAAGGTGAGAGGTACTAGAATTTTATGGTTTATAATGTGTTAGAAATCCCAGAGGCTAATATTCAGCCTCGGTGATTGTCAATTTCTCAAACACCAGACAATAAGGCTGAAATAAATCTGGCTACCCCGCACCAGTATCTGAACAGCGGCCAGTCCTGGATTCAGTGGTGAAGGGCAGCAAATATTGCCACTAACTGGATAATTCCTAATTCCACCCAAGCTCCGCCCACGGACTGCCATGGCAGCACTCGTACGGTTTGCAGCCACTGTTCGCTGGATATGTGTTTTTG
Organism: Ichthyophis bannanicus; assembly: GCA_033557465.1. NCBI lineage: Eukaryota > Metazoa > Chordata > Amphibia > Gymnophiona > Ichthyophiidae > Ichthyophis > Ichthyophis bannanicus. The sequence continues at coordinate 120,390,339 of CM066041.1, forward strand.
AACATTGGTCTTCCAGATCTTGTGAAGGCTTTTTTTGATAGTTTCAAACTATCTGATCATTTTGGCTTCAGACGTTTTATGTTCCTGGGTAGTTTTAAAGTTTCCATTCGTTATGCTAATCTTAAGGCCATTGATGCAGTGCTCTGGGTTCCAGGAAGTGCTTCCTCACAGAATAATCCAGATGTAATAATAAAGGGGAACCCCTTGTATAACAGGGGTGCAGGCAGAAGACCAATGATAATTTAGCAAAGGAATAACTTAGAGTCAAGGTGATATGAGAATCCATACTGAGGCTACAATCTAACATAGTTCTCCTTCAATAAAGTGAGTGGGGATCACAGTCAGGATAATAGAGGATCTCTCTCTTGCCACTGTTTACCTTTGCTGTCTGTCATCCACCTAGCAATGGCTGATAAGCCATTATTGATTAAAGCAAAGGTTTAGCATAGTAAGGTAGTGAATGAAGACAGATTAACACCAATTGACCCCATTAGCTCTATCCCGTTATTCTAACCTAGACTGCTGCCAATCATAAAAACGTCACCCCTTGTTACTACGTCAGTACTTTTGATTCACTTATATATTTTAGTATTATCATCTTTCACTCATTCTGTCCTGACCTAAGAAAAGAGTTTTTAGCTCCTGCAACCTAGTCATAAAGGGGGTGAAATTATAAAGTCATTTTAGCTCATACGTGGCAGGTAAAATAGCTCTTATCAAATTGCACCCGGTGTAAAAGCAGGCATGATGGCATAAATGCACCTGCTTTTGGTGGGCATTGCCAGGAGCATGGTCTAGGAGGAGTCGTGACATATACATGTAGATTAGGAAATTCCTTAATTTATGCACACATCTCCATAATGTAGGCGCAAACATTTACACCTGCTTTCGCACAGACGTAACCTCTGTGCTTGGAATGGAGTCGTGAATTGTGTAGGATATGCACAAGTAGACACCTCCCTGCCTTTATAAAATAGGTGTCTGCCAGCCCACTTACATAGGCACACTGTATAGAATGGCCATCAAAACGTATTGTTAATTCAATTAAAATGTATCACCTTGTATTCTCTCTTGTTTTTATTTATTAACCTTTACTTCCATACTTCCAAATTGACCAACACAGCAACTAAGGTAAATGTTGGTTTCAGCTGTTGTATTGTCTGTCTGGACTAGATTGTAAGTTCTGATGAGAAGGGAACGTCCATTTACATGTTTCTGTACAGCACTGCATACGCCCTGTAGCACTATATAAATAATCAATAGTAGTAGTTATAGCAATTCAAACCAGAGTAAGGGTAGGGGATGAAGATGTGTTGAACGGGAAATATGGCTGGGAATTCAAAAGCCTGTTGGGTGGCTGAGGGCTCTGCATTCCCAGGGGCAGTCCTTATATTGACTAATAATTTTTTGCTTGGTCTGCATAGTTGTCCAGTCCAGATGACAATTCGCCTATTTCTGCAAAAGCAATGCATGGTTATTTGTAACATCGCACATCATGAAGTCATTGATTTCCTATGGACACCTTTCCCATCTGTGTATCATCTGTGTATGTACATGACAGCTTTTGGCAGCTAATCACCTAGAAGATGAGAAAAAGTCATCAATGTGCAGAGAGAGAGCAAAGGTACTTAAGAATCGCTGGCCCTAGAGCCTGCCTTCCACAAGAATGGTTATTAATCATACTGGCATCCAGCCATCCCACCCTGACGCAGAGCAGAGATGCGCAGGCCTTCCCTCCCCCACCTCCTCGCCCCCATTACCCAGGCTATCCTCAGCAGTATAATTAGTGTTCACTTACGTTACCACATTTTAACCAGTGTGGCATATTCACTCGTTGCTGGCTTGGATCATTATTGCTGCAGACATATGCCATTGCCCTCTGGTCTCTTTATTCTTCAGAAGGTGTTTTTCTCTTAACCAGTGTCAGACCTTGGAATCTTTATGAGATTTCCCTACCATTCAACACATGCCCTGTCTACCCCCTGCCTTTACTCCCTTAACTCTTGTGAGGTTTTATAGGCAGCTTAAAATACTAATATCAGCAAAAACAAAATTCAGTAGGCAATTCAACAAAATGACTGAAATGTTCCTCTTTATTTTGCTTAGAATTTCGTGTGTGAGAAGATGCGGTCTCAGCACACTTGCGCCATGATGAAACTGAGTTGATCATAGCTGCATAGTTAATAAGGCTGAAAGAGGCCCAGAAATCGACAAAGTTCAGCTTTCTTCTCTCTGCCCAACAGTCATCTCTATGGACTAAGTAGGAGAAGGTAAAATTCCCTACTGTGCATCTAGAACCAGAATACCAAGGCCAAACATGATGAACAACTTAAGTCTCTAAATCAGCCATTTTCCATTGTGTTATATCCCCCAAACTCAACGAGTCTTATCTACTAAACTACAATAACCATAAGCACATGGTAAGCACACTGTGTGCTAAATGTTTGTATGGAGCCCTGTGCTAAAAATCATGGGCCCAATTTTCTTCTGGGTGGGCTATGCGCTGCTACGGAGCAGCCTTGGACGTTCACTCTTAATGCTGGATATTCAATGCCACACTGATGCCATTGAATATCTGGGTTGTGCACCAAGGGGTCAACACTGCAGAGCCTATCCGTGTAGTGGCACTATTGGACCACTACACAGTTAGTGGTCCATGGCTAGAACGCACGCTCAGTAAGAAACAAACGCCCCATGCTCCAAGATCTCATCACATCCTCCAATACTGACATATGCTGCTTAACTGAAACGTGGCTGACGGAAGCAGACACAGTGCTCATGAACCTGCTAACACCACAAGGATACAACCTCTATAACTGCTCAAAGGCCCTTGCCAGAGGAGGGGGAGTAGCCATACTAGCCAAATCCAAACTACACTTCCGGAGCTGTGCAACAGAAACCACAGTGGAATCAGACATAATCACAATCACCAACAGGCACCTCACAATATGTCTAGTATACAGGACCCCATCAGTAAATTCAGACCTGTCTGACATTCTCAAACAAGTGACAGATATCACCAACAACTCAAAGGGACAGATAATCCTTGGCGACTTCAATCTCCCATCCCTACAGGAATCTCAAGCAAATGCATTCCACGAAGCAATGAAGGCAATGGAACTGCAACAAATTATCCACGAACCTGACTCAGAGAGGTAACACCCTCATCCTCATCTTCCTCAGCACACCCAAAGCCATGGGAAACAACAATGTAAAGGTCATACTGGTCCCTTGGTATGACCACCATATTATCACCTTTACTACCTCACACCAACATATACCCAATAAGGAAAAAGGCCAGTGGACACCCCATGTACCACAACAATGTGAACTACCCCCACTAATACCTCAATCATTGTCTGAGGAACTTTCACAAAGACCTCTAAAGAAAGAATTGAAACCACAATATCAGGTCTAAATACCACAACCTCACTACTTGACCCATGCCCGGTAGAGTGGATAAAAAAATCAAAAGAAGAGCTGAGTACAACATTAGCAAACATGGTAAATGCATCATTTCAATTGAAAGCAAGTTCTGCTACGAGGGGACATGGGGTGAGGGTGAAGGGAGATAGATTCAGGAGTGATATGCGGAAATATTTCTTTACGGAAAGAGTAGTGGATCCATGGAATAGTCTCCCAGTGGAGGTGATAGAGATGAGGACAGTAACTGAATTCAAAAAAGCATGGGACCAACACAGAGGATCTCTAAAGGTAAAAAGTGGACTGTTGTAGTTGTTGATATGGAAGGACAGACTAGATAGGCCATGTGGTCTTTTTCTGTCATCATGTTTCTATGTTTCTATTGGAAAAAGGAAGAATGCCTACCAACCTAAAAACTTCCATCATACGTCCATCCCTTAAGAAGCCAGAGCTTCACCCACTGGATCCCGCTTCATTCAGACCAATAGCAAGCCTACCGTTCACCACAAAGATAACTGAGAAAATTGTCCAACAGCAACTACAAGAACACCTAGAAAACAACACCACTCTGGGCCCACAGCAACATGGATTCCGCCCCTCACATGGTGTCGAAACCCTCATGGTCACTCTCCTAAACACTATTACCAAAGGGATGCAGACCAAACAGTCTGGCTACGTGCTCATGTTTCTGGATATATCCACGGCATTTGACACAGTTGCACATGACATCCTACAATCCAGACTACAAGACATTGGAATACAAGGCAAAGTACTACAGTGGTTCCAATCATATCTAGACCACAGATTTCAACTCATCTGAACCAGCTCCACTACCTCTTCCCCCTTTAAACAAACTCAAGGAATACCCCAAGGTTCCTCTCTCTCAGCAACTCTTTAACATTTATCTCCAACCCCTCTGTGAAATAATACGATCCCACAATATCAACTACCACCTGTATGGAGATGACATCATGCCGTGTGGACCCATTACAACAACTGATCCAAATGACCCGAAACTAATTAACTGCTTTAATGATGTCTCCAGATGGCTATAAGAAAACAATCTTACCATAAACCTTATAAAACAGAAGCACTGTTTGTAACAAAGGACCAATCCTTCGCTCCCCCTCCATCCGTCAACCTAGGCACAACTAAAATAACAGTACAACCACACGTAAAATATCTGGGAATCATCCTTGACAAGACTCTATCATTTAAACAGCAGGTTGCAAAATCCACAAGAGCAGTATACTTCAAAGCAAAGATGGTACAGTGACTCAGACTGCTCATCGACCTCCGTACAGTTATGCAGGCAATGACACTACCTCACTTAGACTACTGCAATACAATATACCAAGGACTCACCACCACCACCACCAATCCACTATGGACTGCCCTTAACACCACTGCACGGATCATACAGAGGACAAAGAAACATGAGCACATAACCCCTCTCCTAAGAGATCTGCACATCCTTCCACTAGAAGCACACATAAAATATAAAGCACTGACCCTCATACATAAAGTAATCCACCAACAGCCATCATCTCACCTGCAAACCCTGCTATCCCGAATGAACTCTGGAAGGCCTACGTGGCAGACCTCGAACAATACCCTCGTTTCTCATTACAGAACAAAATTTAATCTTCAAACCTGTAACCGTGCATTCGACCTTTATGCACCCTCACTCTGGAACGCCCTCCCAAACCTAATCCACAACAACAAGGATCTCCCCGCATTTAGAAAGCAGATAAAAACTCTCCTCTTCAGGGAGCATCTTGGGACAACAGAACAAAACTACACAAAACAGGCTGAGATAACGGAGAGAGCCTGAAATGTAAATAGTACTGAACTGCAAATATGACTGAAGAGAAGGACAGTAATGTCAAAGAATGTAAATACTATAATAACATTGTAAATATGCTATACCCCCTCCCGGGTGAGGGTATCCCCCCTACCTTGTATCTGTTCATTGTACCCTCCCCTTGTTTGTTGTAACTTGACCCGGCGAAAAGCGGTATATAAATCTGGCTAAATAAATAAGCCAAAAGCTGGCCTCGTTTTAGCCGTGGACCACTAACCATGTAGCAGCCCAAAATCACCACTACATGGTTAGTGGCAGTCACCGCCTCTGCTCCACCCTGAAATGCCCCCAACACTCCACGATGCTAACCAGATAGTATCAATGCATGTAAGGGACATAGTTGGGGATATTCAACGGCACTAACCGTGTAGGTGCCATCGAATATCCCTGTTTAAGGTGTTTACACGGTTCACTTGGTTGTAAACTGTGTAAATGCCTTTCGAATGTCGGGCCCCACATGCATAATGGCTAGCGTGTGATTGGCTGGAGACAGGTGGGTTGGGGGGTTGGGGTAGAACATGGGCGTTAGCATGGGTGGTGTTGGTGTGCATTAACCGCGATTGTGGCTGTCAGTGCGGGTGCACTTAATGCTACCCCAGTAGGTGGTGGTAAGTGCATCCACGTGCTGATTTCCGCGGTGCTGCACATTAGTCATGCACCAACAACAGAGGAATGGACGCACACCCCTCCCCCGAAGCTGATGTGGGCCTCCGTGCTAGGTTTGCAGCCCGACTGCACACAAACGGCACACCATTTAGTAACCATGCCCTTGTTTCCTTATATCCTCCTCCAAATTCAAACCTGGTGTCGGAGCGATACACATTGAGCAGGAATATTGCAGAAAAAATGGAAAATAAACTCAGGCAAAGAGAATGGTAAGTATTATCACGCCGCCCGCTCCCTAACCTTGAGGGTTAAGGAGGGGTTGCCTTGTGATGCCCTTGAGGCTGTTAGTTGTAGTTGTGTTATTGTGCTTCGAGCAGTAAGGCAGGCAAAGAGAAATTTATTTTTCATGAGGTTTATTTTTCATGAGGCTTACTTTGCCATTGTGCAGTTCAAAAAGGCTACAGACGGTGCAGAAGTATAAACCAAAAACAAGATTAACTGAAACTTGCCAAACAGGCTTGCAAAGTTGTATTATTTCACATTCACTTCATGTGGTTCAAACATACATGATGAAACAGAAAAGTTCCTTTAACAGTAGTGCTCTGGTTCTACCAATCACTGGTACCTTAATTCATTCACCTCCCACAAGCTTTCTTGTGTAGGTCAAGTTAAGTGCCACTGCTATATTTCTTCATATACCAGAAAATCCTTTTCTCCTTAATTGCCTCTGTCAATTAAGCATGTAGAGCAGTCCATTAATATATCTTCATCAGGGTAAAGCAGAGAATTAGAAACAGGCGTTTCTTCATTACTCTTGGAATTCTTTGAGAAGTGATTCAGCTGGTGACTTCCCCTCACTTAGCTGTCTTCCCTTCTCCTCGGTGAGCAAATGTTGGCTAAGCCTCTCTATCTCAGGCTGCTTATCATGTTTGTTTGTATCAGGAAAACAAACATTTGCTGTGCTTCCGTTATCTCCCCACCTTTCTCTACACGTGGGTGCTGTGCATAAAAACTTAGCAGTGCTAGGAGGGTACTTAAAAGCATTTACGTCAGCCCTGTCTTGGCTAGGTGTTTCAGCTAGCTTAAAGGAATAATTAGTGTTATTCAAAGCTTCTCTCTGCTGACAACAGCTGCCACCATTTTGTCTGACTTGGCTTTTTAAAACTAGAACACAATCTTTCTGGCTTTAGAGCATAAACTTCTCCCCCACTGGGTACCTTATATAGAAGCTTTTCCTTTGGAGAATTCTTTGTCCTTCTGCCTTTATTCCATAGCTCTGCCTGGTCCTGTAGCCTTGGATCTCTCAGCATTCCGAAAGAGTTCTGCCTCCAGCAGTTTCTTTCCTCATCTGAATCTTCCACACGCTACCTGCCAGCTGCAGACTATTAGAGGAATTACCACAGCAAGGATACTTCCTTTCAGACTTTCCTTCTGAAGCACTTGTGTCTCCCTCTGGGAATTCTCTTAGCCTCCGTTGCTCTCTTGGCTTCTGCCCTCTTAGCTTCTCTCGGTCCTGTTTTTGCTCCCGGTTCTGTTTGTCTTGCCTTCTCCATTCACTTCCTGGTTTCTGAGTATTTAACCAGGTGCTTCTAGCCTGCACTGCCCGCCTCCCCTTGGGGCGTGCCCAATCAAAAGCTTTCCTACTCTCCTCCCTCGAGGTGAGCTGTTCTGCTTGATTGAATCTGGGTTTTTTTCTTTCTTCAAAGAAATCCCTGCTTTCTCCTGCAGTACCGGCTTCTACCACCGGATGCTCATTTGTGTCCATCTGTTCCTGGGGAGCTACTGTGTCACAGTATTTGAGATGTAGCTGTACTCAAAGGTGATCTAAATAGAGCACTGTTGCCACCCAATCAAATTGCCTTGAAAAATTTTAAAAAAATATATTGAGGAATTATTTTTGTAAGCAGAGAAAGACAGACTGAAGGAAGCAGAGAGGCTTGTAACTAACCCATTACAAAAACTCATACATAACAATTCTGAAAGACCCACAAACGTCTCACTTTGTATAATCTGCTGTCATTTCACCAGACATAAATAATTAGCACTATGCTTGTGGTCAAGTGTTCATCTGTTTATTTATTTGGAATAGTTCATGTATCAGTTTCCCCATATCATTGCAACTCCCTAAAAGCCATGTCCTTCCCACTCTCAAAGACTCGTTCCCAAACTATTCCATCTCCAAAAGATCCGTATCAGTCCAGCTCTCAAAGCCTTATCACTTTCCATTCATTGGTCTAGATGAAGTCATGTCTGTTCTGAAGGTATGTTAATTTGAAAAAAAATTAAAATATGAATAGTTAAATTGCAAGGGCCCTGCCTCATGAATGTCCATTGTACATATCCTTGAAACCAGTCTTCCCCTCAGTCCTCCATACCTTTTTATGGGTGTGCGCTCAGACTTCCTATAGTGCACTGTATATAGTACAACCAGTCTCCAGGAGGCAGTACAGCCAAGGGCTCTTCTCAACAGTAATCATTTATGTCCATGTCTGGCAGATGACTGGGGATCTCACTTGTTGCGATGTGGAAAAGTAGCCTAAGGGTTAGGGCAGTTGCCTGAATGCCTGGGTTCAAATTCTGCCGATGCTCCTTGTGATCTTGGGTAAGTCACTTGACCCTCCATTGTCTCAGTTACAAACTTAGATGTAAATCTGCTCGGAACAAGGAAATACATGGAAGGGAATTTTAGAAGAGATGTCCAACTGTAATCTGGGATGCCTGGGGGGGGGGGGGAGGAAGCAGGCATGTCTGGGTGCAGAAGTGATTTCATAAACATGGACATCTGCAGGGGTGTCTACATAGATACCTCCAGAACCATATTGCAGAGCCCGGACTTCTAGGATAGCCTAATGGTTACAGTAGTGGTTTAGGAACAGGGTAACCAGCGTTCGGATCTTGACTCACCTTGTCTCCTTTGTGTTTCCTTACCATTCCCCCAGATGTATCTCATGTCTACAGCTAATGTGTTGTCTGTCTTGACTAGCTTGTAAGCTCTGATGAGTAGGGACCGTCTTTTACATGTGTCTGTGCAGCGCTGTGTACGTCTTGTAGCGCTATACATATGTTCAGCAGTACTCTTAGTTCATATCCCACTACTGATGTTGTTGGCATTGTGCTGAATACTAGGAATGATGGAGTGCTTCCTTCTCTACGCTCTGGATGTTTTGCCGTGAAAGCGAGCGCCTTTTAGATGCTTGTTCAGACTTGGACTTCCTCGCGCTGGGGATGTCCCTAGAGCCATTTTCTAAAGCATAAGAACATAAGAACATAAGATATGCCATACTGGGTCAGACCAAGGTCCATCAAGTCCAGTATCCTGTTTCCAACAGTGGCCAATCTAGGTCACAAGTACCTAGCAGTTTCGTATGACTCTGGAGACATCTCTGAGCTTTGGATGTCTCTAAGCTCATTTTCAGATATCCAAAGCTTCTTCCTGAAGAGATGTGCGCAAAGGGTAGCGCTGAAAAGGCAAACTATTCTGCAGTGCAATGTTACTGAGACGTTTTACATGGTGCTAGCGTCAAAGATTGTTCACAGAACTCATATCTATTGAAAGAGGAAGACTGAGAGATAGAGACCAAAAGAAATCTCACCCAGGGCTCGATGAATGTGCTCCTGTACAACAGTACACAGCACTTTGGGCAGTTCTTTATAATGGAGGATTGGAAAATAAACTATTCCAAATAAATAAATAGATGAACACTTGCCCACAGGCATAGTGCTAGTTATTTAAGTCTGGTGAAATGACAGCAGATTATGCAAAGTGAGATCAAGGCAAAAACAGAAAACCAAGACTATAAAAGTGGATACTGGGTATTAATACACCATAAAGTGCTGTGTTGCGGGGAGATAGGTGTGTGTGCAGGACAGCTTAGGGCAAATATTATATCTGCTCACTTGTCTGGTGGCCAGGCAAGTTCCAAAATATCTTTCAATTATTTCAAATTCCGTGCACAGCTCGGCATACATATTCACACAGCTGGAGGAGGCAAAAGCTGATCTACTATTATTGTTGGAGATCTCCTTCAAAGGCCATAGAGTCAACTAGGCTGAAATGCTTCCTGGCCCTGATGGCCCAAATGGAAAATCCAATAGCCATATGCACTGCTAGGTATAAGATAAGGATTTAGTTCTCAAGCCTGGCTTCAACTTCTCAGGAGATTTCATGGAGGCAACAATCACTACCCATGGGGTGGAATGAGGAAACTGAACATCACACAACAATGATACCCAATGACTAGTCTCAGGCTGTACTTGAACCAGGTTTCAGAGGGAGTCACACTCTCTGGCCCCTAACTGGGAGGTTGAATGATTCAGTGGACTGGTTGGATGGAAAGAAGGGAGGATTAAAATGAGGAAAATCCCAGATAATTGCAAATGAAAGCTCACTTCACCATAGGACTCGAGATAGCAACCCAAAGGACCAAGAAGAAACCACTGAGATAGAATAGAAAAATATAGTATCAGTCTCTAAATGAGAACTGTATTTTAAAATGTCTGTCTCAAAATGCCAGGAGTCATGTTGATCTCTCACTGGGGGTTATGCCCAGATTTAGAGACAGCAAAGTGGGCAAACGGTCTCCAGTCAGCGCCATATTTCCATAACCACCAGAACCCCTCCACTGCCATACTCATGCTGCCGTTTAGGCCTGATGCAGAAGAAACCTCTGTTAACGTCAGCTGTGCTAGCTACAGTACCGAGCCCCTCTTCCTGCAGCATCAGCTTAATGGTACATAGGGTTGCCAACTGGCTCCAGATGCGCCCAACAAGCTTGATCCAGTCCCGTGTTCACTCCATTGCATGCAGGAATATGTAGTTCTGATTCCTCTACTGCACTCCATAAGAAACAAAACTACAAGTCCCTGCATGCAATGGGGGAAACCCAGGACTGGATCAAGCTTGTCGGACACATCTGGAGCCAGTTGGCATCCCAATTATACAAATGAAAAACGTTCTTGCAAATTTGTTTTAAAACTGCTACCAGTTAGCTTCATAGAATGTCCCTAATCCTTATCAGAAATTGTAAATAGCCATTCCCTCTTAATCTTTTCACAATTCTCACAGAGTTGCCAACTTACCCAGTTCCAGGAGTGAGACTTTTTGTCAGTATGGTATTTGTAGTCTCTGATGTTACCCACTGGAATCAGTATTGCAGGTCCCATAATGCATCTGGGTAGGAGCTGGTCAGAAATCCAGGACTGGCTTAAAATCTCACTCCTGGAACTAGGTAATTTGGCAACTCTGCTCTCATGATCTTATAAGCCTCTATCATATCCCCTCTCAGTGGTCTGTTCCCTAAGAAGTCTTTTCAGTCTTTCTTCATAGGGGAGCTCTTTCATCTGCTGCTTTTCTCTGTACCTTTCTTGCTCTAACACAGCCCTGGCCTTCACGCCCGCGTGGTTTATACTTTGCAGAGTTGCCAAGTTACCCATTCCCAGGAGTAAGATTTTTTTGCCAGGTCAGGCTGTTATATTAACATTGCAGTGCAGTATAATATTTGTGGTCCATGAATTTACCCATTGGAATGCATCAGAATGAGATGGTCAGAAATCCAGGATTGGCTTAAAATCTCACTCCTAGAACTGGGTAACTTGGCAACTTTGGGGTGGACCGGCTGCCCTGGATCCAGTTGTCTAATTTTTCCAGGTAGTCTTTTCTCTGTATACATTCTCCTACAGCCTGACGTATCCTAATTTCACATCGTCCAGCTTGCACCATAGGCCCACTTGAATTTGGTGCGTCATGTCACCTTTCTGGATCTGTTGAAGTCCCGCTGAAAAACCCACTTCTAGGAGGTTGCTTTTAAATATTGAACCCTGCCTTCTACTGATGCTAGCTATACAAGTTGATTCTAGCCATGTTGACTGTGAAAAATGATTTTTCTGAAGCTTCCTATTTGTATTTTCAATGTGTCTTTATTAACTTGTGAGCTCTATGCAGCAAGGACCGTCCATGATGTATCCCTGGAGAGAGCTGTGTACACCTGAGAGCAGGTCAGGAGCAACGGTGTTGTATTTATGTATCATCCACTCGTGGAGAGCCTTTCAGCACAGAAAACCTTTCAAGACTGTGCAAGCTAAGCCAGTCCTTTAAATGAAGAGCCATGCCAGGAAAATAAAAAGGATGAAATAAAAGGTTTCCTCTCAAAAACCCTAAGCACCACAATCTATTAAACTTCCAGCCCTCCAAGCATGGAAAATTAATTGTTTTGCCTTTGATACTGGGGAGATAAGTATCGGCTGCCAACAGCAATAATGTGTTCAGTGGCGAAGTTCAGAAGCAGCTGGTGGAACTTGGGAAGCGGGGCTGTAGCGGGAGACCTGTGCCAAGCGCATGGCACAGAGGAGCAGATCTTTCCTTAATGACGGTGAGTTTTTCCTGTGCTCTGTGGAAAAGCTCAATCTGTGGCAGTGGAACAGGAGGTTGATGTGGCAAGAGAGGGACACAGGGCCGGATTTAAGACTTTGGCACCCATGGGCAAGATCAGACGGCAGGTCCCAGAGAGCAGGAAATGTATTTGAGGGGAGGGGAGGGGGCATTACAGATTCCATAGACTGAAGAGCCAGAAGAGGATCAGAGGAAGGAAACGGTGACTGGACCTAAAGCAGGGCTGGCCCAACCACTAGGCAAACTAGGCAATTGCCTAGGGTGGCAGCTTCTGGAGGACTGCAAAGAGCAGGGCCTTCAAAGCTAAACACTAGATTCTGACAGCCAGGGGGTCATTAGGCTTAAGGTTTGCCTAGGGTGCCAATAGCTTGAATCCACTCTTTAGCCGGCCCTGCACTAAAGTAAGCAGGATCAGGCTCCTCTTTGGCCTTTAAAACTTGGTGCCATAGGCAGTTGCCTGTGTTGCCTATGCCTACATCTGGGTCTGGAGGGACATCACGTCCTTATGTTTAATGAGGGGCTTTCTAAGCTTTCTGCCCCGATTACTCTTCAAAATTGTGGTAAGCAGATCATCTGTTTGTTATATCGCTGGGGTTCAGTTAACCACAAATTGGAGGATAATTTAAATTTAAACCAAGGCAACGTAAGAGGCTTTCATACAATTGTTCTAATAGGGGAAATTATTAAAAACAGGACATGGGCCTGCAGACGTATTTTCAAAGAGAACCCCCCCCACACACACACACACACACACACACATAAGGCTTTCCTTTGAAAATCCGGTCAGCTTAGCAGATGTCCCAAATTTTCCAGAATTGTCCCCGATTTTAGAGCTGTGTGCCTGATTCCCACCTGTTTGGCAGCCTCCTGTCCCTGATTCCAGCAATGGGGGCAAAGGGGGTAAAAACCAATATATTTTCAATGTAGCCATTTGGATATGTTAGTTTTTAGAATTTCCATCCATTATCTTGATATTTTGCACAGTGTGGGGGAAATGCATCACCCTTTCCATTTCTCTGTTGACGTGTCTGCTTGGAAGTATTATTGATGTCATGGGATGGATGAGGAGGGAACAGGGGAATGACTCCTTTTCCCTGCTACAAGCCTTGTTTTTCAAACCCGCGTCCCTTCCTCACACACGCTCACCCCCTCCCCCTCCTCCCCTCTACACCCTGCACACACCCACTTCAGATACTGCCCCAGATTTGCCTGCAAAAACTCTAGTAACCTTAGTCATAGATGAGTGGGTTCCAAATACCCGTGTAAAGAAAGGTTGTGCAATTTTTTTGAAACAAAATAACAAAAAGCAACAGAACAGGCTTGCTGTGCTTCCTTTTGTTTAGAAACATAATGGCAGAAAAAGACCACATGGCCTATCTAGTCGGCCCTTCCATATCAACTACAATAATCCTCTTTTTACCTTTAGAGATCCTCTGTGTTTGTCCCATGCTTTTTGGAATTCAGATATTGTCCTTGTCTCTACTACTTCCACTATTTCCGTGCACCTATCACTCTTTCCATAAAGAAATATTTCTGCATATTACTCCTGAGTCTATCCCCATTCACCTTCATCCTGTGTCCCATCATAGCAGAGCTTGCTTTCCATCAAAAGAGGTTCTCCTTTTGTGCATTTATGCCATGGAGGTATTTAAACATCTCTATCATATCTCCTGTATCCTGCCTTTCCTCTAATGTATACATATTAGCATCTTTAAGTCTGTCCTCATATACTTTATAATGAAGACCACTAACCATTTTAGTAGCCACCCTCTATACTGACTCCATCCTATTTATGTCCTTTTGAAGGTGCGATCTCCAGAACTGCACGCAATACTGCACATGAGGTTGACCAGAGACTTATACAGAGGCACTATCACCTCCTTTTTCCAACTGGCCATTCCTCTCTCTATACAGTCAAGCATCCTTCTGGCTTTCGCCATCGCCTTTTCTACCTGTCTAGCCACCTTAAGATCATCAGAAACAATCATGCTCAGGTCCTACTCTTCTTTCGTGGACAGATGTACTTTGTCCCCTACACTGTACCGCTCCCTTGGATTTTTGCAGCCCAAATGCATGACCCTGAATTTTTTAGCATTAAATCTTGGCTGCCAAATTCTTGGCCATTCTTCAAGATTAGTTAGATCCTTCCTCATGTTATCTACTCTTTCCTGGATGTCTATTGCAGATTTTGGTATCATCCACACAGAGGCAAACCTTACCTGACAACCTTTCTGCAATATCGCTAACAAAGATGTTAAAAAGAATAGGACCAAGGACAGATTTCTGCAGCACAGCACTGGTAACCACCTTCTCTTCACAATGAGCTCCGTTTACCTGTACCCTTTGTCATCTCCCACTCAACGAATTTCTAACCCAGTCGGTCACTTTAGGGTCCATCCCTAGGGTGCTCAGTAAGTTTATAAGTCACCTGTGCGGAACGGTGTCAAAGGCTTTACTGAAATTTAAGTAAACCACACCTAGGGCTCTCCCTTGGTCCAACTCCCTGGTCACCATTCAAATAAATCAATAAGGTTTGTCTGGCAAGACCTGCTTCTGGTTTCACAATGAACCAAGAAAATAATTGCACCAAATGTCTTTTTTTTCACTTTGACTTTCCAGTATGTAATTTGCTGGTGCTAAATGCTAAAAAACAAAAATAAAACCAAACAAATACAATGAAACAAACACAAAAACAAAACAAAGAAATTGAAAATCCACAAAGTAAAATGAAAAATCAAACCAGGGGGCACACCTCTAGCAGGGAGTACACGTGGGACTACAAAATATGCCCGGGCTTTCCAAGAGCTCAGATGAGGCCCCATCATTGTTTGGGAAGAGGGCTAAAAACATATTTTCATGATGTGAGAGTGTTTTTTAGAGCTGTTGACTTTCATCGAGAATCACAGCATATGGTAAAAGTGTCTCTCACAGTCTCTCTTCCACACATATTTTGCTAGTCCTGAGCCCCTCACAGCCATATTGCGGCAGCTCAGTGTCCCTCACAGTCTTTCCTTCACACATGCTGCTCCTGCCCTGTGCCTCTCACAGTCAGCCTCCCTCCACACCCACTGCACTAGTCTTGAGCACCTCACAGCCTCCCATTCACATACACTGCACCTGTCCAGCATCCCTCACAGTGTCCCCTCCACATGTGCTATATTAGTCCTGAGCCCTTCCACACCCACTGCACCAGCCAGCATTCCTCACCACCAGCCTCTCCTCCATACACTGCACCCACCCAGTCTGCCCAGTGTACTCTGCATATCCACCCACTGCCCTTCACAGACAGCTTCCCTCCACACCCGCTGCACCACTCACCGACAGTCTCTCCTCCATGGACTGTACCTACTGAGTCTCCCTTATAGACAGTCTCTCCTCCACACATCGTACACCACTTAGTGCCCCTCGCAGATTACAGCCTCTTCTCCAGTCGTTGCACCTCACTGATGAGGCTCACGGGCAGAGCTATGCCATGGAAGCTTTCAGGTCATTTTAGCTGCCTGATTCCCACCTCCAGCCTGTGATCTCTGGAACTTCACCAGCATCGCTCAGGTGGAAATCCATTGTGGTGAAAGATCCTGCTGAGAGGAATGTCCTGAGACTGCCTGTCCTCTCTCTATTCAGGGCAAAGTGGTCAGATACAGCACCCAGCCTGCTTACCATTTATTAATTACAATGTTAGGATCCAATCAGAGAGTTCTGTTGAGGGGCGGAAGTTTGATAGACTGATACCAACTGGATAAATCATCTAATCATTGTATTTTTGGCCTAGTTTGCAAAATTCACTCTCAGACTTCCGGAGGGGTTAGCACAGCTTGAATTTCAGTTACTTTCACTACTTCCATCAAAAGTGAAAACAGGAGGCAGCCAACAATTTCCCGTCATAAGAAGCAGATGGCAGCTTATTGCATGCAACGTTTCCTTGAGGAATTTCCCAAAGCAACAGTTGCCGGCTAATTCCATATGTGTTGCTTGAGCCGATCCATTCCACTTCATGAACGCCTTAAAGTCCTGCTTTTCTCAGGGAAATCAGATCTATCCATGCATGCAAGGGAGCAAAAGCCAGGAATGGATCTGTCTGACCTTAAAAGCAGCCCACATAGAGGACAAACAAAGCTCATCTAGGATAAAAGTTTGAAAAGACTAGGCCTGGCTCAAGGTGTGGTACAGTCCCAAGCCACTACTACTACTGAGCATTTGTATAGCGCTACAAGACGTACGCAGCGCTGCACAGACATCTAAGAGACAGTCCCTGCTCATCAGAGCTTAAAGTCTAAGACAGACAACACAGAAGCTGTAGACAGGGCTAAAACAAGGGGGAATGGTAAATAAACAAGGAGATCAGGTGAGTCAAGGTCAAAAAGCAGCAGCGAAGAGGTGAGTTTACAGCCTGGATTTGAAAAGGGTCAGAGAATCTGTCTGGCGTACAGACACAGGTTGTTTGTTCCAAGCGTAAGGTGCAACAAGGTGAAAGGAGCGAAGTCTGGAGTTAGTAATAGAAGAGAAGGGCACAGATAGAAGCAATTTGACAGAAGAGCGGAGTTCCTGAGGGGGGTTGTAAGGAGAGATAAGACAAGAAAGGTAATGAAGAGCTGCAGAGTGAATGCACTTATAGGTCAGAAGGAGAAGTTTGAAATGGATGTGGAAACAGATAGGGAGCCCATGAAGTGATTTGAGAAGAGGGGTAATATGGACATGATAAGGCTGGCGGAAGATTAGCCACGCAGCAGTTTTGAACAGATTGAAGGTGGGAGAGATGATTCAAAGGGAGACCAGCAAGGAGAAGGTTACAGTAGTCCAGACGGGAACATAACATAAGAACACAACATAAAATATGCCATACTGGGTCAGACCAAGGTCCATCAAGCCCAGTATCCTGTTTTCAACAGTGGCCAATCTAGGTCATATGTACCTAGCAGTTTCCCCAAAAGACACAGGTTCCACATTGCTTGTACTGGGTCATGCACTAATATCCTGGGTCCCTTCTTAATAATGGTTTATGGATCTTTCCTCCAGGAACTTGTCCAAACCTTTTTTAAACACAGCTACATTAACAGCCTTTACAACATCCTCCAGTAAGAAATTCCAGAGTTTGATTACACGTTGAGTGAAAAAATATTTTCTTTTATTAGTCTTAAATAGTTTTACCCTGTAGTTTATTAGTCTTAAATAGTTTACCCTGTAGTTTCATTGCATGTCCCCTAGTCTTTCTATATTCTGATAACGTAAACAATTGATCTACGTTTACCCGTTCCACTCCGTTCATTAATTTATAGACTTCTATCATATTTCCCCTCAGCCGTCTCTTTTCCAGGTTAAAGAGCCCTAACCTTTTTAGCCTTTCTTCATAGGAGTATCCTTCCATCCCCTTTACCATTCTGGTGGCTCTTCTCTGAACCTTTTCTAATAATGCTATATCCTTTTTAAGATACGGCGACCAGAATTGCACACAATATTCAAGGTGCGGTCTCACCATGGAACGATATAGAGGCATTATAATATCTTTTGTTTTATTTTCCATTCCTTTCCTTATGACACCTAGAATTCTATTTGCTCTCTTGGCCGCTGCACACTGGGCCGAGGGTTTTAACATGTTATCCACAATGACGCCTAAATCTTTTTCCTGGGTGGTGATTCCTTATGTGGAACCTTGCATTGTGTAACCATAGTTTGGGTTGTTCTTCCCTAGGTGCAGAACTTTGCACTTGTCCACATTAAATTTCATCTGCCATTTTGATGCCCAGTCTTCCAATTTATCAAGATCCTCTTGCAATTTTCCACAATCCTCTTGGGTTTTAACAACTTTAAATAGTTTTGTGTCATCTGCAAATTTGATAACCTCACTCGTTATTCCACTTTCCAGGTCATTTATGAATATGTCAAAAAGCAGCGGACCCAGCACAGATCCCTGGGGTACACCACTATTCACCTTTCTCCATTGGGAAAATTGGCCATTTAGCCCTACCCTCTGCTTTCTATCTTTTAACCAGTTCCTGATCCACAATAGTACACTGCCTCCTATCCCACAACTCTTTAGTTTTGCCAAAAGTCTCTGATGAGGGACCTTGTCAAAGGCTTTCTGAAAGTCCAGATACACTCTATCAACCGACTCACCTTTGTCCACCTGTTTATTCACACCTTCAAAATAGTAAGACAAGATCTTCCTTGTCTAAAGCCATGTTGGCTGTCTCCCATTAGGCCATGACTATCTAAATGCTGAGTAATTTTATTCTTTATGATGGTTTCTACCATTTTTCCCGGTACTGACGTCAGGCTCACTGGTCTGTAGTTTTCCAGATCACCCCTGGAACCCTTTTTAAAAATTGGTGTTACATTGGCGATCCTCCAATCTTCAGGTATTAGAGATGATTTTAATGATAGTTCACAGATTACTAATAGCAGGTCTGCAATCTCATATTTCAGTTCTTTCAACACCCTTGGATGTATACCATCCGGCCCAGGTGATTTGCTACTTTTCAGTTTATCTAATAGTTGTAATACATCTTCCCGATGTATCAATATTTCCTTCAATTCTTCCGCACCTTTAAGAGATGATTAAGGAGTGGATAAGTGTCTTATTAGTGTGTTCAGAAAGGAATGGGTGGATTTTGTTGATGTTATAGAGAAAGAAATGGCAGCTCTTATCTAGCAGATGGATGTGTGTGGAGAAATAGAGGAGTCAAAGACAACTCCAAGGTTGCAAGCTGAGGAAACTGGGAGGAGTAGAGAGTTATCCACAGAGACTGAGAAAGGAGGAAGAAGAGAGGAGATTTTAGGGAGGAAAAAAGAAGCTCAGTCTTGGCCATGTTCAATTTCAAGCAGTGGTGAGACCAGGGCCGCACCGAGTGTAAATCGCGCCATGTGCGACTTGCACATCGGGCGCGCGCCCCTCCCCCCCACAGCAGGAGAGAAGAGGCGCACCCAATGTGCAAGTCGCTTGCAGGGAGGGACAGATCTGCTTAACATGCCGGCGAGAAGGCTTAAGAGGCACATTTTAGCTGTCTGTCATTGCCTGCTGCCGCTGAGAGAAGAAAAAGAGGCAGCAGCAGGCAACGGCAGACAGCTAAAATGCGCCCCTTAAGCCTTTGTGCCCTGTGCAGCCGCACCGCTCACACAGGGCTAGGTACGGTCCTGGGTGAGACATTCAAGCAGCAATGTCAGAAAGGCAGGTAGAGATCTGGGTCTGGATTGCCAGAGAGATTTCAGGTGTAGAGAGGTAGATCTTGAAGTCATTGGCTTAAAGATGATACTGAAAGCCATGGGAAGAGATGAGCACACCAAGGGACTGGGTATAGAGAGAGAGAAGGAGTGGACCCAAGACAGATCCTTGGGGTACACCGACTAGGAGCAGGATAGCAGCAGAGAAGGAGCCACCAGAACAAACTCTGAAAGAACGATGGGAGAGATAAGAGGAGAACCAGGATAGTACAGAGCCCTTAAAACCATGCAAGGACAGGGTATTAAGGAGAAGATTGTGGTCAACAGTGTCAAAAGCAGCAGAGAGGTCAAGAAGGATGAGGACAGAGTAAAAGCCCTTGGATTTTGCCAGGAACAAGTCACTGGAGACTTTGGCAAGAGCTGTGTCAGTAGAGTTTAAAGGACAAAAGCCAGATTGTAAAGGAACCCTGGAGGGCATGAGAGGAGAGGAAGTCAAGATAGTGGTGGTGAACTGTGCATTCGAGTAGCTTAGAAATGAAGGGGATGAGGGAGATGGGTCAATAATTAGATGACATAGTGGAGGAAAGAGATGAAGAAACAGTGGAGGAGAGAACCAAAGAACCAATAGCATGAAGATTTCTAAATAGTTTGGAGGAGACAGGACGAGGTTGAGGCAGTGGGTGGTGAAGAGTGAAGCTTAGCAGGTGATGGTCAGATAAGGAAAGAAATGAGGTAGAAACATTTGAGGGTAAGCAACTTGAGAAAAATACCGGGTCAAAGCAGTAGTCATGCTGGTGAGTGGGAGGCAGTAGAGCAAAGCTGGAGGTTGAATGATGAGGCAAGAGAGAGGAGCTTTAAAGTATAAGGATCAGAGGGGTTATCAACATGAATGTTAAAATCCTTGAGAATAAGAGTGGAGGAAGAGGAATCCAGAAAGAAGGAGAGCCACAAATCAAAGTCAGTGAGAAAGGTAGAAGTAGACTTGTTAGGAGGTTGATAAATAACAGCTACCTGGAAAGGTCGTGGAGTGAAAAGGCGGATGGAGTGGACTTCAAAAGAGGGAAAGGAGTGAGACTGAGGCAGCAGGAAGATTGGAATTGGCAGGAGGGAGAAAGTAGAAGCCCAATACCACCACCATGGCCTGTGGAATGAAGCGTGTGGGAGAAATGATAGCCACCATGACAGAAGCAATGACAGATGCCGTGTCTTCTGGGAGGAGCCAGGTCTCAGAGCAAGAAGATGAAGAGCATTAGAGATAAAGAGATCATGAGTAAAAGCAAGTTTATTAGAGACAGAGTGTGCATTCCGCAAGGCACATGAGAAAGGGAGACTGGAAGGGGAAAGGAGAGGGATATGAATAAGATTAGAGGTGTTGCGTGAGGATCTCTTCTCGGAGTGTGGCAGAAGTCTAGGGGGGGCGAGGGTTGGGATTGATATCTTCAGATAAGAGGAGAAGGAGTAGCAGAGTACGGGGCAGAGAGGAGACAGTATGGTGGAAACGAGGGTGAGGCTGCCTTAGTGAGAGATGAGCATAAGAACATAAGATATGCCATACTGGGTCAGACCGAGGTCCATCAAGCCCAGTATCCTGTTTCCAACAGTGGCCAATCTAGGTCATACGTACCTAGCAGTTTCCCCAAAAGACACAGGTTCTGCAATGCTTGTACTAGGTCAAGCATTGATATCATGGGTCCCTTCTTAATAATGGTTTATGGACCTTTCCTCCAGGAACTTGTCCAAACCTTTTTTAAACCCAGCTACACTAACAGCCTTTACTACATCCTCCGGTAACAAATTCCAGAGTTTGATTACACGTTGAGTGAAAAAATATTTTCTTTTATTAGTCTTAAATAGTTTACCCTGTAGCTTCATTGCATGTCCCCTAGTCTTCCTATATTCTGATAACGTAAACAGTTGATCTACGTTTACCCGTTCCACTCCGTTCATTAATTTATAGATTTCTATCATATCTCCCCTCAGCCGTCTCTTTTCCAGGTTAAAGAGCCCTAATCTTTTTAGCCTTTCTTCATAGGAGTATCCTTCCATCCCCTTTACCATTTTGGTGGCTCTTCTCTGAACCTTTTCTAATAACGCTATATCCTTTTTAAGATACGGCGATCAGAATTGCACACAATATTCAAGATGCGGTCTCGCCATGGAACGGTATAGAGGCATTATAATATCTTTTGTTTTATTTTCCATTCCTTTTCTTATGATACCTAGCATTCTATTTGCTCTCTTGGCTGCCGCTGCACACTGGGCGGAGGGTTTTAACATGTTATCCACAATGACGCCTAAATCTTTTTCCTGGGTGGTGGTTCCTAATGTGGAACCTTGCATTGTGTAACCATAGTTTGGGTTGTTCTTCCCTAGGTGCATAACCTTGCACTTGTCCACATTAATTTCATCTGCCATTTTGATGCCCAGTCTTCCAATTTATCAAGATCCTCTTGCAATTTTCCACAATCCTCTTGGGTTTTAACAACTTTAAATAGTTTTGTGTCATCTGCAAATTTGATAACCTCACTCATTATTCCCTTTTCCAGGTCATTTATGAATATGTCAAAAAGCAGCGGACCCAGCACAGATCCCTGGGGTACTCCACTATTCACCTTTCTCCATTGGGAAAATTGGCCATTTAGCCCTACCCTCTGCTTTCTATCTTTTAACCAGTTCCTGATCCACAATAGTACACTGCCTCCTATCCCATGACTCTTTAGTTTTGCCAAAAGTCTCTGATGAGGGACCTTGTCAAAGGCTTTCTGAAAGTCCAGATACACTACATCAACTGATTCACCTTTGTTCACCTGATTATTCACACTTTCAAAAAAACATAACAGATTAGTAAGACAAGATCTTCCTTGTCTAAAGCCATGTTGGCTGTCTCCCATTAGGCCATGACTATCTACATGCTGAGTAGAGGAGATGGCAGAATGAGAGGGAGAAAGTGGTGAAGCTCAAGAGCTGATGATAGGGTAGAAGACAAAATGGAGGGGGAAGTGAGGATGATAAAGGGGAGATAAGGAGGGGAGGAGTGAAGCAACTGGTAGGAGAGGAGACAATTAGGGAGTATGAAGAAAAGGAAGGCAATGTGAAGAGGGATGGAGAGGAAAACAGAGGCCAGAAGAAATAGAAGATGAGAGAGAGCCCAAAGGGATTAGGTGCACCTGTGAGTAAGTGAATGAGCAGATGACAGCTATAAGAGACGGCGAGCCACGGGGTGGGTAGAAGGGAGGGGGAGTGGGGTATAAATTATTCAGCTGAGAAAAACAACAAAAGTGCAAAAAAGGGAGGCAATAAGGTAAGGGAGCATGACAAATAAATAAATATGTAGAGAGAGACATGAGTTTAGTTTATTCGCATTTGATATACCGCCCTATGTTGTGTCAGGGCGGTTCACAATTATGTAAACAGTCGAAGAAAGGCGCAAGATCAGAAAAGGGGAAAACAGAACTACAATTTTTTGACAGATAAGGAGAGAATGATAAAGAACGTAGAGAGAAGACACAGTGAGATTTGGACAAACCATAAATAATCCAGGTCACGTTTGAGAAGCTGGGAGATTATAGGCTGTGCTGAAGAGATGGGTTTTCAACTGTGACTTAAAGGATGAATATGGAGTCACAGAAAGGCAGCAAATTTACTCACATGCAGCAAGTAAACTTCACTTTTTCAGCAGAGCACGTCTCTTCCCAAAGGACAGAGAGGCAAACAGAGCTAAGAACAAGTGGAAGACAGGAAAAGGGGCTAAACAATACCTCAGCGGGGAGGGGGGCAGGGGTTAGTCAGTCAGGTAGAATTAGAGCAGAGACAGTAAAAAAGTTTTAAACTCTGTAACAATGGAGACAGAGCAAGGATACATATTGAATTAAATGTTAACCTGGCCAACACAGACAGGCCAGATAGTAGAAGGAAAGTTCCAGTTAGTTATGGAGAAGGGCAAGTTACTCCGCTGAGAAAAGCTGAACAGGAGTGCAAAAAGGGCGGGGGGGCGGGGGGGGGGCAGTGAGGTAAGAGAGCACACTAACATGACAGCGTTTTGCTTTTTACCCTCCTTCCCCCCCCCCCCAGCCCTGGGGCCAGTCTTGCAGCATGAGCTGCACAAGTAGAGGCACATTTTCAGCCAGCGCTGTCGCTATGCTGCCATTTAATTTAATATTTATATTCAGTGCTACTATCCATATAGGTATCGTTGCTGAATATATGGATCATATGGTGACCACTGGAACTCTCTGTTTAGTTTACATCTGCTATGAAAGAGTAGCCTAATGGTTAGCACACTGGCTTGGGAACCCAGGGACCAGGGTTTGATTCCCACTAGCACTCCTTGTGGCCTTGGGCAAGTTACTTAACCCTCCATTGCTTCAGAAAAATCCAAGTTTAAGTTTCAATGTGAACTGCTTTGATTGAAATGATAAAGTGGTATATAAAACCTGTTAAATAAAAGAAATAAACACATAACTTAACCAAATGATGGCTGAATATCCCCGCTATCTGGAGAGCTTTCTGCTCTTCCCCTACCATGGTCCACAGATAATATCTGACTGTTTAGCTATTTTAAATGGTCTGATACTATCCATATATTTTCTGAAAGTATCAGTCCAATAGAGTATAATTATTCATTCATGGCAGATTGTTCCCAGACTAACCAATAAAACTCTCAATGACGAATGCAGAGCAGGAGTAGGATGTTTTACTTTACAATTCAATAGAGATCCTGTTCAAATTCTGATGTCACATCAGTGAGCAGCAGGGCTGGTGCTTCCATTCAGCAAGGTAGGCAGTCGCCCAGATCACCAGCCCTCAGGGCCGCCATTGCTGCTGCCCCTCTCCGCGTCTGCTCATAGCTATGAAACCCACCATGCAGTGCTTACTTTAGGGCTTTGGTGCTGCACTGCAGTTTCCGGCTTTTACTAGTTGCTGCCCCCCCCCCCCACACCAAAAGTAGAATTCCTTGTTATGCGCTTACCAACACACTCTGGTGCTGTGTCATGGTTCTTTTCTCTTACTATGAGCTGTTTCACCCCTCTCTGACGCAGCTTCCCAACCCATAAGATTTCAGTCTTCCCTAAATTCAATTTGAATGTATTATCATTTAACCAGTTCCGCAAGATACATAAACCCTGGCTCGATCGATCCAACAAATCTTTCAAAGAATTCCTTATAGGGATGATAGTTAAATACAAAAAGGAAAATAAAGTGATATCTTTCATTATCGACTAGCTTTTGAAGGTAAAACTTTCTTCCGCAGGTCAGGAGAGTATGAGCAACATATCCCAGCATCCATTCTTGTACCCATCCCTCTTAATCTTCCCCCAATATTACCTTGTTTCCCCCCTCTAAACACAACTGACCTGACCTGAGGAAGAAGGTTTAACGTTCGAAAGTTAGTCTACAAATGTATTAAGTTAGTCCAATAAAAAGGTATCACCTTATTTTTCCTTTTTTATTTAACTACCATTATAGTGGACTAACACAACTTCCACACCTCTTTATCACAGGGATGAAAAACTGATTGTCATCTGCATATATGTAAGAAGAAAACACCAAATATGTTTAGCGAAGGGATTAAAATAGATACTAAACAATAATGGCCACTTAGGTTGCAAGTTCTTTGACATGGATTGTCCCATATAGCACTAGTAACCTCCTCAGCTTTGGGAACTGCTAAAACCTAATCATGAGTTAGTGGGCCTAATTACCTGAGAGCAGCTGAGGCCTGCATAAAAGGCTCCAGTACCCTGCCCTATTGAGGCTTTCCTAACAGGGGCTCTACAGATCAACCAACAGTAAGGATTTGAGGGTTTATTTTATTAAATTGCTAGCTCTCTGACTGGGAGCTCTTAAAAGGGTTTTTGTATATCTTTAAAGCAAGGTTACTTTCTTTTTTGGTGCTTTAGTGGAGCTTTCCTTGAGCTGAGTAGGTTGTTGAACTCTGGTAACCTCCTCAGCTTTGGGAACTGCTAACACCTAATCAGGTGTTAGTTCCCTCCCTACCCACCCCAACTCCCACCCACCCCTAGTGAGCAGTCTTGATTTATAGGGCACCTCCCCATTTAACAAAGCACAGATAATTGGACCAGCACATTTTGAATATAATTAAAGAGATTTAACTGCTTTTTCTCTGAAAGGGCAGCTGGGAAACCAGCTGGTACTTGGTAGATCTCTCTCTTTTGCTTTAAGAGATACCTAAGCTCCACAAACAGAACAATGGCTGGAAAAAATCGTATCGCTAAATCTGTTGCCCTCATTACAGCTTCTGCCTCGGTCCAGACAGAGGTCCTAATGCAAGTTGAAGGACCGGTTCCATGTGCAGGGTGCCTGCATGCTGAAGCTCTGAGGAAATAAGTAGAGAGGAGGTTGCGAGGCTGAGGAGCATTCAAGACAGTGAGAAGTACATTGATGAGATGCTTCTTGCAGCAACCAAGCTCTCCAGCAGAGGAGAAGATGGGTGCCAACAGAATGTCGATGGTTGGACACAAGTCACCAAGGCCTGCAAAATCACCAATCCAACTTCTCCAGCCCTTGAACTGAAGAACCATTATGCAGCCCTGGAAGTGGAGGAGGTGAAAGCATCCCTGGAAAGGGAAGATCCAGAGCTCAAGTACCCCAAAGTTGCAGAATCAGTGACCACAAGGAAACGAAGGATAGTGGTGGTTGGAGACTCTTCTGAGGGGTACTGAGGCGTCCATCTGCCGACCAGACTTGATGTCCAGAGAGGTATGCTGTCTGCCTGGTGCCAAAATCCAAGATGTTACGGAGAGTTTGCCGAGACTAATCAAGCCCACTGACTATTACCCAATGTTGCTAATCCATGTTGGAACAAATGATACTGCCAGGTATACCTTGGAACATATCAAAAGTGACTTCATGGCTCTGGGACAGAGGGTGAAGCAGTTAGGTGCACAGGTGGTGTTCTCTTCAATCCTCCCTGTTAAGAGTAAAGGCCAAGGCAGAGAGGCTCGCATCCTGGAGATGAATGCATGGCTGCGTGGATGGTGTCATCGAGAGCGTTTTGGTTTCCTAGAAAAATGGGATGCTGTTCCAAGGGTTGCAGAGTAGAGATGGCATCCATCTGTCCAAGAAAGGTCAACTCGTCTTTGGTAGTAGACTGGCTAATCTACTGAAGAGGGCTTTAAACTAGATTTGTTGGGGATGGGTGAGGAAAGCCCCCTAGTAGGTGAAAGCCCCCAAGTAGGTGATACATTAAATACCTTTATGGAAATGGGTAACAGGGGTAACATATGGAAAGCAGTGTGTATAAATGCCCGTAGCATGGGAAATAAGATCCCTGATGTTGAAGCTTTGGTGGGAGTGGCTGACTTGGATTTAGTGGCAGTTACAGAAACATGGTTCACAGAAAACCATGATTGGGATGTAACTATACCTGGCTATACTTTATTCAGAAAGGACAGGGTAGGAAGAAGGGGAGGAGGAGTGGCACTATATGTAAAAACTACTATTAAAGCTTTGGAATTACAGAGCTTAAAAGGGAGAGAGGAGGCATTGTGGGTTAAACTAGAAAGAGGGAAAGAGAAATCTATTTGCATTGGTGTGATATACAAACCTTCCTCACAAGAGGAAGAGGTGGACAGAGAGTTAATTGAAGACATACGCAGCATTGCTAGGAAAGGGGAAGTGCTACTGATAGGAGATTTCAATATGCCAGATGTTGATTGGCACATTCCTGCTGCAGTATCATCTAGAAGTAAGGAGATCCTGGATTCTCTACAGGGAAAACTATTCAGGCAATTGGTAACAGATCCCACACGTGAAGGGGCCATACTGGACTTGGTGCTTACCAATGGTGAAAGTGTTTCTGATGTTGTAGTGGGAGATCATTTTGCATCCAGTGATCACCAGATGGTGTGGTTCAGTATTAGGACTAGGGCTGTTAGAATCCATTCAAAGGTGAGGATTTTAGACTTTAGGAAAACTAACTTTGCCAAGATGGGCCAATACCTCAGGGAGTGGTTAGTGGGATGGGAACAGCTGGGGGATGTAGAAAAACAGTGGGCAAAACTGAAAGGGGATATTTTAAGGGCAACCAACCTTTTTGTTAAAATGGTAAATAAAGGTAAAAGGAAAAGGAGACTGCTATGGTTTTCGAAAGAAGTAGCTGAAAAAGTGAAGAAAAAGAGGGAGGCCTTCATGAAATACAAGAGATCATAGAGAGAGGAAGACAGGCATCTGTATTTGGAAAAACTTAGAGAAGCTAGCGAAGTAGTCAGGAAGGCAAAGATTCAAAAGGAGGAGGAAATAGCCAATGCAATAAAATGGGGGGATAAGACATTTTTCAGATATATTAGTGAGAAGAGGAAGGGGAAAAGTGGTATTGTCAGACTCAAGGGTGCAGGGGAGGAATATGTAGAAGCTGATAAGGATAAAGCGGAATTGCTTAACAAATATTTCTGTTCTGTGTTCACAGATCAAGAACCAGGAGCAGGACCTCAGAAAACACCCACAAACAGGAAAAGAAGCGAGGGACATCTTTAACAATTTTCAGAAGACTGTGTTCGTGAGAAACTAGCTCAACTTAAAGTAGACAAAGCGATGGGACTTGATGGGATACACCCTAGAATACTGAGGGAACTTGGGGATGTTCTACCAGCTCCACTGGCTGACCTTTTCAATACCTCATTGGAGTCGGGAGTGGTGCCAAAGGACTGGAGAGAGGCTCATGTGGTGCCTTTACACAAAAGCGGAAGTAAGGATGTGGTTGAAAACTACAGGCCGGTTAGTTTAACTTCAGTGGTGAGTAAATTATGGAAATGCTCCTGAAAGAGAAAATAGTGAGGTTTCTGGAGTTCAGCGGATTACAGGATCCAAGGCAGCATGGATTCACCAGAGACAGGTCTTGTCAGACAAATCTGATTGATTTCTTTGACTGGGTGACCAGGGAGTTGGACCGAGGGAGAGCCCTAGATGTGGTGTATTTAGATTTCAGTAAAGCCTTTGACACTCTTCCTCACAGGCGACTTATAAACAAACTGAGCACCCTAGGGATTGACCCTAAAGTTACTGCTTGGGTTAGAAATTGGTTGGGTGGGAGGCAAAAAAGAGTACAAGTCAATGGAGCTCACTCTGAGGAGAAGGATGTTACCAGTGGTGTACCTCAGGCATCTGTCCTTGGTCCGATTCTTTTTAACATCTTTGTTAGTGATATAGCGGAAGGGCTGTCGGGTAAGGTTTGCCTCTTTGCTGATGATACCAAAATCTGCAATAGAGTAGACACCCCGGAAGGTGTAGATAACATGAGGAGGGATCTAGCTAAGCTTGAAGAATGGTCTAGAATTTGGCAGCTGGGATTTAATGTTAAAAAATGTAAGGTCATGCATTTGGGCTGCAGCAATCCAAGGGAGCAATATAGTATAGTGGGTGAAGTACTTTTGTCCACTAAAGAAGAACAGGACCTAGGCGTGGTTGTGTCTGATGATCTTAAAGTAGCTAAACAGGTAGAAAAGGCAACGGCAAAAGTTAGAAGGATGCTTGGGTGCATACGGAGAGGAATGACTAGCAGAAAAAAAGAGGTGATAGTGCTTCTGTATAGGTCTTTGATGTGATCTCATTTGGAGTATAGTGTGCATTTCTGGAGACCACACCTTCAAAAGGATGTGAACAGGATGGAGTCGGTGCAGAGGGTGGCTACTAAAATGAAGGATCTTAATATGCATACCTTAGAGGAAAGGCGGGATAGAGGTGATATGATTGAGATGTTTAAATACCTCCGTGGCATAAATGTTCAGGGAGAGAGCCTCTTTCAATTGAAAGCAAGTTCTTCTACGAGGGGACATGGGATGAGGGTGAAAGGGGATAGATTCAGGAGTGATATGCGGAAATATTTCTTTACGGAAAGAGTAGTGGATCCATGGAATAGTCTCCCAGTGGAGGTGGTAGAGATGAGGACAGTAACTGAATTCAAAAAAGCATGGGACAAACACAGAGGATCTCTAAAGGTAAAAAGGGGACTGTTGTAGTTGTTGATATGGAAGGACAGACTAGATAGGCCATGTGGTCTTTTTCTGTCATCATATTTCTATGTTTCTAAGGAAGGTGCTATATAAATGAGACCGTTTTTAAACTGAAAGTGATGCTTGCTGGCCCATGGGAATTATCTGTAAGCTAATTTTCCAAGGTTACTTTCCTTCAAAAGGAATTTCTCTTTGAAAATCAGACTGACAGCGCATAGTGCAGTGGTTCCTAAACCGGGGGTCAGGACCCCAAAGGGGTCACATCACCAGTGCATAGGATCATAGAAACAAGACTGCTTCCCCTCCCCTGGTCAGTATGCTGCCCCCTCCTCCTGTGTGAGTTTCCTTTAAGACTCATGCCGGGATCTGTGAGCATGCACTCACATGCATGGCCCTGTGCCAACTGTTGCTGCTACTTCCTTCAGGCTCTGGCTACGTGGGGATAGAGGGGGTGAGAGTGGGGCCTCCTATTGTGTTTTCATCATCTGGGGTCACATGAATTCTTAAGGGTTAAAAGGTGGTTATTTTGGATAAACGTTTGGGAAGCCCTGTCATAGTGTGTATTTAGTGAACACTTGGAAAGAAAGCCCAAGCTTTATTTATTTATTTATTTTATTTAGACAGTTTTGTATACCGCCTTATCCTTCAATCAAAGCGGTCACAACACAATTGGGGAATACATTTAACACGCGGGGATGTGAGACACATACACTAATACTTACAGGGAACTTTGAAAGTGAAAACCCTGTGAACCCTTTTCCTCCCACAACCTAATCCCACTGCCTCTTTTAGGCTGCAGTGACCAGCATGGGCGCTTTGACCTACAAGCAGAGGGGAGCAATTTTCAAATGCTCCATGTCTGCAGGTGAGATCTTGTTTTATCCATAGAAGCGCTTTGAAAATTTTCCCCACTGCGTTACTTTCAGAGTGCCCGTACCCAAGCCGCAGATGTAGGTTGTGCCGTTGTGACAGTCTTACTCGGCTGCAGCTGTTGCTCCAAAGCATGAGAAGTGAAATCCATCATATCGGGGTTTATCCATGTCAATTCCAGGTTTGCACAGATGCTTCTAATGTGCTGGAGGAGGTTTCTTGGGGAGTCTCTTATTAAATTATTGCATTACCACGAACTGGAGCACAGCTTGCAGAATCATTGATAGCACAATGGTAGCCTTGAGAGCTCATGGATAAAATATTGTTGGCAGTTGACAATTTCCAATAGCACAGCTCTGTCTTTGTGGGAGTCGCAGACCTGCAGCGGTACCTGTCTTGGTGGGCAGAGAGAAGGTCTGTCCTCCTAATGCGGATGATTTACTGTATGTGGTAGCATTCTGGGAAATGCTGCGCACTGTAATCATTGCAAAGATGAAAAGAACAGCAGGGGGCTGGGATTCACATAATAATAACGGATCTGCGTGCCCTCTCTTTCACGTCCTCCTACTGTCCCTGAATCAGCTCCATGAGAAGCAGGGGGGTGCCAGGTGCATGGGGGCACCTGCCCCTAGTCTCACTAGCATAAAGCGGTAGGACAAAGAAGAGGAGATACCACCTATGGACAATCTGTGAGCAAATAAACCTGACACGCTGCAGGGCCAAATCATTTGCAGTCCATCTTGCAGGATAAAAACCAGAGCTGTGAAGGATCTGGTAATTACTATTCATTCATTTTTATGAACCGTATCGTTTTGCATAACACTCAGTGCAGTTCACAGAATAAAAACATATTGCTCGGTTTCAGACAGCACATAGAAAGCAGCTACTATGAAAGAAAATGGATTGTTTGTGTATGGCGGAACCGGCAGTCACTCGGATTGCAATAGAAGTCCACTGCTGTTCCTTAGCCATGCACGTTGGCTGTGTGATCATTTGTTGCCACTTCTGTTGCAATGGATGAGCATATGGGTATTCTGGCTATCTGGATCAGCTCTGTCCGTAAGATAACCATTCAACCTGACTCACATTTCAGTTCTGCCTGCTGTATGCAAGTCTACCACGTGACTGTTCATTGCGGAAACCTTGCAATGAGACTTCTTACTGTTCTACCTGCCCCTGCATGAGCAAATTACTTTTTAGAGAAGGAAGGGCAGATTGTACTTCAGAGACTTGGCATCTCTGTGCCATCAGAATACGAAGGCAGTGACAGGAAAGTGGAGACTTTTCCATTGTCCAAGGCCCTCCCTGTATATTTGAAACATAGAAACATGACAGCAGAAAAAGACCACATGGCCTATCTAGTCTTCCCTTCTGTATCAACCACTACAACAGTCCCCTTTTTTTTCTCTAGAGATCCTCTGTGTTTGTCCCTCATGTTTTTGAATTCAGATGCTGTCCTCATCTCTATCACCTCCACTGGGAGACTATTCCACGGATCCACCACTCTTTCCGTAAAGAAATATTTCCGCATATTACTCCTGAGTCTATCCTCTTTTATCCTCCTCCTATGTCCCTTCATAGCAGAGCTTGCTTTCAATTGAAAGAGGCTCTCTCCCTGAACATTTATGCCACGGAGGTATTTAAACATCTCAATCATATCACCTCTATCCCGCCTTTCCTCTAAAGTATACATATTAAGATCCTTAAGTCTGTCCTCATATGCTTTTATAATGAAGACCACTAACCATTTTAGTAGCCATCCTCCGTACCAACTCATTCCTGTTTATATCCTTTTGAAGATGTGGTCTCCAGAATTACACACAATACTCCAAATGAGGTCACACCAAAGGCTTATACAGAGGCACTATCACCTCCTTTCTTATGCTGGCCATTCCTCTCCCTTTGCACGCAAGTATCCTTCTAGCTTTCGCCGTTGCCTTTTCTACCTGTTTAGCTACTTTAAGATCATCAGACACAATCATGCTTAGGTCCTGCTCTTCTTTTGTGGACAGAAGTACTTCACCCCCTATATCATATCGCTCCCTTGGATTGCTGCAACCCAAATGCATGACCTTGCATTTTTAAACATTAAATCTTAGCTGCCAAATTCTAGACCATTCTTCAAGTTTAGCTAGATCCCTCCTCATGTTATCTTCTCCTTCATGGATGTCTATTCTATTGCAGATTTTGGTATCATCTGCAAAGAGGCAAACCTTACCAGACAGCCCTTCTGCAATATCACTGACAAGGTGTTAAAAAGAATCGGACCAAGGGAAGATCCCTGCGGCACACCACTGGTAACCTCCTCCTCAGAGTGAGCTCCATTTACCTGTACCCTTTGTCGCCTCCCACTCAACCAATTTCTAACCCAAGTAGTAACTTTAGGATCCATCCCTAGGGTCCTCAGTTTGTTTATAAGTCACCTGTGCGGAACAGTGTCAAAGGCTTTACTGAAATCTAAATACACCACATCTAAGGCTCTCCCTTGGTCCAACTCCCTGG
Organism: Ichthyophis bannanicus; assembly: GCA_033557465.1. Classification (NCBI taxonomy): domain Eukaryota; kingdom Metazoa; phylum Chordata; class Amphibia; order Gymnophiona; family Ichthyophiidae; genus Ichthyophis; species Ichthyophis bannanicus. The sequence goes on from CM066041.1 coordinate 120,423,121, forward strand.
TCACCCAGTCAAAGAAATCAATCAGATTTGTCTGGCAGGACCTGCCTCTGGTGAATCCATGCTGCCTCAGATCCTGTAATCTGCTGGACTCCAGAAACCTCACTATTTTCTCTTTCAGCAGCGTTTCCAATAATTTACTTATTATCAAGGTTAATCTAACTGGCCTGTAGTTTTCAACCACATCCTTACTTCCACTTTTGTGTAAAGGGACCACATGTGCCTCTCTCTAGTCCTCTGACAACATTTCTGACTCTGCTAGAATGTCCCCAAGTTCCCTCATTTTTCTCGGGTGTATCCCATCTGGTTCCATTGCTTTATTTACTTTAAGTTTTTAACTAGTTTCTCACAAATACAGTCTTCTGAAAATTGTTCAAGATGCCCCTCGCTTCTTTTCCTGTTTGTGGGTGTTTTCTGAGGTCCTGTTCCTGGTTCTTCATCTCTGAACACAGAAAAGAAATATTTGTTAAGCAATTCCACTTTATCCTCATCAACTTCTACAGTACATATTCCTCCCATTCATCCTTGAGTATGACAATACCACTTTTGCCCTTCCTCTTCTCACTAACATATCTGAAAAATGTCTTATTCACCCATTTTATTGCATTGGCTATTACCCCCTCTTTTTGAATCTTTGCTATCTTGACTACTTTCTAGTTTCTCTAAGTTTTCCAAATATAGATGCCTGTCTTCCTCTCTCCGTAATCTCTTGTATTTCATGGAGGCCTCCCTCTTTTTCTTCACCTTTTCAGCTACTTCTTTCGAAAACCATAGTAGTCTCCTTTTCCTTTTACCTTTATTTACCATTTTAACAAAAAGGTTGATTGCCCTTAAAATATCTCCTTTCAGTTTTGCCCACTGTTTTTCTACATCCCACAGCTGTTCCCTTCCCGCTAACGACTCCCTGAGGTATTGGCCCATCTTGGCAAAGTTCATTTTCCTAAAGTCTAAGACCCCCGCTTTTGAATGACTTCTAACAGCCCTAGTCCAAATACTGAACCACCATCTGGTGATCACTGGATGCGAAATGATCTCCCACTATAACATCAGTATCACTCTCAGCATTGGTAAGCACCAAGTCCAGTATGGCCCCTTCACATGTGGGTTCTGTTATCAGTTCCCTGAATAGTTCTTCCTGTAGAGAGTCCATGATCTCCTTACTTCTAGATGATGCCGCAGCAGGCATGTGCCAATTAACATCTGGCATATTGAAATCCCCTATCAGTAGCACTTCCACTTTTCTTGCAGTGCTACCATATATCTTCAATTAACTCTCCGTCCACCTCTTCTCTCTGTGGGAGGGGGGGGTCTGTATATCACACTAATGCAAATAGATTTCTCTTTCCTTCTTTCTTGTTCAACCCACAGTGCCTCCTCTCTCCCTTTTAAGTCCTGTATTTCCATAGCTTTAATATTATTTTTTACATATAGTGCCACTCCTCCCCTTCTTCCTAACTGTCCTTTCTCAATAAAGTAAAGCCTGGTATCAGGGCCGGCCCATCCATTGTGCAAGAATGTTGTTCGCACAAGGCCCTGTGCTTCAGGCGGCCCAGTGCCAACAACATCCCGCATTGAATGGCAGGCAGGGCGGCTTTAGAGGGAGCCGGAGAGGCTCTGGCTCACCTCCAACAGCTGCTGAAGTGAAGCGCATCTTTTTCCTTCACTTCAGCAGCTGTACTGAAGTTTAGACCACTGCCGCGCTGAGTGCTGGGAAACAGATAGTCCCTTTTGACCTCAGCGCGGCATTTAAGATAACTGCGGGGCTCTTCAGGGGAAGGAGGGGGCTTGGACTGGAAATAGCTGATGAGGAGGGGGGCTTGGACTGGAAATGGGATGACTGGGGGGAACTAGGACTGGAAATGGGTGATTGGAGGGACTAGGATAGGACTGGACATGGGCTGTTGTGGGGGCTAGGATTGGAAATGGGCTATGGGGGGGCTTGGATTGAAATGGATTCATGAAGGAGCTAGCACTGGAAATAGGCTCATAGGGGGGCTTGGATTGGAAATGGGCTGAGTGGGGGGGAGCTAGGACTGGAAATAGGCTGAGTGGGAGGCTTGGACTGGAAATTGGCTGAGTGGAGGGGAGCTAGGACTGGAAATGAGATGATGGTGGGGCTAGGAAAGGACTGAAAATGGGCTGATGGGGGGCTGGGATTGGAAATGAGCTGATGGAGGGGCTAGGATAGGACTGGAAATGGATGGGGGAGCTAGGACTGGAAATGGGCTGATGGTGGGGCTAGGGTTGGAAATGGGCTGAAGGGGAAGCTTGGATAGGACTGGAAATGGATGGGGGAGCTAGGACTGGAAATGGGCCAATGGTGGGGCTAGGATAGGACTGGAAATGGGCTGATGGGGGGCTAGGGTTGGAAATGGGCTGATGGGGGGAGGCTTGTATAGAACTGGAAATGGATGTGGGAGCTAGGACTGGAAAAAGGGATGATGGTGGGGATAGGATAGGACTGGAAATAGGCTGATGGAGGGGCTTGGATAGGATTGGAAATGGATGGGGGAGCTAGGACTGGAAATGAGCTGATGGGGGGCTAGGATAGGATTGGAAATGGGCTGATATGGGGACTAGAAGGGAGCGGATGCTGGGTGGGGCTGTAACTAGAAGGGAGCTGATGTTGGGGGAGGACTAGAATGGTATGGGGCTGGGAGAGTGAAATGGAGAGGGGAAAAATATTTTGTGTGGGAGGGAAGAAAAATCTACGATTGGCCGGGTCTTGGGAGAGTAAGTGGGGACTGAGGATGGGGGAAGGGTAAAATTTGAGTGGATGAAAAAGAAATAAAGAAAAAGATGAAGGAAAGAGCAAAAGGAGAAAGGTCAGTATGTTAAAGCAGATTTAGTGAGAGAATATAAAAAAAATTAGAAGAGAGAAGGAAGACAAGAAGAAACCAGAAGAAAGTGACTGGAGCAATTACAACTGAAAAATAAAATTCACAAACAAAAGATAGAAAAATACTTTCTTATTTTGAATGTATTAACTGGAATATGTCAGCTCTGGGAAATGTGCATCTTTAACGTCTGCATTTTGTTTAGTACAAGTGGAAATTAATTTATAGTTTTATTTCTGCAGTGTTGTTGTACATTACAAGTTTGGCTTTTGGGGTTCCCAGTTTAATTATTGTCTTCCTATTTCTAAATTGTGATCCCTTGTTCTTTGTTTGGTGATGGTCTGTGTTCTGCATCTGTAACCGAGCTGAGGTATTCTGTTTATGTAGTTTCCACCCGCCCGCCGACCAACAAAGCTCCCCCGATCGGGGTAGAGCGCCTGAGCGGGAAATCCTCCCGCTCAGAGGCTCCTGCCCAATCGGGGCAGTGTGAGCAACAAAAAGCCTTTAAAAAGCAGCGCCCTAGCAGGCAGCCCGCCGCTCCAGCCTCCACCACCCACCCGCCGACTAACGAAGCTCCCCCGATCGGGGTAGAGCACCTGAGCGGGAAATCCTCCCACTCAGAAGCTCCTGCCCAATCGGGGCAGTGGGAGCAACAAAAAGTCTTTAAAAAGTGGTGCCCTAGGAGGCACCCCACCGCTCCAGCCTCCACCACCCGCCCGCTGACCAACGAAGCTCCCCCGATCGAGGTAGAGCGCCTGAGCGGGAAATCCTCCCGCTCAGAGGCTCCTGCCCAATCAGGGCAGTGGGAACAACAAAAAGCCTTTAAAAAGTGGCACCCTAGCAGGATGCGCCCGCGCCTGAGGGCCTCGCCAGAGGGCCCTTTGGCGTAGCCCTTAGGTTTGGCCACAGAAGCAGCCACAAACAGCAACAAAAGCAAACCACAGCCAAAGCAACCCACAGATTGAAGCAACAGCAGCCAGCATACTCCAGCTCACATAGCCAGGCTCAAGCAACCCGAGACAGTGTGAATAAGGAAAAGGAGCACCCAACCCCCTAAGGAAACCAACACAGAAGCCCAACCCAGCCCCAGGACATACAGGTACACCTATAAGCCATGTCACTCTTCCTAGCCCCAATTTACCTCCTAGCACCATTCCTAACCCTTTATCCCTCCACCACCGACACGCTCTCCAACTACCCCACACAAAACATCACAACCATCCAAACCACAAACACCAACAACCCCCCCCCCTACATAGGGCAACAGCCACACACCACCCACACCAATCCATACCCCCAATCCCCCAAACAGCAACCCTCTCTCCATCACACTAATAAATGCTCGCTCAGTTAGAAACAAACACCACATGCTCCACGACCTTATCACAACCCAAAAGATTGACATCCTATGCATAACCGAAACATGGCTAACAGACACCGACACTGTGCTCATGAACCAACTAACTAATGGATACAGTCTTCACCACTGCCCTCGAGTCCACACTAGAGGAGGAGGAGTAGCCATCTTTGTGAAAGCCAACCTCCACCTCAGAAACCATGCCTTGGAAACAACCAATAAAGCGTACATACTCACCGTCACCAACAAGCACCTCTCCATATGCTTAATCTACTGAGCGCCCATCCCAAGCACCAACCTATCAAGCATACAACAACACATCTGAGAGCACCATCTCCACAAAAGAGCAACTAATCCTCAGAGACTTCAACCTCCCATCACTCCTAGACAATTATGCCGAAGCCTTCATCAATGCCATGGAAGCAATGAACCTGATCCAGATCATACACGAACCAACACACGAAAAAGTGAACATGCTTGACCTCATATTTCTGAACTCCCAAAACATCACCTCATACAAAAACCCAGAGATCACATGTGTACCATGGTCAGACCACTATCTCATCAACATCTCCCACAACTACCAGCACACCAGCGTCAAAGAGAACAAACAACATACAAGAAGATTTAAACCATTCATCAAAGAGGAGTTCCTGGCGCAAATACTACCTAAACTCTTTTCCTGTGTTGGATAACTTGTTTATCTTTGTAAACCAGCTTTCTTATTTCCATTCAAGTTAATGTATTTGCTTGGATTTAATGTAAAATTCATAAATATAAAATAATAAAAAAAAAAAAAAAAAATACTACCTAAACTCCAAACAAGCTCCACCAATATCGATGACCTAATCTACAACTGGAATACTATGATCTCCTCTGCATCCTGTGCAACAGCAAACAGCACCAAAACCAGATATACCACAACAAGAGCCCGATGGTTCACCCCCAACCTATGGAGATTAAGACCCAGCTCAGAAGAGCGGAGAGAAAATGGAGAAAGACCAAAAAGGAGGATGATAAAACAAAATACATGAGTGAACTAGACGCTTACCACACAGAAACCGATAAAGCAAAAAAGACCTACCACTCGAAGATCATAAACACCTCAATAAACAAACCACGAGAGCTCTTCGAGATTGTCAAGAAGCTAACAAAAGCACCCAACCACTCCAACCAGCTACCAAACATACCACGAGAACTACTAGCACACCAATACAAGCAGCTTCAACAACCACAAAATCCACAACTGAATGCAGAGATAATCACTCACCCTACTACCATAGACACAGACTTCAGTACATTCGAAACAATCACCAAAGAAAAAATAGAATCCACCATCTCCTGCCTAAACACTACCACCTCTCCACTAGATCCCTGTCCTGCGGAATGGATAAAGAAATCCAAAGAGGACATAAGTACATCCCTAACCCACATTGTTAATGAATCCCTCAGGCAAGGACACATGCCAGACATCCTCAAAAGCTCCATCATCCGCCCAACCCTAAAAAAACACAACTTGGACCCCCTTGACTCCGCCTCCACTAGGCCTATAGCAAGTCTTCCATTCACCACCAAAATCATTGAGAAGATAGTTCAACAACAACTTCAAGACCACTTGGATACTAACAACATACTGGACCCACAACAACATGGTTTCCGTCCATTCCATGGAGTCGAGACCCTCATGACATCACTAATGAACACCCTCATCAAGGGCACACAGACCAAGCACTCTGGATATGCTATGATCTTCCTGGACATATCCGCAGCCTTTGACACCATCTCCCACAACATCCTCCTACACAAGCTCCAAGAAATTGGCATCAAAAATGTCATACGTCAATGGTTCCATTCCTACCTGACCAATAGACAACAACTGATCCACACAAGAATAGCACCCCTCCCTTTCAGCAACACCAAGGAGTACCCCAAGGATCCACACTATCCAACATGCTCTTCAACATCTACCTGCAACCACTCTGCTCAATCATACGTGCCCATAACATCAACTACCACATCTATGCAGATGACATAATGCTCTATGGACCGATCATAACTACCAACCCAACGAACAACCACCTGTCAGACTGCTTCATAGAAGTCTCCAACTGGCTACAAAAGAATAATCTATCCATCAACATAAAAAAAACAGAAGCCCTCATAGTAACCAAGGACCCAAACTTCACACCACCTCCACACCTCAACTTAGGAGCCACACAAATACAAATTCAACCTCACATAAAATACTTAGGAATCATCATAGACCAAGCACTCACACTCAAGCAACAGATCAAAAAGACTACCAGAATAATATTCCACAAGGCTAAAACAGTACAACGCCTCAGGCCTCTCATTGATCCACAGGACTTCAGGACAGTCATGCAAGCTATGACGCTCCCCCACCTGGACTACTGCAATATAATCTATCATGGACTACCCGCCTCCCACACCAACCCACTACAAACTGCTTTAAATACCACAGCAAGAATTATCCAGAAAGCAAACAAAAAACAAGATCACATCACCCCAATCCTGAGAGAACTGCACATATTCCCTCTCGAAGCAAGAATCAAATACAAATCTGCCCTACTTATCCACAAAGCCCTCTATCAAACTCAGACGTCCCAGCTCTGTACTCTACTGCCCCAACCCACGCACAACAGAACAACCAGACAAACCACCAGCAACGCCCTCACCATCCCCCACGAACAAACTAAATACAATCAACGGACCTGCAACAGAGCCTTCGAACTATACTCTCCATCCCTCTGGAACACCCTACCAAGTCAAATCAGAAACAATGGAGATCCATCAACATTCAGGAAACAACTAAAAACCACCCTGTTACAAGAATACCTCGGACCAGAAACAAACATCCATCACTGACTACCCCTCCAGACCTTCTAACATACCCACAGATCTACCTACTAAGAGACTGATGTCCATTAGTCCTTAATGTCTGTTCAGATCATTAATGTTGGCCTCCCCGGTGACAGCCCCGCCACCCTAAGAATTGATTACTGTCCCCCACCCCTTTGATGTTAAACTGCTTTGACCCGGTGAAAAGCGGGATATAAATACAGTTAAATAAATAAAATAAATAAATATTTGACAGTGCCACTTGTTCTCTTTCCCCCAGTGAGATGTATTGGTATTCTCTGAGATGTACTGGTTTAATATTTGCAATGTTGCCTTTTGATAGGTATGGTATGGTGCTTTATGATTCCTGATAGTGCTGTTATGACATGGTGGGTTTGCTATGGGTTCTAAATGGGCAGTGTTTGTAGTACTTCCTAATGTGCCTGGCAGTTGGCACTGGAGTATAGTAATGTAGAAATCTTTTAGTCTTTCTTTATCCATACACTCATTAAGAGGCATGTTTACTAAAAGTTAGTGCATGTTAACATTATTCAAATATTTATGCAAATGAGGCCCCGCACCAAGTCTCCGCACATGGCCTCACTCCCCCCTTGGGCCACCCCTGCCTGGTATAGTTACATCCCAATCATGGTTGTCCATGAACCATGTCTCTGTTACTACCACTAAAACCAAGTTAGCTTCTCCCATTAAAGCCTCAACATTTGGGATCTTATTTCACATGCTACAGGCATTTATACACACTGCTTTCCATATGTTGCCCCTTTTACCCATTTCCTTAAAGGTATTTAATGTTTCACTTATCTGGGGGCTTTCTTCACATTCCCAACGATTCTAGTTTAAAGCCCTCTAAGAGTCATTGATGAGGACTGGAGTGGACCATGACTTCATCAGCATTTATCATGAAGGTGGAATGGACCTGAAGAGAAGAATTAGGTAAAAGAAATGCATTCTCCACTCTCTCACACAACTGTCATCAATTTGCTTGATTTTGCTACCTTCCATAGCCTGAGTGTAGAGTTAGCCTTCTTAGAGGCCTATTTACTAAGTTGTGTAAGGTGACAAATGAGAATTTTAATGTCTATTAACAGTTAACGCGCAGGTCAAAAATGGTTAATCCACTGTGTTAACAGCACACACTGACTGCCATGTTAAACACTTCTGTCACAGACATAGAAGCCCTCTGTACATCTGGTCTGAACCAGACGTACAGAGGGCGTCGCGATTCTGATCCCGCGGGGTACATCTAGCCCCGCAGGATCAGAATCGCAAACAGTCCTGTACTTGCAGGCCAGGACTGTGATTCAGCCTGGCCTGCGTGTACAGGACATGCCTGACTAACTTAGTCAGGGCTTTACAATGGAACCATGGCATCCGGTTGCCATGGCACTGCGGCTCCATTGTAAAGCCGCGATCCTGGCCCCTGGCTCCTTCAAAGCATTCCTAAGCCCCGATCTGGCTACCTACAGCCAGGTTGGGCTATGGGGAATGTCCTTGGGGTCCCCCTACCCCAGCCGTGCCCTGGACCCTCCGATCCACAATGTCTGGGGAAGTTATTCTACCTTGGAGGTGGAATAACTTCCCCATACAAGTTGCTGGCCCTGGACGTACAGGGCTGACCTTAGAATCAGCCCTGTATGTCCAGGGCTGGCAACCGCCCACCACCCACCCTAACTCCACCCCTGATCTGTCCCCTCCCCGTCCCCATCTAAATTCCCTGTACAACTGGCGGGGAAGTTAACGCTGGTGGGGAGGGCCATGAATAATGGGGATGGACGTCTTGTTGGGACGTCCATCTCTGCTATTTCTAGGACAGAATAACCCCCCCTTAATGTGGAAATTCTTATTTGAGGGAAGAAAAGAAGTGGAAGATCGATGGGGAGTGCACCTTGCAGTCAACGTGGGTGGTGTTACTACCAATAATGCGGAACAATTAACATCATCTCCAGAGGTGTAGCTAACTGCATTCCATGTTAGTGGCTCGTGGTAGCAAACATTGCCCGGCATTAGCAGCATATCTGCCTTCACTAAAATGCTGGGAACACTTTGCAAAGGTTATTGCAAAGATTTTGCACTTAATGTGTCTTAGCTTTGGCTATTAACATATGCAAAAAGTTAATGCACTTTAGTAAATGTGGAGTTAATGTGTTGAGTCATTGGCAAGTTCAGTGCAGCAGAGCTACTAACTGCCCTTATAAAGGAAGAACATTCCTTCATTTTGAAAAAAATCACTGCTTTTCAGCTATGTCTCCCAAACTAAAAGCAATTTCTCTACTCCACTAGGTTTAATAATAGCTTAAATGTGTTCATTTGCCTTTATAATGGCTCTCATCAGAGCTTTCAAACTAAAAACACCAAATGCTGTAAATCAATTCTGTAATTACCATCATAATTAGTGTCATCCTCCCTATTATCATTATCAGCATATCATCACCATCAACAGAAATATCATCATCCTTGCTACCATAACAACCATCATCAACACCACCACGACCGTCACCACCATCATAATCACATTAGCAAAAGTAGCTCTAGCACCATCATCACCACCACCACCATCATTAGCAAAAGTACCATCATTCTCAGCAGCATCACAACCATAATCTTATCATTACCATCATCAGCAGCAGCATCTCTAATAGTATTATCATGATCATCATCACCACCATCAGTAGAAGTATCATCATCATCCTCTACCATCAGCAGCAGCAGCAGCATCACCATCACTACCAACAGGAGCGCTAATAAAAGTACCATCACCCTCTCTTTTCTCACCGTCATTATCATTAGCTGTAGCATCACCATCATTATCTTTACCACGATCTACAGAAATGACATCATCCTCACTTCCATAACCATCAACATCATGACCATCATTGCAATCGTCACCAGTACCTTCATCCTCACCATCATTAACAATCCCATTCCAGTGTCAATCATAAGCAATTGCTGTAGATACTGCCACAGTACCTGGTATTGACAGAGACAAGCAGACACACACACACATTTCAGACACTCTTTTAGGAATAAAAAATGCTCGCCTCAGCATGCCAGGCATGGTGAAATGTACTTTCCTTGATCTGGTTCTTTATTGTCATTATTTCTGATGCAGTCACCTCCAGACCTTCCATCTCTTTACCCTGCTGCTATATACAGAGAGTGTGGAACTGACCATTTTACTATAGATTTAGCAAGATGAGAAGAGATTCAACTGAATACAGCCATCCCGCAATGTTTTATTTGCTACCCTCCTTCATTTTCTGCTAACCTCACTGCCTCCCTTCTTCAGCCCTCACCCCATTAAGCTTTATTACCAGCCTCGCTGTGTCCCTCCTCCTCTCCTTGCTAACTTCATTGCATTGCTTCCTCCCCCCCCCCTCGCCCCCCACTGCTGATTTCATTGCCTCATCTTCTGGCCAATCTCACTGCCATCCTATGTCTCTTAGTGCCTCCCTCCCAACCTAATCACTGTCCTTACCTGCAGCCTCGCTTTCTGTCCTCATTAACCTGCCTCTTTTCCGGCCTCATCTTTGGTTTTCCTTTCCAAAGCCCATCTTCCATATATTCCAGTTTTTGCCTAAGCAGCATCGTGCACTAACCTAGCATATGAGGCATGTTTCAATAGCCAATATGAATGCTCTGAGGGATTTAAGATTAAAAACAAACAAACTCTAATAGGTGTAGAAATGATAGAAAAATTTGTATTCTGTACATTGGCGAGTGGACCAGGCACGGATACGTGAGACGCACTTGAGCTGGCTCTGACACTTCACATATGTGAAATGAATAAAATACAGTGTACCTCTGTCCATGTAGCATTAAGTACCATTTATCTTCCTGGCCTTGGGTGACTGCGTTCAGCTGAGCACTCACCCGGGTGAGTAACAATAGATTGTGTTAGAGTTCTCCCTGACAGGTGGATTCATCTGTTCACTCTCTCTCCTTTTTGTTACGATCAGCAGTGTACACTGGGCTATGTACAGCATGCTCAACACTAGGTAAGGTCAGGAGGAGGACGGAGTCCCAGAGTTACATCACAGGAATGCAGGAGTGCGGTTTTGGGCTATGCAGTTTCCGGATGCAGGGCTTAGACGTGCAGTGTCACAAAGCATATGGGGATAGGCTTAAAGACCTCAATAGCTATACTCTGGATAAAAGGCAGGAGGGGAGAGATATAATAGAGACATTGAAATACCTCTGTGGTATAAATGAACAGGGGGTGACACATAGAAAAACGACGGCAATAAAGACCATACCGTCTATCAGACTGCTCATTCATGAGAACTATTAAGCTCTACAGTCCCTTCCTCTTCCTCAGAAAATCTTTGTACAGTCAGACCTCGGACATTTGCGAGGTTAGGTTCCAGAACCCGTCGCGAATGAGGAGGATTCACGGATGTTTGGTAGAGTCACTAAAAATGGTAATATATGCTTATTTCTATAGTTTAAACCCTAAATATGACCCCAGTCATGCTCCCAAACACTTTAATTTCATTTAGAAGCATGAAAGCATAAACTACTGTGAAAATTAAACATAAACACTCCTGTAGGGTTTTTCGAGGATTTCGCGGATGTGCGAAAAAATCACGGATGCAAATAAGGTTCAGTTCCAATGAAATTTTCACGGATCTCTGAATTCACGAATCACGAAGCGCAAATGTACGAGGGCATACTGTATTTGCTCTTGCTTTCTTGTATTCTTGAAATGAAAGGAAGCTCTGGAAGAAGGGGCCATAGGATGAAGGTGAAAGGGGATAGACTCAGGAGTATTTCTGAGGAACTAGTTCTTTAAGGAAAGGTGATGATGCAATGGCTTTCCGAGACTATTTAGTACCTGGAGTGGACACCTCCCCACTTGACCTCCCTCCCCTCCCCCCCCACCTGGTCCACATGATGGAGGCATGCATGACAAACAGACCTTCACTTCCTTGCTGGCTTGCCACACTGCCTCCGCTCCTGGCCCGGCAGCTGTCCTCTCCCAGGATGGTCTTGTGGTGCAGCTGTTATGGCAAGACTTCGGCTAGGAGGGAACAGCCACTGAGCTTGGAGCAGAGGCAGCATGGCAAGCCAGCAAGGAAGTTAAGGTACGTTTGGTGTGCATGCCTCCATCATGTGGGCCCAGCATTTCAACACCCCTTCCTGGCCAGCACCCAGGGCAGACTGCACCCACCACCACGCCCTTGGTATACCACTGGATAGATGTGTGGAACAGCCTCCCAGTGGAGGTGGCGGAGACGAAAGCTATATCTGAATTCAAGAAAACATGGGCCTGTACAGAGGATCTCTGAGGGGGAGGAAGGGATTGTAGTGCTTAATAGTTCTTATGGATGGGCAGACTGTACGGTTTTTATCTGCCGTGCTTTTCTCTATTACTATATTTTTGTGTCTCAGGATGCAGTGCTAACATGCAGTTTAGAAAGGAGCAGTATTTGCACCGTCTGAATGTAGTGCTTAGCTGCTTAGTGTCTGGGTGCAGTGATAAGACTACATGGGAGCAGTACCTGCACTGTTGCTTGATGCATTGCTTAGATGTGCAGTGTTGGTATATATCTGGAAGAGCAGGCTCTGAGGGCAGAAGGAGTGCAATGTGTGAATACTGAGCTATAGTGGTTGTGACATGGAAATCTAGGGCACTGATGATTAAGTGTGCAGGTCTTCACCAGGGATAAGTGAGACTGGGAACCTTCACAGTTAGTAATATATGTCTTACTCTGGTTACGGGCATCTTGGGAGCTAGAAGATAACTACAGAGCAGAGAGTCTAGGGAAAAGTAAAAGTAAAACGAGAACTTAGCATTTCTCTTTTTCCTTTTCTTGTCTCTGCTCTTTATCTTTCACTTACGTTTTTTCAGTGCTTTTGTTTCTCTTACAACACTTGCTATTGCTTTTTCTTGGTCAGTCTTTATCTTATACTTTCTGTCACTTACACTACCCTTCACTCTTTTCCTTCCCCTTGTTTTCCTTCACTCGGTTTCTTTCTTCCTCTACTTCCCTGCTTCTTTCTATATCTCTTTCCCAATTACATGCTCATTCTATCTTGGTTATTTTTAATCCCTTTACCTATTACTATTCTTTTCTTATCCTATTTTGTTTTTTCTCCTCTTTCTAGTCTCTTTTTCTACCTGTTTTTTATCTTTAGAATTACTCTTCTTGAGCTGGCCCAATAGCCCAGCAGCAGTATTGTCCAATACTGTGTAAGGGATCTGGATTCAATTTAAACCTAGTTCCCTCTCCCTGGACTGGTTGTAAGAAGGCTGCAGAACTAGCATTCATGGGCCTTGGGAGAGCGGATATCCTAGCCGTCAGTCAACAGTGAGATCTGTGGACTCACTCACAGAAACACAAGACATTGGCAGGTAAGGACCATATGCCCATTTGCGTATACCACAGGGACTTACTCAACCTCTCTGCTCTTCTTCTTCTCTCTCTTTGCTACTCAAGTCTTTCTCTCTGCTCCAAATGTACTTATTTTATTTATTTATTTATTTAACAGGTTTTCTATACCGCTATATCTCCAATTCTAAGCGGTGTACATAATAGTGGCCAAACTAACATGAAATAACAGCATAACCTTGTAACATTGGAACTATATAACATTCAGTTGGAAGTGGGAAATTATGGTGTGAGAGTCTTAGGTTGCGGAGGTCCATTTGGCGGCTCAAGTGGTTATGATGTGTGTGTAATGTGTCCAAGTGGATAAATTGTCTAAGCGGAGGTCCATTCAATTTAAGAACATAAGATATGCCATACTGAGTCAGACCAATGTCCATCAACCCTAGTATCCTGCCTCCAACAGTGGCCAATGCAGATCACAAGTACCTAGTAGTTTCCCCAAAAGACACAGGTTCCTCAATGCTTATATTGGGTCAAGCAGTGGATTTCCCAGGTCCCATATAATAATGGTTTATGGACCTTTCCTCCAGGAACTTCTCCAAACCTTTTTTAAACCCAGCTACACTAACAGCTTTAACTACACCCTCCAGAAACGAATTCCATAGTTTGATTACACATTGAGTGAAAAAATATTTTCTTATTAGTCTTAAATAGATTACCCTGTAGCTTCATTGCATGTCCCCTAGTCTTTTTATATTTTGATGGTGTAAAGAAATAATCTACATTTACCCATTCCACTCCATTAATTTATAGACCTCTATCATATCTCTCCTCAGCCGTCTCTTTTCCAGGTGTATTAGCCCTAATCTTTTTAGCCTCTCCTCATAGGGGTATCCTTCCATCCCCTTTACCATTTTGATGGCTCTTCTCTGTACCTTTTCTAATAATGCTATATCCTTTTTAAGATACGGCAACCAGAAGTGCACAAAATATTCAAGGTGCATTCGCACCATAGAACGATACAGAGGCATTATAATATCCTTGGTTTTATTCTCCATTCCATTCCTTATGATTCCTAGCATTCTATCAGCTTTCTTGGCCACCGTTGCACACTGGGTGGAGGATTTCAACATGTTATCCACAATGACGCCTAAATCTTTTTCCTGGGCGGTGGTTCCTAATGTGGAACCTTGCATCGTGTAACCATAGTTTGTGTTGTTCTTTCCTAGGTGCATAACTTTGCACTTGTCCACATTAAATTTCATCTGCCATTTGAACATCCAGTCTTCCAATTTATCAAGGTCCTCTTGCAATTTTTCACAATCCTCTTGGGTTTTAACAACTTTAAATGATTTTCTGTTCTCTGAAAATTTGATTACCTCACTTGTTATTCCCATTTCCACGTCATTTACGAATACGTTAAAAAGCAGCGGATCCAGCACAGTTCCTAGGGGTACTCCACTATTCACCTTTCTCCATTAGGAAAATTGGCCATTTAGCCTTATCCTCTGCTTTCTATCTTTTAACAAGCTCCTGATTCACAATAGTACACTGCCTCCTATCTCATAACTTTTTAATTTTGCCAAGAGTCTCTCATTAGGGATCTTGTCAATGGCTTTCTGAAAATCCAGATACACTATATCAACTGACTCACCTTTGTTTCCCAGGTGATTTGTCCACTAAAGAAGAGCGGAACCTCGGTGTGGTTGTGTCTGATGATCTTAAAGTAGCTAAAGCTTTGGTGCAACCTCATTTGGAGTATTGTGTGCAATTCTGGAGACCGCACCTTCAAAAGGATATAAACAGGATGGAGTCATTACAGACGGTGGCTACTAAAATGGTTAGTGGTCTTCATTATAAAGCATATGAGGCAGACTTAAGGATCTTAATATGTACACCTTAGAGGAAAGGCAGGATAGAGGTGATATGATTGTGACATTTAAATACCTCCGTGGCATAAATGCACAGGGGGGAGCCTCTTTCAATTGAAAGCAAGTTCTGCTCTGAGGGGACATGGGATGAGGGTAAAAGGGGATAGATTCAGGAGTGATATATGGAAATATTTCTTTATGGAAAGAGTGGTGGATCCATGGAATAGTCTACCAGTGGAGGTGGTAGAGATGAGGACGCTATCTGAATTAAAAAAAGCATGGGACAAACACAAAAGATCTCTAAAGGAAAAAGGGGGACTGTTGTAGTTGTTGATATGGAAGGACAGACTAGATAGGCCATGTGGTCTTTTTCTGTCGTCATTTTTCTATGTTTCTACCTGTTTATTCACACATCCAAAAATACATAACAAATTAGTAAGACAAGATCTTCCTTGGCTAAAGCTATGTTGGCTGTCTCCCATTAAGCCATGCTATCTACATGTTCAGTAATTTTGTTCTTTATAATGGTTTCTAATGGTACTGACGTAGGGCTCACTGGCCTGTAGTTTCCCAGATCACCCCTGGAACCCTTTTTAAAAATTGGCATTATATTGGCCTCCTCCAGTCTTTAGGTATTACAGATGATTTTAATGATAGTTCACAAATTACCAATAGTAGGTCTGCAATCTCATATTTCAGTTCTTTCAACACCCTTGGATATATACCATACGATCCAGGTGATTTGCTACTCTTCAGTTTATCAAATAGTTGTAATACATCTTCCCAGTGTATCAATATTTCTTTCAATCCTTCTGCAGCATCACCTTTTTATTTATTTATTTGGTTTTATATACCGCGCTATTTTAAATCAGTGCAGTTTACAGTATAACAACTCAGTACATAGAATAGGTTGACATTAAACAAGCAACAGAGCTTAACAGTTAGAACAATACGACAGTAGAGTACATGAAATACCATTTCAGTCATGGGTAACATCCCTACATCTTCCTCAGTAAACACCGAAGCAAAGAATTCATTCAGTCTCTCCACTATCGCCTTGTCCCCTCTTAGTGCCCCTTTTACCTCTCTAATGGTCCAACTGCCTCTCTAACAGGCTTTTTGCTATAAATGTAATTGAAAAAGTCTTTATTGTGTGTTTTTGCTTCCACAACAAGCTTCTTCTCAAATTCTCCCTTTGCCTGCATCTAACTTGCCAGTGCTTATGTTTCCAGTTTTCGTCATTTGGCTCCTTTTTTCCATTTCCTGAAAGATGCTTTTTTGGTAACAACAGCCTCTCTGACCTCACCTTTAAACCATGCTAGCAGTTTTTTGGACTTCCTTCCACTAAAGCGTGAATACAGCTGGTCTGTGCTTCCAGGATAGTATTTTTAAACAACAACCATGCTTGATATAAATCTTTAACCTTTGCAACTGCTCCTTTTAGAAACATAGAAATATGACAACAGAAAAAGACCACATGGCCTATCTAGTCTGTCCTTCAATATCAACAACTACAACAGTCCCCTTTTTACCTTTAGAGATCCTCTGTGTTTGTCCCATGCTTTTTTGAATTCAGTTACTGTCCTCATCTCTACCACCTCCACTGGGAGACTATTCCATGGATCCACCACTCTTTCTGTAAAGAAATATTTCAGCATATCACTCCTGAATCTATCCCCCTTCACCCTCATTTCATGTCCCCTTATAGCAAAACTTGCTTTCAATTGAAAGAGGCTCTCTCCCTGAACATTTATGCCACGGAGGTATTTAAACATCTCAATCATATCACCTCTATCCCGCCTTTCCTCTAAGGTGTACATATTAAGATCCTAAAGTCTGTCCTCATATGCTTTATAATGAAGCCCATTAATCATTTTAGTAGCAACCCTCTGCACCAACTCTATCCTGTTCACATCCTTTTGAAGATGCGGTCTCCAGAATTGCACACTATACTCCAAATGAGGTCGCACCAAAGACTTATACAGAGGCACTATCACCTCCTTTTTTCTGCTAGCCATTCCTCTCTGTATGCACCCAAGCATCCTTCTAACTTTTGCTGTCGCCTTTTCTGCCTGTTTAACTACTTTAAGATCATCAGACACAAGCACGCCTAGGTCCTGCTCTTCTTTAGTGGACAAAAATACTTCACCCCCTATTCTATATTGCTCCCTTGGATTGCTGCAGCCCAAATGCATGACCTTACTTTTTTTTTTTTAATTTAAGTTTATAGTCATATTATAACAACCAATTATACAATAGGACAATAATGAACACCTCCCAAACAGCGTTGAAAATCAACACATTAAAGAACACCATCACATGTGAATTTTAGAGGGTCAAAAATAACTAGACTACGTCAAGAGAACTCAGCTGCAATAACTAAAAAGAAAGAAATATCAATTAATCAGAAAACAGACCAAAATGGCCACCCTGAAGGAGATCAATCAAGTATTTTGTTCCCCTTTTAAACCCTGTCTATCTAACAAGAACTTTTCCAGATGTGACACGTCAACAAAAACGTATGAGGCATTCTCATAATAAATAAGACATTTTATACGGATAACGTAAGAAGAAAGAAGCAGCCAGGGCTATAACCTGGGGCTTCAAAGATAGGAAATGCCGCTGACGTAGTTGTGTAGCATGTGAAACATCAGGGAATTATACTAATAGGCTGACCACAGAATTTATCAGATTTAACCTTAAAGAATGCTCTTAATATGCGATGCTTATCTGTGACAGAAAAAAGCGTCACCAATAATGTTGAACGGGTAGTAATTTCATCCTGGGAATCCTCTAAAAAGTCTGTAAGATTAGCCAAAGAAGGGTCAATAACATCCAATTCACCCTCAGCAGAATTAACCTTTTTTGACCCCATGGAGAGAAAGTACATCTGAGAAACTTCAACTGACTCTGATATAGCAAGAATTTCTTTAAGATATTTATCAAAGAGAATTTTAGATGACAACAAAGCAGACTGAGGAAAATTTAAAAACCTCAAATTTCGACTGTGTGCAGAATTCTCAAGTACCTCCACTTTAGAATGTAAGATTAAGGAATCTTTGATACCTAAAATATTAGTAGATTGTAAAGGCAAAACTTAGGATTCTAATTTAGTGACTGCTACATCAATTTGAGAAACTTTTTCATCAAGCTGCCGCAAAGATATTGCTGCTTCTTGAGAAAACTTGCACAATGAACCAATGGCTAAAGATACCTTAGAATCAATACACTTCATAACTCCCCAGAGGTCTTTCAAGGTAATTTCTGCATCTAAGGGTGGAGCAGGAATTTCAAAAGAACCGTCCTGTACAAGAAATTGGACAGGAGTAGGCAAGGACACCATCCTGCCACTCCTGCCCACACCAAGAGAGGTCCCTAAACTAACTTCACTAGCCATACCAGGACAGGGGGGAGGGGATCTCCGGTCGGGGCTCAAGGAAGCTCCTTCGGGAGAGGACTGCGCTAGGGGCAGGGGAGTGGAATGCTTGTCTAAGAGGCTGGTCTGTTTAACATCACCAGACTCGGCAACCTGCGACTTGGACTGTACTTTAGCCTTCTGTTTGTCCATAACAGGAATAACAATAAGAAAGAGACAAAAATAACCTCAAGAAAATAAAAGTAGCAAATAGGCCAGCACAGAACCACCAACATCAATCCCTGCTCACACACCCCGAAAGAGTATGCCACCAACGCCGTCGACGCCGTAGTCATGTCGAAGGGGCGTCAAAGGGGCAAAACCTGCCCCTTTAACATGCCCCTTCGACAATGCCCCACAGTCGCACTCCATGTTGCGGAGGAAAAAGAAAACAATTTATAGACCAAAAGGTCCCAAGGAGTCCAGCTGCCCGGGGCGCGCCTGCCCGATGTGACCAGGGCAAGACAGCGTCAGCAACTAGTCCCAGTCCCGGTACTACGGCCCGATGAAAAGGGCCCCAGCCTCCGCGGTCTCAGGCAGCGTCAGCAACTAGCACAATCCAGGTACTCCAGCCAAATAGAAGGGCCCCAACCTCCACGATCTCAGGCAGTGAGTCCCAATACGAAACACTCTGAGGGGGATTTAAACCCCCTAAGGTCCCAAGGAGTCCAGCTGTCCGGGGCGCGCCTGCCCGATGTGACCAGGGCAAGGCAGCGTCAGCAGCTAGTCCCAGTCCCGGTACTCCGGCCTGATGAAAAGGGCCCCAGCCTCCGCGGTCTCAGGCAGCGTCAGCAACTAGCACAATCCAGGTACTCCAGCCCAATAGAAGGGCACCGACCTCCACGATCTCAGGCAGCGAGTCCAGACCTTACATTTTTTAACATTAAATCCCAGCTGCCAAATTCTAGACCATTTTTCAAGCTTAGCTAGATCCCTCCTCATGTTATCTACACCTTCCAGGGTGTCTACTCTATTGCAGATTTACGTATCATCTGCAAAGAGGCAAACCTTACCCGACAGCCCTTCCACTATATCACTAACAAAGATGTTAAAAAGAATCGGACCAAGGACAGATCCCTGGGGCACACCACTGGTAACATCCTTCTCTTCAGAGTGAGCTCCATTTGCCTGTACTCTTTGTCGCCTCCCACCCAACCAATTTCTAACCCAAGCAGTAACTTTATGGTTCATCCCTAGGGTGCTCAGTTTGTTTATAAGTCGCCTGTGAGGAACAGTGTCAAAGGCTTTACTGAAATCTAAATGCACCACATCTAGGGCTCTCCCTTGGTCCAATTCCCTGGTCACCCAGTCAAAGAAATCAATCAATTTGTCTGACAAGACCTGCCTCTGGTGAATCCATGCTGCCTTGGATCCTGTAATCCGCTGGACTCCAGAAACCTCACTATTTTCTCTTTCAGCAGCGTTTCCAATAATTTACTCACCACCGAAGTTAAACTAACCGGCCTGTAGTTTTCAACCACATCCTTACTTCCGCTTTTGTGTAAAGGCACCACATGAGCCTCTCTCCAGTCCTTTGGCACCACTCCCGACTCTAATGAGGCATTGAAAAGGTCAGTCAGTGGAGCTGCTAGAACATCCCCAAGTTCCCTCAGTAACACTGGTAACCCGGAGGCCCGCCTGGCCTCGAAGCCATCACTCCCCACCCCACCCCCCTTTTCCCCCAGAAACACAATGGAAACCAATCATGGTGCAACTCTGGTCGCAGCTTTATTTCAACATATGATATAGCATAACCGGCCCAACATGGGCCAACGTATTCAACATCCCCAAATAACCACCCCCCCCCCCCCCCCCGGACAATGCCCACACCCGCCATCTTAGTAGCCAGGCTGAACATTCTCCGCCCCCGAACCCCCCCCCCCGCCGGCCTTGCCATATTAGTAGCAAAGGCCGGCACACCACCCTCAACCGGGCCGAGACCCCCCAACTGGGGTGCCTCGCCCCACCCCCGGGGAGCCCTCCGCTCCCCCACTACTCCTAAATTAGTTGAAGCCCCGCCGCCTTGGCGAGCGTGGGCTCTCCACCCCACCACCCCCACCAGCTGCAACAACCCCAAGCCAAACTCGCGGGCGGGCGGGCGGGCGGGCGGGAACGCTGCCGTCCCTGCCGAGGAGCCGCGCCGAAAAGGCCTGACCACGCGGCTCCTCTGCCAACCAGTCCCCGCCCCTCCACCTCTCAACCAATGGCCTCGCTCCCAGGACTACCCGGGAGCAATTCCTTTAGGCCCCCCGACTCCCCTGCCACGTGCCGAAGGCCGAAGCCGGGCCCGGGCCCAGGTTACTGGCGGCCGCGGGGACCCGGCCCGCGGCCTGGCACATTAACACTGGTAACCCGGAGGCCTGCCTGGCCTCGAAGCCATCACTCCCCAACCCCCCCCCCCCTTGTCCCCCACAAACACAATGGAAACCAATCATGGTACAACTCTGGTCGCAGCTTTATTTCAACATATGATATAGCATAACCGGCCCAACATGGGCCAACGTATTCAACATCCCCAAATAACCACACACCCTCCCCCCCCCCCCGGACAATGCCCACACCTGCCATCTTAGTAGCCAGGCTGAACATTCTCCACCCCCGAACCCCCCCCCCCCGCCGGCCTTGCCATATTAGTAGCAAAGGCCAGCACACCACCCTCAACCTGGCCGAGACCCCCCAACCGGGGTGCCTCGCCCCACCCCCGGGGAGCCCTCCGCTCCCCCACTGCTCCTAAATTAGTTGAAGCCCCGCCGCCTTGGCGAGCGTGGGCTCTCCACCCCGCCACCGGTGCGAGGTAGTTTATCTATCCTCGCACCGCCCCCCCCCCATAAAGCTGCGACCAGCCCACTGCTCCAGCGCCTCCTGCCAGTCATTTAACAACAGGTCCTGTCCCACGGGCGACAGGTGCACACCGTCCGTTCGGTACAGCACCGCGCAACCGGGGTCTGCCCAAGAGTGCAGCACCTGCCATCCCCCCGCTTGCTGTAGCCACCGGCCGACCTGCCGGTTAACTTTTGCCAAGCCGCGGGACCACCGCCGCTGCGACTGACAAGCCGGCCGGGGAATAATGTCCGACCAGACAATCAACACGTCCGGCCAAGTCTCCCACAGGGCCTTGATGTCTCGCTGCACTGCTCGAATGAGCTGCCTGCAAGTCCAACTGGAGAGGTCATTACCACCTAAATGTAGCAACACCCCCGCTGGTTGCCGCCGCCGGTCCATCTGTCGCCGCATCCAAGGGAGAAGCTGCCACCACCGCATACCACGCTCTCCCATCCAGAGCAGCCGGATGTTGCGGGTCGCCAAGCCCAGATGCAGTCCCAACGGGCGCAGCACGGCTCTCCTCTCCGCCCAGTACACGAACGAGTGTCCGATGATCCACCATTCCTCCGCCGGTCCAGCTCCAGCACCACCGGGCCTGGTGTCCGAACCCGGAAGCCCCCCTGCAACAGGAAACAAAGCATTAATAACCCCCCCCCCCCCGCACCTCTACCCCACCCTCATCAGACCAGCTCATACTCGGTCCGGGCGGACATAACCTGCAAAAGCCCCCGACCGCCATCTACCGATTCGTTGAATCACCTCACCCCCCAGTCCCGCTGCCGCCGCGCTGGTGGCCGCCCCAATCCGGAAGGAATGGGACGCATACTGCCACTCAGCACAGCCCAAGCGCCACAGGGCCAAGCGCATTACTGCCGTAAATTGGAACTGCGTGACCGGATTCCCGTCTGCATGACAAAACATGAAACCCTCCACATTAGGCCGCCGGCGCCTATAGTCCGCTAAATTACACACCAGGCAAGAACGAAGCCCAGGCAGAGCCCGCAACAGCACTTCCTTCCCCGCCCCGCGTTGATCGGTCTTGGAGCTCACTAGAAAGATGCGCACCGACGTGTCCTGAATTTCCACGTGCTGCACCTCCAGCCCACCCCGGGCCATCCCCCCACCCGACTTGGGAACTAACTCACTAACCCGAAACGCCCCGAAGAAAGCCGTAACGAATAACGCCCGAAATAGCAGCGCTTCGAATTCAGAAGCCGCCACCTCCTCCAACACCACCCACATCCGCGCCAGCAAGTCATGAGAGATGGGGCGGCGCCAGTCACGAACCGGCGGCTGTTCTTTCATCCAACCGGCTAACAGCCTCTTCACTAAGGACGAACTAGGGCTGCCCCATCCCGCCGCCCTGCTGAAAAAGGAGAAACCCGCCAAAGCCGCTCTCACGGACGTCCGAGACCACCCACGCCCTTTAGCCCACACTATGAATGACCCGAACAAATGTGCATCACCTCTACCCCCCCCCCTCCATCCGTGCTCCCATAAAAATTCCTGAACCCTGGCATACCCGCGCACATACGCCACCCACGTACCTGGAGCTACTGAAGACCATAGCAACTGAATCACTCCGGCGTCCCAACCCTCCAAAGGTGCTCCGGCACCACCGCCGATGACTGGTCCGCTCCGGGGGCCAAGGCTCGAAACTGCGCCCACTGAAATCGGGACAAAGCATCAGCTATCGCATTCTGTGCCCCCGGCACGTGCCGTGCCCGCGCCGTGATGTTGAGACGCAAACAGGCTAGCACGAATAACCGCATTAACGCCGCCACCCAAGGACATTTAGGCGACTGTCGATTGATCACCTGTACCACCGCCGCATTATCACACCAAAAGACCACTTTCTTATCCCGTAGCCTCTCCGGCCACACCCATAATGCCACCACTATCGGGAACAACTCGAGGAAGGTCACGTTGCGGGTCAGCCCAGACTCCTTCCACGATGGTGGCCAGGCCGCCACACACCACGATCCCTGGCAGTATAGCCCCATCCCGAAAGCGCCCGCCGCGTCCGAGAACAACTGCAGGTCCGCGCTGGACAGTTCCGGAGCCTGTACCAACGCGCAGCCGTTAAACTCCATGAGGAAGGACTCCCACACCCGCATATCCTCCCTCATCCCCGCCGTCACGCGGATATGATGATGCGAGCGCCAAGCACCCCCCATGGCTAAGGACAGCCTACGCGCAAAAGGCCTCCCCATAGCAATCACCCGGCAAGCAAAATTCAAATGACCCACCAACGACTGCAGATCCTTTAGGGTCACTTTAGAGGCCGAACCCACTGCCGTCACCAAAGCCCGAAGCCTTTCCACTTTTTCCAACGGCAAGCGCACCACGAATTCCTCCGAATCTATTTCGATCCCTAGAAAAGAAAGGCGCGTCACCGGCCCGAACGTCTTCTCCCCCGCTAACGGAACCCCAAACTCCGCAGCCTCCTCCTGGAAGGCTCCCAACAAGGAAGCACAGGTCGCCGACTGCGGCGGCCCAACAAAAAGGAAATCATCTAAGTAGTGCACGACCGACTCGCACCCCGCCCGCTGTACGAGCACCCAATGGAGGAAGGAGCTAAAGGCCTCAAAATAGGAACAGGAGATAGCGCAACCCATGGGCAGACACTTATCATAATACCACAGGTCATCAAACTGGAATCCTAGTAGCGGAAACGCTGACGGGTGCACCGGAAGCAGCCGGAAAGCAGATTCGATGTCCACCTTCGCCAACCGTGCTCCTTTGCCACAGTTGCGCACCAGCTCCAAAGCCTCGTTGAACAAAGTGTAACGCACTGAACACAGCTCCCGCGGGATGTGGT
Organism: Ichthyophis bannanicus; assembly: GCA_033557465.1. Lineage (NCBI taxonomy): Eukaryota > Metazoa > Chordata > Amphibia > Gymnophiona > Ichthyophiidae > Ichthyophis > Ichthyophis bannanicus. Next base: position 120,447,451 of record CM066041.1, read on the forward strand.
CATTCACCGACTCCCCAGGCGGAAAGGACAAATTGTGGATCAGGCGATAACTGCCAGGGGCCTTCTTCGGGATGACCCCCAAAGGTGACACAATGAAAGGCGAAAAGGGGGGATGCGCAAAGGGGCCAGCGACTCGCCCCAAAGCACATTCCGCCGCAATCTTACTGCGTGCCACCTCCGCTAGACTCCGCACTGAGCCAGCATTACCACCCCACACTTCTGCCACCCTCCCCTTAAACGGAACCCGAAAACCCTTCGCGAAACCTAACCACAGTAGCCGCGCCTTCTTGCCGTGCCCCGAGCCTGCATATCTCTCCAACCACGGCCGCAACGCCTGAAGTTTAATGGGGGTAGGCGCCAAACCCCCAGTCCCCCCATCACTTGCCCCCCCCCAGGCGCCCCGGCCACCGCCTTCCGACTACACTTTGTCGCCGCGTGACCCGCCCCACAGAGCGAGCACGCGTGCCGGAACTTGCAGTCCGGAAAAGGGCAGGACGATTTATTAAATCGCCAGCAGACGTCACCCCCCGGTCCACTGTTAGGCGACCCCGGCTGCGCCCCCGCCGCCCGAAAGGGCCGAAAAGGCGCCACCGGAGTCTGTCCACCCGCTTTGCTAGCCCCCCCGCACCACCTGTATTGCTGCGTTTCGCCGACATCTGCGTCAGCCAGAGATTAATATCCTTCATCCCCCAGGACAACTGCCTATTTTCTTCCATCATATCCCGGAACTCCTCATCATAATTTAGCCATGCCCAGCCCTCGTGCGCCTGTGACGCTGCCAGTATGGCGTCCGCATAAGCTAACAACTCCCCATACTTACTCGGGTCCGCATGCCCACACACACTCACCATACGCAAAAAAGCGCGAGTCCAATTCAAAGTATTGCGGGAAACCTTCCGCACCCTCCCCGCCTTCTCGTCATCCTTGCGCTTTTTTCTACTCTCCCCCGAGCGCTTCCTCCCCTCCAGCAGCCAGAAAATATCAATATACCGGCGTTTCAGTATGCGCCGTCGCAACTTGCGTGGCACCCCCTCCCACAATTCCACGCACCGCACCATCGAGGACACCGACCCCTCTCCCGCTCCCTTCCCCCCCTGAACCATTCGACGAACTCGCCGACGACGAGGAGGACGAGGAAGACGAGCTCCGTCTACAACGATGCCTGTGTTTACGCTTTGCCTTAACCTTACCCCCCCCCCCGGAGCTGCCTCCCCCCCTTCCCCCAATGCCCCCCCATCACCCCCCACCCCCGTGATCCCCCCGTACTCACCATCCGCTCCATGCTCGCTAGCCACTGGCAGCGCCCCGGAGGCGCTGGGCTGCTGCGCACCCTGGGCCATCACCGGACTGCTGGATGCCGCACCTGCTACAGCCGCACCTCTCGCCGGTACCTGCCAAGAAAAAGAAGAAACCCCACCAGAAGGACCCGCTCCACTCTGCCCGTCCCCCCAGCCCATCCCAGCCCCGAGCGGCCAGGCCGACGTACCGAGACCCCCTGTGGCCCAGTTGGACCCTCCCGATGCAGGCGGCACCCCCCTTCCCGGGAACCCCACCCCACTCCAATCGCCCCACCCGAACCCACTGGGTCCCATCCCGAGGGCCTGCCCAGCTATTGAGGGCCAACCCAGCCACCCCGGCCCACCCAGGCCCCCCGGGGCCACTGCACCCACCCCTGGAGGACTGATTGGAACGCCCAATGCCAGTTCCACTCCCCCTAGCTGCCCCGGCAATCTAGCACTGCCCACCTGGCTCCCCCCCACCCCACCAGCCCCAACTGATCCCACACCAACCGGCCCCTGGCACCCGGCAACCCCCTCCCCGCCCCCTTCCCCCCCCCCAAACCAGCAGCCCTGCTCTCCAACCCCCCACAGCCCTGCCTACTGCCCCTCCCCCGTGGCCTCGACGTCCCCTTGGCCACCCGAGCAGGCTGAGCAACAGCCCCGGCCCCGGAGGACTCCGTGACCCCCCTGGACCGGCCCCTCGACCCCTGGGCGCTATCTCCACGGCCTTTGCCCCTCTGCCCCAAGCCCTTTGCCGCACGCACCATGCTCACCCACGCTACCAGCCCCCCCCCCTCCCAACACTCCTCTGAACAGTGCCTAAGGGGCTGCAGGAAGGAATCCTGCCTTGGTACCGGGAACCCAAGGACCCTGACACACAGAGCGCCCGGCTCTCCCCAGGCACCCCTGCTGCACCGGGTAGATGTCCGTAATCCCCCCCAACTCCCCCTGCTGCCCCCCTGCAATTTGGTAGACTCTTTCAGCTCGCCGTTCCGGCGCCCCGCTCCTCGGTGTGCTTTTTTCTTTTTTTTTTTTACTATATGTGCCCACTGCCCGCACCCACACCCCCGCTCACCCGAATCACGCCACCCGCGGTCCCGATGCTGCCAATGCCAAGCCACGAGTCACCGGAGGAAAAAGGAACGCTGCCGTCCCTGCCGAGGAGCCGCGCCGAAAAGGCCTGACCACGCGGCTCCTCTGCCAACCAGTCCCCGCCCCTCCACCTCTCAACCAATGGCCTCGCTCCCAGGACTACCCGGGAGCGATTCCTTTAGGCCCCCCCCGCCCCCCCCCAACTCCCCTGCCACGTGCCGAAGGCCGAGGCCGGGCCCGGGCCCAGGTTACTGGCAGCCGCGGGGACCTGGCCCGCGGCCTGGCACATTATTCTAGGGCAGCGATGGCGAACCTATGGCACGCGTGCCAGCTGTGGCACGCGAAGGCCTTGCAGCTGGCACGCGGGAAGGTCCGCTAGGACAAGTGTCTGCCTCCCTTCGTCTGCAGCCGCGGCTCCCTGCCTGTTAGGGAACCACGGCTGTGCTTGTAAAATCGCTGCGGAGCCCTTCCTGTCTTGACGGGCTCCGTGCAGCATTGTCCCGCCTCTAAAGGAAGTTGTAAGTACAATTTCCTTTAGAGGCGGGACAATGCTGCACGGAGCCCGTCAAGACAGGAAGGGCTCCGCAACGATTTTACAAGCACAGCCGCGGTTCCCTAAGAGGCAGGGAGCCGCGGCTGCAGACGAAGGGAGGAAGACATGGGGAGAGGGGGGGGGGCTACCATCGACATGGGGAGAGGGGGGCTACCATCGACAGGGGTAGTGGGGGGGGCTACCCTAGACAGTGGGAGAGGGGGGGGCTAACAACGACAGGGGGAGAGGGGGGGGTGCTACCATCGACATGGGGCGAGGGGGGCTACCAGCGACAGGGGGAGAGGGGGGGCTACCATCGACATGGGGGGGGAGGGGGGCTTACATGGAGGGAGGGAGCTGATATGGAAGGAGGGGGCTTACATGGAGGGAGGGAGCTGATATGGATGGATGCCAGGAGGGGGGCTTACATGGAGGGAGGGAGCTGATATGGATGGATGGATGGAAGGAGGGGGGCTTACATGGAGGGAGGGAGCTGATATGGATGGATGGAGGGAGGGAGCTGATATGGATGGATGGAAGGAGGGGGGCTTACATGGAAGGAGGGATAGATGGAGGGAGGGGGCTGACATGGACAGAGGGGGGACTGACATGGAGGGAGGCTGACATGGACAGTGGGGCTGACAGGGAGGGAGGGAGGGAGCTGACATGGACAGATGGAAGGACGGGGGCTGACATGGAGGGAGGGGGGCTGGCATGCACAAAGGGGAGAGACAGGGACATACTGGACAGACGGGATAAATGCTGGAGAGAGGCGAGAGACATTGCGGCTTAGGATTATAATGGGCTGATGGGGGAGCTAGCACTGGTAATGGGCAGATGGGAGGGGACTAGGACTGGTAATGGGTTGAAGGCTAGGACTGGGAATGGACTGATCAAGGGGGGGGGTTGGGACTGGTAATGGGCTGATAGGGGGGTATGACTGATAATGGACTGATGGGGGGCTAGCATTGGAAATGAGCTGATCGGTGAGGTTAGGACTGGAAATGGGCTGATGGGGGATAGGACTGGTGATGGGGGGCATAGGACTGGTGGTATTGGGCTGATTAGGGGAGGCTAGCACTGGTAATGGGGTTGAGGGGGGATTAGCACTGGAAGTGAGCTGATTGGGGGGCTTTGACTGAGAATGGGCTGATTGTGGGGAGGGGAGGATAGAGCTGCTGGCCCTGGAAGAAAACTGGGGGCTAAGGCTACAAATGGGCTGATGCGAGGGGATGGGAGAATGGAACTGGAAGGGAGTGGATCTGAGAGGGGCTGCCATGGTATTTGTACTAGAAGGGACTGGTCAGTGGGGAAGGAGGGGGACTGGAAGGGAATGGACACCAGTGGCAATCATGGGAATGCAAGTTGACATTGGAAGGTACTGGGAGTGAGGACTGGAAAGGGGCTGATACTGGGGAGGGTTACTGGGACTGGAAATAGGCTGATGGAAAGAAGTGAAGAAAACGAAAGAAGAGATAAGAAATGGCAGATGGACCATAGACCACAGAAACAGAGCTAAGAGAAGACAGGAAAGCAGAAGCCTCAGATCGGGACCAGCATGATCAGAGAATAAATTGGTCAGACAACAAAGGTAGAAAAAATAATTTTATTTCATATTAGTGATTTGACTACAAAATCATCATAATTTTGAAATCAAATATTGTTACTTGTTGTGATTAATTAACCGTATTTTCCGGCGTATTTTTTTTGGTGTGCGCTGGAAGAGGGGTAGTCTTATACGGCGAGTATAGGCCAAACACCTATATTTTAACAGGAAAAGTAGGGGGTCGTCTTATACGCCCAGTCGTCTTATACGCCGGAAAATACGGTAAGTAAATTTAACGTTTTCTATGAAAAGTAGTTCTGAGGGGGGTAAAAAAAATATTAAAAGAAAAGTGACAATAATATAATAATATATTTATAATGTGGATTACATTTGGGCCCTCATATTTACCTCAGGCTATGATTGTGATTGTGATTATGATGGTACACTGTAAGAAACAATATATGCAGTGTTAGATTTGTTTTAAATGTCGCAATGGTTTTGCGGCTCCCAGTTTTTTTTTCCCTTCGGAAACGGGTCCAAGTGGCTCTTTATGTCTTAAAGGTTGCAGACCCCTGTGCTAGGAGAAAGGCCCCAGCCCGGCCCCGCGCTTCCCCTTCCGGTCGGAGCTTCTGCGCGCCTCTCGCCGAGAAGCTGCACGCTAGGGCTCGTGCGCCGTCCTCTCGCGAGATTATAGGACCCGCGCGGGAGCTGGGTTCCAAAGAAGAGCAAAACCTACCACTTTCATGATGAATGGGAAATGGACTACTTCTTCATCATGGTGAAAGACAAGTGTTGTGTAATTTGTAACGCCCCAGTATCCTTGCCCAAAATGGGTGATCTGGAACATCATTATAAGGCTCTAAAATATTGTTGTTAAGGTTTAATTGACGTGCTGGCACTTTGAGGAAATTCTTTGGTTTTGTGCGGCAGTTTGGGCACTCGGGCTCAAAAAGGTTAGCCATCACTGTTCTAGGGTGTATCCCATCCGGTCCCATCGCTTTGTCTATTTTAAGTGGAGCTAGTTTTAACAAAAAGGTTTGTTGCCCTTAAAATATCCCCTTTCAGTTTTGCCCACTGTTTTTCTACATCCCTCAGCTGTTCCCATCCCGCTAACGACTCCCTGAGGTATTGGCCCATCCTGGCAAAGTTAGTCTTCCTGAAGTCTAAGACCCTCACCTCTGAATGGATTAACAGTCCTAGTCCTAATACTGAACCACACCATCTGGTGATCACTGGATGCAAAATGATCTCCCACTATAACATCAGAAACACTTTCACCATTGGTAAGCACCAAGCCCAGTATGGCCCCTTTAGTTTTTTCTTAACTATTTTTTTCATTTTATTGTAATTGGAATGATTAAGTCGGGTCTGTAAAGTGTCCAGTGAAGAGATGGGTTTTTAGCTTTTTTCTGAAATCTGTCAGAAAAATTGTGGCACATAGGTTATCAGGCAGTACATTCCAGAGAGTTGAGACAAATAATAAGAAAGCTCGCTTGGAGGTTGTGTGACTCGTCTTAGTATTGTTGAAGGGTGTGTAGCATATTAACCAAATTTGATCTTCTGGCTCTGGTGTCTGGCATGTTTTCAATTAGATTGTAGATGTGTTGCTGATAGTTCATGGTCGATTTTGAAGGTGGTACGGAGGGCTTTGTATCTTTTTCCATATTTTGGCTGTTACGACCTCAGCTGGAAGTGTTTTCCAGTTGTTCACCAACCTCTAAAGAAATTCTCTCATGTTCCTTCTGAGTCTCCAGCTTCACATAATGATCCCTGGTTTTCAGGTGTCTCATTTCATGGAAGATGTTTTATTGAAAGCTGATAGATATTAATGTTTGCATCGTATCTCCCTTCCTTTCTTTCTTCTGGAGCAGGGGTTCTCAAACCAGTCCTCGGGACTTACCTTGTACCTAGCAAGTCAGGTTTTCAAGATAAGCACAATGAATATGCATGACAGAGATTTGCATTTTACTTTTTGTCCCCCAAACTCGGGAACGATTTACCCCCTGATCTCCATCTTCAATCATCTTACCTCTGGTTTAAGTCTTCCCAAAAGACTTGTGTCAAAATGCTTTTTCTATTCCCCTTAACTGTAAATGCCTGACTCTCTCCTAATTCCCTGTTCTCTCTTGCTTTCCTCCCTGCCTGCGTGAATGGTTTCCCTGTCTTAATTGTCGTTCCTTTCCCTCTCTATTTTAACTTAATTTTATTACCATTTGTAAATTGCTTTGTTTCGAATAGGCGGTCTATCAAATTTTTAATAAAGTAAACGAATGGAGGCAGTGCATGCAAATCTCTTCTAGAAGGTCTGTGAGAGGAGCAGGAATTGATGACTTTTAGAAAAATCTTGAAAACATTCTTATTTCCTCTTTAAGACAGCTATGTCCTATATGGCAGGGGCTGAGCAGGTCTTCAGTCATAGATGAGAGAGTTGGGGGGGGTGAGGGTGTTTAGTTAATTTTGAATATTATGATGTCTGAATATCCGCAGGTGTCGCCATTGCATGTCCCGATGCATGGTGCAACACCCGGCAACAACCAGACTGCAACGGTATTGAGCTGCTAAGCTGTTATCACCATGCAAAAGCTAACCTTCTCTGTTATCCAGCTGGCCCAGACATTCAATGCTGGTGATCAGAAATGGTGAAACAGTGGTGGTGGCTTAGCGTTTTAGCAGCACTAGCTGCCGCTGCTGAATATTGGACCCTAAGGGTCCGATATTGCTGTGCCATTTTGGAAGGGCTATGTGCCTCATCGGCTTATAGCCCTCCCCACGAACTCTAACCCAGATATTTAATGCCGCAGCGACGGCATTGAATATTCGGTGATTGCGGGAGACACAGGAAGCTGCCGAGGTTAACCGTTCAGCAGTGATATTGGATGCTGCCCGGTTAGCTCCTGCGGCTTAAAGATAGGCCAAGGTTTTCCTCTCCTATCTTTTGGGTCGCAGGTCACTAACCAAGCAGCATGCAATATCGCTGCTGCCCAGTTAGCGACTGTCTCTGCCTCCACTCTGCCCCAGAACGCCCCAACACACCCCAATACTAACCGTAGAGCATCGGGGCGCATAAGGGACTTAGAAGGGGCTATTCAATGACACTAACCATGTAAGTGCCACTGAATACCCCCATTTAAGGCATTTACATAGTTTACTGGGTTGTAAACTGTGTAAACGCCGTTCAGAAATCGAGCCCTAAATCTTTAACTCCCTCATTCTCTGTGTGTGGCTTATAGTGCAGGTCATGCACCATTTTAGTGGTTCTCCTTTGAATTGCTTCCAGTGTCTCAGTGTCCTTTTGGAGATGTCGTCTACAGTCCTCAAGGTGGGATCTCACCAGAAAGCTAGAAAGGTATTATTACATTCCTCTCTCTACTGGTATTAGGCATGCTATTAATTTTCATATCTCCACTGTCATAGTCTCACGTGCCTCTGACTATGATTTTGCATTTTTTATTAACTCCTGTGCAATAAATTCAGGTGCTCCATAATTTTCTAGAGGACTCTTGTTGGCATAGTATGTGAACTGGCTCTTGGATGTCTGTATACCATAAGCTCTTGTGTAACAGCTCATGGAACCTCTTGTATGTTGATGCCCCTGTAAACTAGGTCAGGAGACCCTGCTTATGTGTTTAGCATCATCTACTGTTGGAAATAGACAGCTCCAGGGAACAAGGCAAAGAGTAAATGTCTCACCTGGCTAGTTCCAGAACCAGCCTAGAAAATTCCTACTCCACCCCATACCCCTAGGTGGGGTTACCTTGGAGGGTTATTTTATCATTGGTTGCCTATGCGTGAGGGCCATGTAGGTGCCTATTTTTAGCCTATTTTATCAAGACACATGGGGCACTTTACTAAAGTGTACTAAGCAGTTAATGAGTGATATGACCCAGGCCTGCAGTAGCAGTTACTGTGGGGAAATGACTGCGTACACTGATTTTCGCGCTAACTGCCAATCGCATGTTAAGGTGCAAAAGAGGCAGGTTAGTAGCAGAGAGTGGGCAAGTGAGCACATTGCAATCAGTGCGGGGATACATATCACGTGCTATCAATGTTGCCATTAGTACAGGTTCACCTAACACCACTTCAATAGATGGAGGTAAGTGCACCTGCAGAAACAGCGCCGTGCATTAGAGTACATATCCACATATTAACTGTTGGGAACACGCTGGTCACATCCCTGTTACCATGGAGGCTTTGCGATTAATATGCATTAGTTTTTGCACTAAATACACGTTAGGTGCAAAAACCTAACACATTTAAGTAAAAAGGCCCCTTTGTGTCTCTATAAAATACTAGCCCAACTTCAGCAGAAAGAGATTGATAGCATTGACATTTTTACCTGCTTTGTTAGGGCATAAAGTAGGCGCGCGTTTTATAAAGTCCACAAATATATCACAGCTCCAACTTTACTCCTTTCCTGAACATGTATATTCAAAAGCCCGTTACAAGTACATAACCTTACCATGTGGACTTTTATGCATGACCTAATTTTATAAGCAATATTTTAGGAGCGTAAATCTGCATTTTACATGGGAAAAAGGTTCATAAGATTACTCCCTGATTTTCTCTAGGGCAGGGGTTCTCAACTCAGTCCTCAGGCCACACCTAGCCAGTCAGGTTTTCAGGATAACCACAATGAATATATTCATGAGAGAGATTTGCCTGCAGTGTATCAGAATCTGAAGACTGTGAGTAATAGTCTTTGCCATACTGAGTACTGAGAGAAGTCAGAAGCCTTTAGTTGGAATGCCCTAATATTGGAGTAGATGGGAGACGGTTGGCTCAGATTTGTTGAGACTTAGCCCACTACTGTAATAATCCCTAAAGGTACCTGCGAGTCTGGATTTTAAGACGGCATAGCTGCACCTAGAAAGTGTACCCCGATGGAATAATATTTCTTTACTGGTGCTACAACTGCCTCAAGCAAGAAGTAAATACGTTATTGCTGTGAAATTGTCTGTGGATTGGATTTTTTAAATGCTCTTTGACTGTACATAAAGAGAGATGATTTGGAACAACTAGAAAGTTGTGCACCTTAGTTTTTCTGGGTCTGCCATGATGTCAGTGTTATCTGCCTCCTGGTCAGTACTACCCAGTGAATGTTCCATCCCCTGGTTCACCACAACATCTGACTGACCACCGACTAATAACCCTAGAACTCAGGTTAAAAAAATATCCCACTGACACTCCTTGTGGCCTTGGGCAAGTCACTTAACTCTCCATTGCTTCAGGTGCAAATGTAGATTGAAGCCCTCCGGGGAAGGGAAACTGCCCACTGAACCTAATTGTAACTTGGCTTGCACTGCTGGAAAGCTGTGAGCTAAATAAATTAAGAATAATTAATAAACTATCCTCTAATACCAGTTAGTTTGGATTAAGTATATGTTTCAAAGTCTTAATGATTATTCAAATTTTTAAAAATAATCTTTCATCTCCTCCCCCTTCTCCCCCCGTCAATATTGTAGATTTTAATATCATCTATAAACTGGAATACCTTCCCTTTCCCTCCATCCCCAGTGTCGCCTACAATGGTGTGAAAAGGACCGGGCTTTGCACAAATCCGGCCAATTAAGAATGAAATTTTGATGGGTTCTGACGGGATCCAAATTTGTGCCTCTCCATTGGAGGGTTGTTGCTGCACTAACTGTGTTAGACAGGAGTTGAAGAGAGAAAAAGAAAAGAATTACTTTCTCTGATTCCTTCTCCAAGCTCGTTTCCGTTCCTTGAGTCTTCTTCAGATTAATCACAATGCAGCACAAACTCCAAGTCACCTTAACAATGTTTAACACTTACATCACTTAGATCATGAGTTATTAAGCCTCACAGCTAAATGCAAGCTCGTAAAGAGGAACAGCTAACATCCTGCAAACCTCGGGAGCTCATGTCAGGTACGAGAGTTTCCCTGTGTTTGCCCTGAGCAGGGCCACACTCCACCGAGGGGAGGCACATGTAAAGCTCTACCTGCATTTCGGTGCACTGGGGGAAGCTGCTTCTTTGGGGCCATACTTTAGTTTCCCAGAGTAAAGGCTACCTCACAGATATAAGCATCACTGGTGGGTATTTCCTAAAATTAATTCTTTCGTGACAAAAACCATCTCCTGAGGAAGGCCAATTCTTTTTTCCCATCCTAAAGACATCAGAGTGAGTAGTGGAGCCACTTCCTCTCTCCCTCTCCTTTTCCAGATATCAGAGTGCGTACTGGGACCAAGCTGTCTTCTCCTTTTCAAGATATTTCGTATCCTCCGTCTCCCAATGCACTAAGAGCCTGGAAGCTTGGGGAATTTTTCCACCTTCTTCTGAGAACTGCAGTAGTTTACTTACTTACATTTGATGTCATGCCCTCAAGACATGGTACAACAAAGTCTTAAAATTGATTCATCATAAAACATAAAATGACCTTCCCACTTTCTCAACATCATTCAAAAAGAAAACTAAATTTCAAGGCTATTATGGTAAATAAAGCCTTCTCATTTTTCAACCTAATTATACAAAAAAGCCTGAAGAAGGGTCTGATATTCTGTGCTGGCGGATGACACTGCTAAAGCATCTAGCCATCAGCGTTGAGGTAAAGACCCAGATATTCAGTGCTGGGGCCATAGCCATAGCCATAGTGATCTCCTTTCCCTTTTACCTTTATTTACCATTTTAACAAAAAGGTTGGTTGCCCTTAAAATATCCCCTTTCAGTTTTGCCCACTGTTTTTCTACATCCCCCAGCTGTTCCCATCCTGCTAATGACTCCCTGAGGTATCGGCCCATCCTGGCAAAGTTAGTCTTCCAAAAGTCTAAGATCCTCGCCTTTGAATGGATTCTAACAGCCCTAGTCCTAATACTGAACCACACCATCTGGTGATCACTGGATGCAAAATGATCTCCAACTATAACATCAGAAACACTTTAACCATTGGTAAGCACCAAGTCCGGTATGGCCCCTTCACGTGTGGGGTCTGTTACCAATTGCCTGAATAGTTCTCCCTGTAGAGAATCCAGGATCTCCTTACTTCTAGATGATACTGCAGCAGGAATGTGCCAATCAACATCTGGCATATTGAAATCTCCTATCAGTAGCACTTCCCCTTTCCTAGCAATGCTGCGTATGTCTTCAATTAACTCTCTGTCCACCTCCTCCTCTTGTGAGGGAGGTCTGTATATCACACCAATACAAATAGATGTCTCTTTCCCTCTTTCTAGTTTAACCCACAATGCCTCCTCTCTCCCTTTTAAGCTCTGTAATTCCAAAGCTTTAATAGTATCTTTTACATATAGTGCCACTCCTCCTCCCCTTCTTCCTACCCTATCCTTTCTGAATAAAGTATAGCCAGTTATAGTTACGTCCCAGTCATGGTTTTCTGTGAACCATGTTTCTATAACTGCCACTAAATCCAAGTCGGCCACTCCCACCAAAGCTTCAACATCAGGGATCTTTTCCCATGCTACGGGCATTTATACACACTGCTTTCCATATGTTACCCCTGTTACCCATTTCCATAAAGGTATTTAATGAAGTTTCATGTAATTAATTTCAGAACAAATTATTTAGGGCAGTATATTTCAAAAATGTGGGCCCTAATGAGCAAAGCCCTGAGCCTGGTCGTCGTCATCTTTCTCCTGTCTTCTGGATTGCTGGAATGACCTACGAATGCACAGATCAGCTGGTGCAGCACAAGCTACATGCACTGTGGCCCGATAGTCTTCTGGGCGGGCTATGTGCCACGTCAGCGTATAGCCCTGCCTGCTGACCCTTAAACCCAGATATTCAATGTCGGGGTTATATGCGACCCCAGCATTGAATATTCAGGTATCGCTGCGCAATCTGGAAGCTACTGAAGCCTACCAGGCAGCAGCGATAGCGCATGCTGCCCGTTTAGCACCTATCCTTTTAGCACAGAGCACTAACCGGTCAGCATGCAATATCACTGCTTATCTCGCAACCCCACCTCTGCTCCATCCCAGAACGCCCCCAACGTGCCCCACTGCTAGCCGGATAGCATCAGGGCGAGTAGGGGGACATAGATGGGGATTTCTAACGGTACTACCCGTGTATGTGCCATTGAATACCCCCATCTAAGACATTTACACGGTTTACTAGGCTGTGAAGCATGTAAATGCCCTTCGAATATCGGGCCCTATACCTATTGTATGCAAATTATCTCATGCATATTCACTGTGGATATCCTATAAACTGACTAGCTGTGAGATCGCCAGGAGATGTTTGGGAAGCCTTGTTCCGATTTCAGTCCAGTCCCCAAAAGTCATTTTTGGGTTTAGCTCGTACCATTTCAGTAGCTGTGGTTGCCTTTTGGGAAATTTCTGTATTTCTTTGGATTTAGGTGGGGTCTTGTATGCAGATGATGTACAATTTATCTTTCTGTTGGGAAGGAACACCCTTCAATTGCTGCTGTTACTGTAAATGAAGCATTCTGTCATATTTTTGAATGGTTTAAAACAAGCAAGACAAGCTATATCCCTGTCCCTGGAAGGCTTCGAATCCAAGTTTGCACATGAGGAAATGAAGGTTAAGGGCCCGATTCTGTAAGGTGACTAGCGGGGCTGTACATCCCAGTGGAACATGCAGCCCTACTAGCCATCCAGCCCTCATTCTCGAAAGTGATCTCCCTGCACGCACACAACTTCAGTGCAGGGACATCTGGATGGGGGTGGAATGGGGTTAGGACAGACTCCAGATGTCCAGGGAGCACGTAGGGCACCCAGCTTATTCCATCTCAGAGGTGGAATAAGTGCGGGGCATCCTTTCACACCCTCCTGGCAGCCCTCCAGGAGCAACGGTGGCACTGGAGATGAGCCCCCACTGCCCAATCTGGGCCGCAGCTACCCCATCCGAAGGTGGGGTAGTGGGGAAATGGGAGTCGGCACCACAGCAGACTGGCTGTGGAACAGGGGCACGCCGGGCCATCTCTGTTCCCACGAGTGCAGGATCGGGGCCATCTGGCTCCCGCAGTGCAGAGTCGGTGTTCAGACAGCCCGGATGGGCCCCTTTTAGGATCGAACTCCAAGCGACTTGCTCAAGATCACATGGAGTATCAGTGCGATTTGAACCCTGGCTTTCAGCCATTAGGCCAGTGGTTCCCAAACTGTCCCAGGGGCTCTCCAATCAGTCGGGTTTTCAGGATATCCACAATGAATATACAGGAAGTAGATTTGCATGCAGTGCAGACAGGTTTGGGAACCCACTGCATTAGGCTATTCTTGGTGCTCTGCCCATTAGGCTAGTCTTCCACACCAGGATTTTCAGGTGACTCCAGGTCTTCAGGGAGAGGCTGAGTCAGTTCTAGTTGCCTCCATCACTCAGCCTGTCTCTGGTAACTCTACTGCTGGGAACTAGACTGAGTCACTTGGCAGCTCTTCCCATTCTTCTCTCCATTTCTGACTTGGAGGTGACTTGAAGGAGATTAGGAAGAGGAGAGGCACCAGCAAAACATCCATTTAGTTTCTGGATTTGCAAAGATTAGACGTTTCATTAAGAGGTAGAAATGCAGCTTTTTCTTAAGACCTTTGGGGATTAGAATAAGGGAGGGTTTGATTTTAATTTAGGTTAAGATGGGCGGGGGTAGGGCAGCTTTAAATTTTGAACACGTACTGTACAATATATTGTTAATGATCTTTAAGGATGATTTGTACTTTATTGTATTTACAGTATTTACACACGTAAGTGCCGTGATCTACACAGATGTGAAGAGGGTGTGATCTGCATGCGGACTGGGATATATATATTCCCTATTTTGCAATGGAAATGCACATATAGTTCAAAAAATTTCAACATTGGCATTTACACCTGCATAACTGTCTGCTGACATCTCATTTGTAGCTGGGATTTGGAAGACTGTTTGAGGGGGAACTGTGCTTACATCACGGTGTAAAAATACAGCTGAAAAAGCAAACAATTTTGGGCCCGATATTCAGAACCTTTAGCCGGGAGGCTGTCCAGATAAGGGTGCTAACCACAATATTCAGCAGCAATATCTGGCTAGTACCTCTGAATATCTCTGCCATGTTGAGCGCCGGGAAACAGGAAGTCCCCTTTGACCTCAGGGCGGCAGTGTTCTAAACTTCATTACAGCTGCCGAAGTGAAGGAAAAAGACGCGCTTCACTTCGGCAGCTGTTAGAGGTGAGCCGGGGCCTTTCCAGCTCCCTCTAAAGCATTTTAGATAGCCGTGGGGCTCTTCAGGAGGGGAGGGGAGGGGGGGGGGTCTTGGACTGGAAATGGCTGGGGGAGGGAACTAGGACTGGAAATGGGCTGATGGAGGGGGGGCTTGAACTGGACATAGCGGATGGAGGGCTTGGATTGGAAATGGGCTGAGTGGGGGGAGCTAGGAATGGAAATAGGCTGATGGAGGGGCTAGGATAGGATGGACATGGGCTGTTGGGGGGGCTAGGATTGGAAATGGGCTGTTGGGGGGCTTGGATTGAAATGGACTCATGGAGGGGCTAAGACTGGAAATAGGCTCATAGGGGGGCTTGGATTGGAAATGGGCTGAGTGGGACGGGAGCTAGGACTGGAAATGGGCTGATGGTGGGACTAATGGGCTAGGATTGGAAATGGGCTGAGTGGAGGGGGGGCTTGAACTGGAAATAGCTAATGGGGAGTGGGGCTTAGACTGGAAATGGGCTGAGTGGGGGGGAGCTAGGACTGGAAATGGGCTGATGGAGGGGCTAGGATAGAATTGGAAATGGGATGATGGGGGAGCTAGGATTGGAAATGGGCTGATGCAGGGACTAGAAGGGAATGGATGCTGGGTGGGGCTGGAACTAGAAGGGAGCTGATGTTGGGGGAGGACTAGAATGGGATGGGGCTGGGAGAGTGAAATGGAGAGGGGAAAAATATTTTGTGTGGGAGGGAAGAAAAATCTACGATTGGCCGTGTATTGGGAGAGTAATTGGGGATTGGGGATGGAGGGGTAAAATTTGAGTGGGTGAAAAAGGAATAAAGAGAGAGATGGAGGAAAGAGCAAAAGGAGAAAGACCAGTATGTTAAAGCAGATGTAGAGAGAGAATGGAAAAAATCTAGAAGAGAGAAGAAAGGACACATGGAGAGAGAGAACACAAGAAGAAACCAGAAAAAAAATGATTGGAGCAATTGCAATTGAAAAATAAAATGCACAAACAACAAAAGATAGAAAAATACTTTTTTATTTTGAATTTATTAACTGGAATATGTCAGCTCTGGGAAATATGCATCTTTAATGTCTGCATTTTGTTTAGTACAAGAGGAAATTAATTTATAGTTTTATTTCTGCAGTGTTGTTGTACATTCCAAGTTTGGCTTTTGGGGTTCCCAGTTTAATTATTGTCTTCCTATTTCTAAATTGTGATCCCTTGTTCTTTGTTTGACGGTCTATGTTTTTCATGTGTAACTGAGCTGACGCATTCTGTTCATGTAGTTTCTATTTGACAGTGCCACTTGTTCTCTTTCCCCAGTAGGAGATGTATTGGTATTCTCCGAGATGCATTGGTTTAATATTTGCAGTGTTGCCTTTTGATAGGTAGCGTTTGGTGCTTTATGAGTCCTGATAGTGCTGTTATGATACGGTGGGTTTGCTATGGGTTCTAAATGGGCAGTGTTTGTAGTACTTCCTAATGTGCCTGACGGTTGGCACTGGAGTATAGTAATGTAGAAATCTGGTAGTCTTTCTTTATCCAGACACTCATTAAGAGGCATGTTTACTAAAAGTTAGTGCATGTTAACATTATGCAAATAGTTATGCAAATGATGCCCCTTATGCAAATGAGGCCCCGCACCGAGTCTCCGCACATGGCCTCGCACCCTCCTTGGGTCACCACTGCTTCTACTAGATGTTGCTTCCACCCCTCTCTGATGCAGACTTCTGGTTTGCACAAACCCAGAAATCTGCGACAAAGGGGGTGAAGCGATGGGGAAGGCAGAAACCATGACCCAGCGCTGGAGTGTTTAGGGAAGTGCTGTGTTGTAGTTTACAAGCCATTATTGCTGCTACAGGCACTGGGGGTGAGGGACAACGGCAGGGCAGCAGGATGAAAGGCCCACCTAGGACACTTCCAATTCTTGCACCAACCCTGCATATCTGACCACTGGCATTGAATATCTGGATTAGCTGGGTAGTGAGTTAGCCAACCGGTCAAGTGTGATATTCTGTCGCTGGTCAATTAGCTAAAGCAGCTAAAGTTAGGACAGCCTTTGTGATAATCGGCATCTAGTATCTCCTCCACTCTGCCCCCAGAATGCCCTGACATTAGCCAGCTAGCGTTGGGGTGCTTATAGGCTGCACGCGGGGATATTCCACAGTACTAACTGCATTAGCACAGCTGAATATCCCACTGCACACCATTTAGGTGGTTTGCAGATCTGCAAAACACCTAAATGGCTTTCAATATCCCCCCTTCATGTTCAGCAAGCCTTTCATAAAATACCTTGTAATTTCTGAATGTCCCAATGTGGATGTCTCTTTTCCGACCTTAGATGCCCTATACAAAATTGGATTTCACATGCTCAAAATAGTCAAAGTCATTGGATTTTGTGTTATCTTTCACTAGCCAGAGATAAGCCTTAATCAGCTCACTTTTCTCCATGAGCATCTGAGACTACATAGGTCACTTTGGATGTGAACTGATGTCCTGTCATGACCCCTTCAGAAAGGCTTTAAGTAGTTTTGGAAATTCATAAAATTGTATAACGCACGGGTCTTGAGCACTCCCCAGGCTTCAACCCTCAGTTCATCTATAGACTATACAACCTAGACTGCACTAAATTGCTTGTAATGGGTTAAAATCAGTATTAGATCAACATGTTCTGAAAAAATGAGCCTGCTGGCAAACTTAAGACACACTGAAAAAAGCTCACACTGCTAAATGAGATTTTTAACCTTTCTTTTGCTTTCAGGAATGATGTTTGGAAGCTTTTCTCATGGAGGACAGACAGCTGTTTTATCTCTGGTAAGGGCTCACAGAATAAAAGCACCACCAGCAGGCTGTGTCTTTTGTCTCTGTCACTGTGATTTCTGAGCCATTCTGCTCCGTTGAGTGATGATTTCTCTGGACTCGTCTATCACACAGACATAGCTTATTTCATTTGAAAGATATGACTATGAATTCATTAGACAAACAGTTCCTGGTGTACTGATACTGCAAGTTAAAGACGGCTTTGTAAGTAATGTTTTGCATTACTACGCCATCAGAGAGGAACCCTGATGTCTCAATAAACAATTGGCAGATTATAATAAAAGCAGAAAACTGAAAGAAGGAGGAGCTGTTCTCATTTTCTTCTCAGGCTGTTGGCTTTCCAAAATGGCTGCTCAAAAGTTTTGTGATGAAACTTTGGTCACTTTGATTGATAGCTGCTTAGACCAATTGGCTCTTTTCATTCTCCTTGAGATCCAGAGATAAGGGTAGCATCATAAAATGGTGTCTCTGTATTGCTCCATGGTGCAAACGCACCTTGAATTTTGCATGTAGTTCTAGTCACCACATCTAAAAACAAGATTTATTTATTTATTTGACAAGTTTTGTATCCCGCTTTTTCCTTCAATCAAAGCGGTCACAATACCGTACAAAGTTATACAAAGGTAAGGGAAACATATAGCAGAATTAGAAAAGGTACAGAAGAGGACAATCAAGATGATAAAGGGGATGGGAAGGATAGCCCTATGAAGAAAGGCTTAAAAGGTTAGGGCTCTTAAGCTTGGAGAAGAGATGGCTGAGGCGAGATATAACAGAGGTCTATAAAATAATACCTGAAGAGAAATTAATAAATATAAATAGGTTGTTTACTCCTTCAAAAAGTACAAAGCCTAGGGAACATGCAATGAAGCTACAAAGGAGTAGATTTAAGACTAATAAGAGAAAACATATTTTCATTCAACGTATACATAATTAAGCTCTGGAATTCATTGCCAGAGGATGTAGTAAAAACTGTTAGTGTAGGTGGGGTTAAAAAAGGTTTGGACAAGTACCTGGAGGAAAAGTTCATAAACCATTATTAAAGTTGGCCGAGGGATATCCACTGTTTATCCCTGGAATAAGCAGCATGGAATCTGTCTAACTTTTGGGATCTTACTAAGTACTTGTGACCTACATTGATCACAGTTGGTAACAGGATACTGTATTTGATGGGCCTGTGGTCTGATCCAATATAACAAATCTTATGTTCTTATAAGAGTCTCTAACAGGGGGCATATATGACTAACCATGGTCAGAGGAATGTACCGTGCTACAGACACATCCCAATAGATGGTGCCTGAAGTTTTAGAAGATAAATAAAACGGATTCAGAATGTTCTGGAGAACACCCTAAGGTGGACCCAGGGTCCCAGGATGGAGCTTCTAGGTTCTTAAGGAGTGAATTCCTGAAGCAGCTTCATGAGACACTTTAGGAGGGAATCTGAAATAGA
Organism: Ichthyophis bannanicus; assembly: GCA_033557465.1. NCBI lineage: Eukaryota > Metazoa > Chordata > Amphibia > Gymnophiona > Ichthyophiidae > Ichthyophis > Ichthyophis bannanicus. Next base: position 120,466,278 of record CM066041.1, read on the forward strand.
TTCCTGGAGAAAGGGGACTCTACTATCAATGCTAGCTTGGGTTCACCTAACATCACCTCAATAGGTGGGAGTAAGTGCACCTGCAGTAATAGCACCATGCATTAGGGTATGTATCCATGCGCTAACTGTCCGGAACATGCTGATCACACTCCTGACAGTTAAAGCAGAGGCTTTGCACATAATACACATTAGTTTAATTAAATGCACATTGAGTGCAAAAACCTAACACACTTTAGTAAAAGGGCCCCTTATTTTAAGTTGTGTCAAGTGAAAAGTTTAAGACCTTCTTTGGGTTGTATTTCATTTCAAATCATGGTCCAGGTTGATGTTCTGTCCATCCTGGACTATTTTAATGGGTTGTATTACCCAGGAGCTTCTGGGTCGCCAGGAGTCAGGACTGACTCGAAGGCACACATTGCATTTGCATTGTGGGTCTCCCTGTGTGACTATTACATAGACCAATAGCTACAGAAATGTGGCCTATATCAATCAATTAACATGCTTATGTAATTGTTTATTTAAATAAATTGATTTACTCATATATTATTTATATAAATGAATCATTGTTCTTCATTCTTTTTATACTCCTTTTGTCTTAATATTTCATTATTTATGATGATCTTATTATTTAATTGAATTTTAACCAATACTTAGCTCTATAAATATAAATATTTATTTTGTTTTTATTTTGATGGCTGTCCTATGTCTTTCAAAATTAGCAAAATATCAAAAAATAAAGAGCAATAACTTTTTATTTATATAAATATTATATGAGCAAATCAATTTATTTACATAAAGAATTACATGTATATTAATCAACTGATACAGATCACATTTCTGTAGATATGGTAACTGCCGTTTTTATGGTAATTTGGGAATTCTATTTTTGATCACCTATTACATAGACTCTGGGTTGTTAAGAACACTTATTATGAGTGATTATGGGTCAGTCTAGATGTCGGTTGCATTGGTTACCAGTTGTGGCAAGGATTACGTGTTTAAGAGCTTGTTTTTGAAATGTCTTATTTTAAGAGATGGCAAGCCCTTTAATTGAGGGACAAACTCTCTTGGTATGTGCCAGGATGAAAGTTAAGGTCCAGTAAAGGGGCCTTTATGTTAAGTTGTACTTGTTGATCACATTGGAAAGAGTGTCTATTGATCTAGAGTCCTTTCCATGCTAGCATCTGTCCTTTAGAATGGACTGCCTATTGAAATTAGACATAAACCTTGCTATTTGCAATTCAGGCAACTACTGAAGTTTTTTCTGTTTGTGTAGCCATTGGTTTCTTTGATCTTTGTTGCTGTGTATCTGTTTATACTGTTTTATTTATTTCATTGTACACCACATTGGGCTGCTTTGTGCTGGGATTGCAGTATAGAAATTTGCAAATGAATAAATAAAATATTCCACGGCCCACTAGCAATTGAAATGACTTCCCATACCCTTATCAATCCATTTCAAATCTACTATTTTTATCTAAGATCATTGAAAAATCAGTCTTTGTTCAGCCTTCTGACTTCATGACGAAAACGAACCTACTGCATCCTGGGAATCAGGTTTTCGCTAATGTGATAGCCCTGAAAAGCAATTGCATCGCTGGTCACTGAACTTCTTTGTAATCTGGACTCCCATAAATACAGCATTAATAGTTTCACTCAACCTTTCTGCATTATTTGATGTTATTGAACATTCACACTTCTTGATTAGCTATATGATATTGGATTTAGGGACAGCATACACAATTGGTTTATCTCATTCCTCCATGAACATACATATAAGCATCAGACTGCCCTAATGTCTTCTCTGTATCTGCTTCTTTCCCTTATGGCCTTCCTCAAGGGTCGATTCTATCTCCTGTGTTATTCAGTATCTTTCTCGCTCCTCTTTTCATACTTAATTGAAGAATGTGAATTTAGCAGTTTTGCTACGTTGGTGATATTCTCCTTATCTATTATACCGCCACCCCTCTTCATCTGATCTTGTTTCTTTGAATGTATGTCTTGACTGCATTGCCAATTGGCTTACCAACCATTATCTCAAACTCAACCCAGAAAAATCACAGGCTCTCTGCATTACCAGGAGCCATTCCTCTCCATCTGTTAGATCAAAGATACTAGGGATTTCAGTTCCATTAGTTCATACCCTTACTCTTTTGGGTATTTTTAATACTTATTTTACTTTTGATGTCCAAATCACTGCGGTAATCCATTCATCTTTTTACTTTCTCTGAAGGATACAGTCCATTAAGCCATTTCTGTCCTTTGAAGCTTTGCATACTCTTATCCATGCTCTCATCACCTCCCGAATCAACTACTGTAATTCAATTTCCTGTGATCTCCAAAACTTTAAATCTAAAAAAATTGCAACAAATTCAGATTACAGTTATACATCTGTTGACAAGTGCTTCCAAATATGACCATATTACCCCTCTCCTTTTCCAAAATCACTGGTTGTATATCTCTTACCGGTTTCATTTCAAGGTTCTGATTCTAGCACACAAAGCTTATTATACAGGTCTCCCACTATATACCTCGCCACCTTACTTACACCTTACTGTTTTATTTGTATTCTTCATTGTCAAAACACTCATCCATTTGTTAGTCCTTCCGTACTCATGCCCTTTTAGAAGCATTGCAACACATAGATTTTTTTTTTGGCCCCTTCCTTATGGAATTCTCTCCCATTGAAAATCCATAGAGTTCAAAACTAGGTTAACAAACTATTTCTTTGACAGAGCATCCTCAGGTTGAGGCTACGGCAGGACCTGACCTTGACTTGTCTGTATATGTGCTTTTCCCACTATGTTACTTTCCTTTCCTATATTTTAATTGTCATTCCTTTCTTATTTCCCATTAATTTTTAGTTATGTAAACTGCTTTGGAAATATGGATGTCCATGATGTGGACACCTGCACTGGTATCCATATAAAAATCCCTGCTACTAAACACACGGCAGGAACGTTGAGCTATCAGTGTTCGTTTTCACCCTGTACTATATAGGGACAATGAGCGCAACTCCTTTTCCACACCCTTCAAATGTTTGGCTGACAGAATGATCTCTTTTCTCCTGCCTATTTGTGCCTGTTGCAAGTATAAACTTGGACCTTCCGTGAAATTAAGAAAGGACATCCACAGTCTTGGGAATGCCCCAGACACACCGACACCATGCCCCTGTTCAGACTTGGATGTCCTCTTGCCTGAGACATCCACATAGTATGTGTACGTGTGTGCGCCATTGAGTCAATGCTGACTCCTGGTTACCCAGCAGCCTCTGGGTTTTCTTGGCAAGGTGTGACGAAGTAGATTGCCAGGCCACTCTTCTGAGACAATGAAGGGTAAAGTGACTTGCCCAAGGCCACAAGGAGTGCCAGTGAAAACTGAACCCTGGTCCTTTGGTCACCAGGCTGTTGCTCTAACCACTAGGCTACTCCTCCACTCCTCTTGGGATGTCTCTACTTTGGACATCTCCGTCCCCAATTTCAAATGCTCAAAGCATGAAGAGAGTTTCTAAAATGCCCCCCCTTAAGATGCATTCACTCCTATTTTACAAATTGTGCTTTACTTTATACAAAAACTAGTGAAATACCTACATTAAAATGTGTGTTAATCTTGGCACCCCTTATAAAATTACTTTCAAATTGCAAATCCTCTGGAAGACTGCCAACTCTCCAGAACCCTGCAAAAGGATATGAAGGAAAAGGAGTGAATCTTCTCAGAAATGATTTGAACTTGGTACCCTCCTGGAAAACCTTTCAGCTTTGGGGGAAGCTTTACCTGTTATTCAAATATCCATAAAGTATATAGCTAGATTACATATCAATAGCCTCAACTTTGTTCTCAAATTGTGTACGGTGGGTATCGAACCACCAACAATCTCATAGCCCTAGTTAAATAGTTTAATTTTGTAACCTACTAGAGAAGTGATAAGGAAATTAAATCCAATTTACTACCGCAATAGAGTTCCACTAATTCTGAAGGAAAGTGTGGCAGGATTAGGAAACTGAAAATAAGGTTCCAGAGATAAACCCCATAATGTGTTGGGAAGGAGCAAAACTGTGCTGAGAGAATAGATAACATCATATCCAATATACTTAAAAAATTAAGGGACATGGAATTATTACAGCTTATACGAGAGCTACAAAAACATCAGTAGCTACATATCTCTCAAATGTCAGCAGATGCTCAGATGAATCTGATTGAGTTAAGAAAAATGAGCGAACTGCTGAATCAGAGAGCCCTAAATAATATACATCTGTAAAGATATAAGCGACTTAGGTGGGCAAAAAAAACGGCAAAACTAAAAGCCAATCTAGTAAGGGCCACGAGGCATACCGTAACTAAAGTAAGGACACAGAGTATAAAAGGGCTTTGCTAAAATTACCCTGGGATTACATGCATAAAAGTACGCATGATGACAAAAAGACACTCACTTTTACATGGCTGTATATGGGTATACTCTGAGGCGGGGGTCGCAAACTATGCACATATTTTATAAGTACCCATGTACATGTGAACTTTAAGAGATAACAGTTACACCTGGTTCTGAGCAGGCATAAATACCCCCTGATTTTTTTTTTATTAATTTACAGCTGTTTACAATTAGAAAACAATCAGGATAAGAATAAGAAATACAAATAAAACATAATTCAAACTATTTCCATCACATTAGTCCATATCCGAGAAGATCCTAGACCATAATAAAAAAACAAAAAGAGAAATAAAGATATATAGCTCATCCCAAAGAGACGTTATCTAATATAAACCCATTTGTACTAAACCATTTGGTAAAACATAATCATATCACAACCTATCAAAAACTAAACTATTGTATTACAGCTCTTGCCCTCAGGAAATCCTCTAATTGCATCATCTCAAAGAAAATATAACTCTCTTTCCCCAATGTCACCAGGCATTTGCAAGGGAATTTAAAGAAAAAAAACTTGCCCCAATAGCTAAAACCTTAGGTTTCAAAGCCAAAAAGGCCTTGCGCCTCAGCTGCGTTTGCCTAGAGACGTCTGGGAAAATATTAATTTTATTGTACAAAATATTTCGTTTTTCTTTTTAAAGAATAAATGCAGTATCATATTCCTATCCATTTCAGAGCTTAAAGAAAGTAGAAGAGTTGCCAGAGTATTAATAGTATCCATAGAGGACTCAATATACTCTGAAACATTAAGGGTATCAACAAAACCAACGGAGTCAACAGCCTCAGTTCCCAGAACTGGAGTTCTCACCACTCTAGGTACATAGTAAACATGCCCACCCCTCCTACCCCAGAACCTCTTTTAAATATTTTTGAAACAAAATAACTGTGAAAATATAATGCATTCTGGGGAAATTGAGGTGGTGCAAATTCTTTGCATGGGTGGTGTTCTCCAATACCCCCTGATTTCTGATTGTTTACCTCTAGCATATGGGTTCACATCCCAGCTCTCAGGACACACCTGGGCAGTCAGGTTTCCAGTATAACCACATGAATATGCATGAGAGAGATCTGCATGCCCGGCCTCCATTGTATGCAAATTTCTCATACACATCCATTGTGGATGTCCTGAAAACCCAACTGATTATGTGTGTCCCCAGAACTGAGTTGAGAATCACTTGCCTTTGTATGCTGTAAAGACTCTCAGAGGCCAATTCCATAACATGTATGTCTGACCTGTGGACACGTCCAAATCGAAAACGGATCTAATTTCACGGATCTTATTCCGCAGCTGCGGGCATATACGCACCTGTGGTTCTGAAATCAGGGACATAGGCGTTTCTGGCACAGCACAAGCAAACCACTATGAGACACAGGTATACGCAGCAGCCAATTTGGATGTCCCCGCCTCACTCTATTCTGAAAAAGATGGACGTTTCCGATCCTGCCTGTCTCTGCCATATACCTGTGGACATCTGACGGCCATGCCTCATCTGTTAAAATGTGCATTTCCTAAGCTGCTCCTCTCACTGACAGTGTTGTGCTGATGCAAACTACACTTACAATAAATACTCATTATACATATATATCGATGCAAACTAGACTAAATATACTAGTCTGGGGTATTTTTACTAAGCCGGGCTATCTGCAGCTATGTGCCATGTTATTCAACTCTGTTGCATGCCCAGAACAGGGCAAGGCAATTTCAGTGCACTCAGATATGGTAACAGCAAGTAGAAAGTGATATGTGTGTCATGACATACCTTGCATCAAAACATACATGGCAGTAGAAGAAATCTTTATTTATTCTTTCATTGGTCATCTCTAAAAACAGTCTTTACAATGCTAAGTATGGACTCTTACCAACCTCACAAAAAAAATATGCTTTTGGGCACGTTTTAGTGCTGTTTGCATTACTGAACCCTCTGATTCTCTTTTAGTATTGAAAGGAATATGTTTTGACATTTAGATATTGTGACAAGAAAGCTTGTATTGAGCTTATGGAAATAGGAAAAGGTGATGAATTTGCTTTGAGGAAAAGTGAAATCTCTGCAGTGCATGGATTTCAGCTTCTACATAAAGAAAGTAAGCTGAGAGAAACTAAACCTAGGCTGCCACACCCAAGCTCTGCTGACGTAGTTGCAGGCTTGAGAGATAATTACAAGTCCCTGGATTGGTTCACAGCCTTATGATGTCACAACAATATGGTCTGTTGGTTGGCGGCTTTGCCTTTTCCGCCACCATTTAAACAGCTCAGAGATGGAGCCTAGCATTCCCTGGATGTCTTCAACACCGCTACCATTGAATTGTCCTGATGCAGCCCACTTAAAATTGAGGGGTGAAACTCGAGTCGATGCCCGCTCATGGTGCGGTTGGCATCATCGAAGCCTGGTGAATGTGTGGGAGTTTGGTCAGCTAAGTGCTTTAGATACGTTTTCGGATCATTTTAAATGCACTTTAAAAACTGTAAAAACTGTTATTGCACTTGGGAAGCCTATGATTGACAGTTGGGGGATAGCTTATGTCCTTATGTGCAGTGCAGTAGGAATTGCTGCCTTGTTTAGCCGGCACCTCCGTCTGAGGCTTCCTTTCCTTCTCCTCCACTGTGGATTATTGTCATCTCTATAGTGGGCACTGCAGTGGTGAAAATAATTGTTTTTTCCAACCAGGGAGTCATTATGAGAATCCTCCTAGGTATTGTTTAGAAGTTTGTAGAGTAAGGGGATTAGGAGCTTATACTAGTGGTTAAATGGGAGACAGCCAGAATGACTTTAGCCAAGGAAGGTCTTGTCTTACTAATCTGTTATATTTTTTTTAAGGTGTAAATAAACAGGTAGATAAAGCTGGGTCAGTTGATGTAGTGTAGCTTGATTTTCAGAAAGCCTTTGACAAGGTCCCTCATGAGAGACTCTTGGTGAAATTAAAAAGTCATGGGATAGGAGGCAGTGTACTATTGTGGATCAGGAACTGGTTAAAAGATAGAAAGCAGAGGGTAGGGCTAAATGGCCAATTTTCCCAATAGAGAAAGGTGAATAGTAGAGTACCCCAGGGATCTGTGCTGGGTCCGCTGCTTTTTAACATATTCATAGAATGACCTGAAAATGGGACTAAAGAGTGAGGTAATCAATTTTGCAGATGACACAAAATTATTCAAAGTTGTTAAAACACAAGAGGATTGTGAAAAATTGCAAGAGGACCTTAATAAATTGAAAGACTGGATGTTCAAATGGCAGATGAAATTTAATGTGGACAAGTGTAAAGTTATGCCCCTAGGAAAGAACAACACAAACTATGGTTACACAATGCAAATTTCCATATTAGGAACCACCTCCCAGGAAAAAGATTAAGGTGTCATCATGGATAACACCTTGAAACCCTCTGCCCAGTGTGCAGCGGTGGCCAAGAAAGCCACTAGAATGCTAGGAATCACAAGGAAAGGAATGGAGAATAAAACAAAGAATACGATAATACCTCTGTATCATTCCATGGTGCACCTGCACCTCGAATATTTTGTGCAATTCTGGTCACCATATCTTAAAAAGCATTAGCAGAATTAGAAAAGGTACAGAAAATAGCCATCAAAATGGTAAAGGGGATGGAAGGATACCCCTATGATGAGTGGCTAAAACGGTTAGGGCTCTTCAACCTGGAAAAGAGATGGCTGAGGGGAGATATGATAGAGGTCTATAAATTAATGAATGGAGCGGAATGGGTAAAGGTAGATAGATTGTTTATGCCATCAAAATGTAGAAAGACTAGGGGACATGCAATGAAGCTACAGTGAAATCGATATAAGACTAATAAGAGAAAATATTTTTTTCACTCAACATGTAATCAAACTCTGGAATTTGTTACCGGAGGATATAGAAACATAGTAAATGACGGCAGATAAAGACCAGTATGGTCCATTTAGTCTGCCCAGTAAGATGACAAGAGTAGATGCACCTGCCGCTCCGTGGAGGCCACCCCTCGCCATGTCTTTGTTTTAGTAAAAGCTGTTAGCGTAGCTGGGTTTACAAAGGTTTGGACAAGTTCCTGGAAGAAAGGCCCATACACCATTATTAAAGGGGACCCAGGAAATCCACTGCTGTCCCAATACAAGCACTGTGGAACCTGTGTCCTTTGGGGAAACTGCTAGATACTTGTGACCTAGATTAAGCCACTATTGGAAACAGGATACTGGGCTTGATAGACCTTGGTCTGACCAGTATGGCATATCTTATGTTCTTATGAAAGATATACAGTACATGTATCACCGATTTCATATAAGGGCTGCGCATTGCCGAGGGAAATTCCCTACATCTGTATTTATACCTTCCCTCTGACACATTTAGGTTTTTAAAAAGTGCTTGTTTCGGCCAACCATTTACAGGAGGGATTAAGGGGAACATCCCCCTCAACCTCCCAATGTTTATGTCCCCTTCCACATGTTACTTTGGCAGGCTGGAATTGATCATAGTCGGCAAGACATCTACGTTTCCAAAATGGCCAGGATATAGGTACAAGTGCAAACATTTGTACATTCTGAAACACTGCCACTTACACATGCCAATTGCCGAGGGTTCCCTCATATATATTTCCCAAAATAGCATCATCCACTGTATGTTTATGTCCATCCCCATATGTTTCCTGGTTTGCTATAACACACACGTCTACAGTGAGAGGCAGAGATATGTTGATCTTAGATCAGACTTGCACATGCTCGCCTTCACCTTTAAAACTGACAGAATTGCAGACATGATCACTTGGACATCACTGCAGCCACATGGACCTCCTTTCTAAAATGTGCCTTTTATATTGGTATTTTCTCAAGAAAATTAGGCACCTACTTTTGTGCTTAAAATAGGCGCTTCATTATAAAATTAACCTCCACAAGTCTGTACTGAGACCTGTTGCATTTTACATATTCATAAATGACCTAGAGATAGGAGTGATGGATGAGGATCAAATTTGTGGATGACACAAAATTATTCAAAGTCATTAAAACGGCAGAGGATTGCAAGGATTTACAGAAGGGTCTTGTGAGACTAGGAGACCAGGCTTCTAAATGGCAGATGTAATTAATGTGGACGACTGCAAAATGATGCATGTAGGGAAAAATAATTAACTGCACATACAAAATGTTGGGTTCTGAGTTAGGTGTCACCATCCAAGAAAAAGATCTTGGAATCATTGTGGATAATACATTGAGCTTTTCAGCAGAGTGTTCCATGGCTGCCAAAAAAGCAAATAGAGTTAGGAATTATTTCAAAAGGAGCCGAGAACAAAGCTGAGAATATCATGATGCTTCTGTGTAGGTCCCTGGTGTGATCACACCTTGAGTACCGTGTGCAGTTCTAGTTGTGCCCACTTCAAAAAGGATATAGCAAAACTAGAAAAGGTTCTGAGAAGTGTTTCAAAAATGATAAAGGGGATGGAACAGCTCCCTTATGAAGAGAAGGTAAACAGGTTAGGGCTCTTCAGTTTTGGACAAAAGACAACTGAGAAGGGATATAATAGAAGCTCATGAAAGAATGAGTGGTATAGAACGGTTAAATAAGGAACAGGTGCTTAACCTGTCAAACACGAAAACAGGAGGTAATGCCATGGAACTAATGACCAAGAGGTTGAAAGAAAATCATAGAAAGAGAGGTGGTTTTATTTTATGTTGGGTTTTTTTTCAAGCAGCACACGACTAGGTGCTGCTTGAATCCAATCCAATCCAAGCAGCACACGACTAGGTGCTGCTTGAATCCAATCCAATCCAAGGGAGCAATACAGTATAGGAGGTGAAGTACTTTTGTCCACTAAAGAAGAGCGGGACCTAGGCGTGGTTGTGTCTGATGATCTTAAAGTAGCTAAACAGGTAGAAAAGGCGACGGCAAAAGCTAGAAGGATGCTTGGGTGCATACGGAGAGGAATGGCTAGCAGAAAAAAGGAGGTGATAATGCCTCTGTATAAGTCTTTGGTGTGACCTCATTTGGAGTATAGTGTGCAATTCTGGAGACTGCACCTTCAAAAGGATGTGAACAGGATGGAGTCGGTGCAGAGGGTGGCTACTAAAATGATTAGTGGGCTTCATTATAAAGCATATGAGGACAGACTTAAGGATCTTAATATGTACACCTTAGAGGAAAGGCGGGATAGAGGTGATATGATTGAGATGTTTAAATACCTCCGTGGCATAAATGTTCAGGGAGAGAGCCTCTTTCAATTGAAAGCAAGTTCTGCTACGAGGGGACATGGGATGAGGGTGAAGGGAGATAGATTCAGGAGTGATATGCAGAAATATTTCTTTATGGAAAGAGTAGTGGATCCATGGAATAGTCTCCCAGTGGAGGTGGTAGAGATGAGGACAGTAACTGAATTCAAAAAAGCATGGGACCAACACAGAGGATCTTTAAAGGTAAAAAGTGGACTGTTGTAGTTGTTGATATGGAAGGACAGACTAGATAGGCCATGTGGTCTTTTTCTGTCATCATGTTTCTATGTTTCTATGTCTCTAGGTTATAGAATCTGTTGCTGGAGGATGTGGTCATTGTGACCAATATAGTGGGATTCAAAAGAGGTTTGGACAAATTCCTGGAGAAAAATTCCAAACAAAATTATTAGATGGATAGACTTGGAAATGAACTATGAGAAATAGATCTACCTTTTGAGATCTACAAGCTACTTATGACCCCATGGCTACTATTGGAGACTGTGGTAGTGTGACGTGCAGAGGGAAGGGGTTTTCTTTACAACCCAGGCCAGACAGCAGTTTTTATTCTGTCCCGGCTTGTTAAATCTCCACAAAGCAAAACCCAGAACAGACAGCAGTTAGGGAAAACAAAAGCAGCTTTACTTCTGTTAAATCTCCATAAGCTGGTTCTCCCGGTCCTTCCTCCAGCTCCAGTTAAAGTTCCTACCTCGGAACTCCTTTGCACGGCTTGCCTTGGAAGAATTTCTGGCTCCACAGGCCACTCTCCCTCCTGCAGCCTGCTGGGTTCTTAATCTCTCCCTCTGAGCTGCACCCTCAGCCCTGAACTCTGGGCTGCAGAGTCTCTTAAAGGGGACTGTTGATAATCCCTTTGGAAAGGGACAGGTAACATTCTATATATCCCATTAGAGAGACCAAATGCTGGGCTTGATGAATGTTGGTTTGACCCAGCATGGCTTTTCTTATGTTTCTTAGGAGCATATTAACTTCATTAATGCATATTAAAAACTTTAGTAAACTTGCATTAAGTGACCACAGCTCTTTTATTTCTAAGGGCACAGTGGCACTTAATGTACATTAACTTCATGAAAATGCATTAACCTTTAATAAATATGCCCTTTGTTTGCACAAAATAAAAAGATCGACCACGTTTGCTGTATAGAAGAAATGCCTCAATAAAAACGGTAATACACAACTTAAGATCTATCCCCTATCATTTTAATATTGTCATATTCACTATATTTGATTTATAAGATTAAAAAATGGATCATTATATATGAAAGGACAATCGCTAACACTTTACAGCTTATATAATAAATCATGCTACCCGAAAGCAAGGGGTTTAGTGCACGGTTTAGGTGCTATGCTAAAAAGTAGCCTTTCCGTACTGGGATCTGCCCACGCATGAAATGGCATTTTTTGAATGTCAGCATTTAAAAAAAAAAAAAAAGAAATCTGAATGATTCAGATATAAACAGATGCAGTATATTTTTGAAAAGAATAATCCTAAAGAGTAAGTACATAGGATTCCCCTGGTGAGCAATGATTAACAATTACCTAGAAGAGCTGTGATAATGAAAGATGAGTAAATGATGTGGCTACAAAAAATGGTAAGCAAAAAGAAAATTAGATATGAGAACAGATTCCTGTACAAGTTATAATTAGTTTACTCTAAGTCTAATATGTTTCAGTATTCACTGCTGAATAATAAACTGGCAGAGGTGTTTGTTACTGGTTGTTCATGTCTTATTAATAAAAATAAATTTAAAAAAAGAAACCTCCCTGGATCCTGTATATTTTATAACTCAGTAAATATGCACACACACACACACAGAAACATAGGGCGCAATTTTCAAGTAGGCAGGATATGCGCCGCTACGACGCATAGCCCTACTCGCTCACCCCTAACCCCGGATATTCAATGCCGCAGCGAAGACCAGTTTTGGTGCCAAGCAGATATCGCCACAGAGCCTAACTGGGTAGCAGTAATATTGGATCGCTATCCAGTTAGCATCCACAGCTAGAACTAAGAGAGCCAAAAGCTGGCCTAGTTTTAGCTGCGGATTGCTAACCGGGTAGCAGTCCCAATATCGCTGCTATCCAGTTAGTGGCAATCTCTGCCTCCGCTCTGTCCCAGAACACCCCCAACATGCCCTAATGCTAACCAGATAGCATTGGGGCCTGTAGGGGACATGGATGGGGATTTTCAATGACACTAACCGTTGAATATTCCCGTTTAAGGCATTTATTGGGCCCATAGGCTAGAGCTGCCAATTTTTTTCAAGAAGGGTGCTGATTTTGTACATGTCATTTTTTGGTACCTGCTGTGCTACAGAAAGCTACCTATCTTTTCCATTTTCAGCTGGATTGCCACAGAGGGTTTCCCTGACAGTTTCGAGAGGCTTGCTGACGACATCATCAAGCACCCATTTAAGGAGTTAAGATCATGCCTTGCCAGCAGAGTGCTGGGGAAAAGAGGAGGATTGTACCTGCTGTGCTCCGGAGAAAGTACCCATCTTTTCCATCTTATATGGCTTACCATAGAGGGATTTCCCTGCCGGTTTCACTAATGTCATAATCAAGGGCTTGTTTAAGGAGTTAAAACCATGCCTTGCCTGCAGCACATGTCTACAAGTGCAGATACATGCTTGAAGGGGCTTGCCCAAAGGGGAAGGCCCCCTTAGGACGCCCTCAGAGCCACAGTGGAGCAGGGATGGAGCATGGTTTCTCTCAGAGCATATTGAATGAGACACAGTTTAATTTTCACTAAATGGGGAAGCAAAAGATTAAAAGTCAAGGTCTCCACTCTTGCCTCCAGGTAACTTACAAGTTGCGAGAAGTGGGGAAACTGATGCACAGGCTTAAGTGGACTCACCAGCTGAGTCAGGAACCTCTCTGAGCTCACCCTTTCCCCCACCAATGGCTTCCTTGTGTCTGTTGGGGGAGGAGTCTTGCATGCTTGGTTCCCTCTCTCTGTGCGAACTGGAAGGTGTGAGCCCTAGGTTTGCATCTAGTTCTCCATTGGATGCTGAAGTTCCAGAACCGATACCTAAAGCAGTCTCATGCCCTATAACATTGGACAGCTTGAGTATGGAGAAGGAACCTTACCAAGGTGTATCCTTATTAGACATTTGGAGGATAGTTACTAGAACAGAGAGCATGTTGCGGACCTTAACAATTCAGCTTTGTGAGTCTTCCAGGAAAGATGGAAGATGTGGAGAGTAAACTGACAAAGACTGAGCCCCAATTTGTAACTCTTGAGCTACAAGTTTCTACCCTGCAGGTTGCAGGGGCTTCCAGATTAAAAGATAGCCTACTCTTACATCCTTAGGCAGAAGCTGTGGAAGACTAGCAGCAGTAGTATAAAGCCAAGAATCTTTGTTTTTTGGAATCTCATTATATTCATTTGCATTCACCAGAAATATTGCTAAGGATGTGTTTTCAATAGGTTTTGTCTCCATCCAGTGTAGAAAAAAATTATATTCCAATTAGAGTGGTCAGAGAGAATGACGAGCATCTGATGTGATGAAGTCCACTCAGAGCTTTGATTTATCTAAGTTTCTGGAAATCTCCCAGAAGAACATCACTACACGGGTCACTCTCCTTGTCACATTTGTCTCTGATTTGGATAAGATGCGTGGTGGGAAGGCTTATTTTAAGAATTCTTATTTTGTGACACAAGCTTCAGGTAATTTCTGGTGTGGCTAAGGGCACACAGTTATGTCGTAAGATGCTTCTTCCGCTGAAGAGTAGGACATTGTCGTGGGAGCTACTTTTTTTTTAAGTTCCCATGTAAATGTTTTGTTATGTATCAGGAAGTTAATTATGTTTTTGTTGAATCGGAGCAGCTTGAAAACGTTATTTTGGATGGGAATGCTTGAATCAGCGTGTATCAGTAGCGAGTTTTAAGAGGGGTTGTTGTGTTGCAAGAGTAGTATGAGAGGGGTTTTCTCTTCTCTGGTCTTCCTTTAGCTTACTTATTTTCCTTTTTCTGTCTCTCCCCCTCAATGTGGACTTGATAAAACTGGGTAAATAATATATATGATACTCTTGATTTAATTGTCTTTTCCTGTATTTACCAGGGGGGGTTTTTTGTTGTTTTTTTTTTGTTATAGATAGTTCCTGTTAGGAACTGTAAACTTTTTAAATAAAAACAAGCAATAACAACATATCTTCAAAAAATGAATAGGGACAAAAGAATTTCATATCTTAATTCCCATTGACTCTTGGTTCTGCATTTTTTATAGCTAGTGGTTCAAATGGGCCAGTTGTCCCTGCCTAGCGCCTTCTTTGCAATTCAACATCTTTATCAATTAGCCGTTAATAGACAGTTGGTCGGTAGAGCTGCTTGTATACTATTTTGATCCAATGTGAAAACTGTCCTTTAATCCTAAACTGGTCTAATATCCAGAAAAGGAACTCTTGTGTTATTTTATCAAACTCTTTTCTTGCCCCTAAATTAGCTAGCACCAAGCCAGTGAAGTCTTCCTTGAGCCTGCACAACTATCATTGTTCTGAGCAGGTTTGTGGAAGCATATCTACCTTCTCAAAGCCTACTTGGTCTTCACTGAATCCATGCTAACAGTATTTTATTTAATTTATATGCCAATAAAAATGCTATTATTTTTAGGTCTTGGATTAATAATGTGAATCTGTGTGCATATATGCTTACATACAAGCTATATGCCACAGTATGAACACAGACACAGATTCACATAGTGGATCATATTTTTTTTAAAAACCCTCCTCTATATGCCCATGCACTATGGCCACTGCCCCCCCCCCCCACCCATACACCCCAGCTCACTCCTCAGTCTCAGCATCAGACCCCTTCTCAAGCCCCAGTCCTTTTCTCCCACCCTCCCCATTGTCAGCCCTCAGCCTCTGCTTCAGCCTCCAAAGTCTTTGTATATTGTTTTTTCACCAAGAGAATTTGGAGGCCCTTTGTACATTGTTTTTTTCATCAAGAGAATTTGGAGGCCCTGCAGATAAACATATTGCATGCTGTCACCATCGAGTCCCTCTCTTCTCCGTGTGCGGGCACATTAAAGAGGAAGAGGCCCTGCAGGGCTGCATCTGGGAAGACTCGTATGCAGTGTTGGATTTTTGAACTGCCTTCCTAGAGTTAGGAAATTTGCAATCCCATTTCATTACTGCAGGTAACAGAACTGGGTGCCACAAAGCCAGGCCCTATCTAAAATCTCCCTCCAGAAGTGCAGTGACGAGATGACTTGAGGCTTGAAGCCACAGTGCTTCTTACTCGCCGCATCCAACATGGCGCTAGCCACACGACCCAACGTCATTGTGCCTGCACACTCAGAAGCAAATTCTTCAAGCACAAAACTAAGCTTGTTAAACTGACATAGTACTGCGGAGGCCAAATCTCAAATGGATTCACTCCAATCTGATCCTTACCATCCTGGCCAGACCCCTGTAACCTCACTCTGGCAGCCCCAACTTAGGGCCAAAGTGGGAGCTCCAGTAACATAAAAGTCAACC
Source organism: Ichthyophis bannanicus (assembly GCA_033557465.1). NCBI lineage: Eukaryota > Metazoa > Chordata > Amphibia > Gymnophiona > Ichthyophiidae > Ichthyophis > Ichthyophis bannanicus. The sequence goes on from CM066041.1 coordinate 120,482,378, forward strand.
CTCATGGCATACCAGTATCTCCACTTACACGGTAAAGGGTAGCGTGCACCACTCAAGAATAACAAGGCCCACGTTACCTCGGCCTGGAGTCCCAGTGCACATGTGCACCAGCAGTCTCATAGAAACCAGTGGCTTTTTATTATTGGTTTTAAATTCTCTACAGAAACTGCGCCTGGGGTGGACTGCTCTCCCCTCCCCACCCTTGGTGCGCCACGGCCTAGGCTTTAGGGAATTGCCTCTCATACCTCATGCTACTTCTGCCTAATGCACAGCTGCTCCCTCTTTATTGCTTTCCCTGCTTCATCTGCTTTCCCCAGACTTTCACTTGCTTGCAGTCCTGTCCTCATCATGAACACAAAACACATCACACCAAGCGTTACTGCAATACAAATGTTGCCTAACTGAAAGGGTGGAACAGCGGAGAAGCAGACAGTGATGGATGTTTGCTGGAGAAAGGTGACTGAGCCACTGTGTGACTGCAGGTTTTGTTTCCTGGGATTTCATCACTCGGTGATTTCTGCAAACATAGGGAACTGAAGACTGTATGCAAAGATGTGGTGAGAAAGGAGGGTTGTTGAGGGCAGAGATGGCAGAGGGCTTGGCTTTGAGCCAGAGTAGTACTAACCCCACCCCCACTTCTTCTTCAACCAAGAGTGCCTTCCAGCTCAGAGGAGAAAACTACTAGAGAAGTGAGGAAGCAATAAGTGATTAATTCTAGCCTAGTGATTAGGGAATACAGGAGTAGCCTAGAGGTTAGAGCAACAGCCTAGCACCCAAGAGATCTGGATTTGATTCCCACTGGCACCCCTTGTGACCTTCGGCAAGTCACTTTACCCTCCATTCCCTTGGAAGAAAAGGCCTGGCCATACCTTGCCAAGAAAACCCAGGGGCTGCTGGGTCACCAGGAGTCAGCATTGACTTGACGGCATTTAAAAACAAAAAATGATTAGAGGGAAGGGATTTAACTCACAAAGTCACAACAGACTCTCCGTGCATTTATTTCTGAAGTACCATGCAGAGTTCAGGTTGTGGAATTCTGACTCTTGCCCTCCTTTTTGCCTCTCTGACTTCATATAATACTTTCTGGGGCAGTGACTGGGCCGGGCACTGGCCTGCAACCGCTTCGGCTGGTCAGGGGAGGAGGCAGGAAATGCAGCATGTGGCATCATTTTTCTGCCCTTCACATGTCTCTCAGGAGGTTTAAGCCATGCAATGCAGGTCCTCTCATGATGACCTTGTAATAACTACCAAGAAAGCAAGTGTAGGAGCACTATGGACTCAGAGACTGACAGCTGTGCAGAGACAGCTAGGAGCACTGGGCACAGCAAATAGTGAGTACTGGGAAGATGAAGGGACAGTGAATAATGGGAGCTGAGGTGATGATACGAGTTTTCAAGGGAGGATAAGGAAGATTGGGTAAGAATGTTTTTCTTCCACTGAATCCCAATGAAAACGGTTTTAAAACTACTGTCCTAGAGTATCACACATAGTTCAGTCTTATACTAATATTTATTCTTTCTATAGTCCTATTAAATGTATGCACATCTATGTCATGATGACTTTTGTCAGTAGGAAGGTCTCTAGGATGGGAAGCAGAACAAAGTCCAAGGACAAGGCAAGAAGAACATAGAACGGAGATCTAGCACCAGAAGGAGGAGGATGTAGACGTCTGCCAGAAGCAGCTGCCTTCATCTTAGATTGAGACATCAGATGTGGTAGCCATCTGCACAAGGCCAACATATGGGGTTGCAATGCTGGACAGAGCAAAAATGTCATAAAGAAATGTACAACTGAACAAACTCATGACAGAAGGGCCACTTCAGAGACCACAATGAGAGCACCGGGGAGATCAGTGTCCAGAGAACAGAAGGATCACAGTAAGGAGTCCAAGTCTGAAGAGTAACAGAATCACAGCAGGGAATTGGGTTCAAAGAATAACTGGAACTCAGTTAGGTCAGGTAACACAGAAGTATGTGCTAGCATGGTAGAGGACCAAGCAGATGAGGTCCAATATATGTATGTATATGTATGTGTGTATGTGTATACAGTATATGCATAAGAACTGAAAATAATCTCGAGCAAGATGAGCCTCTAAAGAAGTAGGAATCATAGAGCAGGTAGGAGTGATTAAACTAACCAGGAGAGGGAGACGTTCACTCCATCATGAAGTCTTTTTAGAAAGTGAACCATCCACATGTTGCCAGCAGAACCAGATATATGAGGCACTATATCTCCCTTCATCCTGATATCACAGAATCAGAGCAGCAAAAAGCCATATCAAGCTTATAAGGGTCATGTGACCACCAACTGATGAAAACTATCAATCAAATTTGTGGAATATATTCTCTTTTCTTTCCCTCTTACTCTCCCCCTCTTTCTTTTCTTTTCTCTCTATATTTTATGTAGCTTCTTATCTCTGTTTTCTGCAGAAAGCGAGGTTCCTTACATGTAACAGAGGTTTTCCGTGGACAGCAGGATAAGTCAACCATACCTGGTGATGTTATCCAACGGCACCATAGATGGAAGTGCTCTTTCTGAGCGTGTGCCTTGAAGCCCTATCCACTAGCCCACCCTTAGCTAGTCCAGTGTGTCCCAAGCTGTGTCTTTGCTGCTAGGTAGGCAGGTGCCTGGTTGTGAGGCTGACCTCATCTGGGGGAGGTGGTTGACTTGTCCTGCTATCCAGGTTCGTGTGGTTGACTTGTCCTGCTATCCACGAAGAACCACTGTTACAGGTAAGTAACCTCGCTTTCTCCTAGGATGAGTCAGCCACACCTGGTGCCTCCCTAGCTGCGTGTCCATGTGCTGTGGTGGATGAGGGGAGGCCGCAGAGGCTCTGGCTTGTCCCTGCAGTGACAGTACACTGAACCTTGAGAACCAATGCTTTATTGACTGAACAGGACAACTGTGAACTCACTGTGCACCAACAATTACAATGACAATGGTCAATTTGCAAACAACAATAACAAGCTCCACGAGTGAGGTAGAAGGTTAATGTGCAACACAATGAGAACAAGTTTCCCAGACTGGGGTATGTGGTTACAGAGCAAACAACAAGAACAAACCCAGGGAAAGGGTGCAGCTATAGTCGCAAGTGCCCCAGTGCAATGGGTGTGCAAGGTGGTAGTCCAAATGGGCCCGGAGGGCAGGCACCAGTTTCAGTCCATGTAGGCTGGCGGATGTCCAGTTCAGTCTGTGCAGGAGGCGCTGCCGAGGCCAGGACCACTTGGCCAAAGAAGCTGTCTGTTCATGCTTCGAGGTTGAGGCAGTAGTGTCTCTGGAATGTGTGCATGGAGGACCAGGTGCCGACTTTACAGATGTCAGTCACCAGTAAGGAATGCAGGTTGGCGATGGTGGTGGCCAGCGCCTGGAGCTGGTGGGCATTGACTCTCGGCGTGGCTTGGGCTCCCACCTGGTCAAGGTGATGCAGTTCGAGATCTACTGTGACAAGGTCCTCTTGGTAACCAGGCGTTCAGGACTGTTGGGATCAAAGGAGATGAAAAGTTGGATCCCTTGCCGCTAGAGCACTATCCTGCGTAGGTAGATGTGCAAGGCCCTGATACAGTCTAGGGTATGGAGCCTTTGTTCCTCTGGGAAGGCATGGAGCTCCAAGTAGAAGGTAGATAGTTTGATGGCTTGGTTGATATGGAAGGCCAGCATCACCTTAGGGATGAACTTTGGGTGGGTGCGAAGGATGCCGCAGTCGTGGCTGAGATATGTGTATGGTGGGTGTGCCACGAGAGCTTGTAGTTCACTGATCCATCTTGCGGATGTGATTGCTATCAGGAAGAGGGTCTTCCAGGAGGTGTACTTCAGTGATGCTGCTTGCAAGGGTTCAAACGGCTCCTGCATCAGTTGGTTGAGGACAACATTCAGGTCCCCGGGATGTACTGGGGATCAAACTGTGGTTCAGAGGTTCACCAGCCCTTTCATGAAATGGGTGACTAGTGGGAGTGTGGCAATGGAGCCGTCACTGGGGCGGTCATGGAAGGCTGCAATTGCAGAGATGTGGACTTTGATGGATTGCGTTTTGAAGTCCTGTCAAAGAACAAAGTGAGGTACTGGAGGACCACTTTTGGAAATGCTGCCACTGCCCATCTCCCCCTTCCGATATGGAATCAGCAGCAGGTGAGGGGGGGCGGGGGGGGGGACAGCTGCTGAGGGGGTGTGGCATCAGCTGGAGGGTTGGCAAGGCTGAGGTTTCTGCCTAGGGCTGCCAAAACCCTTGGGCTGGTCCTGTGTATCGGGCATGAAAATGGATCCAGTCCTCACGATGAGCACCATACATTGAAGCATCTCCACTTCAAGTTTGTGACACTGTAGCAGTGCCAGTAGCCATGGAAACAGATGGTGACCCGGTGGAAGGTCCGGGTACTGCAGCTAAAGGCAAGATTTTCCCTTCTCAGCACAAGATGCACATGGATAATCAGCTAACACAGCTCACCTCGGGGGAGGGGAGAAGCAGAGTTGCTGATTGGGCACGCCCTAGCAGGAGGCGGGTTCCCCAGAGCAGAGGCAGCTTGTTAAACAGGAAGAAGGAAGAAGGAAGACAGAACAGGAAACCGAATGAGAAAGGGAACAGGAACGAGAGAGAAGAGAAAGAGTGGAGGAAGAGAAACACAGCCGATGTGTGCTTTAGAGACGGAGTAGCCTTGGATGCCAGAGCCTTTGACTTTGAAGGAGAAACGCTCCCCAGCTGCAATTCCAGGAGAACGCTTGCCAAGCCAAGAAGCAGGTACCAGGGAGACTCAGTGCCTCTGGGAGCAAGAGAAGGGCGAGGCACTGAGAGACCCAGGAGTAAAGCCTATGCTTGTGGAACAGAGAGCTGACCCGTGGAAAGAATGGCACACTGCTAAAGAACATTCAGGCATTCCTCAACACAAGGTACAGGGTGTCTTTAATTCTGATAACAGCTTTTATGAGAAGCCAGATTGTGTGAATGCTTATTTTAAAACCCAGGGCAAACCCAGGTTTTATGAGGGCAGTTGGCTGCAACCAGAAGCTCATTCAGATAAACCCTGCTTTTCTCCTCAAACTGCTGACAGAATTAGCAAGCAAGCTAGCTACAAGGACGTAGCAGATATATTTGCTAGAGATATATGCCAGAAGGCTTTAGGAGGTCATAAGTTTGAATTGCTGTCTAAAAATCCTTCACCTGCAAATGAACTGACTTACCCAGCACTTGCTGACAGAGACAAGTGGGGAGGGGTAATTCCAATGCAGTGAATGAGCATAGTAAGAGAGACGGCATTGTTTGCTTACCTGAAGAGAAACCCACAAGCTATCACTCACCCCAGGAAGGAGTTAATTCCCCGCCTAGCCCATATAGCAAGCAGGCTGAAGAACTCCTGAAAGAGTTTAGAGATTTCTTAGAGAAATGAACTGTTCCTGGACAGAAAGTAATTGAATCAGTACAGAGCCCAGAAGCACAAGTGCCATTGGTTTATCCCTTACCAATGGTGGATTTGAATCAGCCAATGGACTGCTCAACCTGTCTCATAGACAAAGAATAGTCAAGCAAAGCTTGTGTGGTCATTCGTTATAATATGCTGAAATGCATGCTGTTTTAAGTTCCTTACCTGAAGAGCTTATGAAGAGATAAGAATAAGCTGAAGCATAATTTAGTGACAGTGCATGAACTTTATTATTTGCTCTTTATTTAAGTGATTTCAAGTAAGGCTCACATGACAGGAATGTGATCTACTGTGTTAAAGGACAGTTTTGAACACAGTATTGGAAAAAGCCTGTTTTCCTTTTGTTCTTGTTTTGGCTGTAAAATATATTCCTTTACGCCTGTTCCATTCCACCACGGAGCGGGAGAAATAAATCCTTATAAAAAAAATATTCTTTATACCTGCCTTGTCATTCGACCTTCACAACTACAACTTAACCTCAAGGCACACCCCTCCCCAAACCCTCAAGGTTAGGGAGCGGGTGCTGGCTATAAGTTGTAGGACTTTCTTGGGGACGGGCGCCTCGCCTCTAGTATTACTTGCTGTACCTCGGAGGGTAGGTTGAAGGATGACAGGGTCAACCTTTCAAGTTCCATGCTGTCAGTGCCAGTGCTGGCAGGTTGGGGTGAAGCATCTCCCTGCCATACTGGGTGATGAGATCCGGTCTCAGGGGGCTCCAGGGCCAGGCATTAGAGGTAGAGGAACTATATCTGTCTCAGCCAATGGGGCATGATGAGGATGGCCTGTGCCTTGTCCCAGATGATCTGCTGTAGGATTTTCGATACGAGCAGAATGGGAGGAAAGGCATACACTAGTGACCACTCCCCCCAGGTCATGTCGAAGACATCCGTGGTGAGATTGCAGGTGGACGGGCATTTCAAGCAGAAGTGGTGGCACTTTGTGTTGTCCTCAGTGGTGAATAGGTTGACCTGTGTCCTTCCCCACCGGTGGAAGAGGGAGTCTATCACCTGGGGGTTCAGGGTCCACTTGTGCGGGTCCAGCTGTCAACTGGGTCTGTCTGCCAGTTCGTTCTGTGCACCCAGTAGGTAAGAGGCTTGCAGCAGGTACCATCCGGAGAGGGCAAAGGACCAGAATTTGAGCCCCTCTTTGCAGAGTGTACGGGAAGCCATCCCCCCTTGCAGGCAGCAGAGTCAAAGGTGTCGAAGGCCGCTCTGACCTGGTGTTTGGTACACTCCTCCAGGGCCACCAGGGTCACCGTGTCTGTGACTCTGTGAGCAGGGTCGAGATAGTGCTCTTCAGGTTTCCCACCAGGGTGTCCTGGAACAAGGCATGTTGGAATTGGGGGCTGCGATCCTGCTGCTCAGCATGGTTCCCTGGAACACATCCTTGCCGACGTTGTCCAAGAGTTTGGAGTCCCACCCAGCTGGGTTATTGGCATGGTTGCAGGATGACTTGGCCCATTTTTAGGCTGCTTCCACCACAATACAGTGGTGTGGAAGCTGAGTCTTTTCAAATCTGGGGGCAGGTTGTACCAGGCATTTTGTCTTTAGTTTGCGGGAGCAGGCTGGATTACAGTTTTGTCATGTTATCCTGGAATAACTGGTGGACTGGCAGTGAGATTAGCATCTTTGGCAGTTCCTGGTACTAGAGTGCCTCCTGGACTTCGCCTCTCGAATCTGTGGTGTGACTGGTTGCAAGGGCCAGGGTGGCTGCTACCCTCTGCAGGAACTTTGGGTAGATTATGTCTTCTGGCGGGGAGGGCTAAGGTTGGTTTGTCATGGGGAATGAGGACCCCAGCATCATGCCTGGTGATGTGGGGGCATCCCCCATGCCTGGGGAGCCCATTGATGCTGCTTCCTCACCTCCACTGGCCACCAACAGGAGGTCCGGCATCGTGCAAATGATGCATCTGGCGACGATGCCCCTGACACAGAGAGGCTCACAGATACAGTCAGCAACGCTTGTACCATTGAACATGTTGTCCCTGGATGAGACCCCTTCCTGGTATTTGGGATACTGTCTGTAGTGGGTCCTGCAGTAGTCGCTATGGTTTGTGCTGGAGCTCAATTTTGAAGGAGTTGGTTTAAAAACTGCAGGAGTGCAGTGGGGCTTTGTGGGCTGCTGAGCAGGCTGTTCCTTGACCTGGGTGAGGAGGACCTGCCAGTGCTGAAGCGGCGGTGATGGTGGTGCCTTCCCCTCTTGGTGTGGTGCCTCCAGGAGCTGCTTGAGCTGCGGTTGCTGCTGTAGGCTCTGCTCATGCCCCCATTGTGGCTTCTCTTTCTTCGGCGCATTTGGTGTGATGCCCAAGACAGCCTCCTTCTGTGAGGGGAGGATGATCCTTAGCCGGCAGTGCCATGTGGTCAGGGAGTTCCCAGGTCAGCGCAGTGATTCCAGCTGGTGCTTCCCCCGTTGCCATGGCACCAGCAAATGGGATCACAGGGGGGTGGAGTCCCAGGCCTGCTCAGAGTCTTTGGTGCCGTTGCTTGCTGCGGGAAGCCTTGTATTTGACGCGGTGTCCTGTATGATCACTGGAGGAAGGAAGCTGATTGCAGGCAGCATTTTTAGCCCGGTAGGAGAAGCAGTGGCAAGAGCTATGCAGTTGGGGATAGAGGTCCCAGGGGCCATATCCCTTGCTGCGGAGTGCCTGGGGGGTGTCTTCTGGGCCACTTGGCCTCAAATTGAATTGGCATAGCCTGTTTTGACATATTTTGGTTGATTGGTGTGGCAATTACATTGTTATTCTGTGTCTCCTAATTAACCCTGCAGTAAGCAATCCCAGTCGTTGGTATGACGTCAGACACCGGTCTTTAAAGAGTGCTCCTCCTTTTCATCTATGAGCGAGAGTTTCTCCTGGCAAGGTTGCCCATGCAGAATGGGGATCATGTACCTGATGCAGGGTCTTTTGAACGAGTTGTAGACCCGAAACGCAGTGCTGTGTGGAGGAGGATCCCTCAGTGTGATTTCAACATCGGGACAGGAGATTGTTCATTTAAATGAACTTAGATAGGTTGATTTTTCAAATTTCTAGGCCAGACTGCTGGTTGTTTTACTGCAAATTCTGATAAAAATGGACACTGTCCATTGTAGGGGTTGAATCCTCACATTGATTTAGTCTGACAAAACCTATAGATATTTTTGGTGGGAAATACTGTATTAAGGGTTGGCTCTTTTGATTTTTGAGATTTTTTACAATTTGGATAATGGTCACACAATCCGGATATTCGGTAGCAGCCACTATCCTGCTGTAGCGTTTAAATATCTAGTGCTCCAAATACTAAATGTAGGGCCCTAGGCACGAAGCATTTTTGCCATAGATACAAAATAGGAGAAATCCTTGGTAAATAGGCTCCTTAGGCTCCTTAGGGCCTTGAAGGTTTTTTTCTCTTGTGTCTAAGGGCAGAAAATTGTAGTTGCCATGTCAGTTCACTAGGCTATGTGCAAGTAAATGTTAGCAAACAAGATGTAGGTGATACCCTTTTATTGAACTAAATATATTTTTGACAAGCTTTCGAGCGCTATAATCTCTAAGGGAAAAGATTTTGATGAATTAGGCCCTCAGACATCTAACATACTGAAGATTAGCTCAAAGGGCCTGATGTATTTCTAACCCACTTATTTTTATAGACACCATCTTTAACTGATAATAATTAGATCACTAACCTGTGTCTTTGAAAATATATTAAGCATCTTACTTGTCCCTCTGTGCATATACTGTCCTATTTTAGACATTAAACTCAAGTTTGAAAATGTATCGTCATTTGTGACACAAGCCAGTGGGAACTATAGTACTGTCAGATGTCTGTAACCTTGTGAGCCAGTTATATGTCTGGAGAGAAATGAGAGCCTAGAAGGACCAATCATTATGCAAACAGGGCTAGAGAAATAGCTAGTAATCATCCTTCTAAAGATATAAAGAAAATTAAGCACATGACCTTAGTAAGATCAACTAAAGAACAGCTTGCCCTTATGAAGAAGGTAGATAAGCCCTCCTTTGCACATGAGAGGAATGGAAAGGTCCCAGGAATAGACTAAGAAATGTCTCTCAATAAAAGCTCAAGGAAGATACCTAAGCTAACTGTCTCATGAGCCAAAAGACTGACAGAGTTCAGCCTGCCTGAGGCTACAGAGGAAGGAGTTAGAAAGCTGAACTGAAGCAAGTAGACAGAACCTTTGCTCAGGCAAGAAATGTCTACAGAACAGTGAGACTACTTAAAACATGGTAGACTAATTAACCTGTAAGTCAAAGGAAAGAAATTATCATTCAGGGAGTGCAGTGACCAAAAGTTACTCCCCGTAGCTTGTTTTCTAAAGTTTCAGTTTCTATCATCACATTTTGCTGTAACCGAGCAAAGTGGGATACTGCTTCAGTTTTGTTCTGAGTCAAATTTCTGGAGGAAATGAGAACTTTTGAAACACAGCATTTGCCAACAGTCTGCAGCCTGTAATTGCCTCCCATAAACACCCACAAGCCTACCTATATACATGCACAAGCACACACTAGGGTTGCCAACCGGCCGGTTTTTCCATGGCCAGGCCGGCTGCCGGCACAGATGTAAACCGGCCCTTGAAAAGACGGTTTTTTGCTCTGGCCATGAGATCGGGAGCGGCCAGAGCAAAAAACCAGCTTTTCTCCCGACTCCCGCAGCGCAAACACGAACGCGATTGATCCTCCGTGCAGCTGCTGCTTCTGCTTTTCACAGAGCAGTGGCTGCAATAAAGTTAATTTGAAAAGGAAGAAACCTGTGAGAAGCCCGCCCCCTCTGACTAGGGCTAGGCTCCTCACAGGTTGTCTTTTCTTTTCAAATTAAGTTTATTGCAGCCGCTGCTCTGTGAAAAGCAGAAGCAGCAGCTGCATGAGGGCGAACTTCGAAGCAGCACTAAGGGGGGGGGGGTTGAAGCAGCGCTAAGGGGGAGTTGAAGCAACACTAAGGGGTGAAGCAGCACTAAGGGGGGTGAAGCAGCATAAGGGGGTGAAGCAACACTAAGGGGTGAAGCAGCACTAAGGGAGGGGGTGAAGCAGCACTAAGGGGGGTGAAGCAGCAGAAGGGGGTGAAACAACAATAAGGGGTGAAGCAGCACTAAGGGGGGTGAAGCAACACTAAGGGCTGAAGCAGCACTAAGGGGGGGGGTGAAGCAGCACTAAGGGGGGGAGGAAGCAGCACTAAGGGGGGGGGAGTGAAGCAGCAGAAGCGGCTGCAAGAGGAAAGAGGTGGCAGAAGGAACTGACAGGTTGAAGGTGAGGGCTGGAAGAGAGCTGAAAGAGGCAGGAAGGAGGTGGCAGACAAGAACTGACTGGGTGAAGGAGGTGGCTGGAAGAGAGCGAAAAGGGGGGAAGGAGGTGGCTGGAAAGGAGCTGACAGAGGAAGTAAGGAGGGGGCTCAAAGGGAGCTGACACCTGGGAATGGTATTGGTAAGTGACTGGGTAATGGGAGGGGGCACTGGGACTGGAAATAGGCTGATGGAAGGAAGTAAAGAAAAGAAGAGACAGAAATGGCAGATGGACTATAGACCATAGAAAATGAGCTAAGAGAACATGGAAAAACGGAAGCCTCAGATTGGGACCAGCATGATCAGAGAATAAAATGGTCAGAAAAGATAATTTTATTTTCAATTTAATGATTGGACTTTGTACTACCTTTATATTTTACACAGTATGGGGAACTGCATCTCTTATTTATCTGATATTGCACTGCATGCAGAGTCTGTCTTCTTGGGGTTTCAGTTTAATTTTTGTCTATATATTTCTCTTTTTGTTTTGTGTTCATTTATTGATGAAGACCTGTCTGTATTGTGTGTGTGTGTGTGTGTGTGTCTGTATTGTGTGTGTGTGTGAGTACAACCAATGATGCGTTTTCTGTTAGTATAGAATTTCCGCTTAAGAATTTGTAGAAGTCTTGCTTATTCAGTTTGTACATTGCCCTCTGCAATTTTTTGGGGGACAGGAGGTGGAGTAGGGGTGGGGGATGGAGCAGGGGCGGGGCAGGGGCAGCGTGTGACTAGCCACAGGTGGCGGGTTTTTCTCTTTCAAAAAGTTGGCAACCCTAGCACACACACAACATTGTGCCTTCCAATCTACTCTTCCTCCTTACTCCACGGTTGCAACAAATGGAAAAACCATACTAAAGCCTATGTAGTCAATATGTAATGTAAGAAGCACATTACTCTCTTCCACAGAGGAAGTTGGGGAAATACACTGAGCATGCTCACATTGTGATGTCTGCTCAAACTAGAGGCATGAAGCCAAAAAATTGTTCCATACTTTGGCCATCATACCCTCTCCTTTGAGTAGCTTCAAAACAATAAGGGGGGATTTTCAAAGTCATTTAGCCTTTTGTCTGTTCTTTGTTTTTATTGTGAACTATCTTGCTGTTTCAATACAGTGATGTGATGGAGTGAATAGGAAACTCCCCATCCCCCAAGAAACAATCCCTAGCCAAGCTCACAACCGGTGAGGTAGATTCCCTGTAAGAGCCCAAACCCCTGCCCCTTTAAGAAACTAGGCTGGATAATACCTGGGGAGGGTTGGCCAGGCTCCAGAGTTTCTTGGGCTACATGTTGATGACTTATCTGTGAGAAGGTAGGAACAATACCCGCTGTCTTTCCTGGTAAATATGTATGTTGCCTTGCTGCTGAAAAACTGACAGGTGTATGAGGTGAGTTGTGCTGGTCAGAGTGTGGATCATCAGCTTTTGTTTTGTGCCTTTGAAATACTGTTTGTAACTGCACTAAGGCCCAAGAAGGGGCGAGGCAGTCTGCCTGATTCTGCACAAGTGTATAATAAAGTCTTGGTGTTTCCCTATCAACCTCCAACTGGCTGTGGATCCTTGGGCTACTGCCCTTCGCTTGTACGCCTATACCACAGGCAGCATATCGGGTTTTAAATAAACTAAACTAAGTAGTGCTCAGTGGGATGTCTAGTAGCTGCTGAATATCCTGAAGTGCTGCCACTAAACATCCCACTGCTGCCCAGTTAGCTGTGGTGTTATCCAGCTGACCTGCATATTCCATGCTGGTGGTCAGATATGACCTTGGCATAGACTATCCAGGATCACGGTTTAGCAGAGACAGCTACAGCCACAGCCACTGACTACCCCCTCTAAATTTACTCATTTACAATTTGTGTTTGTTTGACAGACAAGGCATAGGGAAGCTTTTATTTCATGGATGTCTTGATTTGCCCTGCTGGGACTAGCCTGGAGAGCTGGGAGATTTATCTACTACTACAAGACGTACCCAGTGCTGTGCATATACACATGAGACAGTCCCTTCTCAATACAGCCATCTATGCAAAACAAATACAACAAGGAGGCATGATACGGTATTAATGCACATGAGTGGTAACAGGAGAGTATAAGCTCAGGATCCAAAAGCAGCCTTGAAGAGGTGGGCTTTTAGCCAGGATTTGAATAGGACCAGAGATGAGGCCTGACAGACCGACTCTGGCCATCAATTCCAGCATATGGAAGGTGGAATGAACAAAGTCCTGAGTTGACTGTAGAAGAGGAGGACACAGATGAAGTAGCTCTGCGCTGCCTCTGAGTTGCTTCAGTGTTAGGTCATTGTTTGTGCTTCTGCCTCTGTGTTCGTGTGTCCGTTTCCTGCCTTCTTCCTGCCGTGTGCCTTGCCTTGTCTTATCTTGCTCCTATATGTCTTGCTTTGGACATTCCTTTGGACCCTGGCTAGAGTGCGTGTTGGGTTTTAAACTTTCCCTTAGCACTAAGGCTAGTGCTGCATAAAACCGGCCTTTAACCAGCATTGTGGGTCTGAACCCTTGTTTTCTCCCAAAGGGACCACTTCTTGTGGCCACCCACATCCCAGCTGGAGTCCCTGCAAAAGCTGGTGATCTAGTCTAATGTCTATGGGAAGAGGAAACTAGCAGGTTTTAAGCCTCACTAGGAAAAGGAGCTGCAGGGCAGAGGCAGGACAGGCTACAAAGGCTTTTCCAAGGTGTCAAAGTCCTTTGCAGTGGCATTTGTGTTAACCATGTGGCATAGTGAGATTGTGCACGTCTTGCAGGAAAGGCAGCAGATTGTATCATGGAGGTGGATAAGATGAAGGGAAATAAGTCGACTTACCCCCAGCTGATTTCCTCCCTAACTCTTTTTCTGCCTCAACTCAGTCCTCGGAACCAGGACTGGAGCAAAGAAATGAGGTGCCATTGGTTAAACTCATCCTTTTTGACCCCCTCCCTGCTGACCCTCATTGCCATCACTGCTGACCCTCTCCAGGACCTACAGCAGCAGCAATGACCTGAAACAGCCCTGTGGCGCTTACCTTCAAAATTCAGTGCCGCAGGTCTGTCTGCTTCTGCTGCCACCACTGTTTGGACTTCCTTTTTGTATGGGGCAGATAGTGCTTCTGCTCCCATGTAAACAAGAAATCTGCATTGGGAGTTAGTGAGGGCAGAAGCAAACTGCCCCGTGGCACTGACGTTTGAAGGAAAGCTCCGTTGGGCTCTTTCAGGTCATTGCCACCACTTTAGGTCCTGATGAGGGGGCCGCAGAAGTGGCAATGGGAGCCCCAGAGGGCCGCTGCTCCTAGGTAATGACCTAGCATGCCTAATGGTAGCGCCAGCTCTGCTTGCGACACACCTAACCAATCGGGTTTTCTGGCTAGCCACAATAAATATGCATGGAGAGATTTGCATGCACTGCGTCTATGGAATGCAGGGCTGGTGCAAGGATATCAGGTGTCCTAAGCAAACCTTCTTTCAGCAACACAAGCGACGACTGTACACATGGACTTCACCCAATGGATTGTATAAAAATCAAATTGACTACATCTGTGGAAGTCAACGATGGAAAAGCTCTGTAACATCAACAAAGACAAAACCTGGAGCTGACTGTGGTACAGATCATCAACTACTAGTATGCAAACTCAAGCTAAAGTTGAAAAAGAGCAAACCACTCATGAATGCACCAAAATATGACCTTGAGAATATACCACTGGAATTTAAAGACTGCCTGCAAAATCGATTTGCTGCCTTAGATACAAATGACAGAGCTCCAGAAGAGTTATGGAATGACATCAAGAAGGTTGTGCTGGAAGAAAGCGAGAAGTCTCTACAAAAGGTGAAAAAGCAAAAACGGCCAAAATGGATGACGGAAGAAACTCTGAAAATTGCCCAGAAACGCAGAGAAGCTAAAGCCAAAGGAGAAAGAAAGACAATCGCAGAACTCAACAGAGATTTCCAACGTGCAGCAAGACAGGACAAGGAAAAGTACTACAATGACACTTGCAAGGAAATAGAAGCAGAAACTATTAGAGGAAGAACAAGATCGGCTTTCCTAAAGCTGCGAGAGTTAAAGAAAAAGTTCCAGCCTCGAATTGGAATGTTACAAGATGCTCAAGGTTCTATGTTGAATGATGCTGAGAAGATCAAGAAAAGGTGGAAGGAATATACAGAGTTTTTATATGATAAAGATCAAGTGGACCAACAGCCGTTTCAACCTATACCTTATGATCAGGAACCATTGGTGATGAAAGAAGAAGTTGAAGCAGCATTGAAAGCCTTATCAAAGAACAAAGCACCAGGCATTGATAGCATTCCCATAGAAGTATTGCAGCAATCTGATGCAGCTGTTACCGTACTTACAAGGCTCTGCCAAGAAATATGGAAGACAACATCATGGCCAACTGACTGGAAAAGATCTGTGTTTATACCAATACTAAAGAAAGGTGATCCAACTGACTGTGGAAATTATCGCACAATCGCTCTGATCCCACATGCCAGCAAGATTCTACTGAAGATTATTCAAAAGAGACTACAGCCATACCTAGAACAAGAACTACCTGAAGTGCAAGCAGGGTTCAGGAAAGGGCGAGGAACGAGAGACATCATTGCGGATGTGAGATGGATCCTTGAAAAGACTAAAGAATACCAAAAGGATATCTATTTGTGCTTTATCGACTATAGCAAGGCTTTTGACTGTGTAAACCATGAGAAACTCTGGGCCACATTAAGAAGCATGGGTATACCAGAACACCTGATCGTTCTCTTGCGTAATCTGTACATTGATCAAGAAGCAACAGTTCGAACGGAACAAGGAGAAACAGAATGGTTTAAAATAAGCAAAGGTGTAAGACAAGGCTGCATACTTTCCCCCTACCTGTTTAATTTATATGCAGAACAAATCATCAGAGAAGCAGGACTGTATGAAGACAACAGAGGTGTGAAGATTGGTGGAAGACTCATCAACAACCTTCGCTATGCTGATGATACCACATTACTGGCTGAAAGTGAAGATGATCTGAAACATTTGCTTCTCACAATCAAAGAACATAGTCTCAAAATGGGCCTGCACCTTAATGTAAAGAAGACAAAGATCATGACAACTGGCATAATCAACAGGTTCATCGTTGAAGGAGAAGAAATTGAAATCGTGAACAACTTTAACCTACTTGGATCAACTATCAATAAAGAAGCAACAAGCAGTCAAGAAATCAGACAACGCATTGCTCTTGGCAGAATGGCTATGAAAGACCTAGATAAGATTCTCAAGAGCAGAGATGTCTCTCTCCATACAAAGATTCGACTTGTTCAAGCCATGGTATTTTCAATAACATCATATGGATGTGAAAGCTGGACAGTGAAAAAGACAGACAGGAAGAAAATTGATGCCTTTGAATTATGGTGCTGGCGGCGAATACTGTGTATACCATGGACTGCCCGAAGAACAAACCAGTCGGTACTAGAAGAGATCAAACCTAAGCTTTCTTTAGAAGCTCAGATGACAAGACTTCGACTTTCATACTTCGGACACATCATGCGAAGAGAGAGATCATTAGAGAAAGACATCATGCTTGGCAAGATAGAAGGTCAACGCAAAAGAGGAAGGCCAGCAATGAGATGGATTGCTACAATAACAGCAGCTACGGGTACCAGTCTGTCAACAATGAGCCGCCTGACTGAAGACCGAACACAATTTAGGATAGCTATCCAGAGGGTCGCCATGAGTCGACTCCGACTCGACGGCACTTAACAACAACAACAAGCAAACCTCCTTTCAAGCACGCCCCTCTCGCACTCTGATTGCCACCAGTACTGCTCCCCTTTGGGATGTGCAGCAGCAGTAATACGTTTAAAATGGCACCGAGGCACCAGAGTTGCCTTCAGCTCCAGCTTCCTGTTTGCACGTGTTGAGAACCCCCCTGGTCTAGAGATGTGAGTGAGGTGCTGCAGCAGCTCCCCTGCTAGCGAGAGGGAATAGCACAGGAAAAGCGAGAAGTGACTGATACCCGGGAGAGAGAGAGATCAATATGAGATGTAGACAGCATGTGGGTTAGGTCCCTTCCCATATGGGAGCTGCAGACAGAGGATGCAGCATTCCTGGGGCTACCGTAGCTGCTTCCTCCAAGAACCGAACCTCTCATTGCATCTGCTGGGAACGTGTGGGTCCTTCAGTCTAGTGCTGGCAAAGGACAATGGAGGTGGGGGGGAGGTGGATATTGTAAAGTCGCTAGCTGTCATGGGGCTGAAGTCTAATGCTGGGGCATATCTGGCCGCAGGCATTGAGTATCTGTTCGCCACAGAGCCCGGAAGCTAACCGGGCAGCGGTGACAGTGAGCCACTACCTGGTTAGCTTCCATGGGTAATGTAAGGCCAGCATGTGCTGCACCTTACTTTACCCGCATGTTGCTAAATGGGAAGTGTGGCTCAATATTGCAGCTGCCCGGTTAGCAAAAGGTGCACCTCCACTCTGCCCACTTAGCATCGGAGCATGTAGAGTCAGCACCCGGGGATGTTCAGCAGCACTAACTATTATTTATGTTTCTGGTTTTATTTATTTTAAAAATGTATTTTACTTGCTGCATCACATTACTGCCCTAAGCAATGTACAAACATGGAAAATGATGGCCGATAAAGGCTATATGGCCAGAAGGGAAAGTTCTAAGGAGGGGCCCCTCAAGCAAATTGTGCTGAGGGCACCTCCCATTGTCATGCTCTGCCACTCCCCTCCATCCCTTAATTTGTTTGCCATGCTGCCTCCGCTCCAGGCCCAGCAGCTGTTACCTCTTGGGCAAAAGTCTCATGGTGTGACTGTTATTGTGAGACTTCAGCCCGGGAGGTAACAGCTTTTGGGCCTGGAGCAGGGGCCACACAGCAAATATATTAAAGTAAGTTGCCATGCTGCCGTGTGGGCTCCCTTCCTGCCCAGGGCCTCCCAGCATTTCAGGGACTACTTGGGTGGAATTTATACCACTGCCCATCAGGGCCAGCTCTAGACATGTCTGGGACTGGTGCCTGCTAGGGTTGCTAACTGGTTCCAGATGTGCCCAATAGGCTTGATCCAGTCCTGGGTTTACCAGATTCAATAAAGGGACATGTAGTTCTGATTTCTCCATTGCACTCCATAAGAAAAGCAGACTATACATCCCTGCATGCATGGGGGTAAACCCAGGACTGGATCAAACTTGTTGGGCACATCTGGAGCCAGTTGGCAATCTTAGGCTCCGCTCTCCATCAAAGCCTCACTCCCTCAGTACAGTAAACGAGAGAACCAATGGGAGTTAGTGGAGGGAGGAACTGGTGTGGAACTGGTAGCCTGGGGCTCAGATCAGAGGTGGCCTTTGTGCTTGCCGGCTTCTGGGATTCTCGTGCTCCTGCCTTGGTAAAGTTTCCCTCTGCTTGACCTTCAGATCCGGCTGTTGACTCCTCTTAGGCTCAGAGATCACAACCTCCATCAGCTGTTGCAAAAAAATCCCCAAAACGTCCACAGCTCTCATCTGCCTGCAACCCCCCAACACACAAACACAATCGGTACAAAAGCAGCCCCAGTGCAGCACACAAGGTGGGTGATAAAACCTGAGATTTCTTTACTAGCCCAGACCTTTGCCTATTTAATAAGTTGCACCCTGCCCACCTGCCTGTCCCCCCCCCCCCCCCCATGCATACTGCAGGCTTTCCTGAGGCAGGGAGAGGGGATCTTGAGCACTGCAGCAAGTTAGATTGGAATTCATAAATCCCTGCAGAAAACAAATTTATTGTGAAACCATCAGCCAAGGATGGAGATGGTAGACGGGAAGTGAATCATAATTCAAATAAAATATAGTAACGACAGTTTTGCTTGAATCACTGCAAAAAAAGGATAAAAACCAAAAAGATAAGTTTCTGATTTATCCAAGTTGAAATATTTATAGATATTTTGTTGAAGCTGCACTGAACATATATATATTTTGGAGTGCTGATGAATTTATAGTTGGCAGCAGTGACGTTTTCTTCCATAGCTGGTGGAACCTACAGGTGAGCGCCAATAGAACTTATTAAATGTTAGCTGTCAGTCACATAAAAGCAAATAGAAACTGAGTAGTCAAACAGAGGATATAATTAAAAGTGGGGAAAAAACAGTGAAGAGGAATTCCCTCCATTAATTTAAAGAATAATTTTTGGACACTGCAGCAAGTTGAAGTGGCCAAAAAGAAAAGGATTCATAGGCAGCATCACCAGTGGACATGTGAATTTCCTACTATTTGCCTGCTAAATGAAATCTCACGCCAGCTGCCACTGTTTGCTTGTCCAATATAGGGCGGTTCTGTTACGGTTCTGACTGATGCAGCACTACTCTAAATACTAGAGGAAGCAGGAGGCCTCGCAAGCAGGTGAGCTGCACTACTAGGCATCTGCATTGCTGTAGAAATACATATAAAAGACAGTCCCTTCTCCATAGAGCTTACAATCTGCTAAGACAGACAGAACAAGAGAAGACTTAGGAATTCTTAGAGACATGATTAAAAATGCATATGGGTGAAGACAGGAGAACAAGGGAGTTAAGATTCAAAGGCAGATGTGAAGAGATGAGATTTTAGCCTGGATTTGAATAGGGCCAGGGATGGACCCTGATGTACTTGGCTTGGGTAGTCTATTGCGGGCACACAACGCAGCCTGGAAGGAACGGAGCTGGACTTGGCAGTAGAAGAGAAGGGCATAGATGAAAGTGATTTGCTCTCGCATGCCTAGATTTAGAGTTCTATTACAGGAGAGACAGTGCCTTATGGAGGGAGCAAAGGAATGGGGAAAGGGAGGGGGGGCTAGTGGAAGTGGGAAAGGAGTGCTTTGCATGGGGGAAGGAAAGGAAGAGCGCCTTGGGGGAGGGAAGGGGGAAAGAGGAGAGAGAAAGTGTCTGTCTGGTCCAGCTTGGGGCAAAGGAGTGCATATTGGGGCTACCACAGATACTGCGAGGGCGTGGTGCTAGAGCACAGCAGCAACTATAGAACTGCAATGCCCAGGGCAAGAACTGACCAGCAGGAAACCAACCTGTAGGTTAGGACCTTGTTTAAGCTGGTGTAGCCATAAACCAGCTTGAGTGAGTATCTGTCTGAATGCAGGGTGGCCTGTGGGGAACATGGGGCTATGACCAAACTAATGACAGAGCTGAAGACTTGCACTGATAGTATGCCTACTGTCCTATCGACCAGATGTACTGTATTAAACCATTTCCCATAAATCCTATAGTACATCTACAAATAGCATGAAGCACATGGGAACGTAACTGGATGAGTTTGTGTTTGTGGAGGTTCTGAGGTTGATGGAGTCCCCTGTGGGGAGGGGGGGGGGGGTTGTGGAATATGGATTGGATTGTCTGAGATTTGCAGTTTTGTGTTCTTGATGTTGCCAGTCTGAAATTTTAAAATATTTTGTCACTTCATATTCAAGGACATCTAAACTTTTAAGGGAACATCTTAGTTTAATATTATTTTGTGGCAGGATAGTTTCACTGTTGCTGATTTTGGGGATTTTTCCAGCTCTGGTCAGTTCAGCCCAGCTCAAGCTGGGCACACAATCTTAAATTCACAGCTACCAGGACTGTGTTTTCTCATTTTTATATCTTCCCTCCTCATCATGAACCTGATCATAACACTGACTAAATAAATCCAGTATGCTAATATTTAGCAAACAAGGCCCTGTGGTTATGCAAATGAGGCCCCACACATAGCCCACATGCCCCTCAGGCTGCCCATTCATGAAAACTATTAAATTCTACAATCCTTTCCTCTCCTTCAGAGAGCCTCTGTGCTTGTCCCATGCTTTCTTGTATTCAAATACAGTTCTTCTCCCGAGCCTCCACTGGGAAGCTCTTCCATGCATTCACCACCCTTTCCTCAGATTACTCCCGAGTCTGTCCCCTTTCACCCCTTTCTATGACCTCTCATTCCACAGCTTCCTATCAACCGGAAGAGGGTCACTTCTCAGCATTTATACCATGGAGGTATTTAGATGTCTCCTGCTTTTTCTTACATATTGATTTCTTTAAGTTTATCCCACTATGCTTTATGATGACTACTGACCATTGAGTCGGTGCAGTGCGCAGCTACTAAATCTTGCCTCTAGCCTTTTGAAGGCGTGGTCTCCAGAATTGTACACAGTACTCATAAGAACATAGGAAAAGCCATACTGGGTCAGGCCAAGGTCCATCAAGCCCAATATCCTGTTTCAAACAGTGGCCAATCCAGATCACAAGTACCTAGCAGTTTCTCCAAAAAGACACAGGTTCCACAATGCTCGTCCTGGGGTAAGCACGGGGCATCAAAATGGCAGATGAAATTTAATGTGGACAAGTGCAAGGTTATGCACCTAGGGAAGAACAACCCAAACTATTGTTACACGATGCAAGGTTCCACATTAGGAACCACCACCCAGGAAAAAGATTTAGGCGTCATTGTGGATACCATGTTAAAACCCTCGGCCCAGTGTGCAGCGGCGGCCAAGAGAGCAAATAGAATGCTAGGTATGATAAGGAAAGGAATAGAAAATAAAACAAAAGATATTATAATGCCTCTATATGGTTCCATGGTGAGACCGCACCTTGAATATTGTGTGCAATTCTGGTCGCCGTATCTTAAAAAGGATATAGAGATTTTAGAAAAGGTTCAGAGAAGAGCCACCAAAATGGTAAAGGGGATGGAAGGATACTCCTATGAAGAAAGGCTAAAAAGGTTAGGGCTCTTTAACATGGAAAAGAGACGGCTGAGGGGTGATATGATAGAAGTCTATAAATTAATGAACGGAGTGGAACGGGTAAACGTAGATCGATTGTTTACCTTATCAGAATATAGAAAGATTAGGGGACATGCAATGAAGCTACAGGGTAAACTATTTAAGACTAATAAAAGAAAATATTTTTTCACTCAACATGTAATCAAACTCTGGAATTTGTTACCGGAGGATGTAGTAAAGGCTGTTAGTGTAGCTGTGTTTAAAAAAGGTTTGGACAAGTTCCTGGAGGAAAGGTCCATAAACCATTATTAAGAAGGGACCCAGGATACAAGCATTGTGGAACCTGTGTCCCTTGGGGAAACTGCTAGGTACGTATGACCTAGATTGGCCACTGTTGGAAACAGAATACTGGGCTTGATGGACCTTGGTCTGACCCAGTATGGCATATCTTATGTTCTTATGTTATGTTCTTATGTTTCCCGGGTCTCTTTTGAATAACGGTTTATGGACCTTTCCCCTAGGAACTTGTCCAAACCTTTTTTAAACCCAGCTACAGTAACAACTTACTGCAGCCTCTGGTAATGAATTCCAGAGTTTGGTTACGTGTTGATTAAAAAAATACTTTCTCTTATTAGTCTTTAATGAATTACATTGTAGCTTCATTGCATATCCTCTAGTCTGTCTACTTTTTGATGCAGTAGACAACCTATCTGTTTACCCATTCTACTCCATTCATTAATTTATAGACTCTATCATATTCCCCCTCAGCTGTCTCTTTTCCAGGTTGAAGAGCCCTAACCTTTTAAGCCTCTCCTCATAGGGGAATGCTTCCATCCCCTTTACCATTTTTGTTGCTCTTCTCTGTACCTTTTCTAATTTCGCTATATTCTTTTTAAGATACAGCAACTATAAGAACTGCACACAATATTCAAGGTGTGGTCACACCATGGAACAATACAGAGGCATCATAATATCCTTTGGTTTATTCTCCATTCCTTTCCTTATGATTCCTAGCATTCTATTTGCTTTCTTGACAGTGGCTGTGCACTGGGTGGAGGGTTTCAACATATCAATGATAATGCCTAAATCTTTTTCCTGGGTGGTGGTGGTTTCTAAGGTGATACCTTACATTGTTCTTTCCTAGGTGCATAACCTTGCACTTGTCCATATTAAATTTCATCTGCCATTTAGAGGCTGTCTTCCAATTTATCAAGGTCCTCTGGCAATTTTCACATTCCTCTTGTGTTTTAATAATTGTCATCTGCAAATTTGATCACCTCCCTCGTTAGTCACATTTCCAGGTCATTTATGAATGTTAAAAGGCAGCGGGCCCAGCACAGATACTTGCAGTACTCCACTATTAACCTTTCTCAATTGAGAAAATTGGTTTTATCTTTTAACCAGTTCCTGATTCTCAATACACCACCTCCAATCCCATGACTTTTTAATTTCACCAAGAGTCTCTCATAAGAGACCTTGACATAGTGTATCTGGAGTCTTGGAAAGCCTTTATCAACCGGCCTTTGTCCACCTATTTATTCACACCTTAAAAAATATAACAGATTAGTAAATCAAGATTCTCCTTGGCTAAATCCATGTTGGCTTTCTCCCATTAAACCATGACTATCTATATGACCATGTAATTTTTTTTTTTTTTTTTTGGAATTTAAATTTCTTTATTGAGAAATACCAGGAAAATTACAGATATCCAGGAAAACATAATCAAAGAGATAAAAATACTAAACAAAAAACACATGGTATCCATAATAGTCCACGTCAAGAGGAGCATACAAATAGAGGAGGATGCTAACTCAATTTAATCAAACTCTTTTATAAACTATCTGCTGTCAAGAATTATAAAGAAAATAATTTAAGAAACCAGAGCACCATTAGATAGAAGGAAAGATTCTAATGCCGATGTCTCCAGGAAAACAAAACTTGGCGCCTTTCAAAGTAATAATGCATTTACATGGAAATTTAAGGAAAAACGTGGCACCAAGGGCTAAGACGCGTGGCTTCAACAACAAAAAAGCCTTGCGACGTAGCTGAGTTTTCCTGGAGACATCGGGAAAGATACTAACCCTCTCACCACAGAAAATGGATGCTTTATTCAGAAAATATAAACGCATTACAGCATTTTTATCTACTTCCGAGGCAAAAGACACCATGTAATTTTATTCTTTATAATGGTTTCTACCATTTTGCCTGGTTCTGATGTCAGGTTCACCGGTCTGTAGTTTCCAGAATTGCCCCTGGAACATTTTTAAAAATTGGAGTTACATTAGCCACTCTCCAGTCTTCAGGTACTATTGCTATCAGTGATAATAATCTATGAACTAATAGTAGGTCTGCAATCTCATGTTTCAGTTCTTTCGACACTCTCGGACATACAGTATACCCTCTGGTCTAGGTGACTTGCTACTCTTCAATTTATTAAATAGTTGCAATACATCTTCCTGGTTTATCAATATTTCCTTCAATTCTTTTGATACATGACCTTTATCTTTATTGTGGTATTTAATATACCACCCAATGCCAGGGCACCTGAATGGTTTACAATGCAAAAAGGACTACAAGAAAATAATGGAAAGGCAAAAGAATGTCAATTTCAAATAGGAAAGAGAAGAAAAGCTTAGAACTGGCAGGGGGGGGGGGGCGAAAGATGGAATGTACTCGGGGACTAGTACCTAAGTGGAAGAGGGGAGGGAAGTCAAAGGCAAGAGAGAAGAGATGGTTTTTTAACATGGATCTTGAAACAGGGAAACGAGAGTTCAAGGCAGATGGGAGAGTGTTCAGAGAAGGGGGCTGAGAAAGAAGAAAGAAGTGTGAGAGGATTCAAAATGGGTATGTGAAGCGGATGGGAGAAAGAGGCGGTTGGAATGTATCTGCCGGAGGGAGCGATGAGAGGTATTGAGGTGGATTAAATCAGAAGAACTGTGGAATGTTAGTATGGATGATATGGTGAACTAGGGTAAGGATTTTATACTAATTACAAAATTTTATGGGTAGCCAATGTAATTTGATAAGCAGTGGGGTGATATGATCTGAGCAAGAAGCGCAGATATGTTTGCAGGTGGTGGTGTTCTGGAGAAGTTGGAGTCAATGGAGCTGGTACTGGGGAAGTCCCGCTAGGGCAACATTACAATAATCGATGCAGGTCATTACTAGGGAAAGAAGAAGCATGGTCAGAGGGAAGTGAAAGGAATGGGTGGATGGAATTGATCTGGGAAAGCGAATATACCATTTCAGGCACCGGTAACTTCCCTACATCTTCAGTAAAGACCGAAGCAAAGAATTCCTTCAATCTCTCTGCTATGGCCTTGTCCTCATTTAGTGCCCTTTTTATCCCTCTAATATCCACTGGTCCAGCTGACACTCTCATAGGGTTTTTGCTACGAATGTACTGGAAAATTTTTATCATGCATTTTTGCTTCCACGGCAAGCCTTTTTCTTTTTTTCTCTTCAAATTATCTCTTTGACTGCCTTATCAATGCCTTGCATCTAACCTGCCAATAATAAGTTGCCAGTTTTCGGCATTTGGCTCCTTTTTCCATTTCCTGAAAGATGCTTTTTTGGCAACAACAGTCTCTCTGACCTCATCTTTAAACCATGCTGGCAGATTTTTTGACTTCCACTTTTCTTAAAGCGTGGACTATAACTGTTCTGGGCTTCTAAGATAGTACTTTTAAAGAACGCCCATGCTTGATGTAAGTCTGTAACCTTTGCAGCTGCTCCTTGTTAGTTGTGTGTTTTTTAAACTGTTTTCCTCATTTTATCATAGTCTCCCTTTTGAAAGTGACTCCAAATAAGGTCTCACTGGAGACTTGTAGAAAGGCATTATTACTTCCATTTTTCTGCTGGTCGTTCCTCTCCTATGTACTCAAGCATCCTGCTGGCTTTTGCTGTTGCCTTTTTTACCTGTTTGGCCACTTTAAGATCATCCTGTGGCATACCAAGAGCAGGGTGGTGGGTGTGGATCTTGACTCACCTGAACTCCTTGTTTCTTTACCATTCCCCCTAGATGTATCCCTTTCTACACCACCTGTGTTGTCTGTCTTGACTAGATTGTAAACTCTGATAAGCACGGACTGTCTTACATGTCTGTACTGCACTGCATACGTCTTGTAGTGCTATACAAATGCCCAGTAGTAGTAGTGTGGGCTGCCCCTGGTGCTGACTCGGAGATGGGTGCACCCCGCCGGGCACACGGAGGCAGTGCAGCAAACTTACCATAAAGCTTTATACCCTGCTACCAAGGACACAGACTGGAGCACATTCGAAACAGTCACCAAAGAAAAAATAGAATCCACTATCTCCTGCCTAAACACCACCACCTCTCCACTAGATCCCTGTCCTGCAGAATTGATAAAGAAATCCAAAGAGGACATAAGTGCACCCCTAACCAAAATCATCGAAGATAATTCAACAACTCCAAGACCACCTAGATACCAATAACATACTGGACCCGCAACAACATGGATTCCATCCATTCCACAGAGTTGAGACCCTCATGACATCACTAATGAACACCCTCATCAAAGGCACACAGACCAAACACTCTGAATATGCTATGTTCTTCCTGGACATATCTGCAGCCTTTTGACACCATCTCCCACAACATCCTCCTACACAGACTTCAAGGACATTGTACTTCAGTGGTTCCACTCCTACCTGACCAATAGACAACAACTGATCCGCACAAGCATGGCAACCTCCCCCCTACCCCCCTTTCAACAGCACCAGGGAGTACCCCAAGGCTCCACACTATCCACCATGCTCTTCAACATCTACCTGCAACCACTCTGCTCGATCACTATCCCCCACGAACGAACTAAGTACAATCAATGGACCTGCAACAGAGCCTTCGAACTATACGCACCCTCCCTCTGGAACTCCCTACCGAGTCAAATCAGAAACAGAGATCTTTCCACATTCCGGAAACAACTAAAAACCATCCTGTTTCATGAATACCTTGGACCAGAAACAAACATCCATCACTGACTACTCCTCCAGACCTTCTAACATATCCCCAGAACTACCTACTAAGAGACCTATGTCTATTGTCTAAGTCTTTACTGTCTATTCAGATCATTAATGTTGGGCCCCCTCGGTGACAGCCCCCCATTTTTTTTTTTTTTTGTTAAACCGCTTTGACCTGGTAAAAAGTGGGATATAAATACAGTTAAATAAATAAAGCTTACTTCCCATGCTGCTTTTGCTCCAGGCCCAGCCATTCTTCTCTCCAGGCTGAAGGCTTGTGAATTGCGAGCCTTCGGCCCAAGAGGAGAGCAGCTGGACTGGAGCGGAGGCAGTGCGACAAGCCAGCTTTAAGGTAAGTTTGCCATGCTGTCTCCGTAGAGCCAGCGGGGGGGAGAGTGTGCAGTGTGACATGCAGCGGCATGCCATGGGGGTGCCTGCTCTGGGTGCCGGGAACGCCACTGAAATCAGATATAATCTCCCCCAGGTCCTGCCCTACTTTTCTGCATTGAAGTACTTCATTCCCTATACTATACCACTCTCTTGTATTTTTCAGCATTAAATCTTAGTTGCCAAATTCTCGACCATTCTTCAAGCTTTGCTAGATCCTTCTATATGTTATCCACACCTTACAGGATGTCTACCCTGTTGCGGATTTTGGTATCATCTGCAAAGAGGCATACCTTTCCTGACAAACCTGCCACAATATCACTTACAAAACATTAAAAACAGGGAGATATTCGGCGGTAGTGGCTAGCTGTCACCACTGAAACTAGCACCCGAATATTCAATCCCAGAGCCTTTTCCAGCCACCAGCATTGAGCATCTGTGTTAACCTGGGAGGCAGGAAGCAGCAATATTTTAGCCACTCCCCGCTTAGCTTCTGCAGTGAGAGTTAGGCCACTCTTTCAGGTGCCTAGCTTTCACCACTTAGTGATAACTGGGCAGTGACTAAGCGGGATATCCCAGAGTAAAGAGTAGTTACTCACCTGTAACAGGTGTTCTCCAGGAGCAGCAGGAATCAGTCCTCAGATATGGGTGACATCGACGTCGATGGAGCCCTTGCGGAGCATTTCCCCAGCTTTCCATGAAAGCCTTTGGGAATGCAGGCACGCATGCGCGGTTCCCTTCCCGCCTAAAGGTGCCATCTTGCCTCAGTCAAATGACATAGCTAAGAACAGCACACAAAAAGTAAAATTAACTATGTACAACTGCAACTCCAAGGGGAGGAGGGAGGGTTGTGAGGACTGATTCCTGCTGCTCCTGGAGAACACCTGTTACAGGTGAGTAGCTACTCTTTCTCCAGGACCAAGCAGGAAGTCAGTCCTCACATATGGGTGACTCCCAAGCTCTGGGCTACCAAGGAACCCAGGCTGAACAAGAGAACTCCCTCTAGTCCCAGCATCAAAGAAAGACTTTTCACTGACAGAACCTCCACCGGTAGCCCAACGGAGGGCAGGAGTTGCCTAAACCTCAGAGATGCCGGAGTACTGCCTGGCCAAAAGCACTGTCCCTACGGGACTCCCTCTCCAGACAGTAATGGGTCGCAAAAGTCTGGCTTGAAGACCAAGTTGCAGCCCTGCAGATGTCTACCAACGGTACAGAGCGGAGATGAGCCACTGAGGCAGCCATTGCCCTGACACAATGGGCCGTGACCCGACCCTGCAAAGGAAGGTCAGCCGCCCTGTAAGCCCAGTTGATACAGTCAGCCACCCAGGTGGACAAGGTACACTTGGACACAGCTAACCCCAAATTATTAGGGTCAAAAGAGAGGAAGAGCTGAGTAGCCCTTCTATGTCCCTGCGTACGGTCAAGGTAGAAGGATAAGGCCCTCCTACAGTCCAGGGTATGCAGAACTGCTTCAGCCTGGCTTGCATGAGGCCTAGGGAAGAATGTTGGAAGAACCACCTCCTGGTTGAGGTGGAAAGAGGAGACTACCTTGGGGAGGAACTTTGGATGAGTCCTGAGGACTACCCTGTTCCTATAAAATCTGGTGTAAGGCCTGTCACAGACCAGGGCCTGAAGCTCACTAACTCGCCTAGCCGAGGTAAGGGCTACCAGGAGGAGTGTCTTCCAGGACAGGAAGCGTAGTGGACAAGTAGCCATCGGCTCAAAAGGTGGGCGAGTCAGTTGCTGCAAGACCACATTCAGCTCCCACTCAGGAGCAGGAGGACAGATTGGAGGCTTGAGCAAAAGCAAGCCTCTGAGAAACCGGGACACCAGTGGGTGAACCGACAGAGAATGTCCTTCCACCAGCGAGTGGTGAGCTGCTAGAGCTGAGAGGTGGACCCGAACAGAATTGGACTTAAGTCCTTGATTTGATAAGTGCAGTAAGTACTGAAGCACTACTGGTACAGTACAGGAGAAAGGATCTTCTGTACGGAGCTGACACCACACAGAAAACCTCTTCCACTTTAGAGCATAGGTTTTCCTAGTGGATTGTTTCCTAGAGGCTAGGACAACCTCCTCAACTTCCTGAGGTAGGCCCCAGGGAGCCAAAACTACCCTTGCAGCCTCCAGGCCATCAAATTGAGAGCTTTGAGATTGGGGTGCAGAAGGGAACCCTGATCCTGAGAGAGAAGGTTGGGTTGCAACCCTAGAGGCGGGGGGGGGGGGAGGGGTCCACTGCCAACTGAAGCAGAAGTGGGAACAAAGGCTGTCTGGGCCACCTGGGAGCCACCAGCAGGACTGAGGCCTTGTCCCGAAGAATCTTGAACAGAGTTCGGACCACCAAGGGCGTGGGAGGAAACGCATACAGGAGGCCCTGAGACCAAGATTCAGAAAAGCATCTGCTGCTATGCGCAGAGGATGCGGCTGCCTGGAGCAGAACTTTGGCAGCTGTTTGTTCAGAGGACTGGCAAAGAGGTCTATGGATGGAAGTCCCCCATTTCAGGAAAATCTTCTGAACTACCAAAGGATGGAGCTGCCACTCGTGGGGCTGCAGAATTCTGCTCAACCTGTCCGCCGGGTAGTTCTCCTGGTCAGGTAGATACACTGCCTTGAGGAGCATGTTGTGTCTGAGAGCATACAAGCAAAGGTCCTGTGCTTCCTGGCAAAGGAGCCTGGACCCAGTTCCGCCCTGCTTGTTCACATAAAACATGGCTACCTGGTTGTCTGTTTGAACTAGGACAGACTGATGAGCCAGGCCTTGAGCAAAGGTTTTGAGGGCTAACCGAATAGCCCTGAGTTCCAGGAGATTGATTTGCTGTGCGGCTTCCCAGGGAGACCACAGACCTTGGGTGTACTTGCCTAGACAATGAGCCCCCCAGCTTTGCAGGGAGGCATCCGTGGTCAACACCACTGTGAACCCAGGACTCTGAAAAGGTACCCCTTGTAGCAGATTGGGTGGGTGCAGCCACCAGCTGAGGGAGTTCAGAAAATGTCTGGACACCTTTATCCTGTCTCTGAGGCTGCCTGTGGCCTGTGACTACTGAGTCCGAAGGCACCACTGTGCAGGCCTCATATGTAGCCTGGCATTGGGTGTCACATGTACTGTCGAAGCCATGTGGCCTAGAAGCCTCAGGCAGAGTCTGGCGGAGACCAGTGACATGCTGAGAAACTGGTTCGCCAAGTTGATCAGTCTTTGGGCTCTGTCTTCTGGCAAGAATGCCTTTGCAAGCAGAGTGTCCAACCTTGCCCCTATGAACTCCAAGTTCTGAGAGGGGAGCAAAGTGGACTTTGCGAAGTTTATGACGAACCCCAAGCTTTGAAGAACAGCAATAGTTCTGAGAGTAGCTTGTCGGGCCAGTCGTCCAGGTATGGGAAGACAAAGACTCCCTGATTTCGCAGGTAGGCTGCCACCACTGCCAGGCACTTGGTAAAGTCCCTGGGAGTGGAGGTGAAGCCAAAAGACAGTACTCTGTACTGATAATGGCTTCCTCCCACAATGAACCTGAGGTACTTTCTGTGGTCTGGATGAATGAGGATGTGAGTATATGCATCCTTTAGATCTAAGGAGCATAGCCAATCTCCCTGCTGGAGGTAGGGCAGAAGTGTTCCAAGAGTAAGCATCTTGAACTTTTCCTTCTCCAGGAACTTGTTGAGGTTTCAGAGATCTAGAATAGGTCGAAGGCCACCGGTTCTTTTGGGTACCAGGAAATACCTGGAGTAGAACCCTCGATCGTGTAAGTGGGGAGGCACAGGCTCCACCGCCCTGTCCACCAACAGACCCTGTAGCTCCTGAAGGAGAAGATCTGTGTGCAGGGGAGGCCTTGGAGGCTCCCCTGGGAAGTATGAAGGAGGCAGTTGTTGGAAGTGTAGTGCATAGCCCCTGTGGACTATGTTTAACACCCAACTGTCTCCAGTGATGAGTGGCCACTGGTAGGCAAACAGGGCGAGTTCCGGTTAAGTTCCGGTTTACCTTCAAACTACTCATCCTTGCTCACAGGGCTCTTCACTCTGATACCCCCCAGTACTTAGCCAACCTTATTCATCTTCAGCCCTCTTCCCGCCTCCTTTGTCTCACGGCAATCGCCTCTTCCTTCCCTCACCTACACAGGCCCACCTCGAATCCACCCGTCATTCCGCTTTCTTTTTCTTAGGTCCCGCCCTCTGGAACTCTCTTCCCCTCCCACTCTGCACCGAACTGTCCTTCACCCGTTTCAAAGCCCTCCTCAAGACACACCTCTTCTGCCAGGCTTTCGATCTTCCCCTCCCTGCTGATGGTGCCTCGTCCCCCAGTCGTGCCCTCCATCCCCCTTGATTTTCCCTTGTTCCTTCCCCCTCCTCCCCTCCCCCCCTCCTGCCCTTCCTTGGGCCCTCTCTGTTCTCTATCTGTGTGACTGTCTCTCTCTGTCCTATTATTTTTGGCGTTCTTTTCTTTCTTTATTTCTAGCGGCTGTCATTTTTGCTATTGTACACCGCCCTGATGCTCCGGCCTGGGCGGTCCTATCAAGTGTTTTAATAAAGATAAAGATAAAGACCTCCTGTGCAGGGTTGGGAGAGCAGGGATGGAGAGGCTATGCCTAAGGAGTCAAAAAACCCCACCCTGCTGAGTGGGAGCAGGGGCCGGAGGCTTGGGGGTCCTCTGCCTACAGGGCCCATTACCCTGCCCCTTGGCTTGCTGACCCGGAGGGGTAGCTTGGGCAGCCTGATATTGTGGGTACTGTTTGTAGGCGGTGCCCTTCCTCGGGTAAAAGGGCTTTTTACCCGAGCCCTTCTTCTTGTGAGAAGGGGCAGAAGTCTTTCTAGACAGCCTCGTCCTCGTGAGGTGCTCGGTTAGAGCTGTGCGGCCTTCTCGGTCATGGGCTTGCCAAAAAGGTTCTCACCTCGGCAAGGGACATCGACCAACTTGTCCTGAACCCATGGCTCGAGGTCCGATGACTGCAGCCATGCCTGGCATCGAGCTGCGATGCCGGCTGCCGCAACATGGGCCGAAGCCTTGAAGCCATCATAGGCAGCGCGGGACATAAACTTGGAACATTCACGGATCCCCGAGGACAAGGACTTAAACCTCTGCAAGGGTTCCCCGGAGAGACCAGCAGAGAACCCGGCCAGCTCCTTGGCCAGGTCTCGCAAGTACATGCCCATGTACAGCTGGTAAGACTGGACACGGCAAGCAAGCATCGAGCCCTGGAAGCACTTTCTACCAAAACCATCGAGGTTTCGGGCCTCCCTGCCAGGGGGCACCGCGAAGTGCATCTTCTGACTTTTCAGGCGATGCATGGTCGATTCCACCACCTTGGAATGGTGTGGTAGCTGCACCTTTTGAAAGCCAGGACTCTTCCGGAGTCGATAGATCGAATCGACCCGCTTGCTTAAAACCGGTGCCGAGGCCAGTGCCTCCCACATCCGGAAGAGGAGCCTTCCAGCATCGGAGGAACCGGAACAGTAAAGGCCTCCTTCAGAGGAGAGTTGTACTGTAGGGCCTCGAGCTCCTCGACTCGAGGCTCCTCCTCGGGGTCCGCAGGGATAGCCAATGCGGTGGCCATATCCCGGATGAACTCCGAGAACCGGGTATCCTCTGGGGGGGATCTACTCTGGGGTTCAGACTGCAGTGAGTCCGATGGGATGCACCAAGTCCTGAAGGTGTCGGGACTCCTCGTCTTCCGTCTCCCAGGCGGACTCGTCCGATGAGGAATCGGGGTCCAACCTCGCGGGGCCTGTGCGCACCCGCCCCGACGCCGAAGGCACCGGCGTCGACGCCCTCGGTCCCAAACGGGAGACCGCGACCGAGGTCGACCTTGAGCCTTCATGGTCTCGAGTATTGGCTCGGTCTCCGGGGTCGACTTCAATGTGCTGGTGGTCGGGGCAGATGCGCCAGACAGGCTGGCCATCAGTGCCCGCTGCTGTTCCATGAAAGCAGACAGTCTGCTCTCCAAGGCTGTCAACCTGAGACCCAGCTTAGGAGACTCAGCAGCCCCTGACTCGGGCCCCGGTGGCGGCTCTCTGGGAGGAGAGTCCACGAGGACTACAGGACTTACATGTCCAGCAGACTCCGGCTCCACTCGAGGAACTTTGGAAGGCTTCTCCTGTTCCACGGGCCCGGGGCGACAGTCAGGGGTCTGAGACCTAGCCCTCGAGGAGCCAGGGACCTCTTCCGACGATGCTCTCGCGAGCCTCTTCTTCCTCTTGCGTTCCCGGTTGGGGGACCCCCTGTCCGAGGAGCCACAACGGTGCTCGGGATCCGATTCCCGAGATGTCGAGGCCTCAGATGAGGTCCGGGCCCGGCCGGAGGCCGAGTCAGAAAAAAGCCTTTCCTTTTGGTGCTGACGACTTTGCAGTGCCTTGGAAGACATCTTCCCACATGGTCTACACGTCTTAGGGTCATGATTAGGACCGAGGCACCGAAGGCAGCAGTCGTGTGTGACGGTGAGAGACATCATCTTCTTGCACCAATCACACTTTTTAAAACCACTGGAAGCCATCGGGGAAAAAAGAGTCCCCGCGAGGTCAAAGGACCGGCTTTCCAGGGAAAAAAAAAAAAAGGGCACGAACGCCAGCCACGAAGGGCAAAAACCGAAAAAGAAGGTCGGGCTCGATACCGGTGTACCGAACTCGGCGGGAGGGGAACCAGCGTCGAACCGGAGAAGAGAAAATAGCGAAGGATCGCCAAAAATCAAACACTTTTCCGGGATGACTAGGACACACGTCCGGTGTGCTTCACGGAAAAAGAGAGACTGAGACCTTCCCTGTAAAATAGTTATCTCCAAGTTATAATACCCTGTTCAATGTAATTTCAGTTTGTTCAATGTGAACCACACTGATGCAGAATAGCGTGGTATATAAGAGAATGTAAATAAATAAATAAATAAAGATGGCACCTTTAGGCAGGAAGGGAACCGCGCATGCGTGCCTGCATTCCCAAAGGCTTTCATGGAAAGCTGGGGAAATGCTCCGCAAGGGCTCCATCGACGTTGATGTCACCCATATGTGAGGACTGACTTCCTGCTGCTCCTGGAGAATGGCGCTATCTGCTCTGATGCTGAATGCTTAGAGTCAGGGGTGTCCTGGGGGTGGTATCCAGGGATAACTGTACAGCGGCGATATTCAGCCGCTGCCCTGTTATGCCTGAGTTGTCAGTTAGGTGCAGCAAAAGCTGTCCTGACTTTTGCTACTAATGCTAACGCGATAGCGGCTGAATATCGCTGCTGCATAGTTACCTTCTGCGCCATGTGCAGCGAACCTGGATATTCAATGCGAATGGCAGGATCTGGCCCTAGATTGAATAGCCAGGTTAAAATTCGGAAGCAACAGCTATGCACCTTAGAGTGCACAGCCATTGCAACTCAATATCGGGCCTCTATAGTTTATGAAGGCTAGCCTCTTTTCAGCTACTTCTTTTGAAAACCATAGTAGCTTTCTTTTCCTCTTACCTTTATTTACTTTCCTAGCAAATACGATATCTCGCTTCAGTTTTGTCAACTGTTCTACTTCCCCCAGCTGTTCCCATCCACTTAACGACTCCTTGAGGTTTCCCCCCCTCCCCCATCTTTGCAAGTTTTTCTGAAGTCTAGATCCTCACTATTGAATAAACCATTTCCACCCATGTCCTAATATTGAAACTTGCTATCCAGTGATCGCTGCACATCTGATGATCACACACTACACTATCAGAGATTCTCTCCCCCTTTGCAAGCATTAGTTAGTACCATCCCCTCCTGTGTAGGTTCCGCTACCAAACTTGGGTATATGAATTAATTGCAAATTCTTTTTATGCTTAAGGTTCTCCATTGTTTCAGTTTTATGGTGGACCAATATATTGTCTTTAACGTAAACAAGATTTTCTTGCTGTAGATACTCTGCTTTTTTTTTCCTACTTGCTCAAGGTGTTTCTCTGCCTGCTCAGCTTCCAAACGTGTAGACCACACACAAATGTCCAACAAAGGAATTAAGTTGCTAAAATGTCCCAGATTTTTAGCAAGGAAACGGTTTGAAGCTTCTGAGCAAGAACTGATTGCAACTCAAAAGAAAATCTTTTCCCCATACCTGAAGTTTCCAAACTGGGCAGACTGTCGACATTCCTCACCTCTTTCTACTGGTTGGCTTCTACCTTTTTAGAGCCCTCTGTAGTACCAGTCTGTGCTGGGGACAGCCCTGATTGTCAAGTCACTGAGGCTCCCAAAGCCAATTGGCCTCAATTGTATTGTCTAAATGCTGTAAAGTAACTGTACTGTCTAATTATGTACACGTACTCTAATGTTAAATGTAACCCTCTGTCATGTGACGTGACCACCTTGATTGAAGGAAAAGGTGGTATACAAATCTGTCTAAATAAATAAATATATATAAATAATATAAATTTCACTGCAGCAGAGGGACCATAGTTGTGGTCGCTCTCTCTCAAATGGGGGGAGGGGAAGGAGTGTGCTGCTATCAGTCTAAGATTACCTCCTGTTTGGGAGTTGGAGGCTGAACCAGCTCTTTTGCAGCCTGCTCCAAAGACCACCCTTCAGAGCTGCTCCAAGCATCTACACAATGTCCACAGTCAACAGGAGCATCCATTGGGCCCTGCGTTTGCTGTGAGACAGATGAAGATGAAGGCTTCCTTTGTAGAGTCTCCCCCTTGCGTTTAATCATCAGAAGAATATTTTAGCAGGTAATTCAATAGCAAATGCAGGAGCTAGGCTTAAAACTATTCACATTTCACCATCTTGGACACACCTCCCCGTGTCCCCAAAAATTACAACAATAATAAGCTGTTAGTGTCTCCAGAGCCATGCCCTTGCATGTTGTTCCCATTTTTACATTTGGGCAGAGAGGGGCAAAGCTTGCCTGCATCCAGTCCTCCTTTTGTCATGCTGAACACACACACACACACACACACACACACACACACACACACACACACACACACACGTGTGTTTATGTGCATCTGTGTTTAAATGAAGGGCATGTCAAAAACTTCAACTAGCCTCAGGAGAAGTGAGTTTAATTATTGCTGAGTGCTGCACGCTCCTGCCATGTTAATAAATCTGTAGCCTGCGCCTTCAGTGGGATGTGTCCCGTAGGACTGCCTTTTTCCTCTGAAGTTGGAGAGAAGCGAGAGGAAGCTACCTAACCCTTCATACAGATAACAGAAAGCAGCACTCGTTGAGACAGCCTAGCCTGAGAGAGCGCCACTGTGTAAGTGGCAGCTGCACTCAGGATAAATCAGACAGCTAACATCCAACTGACCTCTGTTAAAGGAGATCACTGGCATAGGTGCAATACCCTGGCTGGCGCTGGATTTATAAATACATCTTCCTACTCTACTGGGGACATTTGTTCTGAGAAGTAGTAAATGGTATCGGCCGACAGCTTTGCCTCTTGAGTGGAGGGAATAGGATGGGAATGAGGGCGGAGATAGATGAGTAGCTGTCATGGACTTACAGCTGTCAGGAACTAAATGGATCCCCTTCCCCACCATTAATATTGCTTTATTTAAAGCATTTATTTCCTGGCAAATCACAAATGTTCTTAGGTTACAGTAAACATATACAACAACATAGTCCTGCAGCATTAAGGGGCAGGTTTACTAAGCTGGGTTAACGGTTACTGGGTGCTATTTCTAACTAGGTCCTATGTTATTCAATGGGACCTAGTTACATAAAGCACGTGCTAATTATTAGCCCAGCTTATTAAACAGTTTAGCAATTAAAGAGTTTATCAACATCGGAGAGCTCTTTAAAATGGGTTGGTCTTTAATGCAAGCGTACAAAAAGAGCCCAGTTCAGAATAATACTCTGAATATCATAGTTCTACCCCTCTGCGTCCCTCCACCAAAGCAATGCTAAGCAGGCCTACCTATATAATCCACCAGAACCAACTATAACCCACAGAGCTGGTGAGAGTAATAACATTGCCAGCATTAAGAAGACAAGAGTATGTATATGCAAACATATTAAGCACATACACTTTTTAAAACAATGAATGCGTTGAAGTAGAGATGAACAGAAAAGACATTCAGAGGTATGCATTGAGAAGGGAGGGAAGAAAAGGCATCAAGCTGTTCTGTGTGTCTCCCCTTCAGTAGAAGTGTGGGTAACTCTGCAACGAGGTTCAAGTACCCCTGGGGTCAGGCAGGTGCCTTCTGAGCTGTGTCCCACCATCACAATTCTCTCTAGGGAAAGGGATGAGAGAGGAAGAGGGGGCGTCCCACTGGCTTTATGAGCCCATAACGCCATGTTTAAGCACATTTTTATGATTCTCCCCATGCAGGAAATAGTTCTTCCACCAGCGTTTAAGTCTAGCGCCCCATTAATGCCCTGCATATTTAAATGAATACTAATTATTTAAATGTATTTTAATCTTTAACAGCATTATTTAAACAACTAACCCACCCACCCATTCCAAATGGCCTTCCACTTCATTGCCTTTGTCAGTTTTTACCTTCTCGCAGTTTGGCTTGGGAACTCCCTCGCCCTTTCCCCCTCATCCAATCAAATCCCAATCCTTCAGAATCATGGGAGAAGATGGTCAGGGACCCCCTATCATTATCCAAAAGGTGAAGCTCACACGCGTCACTCTCACTTGCTACACATCGCACTCCAACAATCTAGGAAAACTAAACAAGAGGAATCCCCTCATTCCCAAAGCCTAAAATGTGCCCTCATAAATGCACGTTCAATTCGTAAGAAATGGCCGGTCATCCCAGACATAATTTCCCTCCATGATCTGGATATACTCATGATCACTGAAACCTGGCTGTCATATGAGGACAATGTCCTCCTCAACCAACTCCTACCCCCCAACTTCTCTATACACACACGACATAAAGAAAATAAGAAAGGAGGAAGAGCGCTTGTACTCACCAAGACAGACCTTCATTTCCATACGACTGACTCCACTAGCACAAACAACTTGGATATAATATCCATTGCAAACGAACAGTGCTCTATCAACCTGCTATACAGAGCCCCCTCATCCTCTCCGGATGACCTCTCTACTATTTTAGACCTAGCTGCCAACATCCACAATCCCAATATACCAAACTGGATAATGGGAGATTTCAATCTCCCATCTTTGCATCAAAATCAGGCTTCTGCCCTCCTGGATGCTATTGAAGATCTGGGATACAAGCAAATAATCAAAGAATCCACGCATATAAAGGGAAATATTCTCAACATGGTGTTTGCTCCACAGTCTGTCCTTGAACCAAGCCGCGACCTTGTGTTGTCTGTTACCTCTGTACCTTGGTCAGACCACAAGCTAATCATCTTCCAGATACCCATTAACAACAAGCAACCACAGGACAACAGAAGATTGAACAGCACCTCAAGAGCTTCAACAAGAAGTTTGACCGTTCAACAGAGAGCTCATCCTGTCTGAGACCCACCCACTCCTCAACGACACAACTCTCAACCTCGAAGATTTGACCTCCTCCTGGAACAGCAACCTTAGCACCATTGCACAACAACCGCACCCTAATAACAGCCCAAGGAAAAGAAACTCTGCTCCATGGTACTCCCATGAGCTGCGGTCTTCTCTTACACATTTGCAAAGACTTGAGAGATGATGGCGCCGATCATTCTCCATAGAGGATCAGACAGCTTACAAACTCCACTTATCAATTCATCGAGAGACAATCACGGCCAAAATGAAGCAATTTCACACTGACACCCTCAAAAGATCAATGAACAAACCACGTGATCTTTTCAATTTAGTCAAAACCCTATCGAAAGAACCATCTCCTGAGCAGCATGATGAGATTCACCCGCAAAAATTTGCCGACTACCTGCAGTCTAAACTACTACAGATAGATAAGGTCTCAGCAGCCACCGCACAAGAGCCAACCTGCCTAATGTTCCTATCTATGTTCTCCACACCATCCGCAAAATACATTGAGGACACAATCACATCTCTCAATACCACCATGGCTCAAACTGATCCTTGCCCAGCCTTTTGGATAAAGGAGCTACGCAGTGAGTTCAGTCCTTTCATTACAAGACTTATGAACCTATCATTCACAACCGGATCTTTCCCCACAGCACTCAAACATACATCCATTAGACCTCTCTTAAAAAACTCCAAACTTGACCCCCAGAGGGTCGACTCATACAGACCCATAGCTAGTATACCTCTCCTAGCTAAGATAATTGAGAAAGAGGTACAAAGGCAAATCCAAGATCACATAGACTCCGCGGCCCCTCTAGACCAGTGCCAACATGGGTTCAGAGAGTCTCATGGCGTGGAGCCCTCCTTACCACCCTCTTCAATAATATAATCACAGGCATCGACAACATCCGTCAAGGTTTTGTGCTTATTTTCTTAGACATCGCTGCAGCATTCGACTCCGTAAGTCTCATGATCTTCTCCTGGGGTGACTGAAAGAGAAGGGCATCTGCGGCACTGCACTCGAATGGTGTAAATCATATCTGGCTGGAAGATTGCAACATGTAAAATCCGGAGCTGTAGAATCAAAACCTTTCCATCAAAGGCAAGGTGTACCGCAAGGTTCCTCTCTATCATCACTCATGTTCAACATATACATGCAGCCCATCTGCAATATCATCAGATCTTTCAATGTGAACTGTTCGATATATGCAGATGATATACTGCTCTAAATGCCGTTCTCTATGGATCAAGTGGACCTTTCCCCCCTGATAGAATGTTTCGACGCAGTTTCAGAATGGCTCCAATCTCAAAACCTCCGTATTCAACACAAGAAAACTGAGGTGCTCTTCATCACGAGGGACCACAATTTCACTCCACCACTCCAAGTAAGAGTTAAGGAAGCAGATCTGCAAACAAAAGCCACAATAAGATACCTTGGGGTCACGTTGGACCAACATCTTGATATGAAGGTACACATAGGTAACATAGTAAGAGCAATATACTTCAAGATCCGAACACTCAGGCACCTGCGTTCCTTATTAGATCCAGACGACTTCCGGATTATATACCAAGCACTAATCTTACCTCACTTTGACTATGCTAACGCCATTTTACAAGGCCTCCCACAATCTACCTTGAATCCGCTACAACTTGCCATGAATGCCGCAGCAAGGGTCCTCCATGGGGCCTCTAGGAGCGACCATGTGACGCCTATCCTGAAGCAGCTTCACCGGCTCCCCATACATGGAAGGCTTGTTTTCAAGACCTTACTACTGACCTTCAAGGCCGTCAATGGTCTTTCATCCTCCTCACTTACAGAGCTCATTCACACCGTTCCACCGAACAGATCCAGAAGACCAACAGCAATAAACTCTCTAACAATTCCGAAGGCCTTGACAAAATGCACCCTGATAACTGCAAACAGGGCTTTCAAATTTTGCGTCCCAAGATGCTGGAATGCTCTACCATCGAACATTCATGCTATCGTTGACTTAGCCCAGTTCAGGAAGGCACTCAAATATCACCTGTTCCTCAAGTACTACCCAGTCAGCAATGACGTCTAGCTAACTCCACCAAAGAAAGTAACTACATGATACTTCTAGAGCTTTGTCATAACGCCTATTTGTAGATATTTCATGTAAATAGTTCACCCATGTTATCCAAGTTTGTACACCTTGTTCTCTGTAAAACCGAACAGCCTGTTCTGGTCTTTTGTTTTAATGTAAACTACGCTGATGGCGAATAGTGCGGTATATAAGAAATTGTAATAAATAAATAAAATCTGCTGGGCTGGTATGCAAATCATGGCTATGCCTGATGCAGAGACAGGTGTAGATTTCACCACCAGCCATAGTGCCAAAATTTTAATGCAGGGTCTGAGCAGAAGTAAACCTCTAAAGCTGCCCCTGACAGTATTTTGATGGCACCTAGATCATCTTCTTCCCTGATGATTGGGCAAAGCCCCCAATGCCATCAAAACACTGTTGGACTGTGCCAACAAAAAAAGAATCCCTGGGGCCCCCGTCTCCCCCCTCCCATAGTAGAAGACAGAGATCGTCTCCTGCAGCTCTGGAAACCAGCTGTTTCTGCTCCCTGTAGCCAGTAATAGGCCCTTAATGAGGATTTTTATAGCAGAACCTCCGTTTGGCAGTACAGTTTTTAAAAAATGCAAATTAGCCACCAGTGCCTGGAGAGCAAGCTAAACTAGTGCAGACTTATGCGCATGTGTTTGGCTTGTTCTCCCAGTTTAACGCTGCAGTGGCTCATTTGCATGTGCATAGTTACCGCAATGGGCATTTGCATACCCTATCCTTCCAGCATTTCACGTTAAAACGTATGAGTTGTCAGGAACGTTAAAAAAAATCAATCCAGCGCGGGTCTTTCTGCATCGGCCTGTAAATGCTAGAAATCAAAGGGGCATATTGTCTCCCTCTTATGCACATAAGCCCACTCTAGCTGCCATGCCTGTGTCTCTAGCATGCATGAAACCGACACTGGCAAGATGCTGTGAAGCAGCATTTCAATATTAAGTGGACTTAGATTCGTGATAAAGGCATTAAGCCAGGCTTATTCTTCCAGCTCTGCTCATGTCATGCTGTGAATTCTCCTAATAGAAAACAGTAGATGGAAAGAGATAATGTCGCACCGTATGGATGAATCACTCACTCAGACATCTGAAGAACCCAAAATCTCATGTACAACATTATGGCTGGAGAATTCTTACAGAGAATCCCATCGTTCAGATAGAAATCGATTCAAACGTTTCCTTTCAGGACGTAGCACTCTATGGTGAAGTCTTACATAGCTGAAGTTGCCAGAGTGGAAAATTAGATGAACTGATTTGGCTTTTTCTCACACAAACTGCCTTGTGGCTGGAGGAAGGGTTAGTAGTACACAAACCTGGCTCCTATGGTTTGTGCCTCCATGTTCTCTTCTTTGTCTATCTCTCTGAGCCCTCGCTATACTGCATTCAGAGGAGTCCCTCTCCATGTCCACAGCTCCTCTGTCAGTCATTGATGTGGGCTGTCTTTATGCCTTTAACCTTCACAGCACCTTCTGTCCCAAACTGGGAAGGGCTGCATCCATCCCTCTCATACCCTAAAGCTGCCTATATTCCAATCCCTTTTCCCCCCCCCCTTCCCCCTCCCGTCCCATGGCACAGTCTATTCCAAACTGGGGGAGGGCCGTCTCCGTCCTTCTAACCCATTTTGGTGTCCTGCAAGTCCATAAGGATGGCACCAGGACAAAAATGTAATCAAAAATTGTTTATAAATAAAATGACATAAAATCTGGGTCAAGAAGTACAATACAGAGGGCTAGTGAATAAGTCTGCAAAACCATTTAAGTCCTCTTGATGGAAGTTAATTAAATAGTGTATAATATTATATTGGTGCAATGGCAGGAACAAAAAAGGGTAACTGAGACCACTACTTATTGTAGTGAAAAAGGGATTAAGAGGTGGAGAACCTGACCCAATCCCTTACTATCTTGTATGTGCATGGAAGGGGAAACAGTCAAGAGTTGGGGACCAGTTACAGCTAAACTGTCGAAGAAATCGCAGCAGGAGGACACAATTCTTGGGGCAGCTATCATCTGAAACACTGGCATGCGTCAAATACATGCAAAACTCTGCTTCTTAAGATCACTAATAGCGATTGGGTGTATGGGAACGACAAAATAAAGTCATGTATAGTGTACAACCGAAAAACTCTTCAAGAGCTGTACCTGCAAACCAGGCGCCATTTTAAAGTGTCATTTTGTGCCAAAATGCAGGCAAGGTTGTTGCCATGGCAACGCTTGTACACAGCCAGATTTACGTCAGCGGGAGAGAAATTGTAACGCATATATGCCAGCCCTTGTGTAAGTGGAAGACGTGTATAAAATGAAATGAAAATCAAATAAAAAGGGGGCCACGAATGTGTTTTATAAACAATGCTGATCATTGGCAGAGGAAAGCCAGAGTAAAGGACATCGATGAGCAAAACCATACTTAAAACAAAAATTAAAAAATAAGGGGCTCAAAAATAGAATCTCTAAGAATAATAGAGTAAGAAAAATATAATATAATGTGTAACACATTAAAAAAAACATAGACAAATTTCTTACACATTTTTCTAAGAGAAGGTGTCATGACCCATTTAAAAACACAATCTCGA
Organism: Ichthyophis bannanicus; assembly: GCA_033557465.1. Classification (NCBI taxonomy): domain Eukaryota; kingdom Metazoa; phylum Chordata; class Amphibia; order Gymnophiona; family Ichthyophiidae; genus Ichthyophis; species Ichthyophis bannanicus. The sequence goes on from CM066041.1 coordinate 120,525,109, forward strand.
AGCAATCTAAAACACAATGGCAGCATAAAAGTACAGGGAATGTATAACAAAGTAGTGTAAAATGGGCTAGGTGCATAAAAACCAATAACACAATTTTTTTAAAAAAAGTGGATAAAAAGTATATGGAGAAGGGACATTGTACCAAAAATAAAAGTTAAAAATAAGAGATCTATTAAAAAATTAAGGGGGTAAAACCATATAAGAAAAGAAAAAAATGAGGTTTACAAGATGAAGGTTGAAGTGAAACCACAACAGTAAACAGGACATATAAAAGAATAAAGAAGAGTTTACAAAAAAAACCCTGAAAAATCAACATCCAAATTAAAACACCTGGTGACATGGACTCCATTTATTTAGCTGCATTTATATCCTGCTTTTCACCGGGTCAAAGTGGTTGGGGGATACATTTAACACGAGGGGATATGAGACACATACACTAATACTTACAGGGAACATGGGCAATGGAGGGTTAAGTGGCTTGCCCAAGACCACAAGGAGCACCTGCGGGACTAGAAACCCCAGTCCTTCCGGCCCAAGGTTGCTGTCCTCTAGTGGGATTTGAACCACCAACCTTCCGGCCTGTAGTACCTTGCCCCAACCACTAGGCCACTCCTCCATCTGGCAAATATACTTTTGTTCCAGGCAGAGAAGTACTTGGTCCAAATCACCTTCTCTCCAATTGGGTCTAACTACCTTCAGAACAAAAAACTTTAAATCAGAAATGTGACGGTGGGTTTTCAGTTCAGTGTTGAATGAGGGGTTTGTCCTCTAGATGTCTCCTCAAAGAACTCCTTTGTTCCAGCATCCTCATGTGGATTCTGCATATGGTTTTGCCAGTGTACAAGAGATTGCAAGGGCAGACAACATAAATAACATGGTCCATTGTACGGTTTGAAAAATCAGTGAAAAAATACTACTTTTGGGTTTGGGGGTGGATAAAAAAGCCTTTGATTATAAGGGTGTATGCATATACCAAGCAGCGCCCACATCTATAATGTCCAGTGACTCATGGCGGTACATGACTCATGGGTAAAGCGGATGGCATAAGAAGGATAGCCAAGTTAGCATTCCTTTTGTGTGCTATTGTAATGGATTGAAAAAAGGTATCGGCTGAAACAATGCAGATTTTAAAGTTATGCCAGATGAACAGTTTGTGGGGAGGGATCCCTTGAAACAGGACCTCCTTTTAATCACTTTATTCAAGAATTTTATCAAAGCTGAAATAACTTAAAAGAATCTTTTAGAGAAGCTTTTTTTCATCTTATCTGAAGAAAATGCCAAAGAAGCAAAGCCTTCCAGGGGTCCCCAACACAACGTACATCATGTTTCGAGCCACTTATGGCTTTGCCTCGGGTGCTAAAGGGGTTCCCGTCCCAATAAACACATACGCTTATAAACTACAGCATGAAACCTCCTGATTTTAAAAGACATTATGTCTGACATAGCAATAATGTAAAGCTTGAATCCACCAATAAACAAGTAAGCAACGATGTAAGGGAAACTACCTGCATGACTGGTTACTTCACAACAGGCTGAACCAATCCAGGGATCTGTCCTTGGACTGATTCTTTTTAACATCTTTGTTAGTGATATTGCGGAAGGGCTGTTGGGTGAGATTTGCCTCTTTGCAGATGACACCAAAATCTGCATCCAGGGAGGAGTAGATAACATGAGGAGGGCTCTAGCTAAGCTTGAAGAATGGTCTAGAATTTGGCAGCTCAGATTTAATGCTAAAAAATGCAGAGTCATGCATTTGGGCTATAAAAATCCAAAGCAGCTTTACAGTGTAGGGGGTGAGGTACTTCTGTCCACAAAAGAGCGGGATCTGGGCATGATTGTGTCTGATTTATCTCAAAGTAGCTAAACGTGTAGAAAGGTGATGGCAAAAGCTAGAAGGATGCTTGGGTGCATAGGGAGAGGAATGGCCAGCAGAAGAAAGGAGGTGATAGTGCCTCTGTGTAAGTCTTTGGTGCGACCTCATTTAGAGTATTGTGTGCGGTTCTGGAGACCGCACCTTCAAAAGGATATAAACAGGTTGGAGTCGGTGCAGATGGTAGCTATTAAAATGGTTAGTGGTTTTCATTATAAAGCATATGAGGATGGATTTAAGGAGCTTAATATGTATACTTCAGAGGAAAGCAGTATAGAGAAGATATGATAAGAGAAGTTTAAATATCTCCATGGCTTAAATTCGATTGAAAGAAGCTCTGCTACGAGGGGACATAGGATGAGGGTGAAAGGGATAGACTCAGGAGTAATATGCAGCAATATTTCTTTACAGAAAGAGTGGTAGATGCATGAAATAGTCTCCCAGTGGAGGTGGTAGAGATGAGAACAGTATCTGAATTCAAAAAGGCATGGGACAAACACAGAGGATCTCTAAAGGAAAAGAGGGGACTATGATAGTAGTCAATATGGAAGGGCAAACTAGATAGGCCATGTGGTCTCTTTTTTTTTTTTTTTTCTCTCCTGTCATGTTTCTAATTCCAAGTTCAAACCACCCGGGGAAACTACCCAGTTTAAAGATCCAATATTGTTCAGCCCATTGAAGTTTAAACATGCGATTGCCATCCCCAGGGTCAATGGGTATATGATTTATTTGATCAATTACAATGGAGGTAATAAGTGACCAAATGTAACGCAATGCTCAACCATCGGAGCAGACACAGTGGACGTCCTTAATCGTGAATCATGGTCTGTCAAGTATACCCTGATTGACCTTGTGGTATGACCAACATAAAGAAACACAAGGGCAAATGATCAAATACACATCAAAAATGGTCAAACAAGAGGTGCACCACCATGAATTTATAGTCCTACTGGGTCTGCTCCGATGGTTGAGCATTGCCGTGCATTTGGCCACTTATTTGATCAATTACAATGGAGGGTAATAGATCATATACCCATTGACTCTCGGGGTGGCGATCACATGTTTAAACTTCAATGGGTTGAACAATATTGGATCTTTAAACTGGGCACAGTTTCCCTAGGTGGCTTGAACCTGGAATTGGATTGGTTCAGCCTATTAAGTAACCAGTCATGCAGGTAGTTTTCCTTACATGGTTGCTTAAATGTTATGTATTGGTGGATTCAAGATTTACATCATTGCTATGTCAGACACCATGGGGGTTATTCTGTGCCACAAATAGCAGGGATGGACGGCCCGATGGGACGTCCATCCCTGCTATTTGTGCCTTCTCCCGGCTGCTACTATCTTCCCCACCGGTTGTGTGGGGAAGTTAGATGGGGGTGGGGAAGGGGCAGAATCTGGGTGGTCGCCAACCTTGGACGTACAGGGCTGGAGATATGTGCAGGGAAGTTATTCCACCTCTGAGGACATTTTCAAGAGCCTTGACTGAGTTAGCTAGGGTCAGTCCTGCACATGCAGGCTAGACTGACTGGTCTGCACATGCAGGACTGTTTGCGATTCTGATACCACAGGGCTAGACGTGCCCCATGGGATCAGAATTGCGATCCCCTCTGTACGTCCAGTTCAGACCGGATATACAAAGGGGATTGACGTCTGGGATGGAATCAGTCCCCATGTCTTTTAAAATCATCAGGTTTCATGCTGTAGTTTATAAGCACATATGTTTCTGAGGCAGAGCCACAAGTGACTTGAAACATGATGCACATCATGTTGGGGACTCCCGGAAGACTTTGCTCCTTTGGCGTTTTCTTCAGATAAGAGAAACGTTTAGAGAAGCTTTTTTCAACTTAAGTTATTACAGCTTTGATGAATTCTTGAATAAAGTGATTTAAAAAGAGGTCCCTCCCCATGACAGTTCATCTGACGAATAAATGTGTTAAATCATCTGTGTTTGTTTCAGCTGATATCTTTTTATTGTGAAATTCATAGTGGTTTTCAGCAATTTGGGGTTTATGTGACTGGTCAGAAAAGAGAGGAAGGGTCTGTAAGAGATGGCATTCTTCTCAAATGATCCTGGATATACCACATGACAAACTGGAGAAGGTAAGGGGACACCCAACCTTACCCCCCCCCCCCCATCTTGATGTACAGACTTAAGAAGGGATGCCCCATCAGAACATTTGGCCCGATTGATATACCTGCTGAATGCAATTGTTGGGATGCCCTCTATCAAACTTCCTTCTCATGTCATAGGTATGTCTCTCAAAATCGTCCGAGGCAGAACAATTCTGATTCTCAAAAATTGACTAATAGGAAGATTATCTTTAAGTGAACTGTTATGAAAACTCTCATAGTGTAGTGGGCTTCCTATATAAATCAATTTGAAAACCCTGGAGGCCCTTCTTAATCAGCACATCCAAATAAGGTATGGCTGCCATACTGGAGGAGGGCTGAAACTGTAAATTAAATTTAGGGAATTGACCCATTCCAAAGAGGAAGCCAAGGTACTGTGGTTGCCTTCCCAGATCATCAGTATATCATCAATTATACCTCTTCCATGATTTAATATTGTCTATGAAGGGATGTCTGGTCAGGAACCCCTCTTCGAAATCAGCTACATAGAGGTTGGTGATATAGGGAGTCATAGAGGATCCCATTGCCATGCCTTTGATTTTTCTTATAAAATATATTCTGAAAGCAAAAGTAATTCTCAGCAAAAGGCCAATTTGGCTAATTAGATGAGAAAATGAGTCAGTATCCTCCTGAGGTCTAGGTTTTTTTTTCTAAAAGCACATGTTCAAGAATACAGATTTGTACCTCCAGCAAGAGGCTTTCGTATAAAGGGACACAATGTTCAAAGTAACCAAAACCAATTGATCATATCATCCTTCAAAATCACCCAATATGTGAATAATATGGGACAAATCCCTTACATAGGACAGTATGGAGGTGAAGGGTCTAAGCAAAACATCTAAGAATTATGAAATAGGTTCAAACAGTCACCTAATAGCTGATTTAATGGTGAGACCTGAAGCGTTCACAAGGGATTTATGAACCTTCAGGAGGATTTAAATAGTGAGAATAATGGGATGAGATACTGTTAGATATCCTAACTCAAAAGGAATTTGATTTTTTTTTATCTCGAAACCCGTTTGGATAAGAGAATCCACACTACTTTTTAGAAGAGCAGTGGGATCCCAATCCAATCTCTCATAAACTGAACGATCCCTTAACTGTCTATTAATCTTTCTAATATAGTCATTTGTATTTATTCATATCAACCAAGTTGCCACCTTTGTCAGCTGCCTTGATTGCAATCTTAGGGTTTGCCTGCAAGGATTGTACCATCACCCTTTTGTCCTTAGTGATATTGTAATACACATGTTGGGATTTAGATTCTAGATCAGCAATTCTTTTAAACACCACGTTTTCAAATGCATCTATAGTTGAATTAGCCTGGCATGGAGGGACCCATGTGGATTTCTTATGAATAATGGAGATGTCTGTATCTTGTGGGGGAAAAAGACCATAATTCTCAACTTCCTAAAGAACTTAATGTCCACCCATGTATCAAAAGCATTGTATTTATAGTATATGATGGTAGAAAGGAGAGGCTCTTTCCAAAACATCTAGTTCCTCCTTACTGGAGGGAGGAGTGGCCTAGTGGTTAGGACAGGGTACCTCAGGCCGGAGGGCCAGGGGTTCAATTCCCACCTGGGGACAGCAATTTCAGGCCGGAGGGACTGGGGTTTCTAGTCCTATAGGCACTCCTTGTGGCCTTGGGCAAGCCACTTAACCCTCCATTGCCTCAGGTACACATAGATTGTGAGCCCTTTGGGGACGAGGGAATGTATCCAGTACCTGCTTATATAGTGATTGTAAACCGCTCTGATGCCCTTCAGCCTGGGCGGTATATCAAGAATTGCATAAACATAAACTGAGGGTAATGTTAGAAAGGGTTAATTACTCTGGAATCCAATTGCAGTAAGATATCCAATCTGTCTATCTCCCCCCCCCCCTCCTCCCCTGTTCTGATAGTCTGGTTTGCAAAATTCCATTTTTGATAGTGTCCATTCCTGATCCCAGCCCCCTCCTTTCCACAGCCTGTCCATTTGGAAAAACTGTCTTATCTGTAGAAAAAAAAGGGAGCCAAAGCATCTGTATTGTCCTCTGATTGGCTCCTACTCCTCTTCCTAACCTATTCTATGTGTGACTCATCCTTTTATGTTGGGTGTTTTGTATACAGGTGCCTCTTCCCCTTTTTTTTTTTTTTTTTAAATTAGAAAAATGGATCCTACTGCTACTACTACTATGTCTAGGTTATCATTTTAAAAAGCATCTCTTCTTACTCCAAGGGTAAACGGCACCTCTTTTGTAGTCTTCCTCATCTCTTTTTATATACTTATCTCAATTTTATATCATTTTATTTATAAACAATTTTTGATTACATTTTCCTCCCGGTGACACCCCTATGGACTTGTGGGACATCAATATGGAACTAATTTATGGTCCACCCCTGTATAGGACATCATTAAATATAACGGTCCAACTTAGTGTAGTTGTTGCCCACAATTGTTGACTGGTACCAAATTGATTTTGTTTGTATGAATGTTTTTAATATGTACCAAGTTTCGGACCTTTTTTACTTTTTTTTTTTTTTTTTTTGTTCTTTAGCTCCTTCTGGTGTATCGGACAGGATTGTATGAGTACACTGCCGTGTAGTTGTGCCTTGTTTTTTTGTAAGTTTATTCTTTTCATGATCCTCTTATTACACAGCACAGACTGGTTTTTAATGATCTTTGGGTTTCTTTACCTGCACCTCTTAACATTTCTTTTATTATTTATATACTTGTTGGTTTCCTTTTTATATTTGCTAAGCAGCTCCTTTTTTCAATATACTTCTAGATCTTTTTACATTAGCACTATTCATCGTTATTATTCATTATTAATGTTTATTATCCTTTCCCTTGTCTTTAGTGCCTACGGGCTTCTGGTACTGATACCTCTTTATTTAACTTGCCTGTACCGTATTCATTAGTCTATAATTGCTTTTATGGTTGTTGTTTTTTTACATTTTGTTTTCTCCACCGCTTTCAATTATCTGCTTTTATCTTGATTTCACAATAAAAAAAACAAAAAGTAAATGCATCTTATGTCTTTTTGTTTGGTTTACATTTGAGGTCTCAACTCCTGATGAAGGCCTAGCCAAAACAGAGCCATGTAGGGTACTACACTAAGGAACTTGTTTACTAAGCAGCGGTAGCAGCTTCTGACTGATATCGGGGCTGTGGCTGCTTAGTAATCGGGGCTGTGGCTCTGATATCAGTCGGAAGCTGCTACCGCTGCTTAGTAAACAAGCCCCTAAGACTCTATATATTATTAAGAAAATATATTCCTTTATGAATTACCTCACTCTGGACTTTGTGTCCATTCTTCTTATCCTACTGGGTGAGACCTAGGAAAATCAGGGTTCAAATCCTACTTCTGTCCCAGTGCTTCTTGTGACCTTGAGCAAGTCATTTTGCTGTCTATTACCTCGGGTAACAATTTAGATTTTAAACTTTCTTTGGGGCAGAAACCTAATAATGGTACCTGAATTCTAAGTTGAATGTAAGCAATTAATTCTAAAGGAGTGGAGGAGTGGCCTAGTGGTTGGGGCAAGGTACTTCAGGCCAGAAGGTCGGGGGTTCAAATCCCACTAGAGGACAGCAACCTTGGGCCGGAAGGACTGGGGTTTCTAGTCCCACAGGTGCTCCTTGTGGTCTTGGGCAAGCCACTTAACCCTCCATAGCCCATGTTCCCTGTAAAATAGTTATCTCCAAGTTATAATGCCCTGTTCAATGTAATCTCAGTTTGTTCAATGTAAACCGCACTGATGCAGAAAAGCGTGGTATATAAGAGAATGTAAATAAATAAATAAAGGTGTATCTCTCTTGCCTCGGATTTTCCTTCTCAGTTAGGTTTTAGGCCTATCAGCCCAATAAACAAATAAACAGGGAAGTGATCAGGCTAACAGTGGACTATTTCTCAAAAACTCTTTCTGGCTAAATTATTCCCTCATACAGTTTTAAAATTATTTTATTTGAGGGAATGATGATATAACCAAATCCTTGTTTCCCAGAAGGAAGAAATTGTGCATGGCTAACATGATTGCTGGTGTGTAGAAGAACACTGTGGAATCCAGTGCAAACAGACCTTGGACCCTGCTTCTGCAGCTGTTTGCTCCAATATTATTGCATGACTGCTCACTGGAAGAATTTATTCTACTGAAAATTCCTTTTTTTTTTCCTTTCACACATTCAGTCTAATTGATGCTTCTAATTCCTATATTCCAAAGGATCAGTGAAAACTTCTTCTTCTAGTGAAAATAGTCACTTTGTAACTGAGATTCTAGCTGCTCATTTATAATGGCTACTTCAAAGCTCCCACTTTAGACGTGCCTTGTGTTTCTGATTAAATATTTTAGCTGCTGCGCTGGTTGAATTGCTGATAAAGCTCAGAATGTGTTCTTTTTCTTTTTTTGTCAATAAAACAATTAGGTTGTCATTGTCTGTTCAATCAGCTCAAAAAAAAAATACATCCCAAGCTTTGTATTCTGTTTTCACTGGGCAGTAACTCAATATAGAAAAAAAAAAGAATACTAACTAGTGAGCTGAACAAATTCTATGATTTTCCTCAGAGGTTTTGATAAACAAGCCCTCAAACCCCAACTCTAACACTGATTTCTTATACAAACTGATGTACAGATCTGAATTGATTAACACCTAGATAAGCCCTCGATTCTTTAAACATCACAAACTGGAATCAATTTGCTATAGATTGCCTTGTGTCTTGATCATGAAAACACTTAACCCTCCATTGTCTCAGGTACACTTAGATTGTGAGCCCTTCGGGGACAAGGGAATAAAAAGTACCTGTATACATGTAAACCGCACTGATTCTAAATAGCGTGGTATAAAAAAATAAATAAATAAATAAGAACAAGAAAAAACCCACAGTTACAAGCACTGTTCCCTCTAAGCTGTGCGCGTGTGCGCGCACACACACCTCGCCGAGCGAGCGCACATACTTTAAAACAGAGCGCACAAAAATTATGGCTCTGATTCTGATAGAAAACAACACAGACGTCTTAAAATTTAAAAGTTAATTACTAGAAATGTCCCGCTTCATTTAGTAATTGTCTATTTTCATTTAATTTGATTAAAATGTGACTACACGTCAGAATACAGTATGTACACCACATTGATTTTAAAGTATATAACTCCAAATGTCGTTATGTGGCGCACAAAAATTTAACCTTCCTTCAAAAGCTGCACACAGCTGATATTTTATGCGCACATAGCCTACAGAAAATTAGAGGGAACATTGGTTACAAGGTTCACTAGAACTGTAGTTTTACCCCTAATGAAAGCCAGGGTCAGACTTAGTGACATGCTCTTTGAAAGTCTTCCCTTGTAGCACATCATTGAAAATGCCCCATCTACTGGTGAGTATCACTTATTTTATTTTATTTTTTATTTATTTTATTTAGCTGTATTTATATCCCGCTTTTTACTGGGTCAAAGCGGTCAATTGGGAGATACATTTAACACGAGGGGATTCTTTTTAACATCTTTGTTAGTGATATAGCGGAAGGGCTGTCGGGTAAGGTTTGCCTCTTTGCGGATGATACCAAAATCTGCAATAAAGTAGACACCCAGGAAGGTGTAGATAACATGAGGAGGGATCTAGCTAAGCTTGAAGAATGGTCTAGAATTTGGCAGCTGGGATTTAATGTTAAAAAATGTAAGGTCATGCATTTGGGCTGCAGCAATCCAAGGGAGCAATACAGCATAGGAGGTGAAGTACTTTTGTCCACTAAAGAAGAGCGGGACCTAGGCGTAGTTGTGTCCGATGATCTTAAAGTAGCTAAACAGGTAGAAAAGGCGACGGCAAAAGCTAGAAGGATGCTTGGGTGCATACGGAGAGGAATGGCTAGCAGAAAAAAGGAGGTGATAATGCCTCTGTATAAGTCTTTGGTGCGACCTCATTTGGAGTATGGTGTGCAATTCTGGAGACCGCACCTTCAAAAGGATGTGAACAGGATGGAGTCGGTGCAGAGGGTTGCTACTAAGATGATTAGTAGTCTTCATTATAAAGCATATGAGGACAGACTTAAGGATCTTAATATGTACACCTTAGAGGAAAGGCGGGATAGAGGTGATATGATTGAGATGTTTAAATACCTCCGTGGCATAAATGTTCAGGGAGAGCCTCTTTCAATTGAAAGCAAGTTCTGCGACGAGGGGACATGGGATGAGGGTGAAGGGAGATAGATTCAGGAGTGATATGCGGAAATATTTCTTTACGGAAAGAGTAGTGGATCCGTGGAATAGTCTCCCAGTGGAGGTGGTAGAGATGAGGACAGTAACTGAATTCAAAAAAGCATGGGACCAACACAGAGGATCTCTAAAGGTAAAAAGTGGACTGTTGTAGTTGTTGTTATGGAAGGACAGACTAGATGGGCCTTGTGGTCTTTTTCTGTCGTCATGTTTCTATGTTTCTATATGACACACATATGCTAATATGTACAGGGAACATGGGCAATGGAGGGTTAAGTGGCTTGCCCAAGACCAGAACGAGTGCCTATAGGACTAGAAATCCCAGTCCCTCCGGCCTGAGATTGCTGTCCCCAGGTGGGACTTGAACTCCCAGCCCACCGGCCTGAAGTACCTTGTCCTAACCACTAGGCCACTTAAATATTGGATTCTGATTGCTGTAAAATCCAACCTTGTCTATCTTGTCACGGGTGTTCTATGAATCCTTCATGAGTTAACTTTCAGGCCCCTATATCATCTTCCTGAGATTTTCATAGTTAACCTCAACAATTATGATCACCCCAACACTCTCCCCTCACAGAGAAATTCTGTAAAACATATAATCGGACAGGCTAAGGGCAATTTGAGGTGGCGGACGGACTGCGTCCATTTCACTTTATCTGGATTTTTAGCACACTATTTTCCATGGATATCCATTTAGCTTTCTCTCTGTTATTAGTGTGGCACAGCTTGAATGCATCTGTTTTTAGCTGAATATCATGTACACTCAGCCCTGGAATTCCCCTAGTCACTCCCTTGTTAAATTATCCATTTTAACAATTTAAATGGCCAGTGCTATCTTTGTATGTGGCCCAGATCTTTTTAAAAAGCATTTATGGAGTCGGCACCACCGGCAACCCCCCCCCCCCCCCCCCCTTAAGCGCTTTAGAGTAGTCACCATGGGCTTTTAAAAATGTGAGAGAAACTGTACATAATGAAGGCAGCTATCAAAAGCCATCTACCCAGATAAAAGGTCTTTTTAAATTACTTCCACCCCTCTGTGGGAAAAATACTCACCGAGGGTTCTTCAAGTTTGTGTTGCTTTAAGTGCAGCTACTCTGTCGCCTCTCCAAAAATTGCCACCATAAGTGATTGCCTAGTCTGCCTAATGGTTAAGCCAGCCCTGATGACTTATGCAAAACTGAAAGCTTTCTAACACAAATTTTGTGAAAAACATAACTGAAAATTTTTTCTCTTATGGATTAGTTAAGCTGTTTCATTCACTGCTACGTTTTGGCTCGGTACAGACAATCTGTTCCCTCACCTCGTTGCAGCCTTCACACCATCGTCTATCAGACGTTTAACACATGGCTGGCAGGAAGGAAAAGGAGAAGAAGAAAACTGATCCTGTGCTCACTGCCTGGTGTTAGGCTATCACTGAAATACTCTAAGGCACATTTTAGATAGGACACAACAATCAAAATTGAGACAAGGCCAGAATATACTCAATTCTGATGGTATTTTAGAAACAGTGTGCTAAAGATGAAGCCATTTCCAAAATACCAATAAGAAGGTGCAGGAACACATAGGGATTGACACCCACATGCAGTGGGAGCAACATTTTACAGCTTTGCATTTGGGAAAAATTGACGGAGGAAACCAGCAACTTACACCTGTAGCGGAGTCGTTTTGCAAACCTAGACATGCAGATGCTCTTAAGTAACATACATAGTAACAAAGTAAATGACGGCAGAAAAAGACCAGTATGGTCCATCTAGTCTGCCCAGCAAGGTGGCAAGAGTAGGTGCACCTGCCGCTCCGTGCAGGTCACCCCTCCCCGTAAGTGAGTCTCTTTCTTCATTTGAGTTTGAAAGGGGGGAATAAACATTGGGGGATTAATCCCTCCTGTGAAGAAATGGCAAAAGAACACTTTTTAAATGCCTATTCATGTTATGCAGCAAATATAAATCCAAATGTGGACAATGTTGGGCTTATATGTTCATTCCTTATATGAAATGGGGAATACACATGTAGATTTTTGTCTCACCCAAACCACATCACTGGCACCTCCTCATCTACTTTCAATATGATACGGATAGCAATGTATAAAATGAGCCTTTTCTAAAATGATCATTTACACATGGATGTAATGTGCTTGTATAAATGATCTTATTTACACAGGTACATCACAAAGAGGGCTTCTAAAATAACTCCTATTGTGTCTGAGGGACCAACTGGTTCATACAGGACCACCTTGTCTTTCTACAAGAATACAGGCTGAAGTTGGCAGAACACTGCAGAGGGCCAGACCATTTACTAGAGTACTCTCCCGTAGGAGTGGACTCAATGGCTTAGCTTGGGGGTTCAATACAGTGGTCCAAGAGATGACTACAGATAATTTGCTTGGAGTTAAGAGGGAGACTGCCGCTGCCTCTTCTCTTTCCATCTGCAGTCTGTTAGTGACACTGTGATGGTGTACCTGGCTGCTTACTGCAACTTTTGGATTCTTGCATGCATCATCCAGGTATTTCAGTTCCCCATTCTGAGGGAGTAAACAATACTCCAGGGCTGGTCTCCAAGGGGAGAGAACCCTGATCACAGTTCTTTGAGGAACTATGACCTATAACAATGGATAGAGTTTGCCATTGAGTATTTGGAGGTGGAAGGAGATTCCAGTAGCTATTCCAGCTGCTGACCCCAGTCCCATCCTTGACTATAGATCTGGGAAGGAGAACTAGCCGTAGAGTACCCATCAAATGGAACAAGTTAAGGAGCTTGGATGCAAAAGAATAATAAATACTAAAGGAAGTCAAAGACAGACCCCTGCAGTAGTCTTTAAGGCGTCCTAAAGTCAAGGGGAAACTCAGCAAATGTCAAGCTTTGGATATGTGTCTATGTAGCTAATTTTATTTATTTAAACAGTTTTTATATAGCGTCCCTTCCATCAATCAGGGGCGGTTTACAGTGAAACATGAACTGAGTTACAGAGAACATATCAAACTATAATACAATGAACTATTCACATGCCAGTTAATCACATATACCGAGGTACAGTGGAAGCTGGTCTCATAACTATTTACAAGGTGTAAAAAACAGTAATAATGTGTTACATTGGAATACCTTGAATGAGGGGTGAGTGGGGGGAGTAAAGGGGGGGGTTAGGGTTAGGTGGGGGGGAGCGGTTGGTGGTAGGGGTGCTTGGGGTGGAAGCATTACAATATTCAGAGAAAAGAGGTTTTTAATTCTTTGGGGAAGGTTAGGAGGTCCTTAATAGAAGATCGGATAGACTTGGGGAGAGAATTCCAAAGGGTGGGAATTGCATATCTGAAGGCTCTATTACTACTAATTTGTTTGGCTTATCGTATAGAGGTGGATATGGATAGGAGGTTTATGGTACTTTTTCTCTTATTGTTTATTGTTTATTTCACATTTGTTATACCGCCCCCCCCCCCCCCATAACATCGGGGCGGTTTACAAAAACAAAATCAATAGCAATTATAGAAAAAGAAAAGAAAGAATTACAATAAATGATAGAGCAGGAGGAGAGTAAGGACAGAAAAGTCAAGCAAATAAAGTAATAGGAGCAAAACAATTAAAGCTCAGGGGGGAAAAGGCTAGGGAAAACAAATGAGTTTTAAGGAGGGAGCGGAATTTAGAGTATGACTCTTCGGTACGGAGGGCAGTGGGAAGGGAGTTCCAGAGAGATGGAGCTAAGTAGAAAAATGCTGCTTTTCTGTTAGATTGCAGGTGAGCTTTAGAGGGTGCTGGGAGGTGAAGGCGGTTAATATGAATGGACAGAAGACTGCGGGAGGGAGTATGATAAGTAAGCAGGTCTGAGAGGTAGGTAGGTGTAGACAGATAAATGGCTCTATGGGTTAAAGTGAGAACCTTGAAGGATATCCGGAAATCAATCGGCAGCCAGTGTAGATGGTGAAGTAAAGGGGTGACATGATCATGGGGAGAAGCATGTAAGATCATACGAGCGGCGGTATTCTGGATTAATTGCAATCGGCGTTTTTGATACTGGGGAAGACCGGCGTAAATAATGTTGCAGAAGTCTAATCTGGTGATGATCAGGGAGAGAAGGAGGGTGGTGATGGCTTGAGTAGACAAGAAAGGACGGATAGCACGGATTTGTCGAAGGCGCAGGAAGGAGCATCTGGAGACATGAGAGATGTGATTGTGAAAATTGAGGGCACTATCAAGAAAAACTCCAAGATAACGGAGTTGGGAGACTAAAGCAATGCTGGAGTCTGAAAGGGATGGAGCAAGTGACGGAATAGGGGAGGTGTGCGGGAACCAAATGGCAGCAGTCTTGGTGACATTAAGTACTAGACAGTTAGAGGAGAGCCAAGAAGAAATAGTGGCCAGACAATCGTTCAAAGGAGAGATGTCAGGGTGAGATGGTGAAGTATGATTCAGAAGAAAGATATCATCAGCGTAAAAGTAGCTAGAAATCCCAGATTGTTGGATGAGTAGGGCCAAGGGGGCAAGAAAAACATTAAACAATAAGGGGGCCAGAATTGATCCCTGAGGGACACCACAGGGGAGAGGAAAATGATCAGAGGTGGAAAGAGCAGAAGTGACCGCAAAGGACCGGCGACAGAGGAATGAGTGAAACCAGTGATATACCAAGCCTCGGATACCTGCATCCCAAAGGCGAGAGAGGAGAAGAGCGTGATCCACCAAGTCAAAAGCTGCAGAGAGATCGAGTGAGACAGCGAGAGTGATATTGCCTTGGTCATGAGAGGTGTGAATCTCATTCAAAACTGCTGCAATTGTGGTCTCAACGCTAAAACCAGTTCTGAACCCGGATTGTCTGGGATGAAGAAAGAGCGTGGAGTCAAGAAAATGAGAAAGCTGAGAGAACACTACCTTTTCCAGGAGCTTGGAGGGGAAAGGAAGATTGGAAACTGGACGATAGTGAGCGGAGACGGCAGGAGCAAGGGTGGGCTGTTTTAATAGAGGACGGACTATGACATGTTTCCAAGGGGTAGGGAAAAGACCGGACGAAAGGCTGGAATTAATGATCGTCAGAAGGAGTTGAAGGAGTACAGCGGGAGGTTCAGAGAACCAGATGGAGGGAATAGGATCCAAGGTACAGGACGTTTTCCGGGTGGTAGATAAAAGTTGGAGCAATTCTGGGGATGAAATTGGAGAGAAGGCAGACCAGGTGTGGGAGAGAGAGGGGGAAGAAGGGGGAGAGACGGAGGGAGGCGACGTCAAAGCTGGAGGGCAGTAAGGAAGAGAAGAGCGAAGATTCTGAATTTTAGAGAAAAAGAATGTCGCCAAGGAGGTGGAGCTGGGGGCTTGTTCAAGAAGGAGAGCATCCTGATCAGTAGGGGATTGTAGGCGAGAGAGGGAAGTCAGTGTAGCAAAGAGTTGGCGGGACCTATTCGGGGCAGCTGTGATCAAAGAGGAATAGAAAGAGCACTTTGCCTGATGGATGGCAGACCGGTAGTAGGCGTGGCAGGATTTGAAATGCTGATAGGATGGAGCAGAAGGGGCTTTGCGCCAAAGTCGCTCGGCTCTCCGCAATTGGGAACGCAGTAGAAAGAGGCCAGAGTGGTACCAAGACTGATGAGCACGGTGCCGGGGTTTGAAGAGCTTGACAGGTGCAACCTGATCAAGGGCGCGTGACAGTTCAGAATTCCATACGGTGACCTGGGAAGACGGCGAAAGAGATGAGAAATCAGATGGGGGAGAATGAAGAACAGAGGAGAAGGCCTGCAGAGTGGACGAGTGAAGACGCCGAGAGGGGCGGGCAGGTGGGGAGGGGGGAGGAGGAGCAGGGGGAGGAGCTTGGAAAGAGAACAGGAGGTAGAAATGGTCGTACCACGGAATAGGGACTGCGGAGGGACAGGAGATACAATACGGGGAGGATAGCGGAGAGATAACTATATCTAAGGTATGACCCGCAGTATGAGTGGGTGAGGTGACATGCTGAAATAGGGAGAGATCCCGAAGTAAGGTGGTAAAGGCCACATCCCTGGCCGAGGTAGGGGAGTCAAAATGGATGTTAAAATCGCCTAGTAGATGGAGCTGAGGAAACTGCAGAACCAAGTCAGAAATAGAGGACAAGAGTGAGTCCCAAATGGAGGGAGAGGAAGACGGCGGGGAGTAGACTAGGAGGAACTGGAGAACAGGCAGGCTATCTAGTTGGAGCAGGAGAGATTCAGGATGAGAAAGGGAGGCAGAAGAGATCCTGGAAAGTGGAATCGAGGAGCGGTAAATAACAGCGACCCCACCACCTGACCTAGAAAGACGTGGACTAGAAATAGCTACATAGGGGGAAGGCAGCGATGGAGGAGAGACTCCTCTCCTTCCTTAAGCCAAGTCTCAACCAGAAACAAGACGTCAATACGCTCGCGGTCAATGAGATCATAGATTAGTGCCGTCTTCGAGCGCAGGGATCGGCAGTTTAGGAGGCCCAAATGAAGGGGCACGGGACATGCAGAGACAGAAAGTAAAGGAAAGTGAGAGCAAGCAGAGCCACAAGACGAAGGGGCCAATGCAACAGAGCGGAGATGGACTCGAGAGGGAGCCTGCAGGCAGGGGAGCGACGCTGGAGGATGCAGGGGCCGGCGACCCCAGACCACTGGAATGGCCGTCATAAATAACGACCAGAGCAGCAGTAGACAGAGAGTGAAGCAGAGATAAGGCAACGAAATGAACAGAAGCTTATGACGCCGTGCAGAGGGCAGATTAGAGGACGGGTGTCAGTTTGTGCATGTATCATGGTGGCTAGGTGGGAGGGGGAGATGCTGTTGCATAGTTTTAATGTTATGACTATCATTTTGTATTTTATTCTGGAAGCTATGGGAAGCCAGTGGAGATTACAGTATTGGGGTGATGTGGTCTGTTAGACTTGCCTTGGAGATGATCCTGTCAGTTACGTTCTGGGCAAGTTGAAGTGTGTGAAGGGTCTTTTTGGGGACTATTGCAGTAGTCCAAGTAAGGAGTAATTAAAGCTTGGACTACTGATCTAAAGTCATGGGTTTCCAGGATTGACCTGAGGTGCTTATGTTTTTTTTAGTTTTATAGAAAATCATTCTAGCGGTTTGTTTGGGAAGTCATACTGCGGGTTCTGTCGATAATGACACAAGTATTTCACTTCCTATTTAACTGGTAGGTTGAAGGTAGTGGGGGGGGGGGTGAAGTTTTGGTTCCTCGTTGTAAATAGGAATTTGTTTTTGTTTTGTTTTTTTTTAGTTTATTTGCATGTTATTTTTGTTTAGCCATGATTCTGCTTCACTTATGCATTTCATAATATTATTGTATTGAGGGTCAAGTACATTTATTGGAGAGTATACCACTATATCATCTGCATATATAAGATATTTAATTTTGTATTTATTGAAAATTGTGCATATTGGTTGAATGTACGGGTTAAACAGGAGTGCAGAGAGGGCTGAACCTTGTGGTATATCTTGTTCCTGGGGGAAAGTGGTGGATGATTCTTGGTTGATCTTTACGTATTGGAATCTGTTGGAAATGTATGATTTAAACCATTTTAATGTTGTTCCGGATATACCTATGTGCGCCATTCTTGATAGTAGGATGTTGTGGTTGGCATTATCGAAAGCAGAGGAGATATCTAGAAATATATGATGAAAGCTTGGTTCAGGTTGTCAAGTCCACAGATGAATGTATCAAGTAAAACTAGGAGTAGGGTTTCTACGCCATGGTATGGGCAGAAACCATATTGATGGGTGTCAAGGGGGGCATTGAGGTCATTGAAATCTTGTAATTGTGTTTTTGGATTATCTTTTCAATTATTTAAGCTAAGAATGGGATGTTGGCTATTGGACAGTATGAGGTGGGGGTCATCTTTGTTGAGAGAGCTGTTGTTTTTTTGAGTATGGGGTGGATGATGGAAAGTTTAAGAGTGTCAGGCATAATATCCTGGATGAGGGATTGATTAACAATATTAAGTATTGCAGCTGCTAGCTCTACTTTGACTGCTTTAATCCATGAAACTGGACAGGGGTCCAGGTGTGAGGTTGTAGTGTTAATTTTTACTATTCTAGTAGCTGTTTCTCTTTTATGAGGTAGAAAGTGGTCCAATTATCAGGGTGAGGTTGGGATTCACTAGGGAACAGCAAAGTTGAGGAGTTTTTGTTTTTTAACTTAGAAGCTAAGTGGTCTGCTATGATTTGCGGGTTGATGGGTGTGGTGTTTGATAAAAGCCTTAACGAAGTCCCAACGAATCTGACATTTTGAATAATTCTCTAGGGAGATTGATAGCTTTGTTTAGCATGGTGGTTTGGTAGTCTCTTTGCTTTGAGACTTGCTTCTTTATAGGTATTTAGTGCTGTGATGTAGTGTTCTTTATTTACAGGAGTTTTGAAAGACCTCCATTTTTTTTCTCTAGTTTATGGAGAGTTTTCTTGAGGTTACGTATTTCTTGGGTATACCATTTTTCCATTGGTTTTATGAGGACTCTCTTAAGAGTCTTACCCTAAATTCCGCTCCATCCTAAAAACCCACCTCTTCTCTTCTGCTTTCAACCTTCCCCCCCCCCCCCCGATCTCTCAATTCCCCACCCCTTTTCGCTACTGAATTTTACCACTATTTTCTTTCTTCTTTACTTTTTCTTATATTGATTGTAATTTCTTTTTCCTTTCCGATATATTTTTATTATTATATTGTAAACCGCTCTGATGTAACAGGGGGCTGTATATCAAATGTTTTAATAAACATAAACATTGTGCGATGAGGGCTTTGCAACTTTGTTAATTATTGTGGTCCAACTTTTTATTGCAATATCAAGATCCTGATTATGTGTGATAGGTTGAGGGGTAACCTTGGCCAGGAAAGCATCTTTGTCAAAATGTTTAAAATGTGGTTTTTGAAAGTATGTGCTGGTGGATGTTTTGGTGGAAAGGTGAATTGGGAGGGTTATTCTAAGTGATCTGACTATGGCACCTAGGTGGGGGATGGGTAGGAGAAGTTGAGGTACATAGTTAGAGGCCTGGGGATGAATATAAGATCTAATGTGTTACCTTTTTGTATGTGTAGGCTGATTCATTATTTGAATGAAGCCCATGCCTTCCATAAATTCAAGGAAGTCGGTGGCTTGTAATGAGAGGGATGGTAAGTTAAAATCTCCAAGAATGAGATGTTTTGGGGGGTTTTTTGTTGGAGATGCGCAGGCTGATTCAAGTATGTTAGTGAGGTTGAGGTGGTTATTGGTAGGTAGTCTGTAAAGGAGGCATATTGCTATATTTGTATTTTCAATTTTGATTAGGTCCAAGCCATCACAATTTGTGCATAAACTGGCATATAGGTGAAGGTTTAATTTGGCCAGAATAAGTACTCCACCACCTCTTTTGTAGTATCTAGGGCAGTTGAATATGGAGTAACCGTTTGTGTTAAGCAGATTTAACAGGATGGAATCGTGGTCAGTAAGCCATGTTTCTGTGATACAGAGGAAGTCTGAGGATTCATATAAGAGGATATCTCGGATTAGTAGGATTTTATTTCTTATGCATCGTGAGTTTATTAGCAGGCCATTTAGGACGTGGATAGAACTTAGTTTGGTGGGAGGTGGTGGTAGTTGTGTTAATGTGGATTAGTCTACGGTTTTGCTTGTATCTATGAGAGTGGAATTCATGTTTGTTTGCCTGCTTGCTTATGAGGTATTGTTAATTTGTAGAAAATATAGGGTTGGATATGGGATATGATGTGGTTGGTTGTGGTGACCTGATGGGTTAGTAGGGTGTTGGAAGATGCTAGGAGAGATGCTATGATGCAGAGCGTACAGGTCATTTTGTTGGTGAAATTCATCTTTTAAAGATCCCATTCAAGGGGAGCTAATGATTGTACTGGCTATTTTGGCTAGGAAAGGGCTATTTTGATGGAGTAGTGAAGTTGGGGAGTAATATTCAGTTCTGTGGGGAAGGTACTATGTGTAAGTAATGAAGGGACATCAGTTAAGATGGAAGAAGTGTTGTGGGGGTTTGTCGCGGGATGGTAAGATCATGGCTTGTGGAAGATATGAGTTAGATGGGCTGAGGACTGTGATGTACTTGGAATGATGAGGTTAAATGTAGTGTTAACAAATACAGAAGAAGGGGGTAGTCTTATAGAAAAGTTCCATGAAGTATTCTAAATGTTATGAGTTACAAGAAATGGTAGTGAAACGAAAAAATATTTTGTATGATACACATGAAATGAGAGAATATTGCAGACTATTATAAGGCTTATATGCAGGTTGTAATTAATGTATATTTTATTTATTTATTTTTTTATACACATTTATATACCGCATCTTCCAAAGTTCAGTTGCGGTTTACAGTGAACAATAGTTAACAAAGCGAGTTTGTTTTACAGGGAACGTCATATTATAACAGAACATATTTACAAGGAACATCATATTATATATAGAATATACAGTCTAAACAATATGGGATAATACAGAACAGAATAAACTATATACAGTTTTATATATGTATTTATATACATGGAAGTGAAAGGACATAAGCTGTGAAGTCATCATGATTGTGTGTCAATTGTGTGGGTTAGGGTTTTTTGCTTGATGCAGATAGATACCTGTTTAACCTTTGTCTAAAGCAGGTTGTGAGTTATCTATGTTATAGTGTTTGGTGAACAAATAAGTTTTTAATTTTTTGCGGAGTTCCATGATATCCGTTAGTGTTCGTAGCTCCTCTGGGAGGGAATTCCAGATCGTTGGGGCTATGTGGGAAAAGGCTCTGTTATTTGTTGATTTATGGGCTCTTGTATAATCTTTCGGGATCTTTAGTCTGTTCAATTGTCCTTTTCTGTGTGTGGACTTAGATGGTTCTTTGTGTATTATATACATTCTCACTGTGGGAGATACAATAGGAGCTTGCAGTGTGCTTGATATAATATGTTAAGGGGTAATGATACGAAGAGAGGAATCTGATTTGCTGAAACTATCTGCCTCGTAGAGTTACAGCGATTTACTGAGAACAAATGCAATGGTCTGTACTCTCTGCTTAGTGGATTTATAGCAATTATAGGTCACAAATACCATGGTTTATATGGTTGGGCTCTTATTAGTTAATATAGTTATCAGCCGATGTAGGAGGCAATACAACGTTGAGTCCGTAGTTGTTCCCTGCTGGACAAGTGATCAATTTTCATAAATGAATTTGCAGACCTGAGAGCAAGTGATATAGGATGGAAGGATACGATTCAAAGATATAGTCGCCTAAGGGCCATGCCAAAGAGCCCTCTGGCGAGGTGCTTGGGCAAGGGCACACCTGGCAGCATTTGAAATTTAAAGGGCTCTCTGGCAGGAGCTTGCTGCGTGAGATTGGGCCTGTCGGTGGAGAGTGGGGAGGAGCTTACCTGTCCGCTCCCTGCTGATGGGTCTGATTGTCGACTGGAGGGTCCAGTCGTCCATGGATTCATGTAAGAATCTTTTCCAAAAGAAAATGTGCTATATGTGAAATTGTCACTATATGCCAAGTTTTTTGTTTTTGTTGTTTTTTTTTGTTCCAGTAAAATAACTTTATGGAACAACACTCTCTCCATGGCTGGTGGTGATTTCCTGAAATATAAGTTGTTTTACAATAGACCTAAGAACCCTGAAGAATTTTTCCCTGTCAAACCTTTTAGCCTTTCTTCATAAGGGAGTCGTTCGATCCCTTTATCATTTTTGTTTGCCTTATCTGAACATTTTCTAGTTCTGCTATATCCTTTCTGAGATGGGGTGACCAGAACTGTACATAGTACTCAAGGTGCAGTCACATCATGGACCTATATAGAAACAATGATATTCCCAGTTTATTCTCCATTCTGTTTCAAATCATCCCTAAAGTCTGGTTTACTCTTATATTTATTAGTATTTATCTTGTATACATCCAAGTATTCACCTGAATGGAAAGATAATGGAACCATGCAAGAAAATATCAGGAAACAAACAATAAATTAGAAACAGAGAACCATTTTAAATTAGCCCACAAGTAAAGGAATTAAAGAGAGGGGTTCCAGGAAATTACATTAGCAGAGGCTCAAAAGTATTGGCCTCAAAACTACAAAAGAACAACAAAAAAGGCAGGTAGAGACTTGAGTGTCAGCCCTGTGAGATGGTACAGTGAGTACTACTGAAACTTCTTCCTTACCACTTACGAACTCTAGGAGTTGTCTGGGCTCAAAGAACAAATAGACTTTATCTTTACAGGAAACACAACATCTAACGGAAAATTTTAACTAAAAGTTGCTCCAGAGGCCCAGAAACTCCTTTCTCTTCATCTGTGAAACATGAGACAAATCTGGGACTATTCTAACCTGAGAGCCCGAGAAAACTCATCAATCTTCAGGTCTTATTTTAAGAACTTTAATGAGGTTATCGGATTCCAGCGCCAGGGTGACACACACGAAGGGTAGCTATGGTACACTGGGCTGAAAATTTCTGAGTATTGTCCAGAATGACTTCAAGATCTTTTTCTTGGATGGTGACTCAATATGGAACTCCAGCATTTTGAACATCTAAAGTTATCCACATTAGATTTCATTTGCCTTTTAGATACCCAGTTTCCTGTTCTCTCTGTCAGAAGATCCTTTTTGCAATTACTAGCAATTCTCTGCTGCTTTATTGACTTTGAATAACTTTTCTGCAAATTTGATCAACTCACTTGTCACTCCTTTCTCCAGATCATCTATAAAAATGTTAAACAGCACAGACCCCAATACAGATACTTGAGGCATTCCACTATTGACCCTTTATCATTTCAAAAACTATTAGCCCTACTGTTGCCTGTCTGCAGTTTTTGGGGGGTTATGACTTCAATGAATGTTCTGTGTATTGTATCTCAATGCCTCCTTGGAAGCCTGATGCAGACCACCACAGCAGATTTGTGCAGCAGGCCTCAACTAATGCACAACAGACCTACTAGATCTATTCCCTAAGTTGCAAAATTTTGGAACCCAAATGTTTCTGCCTCCATCACCCTGCAGACCTTCAATCTTACCCTCGATTTTCAAGCCCTCCACTCCTGTATTGCCTTGAGACCTCAGCCTCCAGGGGCTCCGATCCATTGGTATATACTCTGAGCTATGAACATAGGGATTGTCAGCCCATGTTCAGATCTCATATTGGCCCCATCCACTCTAGTGTTTTCTGCAGTAGACAGGATCTGTGAGCATGGGATGACTTAGTCCCCATGCTTACTATAAGTTGCTGGAGTGGAGGCCCTGAGAAAGGTAAATAGAGAGTGGTATTCATCTAAAGCCACCAATGCTGTGAGGTTATACCTCTGTCTAGGTTTGGAACTGCTACACCATGCAAGTTACCCCCAGTGCTTCTTTCCCTTCTTGGGCACATGACCATTCAAGATCCATTTAGTTTTTACACCCATCATAGTCTCCCATATCCTACTACCAAGCTCTGCAGAAACCTCAGGTCTCCCCCTGGTCCCTATGGATGCAGTGGATAGTAACCAGCCACCACCAAACTGCCAGTACGAACAAGGTTGTTTTTTGGGATGTTAGGTACCAACATAGCTAGTATACAGCCTGCAGTCTCACTAGCCTAGATTCCATTCACCACTCTTTGGTCCCTATCTCCTTCTCACCTGTTCCTTTTCCCTCTGCCCTTAATGGAGTGAAGAGTTAATTTGCACAAGTTGTTTGACACCCCCTTTTCCACTTCCCTGTTCTTCTACCCACAGAAAAGCATCCGTAAGTACACATGGATATAAGTAGTTTGTACCCATGTACTTTATGGCAAGAGGATGAAATCAAAGCAAACTTAAATATCTGTTATCCTCAACAAACAGAGGGGATGATCTGCATGGAGTAGTGGGTACAATCACTCTAGCCTGACTGGCTAGAGTAGATGGACCATACTGGTCTTTACCTGCCGTCATATACTACGTTACCCTATCTCTTTTGAAAAATTGCCAATAGGTATAATAGCACAATAGTACCCATTTATATTTACTGCTGGTAGCAGAATCAGGATTGCCCCCATAAAGTCCAAATATACAAAACATCTCTGTGCTTGGAAAGGAAGCTTGCCTTTGCATACTGTGGGCATAGCTGGTGTGTCAGCATATACAATCTACTGATAGCAGAATCTTCCAATGTTCAATAAAAACCCTGCCTGGAATTTGAGCTTTGGATAAATACAACTAGCATAATAAAAAAGAGAGCTGCTGGACTATAGATGTTGAATTGCAATTTACTCTGAGGTTTAAGCTCCAAATCAAGTTGGAGAGACCACTGGGAGAACTGCTCTTCAATCTCTTCCCATTGCTCAATAGCGGTAATAACATTCAGAGTGGAAGAAGCCAAGAAAGCAATCAAAAGGAGTAGAATATCTCCTCCTGTGCCTGATGTTGAAAACTAAAAACTGTATTTTACTCTTCATATTTCAAAGGCTGAGGAATAGTATATGTGTCTGCTCTTCTTGCTAATTGCTGTCCATTCTCAGAAATATATCCCCAGTGACTTATGTGTTGCAATTAAACTGGGATAGTCTGGTTGCAGAGATGCAACTACCAGGTCACTATATACCAGTGGTTCTCAAGCCAGCCCACCTGACATACCCAACCAGTTATGGTTTCAGAATATCCACAATGAATATGCATGAGATTTATTTGCATGCACTGCCTCCATTGTATGGAAAGTGAGTTCATGGATATTCATTGTGAGTACCCTGAAAACCAGACTG
Organism: Ichthyophis bannanicus; assembly: GCA_033557465.1. NCBI lineage: Eukaryota > Metazoa > Chordata > Amphibia > Gymnophiona > Ichthyophiidae > Ichthyophis > Ichthyophis bannanicus. The sequence goes on from CM066041.1 coordinate 120,549,941, forward strand.
GCTTAGTGTATCCCAAGGACTGGGTTGAGAACTCCTGCTCTATATGTAATGATCTTGTGAACTGCTTCCTTCCATCTATAATTCCATGATTTTTTAATGGGGTAGCTGGTCCTATAGGGTCACTCAAATGCAGGATCTGCTGTAAAGGGTAATGGAGAATTTAGGATAATCACAAAAGGGTGAATACTGAAAAAAAAATACTGCAGTAATATAACTTTAAAGGCAGAGAAGATGATTAAAATAAGGAAACTAGTTAAAGAAAACTAATAGTTGCATTTACAAGGGTAAAAAAATCTGCAACTTTAGCATGAACCAGCAGCCCCAGTAATCTCTCCTATTGTTCTTAACACTCGTATGTTTAAATAAGTGTTCCTTTTCACGGCTTCTTAGAAAATTGTGGTCTATGATCTGAATTGTTAAGAAATATTTCAAAAAGAAAAAATTTTTGATTTCCTTCTTTCAACTGGCATGTTGAATAAAATAAAATTTAAATACATCCTGGAAGTCCATATGAAATGCATCCCACAAATTTAAAAAAGTTTGAAAGCAGAACAAATGTCTACCAACATGGCTAAATGGTACTGTGATAAGATTAATAAAGCCAAAATGGTGGTATTTAAGACATGGAAAGCAGGATCAAATGAGCAGGATAAATACTGGCAGACTATACTTATGTAAAACATAAATAAAGCAGGTCACAAGACAATTTGAGAAGAGACTTGCCAGACTACTACTGCTATTATAATTTGCATAACGCTACAAGGCATACACATCGCTGTACATATAGATGTAAGAGGCAGTCCCTGCTCAGCAGAGCTTACCCAGTTAGACTTCAGGCCAGCATTGGAAAAGTGGAGCAAGTACTGCAGTACTGCTGGTATGGAGCAGGAGAAAGGGTTGAAGCACCTCTCAGCACATCAGACTGAAAACCTATGCCACCTGAAAGCATATGCCCACCTGGTGGAATCCTTAAGAGATGCTAGCAAGACATCCTCCATCTCTGGGCAAAAGAACTGTGCCAGGACTACCCTCGCAGCAGCCAGGCCATCAGGACAAGGGCTTTGAGGATGGGGTGCAGGAGTTCAAGCCCACAGTGCATCCCAGGGGAACTAGGAACTCTTGGGGAAGATGGCAAAGCAGGGGGAACCATGACTGCTGTGGCCTCCTGGGAGCTATGAGGATCAAAGAAGCCCAGTTAAGCTGAACTTTGAGGAGGGCCTTGGAGATTAAGGGGGTGGGAGGATACGCATAGAGGAGACCCTCCATCCATGAGATGAGGAACACATTGGCGCTACTCGAGAGGGGCCGGTGTCCTGGAGTGGAAGCACGGCAACTAGGCATTGCTGGGGCTGGCAAAGAGATTCATCACAGAAAACCCCACAATCGAAAGATGCGGCTGGCCACCTGCAGGTCCAGCCACCATTTGTGGGGCTGAAGGACCCTGCTGAGCCGGTCTGCTATCAGATTGTCCTGACCAGGGAGGTCAACTTCTTGAAGGAGCATCCCACTCGTGCTCACAAAGGTGCAGAGGTGAACTGCTTCCCAGCACAGGAGTTAAGACACACAATACTCCCCCCCGTTTGACATAAAACATTGCCATTTGGTTGCCTGTCTAGACCAGAACAACCTGGTTCTCCAAGTGGTATTAGAACACTTGTAGGGTGTTCGCAACCATCCAGAGCTTGAGAGAGTTGACTTGATGGAGACCCAGGGCAGCAACAAAGGACTCTCTACTCTTCCTTGTCTCCTCAGCTCACAACCTTGGGGTCAGCTTTGATTCCTGTCTCTCCTTCTCCACACATATCCAACTGATAGCTAAAACCTGCTGTTTCTTTCTTTACATCAACAAAATTCACCCATTCCTTTCTGAACACACTACTAAGACACTTACCCACTCCTTAGTCACCTCCCATCTAGACTATTGTAACCTGCTCCTTGCCCTCTGAGTCATCTCTCTCCCCTTCAGTCTGTCCAACACTCTGCTGCATGGCTAATCTTCTGCTAGCCTCATCATGTTCATATTACCCCTCTTATCAAGTCTCTTCATTGGCTTCCTATCCATTTCCGCATCCTATTCAAACTTATCCTGCTGATCTATAAATGCATTCGCTCTGTAGTCCTCACTACCTTTCCTTTCTCTTATCTCTCCCTATACCCCTTCTCAAGAACCCCACTCTTCTGGCAAATTGCTTCTATCTGTGCCCTTCTCTTCTATTGCCAACTCCAGACTTTGCTCCTTTCACCTTGCTGATCCTTATGCTTGGAACAACTACCTGTATGTCAGGTTCTTTCTCTGACCGTTTTCAAATCCAGGCTAAAAACTCACCTCTTCCCTGCTGCTTTTGGATCTTGACTCATCTGATGTCCTTTTTGTTTCCCTACCATTCCCCCTAGCTGTACCCCATGTTTACAGCTACTGTGTTGTCTGTCTCAGCTAGATTGTCCCTGCTTATCAGAGCTTACAGTCTTTTACATGTGTCTGTGCAGCGCTGTGTACGCCTTGTAGCACTATACAAATGTTCAGTAGTAGTAGTAGTAGTAATTGCAGTGGGCCCCCCAGCCCAGTTTGGAGGCATCTATGGTGAGGATCTTCTGAGACATCAGGGTCTGAAAAGGCATCTCCACCATGAGGTGCAGCAGCTGCTGCTACCAGTTGAGACTCTGAGAGAGGCATGGTCAGACGGCCCCTGTCCTCCAGGTGCCCCATCTCCTGAGTCCATTGAGTGCAGAGAGTCCACTGGGCCTGACACATGCAGAGGCGAGCGTTGGGCCTGAAGTGTACTGTTGAGGCCATGTGCCCCAGGAGACACAACATGAGGCGGGCCAAGACATTCAAGTGACTTGCACCTCTTTGGCGAAGGCCACTAAGTGCCGAGTCCAGTCCAGAGGGAGGAAGACCCTGGCCTGGACAGTGTCCAGAAGGGCCCCTATGAACTACAGACTCTGCAGATGAGACTTGGGGTAGTTGATGATGAGGCCCAAGTGTTTGAGAATGGTGCAACATGGCACATGACTGACTTCATTGGCGGAACTGCCCTTGACGAGCCCATCATCCAGATAGGGGAAGACAAACACCCCCTGCAACTAGAGGTAGGCGGCAACCACTGCCAGGCATTTTATGAACATTCTCGGAGCGGAAGCTAGACCATAGGGTAGGATCTTGTACTTGTAATGGCAGCCTCCAATGGCAAAGTGGAGGTACTGCTGATGGTGAGGATGGATCAGGATGTGGGTATAAGCATCTTTAAGGTCCAAGGAACATAGCCAATCTCCCCACTGGAGGTAGGGCTGCAACATTCCAAGAGAGCATTTTGAACTTCTTCACCAAGAATTGATTTGAGAGCCCACAGATGCAGGATGGGGCAAAAGCCACCTGTCTTTTTTGGGAACCAGGAAGTAGCAGGATTAGAACCCCTTGCGCCTTAGAGGTGGCAGGTCAGGCTCTACCGCTTTGACGGTGATGGAGCCTTCGAGCTCTTGCTGCAGAAGGTCTTGGTGAAGAAGAGCCATGGGATATTATAATGTCTCTGTATTGTTCCATGGTGCGACCGCACCTTGAATATTGTGTGCAATTCTGGTCGCTGTATCTTAAAAAGTATATTGCGTTATTAGAAAAAGTATAGAGAAGAGCTACCAAAATGCTAAATGGGATGAAAGGATACCCTATGAAGAGAGGCTAAAAAGCTTAGGGCTCTTCAACCTGGAAAAGACAGCTGAGGGGAGATATGATAGAAGTCTATAAATTAATGAACGGAGTGGAACGGGTAAGCATAGATCGCTTTGTTTTGTTTTACGTCATCAGAATATAGAAAGACTAAGACATGCAATGAAGCTATAGGGTAACCTATTTAAGACTAATAAGAGAAAATATTTTTTCACTCAACGTGTAATCAAACTCTGGAATTTGTTACCGGAGGATGTAGTAAAAGCTGTTAGTGTAGTTGGGTTTAAAAAAGGTTTGGGCAAGTTCCTGGAGGAAAGGTCCATAAACCATTATTAAAAGGGACCTGGGATATCACTGCTTGACTTAATGCAAGCATTGTGGAACCTGTGTCTTTTGGGGAACTGCTAGGAACTTGTGACTTAGATTGGCCACTGTTGGAGGCAGGATACTGCGCTTGATGGACCTTGGTCTGACCCAGAATGGCATATCTTATGTTCTTATGACATTCTCGGGGAAGAACAGAGGGGGCATCCACTCGACGTGGAGGATGTAACATTCCCTCACCACCAGGAGGGCCCAGGTGTCTGTGGTTATGGTGGTTCACCAGTTGACAAAGAAGGTCAAATGTACCCCTGTATGCTGCGGCCCTCAATCCTTCAGGGGAAGAGAGGCCATGCCCAAGGAATCAACCTCGCCCCCCCCCCCCAGGTTGTGGCTACATTGCACGCTGGAGTTTGGGGGCCTTAGGCTAATGAGAGCTGTGCTCCTGGCCCTTGGCCTGCTGATCCTGTGGGGGAGCTGGGTAGGCTGGATATTGGGGATAAGTTCCATAAGCCTTCCCCATTGGTAGAAGGACTTTTTTTTTTTTTTTTTTCCTAGAAGCCTTCCATCAGGTGGGGTCAGCGGTCTTCCTGGAGAGCCTGGTTCTGGTCATGTACTCTGACTCCAGCTCTGCGGCTTTGTCAGTCATAGGCTTGCTGAAGAGGTTCTTCCCCTGGCATGGGACATTGACCAATTTGTCCTAAACCCATTGCTGCAGGTCTGAGGACTGTAGTCACACCAGGTGGTGGATACTACTTCCCAACCTGCAGCTACTCTAGCCACAGACTCTAATCCATAATAGGCCGCTTGAGTGACATATTTGGAGCACTCCTTGACCATCAATACCAGGGTCCAGAATCGCTGAAGTGGTTCCTCTGACAATTCAGCTGAGAACCCAGCAAGCTCCTTTGCCAGGTCCTTCAGATACATGGCCATATACTGCTGGTAAGCACTCCAACACCAGAGGTTCTCATGGGCGATAGCCGAGGCCTCGAACGGGACCGGGAGCATTGATGGAAATTTGGCCTGAAGCAGATGCCGCACCAGCACCAGCTGGATCTTTTCAGGTGACACCCTGGAGGTGGAGGGACCGGTCACCGGGCCTGAGGAGGAACCAGGAAATCTAGCCCCACTGCTGGGCCAAGAAGACAGCAAGGCTGCGTTCCAAGGCCACCATCTTGGCCAGAAGGCTGCACAGGCACAGAGGATATCGGGCCCGAGGCCGGCTCTGATGTGGAGGGGGGTGTCTCCTCAGTGATGGCTTTAGAGGACCGATGCTGATCCCCCAATGCCGCTGGAGTCTCCTCTTGCTGGGGTGGCTTCAAAGGCCATTCCTGGCCATAGCCCTCAACATCATGCCAAGGGCTCCAGACTTACCCCTCCCCCCTCCCCCTGGTGCCGGCATTGTCCTTCGATGCTGCCATAGGCAGAGTCTGGTCTTTTCAGGGATGGCCCTCTGAGGACTATCCCCGGTTTGATGTCCCACAACATTGGGACTTGGAGCAGGTGTGGCTGCTGGGTGAGGCCAAAGACTCCATGGCAGCCCCCGAGGGTGTTGATTCCACACTGAAAGCCAGGGCCAAAGAGGAGCTCTTGAGGCTAAACAGCATCTCCCTCTGCCTTTCATGATTCCTGAAACCCTTGCTTGTCATTTGAAGACAGAGTGAACAGGTAGAGTATTATGCTTGGCTATGAAGCACCACAGGCAGCATTCATGGGGATCTGTGTGGGACAAAGTATGTCCACAATGGTCACACTGTTTAAAACCACTAACCAGGAGATCACGTGAGCACATGAGCGAGTGAGGACGTGTCCTCAGTGCGCTCCTGGACCGTTTCCCTAAAAGCGGCAAGAAAACAGCAATAATTGAGAGTGGGTGTGAACGCATATCGTGGGAGCAGTACCCCGGAGGCCCTTTGTGGGTAAAAGAGCCTTGATAGTGTGCGAGAGGTGCTGTGCACTCATGCGGTCGACAACGAAACGGGAGAAGGACAAAGTGCCTGGGCCCCGGGACTCTAAGATGGCGTCGACCACGCGGTCTGGAACGAGTCTGGGCTCCCCAGGATCGTCTCCGGGCTCAGGAACCGGCGCATCGGGAGCCGACGACCTCGCACAAGAAGTGGCTAAGCTGCTGACACCCCAATTCGATTCCATTTTGCACAAGCTAGATGCGATGGCAGAAACCTATGGCGAGCTCACCTGGAGGGTAGAGGAAGCTGAGCACCGCATCACAGCGGTGGAAGAGGGTGAGGAGAAGCATGCTACCCTTCTAGCTCGCCACCAGAAGGAAATCGCAGCGCTACTTGAGAAAACGGACGATCTTGAAAATCGATCACGCCGCAACAACTTATGGCTGGTGGGGGTACCAGAGACCTGGTCTGACCAACAACTCGCCGGTCTCTTTGAATCGTGGCTGCCGAAAGAACTGGGCTTAGAAGACTTGATTGGCCGCGTCACAGTGGAGCGAGCGCACCGCCTGGGACCAAAGCGGGGCCCGGATGAGAGACCGAGGCCGGTGTTAGCCAGGTTAATGAACTTCCAGCACAAAATGGCCCTGCTTCAGGCGTACCGTAAGAGGCGCTCCCTACAACTGGACAATAAAGTGGTTCTGCTGTTTCAGGACTACTCTGCCGCTTTAGCGGCTAAAAGAAAGGAGTTTTCCCCTCTCTGTGGTCAACTAGTGAGAACGGGCATTCACTTTGCCCTTGTGTATCCTGCTGTTCTACGAGTGTTCCATGAGGGGAAGACCCATATCTTTGATCGGATTTCGGCAGCAAAGACCTTTCTGGCCGCGGTGCTGAGCACTAGGTCGGAGAATGGAATAGATCCTGCTTCTTGATTGGGTTGTATGGACCTGATTGACTGAGTTCTGGTTGGGCAGGCCTCGTGTCACCTAGACTGGATGAGAGTGTCTGGTGTGATAGGCGGCTGCCAATGGGACATTGCTATGTGGGTCGAATATCTTCTACACTGGTGGTGGCTGTGTAAGTACTGGTTAGCGACCTCTGTGCCCTCCTAGTCTAACCATGTTGAGTTATACGTACTAAGCATGAGGGCTCATTTCTTGATGGGATGCTTTACCTAGTTGCTTCCCACCCGGGCTCTCTGTATGGGATGGAATTGAAGGGAGACGGTCCAGAAGTGTGGATTGTGATTCTCTTCCTTTGAGGGCTATGGTAGAGTTTTCTAAGGTAGATGGGGGAAGGGGGGGGATAGGAGTACTGTTTCTGGGTAGGGAGGGGGGGTGGGGTCGAGGAGAGTTGGAGAGGGGGGCGGGGGGGAGCGAGGAGGGGGTTGTAGGGGGGGCAAGAGGGGGGCGATTGGGGGTGGGAGGGAGACGGCAGGGGGTGCAGATACGGGAGGGAGAACAGGGGAGGGTTTTCTTTTGGAGGGGGGTTACAGTTTGGGAAAGGGGCACACAACATGGAAGGTGGTACATTGGGGGCCTTGGGGTACTGCACCTGGAGATGAGGCTGGGCATCTCCAGGTGGATCTATGGCTGTTTGGTCTACTGGTTTCACTGGAGCTGGGACTATGCCTGAGATAAAGATAGTGTCTTGGAATGTTGGAGGCATCGGCTCCCAGATAAAACGTACTAAGATTCTACAGGGGTTGAAGCGAAAGGGAACGCATATTGCCCTGCTGCAAGAGACCCATTTGAGCGCCAGGGAGCATCAGAAATTGAGGCGCGATTGGGTGGAGGTTTCCTATGGTGCTGATTCCGGCACAAAAAAGGCAGGAGTGGCGATATTAGTGCGGCGAGGGGTGCCCTTTGAAGTACACACAACACAGGCAGATCCTCATGGCAGATATCTCTTGCTGCAGGGCAAGCTTTATGCTGAACCGCTTTGGATATTAAATGTATATGCTCCAAATGTTTATGAACATGCTTTCTTTACACATTTATTGGGATTGCTGAAAGGTGCTGGGCGCGCTCACGTCATTGTGGCAGGAGACTTTAATTGTCCACATGACCCGAGATTTGATAAGTCCCATCATCGGGAGAAGGGTGCCTGGTCGCGTAGGGGAGTTAGCTATCTTTGTAGACAGGGTGATTTAGTGGATGTATGGCGCATGCTGCACCCGGGTGACCGCACATACACACACCAGTCGAGAGCGCACCTAACCTGGTCCCGCATAGACTCTATATTGGTTAGTGAGAAGGGAGTTACGCGTGTCTTACAGGCTGAGATAGAGCCGATTGTGATTTCGGACCATGGGATGGTCTGGATAACTTGGGACTGTGCAGGGCCGACTAGAGCAGGATGGCGCTTTCCTGTCTACCTATGGGAAGACGAGGATTTTCGGGACTATTTGACAAAACAGTGGAACGAATATGTCTCCTTCAACGACACCCCGCAGTGTTCTCCGATATTGTTTTGGGAGGCTAGTAAGGCCGTGCTGCGAGGAGCGATTATTTCTTATACTGCTCGTCGACGCAGGCATTTAGACCGTAGTGTGTTGCAATTGGAACGTGACTTACGAGTGTTGCAGGGTAAGTTGGGTGGGCATAGGGATAGTGCTGTCCAGAGGGAGTACACCCGTTCGCAGGCAGTTCTGAATGCCTTGCTACAGAGAAGAGCGACGCTTTCGATACAGCATTATAAGCATCGTCTGCATGTTTTTGGTAATCGATCTGGGAGATTATTAGCAAAGCTTATTCGGACTTCCGGGGGAACTCGCTTTATCCCGGTGCTGCGAGATGAGGCTGGCAATGTACAACATCGGTCGGAGGCCATAGCCAAGATTTTCCGCACCTTTTATATGCAACTCTACAGTGAAGAGGAGAGAGACTACGCCCAGGCGGTGGCCTTCCTGCAGAAATTAGAGCTGCCGCGCCTTTCGGCGGGAATCTTAGAACAATTGAATGCCCCGCTGTCGGTGGCAGAGATTCTGGCTGGTATTAAGCGGGGTAAGTCTCATAAGGCTCCGGGTCCAGATGGTTTTAGCATGGAATATTACAAAATATTGGCGCCAAATTTGGCTCCTTCTATGGTGGTGATGTTTGAGGCGGCGCGTGATGCTGGGATATTTCCGCGCGACATGAGGTGTGCGGACATTACTGTGATCCCCAAACCGGGGAAAGATCCGATGGACCCCGCCTCGTACCGGCCGATTTCTCTCATAAACTGTGACTTAAAGTTGCTGGCTTCAGTACTGGCGAATCGGCTCACTCCCGTTCTACCGTCTCTTATTCATGAGAGACAAGTAGGTTTTGTGCAGGGCCGGGAGGCATCTTGGAATATTACTAGACTTCTTTTGGGTATGGATCACTGTTTGCAGCACGCTGAAGAGCTCCTGCTAGTTAGCCTAGATGCCGAGAAGGCTTTTGACAGAGTGGCATGGCGCTATCTCTGGGTCGCCTTGGAGGCCTTTGGTTTTCACGGGGATATCATGCGATGGATTCGGACATTGTATGCACAACCCATGGCTCGAGTGGGCTCTAATGGGGTCTTCTCGGATCCTTTTGAATTGGCGAGAGGGACTCGACAAGGCTGCCCCCTCTCCCCACTACTATTTGTGCTGGCTTTGGAGCCGCTGCTGCAGGCCCTGCAGACCAACCCCAAAATTATAGGGATTCAAATGGGTGGAGAAGAACTGAAAGTTTGTGCATTTGCTGATGACATGTTGCTCTGCCTCACTACTCCGCACTTGTCACTGCCTCATGCCCTAACCTTGATACGGGCGTATGGACGATTTTCGGGCCTAAAAATTAACACTACAAAGTCGGTGGTTTTGGATGTTGGGGGTAGAGTACGACCTCGCTGGGCAGGGGAATTTCCATTGGTATGGGCGGACGGACAGATTACGTATCTGGGTGTGCAGTTGCCGGATCGGCCAGAGGATTTATATCGTGTTAATGTGCCCAGTTTACTTGCTAGAAGCCAGAAGACTTTGCTGAGCTGGCGGGGTCTCCCATTGTCACTGAGAGGGCGGATTGCGCTGTTTACAATGGTAGAATTTCCTAGGTGGATTTATGTTCTTCGCATGCTCCCGATCTGGATTCTCGATGGGGATTGGAGGCGCCTGGAGCACTGCCTTCGAGCGTTTTTATGGGGGGGTCGACGGGCGCGTATTCCTTTGCGGGCCTTACAGGGTAGACGAGAGGAAGGCGGTTTGGAGCTACCTTCTCTACGCAATTACAATCTTCGGTATCTAACCCGCCACATATGGGCGATCCTGGAAGGCTTGGAGGGGGGGGCTCTGACCCGACAGTTGAAAGCGGCCTTCACCCCTTATCATATACTCTATCTTTTACATGTTGAACAATTACCCCCGGTGTCTCGGAGGGGGGTGGGGAGGAAATATCTTGAGGCCCTACGCACTGCCTGGAGGGTACTCTGCCAGAGATTTGACTGGGATAGGCGAATGTCTCCGCTGATGCCCTTGGTGGGTAACCCGGACTTTCGCCCAGGCTTTTCTCAGCGTACTATCTTTTGTAACTGGGCGGACAAGGGACTGGTATGTCTCGGCGATTTGGATACGGGGGGGGCTGGTGTCCTAGACAGTTTCCAGCAGATACAACAGCGCTATGACATTCGCACCCAGGATTTTTATGGTTACCTGCAGGTGCGACATTACTTAACCTCAATAAATATACGAGTCGAGGGGTGGATGTCCACTAGCTCTCCTCGTTTCGTTTTGGGGAAATTAGCGGAGCGCGTGCCGGGGGAGGAGATTGGTCGACAGTTGCTCCGGCCCTCCGGAGGAGATCTGTTCCTGATTGAACTTGCACGTAGGTGGCGAGGTGATGGAGTAGATGAGATGACGGCGGATATATTGCGTGTAGCCTTTGAGGGGATCTCGAAGGGATCGAGGTGGGTCTATCTCCAAGAAATGCAGTATAAGTTCCTGTGGAGAGCATATGCTAGCGATCAATGGGCTTCGCAGGCTGGAGTACGACCTACTGCTTTATGCGGGTGGTGTGATCGGGCCGTCGGGACCTTGCTCCATAAATTTTGGGGTTGCCCGAAGGTACGCGACTTATGGGTGCGAGTCTGCGCTCAATTACAGCGGTGGACGGGGTCAGAGTGTGCCATACAGAGGGAGGTGTGTCTTTTCCATAATTGGGCTTTAGGTTTTGCTCACTTGCCGTATCGGCGTAGAGCGCTATTTGAGCGTGGCTTTTTACTGGTTAAGCGAGCATTGCTCAGTCGCTGGATATCTTCCTCACCCCCCTTTTTGGGGATGTGGGAACAATCTATGTTTGATTTGATGATTATGGAAAAGATGACTGCACAACAGAAGGGAAGTAGGACTTGGGAAGAGTTTTGGGAATTGTGGTCTCCTGTGATCTCTCCGCTGTCCGCAAAGGAGCGGGGAGTGGTGCTCAATGTTGGTGGGTGAGGCCATGGGAATGGGATACCCGTCCTGTTGTGGGAAGCTTCCTGCCGCGATGATGATGTAGCCACTCCTGCAGTGGTGTCCCAGTGTTGCCCTGATGTACTTTGAACCAGATATATGTAGGTTCCCTTCCGGGGAGGCTTCTGTCCTTTCTTCTTCTCTCTTTCTCTATCTTTTTCTTTATTTTTCTCTTCGACGGGAGCTCCTTGCCCTGTGTATGGAGCTGCTGGTGGGGGGGTTAGCCAGTGGTTGTCTGGTGTGCCTCTTGGTAGCTCTGATATATGCGATGAGTCTTTCATGTTGTGAGGGGGGGGGAGGGTAAGGCAAAGGGGGGGGGATCAGGGGTGGGTATGTTGGGGGGGTTATCAGTTTTAATGTTCGTTGTGTGTACCTGTTGTCGTTCTTTAAAACGGTATTGTTTGTTCTTTTGGAAAAATTTTCAATAAAAATGATGTGAACTAAAACCACTAACTGAGGACAGCAAGGAAAATGATACCCGCGAGATCAAACTCCAAGGTCCTAGTTAGGGAGGGCATGAGAGAAAACCCACACACAAGAACAGGAAAAAAGAAAAGTACCTGGAAAGAAGAAAAAAAAAACAGATGAAAGAATAAAGAGAGACGAAAAACACCAACTTTTTTTTTTTACGGGGTGCAGAAGAAACATCAGATTGGCTCCATGGATAAAAGAAGACAACCTTTATAAGGTAAGATGATACCCTTGGGAAGGTAACCACGCATGCGTGGTCTAACTACGAAAGGCTTTCTGTGAAAGCTGGGGAGTGTTCACTGCACAGGCTCCGTCGGTGGCGGTCACCTATAGATAAGGACTGAATTCCTGCCTGTTCCCAGAGAAAATGGGGAAATATACGTATAGAGTTTTGACACTACCCTGGCCATGTCCTAACCACACATCCTCGATATGCCCTCGTGTAAATAGAGTCCTTTCTAAAATTGTCCTTTGCACATGGATACTATGTCTATGTGCAAATGGTAATATTTACAGTACATGTGTAAATAGCAAATAAGGCTTTTAAAATAACCCCCTTAAAGTAAGATTGTTCTTTCCTTTTAAGCAATGGAGTTCTTTTCCTGGCTCTTTCTTTATGTCTATTTTATATTGTAAACTGCCTTGTTAGCCCGAAAGGTGGTATATCGAGTTTAATTAAACTTAAGTAGTCATAGGCGAGGTTTAATGAAAGAGTTTGATTATCCTTAAATTTGTTCTTGGAGCAGTCTAAAGAAGTGCAAATAGACATGGAATATCTACTTTATTCTGCTTAAAAAAAACCCAGGAGAATACTAAAGACTTGCCACAGTTACCATGAATAAGTAACCGACATCTAGGCCAGATCCAGATTACCAGTGGGATTTTAACTACTTTTCCAATTGAGGAAAATAAATTGGAAAACAGTAGGAACGAACTGCAAGAGAGTTGAGGGTGAGATTAATTGGGATAAAACAGTAAGGAATCAACAGTTATCTAATTTGGGAACCAGTCCAAAATTATGTTTTTGAAATTCTGTTGGACCTTTGAGCAACGTTTCAGTTGAGAATAAGACTTCATAGGTTTTTGTGGATTTTTTTTTTAAGAATACTATTGTGATTCTGCCAATTAATTATGGTATTTTTGGATTTGTACTGCTTCACAGCTGGACTAAACTTTATTTTTTTACAGATAACATTCTCAAGTACTGGAATAGTTTATAAACACCAATTTGGCCTCGGTGAAAATGTAATTATTTGAGCTCAGTAGGGAATTCTTTTAAGAATTCACCTCTTCTATAAGGAAATTTGATGACCATCTAGGAAAAAGTATATTTCATTGCGATTGTTAATACGATCAGATTAGGAATTTTGTTCCGAAGTGTTTACACATTATTATGGCTCCCTAATGAAGAACAGGCTGACTCTCTTCCTCCAACCACCATTCTTTCATCCCCACCGCCTTCTGGGGTCAGCTCAACCAGTCGGCAAGACTAGGTGGTCATCAAGCTTCTAAGAGGTAGCAAGGAGCAGTCACAGTCAAAAAAAATAAAAAATAAAAATAGGTCCTAACAGCCACACAAACTCAAAGAACCAACAGCACATTCTTTGACCTGCACATAGATTTTTAAATACCAAATTATTCTTGGTATGTGTGTTTACTGTGGGAGAAATGGTGTTGTGACAATGATTGTTGAGTTTTAATTATCAAAATCTGCATTGCTCCTTCCAGATCTCCCCTCCTTTCTTCTGTTCATTGTCTTAAGAATCTTCCTCACCATCCTCTTCTTTCCTGTTGCTGGGTGCCCCCCACCCCCATCTTCATTCTTCAGGCTACAGAAATGCAGTCTTGCGAGCAACCCCCTACAAATATGTCTCAGTGCACAGTGTCGACCTGTCAAACCAACAATCCTTCTGCAATGGGAAGCAGTCTACTGCCAAGATTTATAGGAAGGCAGCGGCAATGCATAGCTGAAGGCTTTACTGAATTATTCCAGGTCATTGGAGACTCGCAGATTTAGGGAGGCTTTAGGAATAGAAATATCCTCAGCAGTTTGCTTAATATTCTTAAGACGGCACCAGGAACTGAACTGAACTAAACTTCAAAGAGCTTGGAGAAGGGGAACCAATAGGCTGTACTATATGTAAGCTTGCTTGTGGATTGTTCTAGATGTGCTATGCACAAGCAGACAGATTCCCTGCGGCTTTCCACTGGCTTACACTAATGTTTATGAAACACCTCATGCACTTTTATAAGTCTGAGAAGGACAAAATTAGGTTGACCATTCCTGGCGCCCAAAGAACGTGTGCAAGATTAAGTTATTCTGTCTGTCTAAATTCTACTATCTATTCCCCTCATATTACATTTACTATCTCTTGAAGACTGTAAGTTGTAAGGCAGAGGTGATGAATGCCAGTTTATGAGTGCCGCAAACCTGAGATATATGTGCATATATTTTATCCAAGAATGACGTTAATCTGCATAATTTAGCTGTTCTAAAATCTAGCAATCCATTCTATGGCTGGAATTCACCATTCCTGTTTATAGGGCTATCAGCTGCCTCCAGTTTTCCTGGGCAGCCTGATCCAGTCCTGATTTCACACCATGGCATATATGGAAATGTTATCTTGCTTTTCTCAGAAAGCAGAAATCTATCTCCATGTATGCCATAGGGTAAAATCAGGACTGGTTCAGCTTGTGTCTTATGACATGGAATGAGGTGGTTTCTTTGACTGTCTTTCATGTCTGTTATGACCTCACAGATTAGTGAAATCATGATATCGGAAAGTTCCCATTGTATGGATGTTCCTCTTTAAGCCATTACATTTTGCATTGCTGGAATTCCCTCCCTCCCTCCCCCCCCCCTAATTTACAGTAAGGATGCATCTCCTTGGAGTACAAGATTCCCAGCCCTGATAATTCAGTCAATAGCTTGTACAATACTCTGTCACATCTGTATTAAAGAAGCTTGTGAAATCGAGACACAGATCACTGCCTCCTACCTACAGCCTTCAATCCATGTTTCCAGCATTAATTTAATAATGCAAAATAAAACTATAAATTAAGCATGTTTCAATTATAGAATTTTAAAATAATTGTGTTAGAATGATTCAGTCCCTGTCGTCAGCCACAGTGTAGCATAGAAAACAGATTACACTGGACTGTCCCATGGAAGAGCAGGTCCCGTAGGAACACACTCACAATGTTCCATAGACTCTAATGGGGTGTCCCCAGAGAAAAGCGAGCCCTATGGGAGCCGAGTTTGCCATGGTATCCAGGCCTTAGGGGGGGCAGATTTTTACAGCATCTGACAAAAAAAATAGTCCTGCAGGGACAGATTCAGCAACAAGGTCCCATAGAACGGCAGGTCCTGGGGGGGAGGAGGGGGGGTAAATTCTGCAGCAGTGTCTTAGTGAAGGCATTTGGATTTGAAATTTAATTGCATGCCTTTAGTTCAAGGCATGTTACAAGCAGACTCGCTCTCACAGAAGTTCCCCAGGAGAAGACTCGATCACGGTGGCTGATAGACAAGCATAACCTCAAGGCAAATTCTACTGCAGTGCCCCATAGGTCCCACAGAAAAGCAGGCCCTGCATGTGCAGACTTTGTCATATTGTCACATGAAGAGAAGGTCCTGAAGAGGCAAATTCTATCAGTGTCCCACAGAAGTGCAGTTTCAGCAAAGAACGGACGCTTTTCCCCATGTGTCAGATAGCAGGTGCTACCACAGAAGAGTGGGCTCTCTGCGGCAAACTCCGCTGCAGATGATAACATACTGAGTCAGATTAAAGGTCCATCAAGCCCAGTATTCTGTTTTCAACAATGGCCAATCCACATCACAAGTACCTTTGCAGGATCCCAAAAGTAGCAAGATTCTATTCTGCTTGCCCCCTGGGATAAGCAGTGACTTTTCCTAAATCTACTTTAATAACCGTTTATGGAATTTGCTCAAGGAATTTGTTCAAGCCTTTTTTTAAAACAACTTTGCTAACTGCTTTTATTGCACCTTCTGGCAATGAATGCCAGAGCTTAATTATTCATTGAGTGAAAAAGTAGTTTTTCTTCTTTGTTTTAAATGTACAACTTAGCAACTTTAATAGGCATGTCAACTACACTTTGAGTCAATTATTTTCTCTTTTAAAGTGCATTTACCTGTTCCACTCCATTCAGGACTTTAGACCTCCTATCATATCTCCACTCAGCCATCTTTTCTCCAAGCTGAAGAGCCCTATCCTCTTTAGCCTTTCATCGTAGGTGCATCATTCCCTTCCCTTTATTTTTGCTAATTCCACTATAGTCTTTTTGAGATGCAGAGACCAGTATTGCGCACAATACTCAAGTTATGGTCACACCATGGCTGATACAGAGGCATTGTGGTAGGAAGGGAATAGAGAATAGAACACTAATAATTCTTAACATTCTGTTTGCCTTTTTTGGCTACTGCCACATACCGAGCAGAAGATTTCAACACATTGTCTATGATGATGCCTAGGATCTTTTCTGAATGGTAACTACTAATGTTGAACCTCGTATTTTATAACTATAATTTGGGTTATTCTTTCTGATGTGCCTCACTTTGCACTTCTCCATACTGAATTTCATTTGCCATTTGGATATCTAACCTCCATATTTTTCCCATTTCCAGATTATTTATAAATATGTGAAAAAGCATCCATCCCAGTATAGATCGCTGGAACACACCACAATTCACCTTTTGCCATTGAAAAAATTGACCATTTAACCTTTCTCGCTCTCTATTTTCTATTGTTTAACCAGTTCCCAATTCCCAAAAGGACATTTCCTTATGATTCTCTTATGAGGGATTTTATCAAATGCTTTCTGAAAGTCCAAATATATTATATAAATTGGCTCCCCTTTTATCCACATATTTATTCATGCCTTCAAATAAATGTAGCTAATTTGTGAGGCAAGAAAGCCCTTGGCTAAATCCATATTGGCTTTGTCTCATTAAACCATGACTACGTATATGTGTTCTGTAATTTTGTTCTTTATAATAATGTCTATCATTTTTGCCTGGTGCTGACATTGGGCTCACTGGTCTGTAGTTTCCTGGATCACCCTTGAAGACCTTTTTAAAAACTGGAGGAGAGTCAACAGAATGCCAGTCTTCAGGTACCATATATGATTTTAATGGTAGATCTGTAATTTCATTTTTGAATGTTTTCAGTACTCTGGGGTTTATACCATTCAGCCCAGGTGATTTGCTACTCCTTTTTAGTTTGTCAATTTGTCCTATACATTTTCCAGGTTCACTGAGATTTGTTTCCATTCCTCTAAACCCTCCCCATTGAATACCTTCTCTGGCATGGGAAGCTCCCTTACATTTTACTCAGTAAAAACCAAAGGATAGAATTCATGTGAAGGGCAATTTAGATATGTTGTGGAGAGGGGAATTAAGACTTCAAGGCTAGGATGTTAAAAATTTGCACTGTATTTTACAAAGACTCTGCTGAACATGGAGCCTTTTGTAAAATATGTATTAGGGTGTGTAAGAGTGTATGTGGATTTGTCTCCATGCACTGTGGGACGAGCTAGTCTACAAATCTAAATGTAGGAATACTGAGCATCACCAAATCGGCAGCTTCCATGTGGAAGTGATGACACTTCTTTACTGAAGTAGTGATTTTCCAATTTTCATGTGTAAGCGTCAGCACTTCCACATGTACTTTGGCCATTTTAGAAACCTATATGTACAAGTCCTGCCAATTAAATAGCGAGTGTGCAATTTTGTAATTTTTACATGTTGGAGAAGGAAATTAACAGGAGTTTGGAGATTACTTCTCTAATCCCTCATGTAAAGCCCTAGCCGAAAAAAAATCCCCACTTCTAAAAACCTATGAAACCCAAAATATTTAGCCATATACATGAAATTTCTTTTTAAAGTAGGGAACACACATTTAGACTTTTAACCCATGTAGGCCACACCTAAACCACACACCCCACCTAATTCCCTCAGAATTTCTGCATTGTGTGCATCTCCAAGTATAAATAGCAGCTTCCTAAAATTGTAATGCACATCTACATAGCAGTATTTACAGGTGGAGATGCTTCAAAAATATCCCCCTAGTCCCTCACCTATGGCCTTGTGCTTCTAGAGTGTTCCTTTTACCCCTCTGTAATCCAATGGTGACTTCCTCATAGGCTGCCTGTTTTAATTATGCTTTTTTTTAAGACTTTGAGTTTTTGCCTTCTCTATCAATGCTTTGCACCTAACTTGCTATTGCTTATGCTGTTTCCTATTTTCTTCATTTGGATTCTTTTTCCATTTTTTTGAAGGATGTTCTTTTGGTTATAAAAGCTTCTTTCACCTCATCTTTTAATCATGCTAGTTAACGTTTGGCCGCCTTTCTGCCTTTTTTAATAGCTAGAATACATCTGGTCTGGGTTTCTAAGATGGTATTTTTAAATATCTCCCACAAATGATGTCAACTCTTAGGGGCACTTTACTTAACACACATTAATCTTTAGTAAACTTATATTAAGTGCTGTAATGGCCCATAGCAATGAATTGGCAGTACTTAACATGCATTAACTTCTCACACATTAACATTTAGTAAATATGCCCCTTAATCTTTGTAGGAGCTCCTTTTAGTTTCTTCCCCATGTTCCTCATTTTATCATTGTCTTCCTTTTTAAAAGTAAATGCCAGCACAGTGCATTTTCTTGGGATCCTTTTTACTAATGTGCGCTAGGCAGTTAACATGCATTTTAACGCATGGAGACCATTAGCAGGGGCTTGTGCTAATGGCTATTGCATGTTAAAAACAGGGAGGCGTGGTTTAGTGGTTAGGACAGGTACTTCAGGCTAGAGGGTCGGGGGTTCAAGTCCCACCTAGGGGACAGCAATCTCAGGCCGGAGGGATTGGGATTTCTAGTCCTATAGGCACTCCTTGTGGTCTTGGGCAAGCCACTTAACCCTCCAATGCCCATGTTCCCTGTATGTATTAGTGTGTGTGTCTCATATCCCCTCATGTTAAATGTATCCCCCAATTGACCGCTTTGACCCGGTGAAAAGCGGGATATAAATACAGCTAAATAAAATAAAATAAAATAAAATAAATAAAATAAAAACAGCAGCATGCTAAAACCCTATATTTACTGCTTAACCCACTATGAGGCATAAACGTGGTGGACAAGAGGAACCAGAATATAAAAAAATCAAAAGTTGCCAAATCGGTGACCACGAAGAAGTGAAGGGTAGTGGTGGTTGTGACTCCTTTCTAAGGGTTATCTATCTATCATATAAGAGGTCCGGGGAGGTGTGCTAATAGGTACCAAAATTCAAGATGTTAGAGAGTTTGCCGAGACTCGTCAAGCCTACTATTATCTGATGCTGCTCGTCCATGTTGGCACAAATGATACACCAAGAGGAATACCTTAACAGTATCAAGAATTATTTCATGGCTCTGGAAGAGAGGGTAAAGTGAATAGGAGTATAGGTGGTGCTCTCCTCACGCTTCCTTGTAGGAGGGTAAAGCGAATAGGTGTATAGGTGGTGCTCTCCTCACGCTTCCTTGTGGAGGGTAAAGTGAATAGTGTATAGGTGGTGCTCTCCTCACTTTTCCTTGTGGGAGGGTAAAGTGAATAGTGTATAGGTGGTGCTCTCCTCACGCTTCCTTGTGGGAGGGTAAAGCGAATAGATGTATAGGTGGTGCTCTCCTCACGCTTCCTTGTGGGAGGGTAAAGTGAATAGTGTATAGGTGGTGCTCTCCTCATGCTTCCTTGTGGGAGGGTAAAGCGAATAGGTGTACAGGTAGTGCTCTCCTCACGCTTCCTTGTGGGAGGGTAAAGCGAATAGGTGTATAGGTGGTGCTCTCCTCACGCTTCCTTGTGGGAGGGTAAAGCGAATAGGTGTATAGGTGGTTCTCTCCTCACTCTTCCTTGTGGAGGGTAAAGCGAATGGTATAGGAGGTGCTCTCCTCCTTGTGGAGGGTAAAGTGAATAGTGTATAGGTGGTGCTCTCCTCACGCTTCCTTGTGGAGGGTAAAGCGAATAGGTGTATAGGTGGTGCTCTCCTCACTCTTCCTTGTGGAGGGTAAAGGGAATAGTGTATAGGTGGTGCTCTCCTCACGCTTCCTTGTGGAGGGTAAAGCGAATAGGTGTATAGGTGGTGCTCTCCTCACGCTTCCTTGTGGAGGGTAAAGCGAATAGGTGTATAGGTGGTGCTCTCCTCACGCTTCCTTGTGGAGGGTAAAGTGAATAGTGTACAGGTGGTGCTCTCCTCACGCTTCCTTGTGGGAGGGTAAAGTGAATAGTGTATAGGTGGTGCTCTCCTCACGCTTCCTTGTGGGAGGGTAAAGTGAATAGTGTATAGGTGGTGCTCTCCTCACGCTTCCTTGTGGAGGGTAAAGTGAATAGTGTATAGGTGGTGCTCTCCTCACTCTTCCTTGTGGAGGGTAAAGCGAATAGGTGTATAGGTGGTGCTCTCATCACGCTTCCTTGTGGGAGGGTAAAGCGAATAGGTGTATAGGTGGTGCTCTCCTCTTCCTTGTGGGAGCGTAAAGTGAATAGGTGTATAGGTGGTGCTCTCCTCCTTGTGGCGGGTAAAGCGAATAGGTGTATAGGTGGTGCTCTCCTCACGCTTCCTTGTGGAGGGTAAAGCAAATCGGTGGTGCTCTCCTCACGCTTCCTTGTGGGAGGGTAAAGCGAATAGTGTATAGGTGGTGCTCTCCTCACTCTTCCTTGTGGAGGGTAAAGCGAATAGGTGTATAGGTGGTGCTCTCCTCACTCTTCCTTGTGGGAGGGTAAAGTGAATAGTGTATAGGTGGTGCTCTCCTCACTCTTCCTTGTGGAGGGTAAAGCGAATAGTGTATAGGTGGTGCTCTCCTCACTCTTCCTTGTGGAGGGTAAAGCGAATAGGTGTATAGGTGGTGCTCTCCTCACTCTTCCTTGTGGGAGGGTAAAGTGAATAGTGTATAGGTGGTGCTCTCCTCTCTCTTCCTTGTGGGAGGGTAAAGCGAATAGGTGTATAGGTGGTGCTCTCCTCACTCTTCCTTGTGGGAGGGTAAAGCGAATAGGTGTATAGGTGGTGCTCTCCTCACTCTTCCTTGTGGGAGGGTAAAGCGAATAGATGTATAGGTGGTGCTCTCCTCACTCTTCCTTGTGGAGGGTAAAGCGAATAGGTGTATAGGTGGTGCTCTCCTCCTTGTGGAGGGCAAAGGCAGAGAAGCTCGCAGCCTGGAGATGCATGCATAGCTGCATGAATATTGCCACTAAGAACGTTTCAGTTTCTTGGACTGTGGGAAGAATGAACACTAGCACAGCAGCAGAGGTGAAGGTAACTCGGGTAGGGTGCTGCTGTTTTAAAAGTATTTCTATTACTGAACATCCTGGAAAGAGGCGGCAGCTATAGAAATGAGAGTGGGGACTGGAGCAGCAAGGTGTGCTAGAAATTAGGGTTGCGTAGGGCACCTCATAGCTTTACACCGGCCCTGAGGTTTAGTGGTCTTCATTGTAAAGCATATGGGGACAGACGCAAGTATGTATATACTTTGGAAGAAAGGCAGGAGAGAGGAGATAAGAGAGAGATTTAAATACCTCCATGGCATAAATGCACAGGAGAGCCTCTTTCAACTGAAGGAAAGCTTGGGAATGAGGGGATAGAGTCTGGAGTAATCTGAAGAAATATTTCTTTATGGAAAGAGTGGCAGATGCCTGGAACAGCCTCGCAGTGGTAGAGACAATGATTGTATCCGAATTCAAGAAAGTATGGGACAAACACAGAGGACCTTTAAGAGAAAACAAAAGACTGTAGAGCTTAGTAATTTGGATAAATGGGCAGACTGGATAAGCCATATAGTCTTTATCTGCCATTTTTCCTTGTTTCCACGAGCTGAGAGTGTATGTAGCTTGCACGTCGCAGTTAGTGCCCAGTACTCCTCGCATACTGTCAGTGTTGCAGTTTATATGGGTGCATTTAACACCAGCTGAAGAGGAGGCAGAAAGTGCACCTGTGCTAAATGCAAATTAATGTAATGTGCAGTGACTGTAGGGAACGTGCTGGACACACCCCTGACAGTGGGCACATGGCCTCTGGACTTCTGAACATTTGGTTTTGCCCCTAATGTGCAAAACTTTACTGTACCTTAAAAGGGACCCTTGGTGTCCTCCATGAACAGAGAATTATGGATGCATAGGGAGAAATACTACAGTGGCCTCAGATTCCTTTCAATTAGCAATTTTAAATTCTAGGTTGTATTTTAGCATTTTAAAAAACAAAAAGATTATTCTCAGCCAGTGTTTAGTCGAGTCCCCGACACATCCCTTTTGGATTTTTGATGCATTCCCATGTTTTACAAATTTGAGCTCAAGACCTATTATATTCAGGTACACAATTATTTCCCTGTACAAATGGGCACCCAATCTACGTTTGTACTTGAGTCAAAAACCAGGCAGTGGAAGAAGTGGGCTTTGGACCCTGGCCTCTTCTGGTTCACAGCTTTCTGAGGCAGAAGAGTGAGGAATTCATAAATCGGAAGGGAGGTGCATTGTCTCTTCTCTGGCACAAAAAGGCGCTGCAGGGTCTGGACTATGAGGAAGATGAAGGAATAAAAGAGGGGCAAAGCCCTCTATGAGGGTGCCACTGCCATTTCTTTCACTCCCTTCTGAAATAATTCTCAGACTAGTAGTCCTACGATCTCAAAACAAACTGCTATTGTAATCAATAATGAGAGATTATAAACTCAAGAATGCTTTAGGATAGAAAGCACATAAAAGGACTGAGGAATCTCCTAGTGGTCAAGGCATCAACTGGCTCCATGGTGATGAGCCTCAAAGGAATCCATCAGAAAAGATTAATATCATAGCCACACTATCTATCTAAACCACATCCTGTGGAGCTAAAGCAGGAGAATTACTAATCAGCAGGTCACGATTGTTCATAGATACCTATTAGGGTGAAACGGCAAAGTATTATACCATATAAAGTCAAAAGAAAGTCAGCTGAGATGAAGTTGGTTAGTCTCACCCTTCATTGCTTCCCACAGGACTGGTGGACAGCATCCTCTCACAGATATCGAGTGGTGGTCTTATTCTCCTAGGATCCTCTTTCCTGTAAACTAAGGACTTGAGTGGGGAAAAAAGCTGTAGAGGGTTGGAACTGGTTGGCCACCAAGCAGGAGCCGCTGCCAGACCAGTGCAGTGCCATGCTGAGCCAGCATCAGGCTGTTTAATATTCCAGCTCAGTAAGCAGTAAGTGCTAAGGACGGTTACCGTGTTACTAATTATTACTCTCGTCATTAATCACATTTTTCCTTTGGATCCTTAATTCAAAGCTGCAACTTGTTATGAATATTTATCACACTAATTGAATTTTGGATCTGCACAACATACCTTTCTCCAGGTATGAAATTAGACTGCTGGAGGTGTCACTTATGTCTTCCACCCCCTCCCCTTTTCCCCCTTCCAGGAATTTAGTAATCTCGCTGAAGGAATAAAGCCTGATAGATGCTCTGGCTTTACCTTTCACTGGAAATCCTTTTTATTGCTCTGCAGCTGGTGCTACATTTATAGAGCTTTAAAAATGCACTAATAATAAAAAATCATGCACACATATGTTGGGCAGAAGGTAGCATAAAAACAGCAGGCTGAATTAACACAAGATTACATTTATCCTCAACAGGTAACATCCCTGATTCTAAGGTTTGCAGCTCTGGTGCATTAAGACTTCCCCCTTGTGTCTCTCACATTTCCATATCTTGACCATATTTTAATACTACTGTTGCCCTAGCCTGCACTCTGCCTTCCTCTGTTGTGCCCTCTAGTACTTGATTGCCAGCAGAAGCTGTGGGTATAGAAAGGACAATATTTTGGGAATCTAAATATCAATCAAGCGATCCTAAAGCCTGAACAGAATTGGGCATGTTTAGAAATGGACATAGAAAGAGAATGAGGATCATGGTAGATTCACTGGCAACGCATCATTCTTCCTCTCTTTTCATAGTTATGCAACTCGGTTTTCCAGCAGCCGGAAAAGTGTACTTTACCTCACTCCCTTCCTCTGCCAGCTCACTTTCTCTATTAATTATTTCAGTTCCCTAGTGGTGACTTTTTAAAGTATGCTCTGCTCTGCTGCCAAGCCCTTCTTGTAAAGCATGAGTGAGTGAACACAGGCTATACTTTTTTATTTTATTTTTATTTTCCACTAGGCTAGTCTATTTATCAGGTCTTCCACTTCCTGGGTGGAATAAGGGGGATGGCATAGTGAGAGCTTTCGCAACCCTTGGGGTTGGGGAATTGTCTCCATTCATGGGTAAAAGCTAGTGATAGATTTAGGGCCCCCTGTGCACTGTTGCAGGGCTCCCGACAGAAAACTGTCACTACAAACACCAGGCTAGGTATATAGTGGGGGAAGGGAGAATATTCTAAAATAAGGTCAAAATCCCCAGAAAGTTACAGATGAAGACTTCTGGCTCTAGGATGCAAGCTGCAGGTCCAAAGGAGTAGGAGGAAATTTCCAGTAATTGAATTATGAATGTATGTACAAATTGAGGGGAGAGGTCAGTGGCTAAGACTGAAGCCTTGATGATTGTTGCTACTGCGCACAAGTACCAAACCTGAACTAATTCAACCTTTCAGTGTGGCAGTAACCCCTGTAAATGTCAAGAAGTTTATATTTCCTTTCCTAGTGATTACTGAAGATGTGGGTAAGCGAAATGCAGCTCTTTGTTATCTATTTTCTTACCCTTGCCCTGTGTTTTTTCTTCTTCACCCGGTTCTCAATGCACACTATGATGGCAGTGTATGCAAATATATCTCATGCATATTCATTAGGGATATCCTGGCTGGTAATCTAGGGTAGGATTGAGAAACATTGTTATAGACACTGGAGCGCATGGCTAAGGCAAAGTGAAAGAGGCTGATGCTGGAGATGGTCTGGCCCCATGTAGAAATTGCAGATGGGGAGAGAAGATGATGAACACCGGAAGGGCTTCCTAAACCTGTCCCAGAGAACCTACAGGGATGTTTACTATGACTGCGGGAGATGAATTTGCATATGCTAGTTCCTTGATGTTTGCATCTTTTATCTGCTGCATACTTGCAATCATGGTAGATATCCTGAAAACTCAACTGCCTAGGGCAGGGGTGGGGAACCCTGGTCCTGGAGAGCCGCAGACCAGTCAGGTTTTCGGGATATCCCTAATGAATATGCATGAGATATATATGCATTAGAGATATCCTGCCAACCTGACTGGTTTGTGGCCCTCCAGGGCTGGATTTGGAGACCCCTGCCTTACACCTCTGTCATTTAAGATTGTGAGTGGGCAAGGTGCAGATGTCCTAGACATCGAAAGGGTATATAGAATGTGTCACATTCCTCCTCGATTCTCACCACCACCAAAAAGTTGTCTAATAGACAATATTTTGGTGGTGGTGAGAAGTGAGGAGGAATGTGACACATTCTATCTACCCTTTCAATGTCTAGGACATCTGCACCTTGCCCACTCACAGTCTTAAATGACAGAGGTGTAAGGCAGGGGTCTCCAAATCCAGCCCTGGAGGGCCACAAACCAGTCAGGTTGGCAGGATATCTCTAATGCATATATATCTCATGCATATTCATTAGGGATATCCCGAAAACCTGACTGGTCTGCGGTTCTCCAGGACCAGGGTTCCCCACCCCTGGCCTAGGGGCTCTCGAGGAAAGTTACAGAGCCTGTGTTACACGCACACCTTCAGGAATCAGTCAAACGAAACACCTCCAATTCTGTTAACCTGACAGACGTCATTATAAATAGGTAATCAGATATCCCTGATTTTGAACTAATAACCCTGGCTCCATTGACTAAAATCAGCTCATGTCCTTGATTTCATTAGGGAGAGAGGCACAGGGCTTTTTGTCTCTCATAAGCCCCTTCACTGGAATGCAATCCTTTGCCTCCCTCTCACCACATTGCCATCAGGAACAGCATGCAATAGCATGCCACCTTCCTGTTTCATGCAGAACCCGTATGCCCTGTAAAGCTGGAGGACTCTACCCCCCCACCCCCTCCAACACCAAGATGCTACCTTTCTCCAAGTGTTCCAGATTTGCCCTCCCAAATCTGGTAGCCTTACATAGCTGTAGTTATGCAAAGATTTTGTTCAAAGAACTCTGGAACTGGGTGTCAACTGTATTAGGTGCACAATCTGTAAGCATTCTGTGCTCATTATAAAAGATGGAACGCTGAGTCTACTACTACTAGTCACTTGTATAACACTACAAGGGATACATGGCACTGTACACACAGAGCTTACAAACAGGAGACTGGGGTAGTTCAAGAGCGAAGTAATTAATGTACATATGGGTGTTTAAAACAGGAGAGAAAAGAACATCAAGAACCAAAAGCAGCATTGAAGAGGTAGGTATTGAGCCTGGATTGACATACTGACTCCGCCTATTTCAGGCCTATGGTGCAGCAAGGTGGAACAAGTGGAGTCTTGAGTTGGCAGTAGAAGAGAACGGTACAGATATAAGAGATTTACCTGATGAGTGCAATTCCTGAGGAACATTGTAGGGAGAAATAAGCAAGGAGAGGTGATAAGCTGCTACAGAGTGCATGAACTTGTAGGTCAGTAGAAGTCTGAACTGAAAACAAAAATGAATAGGGAGCCAGTGAAGTGATTTGAGAAGAGGGGTTACATGAGCATAGTGACACTGGTGGAAGATTAGCCATGCAGCTGGTTTTGAACAGCTTGAAGAGGAGAGAGATGATTCAATGGAAGATTGGAGACGAGCAGGTTGCAATAGTCTAGAAGAGAGCTGACAAGAAAACATCTAAGAGCCTTGGTAGTCTGTTCAGAGAGGAAGGGGTGAATTTTTCTGATGTTGGAGAAAGAACTAACAGGTTTTAGCTATATATTGGATGTGTAAGGAGAAAGAGAAGAGCTAAAGATAACCCCAAGGTTGCAAACCAAAGAAGAATAAAGGATGACAGTGTTATCCCCAGCAATAGAGGAGGGAGGAAGGATGGTTCAAGGGGAAAGGTAAGAAACTGAATCTTGGCCATATTCCTTTTCAGATGGCGGTAGGATATCCAGGTGGCAATATCAGACAAGTCGGCTGAGATTCAGGCCTGGATTCCAGAAAAGATTTCCAGTGTAGAGAGGTACATCTGAGAGTCATCAGCTTTAAAGATGGTACTGAAACAAATAAGAGGTCAGTGCACCAAGGGAACGAGTATATAGAGAGAAAAAAATAGGTCCCAAGACAGAGCCCCGAGGTGCACCGATCGAAAGCGGATCGCAGTGAAGGATGATCCATCAGAACATATGGTAAAAGTATGATGCTAGAGAGAAGAAAACCAGAACAGGGTGTCAAGGAGAAGGTAGAGATCAAAAGTGTCAAAAGCAGCTGAAAGGTAAAGGAAGGATGAGGATCGAGTAGAGGACCTTGAATTTGGCCAGGAACAGGTCACTGGAGATTTTAGCAATGGCTGTTTTTTCTTTAGACTGTAGTCAGATATGCTAAAACCTGTGAGATGACGTTTACATGAAGGGTTCTCAAGCTAGTCCTCAGGACACACCTAGCCAGTCAGGTTTTCAGGTTAACCACAATGAACATTGTGGTCTTGGGCAAGCCACTTAACCCTCCATTGCCCATGTTCCCTGTATTAGTGTATGTGTCTTAGCCCCTCGTGTTAAATGTAGCCCCCAATTGTGTTGTGACCACTTTGATTGCAGGATAAGGTGGTATACAAAACTGTCTAAATAAATAAATGAACATGCATGAGAGAAATTTACATAGGAAAACCTGACTGGCTAGATGTGTCCTGAGGCCTAGGTTGAGAACCTCTTGTTTACACAGGTGCAGGAGGGAAAGTCAATTCTCTGTCCTACGTTTTAAAAATAAGGGCCACAGTGGTGCAGTAATTGACTAGCAAAATATCTAATAGATTAAGGGCAGAGCTGGGAAACCTGGAGGTCCAAGTTCAAATCCTAACTACTATCATTTTCCATGTGACCTTCAAGTGATATTTTAAATTAACCCCATAATATATTGCATAGGTTGGAAGAAGACCAAAAGCCCAAGTGCAACCTCCTTCTGATTTCTTCATACCTCTTGCTGCATGATAATCACAGGGAAAGATGAAAAACTATCTTTAGCCAGTGCTGCAGCAATGAAAATAATGCCATCACGGCCCCAAATATAATAATTGGCTCAAAACTGCTGGATTATCACTTTTCTCTTGAGTATAGTTTGGCATATCATCACACTCACTAATAGGCGTCATTCAATAACGATTGTTTCCCAGCATCATAGGGAAGCAGGATTACAGCTCATCAGGTTGCAAGATGGAAAACGAGAACTGGATGAAGGGTTTGAAAAGATGTGAAGTTATGGAAGTAGGAACTGTCCCATTAGATCCCTGCATTGGAATAATGAGAGAAGTCGTTATGAAAAATACATCTCTGTCTGCAGCTTGGTGTTCCTGAAGACACGTTTAATGAAGTTATGCCTGCTCACCAGGAGCTTTCAGATTCTCACTGGAAATTCTTTAGGAATTCTGCTGGAGACTTGCCAACTTTGTTTTACTCTTGGATTCATCAGACAGATCCCCAGGTGATGAAGATGACAAACACGTGGAACAATAATACTAGATTCCAGCAAAAAGCTGGTAACTTGTGAGGGAACCAGACTATGTTCCTGCAGAAATGAAAATTCACAGCAAGCACCACAAGAGAAATAGCTGAGTTTCAGAAGCTGAACTCAGCTGTTCTACCTGGCCAAGTCTTTAATAATAAGCATACCGCTGAAGCCTTGTGTGAAACCAACCCTTCATGCCTTTCTGTCTGTGACTTGCTTTCATGGGATTTACACATCAGGCTAGAATGGATCCAATGAACCTTTGCAAAGTGTGCAGCCATATGCACTATTCAGGGGGTGAGGAGTGTATTGTTCACAAGTAGCCAGCTGTGCTTCATTCACTGTTCACCAACAAACAGCCTGATGGTTTCAGATGGAGTCCATGTCTGATTAATGCTTATTTGAGTGTGAAAGTGCTTCTACCACCAAACACATTATTTCTCATCCCTGTTTCTGTAATCCCCAGGGCCATTCAGTCTAGAGATATAAGACAGAAAAAGACAAACACAGTTCTACAAACAGTGATAGCATTAAACAGGCTGCCCTCTGCTTTTTCCTCATTTAAACTCTTTCATACACTTCAGGTTGGAAGCTTTAAATAATGCAGCAGAATTCAATTTTCAACCCAATCTGAAATATTAAGCCATCACTAGAATAAACAGCTAGGGAAGGCAGACAGACATGGCTTTGCGAATGCTTTCCAACACAGACTGGTGAAGTTCTTATGCTACGTATTAAGTACCTGTTATATACTTCAGCATGCCATTTCCACTTGTCACATGTTTCGCTTATTAAAACGGGGGGGGGGGGGGGTGGACAAAGGAAAGGGCAATTCAGAAAGAGAGTGAGTGTGTGGTAGGATTTTGATATTCACTGTATAAGGGAGGCAGTTACAGGCTCCAGGATGGTGGCAGGCAGTCCATTGTTGTTTCAGTAGCTTGGTCTAGAACAAAACTTAAGCAGTATCCCAATTATAGTTACCAGAAAACATCCTGCTGTAAATTCAAACTCTGGAAAGCAAGCAAGGAAGAGTATGCTATGTACATAGGCATATGCAGGCTGGGGGGAGCAAGATGTGTATGAGAGAGTGGGATAGAGTATATATGGGAGAGGTATGGGTCATGAATATATGTATGGAGGGAGGTATGTGGAAGAGCTGTGTGTGTGTGTATATGAAGGGGGCTGTATATGCAATGTTTGCATGTGTAGGAAGAGGCTATATGTATTTGGGTTTATAATTTTTGAGAGGGTTGTGCCTGTTTTGACAGTGGCTTCATATTTTGTTATGCTTTTAAGACTAACAAATGTTGGAATGATTTATATAAAAAGGGGCCCTGTGCCTGTCAGTCCATCCATGGATAAACACCAAGGAAGGGACTCAAAGTAATCATATTTAGCACATTGGAGGAAATTGAAATCTATGACAAGTCTGAAAACCAGAAACATTGGGTCGGTATTTCTGGAGAAGGAATCCTCCCAAAATAATCCCCATTTGCTTTCTGCAGAAAGTAGCTACAGGCTGTGGAATGTTGGCAACACCTCCGCTCCAAAAACCATCCTCCCTCTAGCTCCATCAACTTGGTCCTGGGCAAGAAATGAAGACAGACAGAAAACAAAATCTGAAGCATTACTGAAGGTCAGACCATTTCAGAAGACTGCTCTGTGCTTAGAGAAGCTGTATATGAAGACTGAATAAACCATAAACACACACCCACACCACAAACAGCACCCCTCTTAAAAACATGTACACAGATCTCCAGTATTCCTCACATGCACATACCACAATCTTCTGAAAACACACACACAAACCACATAGTTGTGGTCAACATTATTGGCGCCCTTGCATTTTAGATACAAACATGACGGCAGAAAAAGACCACATGGCCTATCTAGTCTGTCCTTCCATATCAATAACTACAATAGTCTTCTTTTTTCCTTTAAAGATCCTCTGTGTTTGTCCAATGCTTTTTTGAACTCGGAAACAGTCCTCATCTCTACCACCTCCACTGGTAAACTATTCCACAGATCTACCACTCTTCTGTAAAGAAATATTTCTGCATATCAGTCCTGAATCTATCCCCTGTCACCGTCATCCCATGTTCCCTCATAGCAGAACTTGCTTTCAATTGAAAGAGGCTCTCCCCCTGTGCATTTATGCCACAGAGATATTTAAATATCTCAATCATATCACCTCTATTCCGCCTTTCCTCTAAGATCCTTAAGTCTGTCCTCATATGCTTTATAAATGAAGACCACTAACCATTTTAGTAGCCACCCTCTGTACCAACTCCATCCTGTTTATATCCTTTTGAAGGTACGGTCTCCAGAATTGCACACAATACTCCAAATGAGATCGCACCAAAGACTTATATAGAGACACTATTGCCTCCTTTTTTTCTGCTAGCCATTCCTCTCCCTATGTACCCAAGCATCCTTCTAGATTTTGATGTCACCTTTTCTACCCGTTTAGCTACTTTAAGATCATCAGACACAACCATGCCTAGGTCCCGCTCTTCTTTAGTGGACAAACATACTTCACCCCCTATACTATATCACTTCCTTGGATTGCTGCAGCCCAAATGCATGACCTTGCATTTTTTAACATTAAATCCCAGCTGCCAAATTCTAGACCATTCTTCAAGCTTAGCTAGATCCCACCACAAATTTCTCAGTGATATCCTCCCACAAGACTGCACTGAGCTAGACAAGGCTATAGACATATGGAACACTACTATAAGCACAGCAGCAAGAACACCCGAACGAGACAGAGCTAATCCTAGGGGTACAAGAAAAAACCCTGTCCTCATGGTACTCTGAGATTATCAGAACAGCTAAAAAAAAACCTACGACAGAAGGAGCAACAATGGAGGCGAGATCACTCAGATAACACATTAAAGGAATACCAAATAATGCAACAGGACTACAACAACCTTATCAACAGTAAAAAAAAATTGCAATACCACACTAATCTCATCTTAAAAGCGAGTAACAAGCCTAGAGAGCTTTTCGAGATGGTTCTTTTGTAAGTGATCGTACTATCACAAGAAGACTATGTCAAGATACACCCACAAACATTTGCAGATTTTCTCCTTGCCAAGAACAGACACCCCATGAGCACCCAAAACCCTACTAACACTCCCCCCCCCCCATACTAGATGCAAGACCAAATGTAACAAGCAAGTGGAATGATTTCACATCCCCCACAATTGAACAAGGTACCCAGCTAAACTCAAGTACAGCTCCATCCGATCCCTGCCCGGTGGCATGGATAAAATCAACAAAGGGTGAATTGGTCAGAGTCATCCAAAGCTTAATAAGTGCCTCCCTAGCTCAAGGCTACATGCCCACCACACTCAAGGAAGCCACTATCTACACCGGACCCCACAGATCCTGCTGCATTTAGACCAATTTCCAGCCTCCCTTTTCTGACCAAAGTTATTGAGAAGACAGTGCAAAGACAGCTTCAGGATCACCTAGACACACATGCTCCACTAGACCCACATCAACACGACTTTTGCCCTAAACACAGTGACCTAGGGTTTGAACTTGGACACAGACCTGTCAGTTTTTCTTTGATATGGCATCGTATGTAGTCCATTTCTCTAGACAAATTGGTTTTTTAAGTATCATTTTTAATTATCATTTTTTCCTTTTTGGCTCTTGCCGGTTTGTCATCTTTTTTTGGTGCCACTTTTCTTTGTTCCTTTCTTGGCTCTTATGGGCCTCTTGATCCCTAGGTCATTTTTTTGCTTCACCATCCCCCTATTTTTACATAACACAGCTTAACAATGCTGGAGTGTTGGTTTTAATATTTACCTTGTTTAGGCACTTTTACTGACAAAGCTGGTGTACTGTTATTTATCTATCTATTTATTTATTAATTTTTTATTGATTCATTTATTTAAATGTTTTGGTTTCTAATAGTTTCATATTTTTTGGCGCTCATGGGTTGTCCTGACCCTAAACGTTAACTATTTTATATTTACAATTGTTCATTATTCTAATATTTATTTAGTGTATATATCTTTTAATGTTAATTATTTATCAATGTTTGTATAGGCTGGAAGATTCCAATTTAATGATTGGCTTGATGCCACAATTTTCATGCGTTTTGTCTTTTAACAGCACCGATTCTTTATTTGGTTTCAATTTTTGTATTTTATCTTTTTCAGTGAGTGAACTCATAAGGATTCCTTGGTAATCCCTTGGTTTTTGCTTTTCATTTGGTTTGTTTTTAACACTCAGTATGATCGACATTGTACATCATGATACACACTAACAAGTTTTGAGCCATGATTGACATTGCACGTCTAATCATTATGTAATTTGATTTTCTTCAAATCCCGCCCATAATTGGCCCCGCCCCCTTCTCCCCGGTTTCCTCATATGCGCATGTGTTGGCGTCCTCCTTTCCTCTGCGCGTCAACTGAGCATTGACGGCAGTTCTCCTGAGGTATGATTACTTTTTCCCGTAGTTATAAGTTTTATATCTGTATGCTCTGTTCTATTTAAAAAGCTATATAAATTTCGGTTCGAAGTTTTCCTCATTTTAATTTTTCATTTGTATAATACTTCACCGTGTTTCTTCATACACATGCCCCTATTTCTGCTTTGTGGTGATTTTTCGCATATATACAAGTCCTTGCATCCACAGAAAGACATATGTATTAGATGCTCCTCTTTTTTGGGGTTTTAAGTAGGTGTAGAGTTATGCATAGATAGCCATATCAGTTTCTATAATTGGTTTTAATATGTGGTGATACTCAGTCTCAGTACAACCATTGTTCCTTTGAAACGCGTTGGCAAAAACCTTTTTTAAAAAAAATCATTTTAGAATGTGCTTGCCGCTCCCTTCATATGCTATGACAGGTCATAACTGCATAACCCACAGAGCGATTTGCTTACCCTGTTCATGTTTTTATTGTCTCCATTGACTCACTCCTATTTGTTTTCAGTTTATTTCCCCTTTTTTTTACAATAACTTCATGACTGTGCTAGATGCATTGGCAATTTATTTGTTCGCGTATCCTATCTTTCTCCTCCTCTCTTTGCATCTTTTGTCTGGTAATTTGATTTAATTTAATTTTGTGTACAATGCTTTGATGTATGGTTTCATATATTCTATTACATTTTTATGAATATTTCTTATGTTTTTTAGCATTAGCATATAATCTAAATGTTTGCACAAACAGTGTGAAGTGACACTTGGTTTATGAATCACAACAGAGATTAGTATTTTAGTTCCATTTATGCACATTTCCATCAGGTCCTGAGCACTATCGTTCCCTTTTTTACATTTGTCATTTGTGTATATGTATGATATTATTTTTTAATTCTATGTTTTTATATTCTTTAGATTTGTTCAACATATATTTATTGTTTTAACATTTGTGTTTTATAACATGGTTATAATCTTGGTTTGTTGTTCCTTTATCATTTCTAATGATTAATATGTTCACGTTTTTAGTTTTCTTGCCTGGCTAGCCCCTGACGAAGGGTACGAAATACGGCCTGTGTCGGGCGGCCGTTGGTTCAATAAAGGACTCTGTCTTTCCTTGTCATTCACACCTGTGACTGTTTCCATAACAACAAAGAGAGCATTCTCGCTTGCAGCAACAGCCATATGGAACTCCCTCCCTGGAAAACTAAGGTCCACCACTGACATGAAGGACTTTAGAAAACAACTAAAAACGTTCCTCTTTACTGATCATATCCATGTAACCACTTAACTCTTAACCAGTTGAACTGCACCTACCCACTGTATGTATATAAGTTCTTTGTAAATAAGTTATGCATCAGTGCATCTCCTGCATGCCACCCCCCCTCAAGTTTCTTATCGAGTTCCTTGTAACACTGAGTTATAATGTAAAACGCTTTGATTCAATGATAAAGCGGTATATAAAAACTGTTAAATATACACCTTTCTGGGTGTCTACTCTATTGCAGATTTTGGTATCATCCACAAAGAGGCAAACCTTACCCGACAGCCCTTCCACTATATCACTAACAAAGATGTTGAAAAGAATCGGATCAAGGACAGATCCCTGGTGCACACCACTGGTAACTTCCTTCTCCTCAGAGTGAGCTCCATTTACCTGTACTCTTTGTCGCCTCCCACTCAACCAATTTCTAACCAAATCAGAAACTTTAGGGTCCAACCCTAGGGTACTCAGTTTGTTTATAAGTCCCCTGTGATGAACGGTGTCAAAGGCTTTACTGAAATCTAAATACACCACATCTAGGGCTCTCCCTCAGTCCA
The DNA here is from genome assembly GCA_033557465.1 of Ichthyophis bannanicus. NCBI lineage: Eukaryota > Metazoa > Chordata > Amphibia > Gymnophiona > Ichthyophiidae > Ichthyophis > Ichthyophis bannanicus. The sequence continues at coordinate 120,584,600 of CM066041.1, forward strand.
TCTCTCTAGTCACCTAGTCAAAGAAGTCAGATTTGTCTGACAAGGCCTGCCTCTGGTGAATCCATGCTGCCTCAGATCCTGTAATCCACTGGACTCCAGAAACCTTACTATTTTCTCTTTCAGCAGTGTTTCCAATAATTTACTCACCACTGAAGTTAAACTAACCAGCCTGTAGTTTTCAACTACATCCTTACTTCTGCTTTTGTGTAAAGGACCACATGTGCCTCTCTCCAGTCCTTTGGCACCACTCCCGATCCAATGAGGCATTGAAAAGGTCAGTCAGTGGAACTGCTAGAACGTCTCCAAGTTCCCTCAGTATTCTAGGGTGCATCCCATCCGGTCCCATTGCTTTGTCTACTTTAAGTTGAGCTAGTTTCTCATGAACAAAGTCTTCTGAAAATTGTTCAAGACGCCCCTCACTTCTGTTCCTGTTTGCGGGTGTTTTCTGAGGTCCTGTTCCGGATTCTTCATCTGTGAACACAGAACAGAAATATTTGTTAAGCAATTCTGCTTTATCCTTATCAGCTTCTACATATTCTTCCCTTTCACCCTTGAGTCTGAGAATACCACTTTTGACCTTCTTCTCACTAACATATCTGAAAAATGTCTTATCCCCCATTTTATTGCATTGGCTATTCCCTCCTCTTTTTGAATCTTTGCTTTCCTGACTACTTTGCTAGCTTCTCTACGTTTTTCTAAATATATATTCCTGTCTTCCTCTCTCTGTGATCTCTTGTATTTCATGAAGACCTCCCTCTTTTTCTTCACCTTTTCAGCTACTTCTTTCAAAAGCCATAGTGGTCTCCTTTTTCCTTTTACCTTTATTTACCATTTTAACAAAAAGGTTAGTTGCCCTTACAATATCCCCTTTTCAGTTTTGCCCACTGTTTTTCTACATCCCCCAGCTATTCTCATCCCGCTAACAACTCCCTGAGGTATTGGCCCATCTTGGCAAAATTAGTTTTCCTAAAATCTAAGACCCTCACTTTTGAATGGATTCTAACAGCCCTAGTCCTAATACTGAAGCACACCATCTGGTGATCACTGGATGCAAAATGATCTCCCACTATAATATCAGAAACGCTTTCACCACTGGTAAGCACCAAGTCCAGTATGGCCCCTTCTAGATGATACTGCAGCAGGAATGTGCCAATCAACATCTGGCATATTGAAATTGCCTATCAGTAGCATTTCCCCATACCTAGCAACACTGCGTATGTCTTCAATTAACTCTCTGTCCACCTCTTCCTCTTGTGGGGGAGGTCTGTATATCACACCAATGCAAATAGATTTCTCTTTCCCTCTTTCTAGTTTAACCCACAGTGCCTCCTCTCTCCCTTTTAAGCTCCGTAATTCCAAAGCTTTAATATTATTTTTTACATATACTGCCACTCCTCCTCCCCTTCTTCCTACCCTGTCCTTTCTGAATAAAGTATAGCCTGGTATAGTTACATCCCAGTCATGGTTTTCTGTGAACCATATTTCTGTAACTGCCACTAAAGCTAAGTCAGCCACTCCCACCAAAGCTTCAACATCAGGGATGTTCTTTCCCATGTTACGGGCATTTATACACACTGCTTTCCATATGTTACCCCTTTTACCCATTTCCATAAAGGTGTTTCACTTACTTGAGGGCTTTCTTCACCCATCCCCAATGAATATAGTTTACAGCCCTCTTCAGTAGATTAGCCAGTCTACTACTGAAGACGCGTCAACCTTTCTTGGAAAGATGGATGCCATCTCTGCTCTGCAGCCTTGGAACAGCATCCCATAGTCCAGGAAACCAAAACGCTCTCGATGACACCATCCACACTGCCATGCATTCATCTCCAGTTTTGGAGACCATATCTCACATGGGACATAAAGACTGGAAATGGTTCAGAGGATGGTGACCAAAATGATGTTGAGCCTCTCCCAGAAGATTTGAAAACCTAAATATGTATACTCTAAAAGAGAGGAGGGACAGGGGAGATATGATACAGACCAATGTTCCCTCTAATTTTCTGTAGGCTGTGTGCGCATAAAATATTAGCTGTGTGCAGCTTTTGAAGGAAGGTTAAATTTTTGTGCGCCACATAACGACACTCGGAGTTATATACAGAATACAGGTTGTACACCACATTAATTTTAATCAAATTAAATGAAAATAGACTATTACTAAATGAAGTGGGAAATTTCTAGTAATTACAATCATAACTTTAAATTTTAAGACGTCTGTGTTGTTTTCTATCAGAATCAGAGCTGTAATTTTTGTGCGCTCTGTTGTAAAGTATGTGCACTCGCTCGGCGAGGTGTGTGCACGCGCACCGCTTAGAGGGAACAGTGATACATACCTTTAAATAATTAAAGGGTAGCAATGAACAACCCTTTTAAAGAAGGGGACACTGCAAAACTAGAGGGCATATGATGAAGCTGCAACATGGTAAACTTAAAGCAACATCAGGAAATATTTTTTCACTGAAAGGTTGGTTGATGCTTGGAATACCCTCCTGATGGATGTGATGGGAACAAATACAGTGACAGAATTCAAAATGGCATGGGACAGACACAGTGGATCCCTTTGTAGCAAGAGGATAAAATCAAAGCAAACTTAAGTATCTTTTATACTCAATAAATAAAGGGAGTCTGACCTGCACTGAGCAGCAGGTACAGCCCTAAACACAGGCAGAGGGGGAGGTGATCTGCATGGAGCTGCAGTTACAACTACTCTGGCTACCTTACTAGGCTTTATCTGCTGTCATATATTATGTTACTATGATTAGATTAAGATCAGGACTCCTTGCTGGACAGTTTAAAACAATCGGCCGCACACAATTACAATGTATCATTCAGGCCTAGTTAAACATCCGTACAGGTATTGCTAAATTCCCACTATACACAATAGCTCTTCCTCTTCTAACATCATAGCCAATGTTATTAACTAGTCCCCAACCCCGAGTGGATATCATCCATTAGTAAACAATATACAAAACACACGTAAAGGATTAGAAGTGGTGTCCCATCACCCAGCTCCCCAAGGCCTCTCAGCCCTGCCCAGCCCAGCCCAGCCCATCCAGCCCTTTTGCCCAGCTAACGCCCCCTCCCTGTCCCCCCACCCCCCAGGCCTGCCCCCCCCCCACCACTCATACTTCCTCGCAATCAGACACTAGCATTGGTTGCAGTCATTCCCCTGTCCCCTCCACGCTCAGCTGTACATACTAAACCCCATACTTTCCTATGGCTATCCCAGGCTCGCTATCCCAGCAACAGTGCTGTGCGACGCTCCATCTCCTGCAGATCCATCAGGGCCCTCACCCACTCCGCCACCGTGGGGGCGGCCTCATCCAACCAATGTCTCAAAATACATTGCTTCGCCACTGCAAAGCTCTTAGTACACAGCCTACACTCCTCCCGGTCCAATAGGACCTCCCCCTCGTAGCAATTGAACAAACACCACTTGGGGCACATTTCCACCTCTTCCCCCAACCACTGCGCTATGTAGTTGCCCACCCCCTGCCAGAATCCCTGTATGTGTATACAAAACCAGCAATAAAAATGGTCTGAATTTCTTAGAGTAATACCACAGTTGAGCCAAAAGAAATAAATTACTCTATCATTATGAGAATACCAGATAATACATATAACAGTTTTTTTTGTGAAGACTGGGTCTCAGACTTAAAGGAGCTATGGCATTTGCTTTTTAACCAAAATGCTCCGTTTTTGCATTAACGACCCCCTTCTTTTTACATAGAAAATTATTTAGATAGTTCACTTGATTTAATTTTAAAAATCTATTATTTTCAAAAACAACTGGTCAGGCTTATCTTATATGGAAAGTCCCAAGTGGAAAATCCCAACGCCAATCCCAGCGCTGCTGCGTTTCACAAAGATTTTGTTTCGTCAGGGGATATGCACTGACTTCCAAAGTTGTCAATATAAACACGGACAGCCCCCATAACGCCAATCCCAGCGCTGCTGCGTTTCACGAAGATTTTGTTTCGTCAGGGGATATGCACTGACTTCCAAAGTTGTCAATATAAACACGGACAGCCCCCATAACGCCAATCCCAGCGCTGCTGCGTTTCACGAAGATTTCGTTTCGTCAGGGGATATGCACTGACTTCCAAAGTTGTCAATATAAACTGAAAAAATGAACACAATATTCTCAAATTAATAGTTCACTTTTCAACAATAATTTTCGAGAAGAATATATATACATATCTCATCCGTAACAAAAGAGATGACAAAGCCAGCAAACTGCTTACCACGGACAGCCCCCATTGACAAATTCCTCTAACAATGTAAAAAAACGCCGCGCATGTGGCTTTAGCTATAGGCGGGCCTATAAATAGAGTGAAAAATCCTCATTAAAATGATTAGATCAGATGCATAAAGTCCAATCAATTTGAGAGTTTAGGCCCCCTGGAGAAATGGTTTGCAAAATGAAAATCCAACATTGTTCCTTATAGATCAATGTTTGCTATAGCTAAAGCCGCATGCGTGGCATTTTTTCACATTGTTAGAGGAATTTGTCAATGGGGGCTGTCCGTGGTAAGCGGTTTGCTGGCTTTGTCATCTCTTTTGTTACGGATGAGATATGTATATATATTCTTCTCGAAAATTATTGTTGAAAAGTGAACTATTAATTTGAGAATATTGTGTTCGTTTTTTCAGTTTATATTGACAACTTTGGAAGTCAGTGCATATCCCCTGACGAAACGAAATCTTCGTGAAACGCAGCAGCGCTGGGATTGGTGTTGGGATTTTCCAGTCGGGACTTTCCATATAAGATAAGCCTGACCGGTTGTTTTTGAAAATAATAGATTTTTAAAATTAAATCAAGTGAACTATCTAAATAATTTTCTATGTAAAAAGAAGGGGGTCGTTGATGCAAAAACAGAGCATTTTGGTTAAAAAGCAAATGCCATAGCTCCTTTAAGTCTGAGATCCAGTCTTCACAAAAAAAACTGTTATATGTATTATCTGGTATTCTCATAATGATATACAAAACCAGAACCGATGTGCAAAACCCCCTCTTTCCACCCTACAGAGACTACACACATCCGTCCCTACCAGGCCTGCTCTCGCCGCCCAGACATTATGTACGTAAGCCCTCCATAGGAACTTATACTAAATTTCCTGTAGCTGGATTGCTTCAGAGATCAACTTAATGGAAGCAAAAGCTCCCCGCAGGCACTCCTCCGTGACTTGTGGCAGCCCATCGTTCCTTCACTTTTCCACCAAGACAACCATTCGTCGTCCACCTCCCTCCGGGTAAAGAGCCATCGCTAGACTACGGATGGTTATCTTTCCTTCCAAACTGTTGAACAGTTCTAGCATACCACCTGCTCTTAATAGGTGCTCATTTTCTTTCCTGAGTGCGAGAGCATAATGCCGGGCCTGTAAGTAAAAGAAGAAGTCCCGGGGTTCTAAACCAAACCGCACTGTCAAGGATGCAAAGGAGTCAAGTATCGCACTCCCTTCCATATGTAGCTGCCCCACATAGCTTAACCCCTTATCCGCCCACTTTTGTGTGACTTTAGTTGACATTCCTGGGGGAAAAGCCGTATTACCCAGCAAAGGAGTACAATCCGTCTTCTTCCAGACCATCTTACGACGACCACAGAGGCTCCGCCAAGCAAGGCGCAACATCCTCCAAAAAACAGAGGATTTGCACCCCTCTGGGAGCGTTCCCCAGCTCCCCTGCAGCACAGCCAATCTATGCCATGGTGCCGCCGTCTTATCAAGCATCTCCACTGGGACAACCTCCGAGGTGCCCGCCACCATATCCCGTAAAATTCTCGTCCAACAAACCATATTATACCCTTGTATCGACAATAAACCAGCTCCCCCATCCTCTCTTGGCTGAAACAAGGTATCCAGCGCTATACGGGCTCGCCGCCCCTGCCATAAGAAACGAGACAAATGCCTCTGCAAATTCTGCACCTCCTTCCGCCGAACCCATACAGGTAAGTGCCGCAATATATATGCCCATCTGGGAAACTCCACCATGTTAAATAATGCAATTCTACCCCATAGTGACAACGGCAATGCCCGCCACCGCCGCAGTCGCTCCATAGACCCCTCAATGAGAGGCAGGATATTTACCTCATAAAGCTGATCCAATCCTTCAGGTATCTGTATACCCAAGTATCTAATCTGTCCGTCTGCCCACCGCAGTGGGAAGACTCCCTGCCAGAGTGCCCTACTTCGTGCCCCCCCCTCCACGTCTAAACCCAATGATTTAGCTTTATTGATTTGTAAACCAGAAAAAGCCCCGAAGGTATCTATAACACAGGTCTGCGACTAAAAAGCTGTTTGATTATTTTCATCTAATTTCCATGTATTTTGGTGTGCTGAAAACAAATAAAATATTGAAAAAGCTCCTAGACGTCATGATTTGCCACAACATGCAAAATTGACTTCAAATTTATCAAATTTTTTCAAATTACTATTAATTAATTCAAATTACTATTAATTAATTCACATAAGTGCATTTAAGATATAAAATGCCAAAAAAACCTTAAAGGGGTTGTCCGAGTTATGTAAAAAAAATATAGCACTGTAAATCTGATGGTCAGCAATATATACATAAGCTAAGCAAGTTTTAAGTCCGTGCTTCTAATGGTAGAAGGGGTTAATCTTTCCTGAAGAATCCAGTGGGAGGGAGACACAGGGCAGATAGCAGCAGCTCCGGTCAGTGCAGGGGGCGTGGCCAGCACTGTGACGTCTCTTGTACAGACACAGAGCTGCTCTCTCCTGCATGCCACACTTGTGCACGAATCATCATCAGGTTCTTGGTTCTAGGCTGTTCACACTTTTTCATCGTAATTCGTGTTAGCTCGTCATTCTTCAACCATTATATTATGGCTCCACAAAAGAGTATTAATTCGCCAGACAGTTTCTGTTTCATCTGTGGTGAATATACAGTGTTGAAGCAACAGCAGAATATTACAGACTTTGTGAAAAAAGTATACTTTGCATACTTTGGACTAAAAATTGGAGATCAAGATAGTCTGGGCGCCTCATAAAGTGTGCAAACGGTGTGTTGAGGACCTCCGAAACTGGTTCAAGGGTAAGAAAAAATCTTTCCGTTATGGGATTCCTATGGTATGGCGAGAGCAAAAGAACCATAGTGACGACTGTTACTTTTGTTCATGCGATGTGAAAGGGTTTAATTCCAAATGGAAGCATTCCATTTCATACCCCAATCTTCACTCGGCAATTTGTCCCATCCCCCATGGCACAGATATACCAATACCCAAGCCCCCTGCTACCTTGGAAGAGATACCTAGCTCCGATGAAGGTGAAGTCATACCTGAACCAGATGACGAATCAAGTTCTGACTTTGAAGATGATACAAGACCAAAATTGTTTCCTCAGGAGGAGATGAATGATTTGGTAAGAGACTTGAATCTTCCCAAAGATACCGCTGAGTTACTCGGATCAAGGCTGAAAAGCAGGAATTTATTGTTGCCAGGAGTGTCATCTTCATGGTTCAGACATCGTGAAAAGGAGTTTGTTCCTTACTTCGCCCAGGAAGACAAGTTGGTTTATTGCATCGATGTCAAAGGTCTGATGGGTCAATTTAAAATCCAATATGATTCAGAGCAATGGCGTCTTTTTATAGATTCTTCAAAAAGAAGTCTCAAAGCAGTTTTACTCCACAACGTTTTTTACGCTTCCATACCTGTAGGTCATTCCATACACTTGAAGGAAACCTACGAGAACTAGGAATTGGTTCTTTGTAAACTTAAATATGAAGACCATGGGTGGCAAGTGTGTGGGGACTTGAAGGTCTTGTGCATGCTGCTTGGGCAACAAGCTGGGTATACCAAATATCCTTGTTTTCTGTGTCTATGGGACAGTCGAGACCGACAAAATCACTGGACCAAGAAGAGTTGGCAGCCGAGGGTGCTAACAGTCGGTGAAAAAAATGTCCTTTGAGAAACTCTGGTACCTTCCCATAAAGTTCTTCTACCACCTCTCCACATAAAATTGGGATTGATGAAGCAATTCATAAAATCACTTCCAAGAGATGGAGAAGGCTTCAAATACTTGGTCACCAAGTTTCCAGGCCTGTCGGAGGCAAAATTGAAGGAAGGTGTGTTCGTCGGACCAGACATTAGAAGGCTTATAGTTGATCAAGAGTTTGTCAATACCATGACGGATCCTCAAAAAGAAGGGTGGATTGCATTTAAAGAAGTCGTACAGAAATTTTTAGGCAATAACAAAGATCCTCACTACAAAAAGATCGTCGGACAAATGCTGAAAGCATTTCAAGCTTTAGGTTGCCTGATGAGTTTGAAAGTGCATTTCCTCCAGTCCCACCTTGACTACTTTCCTGAAAATTTGGGAGCTGTGAGTGAGGAACAAGGTAAACGATTCCACCAAGACATTAAAGAGATGGAAAGGAGATACCAGGGAAAATGGAGCATTACAATGATGGCAGACTACTGTTGGATGCTTCAGAGAGACATTTCAGATGCTACTCACAAGCGTAAATGCACCAAGAGGAGCCTCACAAGGAAGAAGAATCAAGTTTAGTGTGTGTAGGTGAGCTCATTTTAGTTCAAAAAAGGATTTTCGTGAAAATATTGTAATAAAACTTTAATTTTATAAGTCTATTTCCATTTATTTTGAGGTATTGCCTTATTTAACATAGTTACCTAAATTGTCAGGAAATGTGATGTCCTATGACAAAATGGAAGTCATTTTCGGATTCAGCGCACCAAAAAACAAAGATTATGTGGAATAACCAAAACAGCTCTCGAAAAAAAAATTGTTTGCAGACCTGTGTAATTCGTAATGCCCTATCCAATGACTTCTGCGGGTTTGTTAAGCATAGCAGCATATCATCCGCGAAAGCGCTGACTTTTATCTCCCCCCCTTCCCAAGCAATCCCCGTCACCCCCTCATGCTGCAACAGCCTAAGCAACAACGGTTCTAATTGCAATATGAATAGGAGTGGTGACAGGGGGCAGCCCTGCCGGGTTCCACGTCGTAACACAAAGGCCGACGAAACCTCCCCCCCCCCCATCACAATGTATGCACGGGGATCAGTATATAACGCCCTAATCCAATCCACAAAGTAACCCGCGAATCCAAAATGCCGCAGAACCTCAAACATATAGTCCCACGAAACGCGGTCGAAAGCCTTTTCCGCGTCCAAGCTGGCCAACAGTAAAGGTATATCTCCTTGGAGGCAGCGTTCCATGCCCAGCAAAACTTTTGCAATGTTGTAGGCTGCCACGCGCCCCCGAACAAAGCCTGCCTGACACCGCCCAATAAAGCGCGCCAAGATTTCTTGGGCACGCGCTGCCAAAATAGACACCAAAATCTTCATGTCAAAATTAATGAGCGAAATTGGCCTAGAAGAGGCCGGATCTTCCGGATCTTTGCCATGCTTATGGAGAAGCGAGATGGAGGCTGTTCGCATGTCCCTTGGGAAGCCCCCAGACTCCCGCGCCTCAGCGTAGACTGCCGCCACTGTAGGCACCATTTGCTCCCCCAGAATTTTGTAAAACTCGGCCCCGTACCCATCGGGTCCAGGCGCCTTGTGTGTCTTCCCCGCTTTAATAACCGATTGGATCTCTGCCCCTGAGATAGGCTTATTCAATACTGCCCTTTCTGGCGACGTCACCTGGTTCAATGTCACACTATCCAAAAAACTGCGTTCCTGCTCCCTATCTTCAGGCTCTGGGGTATAGAGGGCACTATAGTAACATTCAAACTCCTTTACAATATCTTTCGGCTCCGTAAGCTTAACGCCTGCTCGGTCCCTGAGCACAGTCACCAAATTGGAGCCTTTCCAATCCCGCACCAGACGGGCTAACAGTGCTCCAGGCCGATTATCGAACCGAAAAAACTGATGGCGATAGTACTGCATACTAAATATTGCTCGCTCTTGCAACAAATTATTCAGCTGTCTCTGGACCATTAGATAGCTCTTCAACATTTCGCTAGTGGCGCTACGCAGGGATTCTCTCTTCTTTCCCTGCAACTCTTGCGCTAGCTGCACTAAGACCTCGTCTACTCTCTTCCGTTCTTTAGCTACATAAGCAATAATATGGCCGCGCACTACTACTTTTCCCGCTTCCCATAACGTTGCTACAGAGGAGACGCTACCCTCATTATCTGCAAGATACTCACGCCATCGAGTACGCACAAACTCCTTAAAGTCCTCCCGCTGCCAAAGATATCGGGGAAATGACCACCTACCACCCAGCCGATGCCGTCCTTTCCAGCTAATGCTCACCATTGCATGGTCTGAAACCTGTATTGGGCCAATCGCTGCCCTACTCACTCTGCCAAAATCCGCCTGCGTTACCAGAATATAATCCAACCTAGACCAAGTGCAGTGAGCTCTAGACAGATGTGTGTAGTCTCGCTCTCCCCCATGTAGGACTCTCCACACATCCAGCATCCCCCCTGTCTGGCATAAATAGGATATCCCCCTGGTGTTCCAGCTCCCTCCTCCGGGAGTAGTTGCAGATTTATCCAACAAGGAGTCAAGAGGGCAGTTAAAATCCCCTGCCAAAATTATGGGTATATTAGGTGTACTCCCCAATTTCCGCCCCAGGGCCTTGAAAAACGCATGTCTGTAGACATTAGGCGCATATACATTCCCTAAGAGTAGTTCTTCACCATTGATTTTTGCCTGCAACCAAATGTACCTCCCCAAGGGGTCCTTCTCCTCTCTAATGACCTCCACTTTTAACTGTCTATGGAACAAGATAGCTACGCCATTTTTTTCTCCCCCCAACTCCCGCTGCTGCAAACAATTGGCCCACCCAAGGTTTCTTCAATTTGGCATGTTCACTATCGGTAAGATGCGTCTCTTGCAGAAACGCCACATATGCTCCCTGCTTCTTGAGGGACTGCAACACTGTAGTGCGCTTAATTGGCGTGCCTATACCCCCAACATTCCAGGAGATAAATTGTAGATCAGTCCCCATCAGCCCTTATCCCCCTCTAAAAGACCCAGTACAACCCTCGCCATAGAACCATTGACTGCGAGCCGCCCAGCCTCAGCTCCCAGCCTACACCGCCCTCTGGTCCCAAAAATACGTGCAAACCACCACCTCCTAATGTCTGATGTGCCTCTGCGAACCACTCGCTCACGCTCACATTCACCCCTCCCCCCCGCGACCTGATCACCTAGAATCAACAGCCATTCACCCTGCCTCCCCTCTCCCCCTCCTCCCCGAACCCCCCCTCCCCCCTCCCTTTTCCCCCCTTCTCCAACATCCTCCCCCCTCCAGCCCACCTTCCCTTACCCCCTTCTAAAACAGTCTCCCCATTACGCCCGGCCACTTGCGCCAGGCTCAGAGCCCACATCCGTGCGCTACAGGGCTGTCCCACCCCTCCCCTCCCACCCTCTTAACTCATACAGTTGCAAACATACCTCCCCCCAACCTCCACAATCTTAGCAAACTCAAAGCCACTCTCATATCAACTGGAAGTATGGCCGCTCCCCATATGAGAGCCCGCGCACCACTCTCCCGCCATAACCAATACATAATCCCTTGCAATCTAAACACACTGGCAAACGTTGAACAGATGCAATGCCCATTCCCTCCGTGAAGCAAAACAAGCAAGCCCACCACAGAAACTATCAAAGAACAACTTAATGTCCCCCCGAGGATCGCATAGCCTTGTAGAAACCATGCGACCCCAACCCCGGGGTAAACAACTTATAGACCCGGAGAGCACCCCGCTCCAGTCTCTAGTCCAGCCTATCCGGCCTAGTATTCATGGGCAGTACTTATCGCCTCAGATCGCCCTTTCGCTTCGCAACTCCGGTCCCTCCAAAGCTTCCACAAACTTCCGTGCGGCTGCCACCGTGTTCAGGACATGATTCTTCCCCTCATGCTGCACTCGGAGCGTCGTAGGAAACGCCAGCGTGAAGCGGAGTTGCTTTTGGAACAGCACCAAGCAGATCGGGGAAAGTTCCTTGCGCTTCGCTGCTACAGAAGCAGAATAGTCCTGGAATAGAAGAACTTTATGATTGTCCATCATCAACGACCGCTTCTTCCGATACGCCTGTAGCAGCCTCCATTTATGGTGAAAATTAAGTATGCGTGCTATCACCACTCTCGGGCGTTGGTTAGGCTCAGGCTTAGGTCCAATGCGATGCACCCGCTCCACTTTCAGCTCTCCCACAAGGTCCTCCAGGCCCAGTTCTCTTGGAAGCCAGGACTCCAACATCGGCAACAGCATAGTCTCCGTGTTGGACTCGGGTACTCCCACAATCCGCAAGTTATTCCTGCGAGAGCGGTTTTCAAGATCGTCCACTTTGTCTCGCAATGCCGCGATGGTCTTTTGCAGCGTGGCCTGCTCTCGGGCCTGATTCCCCTCGGCCTCCTCAAGCGCAGACACACGATGTTCGATTTCCTCGACCCGCTGTCCAAACTCCGTCAGGGTCTCTCCCACCGTGTCAAGTTTAGTCAGAATCCAGTCAAATTTCGGCTGTAGGAGCTTAGCCACTTATTTTGCCAGCTCCTCGGACCCTGATTCCACACTCTCAGTGCCGGGGGAATGCGGCTGCGCCACATTGGACACCAGTTTCCCAGCCGAGGTAGCGCCTGTCTTTGCAGCCTTCTCCCGCTCTTTTCTCACAGCAAGGGGCATATTAGAGAGTGGTTTTCCGCCAGTCACCTCCGGAATCTCACGCTTTACCGATCGCGGGCTTTGTTGATGTGTTTACCTGGGGGGGGGGGGTATTCCGAAAAAATCAATATAACGGCAAGACAGCCCCGGAGCGAGCAGAGAAACCTCTCACTCGCTCATGCGTCACGTGGTCTCCCAAAACAGTTCCTTTTTAATCATTCTTTTGTACTTTTGGATGTACGTATGTTTTGGGTCATTGTTCTGCTGGAGGACTCATGACCTTCGACCCAGACCTATCTGACACTAGGTAGCACATTTTGCTCCAAAATGTCTTGGTAGTCCTCTGACTTCATGATTCCTTTAATATGTTCCAGGCCTCCAGTTCGAGAGATAGCAAAACAGCCCAAAAACATTATGGATTCTCCACCATATTTAACTGTAGAAAGGGTGTTCTTTTTTTTTTTCCTTTTAAGCTTAATTTTTGTCTGTAAATATATTACTGGTCTGAATTTCCAAAGAGCTCAAGTTTGGTTTCATCTATCCACAGAACATTTTCCCAGAAGGATTGAGGTTTTTCAGGATGGGTTTAGGCAAATATCAGGCATGCCTTTTTATGTCTGTCTTTGAGCAGTGGGGTCCTCCTTGGCCTTCACCCATGAAGTCCTTTTTTGTTTAGTAGTGGCAAACCACTACTCAGATTACTCCAGGTCAGCCTTAAGCTCTTTGGATGTTGTACATGACGTTTTTCCAGTAGTTCACACTAACTTTTGAAGATTTCATGGATTACTTTTCCTTGTCCCACTATGTCCGGGGAGGTTCTTGACAATTCCATGAGCAGAAAACTTCTTAACAACATTATAAACGGTAGACACAGGAATCCTAATGTCTTTGGAGATGGCCTTGTACCCCTTTGAAATTTTGATAATGGTTTTTCTGATGGTCTCAGACAGCTCTCACCTTCACCATTATGAAAATGTAACAAGGAGTGAATGTAGCCATTTTAAACATTTATTTATTTATTTAGGTTTTATATAGTGCACTTTTGTAATCAGCACGGTTTACATTAGAACAACTCATTACATTGAACAGGACAAGTTATATACATTGAACAGTTATAAATTACAAGTAACAAGATGATTCTATTAAATAGTACATATGTCTGTGAACTGTATACAAGCTGGATGGTATACTATATACATGCTGAAAGGGAGATTTACATTAGAGGGGGATCAAAAAATTCAAATCATGTGAGTACTGAGAATGGATCACAGGTGTGTCTAATTTTACTGCACTGGGAATGTGGTTCTTCTGTTCAAACTGATTTGAATGGTTTATAAGGGTGTCGATCATGTCCTTACAGTGGCCCAGTTTTTATACTGTTTCCTTTTTTGATTGGTCTTGTTTTGATTCTTTTGTGTGTCAAATAGGTTTGTTTTGTATTTGATATACTGCCTTTAGTCAGTGATGTGTGTATATATGTAGTCCAAAGCCATTTTAAGGGCCATTTTTTAAGGAGATTTTGGACATTTAAGGGGTTGAACTGCAAGGGTGGCAATAATGTTGACCACAACTGTACGCCCCACCACATTTCCTCAATAGACTCCATAGACAGCCTCCCCACCCACAACCCCCCCCCCCCCCAACACACACAACTTACTCACATACATACTCGGCACGCATAACACGCCTCCATAACGTCACATATTCACAAAAATAAATATTTTCCTCCAAATACAACTCCAACTGCATCACCATCACCCCATCCACACACAAATGTACAAAACACACAGAAACCATATATTAATGCATCCCCACGCACAATTTGTTTCTTCAAGCTTCTCCCTCTCACCTCGTTATTGCAATAAACAGAAAAATATACTTAATCTGCAATGTAAGAATTCCATCACTCCAAATCCATGTTGGAATGCCTTCTGTGATCCATGCTTGTTCTATCCTTGCCTGTGCTGGACTGGTAGAAGGGGACTGGAGTAAGCACCAGTATTCCACAACATCTCTTTCCCATAGAAAGCAATGGGGGATTTGCAATTCAAAAACAATCTAATATTTCAAACTTTTCTGATTGCTGCATCTAAAAGATGATATGGAATTGGAAAAGGTACAGAGGATGACCAAAATTGATAAAGGGGTTGGAAGGATACCCCTATGAGAGTGGTTCTCAACCTCTCTTCTGTTGTAACACACCTGATAGACCATATTCATGTGCACGACATACTGAATGCTACAGTCTGTGACTGAACAAAAACAAAGGGCCTAAATATTGTTTTATTGTACCTAAAAATATCGCTTGATCTGGCACCAACAATGAACATGGGGTGGGGCGCGACATAATTAGGGAGCAGTCATAGAGATTTCAAATACCTGGCTGCTTGCTTTGCACTTTCCCCAGCTTTTAGGTACACATGGTTGCTAGAGAAAGGACTTGCTGTCTGTCAAACCTTTGGTGACATACTAGTGTGTCCCAATCCTCTGGTTGAGAATCACTGCCCTATGATGAAAGGATTAAAAAAAAGGTTAGGGCTCTCCAACCTGCAGAAAAGACAGCTGAGGGGAGATAGGAAAGAGGTCTATAAAATAATAAGCAGAGTAGAATGAGTAAACATGAACCAGTTGTATACTCTTAAAAAGTATAAAGACTAAGGGAGAAAACTAATGGGAGCAATTTTTATTTTATTTTATTTTTTTTTTTAACTCGGAGCATAATTAAACTTGAATTCATTGCCAGAGGATGTAGTAAAAGCTGTTAGTATAGCAGAAAACGGTTTGGATAAGTTCCTGGAGGAAAAGGCCATAAGGGGAAATTTTCACTTACCGTTAATTTCCTTTCCTGGAATCCTGCTAGACCAGTCCACACAAGCAGGTTTAGTTCCCCTACTAGCAGATGTTGGAGACAGAGAAATAGAAAAAAACCCACCAGCAGCCTGATTGGCTGTTCCCTGGTAATATGTAGCTGGACCCAGTAGAGGGCACTCCAGTATTGTAAAAAGCCATACTCAAACAGATGTAACCAGGAACCAAAACTAAGAAAAACAAAAAACTATACTATATACAAGAGGCAATAACGCTCCGCTGCATAGTCTTAGCTCCTCAGCAATACACCTCTGAACCATAGATCCAGAAAAGGGAGGGTCCTGGACTGGTCTAGCAGGATTCCAGGAGAGGAAATTAACAGTAAGTGAAACTTTCCCCTTCCATCACATCCTGCTAGACCAGTCCAGACAAGCAGGAAGTACCCAAGCTAATTGCTCTTTGGGTGGGAAGATACTGCCATCGAAACAACCTTTGCCCCAAACTGCGCCTCTTCCCGAGATTGAATATCGAGCCGATAATGACACACAAAAGTGGACAGGGAGGACCAGGTGGCTGCCCTGCAGAAATCAAGAGGATGAACGTGAGAGCGCTCCGCCCAAGATGCAGCTTGCACCCACGTAGTGTGCGCCCGAAAACTAAGAGGGACAGATTTTCCCTTAAGGATGTATTCAGATTCAATTGCTAACTGCAACCAGCAAGAGACCGTGCGTTTGGAAGCAGCTTGACCCTTACGGGGTCCCACAAAAAGTGATCAGAGGTATGGAAAGGATTTGTCATCCGAAGATACCTACGAAGGATCCTGCTGAGATCCAGAGACGGAGTCCCTTATTTTCACCCGTACACTGATCCTCAGAAAAACAGGGTAGGAAAATTGGCTCATTGATATGAAAAGGCTAAGTACTTTTGGAAGGAATGAAGGAACAGTATGCAAGAAAACTCCTTCTTTCAAGAAGGCAAGATAGGGATCCCTGCATGAAAGTGCTTGTATTTCGGATACCCTTTGCGCCAAAGTTATCTCTACTAGAAACACTGCCTTAAGTATCAAATCTTTCAACATGATGTGTTTAAGTGGCTCAAAAGGTGTCTGCATCAAGGCTTTTAGAACAAGGGACAGATCCCATGTTGACACCAGAGGGCGAACCGGTGGCCAGACTACCTTAGCTGCTTTAAGGAAACGGGACACATCCGCATGGGACGCTATAGAGCAACCCCCAACAGGACCTCGGAAACAAGTTAATGCTGCTACTTGAATCTAAAGAGAACCCCAAGGCTAGACCTTTATCCAGGCAGTCCTGGAGGAAGGTAAGGATATTCGGGATTTCCGACTTCCAAGGAGAGATATGGTGCCACGCGCACCAGGACTCGAAGACTCGCCAAACACGGGAATATGCTAGCGAAGTTGATGGGCGGCACACCTTCAGAAGAGTCGCGACCACGCGACTCAAGTAACCCTTCTTGCTCAGGCAGCGGCGTTCAGGAGCCAGGCCGTAAGCAAGTAAGGAGCTGGATTGTCCATCACAATTGGACCCTGACATAATAGCCTCTGGCGAGACCACAGAGGCAATGGCGGGACTCGCATTAAGCGGATGAGGTCCGCATACCTGGGCCTCTGAGGCTAGTCTGGAGCTATAAGGATCACTCTCCCCTGGTGTGCGAGAACTCTCTGAAGCACTTTGCCGATTAATACCCATGGGGGGGAAGATGTACAGCAGAGCCTCTTGCGGCCATGGTTGAACAAGAGCATCCAACCTGGAGGACTGAAACTCCCTCCTGCGACTGAAAAATTCCAGTACCTTGATATTCGCCGATGTCACCATTAGATCCATTACCGGTTGCCCCCATGCTTGCACAACCTTCTGAAACACCCAAGGGGCTAGCTCCCATTCTCCAGGATCGAGAGCATGTCGGCTGAGGAAATCAGCCTGAAAGTTGTCCACCCCAGCGATATGCTGTGCTGAAAGAGTCTGCAGCTGTGCCTCTGCCCAGGGAAGAAGGGACATTTCCCTGGCTACACCTAGGGGCTTGGTGCCGCCCTGGCAGTTGATATATGTCACTGTTGTTGCGTTATCGCATAGAACCCATACTGACTGATCTTTGAGAAGAGGCAGAAAATGTCTTAGGGCGAGGTGAACCGCCCGCGCTTCCAGTCAATTTATGGACCAGTGTGCTTCGTGAATTGACCAAGTACCCTACGCCAACTGATGCTGGCAGAGAGCACCCCACCCGTAGAGACTCGCATCTGTTGTTACTAGGACCCAACAAGGGTTTTCTAGAGAAACACCCCTGAGAAGATGACAGGGCGCCAGCCACCACTGAAGGCTGCGTCGAGTCTCCGGGAGGAGCTGAAGCCGGATGTCGTAGACTTCCGACACAGGTGACCAGTGTGAAAGGAGAGACCTCTGAAGCTCCCTCATGTGTGCTCTGGCCCAAGGCACAACTTCAGTAGTGGCTACTATGGACCCAAGGACTTGAAGGTAATCCCAGACCCTCAGAGCTGTCTGAAGAACAAACTAAGCAAGCCCATGAATTTGCGAAGCCGCTCACATGTCAAGAAGACTTTCCCTTGCACGGTATCAAAGCGAGCTCCTAGAAACTCTAGTTGCTGGGACGGATGAAGATGGCTCTTGGACATATTGACCACCCATCCGAGATGCTTGAGGAAAGAAACTACTTGAGCCACTGCTTGACATGCTTCCAACAGGGAGTCCGCCTGGATCAACCAGTTGTCCAGATAAGGATGCACTCGGAGTCCCCATTTGTGCAGAGCTGCTGCGACCACTTCCATAACCTTGGAAAAGGTGCATGGAGCCGAGGCCAGGCCGAAGGGCATTGCACAAAACTGGAAGTGCTGACCCAGTACTGCAAACTGTAGGAAACGCTGTTGGTCATTTCTGATGGGTATGTGGAAATAAGCTTCCATAAGATCTAGAGAAGCGAGGAACTCGCCGCCTCGTACCGCCTGGATCACCGAGCGAAGCATCTCTATTCGGAATCATGGCACCCGTAGACATCGATTTATGCCCTTGAGATTCAGAATTGGGTGAAAGGACCAATCTTTCTTGGGAACCATGAAATAAATGGAGTAATGACCACAGCCTCTCTCTGCTTGAGGGACTGGTTGAATAGCCCTCAGAAGAAGGCGACGGCGGCGCATGGTGGAGCAAATTGCCTTTCTCTTCAGGGATCTTCCCCCAGGTGAGATGACGAATGGATAGGGAACATGCGAGAATGTAACCCTGGGAGCCTATAATTGAGGACCCATTGATCCAAAGTGATGAGAAAACAGAGCCAAAAGCCCACCCACCGGAGGAGTCGCTCCGGACGAGCTGACCTCCAGAAAAGGCTCCTGGGGTGGATTGTCCGGCCAGTCAGCAGGAAGATCTTGTGGGCCCGGAGAACTTGGAAGGCCCCGAGTAGGAATCATATCCCTTGCGGGCATCCCAAAAGGACTGTGCCCTCTGACCAAAACATCCAGTTGTTGCAGAGGTGGAGGGCTTCCCAGGACGATAACGACGAGCATCACAATACCTGGAGGTGCGTCGCGAGGTAGGTGAATATCGACGGGAGGTACGCCTAGTAGCAAATTTAGGCTTACCTTCTGGCAGACATTGGGGTCGAACCTCCCCTAGGTCTTTGGCCAGTTTGTCTAGGTCTTCCCAAAGAGAAGCTTTCCCCTGAAAGGCAGTTTAGAGAGGCGTGCTTTAGAAGCAGAGTCAGCCAAGAGGCACAAGAGATAGTAAAAGGCATCTGCCAAGAAGGCTGTGACCGATTCCAGACGAGCCAGAGCTGGATCCACTGGCAGACGTTGAATCCAGCGCAGAAAAGAGCTTGGGTTGCTAGACCCCCGCAAACAGAGGCCTGGAGAGATAATGAAGAAGCTAAAAAGGCAGTCTTGAGAAGGCTCTCCACTTTCCTATCCTGTTGATTGCGAAGTGCTGCACCACCCTCCACTGGAATGGTGGTGTGCTTGGTTACGCCGGTGACAAGGGCATCCACTTTGGGGTATGTCAACCACTTCTCCAAGTCAGGTGGTGCCCAGAGGTAAAGCTGACCTAGGCGGTAAGCTGTACGGAGGGGAATATCCAGAGAGTCCCATTCTCGAGATACCATTTGCCGTAGCTCTGCTGGGAATGGAAAAGCTCTAGATGGCTTGCGAATGCCTTGTAATATTGGGTCTGGCTGAGGAATGGCAGAAAGCTGTGGATTCTGCTGATCCATCAACTGTTGGGCTTCGACCACCTGCATAATTAGGGCCGGCAATTCCTCTTTGCAAAACAAGCATATGTCCTGTGTCTCGCTTTGGCCCTACGCAGAAAATTCTGATGGGGACCATTCCCCATCCTCCTGGTCCGACATGCTCCTGCTGTCGTCCCCCAAAGACAGCCCCTCCTCCGGTGTTTTTGGCTAAGCTCTAGTAGCCCAGCAGACCTCTTTTGGTGGGTGTGCATCCCCCTTGGACATATCCTCTTGCCTAGAGCACTTGCGGGTTGCTGAACCAGAAGACTGAGGGATCTGAGTCAGGGCATCCACTGTGTTACTGGGAGAATTAGCCTGCCAAAGATCCTAGGCTTGTCTAAAGAGGACCAAAAACTGGGTATCCGAGGCATGTATTGGGTCCTGCTGCCCGAAAGACTCTGGAGCCAGGGGAGTTAAGCAATGAGGAGAGAGAGAGACTCTCTTGCCGGGGGAAGCTGTCTGAGTTCCTCTAGCAGCTGAGGACGAGCAGCAGGACTGCCTCTGTCCTGAGCTCCCTTGGCTAGTGTTGCCAAAGTCTCTCTAGGATGAGCAAGACATGCAGCACAAATGCCATCCCTCAAATCCTTATGCTTCTTTGTGCAGACCATGCATCACTGAAGGGAAGGCATCTCACAGGTGAAGCGCAGCTGACTGCGATCCCCAGCGAACAGAAAAAAATCAAAAATAGGATTTGAAAAGGACCAGACAGTTGAAAACTAGCAGGGAAGACAGAAATTAACATAAAGTCTCCTCACAAAGCCCGCCAAAAACAGAGCTGTGCAGCAAAAAAACACCGAAACAAAATGGCCACCGCTATTAAAACCGCCAAAATAAAATCACTCCAAACGCTGTTAAAACGTGGTAAAAATATAAAATTAATCAAATGGAGAGCTAAGGCAGTAAAGACATGAAGAGAAAAACCTCCAGGCGGACAGAGGTTGCCACGGCGTCCCGATTAAAATCAGGAGGGGAGGAGGAGGAGGATCGTTGACGTTTTCTACTCACTGCACTGGAACAGACTACTGAAGAGCCAAGGCTGACCTGAAATAGGCAGCAGGCAGGAGCTGTTGTAAGGCTGCCAATAAGCTGCAGACTCCCCTGATGACCAGCTGCTCAGGTCCTCATGGGCTGAGGCCAGTTTTCTCCCCTGACAGAGAGGGAACCTCAGATGACCTCAGAGACATTTGGCAAAACTAAAGAGTCATGGGGATAGGAGGCAGTGTACTATTGTGGATCAGGAACTGGTTAAAAGATAGAAAGCAGAGGGTAGGGCTAAATGGCCAATTTTCCCAATGGAGAAAGGTGAATAGTGGTGTACCCCAGGGATCTGTGCTGGGGTCCGCTGCTTTTTGACATATTCCACTTTCTAGGTCATTTATGAATAACGAGTGAGGTTATCAAATTTGCAGATGACACAAAACTATTTAAAGTTGTTAAAACCCAAGAGGATTGTGGAAAATTGCAAGAGGATCTTGATAAATTGAAAGACTGGGCATCAAAATGGCAGATGAAATTTAATGTGGACAAGTGCAAGGTTATGCACCTAGGGAAGAACAACCCAAACTATGGTTACACAATGCAAGGTTCCACATTAGGAACCACCACCCAGGAAAAAGATTTAGGCGTCATTGTGGATACCATGTTAAAACCCTCGGCCCAGTGTGCAGCAGTGGCCAAGAGAGCAAATAGAATGCTAGGTATGATAAGGAAAGGAATGGAAAATAAAACAAAAGATATTATAATGCCTCTATATCGTTCCATGGTGAGACCGCACCTTGAATAGTGTGTGCAATTCTGGTTGCCGTATCTTAAAAAGGATATAGCGATTTTAGAAAAGGTTCAGAGAAGAACCACCAAAATGGTAATGGGGATGGAAGGATACTCCTATGAAGAAAGGCTAAAAAGGTTGGGGCTCTTTAACCTGGAAAAGAGACTGCTGAGGGGAGATATGATAGAAGTCTATAAATTAATGAACGGAGTGGAACGGGTAAACGTAGATCGATTGTTTACCTTATCAGAATATAGAAAGACTAGGGGACATGCACTAAAGCTACAGGGTAAACTATTTAAGACTAATAAAAGAAAATATTTTTTCACTCAACGTGTAATCAAACTCTGGAATTTGTTACCGGAGGATGTAGTAAAGGCTGTTAGTGTAGCTGGGTTTAAAAAAGGTTTGGACAAGTTCCTGGAGGAAAGGTCCATAAACCATTATTAAGAAGGGACCCAGGATATCAATGCTTGAACCAATACAAGCACTGTGGAACCTGTGTCCCTTGGGGAAACTGCTAGGTACGTATGACCTAGATTGGCCACTGTTGGAAACAGAATACTGGGCTTGATGGACCTTGGTATGACCCAGTATGGCATATCTTATGTTCTTATGACCAGGAGTTCAACATCAATCTGTCCCACAAAATGTAGCTGGGAAACCCAGAGGGGCAGCTCAAGTGCACCCTGGGTGCATCCAGCAAAATTACTGCAAGTACTAAATAAAAAAAATAATTAGAGAGAAAAAGTTAAACCCCTACATCTGCTGGAGACAGAGAAATACTGGAGCGCCCTATACTGGGTTCAGCTACATATTACCAGGGAACAGCCAATCAGGCTGCTGGTGGGTTTTTTTTTCTATTTTTCTCTCTCCAACAGCTGCTGGTAGGGGGACTAAACTCGCTTGTCTGGACTGGTCTAGCAGGATGTGAAGGAAACTATTAAAGTTGACTCTGAAATCCGCTGCTTACCCCTGAGATATGTAGCATGGAATCTGTCTTTTGGGATCTTGACAGGTACTTGTGATCCTGATTGGGCACGGTTGGAAACGGGATACTGGGCTTGATGGATTATTGGCCTGACCCACTATGACAAATCTTATGTTCTTATATTCCCATTCTCTTCGAATAAGCCAGGTTTGGTGATAATGCTTCAAGGAAGGGACATCATTTCCTCCCCACATAGAGACCCCCAGATCCCCCTTTACACATTACTTACCAGCATTCTATATATAAAAGTATAAATACACATTTTAGTTCTTCTCTACAAGGCTAAACTCTCTCTCCACAGGGAGTCCCTTATCTTTCTGGTAAAACATATGAATCTAGCCCAATAGCAGCAGATGGCATCCAATTAAATGCTTCTCTTACTGCTAGCACGGGGGGAAGCAGCAAGGAAGATGACTGGGATTGGGTCTGTGCTGCCTTATACAGCTCCAGAGGGGGAAGAGCTGAAAATAAGAAGGGGAAATAATATGGAGGGAGGAAGGGGATAGACTCAGAAGTGATATGCAGAAATATTTCTTTATGGAAAGAGTGGTGGATCCATTGAATATTCTCCCAGTGGAGGTAGTAGAGATGAGAACCTTATCTGAATTCAAGAAAGCATGGGACAAACACAGAGGCTCTCTAAAGGACAAAAAAGGAGACTGTTGTAGTGGTTGATAAGGAAGGGCCAGCTAGATAGGCCATGTGGTCTCTTTCTGTTGTCATGCTTCTAAATATATGCACGGCTTCTTCTAAACATCTAGCAAGGAGGAATATTTTCTGAATGGAGATAGATGAGAAAAGGGAAGAGTATCTATCTGAAGGGAGGATATCTGCAGGAGGGAGATAGGGTAAGAAAGTGGTAAAGAGTGAGGGGAGAACACAAGAATGGTGGGAAACGTCTCAAGAAGAAAGTAGAGCTAGAAGAGGGAAGACTCGCTAAATACAAATGGATGGCATGAGAAGGGGAAACTGTCTAGATTCAGGAGGTGATGGGAAAAGAATTAAGTGAACAAGCACGGAAGTTGGGGGAAGAGTTGGTGGGAGGAGGGAATGGGTGCAAAGTAAAAGGTGTCTGGAGTGAGTGGGTCTGAACGGTAGCAGTTGTATATGGAGTCTATGAATGTGATGGAGAAGGAACCTCTGGAGACAGAGGTGAAGGTATTTGGTGGGGGGAGCAGGAGGAAGAGACAGAGAATAAAAGTAGACAGGATGAAAGCTTGGGAGAGAATGAGAATAGAAAACTGAAAGCTGGTAGTTGAAAAGAGAGAGAGACTGAAAACTCAAGGTAAAAGAAAGGGAGAATGATCTAGCTGTGAGCGCAGAGGCAAAAAAGAGGAAAAAAAATCAAGAAAAAGATGAACGGGAAAGATCAATGCCAGACTGATACTGAAAAGGAAGATGAGAGAAAATAGAAAGGAGACATTGGAAAAGAACTTAGGAGAAGATCAAAACAAGGAAAGTGGACAAGTGATTTGGGCTCACCTAATTAGAAAAATAAAAAGCTCAATTAAAAGGTATAAAAAATAAGTTTACCTTTTTAGAGGCTAGGCGATGTCAGGGAAATGTGCATCTCTTCTGTATTTTGTTAAATACAGGACAAAATGCATATCTGTTTCTTTTTTCCAGCATTGCACTGTAGGGATGACATGGGAAATGTCAACACTTCCAATGTTGCTTTATGTCATTTTTAACCCAAAAGAAAAAAAAATTCAAAATATCAGACCCCCCCCCGACATCAATAGTGCACCCTGTGCACAATAGCATACATCATTACATAAGATATACTATACTGGGTCAGACCAAAGGTCCCATCAAGCCCAGTATGCTGTTCACAACAGTGGCTAATCCCAGTCACAAGTACAGACTTTTGATTTCACTCCCATATAGAACTGGTTGAATGATGTTAACAAATCATTTTAATGGTAGTTTTATTGGGTGTTTGAAACAAACTGTGAGGGGGGTTTTTATGCACAGAAGGCTCCTGGGCCTTTTTCTCACAGTATATTTTATAGCTAATTTAAAGGTGGGAGAAGATGAGAAAGTGCAGCTACTCACCTGTAACAGGTGTTCTCTAGGGACAGCAGGAATCAATCCTCACATAGGGGCGATGCAGATAGAGCCCCTCACGGAAGAATCTCCCCAACTTTCAAAGAAAGCCTTTGGGAGATGCCAACACACATGAGTGGTCCCCTTCCCCCCCCCCCCAAGGGTGCCATCTTATTCAGCCAGATGACATAGCTAGAGCCAACAAAAGAAGATGGCAAAATAGTAGCAACTCCAAGGGGAGGAGGGAGGGTTGTGAGAACTGGATTCCTGCTGTCCCTGGAGAACATCCTTTAGAGGTGATTAACTACACTTTCTCCAGGAACAAGCAGGAAGTCAGTCCTCACATATGGGACTCCCTAGCCTACAGGCTACTGAGAACCTATAGAAAAAAAACCCAGCCCAGCCATGAGCAGCCACAAGCGAATCTGAGGACCTCAGTTTCCAGGGAGAACCATGGCTCTGGTAGCCTGAACAAGAATGGTCTGAGGGCAGGAGTTGTCTAAACCCCAAATAGATTAAAGTATGTCCTGGCCGAAGGCACTGTCCCATCAAGACTCCCTCTCCAGGCACTAGTGAGCTGCAAAAGTGTGGATGGAGGACCAGGTGGCAGCCCGGCAGATGTCTGTCATAGGGACAGAGCGTAGGCTTACAACAGAGATCACCATAGCCCTGATGTTGTGTGCCGTGACCCAGCAATAGTGGGCAAAGGTGATGCAGTCTGCCACCCAGGTGGACAGGGTCCACTTGGGTGTTAGCCTCCCCCAATTGACTGGGGTCATATAAAATGAAAAGCTGTGAGGCTTTGCAATGGCCCTGAATACGCTGCATGTACAGTGCCTTGTGAAAGTATTTTGTCCTGTTTTGTCACATTACAACCTAGAATGAATGGGGAGGTTCATTTGATGTTAGGGTAATGGACCTAACAATACATATAGCCCAAATTGGTGAAGTGGAATGACAATAAAATACCTTGTATATATTTTTAAAAAAAACAACCCACAAGTAAAATGTGAAAAGTTGCGAGTGTATATGTATTCTTCCTTTTGCTATGAAACCCCTAGGTAATATCTGGTCTAACCAATTAACCTCAAAAGTCACATAATTAGTTGAGTAGGGTCCACCTTGTGCAATCAGTGTCACATGATCTTTCACATGACACCTGTATAAATATACCTTTTCTGAAAGGCCCCTGACTCTACACCACCACTCTGCAAGCAAGCAACACGAAGATCAAGGAGCACTCCAAACAGGTCAGAGACAAAGTTGTGGATAAGTATAGATCGGGGTTGGGTTACAACAACAAAAAAATCCTAATAATCCATGGAGCACCATTAAATCCAATATAACAAAATGGAAAAAATATAACACCACTACAAACCTGATAAGAGAAGGCAGCCCACCAAAACTCACAGACCGGGCAAAGAAGGCATTAATCAGATATACCACAAAGACACCCAGGATAACACTGAAGGAGCTGCAAAGATCCACAGTGGAGATGGGAGTATCTGTCCATAGGACCAATTCAAGCTGTACACTCCACAGAGCAAGGCTTTATGGAAGAGTGGCCAGATAAGAAAACATGTTTGGAGTTTGAACAGCAGCATATGGCGGACCCCCCCCCCCCCCAACAAATGGAAGAAGGTTCTCTGGTCAGATGAAACGAAAATTGAACTTTTTGGCCATCATGAGGTGCAAACCCAACACTTCCCATCACCCCCAAAACACCATTCCCACAGTGAAACATAGTGGTGGCAGAATCATGCTGTGGGGATGTTTTTCATCAGCAAGGACAAGAAAATTGGTCAGGATTGAAGGAACGATAGATGGCACTATATACAGGGCAATTCTTGAGAAAAACCTATTTCAGTCTGCCAGAGATTTGAGACTGGGACAAAGGTTCACCTTCCAGCAGCACAATGACACTAAATATACTGCTAAAGCTACACTGGAGTGGTTTAAAGAGAAACATTTAAATGTCTTGGAATCCAAGTCAATCCAATCTGTGGCATGACTTGAAGATTGCTGTACACCAGCACAACCCATCTGACTTGAAGGAATTGAGCAGTTTTGTTTTGAGGAATGGGTGAAAAAAAATCACAGTGACTAGATGTGCTAAGCTAATAGAAACATACACCAAGAGACTTGCAACTGTAGTTATTTAGACAGATTTGTATTCCACCTTATCCTTCAATCAAGGTGGTCACATCACAATTGGAGGGTTACATTTAACATTAGGCTATTTGTCAACATTTAGACAGAACAATTGAAGGGTAACATTTAACAAGAGGGTGTTTAATAACATATATATTAATATTGAGTGTGTAGGTAGGATGAGTGCGTGCCTAGTTAGCAGAGGTGGTTGTATTTCTGTTTGGGTATGGGCTGTTGTCTAAATGTCTGTATGATTCTATAAATAAGAATGTTTTGAGGTCTTTGCAGAAGTCTGTGATGTCATCCATTGCCCTCAGGCTCGTTGAGAGGGAGTTCCATAGTGTGGACGCCAGTAGTGATGGAGCTCTTTTTGAAGTTGTTTGCTTAGTTTTGTGATAGCCTGCAGGTGTGCCAATCATGTTGTCGTTATTGGGTCTACTTGGTCTATTGTTGATGTTATAACATCTTGGAGTACATCTGCTAAGAGATGGTGAATGATTTTGAAGATGATCATGAGTGTTTTGTATTTAGCTCTTGCCAGCATTGGGAGCCAGTGTAGTTGAGAGACAGGGGTGATGTGTTCTGTCCTTGGAGTGTCTGTAATGATGCGTGCTGTGGTGTTTTGCACCATCTGTAGTGGGTGTAGTGTCTGCTGAGGGAGGCCTTGGTATAGTGAGTTTCCATACTCAAGCAGTGGTGTGATGAGTGCTTGGCACACTGTGCGGAAGTGGTCCTGACGGAGTATTGGTTTCATTTGTCTGATGGTCCTCAAATGTTGGTAGGCCTTGTTTGCAGTTTTGGTGATGTGGGATTTCAGGTTCAGCGCTCTGTCCAATGTGATGCCTAGATACTTAACTTCTTCTTTGACTACTATATGTTTGTCTAAGATGCTGATAGTTTGTGGAGGTATGAAGGTGGGGTTCCTGGTGACGAACATTGCCTCATTTTTATCATAGTTGACCGTTAAGTTGTTGGCTATGAGCCAGTCATTCATGCCTTTGAGGCATTTGGTTACTGTTGTGGTATTTAGTGGTAGTAGGTTGATTGGAGCGTATATCATTATGTCGTCAGCATAAATGTGATAGTGTAGTTTATGGTGCTTGATGATGTTGCATATGGGCTGGATGTAGATGTTAAAGAGCATTGACGATAGGGCTGAGCCTTGTGGTATTCCTTGCATGACTGGGAATTGTAGTGATTTCTTTTGGTTGCATTTGACTTGTTGTGTTTGCCCTTCCAAGTATGATGTGAACCAATTCAGGGTATTCTTAAATAGTCCTATCTGTTGTAAGTGATGGAGTAGCTTAGTGTGAGACAGTGTCGAAGGCTGCCGAAATATCAGGAGGAAATATCTATGCACACTCCTAATTTCTGGTTATTTTTTGTCTGTCTTATTGTTTCACAATAACTGATATTTTGCTCCTTCAAAGTGGTAGGCATATTGTGTAAATCACATGGTGCTAACACCCCAAATCTCCATTTTAATTCCAGGTTGTAATGTAACAGAACAGACAGAGGGGATGAATACTTTCACAAGGCACTGTAGGCGAGCCCCCTTTTGCAGTCCAGAGTATGGAGAACGGCTGCTGCCTTGACAACATGGGGCCGTAAAAGGAAGGTAGGGAGCACCACCTCTTGGTTGAGGTAGAAGGTGGATACCACCTTCAGAAGGAATTTAGGATGGATGCGAAACACGACTGTTTTTGTAGAATCTGGTGTAAGGTGGTTTGGTCACCAAAGCCTGAAGCTCACTGACTCTGCAGGAAGAGATGAGCGCCACCAGGAAGACCATATTCCAAGACAGGCTATGTGAGTGGCAGGTAGCCATCTTGCTAAGGGTTTGAAAGGTGGCTTGGTAAGCTGTGTCAGAACCATGTTGAGATCCCATTCCGCCAGAGGTGGCCAGATGGGAGGTTTAGTAGTAGCAAGCCCCGCATGAATTGGGTAATGAAGGGCTGCACAGATGTGATGGAGTGATGGTTTATGGAGAGCACACTCAGGTGCATTCTGACAGAGTTGGACTAGAGTCAGCTCTGTGAGAGGTGCTGCAAGCATTGCATTACCATATGCACCGGGAAGGAGAATGGATCTACCCATTTCTCCATACACCATATGGAGAATCTGCATCACTTGAAGGCGTAGGCTCATCTCATGGAGGTCTGATGAGAGACTAGGAAGAATTCTTCCACCTCCCTGGGGAGGTTGAAGGGTGCTAGGGTGACCTTTTCAGCAGCCATGCTGTTAGCAACAGGGACCCCAGGTTGGGGTTGAGGAGAGAGTCCTCCACCTGGGTCAGTAATCCAGGGGAGAACTCCCCAAAGGGACCAGTAACTCCATTGAGAGGCAGAGTAACAGGGGAAACCAAGGCTGTCTGGGCCACCAGGATCATGGAAGCTTTGTCCTGCTGGACCTTGAAGAGGGTCCGTGCGATTAGTGGTGTGGGAGGGAAGGCATACAGAAGGCCCTCTTACCACGAGATGAGGAAGGCATCCACTGCTATCCGGGACCGATGCGGTTGGGGACAGCAGACGTGGGGCAGCTGAGCATTGGCTGGGCTGGCAAAGAGGTCCAAGACTTGGGGTTCCCCATAGTCTGAATAGCCACTGTGCCACCCTAGGGTCTAGGTGCCACTTGTGTGGCTGGAGGACTTTGCTCAGTCTGTCCGCTAGGGCATTGTCCTGGCCCGGAAGGTATACCACTCTGAGGAGCATTCCTTGACTGATCGTGTATGAGCAGAGGGCTACTGCCTCCTGACAGAGGCAGTGAGACCCTGTGCCCCCCCCCCCTATTTGTTTAGGTAGAACATTGCGACCTGGTTGTCCATTTGGGCCAGCACAGACTGATGCTGCAGGAGGTGTTGGAAGACCCTGATCACCAGAAAAATGTCTTTGAGCTCCAGCAGGTTGATTTGCTGCTGGCTCTCCGAGAGAGCAGTTTCCCTGCATGCACAGTTTCTTGCAGTGGGCACCCCAGCCCAATAGGGAGGCGTCTGCTGTGAGAACCCTCTGGGGTTTTGGGTGTTGAAAGGGCATGCCCTTCTGCAGGTGCAGTGCATCCTGCCACCAACTGAGTGACTCTGCTAGTTGATGGGACACGGAGACCCTGTCCTGGAGCCTACCCATGGCCTGAATCTACTGTGAGTGGCAGCACCACTCAGATACCTTAATGTGGAGGCAAGCATTGGGGACCACATGGACTGTGGAAACCATATGGCCAAGCAGGTGAAGCATGGACCATGCTAACATGGTTTGATGTTGCTGCACCTCGGTTGCCAGGGCCCTGAGGCGACCCGCCCTGTCCAGGGGGAGTAAGGCCCTGGCCTGCAGAGTGTCCAGGTGAGCCCCTATGAACTTCAGGTCCTGTGTTTTAGTGAGGTGGGATTTGGGGTGGTTTATCACGAACCCCAGATGTTCTAGGACCTTGATGGTGCAGGCTGTGGCCTGTTGCACCTCTGAGGCAGTGTCTCCCTTTACTAGCCAGTTGGCCAGGTATGGGAAAACAAAGGCCCCTTGGAGACAGAGGTAGGCGGCCACCACTGCCAGGCATTTGGTGAAGACTCCTGGTGCGGAGGCTAAGCCAAAGGGTAGTACCCTATACTGTCAGTGGTTGCCTCCAACTATGAACCTTAGGTACTGCCTGTGACTGGCTATGTTCCTTGGACCTAAAGGATGCTTATACCCATATCCTTATTCATCCCAATCTCCCTACTGGAGAAAGGGCAGCAATATTCCAAGGGAGAACATTTTGAACTTCTCCCGCACCGGGAACTTGTTCAGGTTTCTCAAGTCCAGGATGGGCCTTAGATCTCCTGTTCTTTGTGGGACTAGAAAGTATCTGGAGTAGAACCCCTTTTCTTGAGGTGGTGTGGTACAGGCTCCACAGCCCTGTCCATGAGAAGGCCTGCAAGTTCCTGCAGCAGCACAGCCTGGTGCAGGGGAGTCCAAGGGGGCTCTCTTGGAAAGAAAGGGGGAGGCATCTGGTCCAGATGAAGGAGGTAATCTTCCATGACCACATGAAGTGCCCAGGAGTTGGTGGTGATGGCAGCCCACCAGGGGCAAAATGAATCAGCCCCCTCTCCCCCCCATAGCTGGTCCCCATGGGTGGAGAGGCTATGCTCTGGGAGTCAAAGCTCAGACTCCTCGGAAACCCTCCAGGGGCTGTGGAACCTCACATGGGACTTGCCATGTGTGTTCCCTTCCCAGGAAGAGATCCTTAAAGATTTCTTCTTTTTCTTACGCTCTTACTCTGATAAGGGTTCCCTGGAGCATGTGTGCCCACTTGGGCACCACAGGGGCTTTACGCAACTCCGAGGATCTGTACGGGGCCTTAGAGCACACGGCTACTGGGGATACCAGGGCTGAATCTGACTGTGGAAGATGTCATCCTGCTTTTGCAGGCAACTCTGGATGGCCTTAGCAGACATCTTTATGCACAGGTAGCATGCCTCTGGGTCATGGTTGGCACCTAGACACCTGAGGTATCAGTAAGGGAGATGTTCTTGGAGCACCGATCACACTTTTTAAACCTAGTGGCCATTGGGGCAAAAAGGGCACCAGCAAGGTCGAAGACCTTCGATGCGGCCAGCAGTTAGAAAAGATGCGAAACCACGCTGGATGGAAGAAACCTAGCTAAACAGGTTCTGAGTCCCAAGATTAAGTTGACGGGACTTGGAGGCGGGAAAGGGACCAGTGCTAACTGGAAGGTATATAGAAGTGCACGAGGAAATCAACTTTTTTCCAGGGAAGAAAAATGAATGTCCATAGAGCTCCACAGAAAAAGGGAGACTGAGTAAGATGGCATCCTTGGGCAGGATGGGGACCACGCATGCATGGTGACATCTCCCAAAGGCTTTCCTTGAAAGCTGGGGGGATGCTTCCGCAAGGGCTCCATTGGCGTTGATGTCACCCATATGAGAGGACCGACTTCCTGCTTGTTCCTGGAGAATGTGATATGGTGGTGAATGTAATGTGCAGAAATGTTACTTTGGCTTGCACTCCACCCCCATCTCCCATGCAATATTTCTATCTAGAATCACCACCATCAGAATGACTTCAAACAGCGTGCTCACATGCCTTCTCACTGTATGCATCAGGCCTCTAGAATAACCTCCCTATAAAAATTAGAACTATAAATGACATCACACACATTTGAAAGGAAATAAATCACTTCTTTTTAAAGAACATTTTGGTGGAAAAACATGATTAAGGATGGCCATGTTCCAGCACTTGCTAAGATCTCCCAAAAGTCTCACTCATGATTTAATCTGGACAGTCTCCTTGTAGTTTTACAGGAACTCAGGCCTGTGGTTTAAAAACACTTTATCCTTCACCATCTGAGCATAATATGTATTGTAAGGTAAATTCTAAAATATTTCCTATTTAACATTTTACCCCACTTATTAGCTGTTGTGTTGCATGTTAATTGTAAAAAGTTAGTTTACATGTAAACTGCATTGAACTTAGGAAATGTGGTATATAAAAAAATGTTAAATAAATACAATTTGAAATGAGCTACCATTCTATAGTCAGGCTTGTCAAAACCCTATGCTGGTCAGTAATAGAGATGAGTCAGTCTAATATTTATGTCATGCCTGATCTGTGAATAACTTCTGAAAATGTCAAGGTCTAACAGTAGGAGCAACATAGGTCATATGGCTTTTTTCTGTTGTCATGTTTCTATCTAGGAGTGGCCTAGTGGTTGGGGCAAGGTACTTCAGGCCGGAAGGTCGGGGGTTCAAATCCCACTAGAGGACAGCAACCTTGGGCCGGAAGGACTGAGGTTTCTAGTCCCACAGGTGCTCCTTGTGGTCTTGGGCAAGCCACTTAACCCTCCATAGCCCATGCTCCCTGTAAAAAAGTTATCTCCAAGTTATAATGCCCTGTTCAATGTAATTTCAGTTTGTTCAATGTAAACCGCACTGATGCAGAATAGCGTGGTATATTAGAATATAAATAAATAAAATCAATCTAGTCTTCCCTTCCATATGAACTACTATAGTCCCTTTTTAAAAAATTGTTTCTTCCCTTTAGAGATCTGCTGTATTTGTTCTATTCTTTCTTCAATTCAGATGCTGTCCTCGTCTCTACTACCTCCACTGGGAGGCTATTCCACCAAGCTACCACTTTTTCCATTAATAAATATTTCCACATTACTCTTGAATCTATCCCCTTTCACGCTCTTCCTATGGCCCCTTGTTGCCAAGCTTACTTTCAATTGAAAGAGGCTCTTCCTTCCTGTGCATTTATGCCACGGAGGTATTTAAATATCTCTAATCATATCTCCTCTATTTCACTTTTCCTCTAAAGTATACATATTGAGATCTTTAGGTCTGTCCCCATATGGTTTATAACGAAGACCACTGACCATTTTGGTAGCCATCCTCTGCATCAGTTCCATCCTGTTTTATATCCTTTTGAAGGTGTGGACTCCAGAATTGCACACAATACTCTAAATGAGGTCTTACAAAAAACTTATACAGCGAGTTCAGCAGATTAGGGTAGAATCTCACATAGGTGTCACATGCATATTTTATTATTGGCTTTGTAGTCTATATTTATAGACAGAATACATATAAAAAGTGCCAATACCGCATTAACTAGAATGGGCAGTAAGGAGATAACCTTGGCCATGCCCTGTTTACAACAGGGTAAACAAAACAAACTTGGTTTATTTTCACTTTATGAAATAAAATAGATCTCCTATCCTTTATGTTCTAATATATCAAAACTAAGGAGGACAACAAATGCCAGCTGAAATTTTAAGGAATCTGGAAGCAGTGCTGCTTTGACACAGTTTTTGGCAATTTTTATTAAACATTTGTCTCCATAGAAAACAACATTTACAGGTTTATAGCATCATAGTTTTTGCATTGTTACAAATACAAATGCCATGTCATGCTGTACTACATCAAAAGCAATAATTGTGTTTCAGCCTGGGTGTCCCCAGATGCCATATTGTCAAATAACATCTCTACAGTCCTATCTCAGTGCTGGATATTCCTGGAGGCTAGGTGTGAACTAGTGATATAGTGCACACAATTGCAGTTTATTGACATGGGAGGAAACTGGATTCTTTGTATGATGTCATATGGCTCTTCTGGACCAAATGAAAAGCATCAGAGCATGATGTACCTTTAAGGCCAAAGAGGTCCTTTCATCATGTGACAAATGAAAACAACTCATTTGCTCCAACACTGGGTAATTATAACACTGGTCTAAATTAATGATATCACAACCTGCAAAAGGATCCAGTTAAGTCCATGCTGAAAGTGCAGGCTGCAGTGTTAGGCAGTTTGTGTGTTTCCCCCCCCCCCCCCCATCCCCTCTTGTAAATCAGCAAAAATGAATCTGATACAACAGGTCCTTCTAAGATTTTTTGTTTTTTTTCTTTTAATTACAAAAACGTTTGCTTTTTTTTAAACAGTAACAGTTCCTGGTAATAAAAAAATTGGCCATTTTCAATTTTTAGTGTCTTATTTCAGACCATTCTTGATCTGTGTCACAAATCTGAATTTCAGATATATTTTTGCAAACTGTAAAATGCATGGACTGATAGAAACTTCCTACAAAAAGATAAATGCATCACAGCTCACACAAGCCCTGGCTCTTAGCTGCAGTGCCTTGTGATTAAACATGCAATAATGCAACACCACTCTCTACTGGCTGCAGCTTGGTGGGAACATTGTTCACAATGCTATGGAAAACTGTACCACAGCTTGATTCTTAAATGCTTAGGAACTAGTTTATCAAAAGACTTTTCCACCAGCACAGAACAGGGGAGACATTTGATAAACAAGGCCCTTAATGTTCACTTTTGAGGATCTAGACTACAGAGCTTTCTGTACCTGTAGGATGAAACAGAATTAATAGAGATCAGGAGGAATTGTTTTCAATATAGAGATGCTCTGGCTTAGGGCATTTGCACAAAGGGCGGAGGGGGAGTCTTTGATGGGGGAAGAAATGGTAGCTCTAATGACCAATAAACAACAGTCAGAATGCCTTGAACTACACGTCCTGTTCTACACATTTTCCAAGCTATTGGATTTATAGTGGTGTGTCTCAAAATGGATCAAAAGCTAAACTGAGATGTAATTTCTCTTTCACGACCAACTGACAGGTTCCTGTTCCACTGTACTATGGAGGATGCAGGATGTCTATAGCTGCAGAATCACATCTTTGTGAAGGTTCAGATTTGAACATAAGCAATACATCACATATTTAGAGGAACTTTGTATTGTACTTGCTATGACATATCTGAACAGTAATAGTAATTTGGTAGGACAAAACACCCCTGATCAATAAGATCTAGGGGTACAATTTTCAAATTGCTCACACTAGGAGAAACTAACCCATTGGGAGAAACTGCCCTAGGAGACAGTCCATGAGTATTTTCTACCCATGGACTTTGCTTCAGTTTTCCAGCTAACACATACCTATGGCAAATTTCAAAGCAAAAGTAGGTATGTGCTTCAGTTGGAAAACTGATAAAGAGCCCATGGCTTTCTCCAGGACATAGCTAGATAGGGGGAAGGTAACGTGCATGTGTAGATGATATTTTCAGATCTTTGTGCATACTTTTATAGCAAAAGTCTACATGCAGTCACTCACAGCTGCTTTTCTGAAGGTAGATGTTTTCTGTAAAAGTGTGCACAAAAAGACCTGAAAATGCCATCTATACATGTACTTTTCCTCCAGCTCAAGATTATATTAATGCATTTAAAATCTAGTTCTCTGTGACATCTAATAGAAGACTAGCCCTTCAAGTCATCCTTATTCGTCAACTGTCTTCATGCATCCTCTACCCAAGTGCTTATAACTTAAGTGCCAATAGGTTAGCATCTTAGATTTTAGCTCCTCTTTCTCTCACTATAGACATGGTACTGCTCATCATCATCATCTACTTCAGTAGGAACTTTGGCATCTCTCCCCTCTAACACTCCCAGCTTAAACTGGAAGAATAGGGAGGTCTAACCTAAGTGTAGACTTCTTACTTATTGGTAGACATACAGTAGCACTGTAGATCAGACTATTGCTTTACACAATGTTTTAGTAAAACTACTGCCACTAGAATAAATGCAGAATACTGAATATGCATTTGGAGTTTTCCCAAATGTTTGGTGACATCAGTGAGACTGACCAACAGAACTGGGGCTCACAGTGCCATTTGTGCCTTTTACTTCTGCATCTAGTGCTAGTGGACTAATGAAGGGAACTCAACAACCAGCATTCCACCTGAGAGCAGCTCACTTACCAACATGTGGGTAATTTGTGGAAATAACCTTGTAACCATTCAATTCGACTTATCCTGTCTACACTGACAACTTTCTATAAAGCATAGTTACTCACCTGTAACAGATGTTCTCTAGGGACAGCAGGAATCGGTCCTCATGGGTGAAGTCGGCACCGACAGAGCATGCACAGAGTAATTCCCCAGCTTTCAAAGAAAGCCTTTGGGATTGATGCCACGCATGCATGGTCCTCTTCCTGCCCAAAAGTGCCATCTTGCTCAGTCAGGTCCCATAGCTAGAGCCCTACTCAGCAGATGGCAAGGGAAGAAAACAAAAATGGCAACTCTTAAGGGGAGGTGGGAGGGTAGTGAGGTCTGATTCCTGCTGTCCCTGGAGAACATCTGTTACAGGTGAATAACTACACTTTCTCCAGAAACAAGCAGGACGTCAATCCTTACTTATGGGACTCCCTAGCTACAGGCTACCGAAACCTGCAAGCCAAAAACACCTCCACAAGGCCGTGAGCAGAAGCTGATGACTGAAGGAAGCCAGAGTCCTTGGGCCAAGCTCTCAGTAGCCACAGAAGAAGGGTCAGAGGGCAGGAGTTGCTCATACCCCAAACAGATTATGGCGTACAGCCTGGCCGAAGGCGCTGTCCCAGTGGGACTCCCTCTCCAGGCAGTAATGTGAAGAAAAGGTATTTGCTGAAAACCAGGTCGCAGCCTGGCAAATGTCTGTCAGAGGCACTGAGTGCAGCGAAGCCACAAACGCTGCCTTGGCACGGACGCCATGCGCGGTGACTCTGCATTCCAGCGGGGCCCCAGCCTTTGCCTGAGTGAAGGTGATGCAGACCGCCACCCAGACGGAGAGGGCGAGCCCCAGGCGATTAGGATCATAGGCAATGAAGAGTGGGTCGAACCTGTAATGACCCTGGGTGCACTGCAGGTAGAAGGCGAGAGCCCTCTTGCAGTCGAGTGTATGAAGAACCGCCAATGCCCTGTCGACATGGGGTCTCAGAAGAAAGTCAGCAGGACAATCTCTTGGTTGAGATGGAAATCAGAGACAACTTTGGGTAGGAACTTGGGGTGAGTCCGAAGGACCACTCTGTTCCTGTAGAACCTTGTGTAGGGAGCCGCAGCCATGAGGGCTTGCAGCTCACTGACCTGCCGGGCCAAGGTAAGTGCCACCAGGAAGACTATCTTCCAGGAGAGATGCTGAAGTGAGCACATCACCATAAGCTCGAAGGGTGGCTGCGTCAGCTGCATAAGCATGACGTTCAGATCCCACTCCACTGGTGGAGGCCAGACGAGGGTCATGGAAAGTAAGAGGCCCCGCATGAAATGGGAGACCAGAGGCTGGCCTGAGAGGGGTTTAACCTCGATGGCGCTCAGGTGAACTCGGACCGAATTGGATTTCAGTCTCACCTGCGAGAGATGGAGGAGGTACTGGAGAACCCATTGGGTATAGCAGGAGAATGGGTTGAGCTGGAGCTCAGAGCACCAGACCGAGAAGTGCCGACACTTCAGGGCATAAGTCCATCTCGTCAAGTCCTTCCTCAATGCGAGGAGGACCTCCTCGATCTCCACTGGGAGGTGCAGCGAGGCTAGCAACATCCGTTCAGCCGCCAAGCTGTCAGGGATAGTGAGACCAGTTTGGGTGGAGCACCCGTCCCTCCTCCTGCGTTAGCAGACCTGGGGTATGGCCCAGGGGGACCGAAGGTTCCGACGAGAGCCAGAGTAGAAGCGGGAACCAGGGCTGTCGAGGCCACGAAGGACCCACGAGGATCAGCGAGGCTCGGTCCTGTTGGATCTTGTGGAGGGAATGCATACAGAAGCCTGGAGGTCCGGTCCAGTCCAAGATGAATGCATCCAGGGCTACCCTGTTCAGGTGTGGCATCAGCCCACAAAAGCAGGGAAGCTGCATGTTTGCCAGGCAGGCGAACAGGTCCAAAGACGGAGTCCCCCAGAGGCGGAACAGGTGGAGAACCACCTCTGGACTCAGGTGCCACTTGTGTGGACGAAGAAGTCTGCTGAGTCTGCCTGTGAGGACATTGTCCTGACCCGGGAGGCAGACCGCGCTCAGGGTCATGCCCCGGCATATGGCGAAGGAGCAGAGGTGGTGAGAGCCCATATCCCCCTCCTTGTTTATGTAGAACATCACAACCTTGTTGTCAGTCTACCTGAGCACTGGACTTGTCTTTCAGGTGGTGCTCGAAGACCTTCAGGGCCAGTCGGACCGCTCGAAGTTTGAGCAGGTTGATCTGCTGCCAAGATTCCTTGGGTGACCACCGCCCCTAAATACGGAGGTTGCCGTAGTGGGCTCCCCAGCCCAGCTGCGAGGCATCCGTCATCAAGATCAGGTTGAGTCTGAAAGGGCATGCCCCAAAGAAGGCTTTTGGGGTTCAGACACCAATCCAGAGAACTAGAGAGGCTGTGGGAGACCGACACGGGATCCCAGAGGCAGCCCGAGGCTTGGGTCCATTGCGCCACTCACATGTGCATGTGAGCGTGGGGGACAACATGGACGGTCGAGGCCATGTGCCCCAGAAGACACAACATGGCCTGCACCGAGACTCTGGACCTGCTTTGGACCTTGGTGGCCAGAGCACGGAGCCGCTCTGCATGCGCTCGAGGGAGGAAGGCAGTTGCCCGTCCTGTGTCGAGAACAGCACCGATGAACTCCAGGGTCTGCACCGGCTCGAGGTGGGACTTGGAGTAGTTGATCAGGAAACAGAGGCGCCTGAGAAGGAGGACTGTGCGAGACGCCGAGCGTCCTTTGCCGATGTGCCTGTGACAAGCCAGTCATCCAGGTAAGGATAGACAGCTGTGCCCTGTAGCTGGAGGTAGGCTGCGGCCGCTGACAGGCATTTCGTGTAGACACACAGGGCAGATGCAAGCCCAAAAGGGAGCACTCTGTATTGGAAGTGCTCCGCTTGCACCCTGAAGTGCAGGTATTTCCTGTGCTTACGGTGGACCGGAATGTGGGTCCTAAGCATCTTTGAGGCTCAAGAAGCATAGCCAATCGCACTGCCAGAGGAAGGGCAGCAGGACGCCATGCAATAGCATCCTGAACTTCTCCTGCACCAGAAATTTGTTCAGATGCCTGAGATTGAGGATTGGGTGCAAGCCTCCCATCCTCTTCAGAACAAGGAAGTACTGGGAGTAAAATCCCCAACCTCGAAGGTGTGGCGGAACTCTCTTGACTGCCTGTTGACTAAGGAGGTTGATGAGCTCCTGCTGCAAGCAAGCCTGGTGGAGAAGGGAGTCTGCCCAGGTGAAGACTATAACCGTCCCGGATTACCTGAAGGACCCAGGTGTCCGAAGTAATGGCAGCCCATTTGGGGGCGAAAAGGGACACATGCCCTCCCACAGGTGGAAGTGCCGCCAGGAGGTGAGGTGCTATGCACTTGGCTTCAAAACCCTGGGGCTGGCTGGGGCGGCGCTGGTGATTGAGCTTTGGGGCCCCTTCGGTTTCCGGTGATTCTGAGCTCCTCCTTTGCCCTGGCCGCTGGGCATCGGCGCTGGGGCAGGCGGATAGGGTGGGTATCCCAGGTAAGGGAGCCCCTTCCTCTGGAAGAAAGGCTTCTTGCTGTGTTTCTGCCACGGAAGAGAAGAAGTTTTACGAGAGAGACTGGCGCGGGCCACGAACTTCGTCTTGATTTCAGCTGCCTTGTCCTCCATGGGCTTGCCGAACAGTTGTTCGCTGAGGCAGGAGACATCCAAGAGCTTCTCCTGGACCATTGCTCCAGATCTGAAGACTGGAGCCATGCTTGACGCCAGGCTCCAATGCCAACCACTGCCACAAGGGCGGAAGACTCAAACCCATCATATGTGGCACGGGAAAGGTATTTCGAGCCGTCCGTGACCGATCTCAGAAGTGTCTGAAATCTGGGAAGGTGTTCATCTCTGAGGCCCGCAGAGAAACCACCGAGCTCTTTAGGGAGGTCACAAAGAAACATCCCCATATACAGTTGTTAGGCCTGGATGCGGCATGCCAGCATGGATCCCTGGTAAGCCTTGCTCCCGAGGACGTTGAGGGCATGGGATTCCCTACCAGGAGGGACACATGAGTGCAACTTTGGCCTCTTCTGCTTCCACATCGCGGATTCAACTACCATGGAGGTATGGGGAAGCTGAGTCATCCAGAACCCTGGGCCACGCTGGACCCTGTACATGGCATCGAGTCTTTTACTAACAATAGGGACCGAGGAGGGTGCCTCCCACATGCGGAGGAGCAACCGGGTCAGGATGGACGATACTGGGACCTTGACAGACTCCCCAGGGGGAGACTCATATCGCAAAATGTCGAGTTCCTCTGCCTGCGTGGGCAGATTGTGCGGGATATGGCTCAAGTCCTCAAACACCAAGAAGGAGGTATCTTCGAGGGGGGGAGGGTGACCGCCTTTGCAAGGCAGGAGGGGAAGGGTCAGAAGGAAGGTCCCTATGGGTGTAGGTTTCAGGGGAGGTGTCCCTGTCCGATTCCCAGCCCGAGAGGTCTGAGGGAACTCAGAGGTGGGCTGATCCCCGTGCTCAGTGGTCAAGGCCCGCTTGGAGCCAGAGGCACTGACTGGAAGACCTTGCCCTCGAGGAACGGGACTGCAAACGACACTGGTGCCGAGGACCCTCACGAGGCTTATGGCTCTCGGGGGTTTCCAAGGCAGTCTCCAGAACCCAGGTCGAGGGACCCTCGGTCTCAAGACACGAGCCAGCCGTGCTGGGTAAGAGTGCCTGCTGGGCAGCTGGGAAGGCAGAAACGCTGTGCTCCAGTGCCAGCATACGGGACTCCCACCCAGGAGTGGGTCCCTGCACCGTCGACACCGGTGTTACCGGGTCTGGTGTGGAGGAGGAGAGGGAGTTCTCGCCGGGACAACCTTCAGGAGACCGGGCCTCATTGCCAGAGGCCTCCGTATCCGTATGAGGTACCTTTCGAGGCCGCTCCTTGTCTGACTCTCGGGAACGCCGGGGAGGGTTGAAAGAACGAGCGCAAGACTGCTCACACTTGTCTGGAGCCCCCAACAATGACTTCGAGGTCTTCTTCTTTCACTGTTCCACCTCAGGCAGACCCTGATCAGTGTGACATCTGGGCCGTGGGGGACTCCGCAAGTGGTGGATCAGTGGGGTGAGGCGTTCCTGGGGACTCAGAGACTGCCTTATGGAAAATGTCATCGGACTTCTGCTTACGGCTTAGCAAGGCCATGGCGGACATTTTCTTAGAGAGAGAGCAGAGCTCCGGGTTGTGGTCGGCCCCGAGACAACAGTTGTGGGTGTCCGTGAGCGACATATTCTTGGAGCATCTGTCACATTTTTTTTGAAGCCGATGGTCATGGGGACAAAAAGCACCCCTGCGAGGTCAAAGACCCTCGAGGCCAGAGGTTGGAAAAAAAAAAAAAGGGCACGAAAGGAAAAAAAATTATTAAGGAAAGAAAGGAATCTCCTGGCCCACAGCCTGAGCAGGGGCGACGGGGAGGACGGGAGAGGACTGGTGCTACCGGAAAAAGGGCCAAAAAGCCCGAAAAGAAATTTTTTTTCCGAGGAACGAGGACATGTGCCCGAAGGGCTCTGCGGAAAAAGGGAGACTGAGCAAGATGGCACCTTTGGGCGGGAAGAGGACCATGCATGCATGGCAGCAATCCCAAAGGCTTTCTTTGAAAGCTGGGGAATTGCTTTGGGCGGGCTCTATCGGTGCTGACGTCACCCATAAGTGAGGACCGACTTCCTGCTTGTTCCTGGAGAACAATTACAATTCCCAGTCATACAGGAAAAGGATGGACCCTGAGATAATGCAGTGAAATAAATGGTGAACACCTAGCACAGCAAGCCTTGGGATCCACACTAAACCATAAACATGGCACAGACTATAATGAAGTTCATGCTTTAAGTCACTTACTCTGCTTCTACTGTTTATTTAAATAGATCCATTCTAAGGTTATGATAACTATGTACAGCACTTTTAAGTCAAAGTATTCATAAATGCATAAATAATTAACAGTTGGAGGCCTATGTTAAAAATACAACTTTTAAAATATAAATAGCTTTAAGAAAGAGGCAAGCTTATTTGACAGCAGAGAGTATTCCCTTAAACATGAGTGTCTATTATATGCTGTAGTGTATGGCATTGCGCAGAGGAGCAGTCTTAGGACACACTCTAGGGCAGGGGTTCTCAATCTGGACCTCAGGACACACCTAACCAGTCAGGTTTGCAGGAGAACCATAATGAATATGCATGAGAGAGATTTGCAAACAATGGAGGAAGTGCATGCAAATCACTCATGCATATTCATTGTGGTTCTCCTGAAAACCTGACTGGTTAGATGTGTCTGAGGACCAGGCTGAGAACCCCTGCTCCAGGATGATATCAGTGGCTGTTCCAACAGGCTAAGTGGTCTATAGCTCACTGTCGAATGGTATAGAGAAGCTGGAAAAGACAGGCAACATTTCTATTTGTATCCTGCTGGTGAGCATGGAGTTATAGGAAGAAAGTGTCTCATTAAGGAGGGGGAGGAAGAGCGTAGTTACTCACCTGTAACAGGTGTTCTCCAGGGACAGCAGGAATCAGTCCTCACATATGGGTGACATCGGCACAGATGGAGCCTGGCGGAGCAGTTCCCCAACTTTCAAAGAAAGCCTTTGGGAATGCCACCACACATGCGGGGTCCCTTTCCTGCCCAAGGGTGCCATCTTGATCAGTCAGATGACATAGCTCAGGCAAAGGATAAAAATCTAAAGAAGAGTGGGCAACTCCTAGGGGAGGCGGATGGGTTGTGAGGACTGATTCCTGCTGTCCCTGGAGAACACATGTTATAGATGAATAATTACGCTTTCTCGAGGAACAAGCAGGAAGTCAGTCCTCACATATGGGAACCCCCAGCTACAGGCTACCGAGGACCTGTAGAAAAGTGCCACAGTGAGCCATGAGCAGACACTGGTAACTGAAGACAACCCGAGGACCCTGGGTCCCCGGAAGACTACACTCCCAGAAGCCGCAGAAGAAGGGCCGGAGGACCAGAGTTACTTAAACCCTTAACAGATTATGGAGTAGGGCCTGGCCGAAGGCACTGTTCCGATGGGACT
This sequence comes from Ichthyophis bannanicus, assembly GCA_033557465.1. Lineage (NCBI taxonomy): Eukaryota > Metazoa > Chordata > Amphibia > Gymnophiona > Ichthyophiidae > Ichthyophis > Ichthyophis bannanicus. The sequence goes on from CM066041.1 coordinate 120,627,508, forward strand.
CCCTCTCTAGGCAGCAATGCATCGTGAAGGTGTTAGCAGAGGACCAGGATGCGGATCGTCAGATGTCCACCAGGGGCACGAAATGAGATGTGCCACAGTTGCTGCCCTCGCAGGGATACCATCCGCAGTGACTCGGTGATCCAGCGGTAACCCAGCCTGAGCGAAGGCAATGCAATCCGCCACCCAGCAGGAGAGGGTCCGCTTGGTGACCGCGAACCCCAAACGGGCAGGGTCATATGAGACAGAGCCGCTCGGACCTGCGGTGAGACTGCATATGCTGCAAGTAGAAGGCGAGAGCCTTCCTACAGTTGAAGTTGTGGAGGACAGTCGATGCCCGGTCGGCGTGGGGCTTTGGAAAGAAGGAGGCAGCACTATCTCCTGGTTGAGATGGAAATCCAAGACAACCTTTGGTTCCCGCAGAATCTCATATAGGGAGCATCGGCCATCAGGGCCTGAAGCTCACTGACTCTCTGGGCCGAGGTGAGGACTACCAGAAAAACACACTTTCCAGAAAAGGTGTAGAAGCGAGCAGTATGCCATTGGCTCGAAGGGCGGCTGGGGAGAACGTTGAGATCCCACATTCCACCAGAGGCGGTCAGATGGGGGGCCTGGAGAGAAGCAGCCCGTGCATGAAGCTGGAAACCAGCAGCTGGCTTGAGAGGGCCCCCCCCTCGACTGGGTGGTGGTTGGCCGAGATTGCGCTCAGGTGGACACTGACCAAATTGGACTTCAGGCCTGCCTGTGATTGATGGAGTAAGTACTGCAGGACCAAGTGGGTACTGCAAGAGAACAGGTCGGCCCGTATCTCCGAGTACCAGACTGAGAACAGACGCCACTTGAAGGCGTAAGCCCTCCTGGTTGAGTCCTTGTGCAAGCCAACAATATGTCCACGATCTCCACCGAGAGATGAAGAGAACATAGCACGATCCGCTCAGGCACAGAGCTGTGAGGGATAAGGACCTCAGGTTCGGGTGAAGTAGGAGACCCTCCTCCTGTGTCAGCAAGCCCGGCGTGCTGCTGAGGGGAACCGGAGGCTTCAATGATTGTGTAGCAGCAGCAACAGAAACCAGAGCTGTAGAGGCCATGAAAATCACCAAGGCCCTGGTATCGCTGAATCTTGAGATAAGAGCTTGCGCTATGAGCGCGCTGGGAGGAAACGCATACAGGAGGTTGTACATCCATGACAGCAGGAAGGCACTGAATACTTCCCTGCATGGGTGGGGAACTGGGCCGCAGAAGCGTTTGTGCTGCAAATTTGTTGGGCTGGGGAAGAGGTCCAGGACCGGAGTCCCCCAGTGCCAGAATAGCCACTGCGCAAAATGCAGGCAGAGGCACCATTCGTGTGGTTGGAGGATCTGGCTCAACCTGTCTGCCAGAACGTTGTCCTGGCCTGGGAGATAGGCGACTCGAATCGCAAAGGACAATAGGGCTATCGCCTCCAGTTAGAGGCTTAAGAACTGGTGCCCCCCTGTTTGTTCATATAGAATATTGCCACCCTGTTGTCCATTTGGACAAGCACCGTCCGGTGGTGAACACAGTGCCCGAACGCCCGGAGCTCGAGGAGGTTGACTGGTTGCCCAGACTCCTCGAGGGACCAAGTTCTCTGTGTGCGGAGCTCACCGCAGTGTGCTCCCCCAGCCTGTTAGGGAGGAATCCGTGGTCAAAACCACGTCATGCTGCAGGGCTTGGAACAGCATGCCCTGAAGCAAATTCCAGGCGTCCCGCCACCAGTCGAGGGACTTGGACAGCTGTGATGTGACCAAGATGGCCCGTCGCCTGAGCCTACTGAGTGCAAAGGCACCACTGAGCCGCCTGCATGTGCAGATGGGCATCGGGGACGACGTGGACCGTCGAGGCCATGTGGTGGAGAAAACAGAGCATCGCTCGAGCCAAAACTGTGTTGCAGCACTGAACTGTGGAGGCCAGGGCGATGAAGCGGTCTGCCCTGTCCCAGGGAAGGAAGGCTGTCGCCCACTGAGTGTCGAGGCACATGCCCATGAACTCCAGGAATTGAACCGGAGTGAGGCGAGACTTGGGTAATTCACCACGAAGCAGAGGTGTTCGAGGAGATGGACAGTGCGGGCCATGGCCCGCCATGCTTCGTCTGCCATCTCCCCTGTAACGAGCCAGTCGTCTCGATAGGGGTAGATGAAGGTGAGCTGGGTACTTGGTGAGCACACACAGAGCGAACGCAAGACCATAGGGAAGCACACTGTATTGACAGTGGTTCCCTTGTACCTTGTACTCTGAAGCACAAGTATTTTCTGTCTTTTGGGTGGATGAGGATGTGAGCGTATGCATCCTGAAGGTCCAAGGAGCACAGCCAGTCGCCCTGCCGGAGGAAGGGCAGCAAGGCACCAAGGGATAGCATTTTGAATTTTTCCCGCACCAGATATTTGTTGAGATTTCTTAAATCGAGGATGGGTTAGAACCCGCCTGTCCGCTTTGGCAAAAGGAAATAGCGGAAGTAGAAACCGTGACCTCTGAGGTGCGGTGGGACCACTTCCACGACTTGTTCTTTGAGGAGGTTGGTGAGCTCCTGCGCCAAGGTGGTCTGGTGTGTGGAGAGCTGGGAGGGGCTCCGCGGGGCAAAAGGGGGGTGGGAGCCGGTCCAGGTGAAGGAGGTAACCCTCCCGGATGACCTGGAGTACCCAGGTGTCCAAAGTTATGGACTCCCAGCAGGGAGCATAGTGAACCAGGTGCCCTCCTACCAGTAGCTGATTCAGCGAAGGGCGGACTGCTATGCATCTGGTGTCAAAATCCCAGAGCCGACTGGGCCGGAGACAGGGTCTGGCTGTTGGGTCCCTTAGGCTTACGCTGGCCCTGGTGGCTGCTCTTGCCTTGCCCACCCTGGGATGGGACTGGCACGGGAGGGTAAAGTAGATAGCCTCAGTAAGAGAGACCCTTTGTCTCTGATGGAAGAAAACAGAAGGGCAAGAAGCCTTTTTTCCAGAGAAGTCTTCTTGCGGGAGAGACGGATACGAGTGACGTACTCCATCTCTCTCTGCTGCTTCGTCCTCCATAGGTTTGCTGAACAATTGTTCGCCCAGGCACGGTACATCACATAGCCTTTACTGGACCCAATGTTCAAGGTCCGAGGATTAGAGCCAGGCCTGCTGCCTGGCCCCATTGCCCGCAGCAGCTACCCGAGCAGAGGACTTGAAGCTGTCATATGCAGCGTGAGAGAGGTATGTCTAACAATCTCCCACTGACTTTAGGAGGGACTGGAAACGGATGTGGTAATTGCCATCGAGACCCGCCTGGAAGCCTCAGAGCTCCTTCGTGAGGTCACGAAGGAACATGCCTATATATAGCTGGTAAGCCTGGATGCGGCAAGCCAGAATGGAGCGCCTCTGTAGGCCTTACACCCGAGGGCGTCGAGGCTGCAAGACTCCCTACCTGATGGGACCGAAGAGTGGGTTTTTGGACTCTTCTGCTTCCGTATGGCAGACTCCACCACCATCAAAGTATGGGGGAGCTAGGTCTTCCGGAAGCTGGGCTCCCGCTGGACCCTGTACATGGTGTCCAGATGCTTGCTGACAATGGGGATAGATGCAGGTGTCTCCCACATGCGGAAGAGCAGCCAGGTCAGAATGGGTGGGGGTGGGGCTGGGACACTCGGTGGGGCCTCATATTGTAAAATATCACGTTCCTCCACACGGGGCTCCTCCTTGGCTTGTGTAGAGTGCGCCAGGGCTCGGGCCATGTCCCGCACAAACTCCAAAATGGAAGTATCCTCGGGAGGTGACCGCCATTTTTGAACAGGTGAGGAAGGATCCGAGGAGAGGTCCTCATGGGCCCGGGATTCCGGGGACATATCCCAGTTGGACTCCCAGCCCGATGTCTCCAAGGAAGACTCTGAGCTAGGTTGCTCGAGCAGAGCCTGTGAAGCATGCTGGGCTCTCAAGGCCGAGGCCCCTCTGGAGCCAGAGGTGCTGGCTCGGGAAGATCTTGCACCCGAGGACCGGAATGGAGATCAAGACCTCTGCCGGGATCCCTCACAAGGCTCCTGACTCTCGAGGGTTGTTACGGCAATCTGGGGAGCTAAGACAGGCATCGCCCTCGAGGTCTCCGGGTGCGTGCCAGTGGGACCTGGCACCAGCGCCTGCTGGGCAGCAAGGAAGGCAGAAACGCTTGCTCCAGTGCCAGCATTCAGGCCTCCCACTCAGCAGTGGGGCCCTGTGACACTGACACCGGGGTAACCGGGTCAGGCGTCGAGGAGGAGAGGGGGTCCTTGCCGGGATGACCCTCAGGAGACCGGGCGCCATCACTGGAGGCCTCCGTATCTGTATGAGGTATCTTTCAGGGCCGCTCCTTCTCCAGGGACTGCCGAGGAGGGCTAAGGGACAGCGCGTGAGAATGCTCCCACTTGTCCAGAGCCCCCAACAGGGTCCTCGAGGCCTCCTTCTTCTGCTCCCTTTCAGGGGACCTCTGCTCAGAGTGGTGCTGAAGCCGTGGAGCAACCACGGGGGACCCCAGGGGCAGAAGGTCAATGGAGCAGGAAGCTACCTGGGTAGTCTTGCGGAAAATATCATCCAGTTTCTGCTTATGTCTCTGGATGGCCTTGGAGAACATCTTTTTACAAAGGGAGCAGAGTTCCAGGATATCGTCCACTCCCAGATACCTGAGACAACAGTCGTGGGTGTCCATGAACGACATGATTTTGGAGCATCCGTCACACCTTTTGAAACTGGAGGCCATGGGGGCAAAAGGAATCCCTGCAAGGTCAAAGACCTTTGGTTTGGCCAGTAGCTGAAAGGATGTGAAACGCGCTAGAGCCAAACTCACAAAGAAAAGGGAAAAAAGTGACATCCGCTGCCGAGGCAGGGGCACTGGGGACAGCAGGAAGAGGACTGGGAAACCAGAATAGAATAGAAGACAATATGAAAACCTTTTTCCAAGGTACAGGGATGTGCGTATGAAGGGCTCCATGGAAAAAGGAAGAATGATCAAGATGGCACCCTTGGGCGGGAAGGGGACCACGCATGCACGGTGGCATTCCTAAAGACTTTCGTTGAAAGCTGAGGAAATGCTCCGCTTGGGCTCCGTCTGTGCAGACGTCACCCATATTTGAGGACTGACTTCCTGCTTGTTCTTGGAGAACAGCTATTAACCAATCACTTGACAGTGGCATTAAATAATCTGTAGGATGGTTTAAATGTAGTGAATTTCTAGCATCCATGAGAGTGCAAGATTTACTATCAATTCTACTACCCCCTGCTGTTCCAGGTCTAAAAGCCACACAGAGTTAAGTTGTCTTTTGTGATGGATTGTTTTTTATGCTGCATCCCTTTCTCTGGGGCTGGGCCAGGATATATCCACAAGCACATTTCAATATGGGGCCACGGTGTGAAAGGATTTTCTCCCTTCTACTGCTGTAAAGTCAGTCCCTTAAATACAAAATTTGGAGTTGCTTAAGAAAAGGGTTTTTAAATACTCTTCAAAATAGTTATGCCTCTGGAGCCGTCTATCTGAAAAATCTGCTCCCATACATACGCCAGAGCTTTCCAACGATGCATATCAATCATTAGTGAAACAGTTTCAGGATCATTCGTGTTTACATGTCACTCCACGTTATTTCTAGTTTCCAGGCATTTAGCACTTCAACAGTTAACAGAATTTTTGCAATAGTTTATAGGGCTGCCACTTGTTTTCTTCTGCCAAGTTCTACTTGGCACTTAGCAGCCCAACACCTGACAAACAGCCTTCTCCTGTCTCAAAGACAGGTGGTGTTTTGTTGTTTCCACTGCTATCGCCCATTTCGTATAGCATTTGCAGTTTGCATTTCTCCCTGTGTAACAAGAGGTTCAAGCCTTGCCTTTGCAATCTGCCAAAAATGTGCAGCATGTCCTGCTGGCATTCAACACCACCTTCTGTGCATCATGGGGCAGCCTCCTGTTCTCTCACGCTGTAAATGCTCTGCAACAGTTTCAGGGACTGCATTCCAACGGAGTCCAAAACGTCTCCTAGCTCTCAGTCTGTACTCCACTAGCTGCTCCACTTACCCCTCCTAACGATTTAGGAGAAGATGCAGTAAATGTGTTGCTACTACTCCATCCACGTGGTTCCTGCAAAGGAGGGAGGGAGGGAATTCATCCAGAACACAGAGAACTAAAACATGCGTGAGAGGCAAACCAACAAAATGATAATGGGACTGTGACTTAAGAAGCAGATACATGTCATCACACAGATACAGCTGTGCACCATATAAAAAGAGTAAAGCATAAACTAGGAAAGAAATGCAAATATAGGGAGGTAAATAGGAGTTTTTCTGATAGCACCTGACGATCTCCAAGCTTGTTGATGCAGGAGCAGCCATCTTCCCCAAATGGGGTGCATTTCTGAGTGGAAAAAGTTCCGAGCAAGTGTAGATGTCTCTGAACCTGGCAAGAGCATGTCTACTCAGAGAGGCTCAGTGCTGGTGGGAGAAGTAGTGCTCAAGTCAAAGGATTCCATCCTACAACTCTTCAAAGAAGGCCACTCGCGATTTGGTGCTCTGAAGAGTGAGCTGCAAAAGATCAGGAAGAGACTAGAGCTGAAAATGTAATTTTGTTCTCAACTGTTGCCTCCAATTAGTTCCACCACCCCATTTTTAACCCAATTATCCTCAATAGACAGCTTCAAGATAATATATTTTCCATGAAGCAACAAAACATGCTTTGCTGTACTTCAAATGCTTAAAAAAAAGCATCTCTATCACAGAGGTATCTGGCAACAACACAGCATGTGCTGTGATCCTCTTATGAGCAAATAAAAATGCAGATGCCCTCAACAGGGAATGACAGACACATGGGCTACGTAACCTCAAATGCAAAAGAGATGTATGGAATCCCCCAAGATTCTAGAGGTGACATAATGGTGCATTATGAATTAGTGAGAACACGAGACACTTCCTCTCAGCTATACTGGAGGGTTCCAATAGATAAAAAGCTCCTGGAGAAATCTGGATTCTTTGTAAGCTTTGACACCTTTCATCTTAGACTCAATCCGAGCCAACCAGTGCTTGCCACTAAATCTGCTCCCTAGGAGTGAAAGTCTTGGTTTAATCTTGCACCTGTCTCCTCCTTCCACCCCTATTTGAGAGGTAAGTTCACAACTTTGGAATCACAAAATTAGAAGCTGTAGGCTATGGTACCAGGGCCACCAGCAAGTTCAGAAATATGAACTCTTCATTTTAACCACTGGCAAAGACACTTCTACATTAATGTTGTGGTTTAGGATATTATTGTTGGCAGTCACCTTCCCAAAGTCCTAGATATGGTATTCAGACAAGATATCTGGGCAATAAGTTTTGATGATGATAAACAGCATTCCAGCCCCTATCTAAGAAACTAACAGACGTGGTTGTTATAAACTCCCTCAGCAACTAATTACAATACAATTTGTATCATGCAAACCCAGTAATAAGACCAGACATTTTGTTCAGAATAAAATGTTAACAGTAACAGTACATGCACTGCATACTGCCAGAGCTATTAAAGAAATACAAAAACTACCTTCAACGAGGCAATGCACAGATTAATTTCACCATAGAAAAGGATAGGAACAAGGAGCCAGTTGAAGCTTATGTGACTTTAGGGCCAGTGCAGCTAATATGAGAATGTCCCTAGTTCTGTCTATATGAAATAAACAGACTTAATTGTTTTCTCCATCTGCCTTCTTGCATCCTGTAAGATCATGTCTTTGAACAGCACAGAAGGATACATGCTTTAAGAGAATGCCCCTATTTGACCAGGATACTTCTACACATCAGATAACACTGCTAACTATAGGCTTTCAAAGGTTTTCATATACTATCCTTTCCCTTCTAAATAGATTTATTCCAGTGTCATCATTTTCCTTCTTTGTGGCCCAGCTGCTCCTCTGGGCTTCCAACACGAACTGAAATCAGCTTCTATTGGGCATCAGCATCATGAGCCTTCATTTGCAACAACTAAGGATGTTTTCATTTAGTTTATATCCTCTCCCAACTTACTTAGGCCCAGTCATTGGATCAAATATTCTCTGCTCAAGGCCATGCAATTTTGGGATTTAAATATACTATTGCACAAAGAATCTGATCCCTCACACAAACCCCAGGGGCTATGAATGCTGCCTCCACAGCACACCTATTGTATTATACAACCTGATCTAGGAATCAAATTCAGGTCTTCTTACAGCAGAAATGCACTAGATCATCAGGGCATTGCTGGTAATTTCTAGCATCTTGGCTTTTCTCAAAAAACACTGAAAAGGTTCAGATAAGGGAGACAACCCCTCACTTGGTTTGCAGCTTGTCGTGCTGTGAGGGCTTGTGTGCATCAGTGATGCCAAGGGCTAAGCCAGTGATGGCTAACCTTTTTGAGCCCGAGTGCCCAAACTGCCGCACAAAACCAAAGAATTTCCTCAAAGTGCCAGCACGTCAATTTGCATAAATATTTGCATAATGCTAACATACACTAACTTTTAGTAAACATGTCTCTTAATGAGTGTATGGATAAAGACAGACTAAAAGATTTCTACATTACTATAATCCAGTGCCAACCGCCAGGCACATTAGGAACTACTACAAACACTGCCCATTTAGAACCAATAGCAAACCCGCCGTATCCTAACAGCACTACCAGGACTCACAAAGCACCACACCATACCTATCAAAAGGCAACACTGCAAATATTAAACCAATACATTTCAGACAATAACAATACATGACCTACTGGGGAAAGAGAACAAGTGGTAATGTCAAAAAGGAATTACATAAACAGAATACCTCAGCTCAGTTACACAGTTGCAATTGCTCCAGCCACTTTCTTCTGGTTTCTTCATGTTTTCTGCTAACTCTCCATCATCTGCTGTCCATTTGTCCTTTCTTCTCTCTTCTAGTTTTTTTTTCCATTCTCTCTCTACATCCGCTTTAACATACTAATCTTTCTCCTTTTGCTCTTTCCTCATTCCTATTTCATCCACTCAAATTTTATCCCTCCATCCTCAATCCCCACTTACTCTCCCAATACCCGGCCAATTGTAGATTTTTTATCCCTCCCACACAAAATATTTTTCCCCTCTCCATTTTACTCTCCCAGCCCCATCCCATTCTAATCCTCCCCCAACATCAGCTCCCTTCTAGTTCCAGCCTCACCCAGCATCCATTCCCTTCTAGTCCCTGCATCAGCCCATTTCCAGTCCTAGCCCCCCATCAGCCCATTTCCAGTCCTAGCAACCCCCCAACCCAATACCAGTCCTAGCCCCCCCCATCAACCCACTTCCAGTCCTAAACCCCCATCACCCCATTTTCAGTTTAAGCCCCCCCTATAACCCATTACCAGTCCTAACCCCCATCACCCCATTTCCAGACAGCCCCCATCAGCCCACAGCCCATTAGCAGTCCTACCCCCCAGCCCATTAGCAGTCCTAACCCCCCCCCTCCCTGCCCATTAGCAGTCCTAACCCCCCCCTCCTCCCTGCCCATTAGCAGTCCTACCCCACCTGCCCATTAGCAGTCCTAACCCCCCCTCCCTGCCCATTAGCAGTCCTAACCCCCCCTCCCTGCCTCCCTCACTGCCCATTAGCAGTCCTTACCCCCCCCTGGCCTTTAGCAGTCCTAACCCCCCCTCCCTGCACATTAGCAGTCCTACCCCCCTCCCTGCCCATTAGCAGTCCTAACCCCCCCCTGCCCATTAGCAGTCCTAACCCCCCCTCCCTGCCTCCCTCCCTGCCCATTAGCAGTCCTAACCCCCCCCCTCCTGCCCATTAGCAGTCCTAACCCCCCCTAGCCATTAGCAGTCCTACCCCCCCCCCCCGCCCTTTCGCTGTCCTAACCCCCCCCCCCCCCCCCCTCTGGCAAATTTTTTTAAAAAAAAAAGCAGGCTCTGGCTGCTGCCGCGGCAGATTGCAATGTCCCGCAGGGCCCCCTCCGCCCGCTAAGCCCCTCTGCAAGGGCTTTCAGATTCGCGAGGGAGAGCATCTCCCTCGCGTCTCTGTTAAGCCCGCAGGGGCTAATGGGAAATTTCCCATCAGTCCCTCGCGTCTAAAGGGGCTGATGGGAAATTTCCCATTAGCCCCTGCGGGCTTAACAGAGACGCGAGGGAGACGCTCTCCCTCGCGAATCTGAAAGCTCTTGCAGAGGGGCTTAGCGGGCGGAGGGGGCCCCGCGGGACGCTGCATTCTGCCCTTGCCGCGTCCGCGGCAGCAGTCAGAGCCAGCTTTTTCTTTTTTTGCGGACCTTCCCGCGTGCCAGCTGCAAGGCCTTCGCGTGCCAACAGCTGGCACGCGTGCCATAGGTTCGCCATCGCTGGGCTAAGCTATCGATAGTTTAACTACTGGCAGGGTCTCCTAAGATGGACAGGTCTCAGCTGAGGTGCCAGACCAAGACAAACCACCCATCTGGGTGGCAGCAGCAGAATGGGACAGTGTTGGCGGTGGAGGATCACATTTCTGTGACAACGGCAAAAAACTAAACTTAAACTGCGCAGACAAAAGGCCTGGCAATCTACTTCTGTATCTTGCCATGAAAACCCAATGGATTGTTACAACAAAACAAATTGATCTATAGTGCTGGAAGATGAGACCCCCAGGTCAGAAGGCACTCAACTAGCTACAGGGGAAGAGCTGAAGATGTTTCAGAGCAATGTCAGCATTTATGATGTGGTTGGATCAAAGCCCTTGGGACGTCTGACTGCTGATGTAGCTGCACATGAAATGAGAGTCAGAAGCTGTAAAGATGTCTTACATATTGGGACATGGAACGTACGAAGCATGAACCAAGGGAATTTGGAGGTGGTCAAGAATGAAATTGAACGTGTACAACTTGATTTGTTGGGTGTCAGCGAACTGAAATGGATTGGCACTGGGCACTTTGCATCAGATGATCACATGGTCTACTATGCTGGAAATGAAAGACAAAGAAGAAATGGTGTTGCATTTATGATAAAGAAGAAACTTTCAAGAACTGTAATGAAATACAATGCAGTCAGTGAACACTTAATGCCTATCAACACAACTATAATTCAAGTATATGCCCCAACAACAGCTGCAGAAGAGGATGAAACTGATGAGTTCTCTGAACAAGTACAAGCTGAAATTGATAGAACATACAAACAGGATATCCTAATAGTCATGGGTGACTGGAACACAAAAGTTTGCAACAAAGAAGAAGGCAAAGTGGTTGGAAAATATGGATTTGACAACAGAAATGAAGCTGGAGAAAGACTGATAGAATTCTGCAAGACCAACGATCTCTTCATCTCAAACACCTTCTTCCAGCAACACAAGCAGCGACTATACACATGGACTTCACCCAATGGATTGTACAAAAAAATCAAATTGACTACATCTGTGGAAGTAAACAATGGAAAAGCTCTATGACATCAACAAAGACAAAACTCGGAACTGACTGTGGTACATATCACCAACTACTTGTATGCAAACTCAAGCTAAATTTGAAAAAGAGCAAGCTACTCATGAATGTAGCAAAATATGACTGAGAATATACCACTGGAATTTAAAGACCGACTGCAAAATCGATTTGCTGCTTTAGATACAAATGACAGATCTCCAGAAGAGTTATGGAATGAAATCAAGAAGGTTGTGTTGGAACCCAGAAACGCAGAGAAGCTAAAGCCAGAGGAGAAAGAAAGACAATCGTAGAACTCAGAGATTTCCAACATGCAGCAAGACAGGACAAGGAAAAGTACTACAATGACACATGCAAGGAAATAGAAGCAGAAAGTATTAGAGGAAGAACAAGATCGGCTTTCCTAAAGCTACGAGAGTTAAAGAAAAAATTCCAACCTCGAATTGGAATGTTACAAGATGCTCAAGGTTATATGTTGAATGATGCTGAGAAGATCAAGAAAAGGTGGAAAGAATATACATTTTTATATGATAAAGATCTAGTGGACCAACAGCCATTTCAACCTGTACCTCATGACCCGGAACCACTGGTGATGAAAGGCAGCGGCGAAGCAGCATTGAAAGCCTTATCAAAGAACAAAGCACCAGGCATTGATGGCATTCCCACAGAAGTATTAAAGCAATCTGATGCAGCTGTTACCATACTTACAAGGCTCTGCCAAGAAATTTGGAAGACAACATCATGGCCAACTGACTGGAAAAGATCTGTGTTTATACCAATACTAAAGAAAGGTGATCCAACTGACTGTGGAATCGCTCTGATCCCACATGCCAGCAAGATTCTACTGAAGATTATTCAACAGAGACTACAACCATACCTGGAACCAGAACTACCTGATGTGCAAGCAGGGTTCAGGAAAGGGCAAAGAACGAGAGACATCATCGTGGATGCGAGATGGATCCTTGAAAAGACTAAATACCAAAAGGGTATCTTTTTGTGCTTTATCAACTACCTTTTGACGGTGTAAACCATGAGAAACTCTGGGCCACATTAAGAAGCATGATATACCAGAACACCTGATCGAACTGTTGCTTCTTGATCAATGTACAGATTGTGCAAGAGAACAAACGGAACAAGGAGAAACAGAATGGTTTAAAATAAGCAAAGGTGTACGACAAGGCTACCTATTTTCCCCCTACCTGTTTAATTTATATGCAGAACAAATCATCAGAGAAGCAGGACTGTATGAAGACAATGGAGGTGTGAAGATCGGTGGAAGACTCATCAACAACCTTCGCTATGCTGATGATGCCACATTACTGGCGGAAAGTGAAGATGATCTGAAACGTTTGCTTCTCACGATCAAGAAACATAGTCTTAAAATGGGCCTGCACTTTAATGTAAAGAAGGCAAAGATCATGACAACTGGCAAAATCAATGAGTTCAGCACTGAAGGAGAAGAAATGGAAATCATGGACAACTTTAACCTACTTGGATCAACAATAAAGAAGCAACAAGCAGTCAAGAAATCCAACGACACATGGCTCTTGGCAGAATGGCTATGAAAGACCTAGACAAGATTCTCAAGAGCAGAGATGTCTCTCTCTGTACAAAGATTTGACTCATTCAAGCCATGGTATTTTCAATAAAATCAAATGGATGCGAAAGCTGGACAGTGAAAAAGATAGACAGGAAGAAAATTGGTGCCTTTGAATTATGGTGCTGGCAGCGAATACTGCGTATACCATGGACTGCCTGAAGAACAAACCAGTCAGTACTAGAGGAAATCAAACCTAAGTTTTCTTTAGAAGCTCAGATGACAAAACTTTGACTTTCATACTTTGGACACATCATGCAAAGAGAGAGATCATTAGAGAAAGACATCATGCTTGGCAAGATAGAAGGTCAATGCAAAAGAGAAAGGCCAGCAATGAGATGGATCGATACAATAACAGCAGCTATGGGTACCAGTCTGTCAATAAAGAGCCGCCTGACTGAAGACTAAACACAATTTAGGACAACTATCCAGAGGGTCGCCATGAGTCAACAGACTTGACGACACTAACAACAAGGGAGACAACATTAATAAAGGGATGGAATGGCTAAGCAGATTACAATTTTTCATCTTGGAAAAAAGAAACTGAGAAGGTATATGATAGGCATATATAAATCATGAGTAAGGTGGAATGCTTAAATAGGTTAGACAACTGTTTCTTTTCAAAGCAATAATAAAATAAGAGGACATTCCATGAAACAACCAATCTGAAAACAAAGCATAGAAAGCATTCTTTTCACACTGCACACAATTCAGTTGTGGAGGATATGGTCAAGGTGACTAACATAATAGGATTCAAAATAGGTTTGGACAGGTTCTTGAAGGAAAAGTCCATAAAAAAAATAATTAGCCACATAGAGCTGGGAAAGCCATAACTTAACCTCTGAAAATTGATCCTTTTTTTGGAGCTGCCTGGTATTTGTAACCGGGACTGGCCGCTGTGGTAGACAGGATGCTGGGCTAGATGAACTCTGGTCTAACTCAGCATAGTTTGTTATGTTCTTTAATTGCCAGTTGAAAGGTGGCTTGGAAAAGTTTCATACAAGTGGATCAGAGAGCACTTGATACAGGGGTTTATCCCCCGAAACGTGCACGTCGCGCATGGTTATCCAGATAAGTGCCGTTTTCATTTGGATTTGGTCTTCTGAGAAGTTTTATTGAATAACCTATTGGTTTGAATAAAAGGGATATGTATTGTGTATTGGGGCAAGGGTTTGCAATGCCTGCCCTACACGATTTATGTCCGACAAAAAAATTATAAAGTTGCTGAGGGATTCACGGGATCTAATTTTTCTTATCTTATTATATTGATCACCGTTTTGGGTTCATAGAATTTATTATTCTTTAATTGCTTCTGACAGGCCCCCTTCCTTGCTAAAGGGTTCAGCAGATATGAAAGCCCACACACTGCACGCCTATTGTGGAATTTCACACTAAGCATCTGTCATTTGCCAAACTGACATGATCACCATCTAGTAGGAGGTCACTCAAAGTCAATGCCTGCAAGGCTTCTGCTGCCTCCTCTTTGACAATGGCCATAAAAAAACTCAAGTGCTGATTCACTCATACCTGAGACCTGCTTCTATTACAAAGACAGGGGCAATAACCAATTCCCATAAGACTGAGCATATGTTTCTGACTGAGGTGGGTGGGGGGAGGATTGCTCCTACCCATAGTATTTGTGCATGGCATACCCAGAGATTACTGTGCTTTGGTCTCCCAGAAATCTGTAAGCAGCCAAGATCTATAATTCCAATCTACCTTTTATATTGTTTGTTTTCTGGTGTTTAAGAAAGATTTGTATACGTTCTATGAGATCAGTGTGTGCTTAAATAAAAAAAGATTTTAAAAAAATCCACAACTATTCACAATTAAGCATTTAATAAACTAGATGGGAAGGGTGTGCATAGGGTTATGCCTGCAATCCCCATCTCCCCCTAATAACCACTACCACCTCAGAACTGTAGAGTTTAATAGTTGGTATGGAAGAGCAGACTGGATGGGCCATATGGTCTTTATCTGCCATCATGTTTCTAATTTCTGAGCCCTGACAATGAATCAGCTTTGAAATTTAGGTATCATGAAATAATTTAAATTAAGAAAGCGTAGTTATCACCTGTAACGGGTGTTCTGTTGGGACAGCAGGAATCATTCCTCACATATGGGTGACATCGGCACTGACAGAGTCCTCACGGAAGCATTCTCCCAGCTTTCAAAGAAAGCCTTTAGAAGATGCTACCACGCATGCGTGGTCCCCTTCCCGCCCAAGGGTGCTATCTTGCTTAGTCAGGTGACATAGCTAAAAGACAGAAAAATTAAAACATATGGAAAAGAAGCAACGCTAAGGGGAGGAGAGAGGGAAGGTTGTAAGGACCGATTCCTGCTGTCCCTGGGAAAACACCTGTTACAGGTGATCTCCGGGAACAGCAGGAATTTAGTCCTCACATATGGTTATTGTCGGTACCGATGGAGCCTGCACAGGAACGCTCCCCAGCGTCCAATAGGAACGCTTTTGGGAGCATCCCTCAGCACATGCGCGCTGCCTTCCCGCCTTTCCAACTGTCCCTCTTCAGTTAAGTTTATAGCTGAGTGAAAGGATGGAGGGAGAGAGGAAAGAGAAAGAGGGAGAGAGACAACTGGGAGGTGGGTGGGTTGTGAGGACTAAATTCCCACTGATCACCTGTTACAGGTGAGTAACTACGCTATCTCCAAGAACAAGCAGGAATTTAGTCCTCACATACAATGTTCCCTCTAATTTTCTGTAGGCTGTGTGCGCATAAAATATCAGCTGTGTGCAGCTTTTGAAGGAAGGTTAAATTTTTGTGCGCCACATAACGACACTCAGAGTTATGTACTTTAAAATTTGACTACACATCAGAATACAGTATGTACACCACATTGATTTTAATCAAATTAAATGAAAATAGACGATTACTAAATGAAGTGGGAAATTTCTAGTAATTACAATCATAACTTTTAAATTTTAAGACGTCTGTGTTGATTTCTATCAGAATCAGAGCCGTAATTTTTGTGCGCTCTGTTGTAAAGTATGTGCGCTCGCTCGGCGAGGTGTGTGCGCGCACAAACGCGCACAGCTTAGAGGGAACAGTGCTCACATATGGGGACTCTTTAGCTGAAGATGCCAGGAAGATAGCCCCAGGAAGGTGCCACCATCGAAGGTGAGGATCCTTCCTCCCATGGATCTCTGGCATCCCACCAGGGTTGGTGGGTAGGAGTTGGTTTAGGTTTGAAAGAGATTTTGAAGAACAGCTTGGCCAAAGAAGGCATCCCGACGGGAGGCTTTATCTAGGCAGTAGTGGGCTGTGAAGGTGTGTACCGAAGCGCAGGTGGCTGCTCGACAAATGTCATTGATAGATACAGAGTGGAGATTAGCCATAGAAGCTGCCATGGCTCTCACATTATGAGCTGTGACATGGTCATGGAGAGGAAGACCCTTACTCTCATAAGCAAAGAATATGCATTGGGCAATCCATTTAGATAAAGTTCTTTGGAGACTGGAAGTCCCAAATGACTAGGGTCAAAAGCTACAAAACGTTGCGAGGACTTTCTATGTTGCTGTGTTCTTTGAATGTAAAAGGCTAAGGCCCTTTTACAATCCAAAGTATGAAGGTTTCTTTCTGCATTAGAGGTGTGAGGCCTCGGGAAAAAATACAAGAAGATAAATTGATTGGTTTAAATGAAAAGGCGAAACCACCTTTGGCATAAAGTGGGGGTGAGTTTGAAAAACAACCTTATCATGATGAAACCTAGTATAAGGAGGATTACCCACTAAAGCTTGCAATTCACTAATGCAACGGGCAGAGGTGATTGCAATTAGGAAGATGACTTTCCAAGTCAAAAACCTAAGGGCTGTAGTGACCAAAGGTTCAAAAGGCGGCTTCATGAGCTGCCCGAGAACTAGATTTAGATCCCATGCTACCGGTGGTGGCTTGATGGGAGGTTTAGTTAATAAAAGGCCTCTCATAAATCTTGATAGGAGTGGATGAGAGGAAATTGGTTGTCCATTTAGAGGCTTATATAAAGCTGCAATTGCACTAAGATGGACTCAGCGTAGTTACTCACCTGTAACAGGTGTTCTCCAGGAGCAGCAGGAATCAGTCCTCACTTATGGGTGACGTCGGCGCCGACGGAGCCCTCGCGGAGCAATTTTCCCCAGCTTTCAAAGAAAGCCTTTGGGAATTGCAGCGCGCATGCGCGGTCGTCTTCTTCCCGCCCGAGGGTGCCATCTTAGCCAGTCAGATGACATAGCTAAAAAAGACAGCATAAAAATTTGCAAAAAGAACATAAGCAGACGATTGCAACTCCAAGGGGAGGAGGGAGGGTAGTGAGGACTGATTCCTGCTGCTCCTGGAGAACACCTGTTACAGGTGAGTAACTACGCTTTCTCCAGGACCAAGCAGGAAGTCAGTCCTCACTTATGGGACTCCCAAGCTCAAGGCTACCGGAGACCCTAAGCACAAAAAATGAGCTCCCTCTAGCTCAGCAGCACAGAAGGATAGAATCTTCGCTGAATTATCACCCACCGGTAGCCCACATCCGGGATGGAGGGTAGGAGTTGCTCAGACCTCAAAGAGATTACGGAGGACTGCCTGTCCGAAAGCACTGTCCCTACGGGACTCCCTCTCGAGACAGTAATGGACCGCAAAAGTCTGGCTCGAAGACCAAGTAGCGGCCCGGCAGATGTCTGCCAGCGGAACAGAGCGGAGGTAAGCCACTGACGTGGCCTTTGCCCGAACGCAATGAGCCGTGACTCGACTTTCTAAGGCGAGTCCGGCTGCCCCATAAGCCCAAGAGATACAGTCCGCAACCCAGATGGACAGAGTACGCTTGGAGACCGGGAGCCCCAATTTATTGGGGTCAAAAGACACAAAAAGCTGAGCAGCTTTACGGTGCTCCCGCGTACGGTCAAGGTAGAAGTTCAATGCCCTTCTACAGTCCAGGGTATGGAGGACCGTTTCAGCTCGGCTGGAGTGTGGTCTGGGAAAGAAGGTTGGAAGTACCACCTCCTGATTGATGTGAAAAGGGGAGACCACTTTAGGCAGAAATTTCGGGTGAGTCCGAAGGACTACCCTATTCTTGTAGAACCTAGTGTAAGGGGGATCAGACACGAGGGCCTGCAATTCACTTACGCGTCTAGCGGAAGTGAGGGCTATCAAGAACAGTGTTTTCCAAGACAGAAAACGGACGAGAGAACAGGTAGCCATAGGTTCAAAAGGCGGACAGGTGATCCGCTGTAAAACCACATTCAGGTCCCAGTCAGGTGCTGGCGGGCGCAGAGGTGGTTTAAGTAGAAGGAGACCTCGGAGAAACCTTGCTACAAGAGGGTCGTTGGAGAGAGGTCTGCCGTCCACCGGCACATGATGTGCTGAAAGAGCACTGAGGTGAACTTTGACGGAGTTGGACTTAAGTCCCAGATTAGAGAGGTGCAGCAAGTACTGCAAGATCACCGACACCGGGCAGGAGAAGGGATCCTGAGACTGTTGGGAACACCAGACTGCAAAGCGACGCCATTTAAGGGCGTAGCATTTGCGGGTAGAGAAGGCCGTCGCGAAGCCAAGACGACCTCCTCCACCTCCGCCGGCAGGAGGAGGGGAGCAAGGACTACCCTTTCAGCAGCCAGGCCATGAGGTTGAGAGACCTGAGGTTGGGGTGCAGTAGGGACCCCTGATCCTGAGTGAGGAGATCCGGTTGTACCCCCAGAGGGATTGGATCCTCCACCGCCAGTTGCAGCAGGAGCGGAAACCACGGCTGCCTGGGCCAGCGAGGGGCCACCAGGATCATGAAGGCTTTGTCTCGGAGAACCTTGAAAAGAGTCCGAGAGACTAACGGGATGGGAGGGAAAGCGTACAGGAGGCTCCCCGACCATGAGATCAGAAAGGCGTCCGCCGCAACCCGAAGGGGGTGTGGCTGACGAGAGCAGAAGCGAGGAAGCTGCCGGTTGTGAGGACTGGCAAAGAGATCCACCGTGGGGAGGCCCCACTTGAGGAAGAGCTTCTGAACTATCAAGGGATCCAGACGCCACTCGTGCGGCTGGAGGACCCTGCTGAGTTTGTCCGCAAGGCAATTTTCTTGGCCCGGGAGATAAACTGCCTTGAGGAGAATGCCGTGACTGACGGCCCAAGAGCAGAGCTTCTGTGCCTCCCGGCAGAGGAGGAAGGAGCCCGTGCCCCCCTGTTTGTTCACGTAGAACATGGCAACTTGATTGTCCGTCTGGACAAGGACGGACTGTTGGGAGGTCAGGTGGGAGAAGGCCTTGAGAGCTAGGCGGATCGCCCTGAGCTCCAGGAAGTTGATCTGCTGAGCAGACTCCCACGTGGTCCAGAGGCCCTGAGTACGTGCCTCTTGGCAATGTGCTCCCCAGCCCAGGAGGGATGCATCGGTGGTCAGCACCCGGGTCGGTTGAGGTGACTGGAAAGGCATTCCGAATATCAGGTTCGGCTGCCGGAGCCACCACCGGAGAGACGAGACCAGCGGCTCGGAGACGCGCACTAGGTCTGCTAGGCCGCTTGTGGCTTGTCGCCACTGCTGGCGGAGACACCATTGAGCAGACCGCATATTCAGGCGGGCATTGGGGGTCACATGGACGGTGGAAGCCATATGGCCGAGCAGTCTCAGGAAGCGCCTGGCGGAGACCAGGGGCTGGCTGCGAAAGCGGTCGGCGAGGTCCATGAGCCGTTGAGCCCTGTCGAGCGGTAGGTATGCTCGCGCCTGAGGAGTGTGCAGCCTCGCGCCGATGAACTCGAGATCCTGTGAGGGGAGCAAAGTGGACTTTGCGAAGTTTATAACAAAGCCCAAGTGCTGCAGCAGAGTCACCGTGCGGCACGTGGCATTGGTGACCTCCTGAGCGGACGCTGCTCTGATGAGCCAGTCGTCGAGGTACGGAAAGACATAGAGGCCGTGAAGCCGGAGATGGGCCGCCACGACCGCGAGACATTTTGTGAAGACTCGTGGAGCGGAGGACAGGCCAAAGGGCAGTACTCTGTACTGGTAATGATTTCCTGCCACCACAAACCTTAGGTATTGGCGGTGGCTTGGGTGGATGAGGATGTGCGTGTAGGCATCCTTTAGATCCAAGGAGCATAGCCAATCTCCCTGCTGGAGGTAGGGCAGAAGGATTCCAAGGGTAAGCATTTTGAACTTCTCCCGCACAAGGAACTTGTTGAGGTTGCGCAGGTCCAGGATGGGTCTGAGGCCCCCTGTTCTCTTTGGTATCAGAAAATACCTGGAATAAAAGCCTTGACCTCTCAGGTGGTGGGGCACCGGTTCCACCGCCTGTTCCTGCAGAAGACCTGCTAACTCCTGAAGGAGTAATTCCCTGTGCAGAGGGGGTCGCGGAGGTTCTCCCGGAAAATAGGAGGGAGGGACCTGATGGAAGTGGAGAAGATAGCCTTCTCGCACGACTTGAAGCACCCAGGCATCTGCGGTGATGCTGGACCACCTGTGGGCGAAGTGAACCAGCCGGCCTCCGGTGCTGGGAGGAACCAGCGGGGGGGGAGAGGCTATGCTTTGTGAGTCAAAAACCCCCACCCTGCTGAGCAGGGGCTGGTGGTGCAGGCTTGGGGGCTTGCTGCCTACGGGACCCGTTACCCCGTCCCTTGGCCTGCTGGCCCTGTTGGGGAGCTGCAGGGGCCTGATAATGGGGGTATTGTTTGTAGGCAGCCGCCTTCCTCGGGTAAAAGGACTTTTTCCCCGAGCCCTTCTTTTTCTGGGAAGGGGCGGAGGTCTTCCTAGAAAGCCTGGTCCTGGTGAGAGTCTCAGTCTCAATTTGTGCAGCCTTTTCCACCATGGGCTTGCCAAAGAGGTTTTCGCCTCGGCAGGGGACATCGACCAACTTGTCCTGCACCCAGGGCTCAAGGTCTGACGACTGAAGCCAAGCCTGTCGGCGGGCACCGATGCCGGCTGCGGCCACTCGAGCCGATGCTTCAAAGCCATCATAGGCTGCTCGGGACATGAACTTTGAGCATTCCCGAATGCCAGTGGACAAGGCCAGGAACCTCCGCAAGGGTTCCTCGGACAAACCAGCGGAGAATCCGGCTAGCTCTTTAGCCAGATCCCGGAGATACATGCCCATGTATAGCTGGTACGTCTGGACACGACATGCGAGCATAGAGCCCTGGAAACACTTCTTACCAAGGCCATCCAGGTTACGGGCCTCCCTGCCAGGAGGCACCGAGGAGTGCATCTTCTGGCTCTTAAGACGATGCATGGCCGATTCCACTACCATGGAATGGTGTGGTAGCTGTGCCTTTTGAAAGCCAGGGCTCTTGCGGACTCGATAGATAGAATCGACCCGCTTGCTCAGGACCGGCGAGGAGGCCGGACTCTCCCACATGCGGAAGAGTAGTCGTTCCAGCATAGGAGGAACCGGTACAGTAAAGTGTTCCCTCGCGGGAGAGTCATACTGGAGGGCGTCGAGCTCTTCGGCTCGAGGCTCCTCCTCGGGATCCGCAGGGAAGGCCAAAGCCTTGGCCATATCCCTAACGAAGTCCGAGAACCGGGCATCCTCCGGGGGGGACTGCTTCCGAGGCTCGGACTCCGGTGAGTCCGAGGGGACACACCGAGTCCGGAAAGAATCAGGTGACTCTTCCTCTTCAGACTCCCAGACCGACTCCGACGAGGACTCGGTGGGGTCGGCCCGGGCAGGGCACGGCGCCTGCCGCCCCGACGCCGAGGGAGTCGGCGTCGGCGACCTCGGTCCCGAACGGGAGGCCGAGGGTGACCTCGACCGAGGATCGACTCGAGTTCTCATCGACTCGAGGATCGGCTCGGTCTCCGGGGTCGACTTGGACGTCGACGTCCCGGCGGTCGGGGCAGCGGCGCCAGCGAGGCCAGCGAGCAGTGCCCGCTGCTGGTCCATGAAGGCAGACAGTCTGCTCTCCAAGGCCGTCAACCTGAGTCCGAGCTCAGGTGACCCAGCAGCCCCCGACTCGGGCCCCGACGGCGTCGGGCCCGACGTCGGCTGTCGCGGAGGTGAGTCCAGAAGGACTACAGGACTTACCCGAGCAGGCATCTCCGACTCCAGGCGAGGTCACTTCGGGAGGTGTTCCTTCTCCAAGGACCCGGGGCGGCTATCGGGGCTATGCGACCTGGCCCTCGCGGAACCAGGAGCGTCCACCGACGCCGCCCTCGCGGGTTTTCACCGTCCGACGATGGTCCCCGGAGGGAGAACCCCGGTCGGAGGAACTCCGGCGACGGTCCGAGCTGGAACCTTTTGACGCGGAGGCCTCCGACGAGGTCCGGGTACGGCTGGGGTCAGCGAAGATTCGATCACGCTGATGCCGCCGACTTCTCAACGCTTTTGAGGACATTTTGCCACAGGGCCCACAGATCAGTTCCTCATGATCCGGGCCCAGGCAGCGGAGGCAAAAGTCGTGTGTGTCAGTTAGTGACATATTTCGGTCACACTGACCACACCGCTTAAAGCCACTGGCAGCCATCGGGGGAAAAAGGGCCCCTGCGAGGTCAAAGGACCGGGCTGCCAGGGAAAAATCGAAAACGAAAGCTGACAAAGTCAGAAAAACCGAAAAAAGTACGAGGACTCGTGACCGGCGTCGCGAGTCCGGGCGGGAAAACGATCGGCGTCGAACCGAAGGAAAAAGGATAAAATAATGAATAAAATCGACTTTTTCGCGGGGACAAGACGGGGACGTCTGTAGGGCTCCGCGGAAAAAAGAAGACTGGCTAAGATGGCACCCTCGGGCGGGAAGACGACCGCGCATGCGCGCTGCAATTCCCAAAGGCTTTCTTTGAAAGCTGGGGAAAATTGCTCCGCAAGGGCTCCGTCGGCGCCGACGTCACCCATAAGTGAGGACTGACTTCCTGCTTGGTCCTGGAGAATTACCGAATTGGTCTTTAACCCAGAATTCGATAAGTGAAGGAGATACTCTAGTATCGATTCTAAGGGTATGACCAGAGGGTTTAATCCCTTCTTGGAGCACCATATAATAAAACGTTTCCACTTGAAGGCATAAGATCTTCTTGTGGAAAGTTTCCTAGAAGCCTGAAGGATTAATTAATTTTATTTATTTATTTAACATTTCTTCTATACCGCGCTATTAAAATCAGCGCGGTGTACAATGAACAAAACATACTGCAATGCATACAGGCAACATTGAGTTTACAAAGAACAGGGAAAAATAACACATGGGATAACTATGTACAGGATATCTTTTACCTGCTGGGACAGGTTAAAATCCTGGAGGTCTAAGCCTTCAACAACCAGACCATGAGGTGCAGGGACTGGTGATTCAGGTGCCATAGCATCTCGTTCTCCTGGGAAAGGAGATATGGAGCATGCCCTAACTCCAGAGGTGCCGCTTGAGAGAGATGCAGAAGCAGGGAATACCACGCTTGGCGTGGCCATCGTGGTGCTATGAGAATCATGCAACCCCTGTCTCTCTGAAGCTTGAAGAGTGTTTTGGGGATGAGGGGAATGGGTGGGAAGGCATAAAGGAAGTCCTGACCCCAGTGAAGGAGAAAGGCATCCCTTGCCTGACAGTTGTGCGCCGGAATCTTGGAACAGAACCGGGGAAGTTTGGCATTCAGTGGACTTGCAAAGAGGTCTATGTCTGGAGTGCCCCAGAGATGAAATATCTTTGCCATCTGGTCTAGGTGGAGTGACCACTCGTGAGGTAGAAGTACTCGACTGAGTTTGTCTGCCCCAAGGTTTTGAATGCCTGGAAGATATACCACTAGAAGGTGAATTTGATGCTCTCTGGCGAGAGCCCATAGTCGTAAAGCTATGTTGCATAATGACAGAGAGCCTGTCCCGCCCTGCTTGTTCACATAGAACATGGCTACCTGATTGTCCGTCTGGACTACGACTGTCTTGTAGCTGAGCTGGGCATGGAACACTCAAAGAGCTAAATAAATTGCTCTTAATTCCAGGAGGTTTATGTGTAAACCAACCTCCTGTGGAGTCCAGGTGCCCTGGGTAGAGAGATGATTCAGCTGTGCTCCCCAACCCACCTGCGATGCATCTGTTGTTAGGGTGGCCTGAAAGAGGGGTTGATGGAAAGGAGACCCTACTGTCAGATTTTCTAGTGTTGCCACCATTGGAGGGACAAAATTAGTCGTTAAGAGATTGTTATTTTGTCTGACAAATGACCCGTGGCCTGTGTCCACTGTGTGGAGAGGGTCCACTGAGCTGCTCGCATGTGGAGGCAAGCATATGGGACTACATGAACTGTGGATGCCATGTGTCCCAGTAACTGCAGTAGCTCCCGAGCAGTGAGGGAGGATTTGCCTGCTGCTTGGGAAGCTAGCTGCATTATGCGAAGACACCGGGCTTGTGGAAGGAAAGCCCTTGCCTGTCTGGTATCCAGACAGGCTCCTATAAATTTTAGGCATTGGGAAGGAACTAGTTGAGATTTTGGGAAGTTTATTACCAATCCCAAGTATTGGAGGATTTGCATTGTACGAGACAGTGCAGTGCTGGCCTCTGCCACTGTGGAGACTCGGATGAGCCAGTCGTCTAAGTAAGGGAAGACGAAAATCCCCAGGGTTCATAGAAATGCAGCTACTACTGCCATGCATTTCATGAATACCCTTGGTGCTGAAGCCAGACCAAAAGGAAGAACCCTCTACTGGAAATGTCTTCCCCTGAAAAGGAAACGTAAAAATTTCCTGTGATCTGGATGGATAAGAATGTGAGTGTATGCATCCTTTAAGTCTAGAAAGCAAAGCCAGTTGTGGCTTTGAAGGTATGGCAGAAGAGTTCCCAGAGAAATCATTTTGAATCTCTCTCGAAACAGATATTTGTTCAATTCTCTGAGGTCTAGAATGGGTCTGTGTCCTCCTGTTTTCTTTGGAATAAGGAAATAGGGGGAGTAGAACCCTGCACCCTGTTGAAGAATGGGTATTTCCGCTATTGCCCCTTGGGCAAGAAGTGTGGAGACCTCATGATCTAGCAGATTGTCTGCAGAGATTTGTGAATTGAACGGCTTTAGAATTGTAGGAGGGGGTAAGCTGTGAAAATGAAGTTTGTACCCCTCCCCTACAATGGACAAAGGCCAATCTTCTGCTGTTATTTGATGCCATCTGTTGACAAAGTGGCATAACCTGCCGGGAATATTGGGGGGTTGAGGACCCCTCAGAGGCAGGAAGGCAAAGCTCTCTAGGAAGGAGTCAAAGCCCTTGAGGGGGCTGAACCTGGAGAGCTGGTTGGGCTCTCGGGCCTTTTGGTTTCTTTTGCTGTCTAGTTAGACTCCAGGTCAGGTTGCCCAAAAGGGACAGAGTCTGCTGGGTATAGGAAGATAAAACTTCCTCTTTGTGCTAAAAGAGGGTTTTTTATAAGGCTTCCTTTTGGCTGGAGTGGCTGTAGACTTTGACAATCTATCTAAGGTAGAATTGTCAGCATCTAACTCGTTAGCCTTCTCCTGCCAGTTCTTGCCGAAGAGATTCTCCCCTGTGCAAGGAATGTTGCCTAACTTGTCCTATACCCAAGTCTCCAAGTCTGATGCCTGTAGCCAGGCAATCCGTCGTGCACCAATGGCAATAGCAGATGTTCTGCTGATGCATTCGAAGCAGTCAAAGGCTGCACAATTGACAAACTTGGAGACATCCTGAGCATGCTTAACTAGAGTAAGAAAATCTTGTCTCTTATCTTCTGGGAGAAATGGGCTCATAAGTTCCAAGTCTCCTGTGATTTCTTTGAGGAACATTCCCATATATAGGATATATGAGCTGATCCTAGCTGAAAGCATGGAAGCTTGAAATGTTCTGTGTCCAAAAGCATCCAGAGTCCTGCATTCACGACCTAGAGGATTGCATGCATGTCTTTTTGCACTTTTCATCCTACGCATAGCTGACTCCACTACCATTGAATGGTGTGGCAGCTGAGTTTTCTGAAATCCAGGACATGGTGGGACTCGATACAAAGTATCAAGTCTCCTAGAGTGAGGAGAAGTAGTCAGAGGTGTCTCCCACATTCTGAGCATCAAGCTATGCAGAATTTCATGGATATGCAGAGTAGCTGCCTCCTTAGGAGCTTTAGGATATTGGAGGCCAAGCCGAAAGCAGCACCCTGTATTGGTAGTGTCTGCCCCCCACCATGAACTGCAGGTACTGCCTGTGGTTGGGGTGAATGAGGATGTGGGTATAGGCGTCCTTCAGATCCAAGGAGCATAGCTAATCTCCCTGCTGGAGGTAAGGCAGCAATGTTCCAAGGGAGAGCATCTTGAACTTCTCCCTCACCAGGAACTTGTTCAGGTTGTGTAGGTCGAGAATGGGCCTTAGGTCTCCAGTCCATTTTGGGATGAGGAAGTACCTGGAGTAGAATCCCTTGCCTCAGAGATGATGGGGTATTGATTACACCATCTTGTCCTTGAGAAGACCCGAGAGCTCCTTCAGTAGAAGGTCCCGGTGAAGGGGAGACCTGAGGGGCTCTCTGGAAAGTAAGGGGGGAGGTGTCTGACTCAGATGCAGAAGGTAGCCCTCCCTGACCATCCGAGGTTTCCAGGAATTGGTGGTGATAGTTAGCTACCTTTGGGCATAGTGGATCAGACGACCCCCCTGTGGGCTGCTGATCTCCTTGGGGTGGAGAGGTTATGCCCAAGGAGTCAAACACTCCCCCCCCCCAACTGGGCCGGTGCAGACACCTGGGGCTTGGGAGCCTTCTGCTTACGAGGCCATGCTGGCCCTGCTGGGGAGTCAGGGAGGCCTGAGAAGGTGGGCAGTTTCTGTAAGCAGCCCCTTTTCTCAAGTAAAAGGGCTTTTTACCCGGGCCCTTCCATTGGGGAGAGGCAGCGGTCTTTTTAGAGAACCTGGTCCTCGTCATGAACTCTGTCTCCAGCTCAGCAGCGCTGTCAGTCATGGGTTTGTCAGAGATTCTCTCCTCAGCATGGGACATTGACCAAATTTGTCCTGAGCCCATTGTTCTAGATCGGACGACTGTAGCCAAGCTTGGCACCTGGCACCAATGCCTGCCACCGCTACTCGAGCCGCCGACTTGAAGCTGTCAGACTGCCCGAGACAAACTTGGAGCATTCACGAACGGCCTTGGCCAGGTTCTTGAACAGCTGCAGGGGTTTCTCAGACAGACCAGCCAAGAACCTGGTGATTTCTTTCACCAGGTCTCTCAGGTACATGCCCATGTATAGTTGGTAAGCTTGGATGCGGCTGATGAGCATCGAGCCCTGGTAGCATTTTCTGCCGAGTGTGTCCAAGTGCATGCTTCTTTGCCGGGAGCCACAGAGGAGCGAGTCTTCTGACTCTTCAGTCAACACAGGCCAACTCCACCACCATGGAGTTATACGGCAGCTATGATTTCTGGAAGCCAGGGCTCCGGCAGACTCAATACATAGTCAAGCCGCTTGCTCACCACTGGCACCGATGCTGGGGTCTCCCCCATATGGAGCACTAGCTGTTCGAGGATGGGAGGGATGGACACTGTAAACCCGGGGTCTCAAACACGCGGCCCGCGAGAGAACTTTGTGCGGCCCGCGACGGAGGGAAACAAAAAAACAAAACCCTGGCTTCTGCTGCTGCCGCCGTAGCAGCGGCAGAATCAACTCTCAATTTTAAAAAAAAAACCTGGCTTCTGCTGCTGCAGCCGTGGCAGCGGCAGAATCAGCTGTCCCACGGCCCCTTCCCCTCTGCCCGGAAGAGTCCCGAGTCTGCTCCATCAGCGGTGGGTGAAATACTCTCTTCGTGGCTTGAAAAGCCCGCCGCTGATGGAGCAGACTCAGGGCTCTTCCGGGCAGACGGGAAGGGGCCGCGGGACAGCTGATTCTGCTGCTGCCATGGCTGCAGCAGCAGAAGCCAGGGTTTTTTTAAAATTGACAGTTGATTCTGCCGCTGCCACGGCGGCAGCGGCAGCAGCAGAAGCCAGGGTTTTGTTTTGTTTTTTTTAATTTACCTGGGGGAGGGGGGAGGTTAGGACTGGAAATGGGCTGATGGGGGTTAGGAAGGACTGGAGGTGGGCTGATGGGGGAGTTAGGACTGGTAATGAGCTATGGAGGGGCTAAGACTGAAATGGGGTAATGGGGGTTAGGACTGGAAGTGGGCTAATGGGGGGGGTTAGGACTGGTAATGGGCTATGGTGGGGGGCTAGGACTGGAAATGGACAGATGGGGGTTAGGACTGGAGGTGGGCTGATTGGTGGGTTAGGACTGGTAATGGGCCTTGGTGGGGCTAAGAATGAAAATGGGGTGATGGGAGGGTTAGGACTGGAAGTGGGCTATGGGGGGGCTAGAAATGGTAATGGACTGGGGGGGTGCTAGGAATGGGCTTAGTGAGGGGGGGAGCTAGGACAGGAAATGGGCTGATGGTGGGGCTAGGATAGGATTGGAAATTTATTTTATTTTATTTACATTCTCTTATATACCGCGCTATTCTGCATCAGTGCAGTTTACATTGAACAAACTGAAATTACATTGAACAGGGCATTATAACTTGGAGATAACTATTTTACAGGGAACATGGGCTGTGGAGGGTTAAGTGGCTTGCCCAAGACCACAAGGAGCACCTGTGGGACTAGAAACCCCAGTCCTTCCGGCCCAAGGTTGCTGTCCTCTAGTGGGATTTGAACCCCCGACCTTCCGGCCTTAAGTACCTTGCCCCAACCACTAGGCCACTCCTCCACTCCATGGGGGGAGCTAGGACAGGAAATGGGCTGATGCGGGGACTAGAAGGGAGGGGATGCTGGGTGGGGCTGGAACTAGAAGGGAGCTGATGTTGGGGGAGGATTAGAATGGGATGGGGCTGGGAGAGTGAAATGGAGAGGGGAAAAATATTTTGTGTGGGAGGGAAGAAAAATCTACAATTGGCTGGGTATTGGGAGAGTAAGTGGTGATTGAGGATGGAGGGGTAAAATTTGAGTGGATGAAATAGGAATGAGAAAGGAGCAAAAGGAGAAAGATTAGTATGTTAAAGCAGATGTAGAAAGAGAATGGAAAAACTAGAAGAGAGAAGAAAGGACAAATGGACAGCAGACGATGGAGAGTTAGCAGAAGACACGAAGAAACCAGAAGAAAGTGGCTGGAACAATTGCAACTGAAAATAATGCACAAAAGGTAGGAAAATATCTATTTTGAATTTATTAACTGGAATATGTCAGCTCTGGGAAATGTGCATCATTAACGTCTGGGCTTTGTATGGTAACATTATGCAAATATTTATGCAAATGAGGCCCCCGCATCTTATGCGGCCCGCGGGTTACTTTACAAATCCTCATTTGGCCCTCAAAGCAATTTCAGTTTGAGACCCCTGCTGTAAACGATTCCCTCGGAGGGCCTCATACTGGAAGAATTCTAGCTCCTCCGCCCGAGGGTCCTCCTCCGATTTAGTCAGGAATGCTAGGGCCTTAGACATATCCCTGATGAAGTCAAAGAATGCTGTATCCTCTGGTGGAGACCGCCGCTGGGGCTCTGAAGTTGGCAAGTCCGAGGGGATATCGCGATGGCAATGGGTGTCGGACAACTCCTCGTCCACCTTCTCCCACTCGGAGTAGTCCATCGAGGACTTGATGGAAGGCTGGTCTGTGGGCCCCAGGCTGCAGCCCTCAGAGATCCTGCAGCTGGCATAGAGCACATTGGCTGGGGATGATTGTGGTCCCATCGAGTGGGAACCGGATCGAGACTTTGGCTGAGGATTGACTCGAGGCTGAAGGGTCTCGAGGATCGGCTCAGCCTCCAGGGACGTCTTTGATATCAAGGGCCCGGTGGCTGGGGCAGAGGAACTAGACATG
This sequence comes from Ichthyophis bannanicus, assembly GCA_033557465.1. Taxonomy (NCBI): domain Eukaryota; kingdom Metazoa; phylum Chordata; class Amphibia; order Gymnophiona; family Ichthyophiidae; genus Ichthyophis; species Ichthyophis bannanicus. The sequence continues at coordinate 120,657,103 of CM066041.1, forward strand.
CTGGACAACAGAACCCGCTGCTGGTCCATGAAGGCAGACAAACTGCACTCCAGGGTCGCCATTCTGGACTCAAGGCGAGAAGGCTCCACAGCCATCAGCATGGGCACCGAAGGCTTGTCTGAGGTAGAATCCTTTTGGGGAACCTTTGCAGGCCACTCTCTCTCCGATCCCTCAGACAAACGTCTCAGACTGTGGAACCTGGCCAGGGACACACCCGGCCTGTCGGATCTGTCCAGGGATGCCGCCTTTGAGGTCTTCTTCTTGAGTTCCCTCGAAGGAGACCCCCCTCTCCAAAGAACCATGGCACCACTCGGGTTCAGAAGAGCTGCCCCGAGATGCCATGGCATCAGATAAGGCCCTGGCCTTTGGAGGTACCAGGGACTCGGGGTAAAAAAAATACTTATCATGCTGCTGCTGGTGGTGAGGGCCTTGGACATCTTTTTGCAGAGACCGCATGCTGTGGGGTTGTGGTCTGGCCCAATACAGCAAAGGCAGCAGTTGTGCGTGTCGGTCAGAGACACAATTTTGGCACAGCGATCACACTTCTTAAAGCCACTGATAGCCATGGGGAGAAAAAAGTACCTCAACGAGGACGAAGAGCTGCCAGTTGGAAAAAAAGGCACGAAGACGCCAAAGAGGAAAAAAACATATAAAAAGGACCAGAACTCGATGCAGAGATAGCAAGGTCGGGTGGCAGGAAGAGTAGCGATGCAGAACCAGAGGCAAGTATGAAACTCAGGCTGAAAAATCAACTTCTTATGGGGACAAGCCAGACAGACGTTTGAAGGGCTCCGTGGAAAAAAGTAGACTGTGGCACCCTTGGGAGGGAAGGGGACCACGCATGCGTGGTAGCATCTCCCAAAGGCTTTCTTTGAAAGCTGGGGGGATGCTTCTGCAGGGCTCCTTTGGTGCAGATGTCACCCATATGTGAGAACTTTCTGCTTGTTCCCAAAGAAATTACAGTACACTTTTGTAGGCTACCACCATGAAGAGGACATGAATTTAGTCAATCTTAATGACCCATAAAAAACCTCTCCAATTTGTTTTAAAAATTTCTACCTGTTAGTTTCATGGAGAATCCCTCCTAGGCCTAACACTATTTAAAAGGGTAAATAACCATTGATGATTTTATAAAATAGCACATTCCCCTCTCAGTTGTCTATTCTTCAAGCTGAAGAGTCCTGACTTGTCTAGCCTTTCTTCCTAAGGAAGCCGTTCCATATCCATAGTTGTTTCGGCTATCCATCTCTGTACCTAGTTCTGCTATATCTGTTAATATGGGATGACTTGGTGTGGTTGCAGGGTAGATTTATACCATTATGAGAGAATAACACCAATTCTTTCTTTCTGAATAATTTTACCGACTGTCCCATACTGCAGTCTTATCTCCCAAACATTTAAGGGGGTAATTTTAGAAAGACTTCACATACAGGTAAGCAACTATGCTTTTCTTTAACACGTGTTCTCCAGGGACAACAGGAATCAGTCCTTACCACTGTTCCCTCTAAGCTGTGCGCGCGCACATACTTTATAAACAGAGTGCACAAAAATTACGGTTCTGATTCTGATAGAAAACAACAGACGTCTTAAAATTTAAAAGTTGTTGTGTATTTACGGTTTTCACAAGTTCTACAATATTTTCTAGTGCAATCAATGTGGTGTACATACTGTATTCTGACGTGTAGTCAAATTTTAAAGTATATAACTCCGAGTGTCATTATGTGGCGCACAAAAATTTAACCTTCCTTCAAAAGCTGCACAGCTGATATTTTATGTGCACACATCCTACAGAAAATTAGAGGGAACATTGGTCCTTACATATGGGTGACGATGGCACAGACTGAGCCCTCGCGGAAGTATCCCTCCAGCTTTCAAAGCAAGCCTTTGGGAGATGACACCACGCATGCATGGTCCCCTTCCCGCCCAAGGGTGCTATCTTGCTCAGTCAGATGACATAGCTAAAAGATGGCAAAAATAAAAAATGGTAAAGGAGCAACTCTAAGGGGAGGAGTGAGGGTTGTGAGGACTGATTCCTCCTGCTGTCCCCGGAGAACACCTGTTACAGCTGAGTAACTACGCTTTCTCCAGGAACAAGCAGTAAGTCAGTCCTCACCTATGGGACTCACCAGCTACAGGCTACCAAAAGCCCATAGCAAAAATAGGGGCTCCCTCATGGAGAGCCGCAAGCAGCAGCAGCAAATTAGTGTCCACAGACCACCAAAGGACCCCTGTGTCCGATGAAACCAACACTCCGTTAGCTTGAACACAGAAGGATCGGAGAGTACTAGTTGCCTAAACTCCAAAAAGGTTACAGAGCACAGCCTGTCCGAAGGCACTGTCCTGTCGGGACTCCCTTTCCAGGCAGCAATGGGCTGTGAAGGTGTGGACTGAAGACCAGGTGGTGGCCCGGCAGATGTCCACTATCGGGACACAGCACAAGTTTGCTACCGAGGCTGCCATGGCCCTGACACGGTGCGCCGTGATACTGCCTACCAGCGGGAGCCTCGCCTGTTCATAAGCGAGGGTGATACAGTCGGCCACTCATGTGGATAGCATGTGCTTGGTCACCGCCTCACCCAGCCTACCGGGGTCGTAGGAGATGAAAAGCTGAGAAGCTTTGCGGTGGCCCTGAGTGTGTTGGATATAGAAGGACAAAACCCTCTTACTGTCCAAGGAGTGGAGGACCGTCTCTGCCCGACTAGAGTAAGGTCTTGGAAAGAAGGTAGGGAGCACCACTCCCTGGTTGAGATGGAAGGATGACACTACCCTTCAGCAGTAATTTGGGGAGCGTGCAAAGCACTACTGTTCTTGTAGAACCTGGTATAGGGCGCCTCTGCCACAAGGGCCTGGAGCTTGCTAACTCTGCGAGCGGAGGAAAGCACAACCAGGAAAACCACCTTCCAAGAGAGATAGCGGAGGTGGCAGGTAGCCAGAGGTTGAAGGGCGGGTGAGTGAGCTGCCCCAACAATACGTTGAGGTCCCATTCGGTTGCCAGAGGGCAAACCAGGGGCTTCAAAAAGAGCAGGCCCCAAGGAAACGGGTCACCAAGGGTTGGACCGAGAGCAGCTTGCCATCCACTGATGCACTCGGACGGATGTTAGACTTGAGCCCAGACTGAGAAAAGTAGAGAAGGTACCTTAACACCAGAGTCACCGGGCAGGAGAAAGTGTCAGCCCTGTGCTCGGCGCACCAAACAGAGAATCTGTGCCATTTGAGGGCATAAGCCTTCCTAGTAGAGGCCTTGAGGGAAGTCAGCAGAATGTCTTCCACCTCAACCGGAAGGTTGAAAGGGGCCAGAGTCACGCTGTCAGCGACAGGGACCCCAGGCTGGGTTGTAGGAGAGCACCCCCCTCCTGAGATAGGGCAGTCCCCAAGCGGATGGGGGTCTCCACCATCAACTGTAGAAGCAGCAAGAACCACAGATGCCTGGGCCGCTGAGGAGCTATCAGGTTGAGCGAGGCCCTGTCACGGAGGGTGTTGAACAAGGGTCTTGGCGATCAGCAGCATCAGAGGGAAAGCGTATATGAGGCCTTCCAACCATGAAACCAGGAATACATCCGCTGCCACCCTGGAGGGGTGGGCCTGCCGGGAGCAGAAGTGGGGCAACAAAGTTGTCCGGGCTGGCGAACAGGTCCATCATGAGTTCCCCCCAGAGCCGGAAAAGCCAACTGGCTACCCTGGGGTCCAGCTGCCACTCGTGCAGCTGGAAAACTCTGCTGAGTCTCTCGGCCAGCAGGATGTCCCGGCCTGGCAGGTACACTGTACGCACGAGGATACCCTGTTGGACTGTGTACGAGCAGAGGACCAGTGCCTCCTGACAAAGGGTATGAGACCCTGTGCCCCCTGTTTGTTCATGTAAAATATTGCCACCTGGTTGTCTGTCTGGACCAGCACCAGCTGGTGACGCAAGTGGTGACAGACGACCCTCAGGGCTAGGTGTATGGCTTGGAGCTCCAGGAGGTTGATCTGTTGGGGTACTCTCATCTGGTGACCAGTTGCCCCGAGTGTGGAGATCTCCACGGTGGGCTCCCCAGCCAAGCAGGGAAGCACCCATGGTGAGGACCCTTGAAGGGCTTGGGTCCTGAAAAGGTATGCCCGCCTCGAAGTGCTGGGGAGACTGCCACCAGACCAGAGAATAAACCAATTGATGGGTCACAGAAACTCTGTCCCGGAGGTGGCCCATGGCCTGAGACCACTGGTCCTGGAGACACCACTGTGCCGCCCTCATGTGGAGGCGAGCGTCGGGGGTGATGTGGACCGTGGAGGCCATATGCCCAAGGAGGCGCAGGAGAAGTCAAGCGGGCACCAAGGGACGGTACTGTACGTCCTGAGCCAGAGTCCTGAGACTATTGGCTCGGTTCCTGGGCAAGAAAACCTTTGACTGTGTTGGGAGGAGGTGAGACTTATTTAACTGTTTTTTTTATACCACTTTACCATTTCAATCAAAACGGTTTATATTGTAACTTCAACTTGCTAATGTACATTAAACAGGGACATGACAAACGGGGTAAGTGTTGCAGAACCTGGATGGTGCGTGCAATGGTCTGCTGCACCTCTGAGGCCACGCCTCCCTTTATGAGCCAGTCATCCAGGTAGGGAAAGACAAAGACACCCTGGAGCTGGAGGAAGGCTGCCACAACTGCCAGGCATTTTGTGAAAACTCTTGGGGCAGAGGCTAGGCCAAAGGGGCGCACCCTGTACTGAAAGTGCCTGCCCCCCCCCCCACTATGAACCACAGGTACTGCCTGCGGTTGGGGTGGATGAGGTTGTGGGTATAAGCATCCTTGAGGTCTAAGAAGCATAGCCAGTCTCCCTGCTGGAGGTAGGGTAGTAATGTTCCAATGGAGAGCATCTTGAACTTCTCCTTCACCAGGAATTTGTTGAGGTTGCACAGGTCGAGGATGGGCCTTAGGCCCCCTGTCCTTTTTGGGATGAGGAAATACCTGGAGTAGAACCCCTTTGCCCTTGAGATGGTGGGGCACCAGTTCTATCGCTTTGTCCTCAAGAAGACCTGCCAACTCCTTTAGAAGAAGGTCCTGGTGGAGGGGAGACCTGATGGGCTCTCCGTGGAAATAAGGGGGAGGTGTCCATGTCAGGGGGAAGTGGTAACCCTCCCTGACTTCCTGAAGTGCCCAGGAATCAGTGGTGATGGATACCCACCTCTGGGCATAGAGGACCAGATGTCCCCCTATGGGCTGCTGATCTCCTTGGGGTAGATAGGCTATGCTCAAGGAGTCAAAAACTCTCCCCTGGCTGGGCCAGAGCAGGTGCCTGGGGTTTTGGAACCTTCTGCTTATGCAGGCCATGCCAATGTCCCTTGGCCGGCTGACCCTGTTGGGGAGCTGGGGAGGCATGATAAAGTGGGTAGGTTCGGTAAGCCGCTCCCTTCCTCAGGTAAAAGGACTTTTTATCCGAGCCCTTCCATCGGGGAGGGGCAGCGGTCTTTTTGGAGAGACTGGTCCTCGTCATGAACTCAGTCTCCAGCTCAGCAGCCTTGTCAGTCATGGGTTTGCCAAAGAGGTTTTCTCCTTGGCAGGGGACATCAACCAATTTGTCCTGAACCCACTGCTTGAGGTCGGACGACTGTAGCCAAGCTTGGCAGTATGCACAGATGCCAGCTGCCACTACTCGAGCCGCCGATTCAAACTCATTAGGCTGCCCGAGACATGAATTTGGAGCATTTATGGACAGCTTTGGCCAGGTTCTTGAACCCCTGCAAGGGTCCCTCAGAGAGAACAGCTGAGAACCTGGCAAGTTCTTTCACCAGGTCTCTCAGGTACATGCCCATGTACAGCTGGTAGGCCTGCATGCGGCTGATGAGCATTGAGCCCCGCTAGCACTTTCTGCGAGGGCGTCCAAGGTGTGGGCCTCCCTGCCTGTGGGCACCGAGGAGTGCGTCTTCTGGCCTTTCAGCCAACGCATGGCCAACTCCACCAACATGGCGTTATGAGTCAGCTGTGACTTTTGGAAACCTGGGCTCCGGTGGACTCGATACGTTGAGTCGAACAGTTTGCTCACCACTGACACTGTCTCCCACATTCGGAGTATCAGCCATTCCAGGATGGGAGGGATAGGCACCATGAGCAATTCCCATGGAGGGGCCTCATACTGGAAGATTTCCAACTCATCCGCCCGAGGGTCCTCTTCCGACTCAGTCGGGAACGCCAGGGCCTTAGACATGTCCTTGACAAAATCAAGGAATCCCATATCCTCAGGTGGGGATCGCCATCGAGGCTCCGAGATGAGAGAGTCAGATGGGACGTCACGGTGGCAACAGGTATTGGGGGACTTCTTGTCCTCAGTCTCCCACTCATAGTCCGTTGAGAACTCATAGGAGGGCTGCTCTAGGGCCTCGGGGCCCCCGATGCCCTGCGGCTGGTGCCCGGCAAACTTGCCAGGGATGACCAGTCCCATCAAGCGGGAATCAGACTGTGACCTTGGCCGAGGACAGACTTGAGGCCGAAGGACCGAGAGGATTGGCTTGGCCTCCAGGGAAGTCTTGGACATCGAGGGCCTGGTGGTTGGGGAGGATGAACCAGTTGTGGCAAACAGCGCCTGCTGCTGGTCCATAAAGGCAGACAACCTGCGCTCCAGGGCCGCCATTCTGGGACTCCAGACCAGAAGGCTCCGCAAGCCTTCGGTGCAGGCACTGAGGGACCTGACGCCGGCTCCCCCAAAGGGGAATCCTTGACAAGGATAGTGTCTAGGGACTGAGGCTAGTCTGCAGTCGGATCCTTCCAGGGACCTTCGCAGGCCACTCCTTCTCAGATGCCTCGGACGAACATCCCAGACTGCGGGACCAGGCCCAGGGAGCACCTGGCCAGTCGGAACCATCCAAGAACACTGCCTTTGAGGGTTTCTTTTTCTTCCTGGGCTCCCTCGAGGGAGACTCCCTTTCTGAGGACCCATGACAAGGCTCGGGCTCGGAAGATTCCGCCTGAGACATCAGGGTCTCAGATGAGGCCCTGGCCTTCGGAGGCTCTGGGGACTCGGGGAACAACTTATTATGCTGCTGCTGGTAGCTCTTGAGGGCCTTACTGGAAATCCTCTTGCAGAGACCGCAAACTTCTGGGTCATGGTCTGGCCCAAGGCAGCGGAGACAGCAGTCGTGTGTGTCTGTCAAAGACATCATTTTCGAGCACCGATCACACTTAAAGCCACTGGTAGCCATGGGAGAAAAAAGTAACCCCTGCGAGGTCGAAGACTCTCCGGGCTGCCAGTGAGAGAAAAAAGGCACGAAGATGCCAGGAAAAGAACAAAAAAAAAAAACTACAAAAAGAGACCGAACTCGACGCCGAGGCAACAAGGTCGGTAGGCGGGAAGAGCAATGGTGCAATACTGGAGATGAGTATGAAACTCGGAGAGAAAACTCAACCTTTTCCGGGAACAAGCCAGACAAAGGGCTCCGTGAAATAAAGGAGACTGAGCAAGATGGAACCCTTGGGCGGGAAGGGGACTATGCATGCGTGGTAGCATCTCCCAAAGGCTTTCTTTGAAAGCTGGGGGGATGCTTCCGTGAGGGCTTTGTCAGTGCCGATGTCACCCATATGCGAGGACTACTTCCTGCTTGTTTCCGGAGAAGTCTATTTTACATGCAGAAAAGGGCCTTTATAAAATTGCATAACTGCATACGCGTGTAAAATGTATATGCATGGAAAGCATGTGCCTATTTTTATACAATCTTCATGCAGGCATTGAAGGTAGCATCTGGACAGAAGAGAGGCAGAGTTGTGATATACACATTATTTTATAAAATATGCATGTACATGCATAAAGTACATGCATACATTTACACTAAATCTGAGCAGGTGTAAATATGTGTGTCAGCATTTGTGCGCTATTAGGGCCGATTCTGAGTTTCTGTTTTATATTTTAAAAGGTGCCTTTTTGAATTTCACAGTCATTTGGTTATAAAATCAGGCCTTAAGAGTAATTTTACAACAGGGGGCATGATTAAACTTAAAATAAGCATGTTTTGACTAGGTTAATTTATTGTCATGGCTTTCCCACTCAAGGGGGGACACCAGGGACCAGTTTTGTGCACCTTCACCTATAACAGCTCCCTTTCCCTTTGAGTGATGATACTGATGGGAGGCCTCATGCTGTAACCTCTCTTAGCTCCTTCCAGAAGCTTTTAGAAGGGTTCTACCATGCATGCATGTATGTGTTTTTCCTGCCTGCCATCACCATGCCATTTACTTCAGTTGGTAACTAGCTAAGCTAGTAGACAACTCCAGGGGATGAGGGAGGTTTAAGGATTTGTCCTGCTGTCCACAAAACACCCATTACAGGTGGGTAACTTTGTTTTCTCTATAAGTGTTCACATATGTGATTCGCTAGTTACCGTTTGCCTTGCAACAAAAAAGGGAAGAAAGGTGCCGCTACACATGGACACCATGATCATCATCAGAACAAACTAGGCTGTGAAAAACGAAGAACATCATATGCCATTCTCCTTTTTTTTTCTTCAATCTTTCCCCCCCCCCAAACAAGACAGCACAGAAAAGAAAAGAAAAAACCCACAGGGCCTAGAGAGGATGGAGTTGGATTCTAGTCCACAGATTCTGACATACTGATTGACCAAATCTACTGTCATGTCAGGAATTCCCATCCAGATAATAGTGAGAGGTGAATGTTGTGGACCAATGTCCAGGTAGCTGCTTTGCTAATCTCTTCCATGGAGAATGAGCACAAATAGGCCACCAAAGTAGCCATGGCTCAAACATTGTGAGCCATGACACGACCCTCAAGGCTCAAGTCTGCCTGGGCATAAGCAAAACAGATGCAATCTGAGAGCCAAATTGACAGAGTGAGATTGGTGATGACAGCCCCCAACCTATTTGGGTCAAATGAAACAAAAAGCTGGGCAATCTGTCTATCGGATTTAGTTTGTTCCAAGTAGAAGGCCAAAGCTCTCTTTACAGTTCATGTGAAGTGCACTTCTCTTGTGAGCATGAAGACTTGGAAAAAAGGTTGTCAGAACAATTGATTAAGGTGGAAGTCTGATACCACCTCAGGAAAGAATTTAGGATGCACCCACAAAACCACCCTATACTGAAAACCTCTGTGAAGGGGGGTGGGGGGGGGGAATCGGCTACTACAGCCTGGAGCTTGCTAACTCTGCACGCTGAACTTTAGGGCACAGACATTCAGAGACTCAAAGGGAGCTTTTATCAACCGAGTCATTACCACTGTACAATTTAAAGACACTGCGGAAAGCTTGAGGGGAGGCTTTAGAAGAAGCAAGCCCCACATAAAACAAACTAAAGGCTATAAAGAGATGGGTTTACCTTCTACATGATGGCAATAAGTGCCAGTTGCACCAAGATGAACTCTTTACAGAGTTGCTTTTTCAACCTGTTCTCTGTAAAACCAAACAGTTTGTTGTTCTGGTCTGTTGTTATATTGTGAACCGCGCTGATGCTGAATAGAGCGGTATATAAGAGCCTGTAATAAATAAAATAAATAAACTATACTCAGATGCACAAGGTACTCAAGCAGTTTTTGTGTGGAACAAGAGATGGCAAACTTCTTCAGCTTGGAAGCTCTTATGCTTTCAAGTGGAATGACTCATTGAAGCCGAGATAATACTGGTAACATCAACCAGCAGGTTAAAGGAGGACAATGCCAACCTCTCAACATCTACGCTGGGATGCAGCATCGTCCTCCAATCCTGTGTAATAGGAGTTGGTGAATCGCTCAGATACATCATATCCTGGATGGAAAGCTCAAGGAGGAGAGGGAGCCATGGCTGCTAAGGCCAACAAGGAGTGATAAGAATCATCATGCCTCAGTCATTCTCAAGTTTCAGAAGAGTTTTCATAATCAGATTTATAGGGAGGATACACATACAGAAGTCTCTCTCTCCCCAATGAAGGAGAAAGGGATGTGAAGCAAGTCTGCCATGTCCCTACCCTGAAGCAGAACGTTAGGCACCAGGACAATCTGAGGAGTGGCAAAAGGATCTGGGAAGGGGGTGCTTACTCCCAAAAGATGGAGATTGCCACCTCCCAATCCAGGGATTATTCATGAGGTTGAAGGATTGCTCAGTCTATACACCAGGAGATTGTCCTTGCCAGGCAGTTATATGGCCTTGAGATCCATCCTTTGGGAGATAGCACATTACCATATTCTTATTGTTCCCTAACACAGGAGATACAAGCCTTTTCCTCCCTGCTTATTGACAAAGAACATGGTTACTTAGCCAACCAAATTCTGCTCATTCAAACAGATGACTATCTGATCTCTAAAAATATTTAGAGCATTCTCAGTTCAATTGATTTGGTGGAGAGACTTTCTTGGATGGACCATGTTCTGTGAATGTGGAACCCATCTACATGAGCTCCCCAATCCAGCTTTGATGCATCTGTCATAATGAGTTGTTGGTAGAAAGAAATTTGGAAAGGAAGACCTCTGGCCAGATTGGATTGATCCATCCACCAAGACAGAGTCTCAGAGGGGAAGCATGACAAACCTTATGTCACTGAGGTTGCCTGTGGCCACTGAGTCTCAAGGTCCACTCAGACTGTCTCATATGGAGTCATGGCAGTGGAGTGACATGAACTGATGAGGACATGTGGCCCAACTTCTCAACATGGCTTTTGCTGATGTCTGATGACTCTTTTATACATTCTCAATCGCCACCAAGTAGGTGAGCCTGTCTTGTGGAAGAAAGGCTTTCACCTGAATTGTGTTTAGCAGAGAGCTCTGATGAATTTCAATTGATGTAACAGGCTCAATTTGGATTTGGGATAAATGATGTCTAACCCTAGTAGCTCTAACACCCAGATGCTGATGTGTACAGATTCCCAAATGCCTTCCTGAGGAGGCAATCTTTAGCAGTCAATTGTCCAAATAGGGAAACGTGCACTCCCAGTCTGCACAGAAACACAAACAACTGAGACATTTTGTAAAGATGCGAGGAGCAGACACGAAGCCAAAGAGTAGTACATGGTACTGAAGTGACATTTCCTTATGATAAATCAGATACCTCCTGCGAGTGGGATGTACCTGTATGTAGGTGCAAGCGTCTTTTAGAACCAGATAACATAGCTATTCACCATTTTATAGGAAGGGTGGCCAGAGAAACCATTCTGAACTTTTTTTTGACTAGGAATTTGTTTGGGTCCCCAAGGTCTAGGATCAGATGGAATTCATTCACTCCCCCCCCCCCCCACACACACACACAACCTGTCTTCTTGGGCATCAGGAGATACCTCATAAAATTCCCTGCCTTTCCTGCCCTGGTAGAATGGATCCAACTGTGTGTGCAGACCGAACAGCAGAGTTCTGTAACAGGACCTCCTGATGCTGAGGGGCAACAGAATGGCCCTCTGAGAACAATTTGGAGGGAGTTCCAACAGCCAAAGTCTGTAGCCTTTCCAGACTATTCTGAGAATCCACGAATTGGAGGTTAAGAAGGGGACACACCTCTGCACAAAGAGTAAGCCTCTCACCAACTGGAAGGTGGTCCGAGAACGGTACAGGGAAATTGGCCATGTTCGCTAGGAGCTAGTCAAAAGCATGCCCCTGGTTTTGGCTGAGATGTAAGCGGGGACTTCTGAACCTTTTTCTGCCAAAGTCAGGCACAAGCAGGTTGTTTGGACTAGGTATAGTGGGAGGTAGAAAAATACCTACACCTATGAGAGTAGAACTATTTTCACTGTCCTCTGCTGTGAAACCTCAGATGTTGAGGACACGGGTCAGAGGTGCAACTGGAGAAAGTTTTAAAGGTGTCAGAGTGCTGCTTGATCATGGTAGCAGCTTCCTGCACCTTATCTCCAAGAAGGCAGTCTCCATGCCAACACTCAGAGAAAGCTCTCAATGCCATATCAAACATATCATATGTCGTATGGACCATGTACTTTCCACACTCTTCTCTTGGCTCATGAGAGAATGATACTGCTCTACTTTCTCTGGAAGGAGCTAGTCTGACATATTGTTGAGACTGCACATGATGATCCATAAGTGCATGCACATGAAAAGCTGGTAGGATACCACATAGGACACTGGCATGGCATTCTGAAAAACCTCTCTCCCAAAAGAATCTAATGTCTAGTCTTCTCTCCTTGGAGGCACCAAGGAATGAGATTTGTAATTTCTGGTTCTTTTGAGAGAGGATTCGATGACCATAAAGTGGTGTGGCAAGTTGGAGCTTCTCAAATCCGGGAGTCTTTTGGACTCTATAATAGCCTTTTTACTCACTGGACTATGGCGGGCGGGGGGGGGGGGGGGTGTCTCCCACACATTCTCATCTGTAATCTCTGAAGAATGCAGTACATGGGCACCATCATTGTTTCTTTAGGGACAACAGAATACTGAAGGATATCCAATTCTTCAGCCCTGGGCCTAGCCTCCATTTCCAATGAAAATGGATTGGCCTTAGCCATATCACTCTCAAAATCATGGAAAGGTAACTCCTCAGGAGGGAATTTACACCTCTCATGAGGGGGAGAGCAATCAGAGGGCAAATACGGAGACCCTTCCTCCAAGAAATATTTGATGACATACTCCGATTCCCATGAGTGGTCTTCTACTACTACTACTGAACATTTGTATAGCACTACAAGACATATGCAGCGCTGCACAGCACAGACACATGTAAAAGACAGTCTATACTCTTCAGAGTTATTACAATCTACTCAAGACAGACAACACAGTAGCTATAGGCATAGGATACATCTAGGGCAGTAGTTCTCATCCCAGTCCTTGGGTACCACCCAGGCCAGTCAGGTTTTAGGGTATCCACAATGAATATGCACAAGAAAGATCTGCATACAATGGAAGCAGTGAATGCAGATCTCTCATATGTGATATACCTTCTGGATATATACTTGTGGATACCCTGAAAACCTGACTGGCCTGTGGGTACCCGAGGACTGGGTTGGGAACCACTGATCTAAGGGAATAAGGAAACACAAAGGTCTGAATCCAAATCACAGAAGAACTCAATGTCAGAGTCCCTGCCTGGATGGATCCACATCTCCGATGGGACTCCTTTGGGCATGCCTATGCATTGATGACTTCACACCCTCAGGGAGAAAATTAATCCCCAATGCACTGGGGAGTGATATCAGTTGGTCAGATATCAGTGCCAAGGCCCTTCGATGCCTCTACCACAGGCAGGCAGTGGGTCTCAAGGATAGGATCGACCTTTCGATACACCATGGCCAAAGCACATGGTAAAGAGCATTGAAATTCTGTCTTCAAGACTCTTCAATGGCTGCTTTCCAAAGGCTACAGCAGGATCGGCCGATGTTCCCTGAATCTGAAGGGAGTATTGGCAGGCTGGTCTCTGTCCTTGAGGAGGATGAGCAGTCCTTGAGGAGGGGCTGCTTTGAGGATTGAGACTGCAAACCCTGCGCACTCTCAGCATCACTCTCTGATGAACCATGGCACGAATGCAGCATAGCCTTCACCCGATGCTCAGTGTCCTTGGTCCTTAATTCTGAAGGATGAATAATCTCTCTTCTTTAAGGCAGTATTGGTGGGTGACAAATGCTGGGAAGACCCACATGTGCTCAGCTACAATTGAGCTGAAGGGCCCCTGTAATGCTGATGTTCTCTTGAATGCAATGAGGACACACAAGAGATATCAAGATAGAAACGAGAAAGGGGAAAATAGTGCCCTTACAACTATAAGATGACTGATTCACCTCTGTTGGAGCCTTCTCTAACATGAAGCTTTAAAATAACCTCCAAGTGAAAGGATGTGAGGAAAATCGAAAACAGTTGCTAAATCTGCAGTCAAGGAGAACTAATCCCTAAGCCTCTTCTGAGCATCATCATTACGTTCTAGATAATTTTTTGAAGTAGGTCATAAACAAACAGAAACCTCTTGCATAAGGAGAAATTCTGATTGATTCTGTTACAAAACAGAGAACTGGGAACCTTCAATCTCTTAAGTTTGTAAGCTGTGCAGGGAAGGAAAAGCCTGATGATACTGTGTTCAAGTCTTGCTCCTCCGACACAAGTCCTAAAAACCAGGATTCTCCATGGAGGCAGCGGAAGGCTGTAGCTCTAGCACATCCTGATGGCTTCCAGCAAGGCCACACTAGGGTAATCAATTATCATAGTTTGGTGAAGCGGGTTCTTATAGAACCGACATCCTAGGTACTGCAGCCTCCAATGGTTAATCCTCAACTGTTCAGGCCATTTAGAGAAGTAACCTAGTGGTTAGAGCAGCAGAAAAAGAACCAGATAATCCAAGGTCATGATGAGTGTCAGTGAGAAAGTTACTTAACCCTCCACTGCCTTAGATATAGCCTTAAATTGTAAGCCCACCAGGGATAAGCAAATACCTATTGTACCTGAATGTAATCTCACCTTGAATTGTTGAAAAGGTGTGAGCTAAACCTAAAAATGAATAAATATAAAACATTAATTTGACTGGGTTTAAACCAATTTTTTTTGTGTTTAGAGTCTTAATTTCATTTCCCTTCTCCCCCAAATCATCTCCCATGCAGGGCTATCCTTGCAAAGGATGAGGGGCAGCAAATCAGGTCCTGCAGCTTTCTAACACTCCAACTCCTATGGTTACTAAGAGCACAAACATATAGCTTCCCCTCCTCACATACACACATTTATCGCAGATTAATTCCTTCCCCGTTCCTGCAGAACAGAGATGATTAGAGCACTGCCATGGGAATTAATTTTTACTCTGCATTGATGAAAATGTAATTTGTTCCTAAATCAGTCGATATTGCTAGTGCAGTCTTACATATCATCTGCATTTGCTCGCATTGTTGGGGAAAATAAAATCACTATATGGAATGGCATAGCAATGCTGACTACAGGGAACTATAAAGAACCTGAAAACTGGCTATGATGAGGATCTGTAGAAGAAAAAAAAAGGGGGGGGGGAGGATACAGCATATCTCCCCATCTTCATTTTACTTTTTTTTTTTTTTTTTACTACAGCATCAAAAGAAACAGATATAATGCATATAAACTGACTTTATATGTATTTATGATTTTTTTTTAATCAGTGATCTTAATAACCACATGCCAAAAAGGAAGAAAGCTCATACTGCAGCCAGCAAATAGAAATTACACTTACCTGGTAATTGTTGTTCCTTGAGTGACTACAGTTTAGTCCTCCACCTCTGGGTAGTGCACCTCCTCCTGCAGCTTGGAGACTGGCATGTCAAAATCGTGACATCACTGGATATAGCTTGCTGGTCTGTCCCATCAACCCCCAGTGAACTATTGACAAAGCAGACTCAAAGGAGCAACAAATAAGTAGCTATCACAATGAATTTAACCTTAAACTCAACTTAACACAAAACCTAACGGAATTGTCAACTAAACCCCCTCTCCTGCAAGAAGGGACCTCTGTGTTCTCTCTCTCTCTTTTTTTTTTTTTTTTAAACGTATACCTTCTGTATTCTTCTCTTCGCCTAGCCAAGGACAAGAGAGAAAAGAATAGACAGAAAATAGATATGAAGAAAGAAGACAAGTAAGAACCAATGAAAGGCTCAACTCGCCTGTAGCCTTGTACCTCTCCCAACTGACCACTCACTGTAAACCAATCCATCCCCGGGCGGGAATGAGGACTAAACTGTAGTCACTCAAGGAACAACAATTACCAGGTAAGTGTAATTTATATTTCCTTATTGTTCCTACAGTTTAGCCCTCCAACCTCTGGGATGTACCAGAGCAGTAATCATTGGGAAAGACCTTTCCAGCTGGAACGCAACACCACCGACCCGAAACAGGCATCGTTTGCCGCCAAAACATCTAGGCGGTAGTGCTTACTGAAAGTATGAAGAGAGGACCATGTAGCCGCCCTGAAAATCTCCACTGGTGGAACCAAACTGTGTTCCGCCCAAGATGTAGCCTGCGCCCTAGTAGAGTGAGCCCTTAAGCCCGCTGGCACTGGGCGTCCTGGCAAGAGATATGCTGATGTAATTGCCTCCTTAATCCATCTGGAAATGGATGCTTTCGCCGCCGCCTCCCCTTTGCGGGGTCCTCTGAACATGAAAAGGCGGATACTGTTAAATAACATGCGAAAAGTTTTGGATACTGTTAAATACTGTCGCAGCACCCTCTTTATGTCTAAACGGCGCAAACTGCTATCCACAACACTCCCCTCCATTGAACGTAACGTTGGAAGAGATATCACCTGGTCTAGGTTAAACGGAGACACTACCTTTGGTAAAAAGGACGGAACTGGTCGCAACACAACCTTTTCCCTGGAAAAGGACAAAAACGGCTCTCTACATGACAGCGCCTGCAACTCCGAAATTCGCCTTGCTGAACATATGGCTACCAAAAACACTGTCTTTAACGTTAGATCTTTAACGGACGCCTGGTGTAAAGACTCAAAAGGCTCCTTAACTAACGCTCCTAAAAGCAAGTTAAGTTCCCACGGCAGAACCGTGATTCTACGCGAAGGCTGCAGCCTGGATGTCGCTTTAAGGAAACGCAACACATCTGCATGCGACCCAAGAGCCACCCCCTGGACTTTGCCTCTATAGCATGACAGGGCTGCCAACTGAACTCGCAAGGAACTGGCTGCCAGACCCTTATCAAACCCGTCTTGTAAAAAAACTCAACACCAGGGGGAACAGACACTGTGGCTGCATGTACTTGCCTCCGCGAGCAGCAGTCCTCAAAAATACGCCATATGCGCACATATGTCAGAGACATGTTTATGTTTATGCAATTTCTTGATATACTGCCCAGGCTGAAGGGCATCAGAGCAGTTTACAATCAATATAACATGGACTTCTTCCTTGCCCAAAGCAAAGTAGCGATAACTGCCATGGAGTAACCTTTCTTTCTCAACCTTGCCTTTTCAATGGCCAAACCGTAAGTGAGAATTGATCCACCTGAGGCATTCGAAGCGGACCCTGTATCAACAGATTCTCCGACGTTGGTAACCTCCAGGGAACGCCGTTGAGAAAGCGAATGAGATCGGCGTACCACGGGCGTCTCGGCCAGCCCAGAGCCACCAACACTACCTTCCCCTGATGAGCCTCGATGCGCTGCACCACTCGCCCGATGAGCGCCCACGGAGGAGAGACATAGAGGAGACCTGACAACGGCCAACGTTGTATCAGGGCGTCGATCCCTTCAGACATCCTTTCTCGCCGTCTGCTGAAGAAGCGACCCGTCTTTGCGGACTGAAAGGTCGCCATGAGATCCATTATCAGCGGTCCCCATCTCTGCATTATCTGCGTGAACACTTCCGGATGCAACTCCCATTCTCCGGCATCTACCTGGACTCTGCTGAGAAAATCTGCCGTCACATTGTCCTTCCCTGCAATATGTGCCACTGAAATCACTGGTAGACGCTGCTCTACCCACGCAAACAGCGACTCCGCTTCCTCTTCCATGGCCACACTTCCAGTACCGCCCTGTCGATTGATGTAGGCCACCGTTGCGGAGTTGTCGGACAGCACTCGAACCGCTCGACCTGACACAGCTGTTTTGAATGTTTGCAATGCTAGGAAGACCGCTTTGAGCTCCAGCCGACTGATGGACCATTTGCTCTCTTGCACCGTCCACGTGCCCTGCGCGATGAGGTCTTGGCAATGAGCTCCCCAGCACGCCAGATTCGCATCCGTCAGCAAGGGAAGCCACTCCGGCTGTTTGAGAGGCATTCCCGGCCTTCAGAGACTCCGGAAGCAACTACCACCGAAGAGACTGCCAGACCTGAAGCGGACAAGGGAGCCTTTTGTTCAGCGAATCGGACTGATGCGACCAACGGCAAAGAAGCATTCTGTAATGGCCACATATGAAACCTGGCCCAAGGTACCACTTCCAAGGTCGCTGCCATCGTTCCCAGCACGCAAAAGTAACTCCACGCCGAGGGCGCCAGAGCGGACGAACTTGCGAACCAATTGTTGAAGCACCTGAACCCGACACTTCAGCAGAAACACCGCTCCTTTCTGAGTGTTGAACTGTACCCCTAGATACTCAAGTTCCTGGGATGGAACCAAACGGCTCTTGGTTGCATTGACCACTCAGCCGAGACCCTGTAGGAACTTCACTACCTTCTTTGTAACTCAAATGCTCTCGGCCTTGGACTTCGCCTGAATCAGCCAATCGTCGAGGAACGAGTGAACCAAAACCCCTTCTCTTCGTAAAGCCGCTGCTACCACCAACATGATCTTGGTAAAGGTACATGGGGCCGTCGCCAGGCCTAATGGCAACGCTTGAAACTGATGTCCCCAAGGCAGAGCAAACCACAGAAACTTTTGATGCATTTCTCTGATTGGGATGTGTAAATATGCTTCTGTGAGATCGAGTGAAGTCAAGAACTCTCCCCGGCACACCGCTACAATGACCAATCTTAACGTTTCCATCCAGAAATGCGGTACTCTAAGACAGCAATTCACCCCTTTTAGATACACAATAGGACGGACAGAGCCATCCTTCTTTGGCACCACAAAATAAATGGAATAGCGACCCACGCCATAATCCGCTAGCAGGACCGGCGCGACAGCTCTTAACTGTAACAGACGATCTAACGTGCGACGAATCGCCAATGTTTTCTGTGGACCTCTGCAGGGAGACATCATAAACGAGTCCAGCACCGGCCTTGCGAATTCCAGTGCATAGCCTTCACGAATGATCTCCAACACTCACTGGTCTGACGTTATTTGGGTCTAGGCAGGAAGAAATTCTCGAAGCCGCCCCCCTATCGGTGGACTTCCTGCCGGGACCCGCTTCGTTTCATTGTGGTTTACGACTCACCGCTGCGGAAGCTGCTGCAAAACCTCTATTTGCTCCCCGGAACCCCCGAAACCCCTGGGCCCGAGAACCAAACCTTCCTCTTTGAAAGCCTCGTAAGCGAGAGGTACGAAATCTCCTGAAATCCCGAAACTGTCCTTGAAAGGCCGGCAATGGTTTCACTTGTTTGGGTTTATCCTCCGGTAGCCCTCCCCCTTTGGACTCTCCAAAATCCTTGACCAACTTGTCAAGATCTTCTCCAAACAACTTCTCTTTAAAAGGAAGCTTGCTGAGACGTGACTTAGACGAGCCATCAGCCGCCCAATTCTTCAACCACAATGACCTCCGAGTGGCAACCAACGAAGCCATACTATTTGCTAGCGCTCTGATCAAATCGTAGTGGACATCTGCCAAATATGCTGAACCAGACTCTAGCCGATCCAGCTCCCTGATATTTTCCTGCTCTAATTGTGGAGCCTGACGCAAGTGCTGAGACCATCTAAGACATGCTCTCGCCACCCAAGCCCCACAAATGGAAGCCTGCAAAGACAATGCGTTAGACTCAAATGATTGTTTCAACAAACCATCTACTTTCCTATCCTGTGCATCTTTTAAGGCCTAGCTACCTTCAACCGGAATAGTGGTCTTTTTGGTGACCGCTGCAACTGCCGCATCTATTCGCGAGGAACAAAACTTCTCCTTGTCTTTATCCGCAAAAGGATAGAGTCTGTTCATGGTCCTGACCCCTTAGTCCTGCTTCTGGTTGATCCCACTCATCCTGGATCATCCGATCTACCACCCGGTGAACGGGAAACACCACCTGAGCCTGTCTCACTGCTTGAATGATAGGATCTTCCACCTCTTCCTCATCCAGCGGCTGTACCGTGGCGAGATTTAGCGTCTGAAGGGACTCCATAATCAGTGCCGTCAATTCATCCTTCTGGAAGACACGAATGATCTTTGCCTGATCCTCCGGTTCCGGGATTTCTCCTTCCTCCAGTTCATCTACACCGGCTTCGATGTCTACGTCAGCCGCATCTGCCTCGTTCCACTCCACATCTGAGGGAGAAAGTTCAAGTGTCCTTGCCCGCTTTGGGGGTTTCGGCGAACCGCAACCAGGCTCTCCTGACCGGAGTTGCTGCATAGTAGCCGCCATAGACAATGGTTCCGGTAACTTCCCTTGACGTCTCAAACAGAATGCCTGATGCATAATCAGCTCAAAATCCGGACAGAAATCCCCCAGCTGTGGACCTGATCCAGCTGTAGGTAATGCACTTGAGGGACCCGGCAGGTCCTCATGAGAGACTCCTGGTGAAATGCCTACCACTGGCTCTTCTCCGGTCACAGCCAGTGGCCCTTGGCCATCTAAAGTCGCAGTATTCTCCATCTGCTGCTCCACACTGGTAGAGACAGCAGCGCAACTCCGGCAGATGCTGATGTCAGCGACCGTGCCTCTACGTGACCCGCAGACCACACACTGAAGTATGCCCCCAAATATTTAACATGAAAGAAAAAAAAACAGATTGACCAAAAAACTGCTTCTCCTTTTTTTTTTCCTTCCAAACAAGAAAACTCTTATATTAACAAATGAAATCCCTCAGCTAATCCCCACTAAACATTTAAGGGACCCCCTCCAAAAATCAAACCATGGACCAGGACCTTAAAAGTAGAAAAAGAACATAAATCAACTTTTAAAACTGTAGGGCCTAGCGTGTTCTCCACATGCGGGCCTAGATCTCCCACCACGCAGCTCAAACTGAGCAGGGAAAATGGCGCCTGTCAGCCCGCCAAAACTCCCGCTGCCGAGAGAACGGATGCACCTGCTTACCTGCCTGCTCAAAGAGAAATAAACCGCTGCTGAAATGTGGATACTACCGCTGCTCAAACTGCGCTGCCGCTCAGCGCCCTCGCAAACTGTAGCCGCGGCAAAAAACTGCTCTGCCGGCTCCGGGACAGCAAGTTGCCGCCGCACACCTCCTCTTATCGCACAGACTGCATGTGCAGGCACGGGCCACAGAGCTCTCCCCCGTACAGCCCAGGGGGAGAGATCCAAACGGAAAGTGACAGATCGAGGCCAGAGGCAGAAAAGGCTAGGCGGGAGATGGTTTATGCTATTTTAAAGGGGCAGCTCCAATTAAAATCACTCTAGTTAAATTATAATAAACTATATTATATTAAAGTAAATTGAATAAAATTGAACAAAATTGAATAAAACGAATGAATTAGAAGAATCAAATAAGAAATTAAACTGTCTAATCCTAAGTAACTGCTCCTTATCTGTTCCTCAAGTGAGCCCAACACCTAGGCTCACTATGTCCTCCTGCTGCCTGGAGACTGGACACACTGGGGGTTGATGGGACAGACCAGCAGGCTATATCCAGTGACGTCACAATTTTGACATGCCAGTCTCCAAGCTGCAGGAGGAGGTGCATTACCCAGAGGTGGAGGACTAAACTGTAGGAACGATAAGGAACGGGCAGCAGCAAACGGAACAGCAGCCGCTAAACATATAAACCCCCATCTGTGAATTTTCAACAGCACTATGGGGGCATGTTTACTAAAGCCCGCACCAGTAACGCATGTGTGGACCATGGCACCAGCATAAATTTCAGGGAGTGTGTGCATCCTTCCCGTTGCAGTTAGCACGGTGCAAAGATGCAGTACCACACAAGCCAGTGTGTGGGTGCACTTAATGCCACCCACTGAGGTGGCATTAAGTGCATCCATGCTAAGCGAAACAAGCATAATTAGCTAATGCCTGCACTAATCCAAACTGCCGCCAATGCCACCCATGACCCACCCCTATCACGTGCTGCTTGGTTAGTGTGGGATTTTGAGCATAGGGCCTGTGCTACTGTTTAGCGTGGCACTCTCATCATGCACTAAATTCTGCTCTACCGGGTAGCACACTTTAGTAAGCATGCTCCTATATATACAGTGCTACTGAAAATCCTTACAGACCACTTCAGCACTATACGGACACTGCCAGGGCAGAGCACGGGCATTCCTACCTAAATTTAAATTAGGACAGCACTACATTCTATATGCATATTCAAAGCTGCTGCTTCCACAGCTAGTGGCACTGAATAGACATTAAATATTTAAAAATGCCAGAGTTAGCTTTTAGAAAAAAAAATGGTGATCACTGTGTATAAGTATTGGACAGTCTCCAACTGCCATGTCTTGAAAGAGGTTCCTATTGCTGCAGGAAGCTATGGAACAATATCAACTTATCTATTTCTTTCCTTGTGGGAAGGTACTAGGTAACATCACTGGAAATGAGCACTGGGTCCTTTAATTTTTGGTCTCTCGGTTGCTGTCGCTATCTACTAAAGTTTATAAAATTTCCATCTTTTATCAGATCTGGCAACATGTGCAGTTCTTTTGCAACCTGTCACCACAAATCTAATACAGATTACAAAAGAGTGCAGAGAATTCTGGTAGCACATTTCATTTTTTTGACACATGCTCTTCCCCAGCATATCATTCTAAGTGCACAGTGTCTGTTTATAGACATATCATGGGCTCTACTCCTATGAGCTTTAAAGACAGCAGAAATTGGGCCAAGATAATATTTGGATAGAAGTCTTTCAAGGAATGTGGAGGGTTACAAGCAGTGGTGTAGGAAGGTTGGGAGATGGCAATAATCTGAAACATTAAGGGTACTCACTACCGAAGGTGCCATCTCTCAGATGAAACCAGGGTCCTAATTACTTTGATAATGTTAAGAGACTAATGCTTTAAAGGTTTTCCATGTGTAAACACTGTTCTACATGCAAAAAAAGGCCTTTTAAAAATTGTACAGCCATATATGTCTATGAAAAATATGCACGCATACTTTTACGTGGGCTTCATGTAGGCATTCCCGCAGATGCAAATTCAGGCAGAGCAGAGGCAGATGCTATGTATACTCATATTCTACACAGTTACAGAGTACTTGCACACATTTACATCATCTTCACAGCAGGCTTAAAATTTGAGTTTTTGAAGTTTGCATTACTGGGACTAGGCCTGGGTGCCTATTTTATAAAAGGCACATAGGCTCCTATGTTGCCTTTATAAAATAGCTGTCTTTTAAAATTAACCCCATAGGTCCAATGACACTTTTCCTGAGAAACAGGATGTTAATTTTAGTGTCAAAAGATAAAACCGGATGAGAAATTTGGTCTTACCTGCTAATTTTCTTTCCTCAAGTCTTACCAGACCAATTAAGATGTATGGGCATTACCCTTCTTACCAGCAGATGACGACAGAGCACAAACTGTTGGAAGCACTGCCTTACACAGGGTAACATGCAGCCTGCTGCTCTTCAGTATTTTTCTGTAACAAAGCAAATGCAAACTTCCCAGGGGGGAGAGGAATCCCTGACTCCACCAGAACATATTCCCTAGAACTGAGAGCCCTGTTGGACAAAAAAAGAACCACCAAAACAAATACAGACTTGAGCTATTATTTTCTAACATCACTATTTCTACGAAAACCAATAAATATGTGGGGGGGAAAAAAAAAAAAAAAAAGAGACCTCAGAACGGAGCCACAGTTTACAGCAATCACTGTGCTGAACACTGCTCCTGTAAGCTTTAATCACTGGTCTCTACTGATTCTGACACATATCCACAAAAAATTCTTTCATGGAGCTTAATGGTTAGCAGGACAAAACACGACTGTCAAAAAAGAAAAAAAAAAAAAAAACACACCCCACCACCAAAGACACTACGAAAAACTTACCGATAATTTCCTTTCCTGGAATCCTGCTAGACCAGTCCAGATTAGTGGATTATGTCTCCCTGCCAGCAGATGGCGAGACACAGAAATATTCCCGAAGCTTTGTGACATTATTCTTCGTATAAAAACCCATTCCCCCAAGGGGAGCTTCAGTATAATCATAACAAGAAGCAGGTGTTCAACAGCCAAGGAAGCACAAAACCAGAACAAAAATTAATTCATAAACGAATAACTCTTATAACAAGCTAAAATGAACAATGTGAAACAGGACCTGCAAGCCAAGTATGCACATGGCGAAGTACAGCAATGTCCGACACGTAAAGAGAGTCTTAGCTAGGCGACGGACTAAACAGTTTAGAGGAGCAGTTCCTGGACCGGTATAGCAGGATTCCAGGAAAGGAAATTATCGGCAAGTAATCTTTCACATACATCCTGCCAGACCAATCCAGACTAGTGGGGAATACCACAGCTAAACCACTCCAGGAAGGGAAGAAACAGCTGCAGCCAAGAAAGAGGCTCTGAAGCAAGCTGCTTCTCGAGCTTAGACATCCAAGCAATAGAGAGACTCAAAAGTAAAGAGGAAGGACCAGGTGGCCGCCCTGCAAATATCTAGTGGAGCTACCTGTGAGCATTCTGCCCAGGAAGTAGCCTGGGTCCATGTAGAAGGTGCCCGAAGACCTACAGGCACAGGTTTGTTAGAGTAGTTACTCACCTGTAACAGGTGTTCTCCAGGAGCAGCAGGAATCAGTCCTCACATATGGGTGACGTCGGCGTCGACGGAGCCCCCATGCGGAGCATTTCCCCAGCTTTCAAAGAAAGCCTTTGGGAATGCAGGCACGCATGCGCGGTCCCCTTCCCACCCAAAGGTGCCATCTTGCTCAGTCTAATGACATAGCTAAAAGACAGCACAAAAAAAGAACATGAACTATATACAACTGCAACTCGAAGGGGAGGAGGGAGGGTCATGAGGACTGATTCCTGCTGCTCCTGGAGAACACCTGTTACAGGTGAGTAACTACTCTTTCTCCAGGACCAAGCAGGAAGTCAGTCCTCACATATGGGTGACTCCCTAGCTCTGGGCTACCAGGAACCCAGACTGAAAAATAGAGCTCCCTCTAGATCCTCAGCAACAGTGAGAGAATCTTCTCTGAGACCACACCTGAACGGTAGCCCAACACCAGGGCCGGAGAGTAGGAGTTGCCTAAACCTCAAAGAGATTACAGAGTACCGCTTGCCCGAAAGCACTGTCCCTACGGGACTCCCTCTCGAGGCAATAGCGGTCCGCAAAAGTCTGGCTTGAAGACCAAGTAGCAGCCCGGCAGATGTCTGCCAACGGAACAGAACGGAAGTGAGCTACTGATGCGGCCTTCGCCCTGACCCAGTGGGCTGTGACTCGACCCTCCAGGGAGAGGCTGGCTGCCCTGTACGCCCAGGCGATACAGTCTGCCACCCAAATGGACAACGTACGCTTAGTGACAGGCAACCCCAATTTATTAGGGTCAAAGGAAATGAAGAGCTGAGAAGCCCTTCTATGCCCCTGTGTATGTTTCTAGGTAAAAGGACAGCGCCCTTCTATAATCCAGGGTATGCAAGACAGTTTCGGCCCTACTGGCGTGCGGCCTGGGAAAGAACGTCGGAAGTACCACCTCCTGCTTGAGTTGGAAGGAGGACACTACCTTTGGAAAGAATTTAGGATGAGTCCGCAAGACTACCCTGTTCCTATAGAACCTGGTATACGGCCTATCCGAGACCAGGGCCTGAAGCTCACTCACCCGCCTAGCCGAGGTGAGTGTCACAAGGAACACCACCTTCCAGGAGAGGAAACGTAAATGGCAGGTTGCCATCGGCTCAAAAGGTGGGCGAGTCAGTTGCTGCAAGACCACAATGAGATCCCACTCAGTGGCCGGTGGACGAATAGGAGGCTTAAGCAGAAGCAGACCTCTGAGAAAGCGAGACACTAGAGGGTGGCCTGAGAGAGATTGTCCATCCACCGGCGAGTGGTGAGCTGAGAGGGCACTGAGGTGAACCCGGATAGAGTTGGACTGAAGTCCTAGGTTGGAAAGGTGGAGCAGGTATTGTAGCACCACCTGGACCGAGCAGGAGAAGGGGTCCTCTTGCTGTTGAGAACACCAAGTAGAGAACCTACACCACTTCAGAGCATAGGCCCTTCCTAGTAGAATGCTTCCTGGAGGCCAACACCACCTCCTCAACCTCCCTTGATAGGAGCAAGGGAGCAAGGACTAGCCTTTCAGCAGCCAGGCTATCAAATTGAGGGATTTGAGGTTGGGATGCAAGAGGGACCCCTGATCCTGAGTCAGAAGGTCAGGTTGCAACCCCAGAGGAAGTGGAGTATCCACTGCCAACTGCAGAAGAAGAGGGAACCACGGCTGCCTGGGCCACTTGGGGGCTATCAGGATCACTGTGGCTCGGTCCTGCTGGATTTTGAATAGAGTCCAGGCCACCAGAGGTGTGGGAGGAAAGGCATACAGCAGGCTCTCTGACCAGGGGATCAGGAATGCATCTGGTGCTCTTCACAAGGGATGTGGTTGTCTGGAACAGAACCTGGGTAGCTGCCTGTTCAGCGGACTGGCAAAAAGATCCATGGGTCAGAAGTCCCCACTTCAGAAAGATCTGCTGAACTACCAGAGGATGCAACTGCCACTCGTGAGGCTGCAGGAGTCTGCTTAGCCTGTCCGCCAGGTAGTTTTCCTGGCCTGGGAGATAGACCGCCCTGAGGGTTATGCCCTGATTGGCAGCCCAGGAGCAGAGAGCTTGCGCTTCCAGGCACAGAAGTCTGGATCCTGTGCCTCCTGCTTGTTGACGTAGAACATAGCCACCTGGTTATCCGTCTGAACTAGGACAGACTGGTGAGACAGGATCTGAGAGAAAGTCCGTAAGGCTAGTCGAATGGCCCTTAATTCCAACAGGTTGATCTGCTGGGCAGCCTCCCATGGAGACCACAGGCCTTGGGTGCAGGCCCCCTGGCAGTGTGCCCCCCAGCCCTGCAGGGAAGCATCGGTTGTCAGTACCTGAGTATGTGGGGAGGCCTGAAAATGAACACCCTTGACCAGATTTGGGAGATGCCTCCACGAGCATAAGGAGTCCACCAAGAGTTTGGACACCTTTATTGTCTGTCTGCCAATTTCCCTGTGGCCTGCAGCCACTGTGCCCTGAGGTGCCACTGAGCCGGCCTCATGTGCAGTCGGGCATGTGGGGTGACATGCACTGTGGAAGCCATGTGACCTAAGAGCCGGAGGAAGTGTCTGGCCGAGACAAGAGAGTTTGCACGAAACTGGCCGGCCAACTTTATCAGCCTGTGAGCTCTGTCCACAGGCAAATAGGCCTTTGCATGGATGGTACGTAATCTTGCCCCTATGAACTCCACGTCCTGTGAGGGGACTAAAGTGGACTTGGGGAAGTTTATGACGAACCCCAGGTGCTGAAGCAGGGATATGGTTCTGAAGGTGGCTGCCTGGCCTCTTGTGGAGACTGGCCCCTGATAAACCAGTCGTCCAGGTAAGGGAACACAAAGATCCCCTGGTTCCTGAGGTAGGCCGCAACCACCGCCAGGCATTTCATAAAAACCCTGGGGGCGGAGGTGAGGCCAAAAGGACGCACTCTGTACTGGAAGTGCTTTCCTCCCACCACAAATCTGAGGAATTGTCTGACTTGGATGAATGAGAATGTGAGTATAAGCATCCTTCAGGTCTAAGGAGCATAGCCAATCTCCCTGCTGGAGGTAGGGCAGTAAGATTCCAAGGGTAAGCATCTTGAACTTCTCCCTCTCCAGAAACTTGTTCAGATTTCTCAGGTCGAGGATGGGTCTGAGGCCTCCTGTTCTTTTTGGTACCAGGAAGTACCTCGAGTAGAAGCCTTGCCCTTCCAGGTGGTGAGGCACCGGTTCCACCGCCTGGTCCCGTAGTAGACCTTCCAACTCCTGAAGGAGTACGTTTCTGTTCAGAGGGGGTCTTGGAGGCTCCCCTGGAAGGTAGGAGGGGGGTATATGGGTGAAGTGGAGCAGATAGCCCCTTTCGATGATGCTTAACACCCAAGTATCCCCTGTGATGGCTGGCCACCTGTCTGCGTACAGGGTCAGCCGACCTCCTGTGTCCTGGAGAGGAGGAGAGGCTATGCTGGCATAGTCAAAAAACCCCTCCCTGCTGAGCAGGAGCTGGAGTAGGAGGCATGGGAGCCTTCTGCCTACGGGGCCCATGACCCTGCCCCTTGGCCTGCTGGCCCGTTGGGGAGCTGCAGAGGCCTGGTAGTGAGGGTAGGTTTTGTAGGCAGCGGTCTTCCTCGGGTAAAAGGTCTTTTTCCCCGAGCCTTTCTTCTTCTGAGAAGGGGCAGAGGTTTTCCTGGACAGCCTCGTCCCGGTAAGAGTCTCGGTCTCGAGTTCTGCAGCCTTTTTGGCCATGGGTTTGCCAAAGAGGTTTTCACCTCGGCAAGGGACATCGACCAACTTGTCCTGTACCCATGGCTCGAGGTCCGAGGATTGTAGCCAGGCCTGGCGGCATGCACCGATGCCGGCCCCTGTTACCCGGGCCGAAGCCTCAAATCCATCGTAGGCTGCTCGAGATATAAACTTCGAGCACTCTCGAATACCAGAAGACAAGGCCTTGAACCTCTGCAAAGGTTCCTCGGACAGACCAGCAGATAACTCGGCAATCTCTTTTGCCAGGTCCCGAAGGTACATGCCCATGTACAGCTGGTAGGTCTGGACACGGCAAGCAAGCATAGAGCCCTACCGAGGGCATCCAGGTTCCGGGCCTCCCTGCCGGGAGGCACCGAGGAGTGCATCTTCTGACTCTTCAGGCGATGCATGGCCGATTCCACAACTATGGAGTGGTGCGGTAGCTGTGTCTTTTGAAACCCGGGGCTCTTGCGGACTCGATAGATGGAATCGACCCGCTTGCTTAGAACCGGCATCTAGGCCGGCGCCTCCCACATGTGGAAGAGCAACCGCTCCAGCATCGGAGGAACTGGGACAGTAAAGGCCTCCTTGGGAGGAGAGTCATACTGCAGAGCCTCGAGCTCCTCGGCTCGAGGCTCCTCCTCGGGGTCCGCAGGGAATGCCAGTGCTTTGGCCATGTCCCTTACAAAATCCGAGAACCTTGTATCCTCCGGGGGGGGGGGGGGGGGAGGACCTTGTCCGAGGCTCGGATCCCAGTGAGTCCGAAGGGACGCACCGAGTCCGGAAGGTGTCAGGGGACTCCTCCTCCTCCGTTTCCCATGCCGATTCCTCTCAGGAGGAATCGAGCTGCTCCGAGTGGGCGGGCACCGATGCCATCCGCCCCGACGCCGAGGGAACCGGCGTCGACGACCTCGGTCCCGAACGGGAGGCCGAGGGTGACCTCGGCCAAGGATCGACTCGAGTTCGCATGGTCTCGAGGATCGGCTCGGCCTCCGGGGTCGACTTGGACGTCGATATCCCGGTTGATCGGGGCAGATGCACCGGTGAGACCGGCGATCAGCACCCGCTGCTGCTCCATGAAGGCAGACAATCTGCTCTCCAAGGCCGTCAACCTGAGTCCGAGCTCAGGAGACCCAGCAGCCTCCGACTCGGGCCCCAACGGTGTCGGGCCCGACGTCGGCTCCCCCAGAGGAGAGTCCACAAGGACTACAGTACTCACGTGACTCTGGGCCTCCGACTCTACACGAGGATGCTTTGCAGGCCTCTCCGACTCCAAAGACACGGGACAGCGATCGGGGCTATGCGACCTGGCCCTAGAGGAGCCAAGAGCGTCCACCGATGCCGCCCTCATGGGTTTCTTCTTCCTTCGATGCTCCCTCGAGGGGGATTCCCTCTCAGAAGAGCCCCGACGATGCTCGGGGTCAGACTCCCGAGACGTCGAGGCCTCTGACGAAATCCGGACCCGTCCAGAGACGGATTCGGAGAAGATCCTCTCACGCTGGTGCTGACGGCTCCGTAATGCCTTGGAAGACATTTTGCCAGAGGGGCTACAGACCACAGAATCATGGTCTGGCCCCAGGCACCGGAGGCAGCAATCGTGTGTTTCGGTGAGAGACATCAGTTTCTTGCACCGATCACACTGCTTAAAGCCACTGGCAACTATCGGGTTAAAAGGGCCCCTGCAAGATCAAAAAATTGGGCTGCCAGGGAAAAGAAAAAAGACGCGAACGTGGAGGGATCACGTGATGCGGTGAGAGCAGCAGGTCGCCACTGCTAGCGCTCCGGTCCTCCCTGGCCCAAACCGTGAAATTATTGCCGTTCTGAATACCGAAAACCGGCCAGCGAACACACTTGCCAAGGCACGGTGGTAATCTTGGACTCGAGCTGCTGTCGAGCGATAGCGAGAGCGATGGCAGCCGCGGTAAAAACTGCTCGGAGGGAGAAGGAGCGGGGCACCCCGGCACCCAAAATGGCCGACAATCTTGCAATGCCTAAATCGCCAACGTCCCCGTTATTTGTGGAGGAGGTTTCCGCAGCAGTGGCAGAGGCATTATCGGTACAATTCACTGCACTGCATGACAAAATGGACACTCTACAAGCCTCTGTCGGGGCCCTGGGAAGCAGGCTTCAAGAAGCGGAGGATCGCATCGGTAAAACGGAGGACTGCCTGGGGACCCTTACACAAGATCTAGCGCTACTGAAATCCCAGATACAAGCCCATGAACTGAAAATGGATGACTTGGAAAATCGCTCCAGGCGAAACAACCTGAGGGTGATGGGCATTGCCAATTCGATCGCAGATAAAGACCTTGTTCAATACCTGGAAATTCTACTCCCCCAGCTACTTGAAGGTATTGAAGATGGCGGCAAATTGCGGATCGAGCGAGCGCACCGCGTGGGAGCCAAGCAGCCCCGCGATCAACGGCCGAGAGTGGTTCTAGCGAAGTTTCTCTGCTTTCCTCAAAAAGAAGCCATACTTCGAGCGGCCCAGCAAAAGGGGGAGCTTACACACGAAAATATGAAAATTCGCATTGCCCAAGATTATTCGGTGGCGTTGAGTCAAAAACGCCGGGAATATGCTCCCCTTTGCCAAAAGCTTCTTACCTTGAATATCAAGTTTTCGGTGCAATACCCTGCCAGATTGCACGTGTTTCACGCAGGGAGCCATCGGTCCTTTGAATCCGCAGCGGAAGCTGGGCCCTACATCGAAACGCTGGAGAGGGGAGAGTGACTGATACGGGCGGCAACACGAGCAGTTTGGGACACGCGACGGCCAGACCTTCATCGAACAGCGCACATTTAACCCGAGGGGACAAAGGCGGACCTTTGTTCAGGCCCGAAATCCGCGAAGGCAATTTACTGTGTTTGGCGGTCCAGCTTGAGATATCCTCAGGTATGCACCCTAATGCCACGTGGCGGAGAAGAAGAAGCCTGGGCAGAACTCGGGGTGGCCGGTCTGCAGTTACAAGTCTGGACTCATACTCCGCCGGGGATTACTGGGGTGGTGGCTCAGACTGTTCCGTGAGATGATCCTCCGGCCTGCCCCGATATAGGGACTTGAATGGTTTGCTGTTTGATGTTTTTAACTTAATTCATAAGTTTATCTTTGGGGGTCATTGTGTTTTTGTAACAGTATGTTGTCAGTGCTCTGGAGCTGTAAAAATGGGAGGGAGGGATAGTCCCTGTGGCCCGCCAGTTGTGCTGGGGTAGACAGTCCACCGGGGGAGGCTTCTTTAAGCCCAGTTATTCTCGTGATTGGCATAGGTGCGCCGGGCATAGTCAGTGGAACGCATGAGCCCTAGTTGCGGCTCGCAGCCCGGGCAACCTGTTAATATCGGGCAGGGATCCCCTTCTTCACCACGGGGCGAGTGGGCCTAAGGACATGGGGAGCGAGGGGGGGTAGGCGGGGAGGCCCCAGCTAATCGGATGGGAGCAGCCAGATCCCCAGGGGGTAAGACCGACCCGCGCGGTTCCTGGGGATGGCCCAACACGGGGGGAGACCCGCCGGGGGTCTCTCCGGAAGCTCTTTAACGGGGGGTCCCTACTATATAAGGGATTCGATCAGTTAACAACTGCGGGGCTACTGGTATGTTTGCTTTATGAGGCCCAATTAATAAACCGTTGCAGAAACAGAAAGAGAAGATGCAACAAGGGTTTCGCACCGGAGCATAGGGGGCGGGGAGAACCGCACGCATCTTACTGATCCCTAGGAGGTGATCTTCTTGGCCCATCAGGGTCAGTGGAAGATAGAGACAGGGAGGGATGGGAGGAAGGAGGAAGACAGGGGGGGGGGGGGAATAGTCACATCCGGGATAGAACGGTTTTGTATGGGGGGAGTAATCAGTATACACGGGGGAGGGAGTTCAAGGCTGGGGGGGCCCCCTCTGGGACATGGGTAACTAGGTTGTTGGAAGACTCATATTTATTTTATTTATTTATTTAACAGTATTTCTAAACCGCCTTATCATAATAATCAAGGTGGTATCACAGCAAACAATCTGGTAGTGTGAGTGTGTTGTACATGCAGTGAGGGTGAAAATTTAGTTGGGTGCGTGTTGTGTTGTGTGCTAGATTAGTTTGAGTTATGTACAATGTGGGCTATATACAGTGGTGCTAAAAACATCTTATATACATACAGTGTTAGGCGGTGACGTGTGCTGATATACAGCTATTTAGACTATGTGATGTGTCCATAGTGTTCTATGAACAGCATGGTTTTCAGCTGTTTCCTAAAGTCCTTGAGGTCTGTAGTTGCCCTCAAATCGTCCGGTAGTTTGTTCCATATTGTTGGAGCAGCCATGGAGAGTGCTCGGTCTGTTGTGTCCTTGCGTGTGTGTTTGTATTCACTTGGGGTGCTGACTCGGTTGTGAGTTTGTTTTCTTCTTGGACGTGTACTGGTGTCTGGTTGTATGAGGGTGTGCAGGCTGTTGGCTGATGTGTGCTGTTTTATCTTGTATAGGTTTATGATAGTTTTGTATCTGATGCGTGCACTGATTGGAAGCCAGTGTAAGTCCTTTAAGGTGGGTGTGATGTGCTCCTGTCTTGCAGTTCCGGATATGATTCGTGCTGCGGTGTTTTGTGCCAGTTGGAGTGGTTTGATGGTTTGTTTCTGTAGACCAAGGTATATCGGATTGCAGAAGTCCAGTAGTGGGGTTATCAGAGCTTGACATACGGTACGGAAGTGTTCTGGGGCGAGGAGTGGTTTCAGTCTCCTGATGATTCGCATCTTGTAGTAGGCTTTTTGTATTGTTTTGCCTATGTGTGGCTTGAGATTGAGTTTATTGTCCAGCGTAACCCCGAGGTATCTCACTTCTGACCTTATTGGTATAGTAGTGTTTTGTATCTTTATATTCGGTGGGTGTATGAAGCTTTGGTTCCGAGTGATGATTAAAGCTTCAGTCTTGTTGTAGTTTACTGCGAGGTTGTTGTCCTGACACCAATTGGTCATTTGTGTAAGGCAGTCTGTTATCTTAGAGAAGTCCGGGTTGTCGATTGATATCGGGGTGTATATCATGATGTCATCCGCATAGATTGTGTATTGAATGTTGTTCTCTTTCATGATGTTGCATATTGGTTGGATGTAGATGTTAAATAGGAGTGCTGAGAGCGCAGATCCTTGAGGTACTCCTTGATGGATTTTGATGGGTCGGGAGGTGATGTGTCCCACCTTGACCTGTAGCTGTCTTTCGGTTAGGTACGAGTGGAACCATTTCAGTGTGATGCCGTGTATACCAGTGTTTTTTAGTCTTTCCAGGAGCATGTTGTGGTCCACTGTGTCGAATGCTGAGGAGATGTCGATGAAGATCATTATGATTCCATTCCTGGTATTGTCAATTATTCTTAGGATGCTGTCGAAGAGGTAGATCAGTAGCGTTTCGACACCGTGGTTGGGACGAAATCCGTGTTGGTTGTCGTCGAGTGTTTCATGTTTGTCGATGTGATCCTGAAGTTGTAGTTGAACCACTTTTTCAATGATTTTTGCGAGGAAGGGTATGCTGGAGATTGGTCGGTACGCTGCTGGATCTTTTTTGTCGAGAGTTGTTTTCTTTGTGATTGGTCTTACTGATGCAAGTTTTAGTTGCTTTGGCATGATTCCTTGAGTGAGTGAGTCGTGTACTATTTTATGTATGGTGGGGATGAGGCTTGATTTGGTGGCTTTGACCCATGACACTGGGCATGGGTCTGTAGGAGCGGTGCTAGTGTTGATTGTAGAGATGATGTGGGATATCTGTTCTGTTGAGGGTGAGGAGAATGTGCCCCAGGTTTTGGGGTATACGTCCGTTCTTGTGGTTCTACTAGGCGTTGTTTGTTCTGTGGAGTGAAATTTCTCTTTGATGTGGTCGGCGAATTCCTGTGGATCAATTTGTGCTTCCCCTTCAGTTGTTTGCTCTTTTGTGAGGATCTTTACTATTTTCAAAAAGCTCTCTGGGTTTGTTGATGGAGGTATTTATCATGTTTGTGTGGAATTCCCTCTTTGATTGGTTGATGTGTTCATTGTATTGCTTTTGCTTCGTTAGATAAAGATGCTGGTCGGTAGTTGTTTTGTTTTTTCTCCATCTCCGTTCAATCTTCCCGAGTTCCCTCTTTTCCTGTCGTATTTTTGTTGAGTACCATGGTTTGTTTTGTCTCCTGTTGTGGTATTGTTTCTCGGTCCCACCCTTGGATGGTGTGGCAGCGTTGGCTAAAATGCTGTTCCAGCTGGAGACTTGTTCCTCCAGGTCATCTGTAGAAGTGTTCAGGTGTTGTATTGTGTCCTGTATGAATTCGTCCTTGTCAAAACGCTTGAATCGTCTTTGTGTGTGTGAGATGTTTGCTCTTTCGATCGTCTGGGCCTCTTGTGACCGCAGCCTTGTCTCGATTAAGTAGTGGTCAGACCATGGTACTGGGGTAATGGTGGGTGGAGAAATCAGGTCTCTTGATGTTAGGTAATTGGATGCGAATATGAGGTCTGGCGATGATCCATGTCTGTGTGTTGGTGCATTGATTATTTGTGTGAATTGAAGTGAGGACATTGCTTGAAGGAAGGCCTCTGCGTCTTTGGCATTGGTGGATTTTAGGTTGAAGTCTCCAATCAGCAGCGCTGGTTTGTTGTTTGTTGTTATGGCACAGGCTTCTTCGAGTGTGAAGGCCAGTTCGTCGGGTGGAGCTCTGGGTGCTCTGTATGTTAGGCAGATTGCAATGCTCTTGTTTTTGATGCTAATTGTGTTACAGTGCTGTGTATCGGTGAGGCTCTGTGTCTTGAAGTTTAGTTTTGATTTCGCTATTATCAGGACTCCTCCTCCACGTTTGTTGGTGCGTGGGCAGTTGTACGCTGAGTAGTTGTTTGGTACTAGTTGGTTGAGTAGAACATTGTCCGTCTTGTTGAGCCATGTCTCTGTGATGCATATTATGTCGGGCTGTCGCTCTTCAATGTGGTCTACAAGCGTGTGTATCTTGTTGCAGACAGATCTGGCATTTATGAGCTCTATCGTGGTTGTCTCTGTTGAGGAGGTTGCTGTTACATGTGTTTCCTTTGAGCAGGTGTGGGAGCTTGGTTTGTGTCTGTATGGTCGTTTTGCATGGGAGGTTCTGAGTGTCTCTTTGTATATGTGCCGTGATTCTAAATATGGCAATACAGTTGGTGGGTGCCATGTTGTGTTTGCTTGTGGGTGGTGGGGGTGTGTGTGGTTGGTGGGAGGATTTGTGTAACTAGTAGGTAGAGTGGGAGGAAGTATGTGGCGTGCATGTTGGTTTTTTGATGTTCTGTTAAGGTGATGCCTGTTTTCTTAAGTCTTCGTCTGTTGGCTGTTTGGAGAGAGTTGTATCTGGTGAGATAGCCTGTCTCATGGAGGGATGGCCGGATCTGTGTAGGGCGTCTTGGTGCGGGAGCCTGTCCCGTGGAGGGAGCCTGTCCCGTGGAGGGCGAGCCGGATTCGTGTAGGGCATCTTGTTGCGGGAGCCTGTCCCGTGGAGGGAGCCTGTCCCGTGGAGGGCGAGCCGGATCTGTGTAGGGCGTCTTGGAGCGGGAGCCTGTCCCGTGGAGGGCGAGCCGGATCTGTGTAGGGCGTCTTGGTGCAGGAGCCTGTCCCGTGGAGGGAGCCTGTCCCGTGGAGGGCGAGCCGGATTCGTGTAGGGCGTTTTGGTGCGGGAGCCTGTCCCGTGGAGGGAGCCTATCCCGTGGAGGGCGAGCCGGATCTGTGTAGGGCGTCTTGGTGCGGGAGCCTGTCCCATGGAGGGAGCCTGTCCCGTGGAGGGCGAGCCGGATTCGTGTAGGGCGTCTTGGTGCGGGAGCCTGTCCCGTGGAGGGCGAGCCGGATCTGTGTAGGGCGTCTTGGAGCGGGAGCCTGTCCCGTGGAGGGCGAGCCGGATCTGTGTAGGGCGTCTTGGTGCGGGAGCCTGTCCCGTGGAG
Source organism: Ichthyophis bannanicus (assembly GCA_033557465.1). Classification (NCBI taxonomy): domain Eukaryota; kingdom Metazoa; phylum Chordata; class Amphibia; order Gymnophiona; family Ichthyophiidae; genus Ichthyophis; species Ichthyophis bannanicus. Next base: position 120,692,805 of record CM066041.1, read on the forward strand.
GGCGAGCCGGATTCGTGTAGGGCGTCTTGGTGCGGGAGCCTGTCCCGTGGAGGGAGCCTGTCCCGTGGAGGGCGAGCCGGATCTGTGTAGGGCGTCTTGGTGCGGGAGCCTGTCCCGTGGAGGGCGAGCCGGATTCGTGTAGGGCGTCTTGGTGCGGGAGCCTGTCCCGTGGAGGGAGCCTGTCCCGTGGAGGGCGAGCCGGATTCGTGTAGGGCGTCTTGGTGCGGGAGCCTGTCCCGTGGAGGGCGAGCCGGATCTGTGTAGGGCGTCTTGGTGCGGGAGCCTGTCCCGTGGAGGGCGAGCCGGATCTGTGTAGGGCGTCTTGGTGCGGGAGCCTGTCCCGTGGAGGGCGAGCCGGATCTGTGTAGGGCGTCTTGGTGCGGGAGCCTGTCCCGTGGAGGGAGCCTGTCCCGTGGAGGGCGAGCCGGATCTGTGTAGGGCGTCTTGGGGCGGGAGCCTGTCCCGTGGAGGGCGAGCCGGATCTGTGTAGGGCGTCTTCTTGCGGGAGCCTGTCCCGTGGGGGGGAAGGGCCGGGTCTGTTGGAGTGTGTGTAGTGGAGGTGTGAGCTTGGAGGTGGGGAATGTGTGGTGTACTGAGAGAGTTCTACTTGCGGTTCTGACGTCCTTCGCCTCGGTCTGCTCCTTGTTGGGTTCTCCTGTGCTCCTGTCGGCGTTGCTGATTATTTTAGTTGTTTCCTGCTGCTTGGCTTCGGGCCTCGGCTGGGGTTCGGGGATGGTGAGGTTTTTCCTTGCAGAGTCGTTGATCTTCGGTTCGGTGGTGGAGGTGTCTGTAGAACATAGCGTGGCGTTTTCGGGGGGGAGGGAATGTTGGGTGCTTGCTTTTTTGTGCGCCTCTGTGCCGCGCCTAAGGGCCACGCCAAAGGGCCCTCTGGCGAGGCCCTCAGGCGCGGGCGCGCCCGCGAGGGACGCCGCTTTTGAGCAGGCGGGCTGCCTTTCCCCTCCTCTCCCACTGCCCGGATTGGGCAGGAGCGCTGTGAGGGGAGTTGTTTCCTCGGTGGCTGCAGCGGCTCCCTCCGGTGGCGAGGGACGCCGCTTTTGAGCAGGCGGGCTGCCTTTCCCCTCCTCTCCCACTGCCCGGATTGGGCAGGAGCGCTGTGAGGGGAGTTGTTTCCTCGGCGGCTGCAGCGGCTCCCTCCGGTGGCGAGGGACGCCGCTTTTGAGCAGGCGGGCTGCCTTTCCCCTCCTCTCCCACTGCCCGGATTGGGCAGGAGCGCTGTGAGGGGAGTTGTTTCCTCGGCGGCTGCAGCGGCTCCCTCCGGTGGCGAGGGACGCCGCTTTTGAGCAGGCGGGCTGCCTTTCCCCTCCTCTCCCACTGCCCGGATTGGGCAGGAGCGCTGTGAGGGGAGTTGTTTCCTCGGCGGCTGCAGCGGCTCCCACCCGCTAACCTGAAAATAATTTCTTGGAATGCCTGTGGCATGGGGAACCCAATAAAGAGATCTAAAATATTGCAGGCTCTGGCCCGGCAATGAGCCGATATAGCTTTGCTTCAGGAAACCCACCAGACTGCCGAAGAACACCCTAAGCTTCACCGGGACTGGGTGGGGCAGGTATGGGGGCCCCGGCCACGGGTAAGAAGGGTGGAGTGGTGGTGCTAATACATAAAAATGTCCGATTCGATGTTAAAAAAGACATAGTGGATCCCACGGGGCGATTTATTTTGCTGTGTGGCATACTGGGCGGGAAGCCTGTCCTATTGGGGAACCTTTATTGCCCCAATGTGCTGGATTCTGCCCTGTACTCTCGCCTAGCGTCCCAAATAGAACAATTGCCCGAACTACCATTGATCCTAGGAGGCGACTTCAATGGTGTAATGGACCCTGCATTAGATACCTCGAGGGGGGGGAGCAAAGGGAAAGACTTCAGTCGGCTCGTGCGCTGCTTCGTTTGTGTGCTCGATTGGGACTGGTGGATCCCTGGCGGCTACTGCACCCTGACGAAAGGGATTATACTCACCAGTCTCATGCCCATGGCTCCAGCGCACGAATCGACTATCTGTTGATTACAAAAGGTTTGTTCGCCACTGTAGACGTGGCGCGAATAGGCCCCGTGGAGATTTCGGATCATGCTCTAATTTGGCTTGAGATGCGGTGGATAGGGGAGAGCCCAGGGGCGCGGATTTGGCGTTTTCCGTTGGAGCTCTATAAAGACACCCAGTTTCGTCAGTTTCTGGCCCAACAGTGGCAGGAATTTGAATTAGATCACAGTGGGCATCATGATGATCCCGAACTGGTATGGGAGACAGCAAAGGTCGTTCTGTGGGGGGATATTATTGGTTACATGGCCAGGAAACAGAGATTGTGGGCCGAACATATTATCCGCCTTGAGAAGTTAGTTACGAAGCTAAGAAGACGTTATGCGGGTACTCCAAGTTTAGCACTAAAGAAACAGCTTTGGGAGACACAAACGGCCTTAAATGAACTTTTACACCAGCGGGCAAAGAAATCCGTTATATATTACCAATACCAATTGTATCGTCAAGGGGATAAACCGGGCAAGTTATTGGCCCGCTGTTTGCAGGGCCCCCGAAGTTCGAGATTGATTACAGCACTTCAGGATGATCAGGGGACGCTTCATAGGGAAAGTCCGCAGATAGCCCGTGTCTTTCGTTCCTTTTTCCAGACACTCTATACAGCTGAGGCGGGATCTCCCGCACGGATGGTGCAATATTTGAAAGATTTGGATTTGCTGAGGTTAAGTGAGGCAGAGCGGGCAGTGTTAGATCAACCGTTGACTATCCAAGAGGTGCAAAAGGTTATTGCTAAGGCGAGTTGTTATAAAACGCCGGGACCGGATGGGTTGGGGGCGGAGTTCTACAAGATTCTGAATGACTATATCTCTCCTACTTTAGTGGCCCTCCACACTAAGAGATTTGAGCAGGGTGGCTTTAAATGGGGAGGGAACCAGGCATATATTACCCTTTTTCCCAAATCGGGGAAGGATCCTTTGCAGGCGGCGTCTTATCGTCCCATTTCGTTGCTCGACTTTGATATTAAGACATTGGCCAAAATCCTGGCTGATCGTCTGGCGGGAGTCTTGGGTCAGCTAGTTCACGAATCGCAGGTTGGATTTGTGAAAAATCGACATGCAGTACGTAACCTTTTAAAATCCTATCCTCGTTGGAATGGGTGCAGAGTAGACAGATACACTCGTTGTTAGTGAGATTTGACGCGGAGAAAGCCTTTGATAGAGTGGATTGGCAATATTTACACTATTTACTCCCGTGTTATGGGCTCGGGAATGCCTTTTGTAATATGGTTCGCAGCCTGTATGCTGAACCGTCCGCAGCGATTTACTGTAATGGGGTGCTGTCTGAGACCTTTAACTTGTGCCGTGGCACTCGGCAGGGATGTCCTTTGTCCCCTCTTCTTTTTGTGCTATCTCTAGATCCCTTTATACGGAGAGTGGAGCAATCTCATACGATAAGGGGAATTCGCATGGGCCCGCATGAGTTCAAATTATCTGCCTTTGCGGACGACCTGCTACGAGAATTTCACACTTTCGGATGGTTTGCGGGTTTAAGTATTAATACAGAGAAATCCGAGGCCTTGGATGTGTCGGGGCAATTGAGGGGCGGGTGGCAGGGGGACTTCCCGCTCAGATGGACTGAGGAGTACTTCAAGTACTTGGGCATCCGGCTTATGAGTCAGCCTGCCCGGCTCTACCGATGTAACTTTGAATGGATCCTGGGTAGGCTGCGGGAACAATTGCTGGCGTGGAGATCCCTCCCATTATCCCTATCGGGGAGAATAGCGGCGATCAAGATGGTTATCTTGCCGAGGCTACTTTATTGGATGCAGACTCTCCCTGTCTGGTTGTTGAGATGCGATCTTCGGCGTTTAGAAGGCGTACTTTGGGGTTTTCTGTGGAAAGGAAAGAGAGCGCGTATCCCCTATGGCCGGTTGGTGGGTAAATGGCAACAGGGAGGGCTGGGACTGCCAGATCTAGAGGCTTATGCCCTGGCCTGCCAGTCGCGACACCTGGGAAACTGGCTGGGTGGCACCGAAGTATATACCCCAAGGGCCTTTGAGGAGGCGCTTCCCGCACCAAATTCCTTACTGACTTTGTTGCACCATGAGAACAGGCTGAGCTGGGGTAGGGTAGGGGAAAGTGTGTTGCTGGGCTCGGTCCGGCGGACCTGGCAGCGTTTGAACGTATATTGGGGCAGAAACTGGAGGGTCTCGAGCTGGTTGCCGATTCAGGGTAACGCGCAGTTTACCCCAGGGACCGATACTGGAACGTTTCGTGAATGGGCTCGGAAGGGAATCTGCAATGTAGGCCATGTTGTCGGACCCTTGGGACATGTAAACAGTTCCACTCCTTGCGTGAGGAATATGAGTTGCGGCCTGGTCAATGTTTCGCATACCTGCAGATTTCTCACTATGTGGCCTCGCTACCGGTACTGGAACTTCGGGCAGAGCGCTCGGCGCAAATTATAGAGTTTTTTGGGCTGGGGGGTGCTGACCCACCATCTATCAGTGTGCTGAGAAATAGGGTGGCCCTCTTCCAGCCGGTATCTGACTACCGTTCTGTGGAACTGGCCTGGGCGGCGGAGATGGGAGGCGAGATTCCTTCTGGTACGGTTCTGGAAGCCCTACAGCACATAGTTGATTTGGCGGTGGGGGTCCGTTGGAGGGAAATACAATTTAAAAGCATAACTAGGGTGCATATTTCCCCTCGACGGGCCTTCCGCTGCCATATCACATTGGATGGGCGTTGCCCGAGGTGTCTTGAACCCCTTGCAACATTATTACATACGTGGTGGGGATGTCACCTCATACGTCCCTATTGGGCAAAAATCTGTTCCTTCATGGTTAGATTGCTGGGGCAGCAGGTGTGTTGGGATGGTTCCCTAGTGGTGCTGGATAAATTATGCCCCACCCAGCCCAAGGGGAAATAGGAACGTCTGCTGGTGCGCAAGGCATGTTTAGTGGGTAAAGGTCCCCTTCTGCATGGGTGGCGGGAAAGACATCCGCCCTCCTTTTGGGAATGGCGAAATACTTTTCATCAATTGATGCTCCTGGAGTGTAGGTGTGCTCGGGGTAGCATCAGACGGTGGCCGGCCTTTCAGAGGCTATGGGACCCGTATATTCAAATCCTGAGCCCTGGTACTCATAATGAAGTGCTGCAAATGGGTCTGTAATGACAGATATAGAGTAGGATGTATATTGGTGGATCTCGGTGGAGCTCCCGGGAATCCTTCTAATGTGGGAGTGGATGGTGACTATGTGGGAGGGAGGGGGGTGGGGGTAGGTGGGGAAGGATATAATCCGGAAATTGCACCTGTAAGTTTGACTGTGCTCTGCGTTGGGGATCAGAAACAACCCCTGCTCGGAGTCTGCCTTTTGTTGTTATTGTTTGTTTAACGGTGTTTATAAATAAAGAATATTTAAAAAAAAAAGACGCGAATGCAGTCTCTAAGGACAAAAACCGAAAAAAAGAGGTCTGGGCTCGGCACTGGTGTACCGAGTCCAGGCGGGAAAGGAACCGATGTCGAACCGAAGAAACAACTCGACCCAACACAGAAAAATCAACTTTTTTCACGGGTGACAAGGACAGGTGTCCGTAGGGCTCCGCAGAAAAAAGAAGACTGAGCAAGATGGCACCTTTGGGCGGGAAGGGGACCGTGCATGCGTGCCTGCATTCCCAAAGGCTTTCTTTGAAAGCTGGGGAAATGCTCTGCATGGGGGCTCCGTCGACGCCGATGTCACCCATATTTGAGGACTGACTTCCTGCTTGGTCCTGGAGAATAATAAAATACAAGCTGACTCAATGGTGGCTTTGGAAGCAGCCACTCCTTTTCGTGGACCAGAAGCCAGGACAATAGAATCATGACCACAGAAAAAGACCACAAGGCCATCAAGTCTGCCCTTCCATATCACCCACTACGAGTCCCCCTTTTTCCTTTAGAGAGCCTCTGTATTTGTCCCATGCTTTTTTGAATTTAGATACTGTCCTCATCTCTACCACCTCCACTGGGAGACTATTACACGCATCTACCACCACCTCCACTGGGAGACTATTACACGCATCTACCACTCTTTCCATAAATAAATATTTCCGCAATTACTCCTAAGTCTATTCCTTTTCACCTTCATCCTATGTCCCCTCGTAGCAGTGCTTGCTTTCAATTGAAAAAAGCTCTCCTCCTGTGCATTTATGCCACAGAGATATTTAAATGTCTCAATCATATCATCTCTGTCCCGCCTTTCCTCTGAAGTATACATATTAAGGTCCTTAAGTCTGTCCTCATATGCTTTATAAAGAAGACCATTAACCATTTTAGTAGCCACCCTCTGCACTGACTCCAACCTGTTTATATCCTTTTGAAGGTGCGGTCTCCAGAATTGCACAATACTCCTAATGAGGTCGCACCAAAGAATTATACAGAGGCACTTTCATCTCCTTTCTTCTGTTGGCCATTCCTCTCCCTATGCACCCAAGCATCCTTCTAGCTTTTGCTGTCGCCTTTTCTAACTGTTGAGCTACTTTGAGATCGTCAGACACAATAATGCCCATGTCCCGTTCTTGTTTCGTGGACAAAAGTACATCACATCCTATATTGTACCGCTCCCTTGGTTATTGCATCCCAAATGCATAACCCTACATTTTTTAGCATTAAATCTCAGCTGCCAAATTCTAGACCATTCTTCAAGTTTAGCTAGATCCCTCCTCATGTTATTTATACCTTCCTGGGTGTCTACTCTGCTGCAGATTTTGGTATCATCCGCAAAGAGGCAAACCTTACCCGACAGCCCTTCCACTATATCACTAACAAAGATGTTAAAAAGAATCAGATCAAGGACAGATCCCTGTGGCACACCACTGGTAACCTCCTCCTCCTCCTCCGAGTGAACTCCATTTACCTGTGCCCTTTGTTTCCTCCCACCCAACCAATTTCTAACCCAATAAGTAATTTTAGGGTCCATCCCAAGGGTGCTTAGTTTATTTATAAGTCACCTGTGTGGAACAGTGTCAAATGCTTTACTGAAATCTAAATACACCACATCTAGGGTTCTCCCTAGGTCCAATTCTCTGGTCACCCAGTCAAAGAAATCCGATTTTTCTGACCAGACCAGCCCAGCCCAGCCCCTGGTGAATTCATGCTGCCTCGGATCCTGCAATCTGTTGGACTCCAGAAACCTCACTATTTTCTCTTTCAGTAGCGTTTCCAATAATTTACTCACCACCAAAGTTAAACTAACCAGCCTGCAGTTTTCAAACCACATCCGCTTTTGTGTAAAGGGACTACTGGTGCCTCTCTCCAGTCCTCTGGCACCATCCCCGACTCTAAAGAGGCATTGGAAAGGTCAGTCAGTGGAGCCACTAGAACGTCCCCCTTCAGTATTCTTGGATGTATCCCATCTTGTCCCATCACTTTGTCCACTTTTAGTTTAGCTAGTTCCTCACGAACAAAGTCTTCTGAAAATCGTTTGAGATGCCCCCTCACTTTTGTTCCTGTTTGTGGGTGTTGTCTGAGGTCTTGCTCCCAGCCCTTCATCTGTGAATCCAGAACAGTAATATTTGTTAAGCAATTCCGCTTTATCCTCATCAGCTTCTACATATTCCTCTCCTTCACCCTTGAGTCTGACAATACCACTTTTGCCCTTCTTCCTCTCACTAACATATCAGAAAAATGTCTTAGCCCCCAATTTTACTGCATTGGCTATTTCTTCTTCTTTTAGTATCTTTGCTTTCCTGACTACTTTGACAGCCTCTCTAAGTTTTTCCAAATATAGATGCCTGTCTTTCTCTCTCTATGATCTCTTGTATTTCATGAAGGCCTCCCTCTTTTTCTTCACCTTTTCAGCTACTTCTTTTGAGAACCATAGTGGCCTCCTTTTCCTTTTATTTACCATTCTAACAAAAAGATTGGTTGTCCTTAAAATATCCCCTTTCAGTTTTGCTTACTGTTTTTCTATGTTCCTCAGCTGTTCCCATCCTTCTAACAACTCCTTGAGGTATTGGCCAATCTTGGCAAATTTAGTTTTCCTAAAGTCTAAGATATTTGCCTTTGAATGGATTTTATCAGCCCTAGTCCTAATACTGAACCACACCATCTGGTGATCACCGGATGCGAGATGATCTCCCACCATATATAGAAGAAACACTTTCTCCATTGGTAAGCACCAAGTCCAGTATGGCCCCTTCACATGTGGTTTCTGTTACCAGTTGCCTGAATACTTCTTCCTGTAAAGAATCCAGGATCTCCTTGCTTCTAGATAACACCACAGCAGGGATGCGCCAATCAACATCGGGCATATTGAAATCCCCTATCAGTAGCATTTCTCTTTTCCTGGCAGTGCTGCGTTATGTCTTTATTAAATCTCTATACACCTCTTCTCCCTGTGATGGCGGTCTGTATATCACGCCAAAAAGGTTTTTGTGAATGGTAACGCACTCCGGGGGGAAAAAAACTGAAAAGAATCCCAGCGAAAAACAAACCGTTTTGAGAGTCAAATCTCCGAGAGATACCGAGGCTCAGGCTCAAACGGGGCACGGGTGAGAAAGTGAAGCACTAAGGACAGATCCCAAGAAGGGACAATTGGATGAAAGGGGGGAGGCCTCAGGAAGCGAATGCTCCACAGAAAACATCTATATGAGATGCAAGAGAACACCCATGGAGAGGCCCCTGAAAGCATGTCAAGGCCGCAGTATGCACCTTTAAAGAATTAAGGGCAAGACCCTTATCAAATCCGTCCTGATAGAAGGAAAGAATTTCTGGAATATCAACTCGCCAATGTGAGAGGGATCTCTTAGTACACCAAGAAGAAAAAAAAAAAGGTGCCAGATCCGAGCATAGGCACATGAGGAAGAAGACCATCGAGCCCGTAGTAGAGTGATCACTACTTGCGGCGAGTAATCTTTGTGACACAAGCAATGCCGCTCAATAGCCCAGTCGAAAATGAGTAAGGAGTGGAGTAGTCCATGAAAACCAGTCCCTGAAACAGGATACCTATCCTGACACCAAGGGGTAGGGGCACCTCCTGCAGGAGGTGAAATAGATCAGCATAACATGGATGCTGAGGTCAATCCGGAGCCACCAGCACTACCCATCCAGAGTGAGACAATACCCGATGGCTGATTAGTGGCCAAGGAGGAAAAATGTAGAGAAGCTGGTTCGAGGGCCAGGTCTGAACCAAAGCATCTAGACTGTGAGAGTCCGGTTCCTTTCAATGACTGAAAAAGATTGACGACTTGGTATTGGAAGTGATAGCCATTAGGTCTAAAGTCGGATAACCTCACCGACACACAATGTTCACAAATGCCCACAGAGCTAATTCCCACTCGCCGGGGTCCAGAATATGACGACTCAGGAAATCCACTTGAATGTTCTCTATTCTTGCAATGTGCTGTTCAGAAAGAGCTTGGAGGTTGGATTCTGCCCAGAGAAATAGAATGCTCATTTCCAGGGCCACTCTGAGAAATTTGGTCCCACCCTGTCTGTTGAGAAGTCACAGTGGTGGAATTGTCGGAAAGTACTCCGACTGCGCAACCCTGGAGATGGGAATGAAAGAATAGTGGAGCAAGATGAATAGCCCGGGTTGTGAGGCGATTGATGGTCCAGGAGGCTTCTTGTATGGACTAAGATCCCTGCGGTGCCTGTCCCTGCCAATGCGTTCCCCAACTTGCAAAGCTGGTGTCCTTGGTGACCACCACCCAATGTGGAATTTCCAAGGGACTGCCCTTCAACAAGTGATGAGGACAAAGCCACCAGTGAAGACTGCAGTGAACCACTGAAGAAAGGGTAGACTAATCCGATAGTCCTCGGTGGATGGGAACCAGCACAACAGGAGAGTACAGAAGCGGACACATGTGAACATAGGCCCAGGGGACTACGTTGAAAGCAAAAGCCATAGTGCCATGGAGTTGTAGGTAATCCCAGGCAGTAGGAGCTGCCAGGAGCCAGAAGGCATTGACCTGAATACAGAGCTTGCATCTGTCATAAGAGAAGACATGACCCACTCAAGTCGAAGCGGGCGCTGCAGAATTCCAGAGACTGAATTGGGCACATATTGCTTTTGGCATAAATGACCACCCAGCCGAGACTGTCCAGAAAGGAGAGGACCTGAGAGACCATTTAAGTAGCCTCCTCGAAACTCCTTGCTCTGATCAGCCAATCATCTAGATAAGGATGAACCTGAAAACCTTGGTGCCGCAGGAAGCTGCCACTACTACCATCACCTTGGAGAAAGTGCGAGGTGCTGTGGCAAAACTAAAGAGCAGGGCACAAAACTGATAATGTTGACAGAGGACCATGAAACGTAAATACTGGTGATAATCTTGGTGGATTGGAATGTGAAAATCACTCAAACAGATAGCAAAGACCACAAGAACAATTTTCTTCAAACCCAAAATGATACAAACCCCTCCTAGACCCCCAAGACTTCAGATTGGTACTTCAAGCAATGACACTCCCACACCTCAATAACTGTAATGTGATAACAAGGACTCCCACTCTAAACTCTCCACCCTTTACGCAGAGCCCTCAATACAGCAGTCATGATTATACAAAGTCAAAGAAGTATGGCCACATCACCCTAATAATCAAACACCTCCACATCCTCCCCCTGGTATCCTGGATCAAGTATAAAGCCTTACTATTGATTCACTGGCTTGGGAACCAAGAGACCAGGATTCGATTCCCACTAGCACTTCTTGTGGCCTTGGGCACGTCACTTAACCTTCCATTGCCTCAAAAGAATTTATTTATTTATTTATCTAGCTGTATTTATATCCCGCTTTTCACCGGGTCAAAGCGGTCAATTGGGGGATACATTTAACACGAGGGGATATGAGACACATACGCTAATACTTACAGGGAACATGGGCAATGGAGGTTAAGTGGCTTGCCCAAGACCACAAGGAGTGCCTATAGGACTAGAAATCCCAGTCCCTCCGGCCTGAGATTGCTGTCCCCAGGTGGGACTTGAACTCCCGGCCCTCCAGCCTGAAGTACCTTGTCCTAACCGCTAGACCACTCCTCCCTATCCAAGTCATCAATGTCCCAGTTTAATGTAAACTTTAAAAAGTGGTATAAAAAAGTGGTAAAAAAAAACCCCTGTTAAATAAGTAAAATGTCACCTTCTATATCATCCTGCTGGACCAGCACAGACAAGTGGGCCATACCAAAAGCTACGACTCCACTGGGCTAGAAGATGACACAGCAGTTTGCAGAATTATTGAGCCAAAGGTTGTGTCGATCCAAGCATGAACATTCATGGAGTGATGCTTGAAAAAAGTAGAAAGTGATGTCCACGTTGCTGCCCAATGTCTGCAGGGACTACCGAGCTCTGCTCCACCCTCTAGGACACGTGCACTCGGGTAGAGTGGGCACACAAACCCTCTGGAACAAGCTGGTCAGACAACAGATATACCAAGGCAATGGCCTCCTTAATCCAGCACCCCAATGTAGACTTAGCTGCTGCGTCACCTTTGTGTGGGCCAGCAAACAGCACAAAAAGATGGTCTGACTTATGAAAAGAACTCGTAACCTCCAAGTACCCGAGAAGCACCCTCCAGACAGCCAAAAGGTGAAGATCCTTCTCCTTCCCCCGACACAGCTCCCTAGAGATGGATCTTCGCCTTGTGGCTGTCTGGAGGATGCTTCTCTGGTACTTGGAGATTACGAGTTCTTTTCGTAAATCAGGCAGGCAAAACACCCCGGCAATGTGCTGAGCCAAGACAGCTAGAAGGTTTTTCTGCATCTTAGTTTTAAAGATTTTATTTAGCTATTTAAGTTGTTTGCTTATTTAAAATTGCTAGAATAGGGATACTTGTACCAATACAACTCTACCTAAAACATTTAAAGGACTTTGTTCACCTCAAGATGACTTTCAGGGCCTTAATTAATCTATTCCTGATGAGGATAACCAGTTAAACATGAAACTGAATTAGACCATCTCTTTCTCCTTAATAGGTTTAAGAGCCTATAAATCTAAATATTATGTCTGGGGTGTGTGTGAGAGAAATAAAACACTAATTGAAAACTGGCTTGCTACACAGTGCCCTAACTGACTTTATAAAACACAGAACTTTATAATAGACACATATTTTATCAGTTAAAACACAAAGAATTCCCTTTAATCCAAGAGTCTGAGAAATTCCCAGAGGGTAAATACAAGTGTAGATTCCTTCCCAGCAAGAGCAGCTTCTCTCAGGAGCCCTTCAGTGTGCAGGAAGGCTGCCGCCACCACCACTACCACTACCACTTTGGATAAGGTTCTGGGGGCCATGGTGAGGCCAAAAAGCAAGGCCAGAAACTGGAAGTGGCAACCCAGTATGGAAAATCTCAGAAACCTCAGATGCTTTGCTTGAATGGGAATGTGCAGATAGGTGCTCAGTGCACCTGAGTAAGGCTACACATCTAGCAAGATAGTGTTTTGGGATTTGTATTTTTCAGTTGTATTCCTCAGTTTGTGATTTTTGATTTTGAATAAGTGATTTTTTAAATGTAGAACTCCCTAATGAAGCTGTAGAAAAATCAGAGAAACCATTGCCGTGGTTGGAGCTGGTGTTAAGACATATTCTGGATCTATAGCCTGCATATGGCAAGGGAAGATCAAACAGCTTTTTTGACTTATCATCCTCTTCTAAATATACATGTGTTGGGGATTTTTAAAGCAATTTAAAAAAAAAGTTTCCCTTGCTGATACAAGGGAGCAATGATGAGAAGAAATTTGGCAGTGCTTGAAAGTTTCTAGCATCAATGAGTGAGCTCCTATTAGTGAAGGAAAAAACTGTGGGGTCCGTTCATGTCTATAAGAAGTATATATGAAATTTAAATACTTGGAATATTTCAGTGAACTGAATCAAGATGAGAAGATAAATAATGTGTGAAGTCAAGAATTAATTTATCTGCAATTATTTGCTTTTGTTTTGGAAGGTGCCTTGTAGGACAGTTGTCCAGAGCACTCAGTTTATGCAGTACCAGTCCAGCATCTGCCACCTGCTGGAGACAGAGAAATACTGAAGGGTGCCCCTAGCTGCACCAGCTCTAGTACCATTGATGTCACTGGAAGCTTCTAGGTTTTTCTCCATCTCCATCATCTGCTGGCAGGGGTCTGTGTTGGTCTAGAACAGCGGTGGGCAATTCCGGTCCTGGAGGGCCACAGACCAGTCAGGTTTTCATGATGTCCCTAATGAATATTCATGGACCTATTTCCATACAATGGAAGGCAGTGAATGCAAATAGATCTCATGAATATTCACTAGGGACATCATGAAAACCTGACTGGTCTGCGGCCCTCCAGGACCGGAATTGCCCACCCCTGGTCTAGAAGAATGATCTGGAAAGTCCCTTAGCTTGTTTTCTCTGCCTCCATCTGCTGGCAGGGGAACATAAACCATGTGTCTTATTGTGCTTCCCATTTCAGATTTTTAAGTACTGCTGTCATCTGTATTAGTAAAATATTTCATTTAAAAAAAAAAAAAAAAACACACCCGCCCGCCCACCCCCCCCCCTCTTTTGTCATTTTTTTACTCAATTCTGCAAACACTCTCCCCCTCTAGATATAGATATCATTTTAGGTGCCACCAAGTGCAGCCTAATTATATGGAAACAAAAATCATAAATCACTCCTGGCTGAGTGCTAAAACTCCATAGATCACATCCATCCACCCACCCACATGATGCCTGTCTCTTCATAAGTCAGGCTGAATTTTATTTATTTATTTATTTATTTAACAGTATTTCTAAACCGCCTTATCATAATAATCAAGGTGGTATCACAGCAAACAATCTGGTAGTGTGAGTGTGTTATACATGCAGTGAGGGTGAGGATTTTGTTTAGTGTGTGTTGTATTGTGTGCTGGATTGGTTTGAGCTATGTACAATGTGGGCTATATACAGTGGTGCTATATGCACTGGATGTCATGCTGAACTGCCATGAATTACCTACAGTGTGTCACCTCCATTTTACCTCCCAGATATAATGGAAGTACTTCAGAACCTGTGAGTGAGTCCAAGTCAAGCACAACACCATAGGGGGAGCAGGAAGCAGTCTGGAAAGAGATTATGCTTTATGTCAACTTGTTTGTTTTCTTGTTTTATACTTTGCTGCCTTCCTGTTGTTTTCCAAAGATAGAGGGGAATGTGCTGTCAGTAGCTCCTGCTGTCAGACCCATCAAGAGTGAAAGTCACTGAGGATTTCCCAGTACTGGAACCACTGATGTTAGAACTCACATCCCAACTAGGTCAATTCAAAGAGTTGGGGATCAGCCCCAAAGGACTGTTACTCTGAGCATCCCCCCACTCGGTCTATGCTCCTATAGCATTCCCAGGAATGGTCTATTCCAAGCCACATATTTGCAGAGACAAGGAATACTAAAGAGCTGAAGGCAGCACCTGCTTCCTATAAGCAGAATGAAGTCAGGTCTGAGGCTTCTTTCCCCATCTTCATCTGTAGGCAGGGAGGACATAACCCACTCATCTGGAAATGTCTGGCAAGGATAAGGAAAATCTTATTAAATTCTAACTAAACATGAGCATGATGGGGTGTTAAAAAAACCCCTAAAGATCCCTAATTTAAAGCATTTCTAGTTGTGGTCAACGTTACTGGCACTCTTGCAGTTCAACCCCTTAATGTCCAAAATCTCCTTAAAAAAGTGGCCAGTAAAATAGCTTTGGACTATATATGCACATATATTTGACACATAAAAGAATCAAATAAACCAAGACCAATTAAGAAAGGAAATCATAGGAAATAGTATAAAAACTGGGACATTGCCAGGACATGATCATTCAAAATATAAAGTGACAACCTTTTCAATAATCACATTTTCTATACCTGAACCAAACCTCTCTGTCCTGGATAGGTCTAAAATTTTTTTGTCGGATCGCTTGTCTGGAAAGTGAACCCTTTTAGTCGTTTTCTGTTGAGAATTTTAGGACATGATTATTGGCACCCTTATAAATAATTCAAATCAGTTTGAACAGAAGAACCACATTCCCAGTGCAGTAAAATTAAATGCACCTATAATCAATTGTCAGTACTCACATGACTTGAATCAACCAATGAAAGATGGCTCTAATGTTTAAAATGGTCACATTCACTCCCTGTTCCATTTTCACAATGGTGAGTTGCCTGAGACAGTCAGAAAAGACATTAACACCAAACATCAAACTCAAAGGGGTACAAGGCCATCTCCAAAGACCTTGTGATTCCTGCGTCTACAGTTCACAATGTTATTAAGATATTTTCTGCTCATGGAACGGTCATCATGAACCTCCCAGAACGTGGTGGGAATAAGAAAATTAATCCAAAAAGTTTTTGAAGGTTAGCGCAAACTGTTGGAAAAACACCACGTACAACATCCAAAGAACTTAAGGCTGACCTGGAGTGGTGGTTTCAACCTGCACCATATGCCGCACACTACACAAAAAAGGACTTCATGGGTGAAGGCCAAGGAGGACACTGCTCAAAGATAGACATAAAAAGGCATGCCTGATCTTTGTCCAAACCCACTTTGAGATACCACAATCCTGTGAAAACATTCTGTGGACAGATGAAACGAAACTTGAACTCTTTGATAATGCAGACCAGCGATCATTTCTTTGCCTGTAAATGTAAGATTATAAAGGGGGGGGGGAACCCCCTTCCTACTGTTAAATATAGTGGAGGTTTCATAATGTTGTGGAGCTGTTTTGCTGTCTCAGAAATGCGAGGCTTGAAACATATTAAATGAATCATGAAGTCAGAAATGTGCTACATAGTGTCAGAAAGCTAGGTCTGGGTCAAAGGTCATGGGTCCTCGAGCAGCACAATGTCCCAAAAATTACATAAGAATGGTTAAAAAGGAAAAAAGGGGATATTGCATTTACCAATAATTTCCTTTCCTGGAGTCCTGCTAGACCAGTGCAGTCAACCAGGTTATCTTCCCCAACCAGCAGATGAGACACAGAAAACCCCAGAACTGTGACATTACCACAGCATATCAAGTACAGCTAGGGGCACTCTTCAATATATTCCTAGCAAGCCAGACAACCCACAGGAGAACGAACAAACGAGGGCCCTGTTGATGCCCAACTACTCACAAGGCTTCATGACGAGGGAGTTATGTACAGCTTTCAATGAAGCACAGATTGTACAGAGGCACCGACTGTTGGCTCCTTCCTCACTTAGGGCAGGTCTGGACTGGTTTAGCAGGACTCTAGGAAAAGAAATCATCAGTAAGTAAAACTTCTCCTTCCAGATCCTCCTGCTAGACCAGTCCAGACAATAGGGAAGTACCCAAACTACTTCCCATCCAGGCAGGCCACCAGCACAGCCTTGAGCACCCAAGTACCAAACTGAGCAGTATCCCGCACTTGACATCCAAGCAGTAATGTCTTACAAATGTAGAAAGCGACGAACAAGTCGTTGCTTTACAAATGTCCAGGGGTGAGACATTTGCAGCCTCTGCCCGTGGTAAGTGTGCCTTTAGGCAACAGACACCTCCTTGCCTGACAACAGGTAGGCTGACGTTGCCTTGGCCGCCACCTACCCCTTTTGCAGGCCCGCAAATAGCACAAACAAATCCGTGGCCTCCAAGTATCACATCAGGAGTCTCTGAACATCCAGGAGTTGAAGGTATCGATCCTGGCCTTGACACTAGTCATGGGAAAAAGAGAAGGAAATAAGCTGATTGACATGAAAAGGGAAGAGTACCTTTGGCAGGAAAGATGGTACGGGATGTAGGGTGACCCTTTTCTCCAAGAACATCGGGAAGGGAATCCCAGTACGACAGAGCCTGTAACTCGGAAACTCAGCGAGCCGATGTCATAGCCACCAGGAACACCGCTTTCAAGGTCAGGTCCTTGATGGCTGCCCACTTGTGGGGTTCAAATGGGTCCCCAATGAGAGCCCGCAAAACCATGGCTAGATCCCAAAGAGGTAGGGCAGGCCACAAGGCCCACTTACCGCAAAAGAAACACCACATGTCCTTGTGGCAGGCCAGCGAACATCTTGCCAGGAGCCCCTGGTATGCCGCAAAAGATGCCATCTGGACCCGCAAGGAGCTTCAGGCCAAGCCTTTATGGAATCCATCCTGTAGAAAGGGCAGAATCAATGGGAGCTGTGGCTTCCAAGGCAACAGCTGCCTGTCCCGGCACCAATGGTTGAATAACCAACACACCTGGACAGGGGCCAGTGGCATGGATCGTTGTCGAGCCTGCAAGAGGGTGGAACACCACTTCTGCAGAATAGCCCTTCCCCATCAGGCACCACCTTTCAAGAGCCAGGCAATAAGCAAGGAGGGAACCGGGAGTTCTATGAGCATGGGCCCTGCCTAAGCAGGCCCCGAGCATTCCCCAATTGAAGTGTCCGCACCACTTGCAGATGCACCAGCTCCACATATCACGGGCATTGTGGCTAATCCGGCACCACCAGAATCACCCAGAGAGGATGGCGCTCTTTCCGCTGCAACACCAGAGGAATCATGGCCCACTGAGGAAACACAAAGTAGGGTGACCAGCAGCGAAGCCTGAGACAAGGTGTCTACCCCCAACATCCAGAGTGCTCTCTGGCTACTGAAGAATTTGGGAACCTTTGCATTCTCGGCTGTCGCCATCAGATACATCTCGGGATGACACCAATGTCAAACAATGCAGTCGGAAAACCCATGGCGCCAGCTCCCACTCGCTCAGATCGAGGACATGGCAGCTGAGGTATTCCGCCTGAACACTGTCCTCCCCATCGATCTGATGCGCCAAGACTGCCAGAAGGTGCTTCTCCACCCAGGGGAACAACAGTCAGTAGTATCTCTTGTGCCACACCCAGACATTTGGTGCCCATCAATCGGTTGACATACGAGACCACTACTGTGTTGTCCGAGAGGACTCACACGGCCTGCCCCTTCAGCAATGGCAGGAAGAAGATCAGGGTCAGCTGCATGGCCCACGCCTCCGACCGCTCAATGGCCCACCTGGCTTTCTATGGCAACCACTGACCTTGAGCTGACCTGCCCAAGCAGTAGGTGCCCCACCCCGATAAGAAGGCATCAGTGGTTACCACTATCCAGGTCAGGGCTTCCAAGGGGAGCCCCCCCCCAGGAGGAGGATGCCAGCAGAGTTCCACCACACTGTAGACTGTTCGGCACCCTGGCTGGGAGCAGGGGGCCATGGTGAGAGGAATGCTCTCTGCAGGAGGCACATGTGCACTCTGGCCCATGACACCAGATCTAGCATGGCTACCATGGTACCCAGGAGCTGTAAGTAATCCCAGACCCTCTGAGCTGCAGAGGTGAGGAACTCGTGGAGCTGCAGGCGGAACCTGAGTCACTGGGTCTGTGCAAGAAAGAATTGGCCCTGTGCAACTCTTGCTGTGGTTGACGATGCAACCCAGCCGCTCCAGAGAGATGACAGTCCTGACCGAGTCCTCGGCTGCGGCCCACAACTTGGCCCTCATGAGCCAGTCGTCCAGGTATGGATGGACACAGATCCCTTTGCAGCGAAGGACTACAATGACGACCATCATGACATTGGAGAAGGTCTATGGGGGGGTGGCACTGGCAACTGGCAAAATCTGAAGTAGTCTCAAAATGGCAACACTGAAGAAAACCGATCCTCCACTCGAATGGGATTGTGCAGATACGCTTCCATGAGGTCCAGGGTGGCGAGGAATTCCCCCCGGTCAAACCGACAGGATGACAGACCACAAGGTTTCCATCCAAAAACAGGGCACACACAAGCAGCAATTGACCCCCTGAAGATCCAAGATAGGTCAAAAGTCCCCATCCTTCTTTGGGACCACAAAATAGATAAAGTACCGCCTCACGCCCCTCTTGGCTGCAAGAAATGGAACCACAGCCCAGAGGTCCAGAAGACATCACAGCATAGTCTGGATGGCTTGGTGTTTTGCCGCAGACCTGCAAGGGGACACCACAAACCTGTCCCGAACCGGCCTGGTGAGATCTAAAGTCTAACACTGGCTTATCACATCCAGAACCCAACAGTCAGACGTGCTTTGAGCCCACTCTCACCAGAAGAAATGCAGGCATCCCCTGTCCTGCAACACTTTGGGACAGGCCCCGACCCATCAGCAGAAGGCATGGAAGGAGGGGCTGGACTCCTTTGTTATGCTGGAGGAGCCCTGAGTCCGCCAGGCTCCCTGAAAGGACCAATTGTGCTCACCAGAGCCAGAATAGGACGAGGACAAAGATGACCTCCCCAGCCAATAAGGGCATTATTTGCAGAATCCAGAACATGAGGAGCCTGAGCCAGCTGAAGACGACTGCTTGGAGGAATTGCGGGGCTCGTCTTCCAGTAGACGCTGTGGCTTCATCTCCCCAAGGTCCTTAACAAGCTTTTCCAGATCCTCCCCAAACAAGAGCACCCCCTTGAAGGGGAGGCCGGCCAATCGACACTTGAAGGCCATGTCTGCCAACCAGTTCCACAACCACAGCCAGCACTGGGCTATATTTGCAGCCGCCACCCCTGGGTAGCCAAATGCAAGAGATCATAAAAGGCATCCACCAGAAAGGCAGCCACGGATGCCAAACGTGCCGTGCAGTCATCTTCCTGCAGAAGCTGGATCCAGCAAAGGAGAGCTCATGCCAACCCCCTCCCCCTGCACACTGACATCTGCCTGGTCACCGCCGAAGCCGAAAAGGCGGTCTTCAAGAGCCATTCAACCTTCTTATCATGGGGCTCATGAAGGGCTGCGACCCCCTCAACTGGAATGGTGGTCCATTTAGTCACCGCTATGGCCAAAGAGTCCACCTTAGAGTAGCGCAGCCACTTCTGGAGGTCACCCTGTGACTATGGATAAAGTCTGCCTAAGCACAAAATCAACCAAAGGGTCGTGTCTGGTTTCTCCTATTCTTCTGTGACCATCTGATGTAGCTCTGCCGAGAATGGGAAGATCCTTGAGGGAGTAGATATGTCCTTGAGAATAGGGTCCGAGGAGGACTGAGCTGCCACTGCCGCTGGCTCCAGGATACATAACTCTGACATCATCTGAGAAATTAGCGAGGTAACCTTGTCCCTTTGGAGGATCCCCATTACCCGTATCTCCATGTCCTCCTCCTGGAGGGAAATGTCCCCCTCCTCATCTGGGGGCGATGACTCCTCTGAGGAATCTGCCAGCATCCAGGCCCTGCTCACCCTCCTTACCCAGGCACTCGAGGGCCCCCAGGGACCACACCAGCATCTTGCAGGCCATGCACCCCTGCCATCCATCTTGCTCTCCCTTGAGTGTTTATGGTTGCCCTGGCCTCCAGGGCCACAGCTTGCGACTGGGATGGCACAGGGGGATGAAGTCATGCCCCCTTTCAACATGGCCCGCACTTGCTGGAATAGCATGGCAAATTCCGCTGCATCTGGGGTGGAAACCAATGCCCCTGGCATAGACGCAGTGTCTTCCTCCTGTGAGGCAGCAAGGAGGGCAGCGAGCGAACCCCTGCCTCAGGGGGATGGGTGTGGTGTGCGCAGGCTGTGCTCAAGTTCCCAGTGGCACCACAGTCGCAGATGCCACTGCCAGAGAAGATGTCAACAACTCTCCTAGGTCTGCAGCACAAGCAGCACACATCCACTGAACATAGAAACATGACAGCATAAAAAGACCACATGGCTTATCTAGTCTGCCCTTCCATAACACCCACTGAACGAGTGAGTGGTGTCCTTGCCACAGCCCAGGTAGCAAGGGAGTGACGGGCCCATGCAATTCTGGCACGCACACAACAGGCCACAAAAAAGGCAGGAAGCAGTCCATGCAGCCTGCCCACTGTACTACACCCCGGAGTGGGGGGAAACGGGCTGTGGAGTCTCCCTGACCAGCGCTGTTACCCCCAACAAGGATGAGGAAAATACCGGCGCAGCTACAGTAGGTACTCCTGCCACTGATGCCTTCGGCCTGGCCCCAAGCTCCCCCCTTCCAAACTCCGCCTCCAGCCAGGAGAGAGAGGGGGCAGGGGGAGAGAAGCGGGGGGAGAGAAGGTGCTGAAGTCTCCACCATGGAAGCCTGAACTCCACTGAAAACTGCTTCCTAACCCTAAGTTGTTGTTTTTTTGTCAAAATAATAAACTTAAGAAATAAACAAGTCAGGCTACAGTCAGACCCTCAGCATCATGCTCTTGTAGGCCCTCATGGCCAGAAGTTTCCCGCACCCCCCCCCCCCCCCGACAGATCAGGCCACCAGACGGGCATCTTTAATATTACTGGGGACAGCAACTGGCTCAACTGTCCTGTGTCCTCATGACGGTCTGCAGGAGCCAACAATCAGAGCTGTGCTGGAACCAACCACCATCTGCTGAGACAAATAAAATACTGAAGAGTGCCCCTAGCTGTACTGGGTGTTATGCTGTGGAGATGTCACAGCTGTTCTAGTGTTTTCTCCTCTGTCTCATCATCTGCTGGTTGGGTGAGATAAACTGGTTGTCTGGACTGGTCTAGCAGGAAGATCTGGAATGGACTGTTTTAAACTGGCCAGCAAGGAGTCCTGATTGTAGTCCAATTAAGAACCTTTGGAAAGAGCTGAACTCTGCCATTGGTAAAATGAATTCTGGAAACATTCATGAGCTGCAACAAATTACAGTTGAAGAGTGGGAGAAACTACCAGCAGTCAGATGTACGAAACTTACAGATGGTTATAAGAAACATTCGGAGACCGTCATCACTGTCAAGGGTTGTGCAACCAAATATTAGTGAGGGGTGCCATTAATCCTGTCTAGGTCATAATTTAGGGGTTTTTTCTCAGAAGCTACTACATCTACATTGCACAGACATCTTTTCTTTTTGTTGCTGTATACCTTTGAACACACTATTAAAATATTATGATATACAATTGGAATATTTCCAATTATTTCTCAAGATATTGTACACAACATACCCAAAATGCAAGAATGGAAATTTGGATTTAAGAAAATTAAAAATCCAAAGCGTCAGTTGCACATTTTATTTATGTATGCTTGGTTATATATTATTTTATTGTGTTTTAATTATGATTTTATTATTTGTAGATTTTTTTTACTGTTTGATTTTATATTATTGTTGTGGCTTGTTTGACTGATTGCCATTTTAACTTTGAGCTAACTTCTGAGAACATTTAGCAATTAGAGAGATATAAAATGTTTTAAAATAAATAAAATATTTATTACAAAGACTTGTCATTCCACTACTAGGGTAATCAGAATAAGGTCCAGAATATTGAGGGCCATGTTGACTAAAAGGTGGTATGGTTAGCCCACATTGTACTGCATGGTAACCATTACCACAGACAGCCCTACAGTAACTGCTATCACAAGCTAAAGCAGGCAGCCTAGTAAAAATCCCATACCAACTGCTTTCAACACAATGTGGCAGGAATGGGCCATAGAATGGGCATGGTGTCCACTGACAGCTAGAAGGTGGGATGTTGCTGCATGCTATTTGTCATGACTTCCAAGCGTGCATGGGGCTATCACTAGGGGTGAAGGCTGCCATATTGGAAGCCTCACCAACCAGGGAAAGAATGGAGAGGAAATGTTCCTGCCTTGATGCCAACTAGAGACCAGGGCTGGCCCTGATAAGATAGTCTGTATGGCTAAAGGTGGATGGGTACTGATTGGGGTATCGAGCATGGGGGTGGAGGCCTTGTGGTGGAAGGTCCGCAGCAGGGGACTTTCATTATTCACAAACTGGTTGTCATCTATTCCATCCCAGATCCTCTGTTTGCTTCAGCAGAATAGATTAGTATTGCCATCTACTGCTAGGGCTCATCTTGATATTACTCAGCAAGCTGCTTTCTATTACCGTATATGGCCGCTGTGGAATGCCTTATCACATAATATTAGGATGGAATTATCATTTAACAAATTCAAAACTGCACTGAAAATCTTTTAACTTTGAATAAGTCTTTATGTACTCTTGAAGGGGGTAGAGCTTGATTCTGGTAGGGGACTATAACTGGTGACAGAGTACAAATGCAATGAATGCCTTTGCTGTCTTTGTTTTGGGGGCTCTCTCCCCAATCAAAATTATAACTATTTCTTGTATTTATTTATTTTGTGTTTGTTTTTCTTATTAATGGACTGTAAACCGCTTTGGGGTCACTGACAAAGGGCAGTATAGCAAATACAAAAATACAAATAAACAAACATCGGAAAAGCAATATATAAATTTAAGATAAACAGCCAAATAACCCCATGTGCAACCAGGTGCATGGCTTTGCACACCTGTACCATTTTCTAATAGCATACGGACATTTAAGGGCCTTTTTACTAAAAACCACTAGTGCACAGTTGGGCCATGAAACCAGCATGAAGGCTCATGTCAACTTAAGAGGGCATGTGCATCTGTCCCCCTACTGTTGGTGTATTACTAATGCATGGCACTATGAAACCCAGCATTTGGGTGCACCTAATGCCACCCACTGAGACGGTGTTAAGTGCACCCATGCTAATGGCAACAAACTATGCACTAAACCCAGATCTAGCGGTTAGCGTGGTTTAGTAAACATGCCTCTTGGAGACATATGTTACACTTCCATTGTATCCCAACTCATTTTCTCTTCCCCTGCTGCACTACTACTACCCTATCACTGCTACTTATTCTTCTTCTTTTATACACGTGTTACACCCTGCTCATTTCTACTCGTGTTAGTTTGTGGCACATATCTATATTTCCTCTACTCTGATGCACATTGGATATAATTGTCTGCTCATTTCAGCATCCAGCTGTATATAGCTTACAGCGTTTAGAATCTTCCCTCCTCATGCAACGTTATTTGCTTTCACCACCCTTCCCACAGCATTCAAGAAGTCAATCTTATTGAAAACTCCCCCCTCACGCCTAGAAAAGCCATAGTTAAATTTCCGCAATGAACTGGGAGAGTAAGCAGTTTCCTGTTGTAAACGAACATGAGGAGCGACCATTCATGTGAGAAAGGGATGACTACTAGCAGCAGAATTCATTCAAGCTATTAACTTGCACCTTCCTCATCCCCAGTTCAACAAAGCAGAAAACACAAGTGAACTGGACCTGAGACGCAATCAAAGGCACATAGCTTTGCACTGCACAGACACAAGCACAGGCACACATATAGAACAACCTTTCTGCCCACCAAAATGTCACGATGCATGCTGCAAGCAGTACCATAAAGTTATGGTTGGATGCTGCATTCCAGGCTCGCACTACTTTCCCCTTCTTCCCACCTCCCGCTGGTATAGTGGGGGCAGATGGGCAGAACACAAATAAGAGATTACAAAAGGTACATCAGCAGGTTTTGCACATGAGTTCATGCACAGGTTAGTGTTACACAGGTGGAGGGAACATCCCATCACCACAAACACAGAGTACCTTGGAATAACCTACTTGGAAGGCTCATATGCAGATAGGTCTTCTGCCTTGGGCTTGAGGCTAAACCAATAAAATAAAGTGACATTAACAATCCAAATCATCATTCAAGCAGCCTAAGCAATGTGAGAACTCCCAAAACCATAACTTTGAGCTTGGCAACTTGCACAGGAGCGCAAGGAAGATGAGTCTTAAAAACACAAGATATGGTGATAGATTCAGAGCTTCTAGTCCATCTACTATATCATCTCTGGTTCTACAATCACTTTTCTACAATAGAAAAAAATGCTTGCCCTTCATGCATTTTTGATCCACTTGAGGTAGCTGAGTATCTCTAGAATGTACAGTGGTGTGAAAGTCTTGCATAGGTAGTGCTGAATTGACAGTTTATAGTTGCTTGGATCATAGGGACAAAATGTGTTACAATTTACAACCCCTTCTGCATGCCATATTCTTCCCTTTTGTCTTCTGTACAAATCTGACAAATTTGTCATGACTTGAGTGCTCTTTTATGATTGTTTAATACCCATGTTCATTTGGATGTGAACTTATGTACAAAGATGCAATGTGTGCCCAAAAGGTTGTTGTGTTTTTTGTTCCGTATATGTTGGCAATGTGCAGGTTTTCTTAGATAGCCCTGAAAAGGGTTTTTTTGTTGTTGGTGGTGGCCATTAGTACTTTATGGGCCAGCCCTTGCTCTCTCTCACCCAGACGACATCTGTCTGGCATGGAGTGAACCAGTTTGATAAGATGCTCTTGCATTATGATGCGATTCCAGGCTGCAATCATTGACTCAATCAGTTCTAGCTTGGTCAGCAGCTGCTTCTTGGCTATCTAAACCAATACCTTGTAGCAAAGATTCTCAATCGGGTTGAGATTGGGTGATTCAGCTGGCCAGTCAATGGTCTGAACTCCATTTATTTGCTTCTAGTCTGACGGTTTTCCACATGGTGGCAAGGTGCATTGTCATCCTGGCAGAAATATCTGCCAGGAAATAGTTGCTCAGCTAATGGTAGCATGCATTTCTGCA
The DNA here is from genome assembly GCA_033557465.1 of Ichthyophis bannanicus. NCBI lineage: Eukaryota > Metazoa > Chordata > Amphibia > Gymnophiona > Ichthyophiidae > Ichthyophis > Ichthyophis bannanicus. The sequence continues at coordinate 120,718,102 of CM066041.1, forward strand.
GAATTCTTATGTATTTCGCTGCATTCACCATCCCATCAATGATATGGAGTCTTCCAACAGCACTGGTTGCCATGCATCCCCAAATCATGATCTTCGTTGGATGTTTCAAGGAGATATTCAAGCACTCTGGTTTGTACTCTTCATGAGGAAACCTCCTCAAATAGATTTTGCCCTGGTCACCCAGAATGCAGAATGTGTTTTTGTTGCTGAACAGAACTTTCTCTCAATCAGCCTTACTCCAAGCATGGTCTCCTCACAGTGGAAGTGCAAACTGCAATGGAACACTTCTCCTTCCATTCCCACGGAAGCTCAGGGGACATTAGCTTGTGGCTGCCAAAAGAGGTCCTTATCAAGGTCCTGTTGTCCCCTCTTGGTTGACTTTCTAGGCTGTCCCTTACAATGTTAGTCTTGTGTATTTCCTGTCTCCTTATGTTTCTACAGAATGCGGACAACCATGCTCTGATTACAGCCAACCTTTGCTGAAATCTGTGGGCTGGAATACCCCTCCTCATGCAAAACCAGCACCCAGACCCGATCCTCCATTGATAGAAAATACAACCTCTTCATCATGCCAGGATGTTGAGCATCAGATGCGACACACACCAGCTGATTCACATTAAATTCAAACCCCATATGCTGCCATACACTGATTGTCTTATCAAATATAACTTCCTATTGGCTGAGGAAGCGCAGTACTCAATTGGTTCATTTCGATAGTGCTTTGATACAGAATCCGGTTGATTGTACTAGGACATTGTTTTCTCATGACAGCCTACAAAACTTCACAGACAATTTTGCATGCAGAAATGGCTGCCGAATTAAATTTGCAGCAAAACAGCATATAAGCAGTCAGGATTCTGCCATAGAATTTGGAAAGACTGTCAAAATAAAGCTGAGAATAGCTTGATCATGCAGCCTATGCCAGACTTTTGTACACCACTGTACCTTTCACCCTTCTCTTCTCAAGGACATACACCTCTCTCTCCAGCAAATTATATTTTCTCCATACGGTAAACTGCCTTGCTGCAAACTCTCAAGAGGTGGTATAGAAAATCTGCCAATAAACAAATATAAACCTTTAAGCCCCCAAGTCTTTACTCTAAAGATTCATGCAATGGACTTTTTTTTTTTTTAGTGCCATCTAGTCAGTGCTGACGCCTGATGACCCAACAGTCTCTGGGTTTTCTTGGCAATGTGTAACCTGAAGTAGATTGCCAGGCCTTTTCTTCCAAGGTAGTGGAGGGTTAAGTGACTTGCCCAGTGGGAAACGAACCCTTGATCCTTTGGGTACTAGGCTACTCCTCCACTCAATGGACCTACAAAAGCCTATAACCATTTTGGTAGCATTCCTCTGGATTGCTTGTGCTTATGTATCATTCCAGGGGAGCAGTCTCCAGATCTGGACATAGTAATAAAGATGAGGTTCCGCCAATGATATGTACAGATGTATCACCACCATTCCAGCTGCCTGGGTTTACCCTCTCCTAGCACTGGCTACATCTTCCCACTGTTTTCTCACACTATTTGGGAAAGTTATCAGATTTGATTACCCTTTGACCCAGTTCATTCTGTAGTCATCAGTATCTCATAATCCACTTCTTAAATGGAATTTCCCTGGCCAATTGCTCTAGTAGAAGCATTACAAACTAGATGAAGACTCCAGATTATATTCAGGTAAGTAACAGGCAGGACTACAGCAGTATATTTCATATTTTAGCACTCTTTAGTAAAACTGGTTTCTGTTAAATTCAGAACATGTGAAAAAGGAAAGAGAAAAAAAAATGTAAACTCTGCGTTATACTTAGGTACGGCAAAGCATAGTTACTCACCTGTAACAGGTGATCTCCGGGAACAGCAGGAATTTAGTCCTCACATATGGGTAGCGTCGGTACCGACAGAGCCTGCGCGGGAACGCTCCCCAGCGTCCAAATAGAAAGCTTTTGGAAGCATCCCACAGCGCCTGCGTGCTGCCTTCCTGCCTTTCCCAACTGCCTCTCTCCAGTTGAGTTTTAAAGCTGAGACAAAGAGAGAGAGAGGGAAAGGGAAAGAGAGAGATAGAGAGATACAACTCCTAGGGGAGGTGGGTGGGTTGTGAGGACTAAATTCCTGCTGTTCCCGGAGATCACCTGTTACAGGTGAGTAACTATGCTATCTCTAGGAACAAGCAGGAATGCAGTCATCACATATGGGGACTCCCTAGCTTTAGGTGCCAGGGAGAGACCCCAGAAGTTGTGTGCCCCTGAACAGGGCTCCACTTCTCCCCATGGATCTCTGGCATCCTACCAGGGATGGTGGGTAGGAGTTGATTAGGTATGGAACAGGTGTAGGAGAACAGCCTGACCAAACAAGGCATCCCAGCGGGAGTCCTTGTCCAAGCAGTAATGGGCTGTGAAGGTATGAACCGAGGCCCAGGTGGCTGCTCAACAGATGTCGTCGATAGACACAGAGTACAGATGAGCCATTGAGGCTGCCATGGCTCTCACATTGTGAGCTGTGACATGGCCCTCCAGAGAAAGATTCTTACTCTGATAGGCGAAGGAAATACACTGAGCAATCCAGTTAGACAGTGTTCTCTTGGAGACTGGAAGTTCCAAATGAGAAGGATCAAAAGCAACAAAGAGTTGAGAGGACTTTCTATGTTGCTGTGTTCTAAGTAAAAGGCTAAAGCTATTTTACAGTCCAAGGTATGAAGATTCCTCTCTGCATTTGATGCATGAGGCCTTGGAAGAAACACAGGTAGGTAGACCGCTTGGTTCAGATGAAAAGGCGAGACCACCTTTGGCATAAAGTGTGGATGAGTCCTAAGGACTACCTTGTCATGATGGAACCTTGTATAAGGTGGATCAGCTACTAGCGCTTGCAACTCACTAATGCGACGTGCTGATGTGATTGCAATGAGAAAGATAACCTTCCAAGAAAGGAATTTCAAGGAGGTAGTAGCTAAAGGTTTAAAGGGTGGCTTCATGAGCTGCCCAAGAACCAGGTTTAAGTCCCATGCCACCGGTGGTGGCCTAATGGGAGGCTTAGTTAGAAGGCCTCTCATAAATCTTGCTATAAGAGGATGAGAGGAAATAGGCTGTCCATTTATAGGCTTAAAGGAAGCTGCAATAGCACTCAAATGGACTCTTACTGAGTTAGTCTTAAGTCCTGCATTGGATAAATGAAGGAGATACTCCAGCAATGATTCCAGAGGTATCGCAAGGGGGTTAAGACCCTTTTGCAAACACCATATGGTAAACCTTTTCCACTTGAAAGCATAAAAGCATCTTGTGAAAAGTTTCCTGGAAGCAAAAAGAATATCTTTTACTTGCTAAGGGAGATTAAGATCATGGAGATCTAGGCCTTCAGCAACCAAGCCCTGAGATGCAGAGACTGGGGATTGGGATGCCATAACATTCCGTCCTCCTGAGATAGGAGATCTGGAGCAGAACCTAACTCCAGAGAGGGGTCTTGAGAGAGATGTAGAAGCAGAGGGTACCACACTTTCCGTGGCCAATGTGGAGCTATGAGAATCATATGGCCTCTGTCTCTCTGAAGCTTGAACAGGGTTTTGGGAATTAGGGGAATGGGTGGAAAGGCATACAGGAAGTCTTGACCCCAATGAAGGAGGAAAGCATCCCTGGCCTGAGCCCCCTGAGCCGGAATTCTGGAACAGAACCGAGGAAGTTTGGCATTCCATGGACTTGCAAAGAGGTCTATGTCCGGGGTTCCCCAAATTTGAAAAATCTTGGCCACCTGGTCTGCATGCAGAGATTACTCATGTGGAAGCAGAACTCGACCGAGTCTGTCTGCCCAAGAGTTTTGTATGCCTGGAAGATACACTGCCAGGAGATGAATCCGATGCTCTCTGGCGAGGGCCCATAGTCACAAAGCTTCGTTGCAAAGCGACAAGGAGCCTGTTCCCCCCTGCTTGTTCACGTAGAACATGGCTACTTGATTGTCTGTATGAATGAGGACCGTCTTGTAGCTGAGCAGGGTGTGGAACACTCGAAGAGCAAGGAAGATTGCTTTGAGCTCCAAGAGATTCATATTATTATTATTCAGATTATTATGTAAATAGTTTGAGTTATGAAGTTAATGTTACCTTTTTTACACGTTCAGTGATCCACACTACTGTTTTATGTAAACTGCTAATTTTTGTTTTATGTAAACTGCTAACTTTGCAGAGTTAAATGTTTGATGTGAACCGCTGCTGATCACCGGAAGGAGCGGTATAGAAATGAGTTCAAATAAATAAATAAAAATAAATAAATATGTAGATGAGTCTCCTGCAGAGACCAGGTGCCTTGGGTGGAGAGGTCTTGCAGATGAGCTCCCCAACCCATCGGAGAAGCATCTGTTGTTAGAATTGCTTGGGGTAAGGGTTGTTGAAAAGGGGACCCCAGCAACAGGTTTTGAGTGGACTTCCACCACTGGAGGGACAAAATAAGGCGACTTGTGTTTGCTATTTTGTCTGACAGGCATCCTGATGCCTGGGTCCATTGAGTGATAAAGTCCACTGGGCTGCCCTCATATGGAGGCGAGCATAGGGAACCACATGCACAGTAGATGCCATGTGGCCTAGTAGCTGTAGTATTTCTCGGGCAGTGAGATGAGACTTTAGCACTGCTTGAGAAGCTAACTGCACCATGCGAAGGCAGCGGGCCTGGGGGAGATAGGCCCTTGCCTTTTTGGAATCCAGCAAAGCCACTATGAACTCTAAAGACTGAGTGGGAGTTAGACTGGATTTTGGGATGTTTATTACCAGACCCAAATACTGAAGGATACGCATTGTACAGGATAGAGAAGGCCTGGCCTCTGACTCTGTTGGGGCTCGAATGAGCCAGTCATATAAGTAGGGGAAGACGAATATCCCTAGAGTGCGGAGAAATGCTGCTACTACAGCCATGCATTTCGTGAACACCCTTGGTGCTGAGGCCAGGCCAAAAGGAAGCACCCTGTATTGGTAGTGCTTTCCTTGAAAAAGGAACCGAAGAAACCTTCTGTGAGTTGCATGGATGAGAACATGGGTGTATGCATCCTTGAGATCTAGAGAACAAAGCCAATCCTGACTTTGAAGGTACGGCAACAGAGTTCCGAGAGAAATCATCTTAAATTTCTCTTTGACAAGGAATTTGTTCAATTCTCCGAGGTCCAAGATAGGCCTGTATCCCCCTGTTTTCTTCGGGATAAGGAAATAGGGGGAGTAAAAACCTGTACCCTGCTGATGGATGGGTACCTCTTCTATTGCCCCTTGGGCAAGAAGCATAGTGACCTCCTGACCTAACAGGTTGATGAGAGAGGTCGGAGAATTGAACTGCCTTATTATTGTGGGAGGGGGCATGCTTGAAAAATGAAGCTTGCACCCCTTCTTTATGATGGAGAGTGTCCAATGCTCTGCTGTTATCTGTTCCCATCTGGAGGCAAAGTGACATAACCTTGGAATGGTGGAAGGCTCTGGTCCCACAAGAGCCAGGAAGGCTAAGTTCTCTAGCTGAAAGTCAAAGGCCTTGTGGAGGCTGGGACTGCTGGGACGGCTGAGGCTTAGCAGTCTTTGCTTTCTTCTGTTTGGGTGGTTGCTGACCTTTTCTGACAAGCTGACCTGCAGAACGTCCCTGCTGAGCATAAGCAGGGTAATATCTTTTCTTCTTAGAAAAGAATGGTTTCTTGAAAGATTTCTTTCTAGCAGGATCACCTGTGGACTTGGATAATTTATCCAAGGAGGAGTTGTCAGCATCCAACTCATTGGCCTTTTCCTGCAGTCTCTACCAAACAGGTTCTCACCAGTACAAGGGATATTTCCAAATTTGTCTTGTACCCAGAGCTCCAGATCAGATACCTGGAGCCAAGCAATTCTACGTGCACCTATGGCAATGGCAGAGGTTCTGCTTATGCACTCAAAGCAGTCAAAAGCTGCACGGTTGACAAATTTAGAAACTTCTTGGGCATGTTTGACCAATGTGAGAAACTCCTGTCTTCTATCATCAGGAAGGATAGGACTCAAAGCCTCTAAATCACCTGTAACCTCCTTCAGGAACATTCCCATGTATAGGCTAAAGGAACTGATCCTGGCAGAAAGCACGGAAGCTTGGAAGACACGACGTCCAAAAGCATCCAGGGTTCTGCACTCACGTCCTGGAGGATTAGAGGCATGCCTCTTTGCACTCTTGATCCTTCTCATAGCTGATTCCACTACAATAGAGTGGTGAGGAAGCTGAGTTTTTTGGAAACCAGGACAAGGAGGGACTCGATACAGAGTAGCCAGTCTGCGAGAATGAGGAGAGGTGTAAGAGGTGTCTCCCACATTCTTAACATGAGATCATACAAAATCTCATGAATGGGCAAAGTAGCTGCCTCCTTAGGAGTTTTGGGATATTGTAAAATTTCCAACTCCTTAGCTCTGGGCTCTGTTTCAGGGGCCACAGTAATGGACAGACCCCGAGCCACCTCCCTGATAAAATCCTGGAAGGAAATGTCCTCTGGAGGAGACATCCTGCGCTTAGCGGAGGAGGGCTCCTCTGGGAGAAGCATTCCTGCATCGACAGAACTGTCAGAATCCTCAGATTCTTCTGAGGACTCGAAGTACCGTCTGTCCGGATGCTCTTGAAGAGCCAGATACCCGTACCGAGCGAAGTCGGTACCGGGAGTAGTCGGTACCGGGGTATCGGTACCGGAAGGCATCGGATGACCGGGTACCAGCAAAGCAGACACCAATAATGATGTTGATGCCAATGGTACCGGTACCGATACCGGCGTCAGGGTCGGTGCCGGTACCGGCCGGATTGTCTGTCGCGGTTCCGAGGGCATCGATGCCGCAAGGAGAGCCGCCAGACTGCGCTCAATAGCCAGGACTCTCTGGTCTATCAACGCTGCCGATGACTGGAGGTCGGTACCGGAGAAGACCGCTGGTACCCCAGAGCATGGCACCGGTAGTTCTGCCGAGGTTGAGGCCTCGAGAACATCCTGGAGCCCCGATAATGCTTTGGAAGCCGAAGCCTCCCGCCAGGGCAATTTTGACAGTGCAGAATCCTCAAGGGCAACGCCAGAGGCTTCTCAATGCTTAGAAGGAGATCTACACTTTGAGGACCGGCTAGACTTATATTTAGTTACCTGAGATCCACGGGAGGAAGACGAAGCCCTGGAAGACGTCGAAGCCAACGAAGCTGCATCAGAGGGAAACAGGGTACTGAGCTTGGCAGCTCGGTTTTGTCGACCTCTCTTGGACATCATGGCACAGGCCATACATTCCGAGATGGAATGGTCAGGACCTAAACATTTCAGACACCAGTCATGGATGTCGGTGACGGAGATGGTACCGCCACACTTGGTGCACTTTTTAAACCCAGAGGGGGGTTTTTCCATCGTGGAAAAAAATCCTGGGCCTAAGGCCCAAAAAGGCACGTGCACCTGGAAAAAAAAAAGGGAAAAGTACTAAAAAGATTTTTTTTTTTTTTAAGAAAAGAAAGAAATAAGAAAAAAAACGGCGTTACCGGTAAGCGTTGAGGAAGGCAGACGCGACCACAAAAAAGAACAATTTTCTGCGGTGACAGGAACACGACCTGCTGGCTCCGCGGAAAATGAAGAACTGGAGAGAGGCAGTTGGGAAAGGTGGGAAGGCAGCACGCAGGCGCTGTGGGATGCTCCCAAAAGCTTTCTAATTGGACGCTGGGGAACGTTCCCGCGCAGGCTCCGTCGGTACCGACGATACCCATATGTGATGACTACATTCCTGCTTGTTCCTGGAGATTAAAGCGTAGTTACTCACCTGTAACAGGTGATCTCCGGGAACAGCAGGAATGTAGTCTTCACATATGGGGGTATCGTCGGTACCGATGGAGCCTGCGCGGGAACACTCCCCAGCGTCCAATAGGAAAGCCTTTGGGAGCATCCCTCAGCACATGCGCGCTAACTTCCCGCCTTTCCAACTGTCCCTCTTCAGTTAGGTTTGTAGCTGAGTGAAAAGGATAGAGGGAGAGAGGAAAGAGACAAAGAGATAGAGACAACTCCTAGGGGAGGTGGGTGTGTTGTGAAGACTAAATTCCTGCTGCTCCCGGAGATCACCTGTTACAGGTGAGGAACTACGCTATCTCCAGGAACAAGCAAGAATGTAGTCTTCACATATGGGGACTCCCTAGCTGAAGATGCCAGGGAGATAGCTCCAGGAAGGTGCCCCCCTGGAAAGGTGGGAATCCTTCCTCCCATGGATCTCTGGCATTCCACCAGGGTTGGTGGGTAGGAGTTGAATTAGGTCTGAAATAGATTTTGAAGAACAGCTTGGTTAAAGAAGGCATCCCGACGGGAGGCTTTATCCAGGCAGTAGTGGGCTGTGAAGGTGTGTACCGAAGCCCAGGTGGCTGGTCGACAAACGTCATCGATAGACACAGAGTGAAGATTAGCCATGGAAGTTGACATGGCTCTCACGTTATGAGCTGTGACATGGTCCTGAAGAGGAAGACCCTTACTCTCATAAGTAAAGGATATGCATTGGGCAACCCATTTAGATAAAGTTCTTTTGGAGACCGGTTGTCCCAAAGGACTAGGGCCATAAGCTATAAAACGTTGCGAGGACTTTCTATGTTGCTGTGTTCTCTGTAGGTAAAAGGCTAAGGCCCTTTTACAATCCAAAGTATGAAGGTTTCTTTCTGCATTAGAGGCGTGAGGCCTCGGAAAAAATACAGGAAGAAAAATTGATCGATTTAATGAAAAGGCGAAACTACCTTTGGCATAAAGTGTGGATTAGTTCTAAGAACAACCTTATCATGGTGAAACCTAGTATAAGGAGGATCAGCCACTAAAGCTTGCAGTTCACTAATGCAACGTGCAGAGGTGATTGCAATTAGGAAGATGACCTTCCAGGTCAAAACCCTAAGGGTTGTAGTGGCTAAAGGCTCAAAAGGCGGCTTCATGAGCTGCCCGAGAACTAAATTTAGATCCCATGTCACCGGTGGTGGCTTAATGGGAGGTTTGGTTAATAGAAGACCTCGCATAAATCTGGATATGAGTGGATGAGAGGAAATTGGTTGTCCATTCAGAGGCTTATAAGAAGCTGCAATTGCACTAAGATGGACTCTTACCAAATTGGTCTTTAGATCAGAATTCGATAAGTGAAGGAGATACTCTAGTATCGATTCTAAGGGTATGCCAAGGGGGTTTAATTCCTTCTTGGAGCACCATATAGCAAAACATTTCCACTTGAAGTCATAAGATCTTCTTGTGGAAGGTTTCCTAGAAGCCTGAAGGATATCCTTTACCTGCTGGGACAGGTTGAAATCCTGGAGGTCTAAGCCTTCAGCAACCAGGCCGTGAGATGCAGGGACTGGGGATTCGGGTGCCATAGCGTCCTGTTCTCTTGGGAAAGGAGATTTGGAGCATGCCCTAACTCCAGAGGTGCAGCTTGAGAGAGATGTAGAAGCAGGGGATACCACGCTTGGCGTGGCCATCGTGGCACTATGAGAATCATGCGACCCCTGTCTCTCTGAAGCTTGAAGAGTGTTTTGGGGATGAGGGGAATGGATGGGAAGGCATAAAGGAAGTCCTGACCCCAGTGAAGGAGGAAGGCATCCCTTGCCTGACAGCTGTGTGCCGGAATCCTGGAACAGAACCGGGGAAGTTTGGCATTCAGTGGACTTGCAAAGAGGTCTATGTCTGGAGTGCCCCAGAGATGAAATATTTTTGCCACCTGGTCCAGGTGGAGGGACCACTCGTGAGGCAGCAGTATTCGACTGAGTTTGTCTGCCCAAAGATTTTGAATGCCTGGAAGATATACCACTAGAAGGTGAATTTGATACTCTTTGGCGAGGGCCCACAGTCGTAAAGCTTCATTGCATAACGACAGAGAGCCTGTCCCGCCTTGCTTATTCACATAGAACATTGCTACTTGATTGTCCATCTGGACTAGGACTGTCTTGTAGCTGAGCTGGGCGTGGAATACTCGAAGAACTAAATAGATTGCTCTTAATTCCAGGAAGTTTATGTGTAGACCAGCCTCCTCTGGAGTCCAGGTTCCCTGGGTAGAGAGATGATTCAGGTGTGCTCCCCAACCCACCTGCAATGCATCTGTTAGGGTGGCCTGAAAAAGGGGTTGATGAAAAGGAGAACCCATTGTCAGATTTTCTAGGGATTGCCACTATTGGAGGGACAAAATTAGTCGTTGAGAGTTTATTATTTTGTCCGATAAATGACCTGTGGCCTGTGTCCACTGTGTGGATAGGGTCCACTGAGCTGCTCGCATGTGGAGGCGAGCATATGGGACTACATGAACTGCGGATGCCATATGTCCCAGCAACTTTAGTAGCTCTCGAGCAGTTAGGGAGGATTTCCCTGCTGCTTGAGAAGCTAGTTGCATTATGCGAAGACACCGGGCCTGTGGAAGGAAAGCCCTGGCCTGTCTGGTATCTAAGACAAACTTCCTGGAATTCAAAGGAGCCTATTACCAACCCCAAGTATTGGAGGATTCGCATTGTGCGAGACAGTGCAGTGCTGGCCTCTGAAACTATAGGGGCTCGAATGAGCCAGTCGTCTAAGTAAGGGAAGACGAATATCCCCAGGGTTCATAGAAATGCAGCTACTACTGCCATGCATTTCGTAAATACCCTTGGTGCTGAAGCTAGACCAAAGGGAAGAACCCTGTACTGAAAATGTTTTCCCTTGAAAAGGAATCGTAAGAATTTCCTGTGATCTGGATGGATCAGAATGTGAGTGTATGCATCCTTTAAGTTTAGAGAGCAAAGCCAATCCTGGCTTTGAAGGTATGACAGAAGAATTCCTAGAGAAATCATTTTGAACTTCTCTCGAAACAGGTATTGTTCAATTCTCTGGAGGTCTAAAATGGGTCTGTGTCCTCCTGTTTTCTTTGGAATAAGAAAATAGGGGGAGTAGAACCCTGCACCCCGTTGAAGAATGGCTACCTCCTCTATTGCCCCTTGGGCAAGAAGTGATGAGACCTCGTGATCTAACAGATTGTTTGCGGAGGTTTGAGAATTGAATTGCTTTAGAATTGTAGAAGGGGGCATGCTGTGAAAATGAAGCTTGTACCCTACTCCTACAATGGACAAAGTCCAATCTTCTGCTGTTATCTGATGCCATCTGTTGGCAAAGTGGCATAACCTGCCAGGGATATTGGGGGGTTGGGGACCCTCAGAGGCAGGAAGGTTAAGCTCTCTAGGAAGGAGTCAAAGCCCTTGAGGGGGCTGAACCTGAAGAGCTGGTTAGGCTCTGGGGCCTTTTGGCTTCTTTTGCTGTCTAGTTTGTCCCTTTTGAGCAACCTGACCGAGAGACACTGCTGGGTATAAGAAGGATAACATTTCCTCTTTTTTGCTGAAAGAGGGTTTTTTATAAGACTTTTTTGGCTGGAGTGGCTGTAGATTTTGACAGTCTATCAAGAGTAGTATTGTCAGCATCTAACTCATTAGCCTTTTCCTGCCAGTTCTTGCCCAAGAGATTCTCTCCCGTGCAAGGAATGTTGCCTAACTTGTCCTGTACCCAAGTCTCCAGGCACCAATGGCAATACAGAGGTTCTGCTGATGCATTCAAAGCAATGAAAGGCTGCACGATTTACAAACTTGGAGACATCTTGAGCATGCTTAACTAGAGCAAGAAAGTTTTGTCTCTTGTCATCTGGGAGAAATGGGCTCATAAGCTCCAAATCTCCTGTAACTTCCTTGAGGAACATTCCCATATACAGTATATATGAACTGATCCTAGCTGAAAGCATGAAGCCTGAAACGTTCGGCGCCCAAAAGCGTCCAGAGTCCTGCATTCACGACCTGGGGGATTGGATGCATGCCTCTTTGCACTTTTCATCCTACGCATGGCTGACTACACCACCACTGAATGGTGTGGCAGCTGAGTATTTTGAAATCCAGGACATGGCGGAACTCGATACATAGTATCAAGTCTCCTAGAGTGAGGAGAAGTAGTCAGAGGTGTCTCCCACATTCTGAGCATCAAGTTATGCAGAATTTCATGGATGGGCAGAGTGGCTGCCTCCTTTGGAGCTTTAGGATATTGGAGAATTTCCAATTCCTTTGCTCTGGGTTCCTCTTCAGGAGCCACCATGATTGAAAGGCCCTTGGCCATATCACGAATAAAATCCTGAAAAGACATGTCCTCTGGAAGTAACATTCTGCGTTGGGGAGAAGAGGGATCCTCTGGGAGAAACCCTCTTGTACCAGCAGAATTGTCAGAGTCTTCGGAATCGGAGGATTCAAAGTATTCCTGACCACGATGCTCATGCAAAGCATGGTCCCGGTATCGATCGAATTCGGTACCGAGTTGATCCGGTACCGACCTGTCGATTCCAGCCAAAGAAGGCGTGTGAAGAATTCCCACCGGGGCCGGTACCGTTGGTACTGGTACCGGTGCCCGTTGGACCAACGGTACCACAGCTGAGAGAAGAGCTGCGACGTTGCATTCGATAGCGAGGAACCTCTGGTCTATCGACGCTGCCGATGCCTGGGTATCAGTACCGGTGAAAAAGGCCGGGACCCCTGAGCATGGCACAGGTAGTTCTTGCGAGGTTGGGGCCTCGAGAACATCCTGAAGCCCCATTGATGCTTTGGAAGCCGAAGCCTCCTGCCAGGGCTGCTTTGCTGGTGTGGTTCCCTCAAGGGCAATGCCAATGGCCTCTCGATGCTTAGCAGGAGAGCTACCCTTCGAGTACCCGCTTTTATGTTTAGTTACATGAGATCCATGGGAGGAAGAAGAGGCCCTTGACGATGTCGATGCAATGGATCTGGCATCCGAAGAAAAGAGGGCACCGAGCTTTGCAGCCCGGTTCTGTCTTCCTCTTTTAGTCATCCCCATACAGGAGAGACATTCAGTTGGAGAATGTTCAGGTCCTAAACATTTCAGACACCAATCATGGGTGTCAGTGACAGAAATGGTACCGCCACACTTAGTACATTTTTTAAAACCACTAGTTGGTTTTTCCATGTTTTTTTTTTTTTTCAGAAAAGAAAAGAACCAGTGGTACCGGTAAGTGTCGTGCGGCAGGCAAACACGACCACAAGAAAACAATTTTAAAGATGGAATTTTCTGCGGTGACGGTATGGATCCTGTCAGCTCCGCGGAAAACGAAGAACTAAAGAGGGACAGTTGGAAAGGCGGGAAGGCAGCACGCATGTGCTGAGGGATGCTCCCAAAGGCTTTCCTATTGGACGCTGGGGGAGCGTTTCCGCGCAGGCTCCGTCGGTACCGACGATACCCCCATATGTGAAGACTACATTCCTGCTTGTTCCTGGAGATCAAAGCATTAGTAAAGGATCAATTCGGCAGAAGGCAGGATTAAAACATATACAAACTAGGCACGTCCAAAGGCCCAAACATTTAGGAGCAGCCCTCCCAGATGGGTTCGTTAAAGGCTCCCAAGGTCCATTTATGCCTTGGTAAGTCAGCTGCTGGCAGAAAGAGTGGGAGGGGAGGGAAGGGATGACCAGAGCCACCAATATCCACAGAAGTCTGTTTTTCCCATCTCCTGTGCATTGTCTTCCAATCAGTGGGAGGAGTCACATGCAGCACCGTCAGTTTTCTGCTGCAGAACAACTTAGGGCTCCATTTGTAGGAGTTTTAAAATGTATTTATAGGCTAGGGGGCCCAACACGCTGGTTTGCCTAGAGACTATTAACAGGTTAATTCTGTCCCGATTCAATGGGTGAATTAACTCGAAAAAGCTGGATTCCAATTTCCACAGTGAAGCTAAGGGTCGTTTTGCTCCAACAGGAAAGACACAGAAGTCTAGCCTACACTAAAACAGACTGGAGAGAGACTTCTCCCCTGGATTACTTTGAGAGTGCTAAAGTCTGGCAGAAGCAGATGTGGTACGTGGGAAAAGGTGGCAGTATATACATGCAGTCAAGAGACACAGAAGTATAATTGTGAGCCTGTGGCAGTCTGTAGGAGGAAGGCATGAATCAAATCTTAACCACAAATGACTAGATGGAGCTATGCAATTGATGGTGTAATAGGTACAGGATGTATCTTTGCCATATTGGGGGCAGTATGATAAGGAAGGAGGACTGTGTATTTCTTTGGGAAGTGTATAAAGGATGTGGAGCTGTGGTACCTTTTTTATGGTATTCTGTTTGTTGCTGCCTCGGTCTAGGTTGCCATTATGCAGAATATCTAGTGATGTCTCGCGATCCTTCAGCTTCAGCGACTCAATCTCGGTCTTCAGTTCATTCAGCTGCTCCTGCAGGTGCTTACTCTTCTCCATGTATTCCACCCTGCCACAGGGACAACGGCTACAGCTGAGCTCACAGGCAAGAGTGCTCAAAATGCAAGAAAGACTGATGCCATGATTATCAACCTCTGCTCTCAGAAAGCACAGTTACTTACCTGTAACAGGTGATCTCTGGGAACAGCAGGAATAAGTCTTCACATATGGGTATCGTCGGTACCGACGGAGCCTGCGCGGGAACGCTCCGCAGCGTCCAGTAAGAAAGCTTTTGGGAGCATCCCACAGCGCCTGCGCGCTGCCTTCCCGCCTTTCCCAACCGCCTCTCTCCAGTTCGAGTTTTAAAGCTGAGACAAAGAAAGAGAGAGGAAAGGAAAGATAGAGAGATACAACTCCTAGGGGAGGTGGGTGGGTTGTGAAGACTTATTCCTGCTGTTCCCAGAGATCACCTGTTACAGGTAAGTAACTGTGCTATCTCCAGGAACAAGCAGGAATGAGTCTTCACATATGGGGACTCCCTAGCTGCAGATGCCAGGGAGAGACCCCATGGTTGTGTGCCCTTGCAGAGGGCTCCACTTCCCCCCATGGATCTCTGGCATCCGACCAGGGTAGGTGGGTAGGAGTTGATTAGGAATGGAACAGGTGTTTGAGGACAGCCTGACCAAACAAGGCATCCCGGCGGGAGTCCTTGTCCAAACAGTAATGGGCTGTGAAGGTATGAAACAAGGCCCAGGTGGCCGCTCGACAGATTTGGTCGATGGAAACAGAGTTTAGATGAGCCATTGAGGCTGCCATGGCTCTCACATTGTGAGCTGTGACATGGCCCTCCAGAGAAATGTTCCTACTCTGGTAGGCGAAAGAAATACACTAAGCAATCCAGTTGGACAGTGTTCTCTTAGAGACTGGAAGTCCTAAATGAGAAGGATCAAAAGCAACAAAGAGTTGAGAAGACTTTCTATGTTGCTGTGCTCTTTGTAAGTAGAAAGCGAGAGCTCTCTTACAATCCAAGGTATGAAGATTCCTCTCCGCATTTGATGCATGAGGTCCTGGAAAAAAGACAGGTAAAATATACCTCCTGGTTCAGATGAAAAGGCGAGACCACTTTAGGCATAAAGTGTGGATTGGTCCTGAGGACTACCTTATCATGATGGAACCTTGTATAAGGTGGATTAGCCACCAAAGCTTGCAACTCACTGATGTAGCGTGCTGAGGGTGACTGCAATGAGAAAAACAACTTTCCAAGAAAGAAGTTTCAAGGAGGTGGTGGCTAAAGGTTCAAAGGGTGGCTTCATAAGCTGGCCAAGAACAAGGTTTAAGTCCCATGCCACTGGAGGTGGTCTAATGGGAGGTTTAGTTAAAAGAAAGCCTCTCATGAATCTTGCTATAAGAGGGTGAGAGGAAATAGGTTGTCCATTGAGAGGCTTGAGGGACGCTGCAATAGCACTCAAATGGACTCTTACTGAATTTGTTTTCAGGCCTGCATGGGATAGATGCAGGAGATACTCTAGTAGAGAATTCAGAGGTATTGCAAGAGGGTTTAGACCCTTCTGTGAACACCAAATGGTAAATCTTTTCCATTTGAAAGCATAGGAACGCCTAGTAGAAGGCTTTCTAGAGGCATGAATAACATCTCTGACTTGCTGAGAGAGATGAAAATCTTGAAGGTCTAGGCCCTCAGCAACCAAGCCCTGAGATGGAGCGACTGGGGGTTTGGGTGCCATAATGTTCCCCCTTCCTGGGACAGAAGGCCTGGTGCAGAGCCCAAGTCCAGGGAAGGAGCTTGAGAGAGATGCAGAAGTAGAGGGTACCACACTTGGCGTGGCCAATGTGGAGCTATGAGGATCATGGTCCCTCGATCTCTCTGAAGCTTGAATAGTGTTTTGGGAATTAGGGGAATTGGTGGAAAGGCATAAAGGAAGTCTTGACCCCAGTGAAGGAGGAAGGCATCCTTGGCCTGAACTCCCTGACATGGAATTCTGGAACAGAACCGGGGAAGTTTGGCATTCCACGGACTTGCAAAGAGGTCTATGTCCGGGGTTCCCCAAATTCGAAAAATCCTGGCTACCTGGTCCATGTGGAGGGACCACTCGTGTGGGAGCAGAATTCGACTGAGTCTGTCCGCCCAAGAGTTTTGAATGCCTGGAAGGTATACTGCCAGAAGATGGATGTGATGCTCTCTGGCCAAGGCCCATAGTCGCAAAGCTTCGTTGCAAAGCGACAGAGAGCCAGTCCCGCCCTGCTTGTTTACATAGAACATGGCTACTTGGTTGTCCGTATGGATGAGGACTGTCCTGTAGCTGAGCAGGGAGTGGAATACTCTGAGAGCTAAGAATATTGCTCTGAGTTCCAAGAGATTGATATGCAGAGAAGTCTCCTGTGGAGACCAGATGCCCTGGGTGGAGAGATCCTGCAGATGAGCTCCCCAATCCATTGGAGAAGCATCTGTTGTCAGAGTTGCTTGGGGTAGCGACTGCTGAAAAGGGGACCCCAGCAACAGATTTGGAGGGGACTTCTACCACTGGAGAGACCAACATAGGCGACTGGAGTTTGCTATGTTGTCTGACAGGCAACCTGATGCCTGGGTCCATTGGGTGGACAAAGTCCATTGAGCTGCCCTCATGTGAAGGCGAGCATATGGAACCACATGCATGGTGGATGCCATGTGGCCTAATAGTTGTAACATCTCTCGAGCAGTTAAATGGGACTTTAACTGTATCTGGGAGGCTAACTGCACCAAGCGTAGGCAACGGGCCTGAGGAAGATAGGCCCTTGCAGTTGTGGTATCCAGCAAGGCCCCTATAAACTCCAGGGACTGAGTAGGGGTGAGATGGGATTTTGGGATGTTTATTACCAGTCCCAAATACTGAAGGATACGCATTGTGCAGGTTAGAGAAGTCTGGGCCTCTGACTGGGATGGGGCTCGAATGAGCCAGTCGTCCAGATATGGGAAAACGAATATTCCTAGAGTGCGCAGAAATGCAGCTACTACTGCCATGCATTTTGTGAACACCCTTGGTGCAGAGGCCAGATCGAAAGGAAGCACCCTGTATTGGTAGTGCTTTCCTTGAAAGAGGAACCGAAGGAACCTTCTGTGTGTTGGATGGATGAGGACATGTGTGTACGCATCCTTGAGATCTAGAGAACAAAGCCAATCCTGACTCTGAAGGTATGGCAGCAGAGTACCGAGAGAAATCATCTTGAATTTCTCTTTGAATAGAAACTTGTTCAATTCTCTGAGATCTAAAATGGGTCTGTAGCCCCCTGTTTTCTTTGGAATAAGAAAATAAGGGGAGTAGAACCCTGAGCCCTGTTGAAGAAGGGGTACTTCTTCTATTGCCCCTTGGGCAAGAAGGGTAGCAATCTCCTGACCCAGAAGGTTGAGGAGAGATGTTGGAGAATTGAACTGTTTCACCATGGTGTGGGGAGGAAGGTTTAAGAAATGAAGCTTGTACCCTTCCTTTATAATGGAGAGGGTCCATTGCTCTGCTGTGATTTGCTCCCATCTGGGAGCAAAGTAAGCTAACCTTCCTGGAATGGTGAGGGGCTCTGGTTCTTCCAGAGCCAGAAAGGCTAAGTTCTCTAGTTGCAAGTCAAAGGCCTTGAGGAGGCTGAGGCTGCTGGGCCGTGGGAGACCTGGCAGCTTTTGACTTGGCCTGTTTAGGTGGTTGCTGACGCTTTGCAGCAAAACGACCTGCAGAAGATGCCTGCTGACCATAAGCAGGATAGTATCTTCCCTTTTTAGAAAAAGGAATCTTTTTGAACAATCTTTTCTTAGCAGGAGCAGAGGTAGACTTTGAAAGTCGATCCAAAGCAGAGTTCTCAGCATCCATCTGAGTGGCCTATGCTTTCCAATCCCTGCCAAAAAGGTTTTCACCTGTACAAGGAAGATTTCCCAATTCATCTTGGATCCAGAGTTCCAAATCAGATGCTTGTAACCAAGCAATTCTGCGTGCACCTATGGCAATAGCCGAGGCTCTACTTATACACACAAAAGAGTCAAAGGCTGCACGGTTGGAAAATTTGGAAACATCTTGGGCATGTTTAAGCCAAGTGAGAAATTCCTGCCTTTTATCTTCTGAAATAAGAGGAGCCAAAGTCTGCAGATGATCTGTGACTTTTTAGAAACATTCCCATATAGAGACTATAGGAGTTGATTCTGGCAGCAAGCATATTAGCTTGGAAAACTCTTCTGCCAAAAGCATCAAGGGTTCTGCATTCACGTCCTGGAGGATTAGATGAGTGCCTCTTTGAACTCTTTATTTTCCTCATGGCAGACTCTACCACAATAGAGTGGTGAGGAAGCTGAGACTTATGAAAGCCAGGACAAGGAGGGACACGGTACATGGTGTCTAACCTACGAGAATGAGGAGAGGTAGTAAGAGGAGTCTCCCACATGCTCAACATGAGATCATAGAGAATCTCATGAATAGGTAAGGTGGCTGCTTCTTTAGGAGCCTTAGGGTATTGCAAAATATCTAATTGCTTGGCTCTAGGCTCTGACTCAGGGGCCACTGTAATGGAGAGGCCCCTAGCCACTTCCCTAATGAAGTCTTGAAAAGACAAGTCTTCTGGAGGAGACATTTTTCGTTTTGGAGAATCAGACTCCTGAGGAAGAAGTACCGGTGCCTCGACAGAAGCCTCCGACTCATCAGAGTCTTCGGAGGAATCGAAGTATCGCCTGTCCGGATGCTCCTGTAAAGCCCGATACGCGTACCGAGTGGGATCGACATCGGGAGTAAACGGTACCGGTTCGGTACCGATGGGCATCACAGGACAGGGTACCGTTGCAGTCGACACCGAAGCAGATATCGATGCAATCGGTACCGGCACTGGAAACGATGCTGGTGCCGGAGTCAGTACCGTCAACGGAGATTGTTGCGGTACCGAAGGCGTCGAAGCCTGCATAAACACCATTAGGGTGCGCTGCATGGACAGAATTTTCTGATCCATCAACGCCACCAGAGTCTGGATGTCAGAACACGGCAACAGGTGATCGGTCGAGGCCGAGCCATCATTGTCAACCTGTGACCCCATAGATAATGCTTTGGAAGCCGGAACTTCCCACCGGGGTAATTTTGCCGGTGCGGATTCCTCGAGGACAAGCCTGGAGGCATCTCGGTGCTTTGAGGGAGATTTGCCCTTCGAGGACCGGCTAGATTTATGTTTGCTTACCTGAGATCCATGGGAGGAAGAAGCAGCCCTGGAAAACGTCGATGCCACCGAGGCTGCATCAGAGGGAAACAGGGTACTGAGCTTGGCTGCTCGGTTCTGCCGACCTCTTTTAGACATCATGGTACAGGACACACAATCCGTGATGGAATGGTCAGGACCCAAACATTTTAGACACCAATCACGGGTGTCGGTGACAGAAATAGTACCGCCACACTTCGTGCACTTTTTAAACCCGGAAGCGGGCTTCTCCATGAGGAGAAAAATGTTCAGGCCTAAGGCCCAAACCGCAAATGCACAGTTGAAGAAAGAAAAGTTTTTTTGGGGTTTTTTTTGTATAAGAAAGAAAAGAAAAGACCGGCGGTACCGTTCTGACGTCGAAGGAGGCAGACGCGACACAGAAAAATAAAGAAAAAAATAAAGAATTCTTATGCGGTGACAGGAACACGACCTGCTGGCTCCGCGGAAAAGAAGAACTGGAGAGAGGCAGTTGGGAAAGGCGAGAAGGCAGTGCGCAGGCGCTGTGGGATGCTCCCAAAAGCTTTCTTACTGGACGCTGGGGAGCGTTCCCGCGCAGGCTCTGTCGGTACCGACGATACCCATATGTGAAGACTCATTCCCTGCTTGTTCCTGGAGATTCTGCCCAACTGTTCAGGATATACACAAGACATATTTAAACACAAATGGGTCAATAATCAAAGGTGGAGGATATTCAAAGGCGTTTAGAGTGTTTGCACACCTGCAAATCACGTCAATGCCACTCACAAGGATATTCAGAGGCAATAACCCAGTTAGTGCTGCTGAATATCCCCAGTCTGGGCCATTAAATGCTCCAACGCTACGCGCTTAGAGTTAGGGTGTTCTGGGGGTGGAGCGGGGACAGCACCGTGAGTTAACTGGGCAGCAGCAATAGTCAGCCACTGCTCAGTTAACCCTAGTTTTGCAACATGCAATGAAGCTACAGTGTAACCCATTTAAGACTAATAAGAGAAAATATTTTTTCACTCAAAGCGTAATCAAACTCTGGAAGTCGTTACCGAAGGCTGTAGTAAAAACTGTTAGCGTAGCTAGGTTTAAAAAAAAAAAGAAAAAGGTTTGGACAAGTTCCTGAAGGAAAGGTCTATAAACCATTAAAGGGACCCAGGAAATCCACTGCTTGCCCCAATACAAGCATTGTGGAACCTGTGTGTCTTTTGGGAAAACTGCTAAGTACTCGTAACCTGGATTGGCCACTCTTGGAAACAAGATAAGCCATACTGGGTCAGACCAAGGTCCATCAAGCCCAGTATCCTATGTTCTTATGTAATATGGGCAACTCACAAATTCAATGCTGGGACCTGGATATGGCTCCAGCATTGAGTATCTGGCATAAAGTTAAAGTGGCGACAGCCAGCTGCTTTAAGTATGCTGGCCACTGTCACTTTAAATACACCCCAAATGGTCACCTTCACTGAAAATCCCCCTTCTCTCCAAAGAGCTTGTCCTAATAACTTTAAGAGTTGGTCAGATAAACTTTGTGGTATTAATATATCACTCTCCCCCCTCCCCCACCATTGATCAGCTAACATTTGTGCAGGCAAACTACATCCTAGACAGAAATTAAGCTGAAGCAGAAGAGGCAGTACTGAGGACATGCCCAGTGTACAGTTAAACCGTAGTCAATCAGTGCTGATTTTCAGAGCTGGCTGGCTCAAGTTACCTGGTTAACTCTAGTTGGCCAAACAGTAGGTCTAATATTAACCAGATACCCCTCCTGCCCACCTGATATTTAAGAGATAACTACTCTGGGTCCATGCCCCCCTCCTCCTTTTTTCTTCCATACTCAATATCCAAAATTAAAGAACCTGTCCACACTCTTCTCCCCCCCCCCCCAGTCCTTACAGCTTCCTTCTGTCCTTCTGGGCTGATATTCAAAAATGAGAAACTGTCTGAAGCCAGTCTTTCTCCTCCCTAATCTGCCCAACCTCCAGAAAAAAAAGCTGCAGGTAATCAATCCTCTTCCATTACTCAACATTTTTATTTATTTATCTTTAAAAAAATCCTTTGAGGTAGATAACCCTTTTCCTCTCCTATTTCTTCTGAAACTTTAAAATAAAAAAAGCCCCCAGACTCCAGCAGCAGGACACTCCCTCTATACTATCATTAAAAAATAAGTTACACCAGGCCCTCACCTATTTCCGTACATCTCTGCTGGCTATATAAAGGACTGTGCCAGTTGGAAATCCCCCCTCCCTCATGTGAGTCCGAATGCAAATGGAAGGTGTGCGCATGTGGTTGCGTAACATACTTCTCCTTCTCGATCTCCATGGACAGCCTCTTCATGTCTGTATCCTTGAAGTCAAAGGAGAGACCTTCGCTGAGGAGGTTGAAGCTGGGAAGTTCTGTGGGTAGCGCTGTTGTATTTGTGATCATTGGCTGCTAAAACAAACAGGTCCCACATTAATCACCTTTGGGCAAGCTTAATGTTCCAGCTCTTTTCATGGATTGTAAGCAAAACATGCTCACAGTAAAAAGAAGGAAAAGAAGGCAATTTCTTGAACACAGTACCTAAAGTTACAGAGGAACCCAAATCTCTCAGGCGAGAGCACAGCAGGTTGGCTTGTACAGAGGCAGCATTTGAACTCTGTAGCTGAAGGAAATTACTAGATACTGTATGTAGCTCCTTTCATTTCCCACACCAGTAGTTTGAGAAACCACGATCTGATATGACCCCCAACCCTTAATGACATCACTGCAGAATTTAAAGGAAATAAAGCAGGTACTAATGAAAAAAAATGAGGGAGTCATGAAGGGGAGAATTTTATAACAGGGTGTCTATTTGAAAAGTAAAAAAAAAAAAACCCCACACATGATGGCAGATAAAGACTGTATGGCCTATCCAGTTTGCCTTTCCATATCAACTCCTACAGCCCCTTTTTTTCCCTTTTAGATAGCTTCTGGCCTTTGTCTCATGTTTTCTTAAATTCAGATATGGTCTCATCTCTACTACCACCACTGGGAGACTATTCCATGCATCTGTCACTCTTTCCGTAAAGAAATATTTTCACATATTACTCGAGTCTATCCCCTTTCAACTTCATCCTATGTGCAGAATTCTCTTTCAGTTTTATAAAAGGCAATACACATATGTCTATGTGCCTTTATAAAATAGGCACTTAGAACCTGCTCCAATAGCACGCAAATGCTTATACACAAATTTACCATCTGCTCCAAAGAGCATATTTTATAAAATATGTTCATACATCGCAATTTTGCCTCTGTTCTGCCCAAAACTATGCTTTTCAGGAATGCACACGCACAATCTTTCAGCACACATTCAGCCATGCAATTTTATCAAAACCTTTATATGCTTGTAAAACATAGCATGTTTTAAGAAGGTAATTTTGTATGTGTGGCCATATATGGTACATAAATTACCCCTTGTAAAATACTTACTGACATGCAAGAAAGCATAGTTACTCACCTGTAACAGGTGATCTCTGGGAACAGCAGGAATTTAGTCTTCACATATGGGTATCGTCGGTACCGACGGAGCCTGCGCGGGAAGGCTCCCCAGCATCCAATAGGAACACTTTTGGAAGCATCCCTCAGCACATGTGCGCTGCCTTCCCGCCTTTCCAACTGTCCCTCTTCAGTTACATTTGTAGCTGAGTGAAAGGACAGAGGGAGAGAGGAAAGAGACAAAGAGATAGAGATACAACTCCTAGGGGAGGTGGGTGGGTTGTGAAGACTAAATTCCTGCTGTTCCTGGAGATCACCTGTTACAGGTGAGTAACTATGCTATCTCCAGGAACAAGCAGGAATGTAGTCTTCACATATGGGGACTCCCTAGCTGAAGATGCCAGGGAGACAGCCCCAGGAAGGTGCCACCCTAGAAGGTGGGAAACCTTCCTCCCATGGATCTCTGGCATCCCACCAGGGTTGGTGGGTAGGAGTTGATTTATGTGTGAAAGAGATTTTGAAGAACATCTTGGCCAAAGAAGGCATCCCGACGGGAGGCTTTATCCAGGCAGTACTGGGCTGTGAAGGTGTGTACCGAAGCCAAGGTGGCTGGTCGACAAATGTCATCGATACACAGAGTGGAAATTAGCCATAGAAGCTGCCATGGCTCTCACATTATGAGCTGTGACATGGTCCTGAAGAGGAAGACCCTTACTCTCATAAGTAAACGATATGCATTGGGCAATCCATTTAGATAAAGTTCTTTTGGAGACTGGAAGTCCCAAATGACTAGGGTCAAAAGCTATAAAAAGGTTGTGAGGACTTTCTATGTTGCTGTGTTCTTTGTATGCAAAAGGCTAAGGCCCTTTTACAATCCAAAGTATGAAGGTTTCTTTCTGCATTAGAGGCGTGAGGCCTCGGAAAAAATACAGGAAGATAAATTGATTGATTTAAATGAAAAGGCGAAACCGCCTTTGGCATAAAGTGTGGGTGAGTTTGAAGAACAACCTTACCATGATGAAACCTAGTATAAGGAGGATCAGCCACTAAAACTTGCAATTCACTAATGCAACGGGCAGAGGTGATTGCAATTAGGAAGATGACCTTCCAGATCAAAAACTTAAGGGCTGTAGTGGCCAAAGGTTCAAAAGGCGGCTTCATGAGCTGCCCGAGAACTAGATTTAGATCCCATGCCACCGGTGGTGGCTTGATGGGAGGTTTAGTTAATAAAAGGCCTCTCATAAATCTTGATAGGAGTGGATGAGAGGAAATTGGTTGTCCATTCAGAGGCTTATAAGAAGCTGCAATTGCACTAAGATGGACTCTTACCGAATTGGTCTTTAGACCAGAATTCGATAAGTGAAAGAGATATTCTAGTATCGATTCTAAGGGTATGACCAGGGGGTTTAATCCCTTCTTGGAGCACCATATAGTAAAATGTTTTCACTTGAAGGCATAAGATCTTCTTGTGGAAAGTTTCCTAGAAGCTTAAAGGATATGCTTTACCTGTTGGGACAGGCTGAAATCTTGGAGGTCTAAGCCTTCAGCAACCAGGCCGTGAGGTGCAGTGACTGGGGATTTGGGTGCCATAGCATCCAGTTATCCTGGGAAAGGAAATCTGGAGCATGCCCTAACTCCAGAGGTGCCGCTTGAGAGAGATGTAGGAGCAGGGAATACCACATTTGGCATGGTCATCGTGGTGCTATGAGAATCATGCGACCCCTGTCTCTCTGAAGCTTGAAGAGTGTTTTGGGGATGAGTGGAATGGGTGGGAAGGCATAAAGGAAGTCCTGACCCCAGTGAAGGAGGAAGGCATCCCTTGCCTGAGACAGTTGTGAGCCGGAATCCTGGAACAGAACCGGGAAAGTTTAGCATTCAGTGGACTTGCAAAGAGGTCTATGTCTGGAGTGCCCCAGAGATTTTATTTATTTATTTTATAGTTCTTATATACCGCACTCTTAAAAATCAGCGCGGTTTACATACAACGGTTTTGTGCCAGATAGATTCACTATAGGCACTTACAATGAACAGGAAGTTAACTTGGGTTTCAACAGGGGGAAACTATATACATCAATGAAATATCTTTGCCACCTGGTCTAGGTGGAGGGACAACTCGTGAGGCAGCAGTACTCGACCGAGTTTGTCTGCCCAAAGGTTTTGAATGCCTGGAAGATATTCCACTAGAAGGTGAATTTGATGCTCTCTGGCGAGGGCCCACAGTAGTAACGCTTCGTTGCATAACAGAGAGCCTGTTCCGCCCTGTTTGTTCACATAGAACATGGCTACTTGATTGTCCGTCTGGACTAGGACTGTCTTGTAGCTGAGCTGGGCGTGGAATACTCGAAGAGCTAAATAGATTGCTCTTAATTCCAGGAGGTTTATGTGTAAACCAACCTCCTGTGGAGTCCAGGTGCCCCGAGTACAGAGATGATTCTGGTGTGCTCCCCAACCCACCTGTGATGCATCTGTTAGGGTGGCCTGAAAGAGGGGTTGATGGAAAGGAGACCCCAATGTCAGATTTTCTAGTGATTGCCACCATTGGAAGGACAAAATTAGTCGTTTAGAGATTATTTTGTCTGACAAATGACCCGTGGCCTGTGTCCACTGTGTGGAGAGGGTCCACTGAGCTGCTCGCATGTGGAGGCAAGCATATGGGACTACATGAACTGTGGATGCCATATGTCCCAGTAACTGCAGTAGCTCTCGAGCCGTGAGGGAGGATTTGCCTGCTGCTTGAGAAGCTAGTTGCATTATGCGAAGACACCGGGCTTGTGGACGGAAAGCCCTTGCCCGTCTGGTATCTAGACAGGCTCCTATGAATTCTAGGCAATGGGAAGAAACTAGTTGAGATTTTGGGAAGTTTATTACCAATCCCAAGTATTGGAGGATTCGCATTGTACGGGACAATGCAGTGCTGGCCTCTGCAACTGTAGGGGCTCGAATGAGCCAGTCATCTAAAGTAAGGGAAGACAAAAATCCCCAGGTTTCGTAGAAATGCAGCTACTACTGCCATGCATTTTCGTGAATACCCTTGGTGCTGAAGCCAGACCAAAGGGAAGAACCCTGTACTGGAAATGTTTTCCCCTGAAAAGGAAACTTAAGAATTTCCTCTGATCTGCATGGATCAGAATGTGAGTATATGCATCCTTTAAGTCTAGAGAGCAAAGCCAATCCTGGCTTTGAAGGTATGGCAGAAGAGTTCCTAGAGAAATCATTTTGAATTTCTCTCGAAACAGATATTTGTTCAATTCTCTGAGGTCTAGAATGGGTCTGTGTCCTCCTGTTTTCTTTGGAATAAGAAAATAGGGGGAGTAGAACCCTGCACCCTGCTGAAAAATGGGTACTTCCTCTATTGCCCCTTGGGCAAGAAGTGTGGAGACCTCGTGATTTAGCAGATTGTCTGCAGAGGTTTGTGAATTGAATTGCTTTAGAACTGTAGGAGGGGGCATGCTGTGAAAATGAAGCTTGTACCCCTCTCCTACAATGGACAAAGTCCAATCTTCTGCTGTTATCTGATGCCATCTGTTGACAAAGTGGCATAACCTGCCCGGAATATTGGGGGGTTGGGGACCCCTCAGAGGCAGGGAGGCAAAGCTCTCTAGGAAGGAGTCAAAGCCGTTGAGGGGGCTGAACCTGGAGAGCTGGTTGGGCTCTCAAGCCTTTTGGCTTCTTTTGCTGTCTAGTTTGTCCCTTTTGGGCAACCTGACCTGGAGTTTGACTCTGTTGGGTATAGGAAGGATAAAACTTCCTCTTTTTGCTAAAATAGGGTTTTTTATAAGGCTTCCTTTTGGCTGGAGTGGCTGTAGACTTTGACAATCTATCTAAAGTAGAATTGTCAGCATCTAACTCGTTAGCCTTTTCCTGCCAGTTCTTGCTGAAGAGATTCTCCCTCGTGCAAGGAATGTTGCCTAACTTGTCCTGTACCCAAGTCTCCAAGTCTGATGCCTGTAGTCAGGCAATCCATCGTGCAACAATGGCAATAGCAGAGGTTCTGCTGATGCATTTGAAGCAGTCAAAGGCTGCACGATTAACAAACTTGGAGACATCTTGAGCATGCTTAACTAGAGCAAGAAAATCTTGTCTCTTGTCATCTGGGAGAAATGGGCTCATAAGTTCCAAGTCTCCTGTGACTTCCTTGAGGAACATTCCCATATATAGGATATATGAACTGATCCTAGTTGAAAGCATGGAAGCTTGAAAGCTTCTGCGCCCAAAAGCATCCAGAGTCCTGTATTCACGACCTGGAGGATTGGATGCATGCCTCTCTGCACTTTTCATCCTACGCATGGCTGATTCCACTACCATTGAATGGTGTGGCAGCTGAGTTTTCTGAAATCCAGGACATGGCGGAACTCGATACATAGTATCAAGTCTCCTAGAGTGAGGAGAAGTAGTCAGAAGTGTCTCCCACATTCTGAGCATCAAACTATGCAGAATTTCATGGATAGGCAGAGTGGTTGCCTCCTTAGGAGCTTTAGGATATTGGAGAATTTCCAATTCCTTTGCTCTGGGTTCCTCCTCAGGAGCTACTGTGATTGAAAGACCTTTGGCCATATCACGGATGAAATCCTGAAATGACATGTCCTCTGGAGGTGACATTCTGTGTTGGGGAGAAGAGGGATCTTCTAGGAGAAACCCTCTAGTGCCAGCAGAATTGTTAGAGTCTTCGGAATTGGAGGAACCAAAGTATTCCTGACCCTGATGCTCTTGCAAAGCACAACCCTGGTACCGATTGAAGTCGGTACCGATTGAAGTCGGTACTGGGCTGACCCGGTACCGCTTTGTCAATTCCAGCCAGAGATGGCATGGGAAGAGTTCCCGCCAGGGCCGTCGGTGTCGATACCAGTGTCTGGACCGGTGTTCGGTGTCAATACCGGTGCCTGTGGTAACATCGGCACCGCAGCTGAAAGAATAGCTGCGATGCTGCGCTCGATAGCGTGGAACCTCTGGTCTATCGACGCTGCCGGAACCCCTGAGCATGGCACAGGTAGTTCTTGCGAGGTTGAGGCTTCAAGAACATCCTGAAGCCCCATCGATGCTTTGGAAGCCGAAGCCTCCCGCCGGGGCTGTTTTGCCGGTGTGGTTCCCTCAAGGGCAATGCCAATGGCCTCTCGATGCTTAGCAGGAGAGCTACCCTTCGAGGACCCGCTTTTATGTTTAGTTACATGAGATCCATGGGAGGAAGAAGAGGCCCTTGACGATGTCGATGCAATGGATCTGGCATCTGAAGAAAAGAGGGTACCGAGCTTTGCAGCCCGGTTCTGTCTTCCTCTTTTAGTCATCCCCATACAGGAGAGACATTCAGTTGGAGAATGTTCAGGTCCTAAACATTTCAGACACCAATCATGGGTGTCAGTGACGGAACTGGTACCGCCACACTTAGTACATTTTTTAAAACCACTAGTTGGCTTTTCCATGTTTTAGGAATATGGGGCCTAGTGCCCAAAATGGCGCCTAGCACCAAAGAGAAAAGTTTCTGAAAAGAAACAGTCTAAAGCCTAAGTTATTTTTTTTTTTATGAAAAGAAAAGAACCGGCGGTACCGGTAGGCGTCGAGCGGTAGGCAAACGCAACCACAAGAAAAGAAATTTAAAGATGGAATTTTCTGCGGTGACTGGGAATAGATCCTGTCAGCTCCGCGGAAAACGAAGAACTAAGAGGGACAGTTGGAAAGGTGGGAAGGCAGCACGCATGTGCTGAGGGATGCTCCCAAAAGCGTTCCTATTGGATGCTGGGGAGCGTTCCCGTGCAGGCTCCGTCGGTACCGACGATACCCATATGTGAAGACTACATTCCTGCTTGTTCCTGGAGATTGTACTTTGCTGGTAGACATGCACATGGGCAGAGTTTGGGTGCAGTGGGGGCACAGCACACAAGTACATTCACAGATTATAAAAATACTGAAAAATTATAGATATGGACATTTAGGCACGCATTATGATACTTATGCTAATATTTTTTAAGGACACTTAGGCACCTACTTTCACACACAAAAAAAAAAAACTCGCCTTCTAAATGTGAAAAATGCTTTAATCAGTTAGTCCCAAAGTATACTTTATTTACAACTACCTACATCTGTCAATTTCAGGGTTCTTTCAGCTATTCCTTGAAAACAAGGGCTACGAGAAAGGTAATTTTTTTTCTGCAAAAAGACTTTTATTAAATTGTGCACCCAATATATGGCTAAATTCATTTGTACAACCTGTACTTTTCTAGCATTACCCAAACTGAGATGAGGCAGTTCCAAGGACAAGGGAAGGGAGAGATTTGTGTGTGTGTACACGTTTTAGAATTTGGTCAGATTTGTATAAAAATGCGAAAATATATGCGTAGTAAACAGCAGATGTAAATGTTAGTTCATAAAATCACTGGAGCATTTTTCACAGTGGATGCACATATATTCTGTTCTGAAAATTTGTGGAAGCCTGCACTTTGTGGAATCATGTACTTTTTACATATGCAGGCGGTTATAACACTACCCCTGATATGACCATGGTATGCAGAAAAGAGGATTGACATGTTTACAAAGAATCACATGATCACCATTCCCATCCACTGCTCGTACTGGTTTGTACAAGACAAGGGATACTAGATTGCCTGGGCTGTCAATATTGCCCTCCTTACCGTGTATGAAGTTTTGGTAGTGATTTCCAGGAGCTTCTGCTTAGCCCGACGCTCTGAATCACGTGACTCCTGCAGATCCTGTTTTAATTGGTCAGCCTCTTTTGCTCTGCATAGGCCAGAAGATATAAACACACAAAGAAGCATGAACCAACCCAGCGTATGGAGGAATGAGAGGTTTCACTGAGTGCTGCTCGCAAAGACTGCAATTAAAGAGCAAAGGAGACAAGAAGGAATTCAGAAATGAGAATAGGAAAGAGTCTAAGACTGAGGAAAGCAGCTCTAAATCCAGAGCTCAAGAAAAGGTTGAACATGTAGAGCCAGAAGGAGATGGGCAAGTCTGACACAATTGATATGACTTCTGGTATTAGAGTCCTACTGGCTACAAATTTGCTCCAAAGCTGGTTGGTTTGCCCTGCTGACTACACGAGTATGGTACTCCATCTGCTCGGAACAAACGAATAGCAAATGTCCGAGTGCCACATAGGTCCCTGTATACGGACACACCATTAAACCGGTTCTCTTCCTACATGTGCTGAAGAGGAGAAAAAACCCACACATTTGGAATGGTCTTGAGGAATAAGGAAAGCTCGGTTATTCCACGGGAGGGCATGCTACAAGTAGTTATGTTGCTTAGCTCCCATTCTCCATTCTGGTTAAGGGTTGAAATACTAAATGCATCCCAGGATCTTCTGCAATCTGCACAGATATCAACAAAAGGATGAGTGACTGGTGTATGGGGGGAGGGGAGAGTAAAGGAAGCATTAAATTGGGAGATGCCTGGAAAAGATGTGGATATCAAAACACAAGCTCTCTGACCTCCTCTCAGATTCTTCTGCCATCTTTAATGCCAACATCTCAGTCTCCAGCACTTTCTGCTCCATTAATCGCTTTTCCTCTTCCGTCCTTAAGGCTGTGGCTTTGATACGCTGCATCTCCTGTTCTGCTTCGGCTGCTTTCTGTGCTAAGAGCTTGGCCTCCTCTTCCGTGATCTGGGCCTTTTCGGCTAGTAAGTCTGCTGTCTCTTCAGACCTCATCTACACAGGAAGATAAAAATGGACTTAGCATACACAACAGTGGCTCTCGCACAAGTGAGCTTTCTCATCCCACCTCAGACTGCTACCGTGTGGGGGGGGGGGGGGCTGCTTATGGCATTCTGTCAGCCTAATGTCCATGGGTTGTTGGGGTTTTTTTGCCACTATGGTAGCAACTCCAAATAGAGTAGTTACTCACCTGTAACAGGTGTTCTCCAAGAGCAGCAGGAATCAGTCCTCACATATGGGTGTCATCGACGCCGATGAAGCCCCAGCGGAGCATTTCCCCAGCTTTCTATGAAAGCCTTTGGGAATGCAGGCACGCATGCGTGGTTCCCTTCCCGCCTAAAGGTGTCATCTTACCTCAGTCAAATGACATAGCTAAGAACAGCACACAAACTATGTAAAAACAAACTATGTACAACTGCAACTCCCAGGGGAGAAGGGAGGGTTGTGAGGACTGATTCCTGCTGCTCCAGGAGAACACCTGTTACAGGTGAGTAACTACTCTTTCTCCAGGACCAAGCAGGAGGTCAGTCCTCACATATGGGCGACTCCCTAGCTCTGGGCTACCGAGGAACCCAGGCTGAACAAGAGAACTCCCTCTAGTCCCAGCAGCAAAGAAAGGCTTTCCACTGACACAACCTCCACCGGTAGCCCAACAGAGGGCAGGAGGGCAGGAGTTGCCTAAACCTCAAAGAGATTCCGGAGTACTGCTTGGCCAAAAGCACTGTCAATACGGGACTCCCTCTCCAGACAGTAATGAGCCCCAAAAGTCTGGCTTGAAGACCAAGTTGCAGCCCTGCAGATGTCTACCAAGGGCACAGAGTGGATATGAGCCACTGAGGCAGCCATTGCCCTGACACGGTGGGCCGTGACCCGACCCTGCAAAGGAAGGTCAGCCACCTTGTAAACCCAGGTGATACAGTCAGCCACCCAGATGGACAAGGCACGCTTGGACACAGCCAACCCCGACTTATTAGGGTCAAAGATACGAAGAGCTGAGTAGCTCTTCTATGCCCCTGCGTACGGTCAAGGTAGAAGGATAAGGCCCTCCTACAGTCCAGGGTATGCAGGACTGCTTCAGCCTGGCTTGCATGAGGCCTAGGGAAGAATGTTGGAAGAACCATCTCTCGGTTAAGGTGGAAGGAGGAGACAACTTTTGGGAGGAACTTTGGATGAGTCCTAAGGACTACCCTGTTCCCATAGAAGTGAGTGTAAGGCCTATCACAGACCAGGGCGTGAAGCTCACTCACTCGCCTAGCCGAGGTAAGGGCTATCAAGAAAAGTGTCTTCCAGGACAGGAAGCGTAGAGGGCAAGTAGCCATCGGCTCAAAGGGTGGGCGAGTCAGCTGCTGCAAGACCACATTCAACTCCCACTCAGGAGGAGGAGGACGGATTGGAGGCTTGAGCAAAAGCAAGCCCCTGAGGAAGCGGGACACCAAGGGGTGAACCGACAGAGAATGTCCTTCCACCAGTGAGTGGTGAGCTGCTAGAGCTGAGAGGTGGACCTGAACAGAATTGGACTTAAGTCCCTGATTGGACAAGTGCAGTAAATACTGAAGCACCACTGGCACAGTACAGGAGAAAGGATCCTCTGTACGTAGCTAACACCACACAGAAAACCTTTCCCATTTGAGAGCATAGGTTGTCCTAGTGGACTGTTTCCTAGAGGCTAGGACAACCTCCTCAACTTCCTGAGGTAGGCCCCAGGGAGCCAAAACTACCCTTGCAGCCTCCAGGCCATCAAATTGAGAGCTTTGAGATTGGGGTGCAGAAGGGAACCCTGCTCCTGAGAGAGAAGGTCGGGTTGCAACCCCAGAGGCAGTGGGGGATCCACTGCCAGCTGAAGTAGAAGTGGAAACCAAGGCTGTCTCGGCCACCTGGGAGCCACCAGCAGGACTGAGGCCTTGTCCTGTAGAATCCTGTAGAGTTCGGGCCACCAAGGGCATGGGAGGAAACGCATACAGGAGGCCCTGAGACCAGGGAATCAGAAAAGCATTCGCTGCTATTCGCAGAGGATGCGGTTGCCTGGAGCAGAACTTTGGCAGTTGCTTGTTCAGTGGACTGGCAAAGAGATCTATCAAAGGGAGACCCCATTTCAGGAAGATCTTTTGAACTATCAAGGGATGCAGCTGCCAATCGTGGGGCTGCAAAATTCTGCTCAACCTGTTGACCAGGTAGTTTTCCTGGCCTGGAAGGTACACAGCCTTGAGGGCAAATGAACAAAAGTCCTGAGCCTCCCGACAAAGGAGTCTGGACCCAGTCCCGCCCTGTTTGTTCACATAAAACATGGCTACTTGGTTGTCTGTCTGAACCAGGACAGATTGATGAGCCAGGGTAGGAGAGAAAGCTTTGAGTGCTAATCGAATAGCCCTGAGTTCTAGGAGATTGATCTGCTGTGCCACCTCCCAAGGAGACCACAGGCCCTGGGTGCACTTGTACAGACAATGAGCCCCCCAGCCCTGCAGGGAGGCGTCTGTGGTCAGTACCACTGTGTACCCAGGAATTTGAAAGGGTACCCCTTTTAGTAGATTGGGTGGGTGCAGCCACCAGCTGAGGGAGTCCAGAAATGGTTTGGACACCTTTATTCTGTCTCTGAGGCTGCCTGTGGCCTGAGACCACTGACTCCGAAGGCACCATTGTGCAGGCCGCATATGGAGCCTGGCATTAGGGGTTACATGAACTGTCGAAGCCATGTGGCCAAGCAGCCTCAGGCAGAGTCTGGCGGAGACCACTGACCCCCTGAGAAACTGATTTGCCAAGTCCATCAGTCTTTGGGCACTGTTTGCTGGCAAGAATGCCTTTGCCAGGACAGAGTCTAGCCTTGCCCCTATGAACGCCAAGTTCTGGGAGGGGAGCAAAGTGGACTTTGCGAAGTTTATTACAAATCCCAAGCTCTGAAGAAGAGCAATAGTTCTGAGAGTGGCCTGTTGGGCCTCCTGGCACGTCTGACCCCTGATGAGCCAGTCGTCCAGATAGGGAAAAACAAAGATGCCTTGATTTCTCAGGTGGGCCGCCACCACTGCCAGGCATTTGGTAAAGACCCTGGGAGCGGAGGTTAGGCCAAAAGGCAGTACGCTGTACTGATAATGGTTTCCTCCCACAATGAACCTGAGGTACTTTCTGTGGTCTGGATGAATGAGGATGTGAGTGTACGCATCCTTTAGATCTAAGGAGCATAGCCAATCTCCCTGCTGGAGGTAGGGCAGAAGTGTTCCAAGAGTAAGCATCTTGAACTTTTCTTTCTCCAGGAACTTGAGGTTCCTGAGGTCCAGAATAGGTCGAAGGCCACCGGTTCTTTTGGGTACTAGGAAATACCTGGAGTAGAACCC
The DNA here is from genome assembly GCA_033557465.1 of Ichthyophis bannanicus. Classification (NCBI taxonomy): domain Eukaryota; kingdom Metazoa; phylum Chordata; class Amphibia; order Gymnophiona; family Ichthyophiidae; genus Ichthyophis; species Ichthyophis bannanicus. Next base: position 120,751,853 of record CM066041.1, read on the forward strand.
TTGACCTTGCAAGTGGGGAGGCACAGGCTCCACCGCCCTGTCCACCAACAGACCTTGGAGCTCCTGGAGGAGAAGATCTGTGTGCAGGGGAGGCCTTGGAGGCTCCCCTGGAAAGTATGGAGGAGGCAGTTGGTGAAAATGTAGTGCATAGCTCCTGTGGACTATGTTCAACACCCAACTGTCCCCAGTGAGGTGGGGCCACTGGTGGGCAAAGAGGGCGAGGCGACCTCCTGTGCAGGGTTGGGAGAGCAGGGACTGAGAGGCTACACGCAAGGAGTCAAAAACCCCCACCCTGCTGAGTGGGAGCAGGGGATGGAGGCTTGGGGGTCCTCTGCCTACGGGGCCCATTACCCTGCCCCTTGGCTTGCTGACCCTGGGGGGCAGCCTGATACTGAGGGTACTGTTTGTAGGCAGTGCCCCTTCCTCGGGTAATAGGGCTTCTTACCCGAGGCCTTCTTCTTATGAGAAGGGGCAAAGATCTTTCTAGACAGCCTTGTCCGTGTAAGGTGCTCAGTCTCGAGCTGTGCGGCCTTCTCGGCCATGGGCTTGCCAAAAAGGTTCTCACCTCGGCAAGGGACATCAACCAACTTGTCCTGAACCCATGGCTCGAGGTCCGATGACTGCAGACATGCCTGGCGTCGAGCCGCAATGCCAGCTGCCGCAACTCGGGCCGAAGCCTCAAAGCCATCGTAGGCGGCGCAGGACATGAACTTCGAGCAGTCACGAATCCCCGAGGACAAGGACTTGAATCTCTGCAAGGGCTCCCCGGAGAGACCAGCGGAGAACCCGGCCAGCTCCTTGGCCAGGTCTCTCAAGTACATGCCCATGTACAGCTGGTAAGACTGGACACGGCAAGCAAACATCGAGCCCTGGAAGCACTTTCTACCAACACCATCCAGGTTTCGGGCCTCCCTGCCAGGGGGCACCGTGCAGTGCATCTTCTGACTTTTCAGGCGATGCATGGCCGATTCCACCACCATGGAATGGTGTGGTAGCTGCGCCTTTTGAAAGCCAGGGCTCTTCCGGAGTCGATAAATCGAATCGACCCACTTGCTTAGAACCGGCGCCGAGGCCGGTGCCTCCCACATACGAAGAGGAGCTGTTCCAGCATCGGAGGAACCGGGACAGTAAAGGCCTCCTTCAGAGGAGAGTCGTACTGTAGAGCCTCGAGCTCTTCAGCTCGAGGCTCTTCCTCGGGGTCCGCCGGAATAGCCAACGCAGTGGCCATATCCCGGACAAACTCCGAGAACCGGGTGTCCTCCGGAGGGGATCTACTCCGGGGCTCAGACTGCGGTGAGTCCGACGGGACGCACCGAGTCTTGAATGTATCGGGGGACTCCTCATCCTCCGTCTCCCAGGCGGACTCATCCGACGAGGAGTCAGGATCCGACCCCGTGGGGCCCTGGAGCACCTGCCCCGACGCCGGAGGCACCGACGTCGACACCCTCGGTCCCGAACAGGAGGTCGAGGGAGACCGCGACCGAGGTCAACTTCGAGCCATCATGGACTCGAGTATCGGCTCGGTCTCCGGGGTCGACTTCGATGTCGATGTCCCGGTGGTCGGGGCAGATGTGCCAGATAGACTGGCCATCAGTGCCCACTGCTGCTCCATGAAGGCAGACAGTCTGCTCTCCAAGGCTGTCATCCTGAGACTCAGCTCGGGAGACGCAGCAGCCACCGACTCGGGCCCCGGCGGCGCCAGGCCCGACATCGGCTCTCTGGGAGGAGAGTCCTCGAGGACCACAGGGCTTACATGTCCAGCAGACTCCGGCTCCACGCGAGGAACTTTGGCAGGCTTCTCTTGTTCCACGAGCCCGGAGCGACGGTCGGGGGTCTTAGACCTGGCCCTCGAGGAGCCAGGGACCTCCAACGACGACGACGCCCTCATGAGCCGCTTCTTCCTCTTGCGTTCCCAGTCGGGGGACCCCATGTCTGAGGAGCTTCGACGGCGCTCGGGATCCGAATCCCAAGATGTTGAGGCCTCAGACGAGGTCCGGGCCCGGCCGGAGGCTGAGTCCGAGAAAAGCCTTTCTTTCTGCTGCTGGCGACTCCGCAGTGCCTTGGAAGACATTTTCCCACATGGTCCACACGTCTTATGGTCATGATCAGGACCAAGGCACCGAAGGCAGCAGTCGTGTGTGTCGGTGAGAGACATTAACTTCTTACACCGATCACACTTCTTGAAACTGATGGAAGCCATCGGGGAAAAAAAGAGTCCCCGCGAGGTCAAAGGACCGGCCTTCCAGGGAAAAATAAAAAAAGGGCGCGAACGCCAGCCACGAAGGGCAAAAACTGAAAAAGAAGAATCGGGCTCAATACCGGTGTACCGAACCCGGCGGGAGGGGAACCGGCGTCGCACCGGGAAGAAAAAATAGCGAGAATCGCCGAAAAAATCAAACTTTTATCCGGGATGACAGGACACACGTCTGGTGGGCTTCTCGGAAAAAGAGAGACTGAGGTAAGATGGCACCTTTAGGCGGGAAGGGAACCGTGCATGCGTGCCTGCATTCCCAAAGGTTTTCATAGAAAGCTGGGGAAATGCTCCGCTGGGGCTTCATCGGCGTCGATGACACCCATATGTGAGGACTGACTTCCTGCTTGGTCCTGGAGAATAGGATTTTACTATCCCATCTGGAGTCGCAACTTACAGTTTGGGAACTGCTAAATTAGGTGCTGCTTGAAAATCACGGTACATGGCAATTTAAAAAGAACAAGATACTGAAGCCCATCACTCAACACTCTCTCCAATTGTTAGTTGTGTTCATCTGAGCAATCCCTATTTATTCTTCTTTTCAACACAACAGTAGATGGAAAGAACTATATATAACGGGTCAAGAATTAATTAACATAATTCTCTGAAAATGTAGAATAGGAACAAAATTTGGCATGGGGAAAGCCCATAAAAACACATCACACATGAATATGTGCCGGACTGGACTGGGGATTCCATAGCCCAATGCATTTCTATAGAAGAAGCAGTTCTAGCTTCTACAGCATAAAAACTCTGATAAACTGAAACAAAGCAGTTAGGGACTTGCTCCTTTCATACTGCTTCTCCCCTCTCCCTGTAACAGACCCGCACTCCTTTAATCACCAGGCTACTCTATTTGAAGGGTGCTTGCAGAGACCTCCCATGCTTGTTCACATCCTGCTACTGCCATCACACACCTGTTTAATTTTATTATAATCAAAACAAAATGTTTGGGTACCACACCATTCAAGCCTTCCCCCTTCAACTGAGACACAAAAACACACATATGAACACACAGAGGGGTTGGAAAGCATTCCATGAGCCAGGCTTTCAACTCTTGCTTACAAAAACATCAGTTGGGTTGGCTTTGTAATACCCTCCTCCCATAGTCTTTAGAGCAGGGGAGGCACCTGGCCTTACCAAGGCATCATTGGCCAGTTGTGCCTCGTCCTTTAGCTGCAGCAGCCTCCTTTCTAACTCATCCCTTGACCGCTCTGCTTCTTCTCGCATCTGTTTCTCACGAGCCAAACGCTGCCGCTCCATCTAGAAGATGAGGAAAAAAAGCATGAGAACCACCAAGAGTGGCTAGGACTGGCAAGGAGTGGGTGCCAGTGCATGTGCCAGAGACAAAAAGCTGGAAAATACTGAACTCGAGTGCACAGAGAAAGGCTTTTGGCTCTCTGCTCCTTCTGATCCTGCTCTGACCTTGAAACACCTATCAGACAGTTATGTGGGCTAGTTGGTTACTTGGCAGTTAAATAATAGGCAAACTATAGGATATGAAGGTATACATATTTGACGATATTGGGGCTTAAGTACACTCAAACCAATAGAGCTAATAGGGAACAAAGGGTTAAGCCCAAAAAGTAGATAATGTTGCAGGAAGTGCAATGATCCAGCCCTAGGAAGAAATATACCAAATCAGTTTAACTGAAGGACCTTCATTTCATTCATAATTGAATTATGAATATTTATGAAAGATGCATGAATTGACAGTAGTTGAGGTTGAAGCCTCGACTGGTACTACTCAATAAAATGTGTTAATTCAGCTTCTCCATATTCCTTGGTAGTGGTGTGGTTGGGGGGGTGGGGCGGAATAGTTCTAGGAAGTAGGCAGACCAACATGCCAAATTGTTCCTGCCCCAGGTGCCTCATATCAGAAAAGTTAGAAAAGAAACAGCTTCTGGGAATTTCAATTAGCACTTTGGTTAAAGATAATGCCTATAAAATTATTTATTTAAAAATTGATGGTATGACATCAGAGAGACTGAAAAAATATTCAGGGGAGAACATTTCTGCACATTTGGTAGTTGTGCCCTAAAATCCAATGGTTTTGGCAGGAAGTTATAACAGAGCTGGAGGGGTTGGTGGGAGGGGAGAGGGGGAGGAGAAGAAAGGAGGATTTAGACATGTAAAATCTTGTTTGCTCTGGCAGTTGGTACCTTGTGTATTGGGAGTTTATTCAAAAATATTTGTCAAGTATTGGCACGTGTATATTTTATTGTGATAGCGTGAATAAAAATTAAGAAAGAAAAATTTTAAAAAAGAAAGCTTTTGATCTGGAAAGTAAACAGTCATATTGTTGTTCTGAAGTCAAGGGCTGCAAGGGGGAGGCTGCCAGGGGCAGCGCAGCGTGTTACAGAAACTCAGCGCTGGGACTCATTAGCAGGTTAAGGCATACGTTTAAGGTCAACTTTAAGGTCATTTTCCACACAAGGAAGAGCAAGTGTATCGAGGCAGTCTTACACTCATACAACTTTACAAAGTCACCATGAGACAACTTGTTTACTACTCACATCCTGGTCTCAAATAAAACCATCTGGAGAAAGACAGAGGACAATTAAAATGAAAGCTAAGAGGGACAGGAAGAGGTCCGCAGATAAACTGCACAATACTAAGGAAGCAGCACTTCTCAGAGCTCTGCTGGCAGCCGCTATCTTGTGGTTGAGTCGAGGAGGGGATTGATATTCCTGGCAGCACTGCCTGGGTTAGCTCTGTGAATTTCATCACGCAGGAAAGGTCTTGGAACAGAAGACAATGATTCAGACAATCCAATTTGCTGATAAGTGCTTAATGGGCACACGCTGCTGCCTCCAACGGACTGGCACTGCTGCATGGGTTGACCTGCAGCACACTGAGGAGCCCACAGTTTGATTGGCATTCAGGAAGCCTGCTCATATCTAATGAGAAGCTTTCCATCAGCAGTTAATTGGCAAATGAGGTGGGGGGGGGGGGTAGATTAAAGCATAAGAGAAAAACGAAAAGATCTCACCTACCCCCATTCTTTCCTGCCTTAAACTATGCTCCAAAACCATAGCATTTCTTTGCAGGGCTGGCTTTTCTGATCCTTCCTGACAAGGTCCAGCAGCTGTACATCAGATACTTCTTCTGGATTGCTCCATCATGCCATGCTGTCCTTGTCAATCGCACAACAGACTGTCTATCCTAAAAAAAGGCCTCTCTCAAGTACTTGTTGATCTTCTCTTTTTTCTCAACTGTTCTTATTTGAGACAATCACACCTAATTACAAAGCCCAGATTCAGACAAAGGCAACTGAGTAGTTGGGCAGATTTTAAAGACATTAAACACTCAGGCTAAACATGAGGCTATTTGCTTTGGAACCATGTTCTATGATCTCTAGAGGAGAATCCTCCCCTCCCCACTACTCTGCAGTCCTCTACATGGACATCAATATCTTAAGTATAGCCCTGCTATTTACACCTTATTACAGTGACGTGTATCTGTCCCATTTACTACCTTGGGGCATTGAACATTTACCTATACAGAAAGGGAGTGGGTTCAAATGTTGGATTAGGTGTGGGAAGAGGGGGAAGGTGAAATTAGACCTTACCTGCTAATTGGCTTTCTTTGAGTACCTCCAGTCCAGTCATCTGAGTTGTCACCTCACGCCAGCAGCTTGGAAACAGAGCATGTCATCTTGATGACATCAGTGTTCTTAGGCAGCTGGCACCTCCCACCAGCTGCAGTAAACTATTGACAAAGCAGACTCACAGGAGCAACAAATAAGAAGCACTTAACACATTTTTTTTTTTTTAAAGAAAAGTAACACTACCCCGAATTCTGAGCAAGGCCCCCATCCCCCAAAGGAAGAAGCAGCTTGTCGATTGACAGCCGGGGCAGACCTATCGAAAAAAGTAAGCAACAAGTCCTCTCTTCCCTCTTTAATACCTATTCTCTCTACCCTATTTTTTTTCTCTGGGAGGAAGATTAATGGTTCCCTTAGAACTGCCAGCTTTGACAGCTACTCCTGTTAAACCACCAAACCACGTAAATAAAGATGAACTTCTTTTGGTCCAGGATCTCTACCTCTGAAAAAATCAGGGAGGGTACGAGACTGGACTGGAGGTACTTGAGGAAAGCCAATTAGCAGGTAAGGTTTAAATTTCACCTTCCTTATTGTCCCTCCAGTCCAGTCCCAATATTTGGGATGTAAAATAGCAGTACTACACTCATGAGGGACCTGTGAGCTTGGCCTGAATGACTGCTGCACCGAACCACACATCCCTATCACCTGCACATCCAGACGGTAATGTGTCACAACGATATGCAGTGACTCCCAGGTGACCGCCCTGCAGATATCAGCTGGGGGAACCAGACTAAATTTGGCTTACAATGCAGCCTACGCCCTGGTTGAATGTGCCCTTAGGCCTACTGGCAACTGCCTGCATCAAAGCAGATAAGCAAAAGAAATGAACTCTCTAACCCATCTAGAGATACAGGCCTTGGAAGCAGCTTCTCCCTTACACGGCCCTCCAAATAGAAGAGCAATCAGTCTGACTTTCTAAATGGCTCTGTTCTCTTCAGTTAGGGCTTTGCAGCACCCTTCGGACATCCAAGAGGTGCAACACCGGTTCCTGTTTTGCCTCCTTTGTTCCTGCGAAAACTGGCAGAAAAAACAGCTGATTCAAATGAAAGGCCGAGAGCACCTTGAGCAGAAATGAAGGTATGGGCTGTAACTCTACCTTTTCCTTCGAGATGGAGAGGAAAGGTTCCCAGCAGGACCGTGCTTGCAATTCCGAAACTCTCCTTGCGGAACAGATAGCCACCAGAAAAACAGTCTTCAACATCAAATTTTGTTAATGTACATGCCCCAGCGGTTCAAAAGGCTCTGCCGCCAATGCAGACAATACCAGGTTAAGCTCCCACGGGGGGACTACCGGCCGCATGGGAGGCCATACCTGCCTAACAGCCCTAAGAAAATGGACTACATCTTAATGGATCCCAAGGAAACCCCTTGGGCCTTACCACGATAACAAGTAATAGCTGCCACCTGCACCTGCAGGGAACTACAAGCCAGTTCCTTTTCCAAACCCGCCTGTAAAAACGCCAGAACCTCAGGTACCATCACTGACGGAGGGCAGCAGCCATTGTCCTTGCACCATGCTTCAAATATCCTCCAGACTCAGACATAAGAAAGCAAGGTGGACCGCTTACGGGCCTTCAACAATGTAGAAATCACTGGGGCAGAACAGCCTCTCTTTCTTAACCATGCCCTTTCAAGAGACAAGCCGTAGGCGAGAATCGATCCACTTGTGGCATCAGGACTGGCTCCTGCGAAAGGAGATAAGGTTGATTTGGCAGGTGCCACGGATGTTCCACTGTTAGTCTGAGCAGATCCGCATACCATGGTATGCATGGCCAGGCAGGAGCAATGAGAATGATCAGGCCTTAGTGCGCCTCTATCCTTTGAACTAGATGTCCTATGAGCACCCACGGAGGAAAAACGTACAGGAGACCGGTCATGGGTCAGCATTGAACCAGGGCATCCAGACCTTCCAACATCTGCTCCCTTATTTTGCTGAAGCAGCAGTTCACCTTGGCTGAGATAAAGTTCGCCATCAGATCCACGATAGACGGACCCCACTTGTTCACTATCTGTGCAAAGACGGCTTTGCTGAGCGACCACTCTCAGGGGTCCAGGTGAACCTGACTGAGACACAGTTTGCTGTCATGTTCTCAGTCCTGGTAACATGAGCTGCTGAGAGTGCATGTAGATTTTCTTCTGCCCATTCCAAAAATGGGCCTATTTTGCTCTTGAATCGTATGCTGCTCGTGCCTCCTTGCCAATTGATGTAAAACACCATAGTGGCGTTGTCTGAGAACACCTGCACCGTCTTTCCTTGTGATATGATGCGAAACTCCTGCAGAAAAAGGAACACTACTCTCATCTCTAGGTGACTGATGGGCCACTATCACTGTTCTGTGGTCCAATTACCCTGTGCTATTTGATCCAGCTCGAGAGGCTGACATTCGTCACAGCGGTATCAAGTTGGGTGTCTCCAGAGACATGTCAACTAACAACATTTCTGACCTCAGCCATCACTGGACCGCCAACCACACCACCCTCGGGCACGGCAACGGATAGGTAAGGAGGTGGCGCTGTGCCGGCCACCTCCGCAACACTGCTCTCTGCAAAGATCTCATGTGGGCTCGTACCCATGGCGCCAACTCAATGGATACCACCATGGAGCCCAGGAGTTGTAGGATAATGCCATTCCGAGGACTGTCTAATCTGTTTCTGCAATGTCTGCATCCTCTACACTGGCAAGGACACCCTACCCTTGTCCATCTGGAAACGGGCCCACAGATATGCCAGGTCGTGGGAAGGCGGCAAACCGCTCTTTGCAAAACTGACTACCCAGCTGAGCTCCTGTAGAAACTATGACTCTTGCTGTGGCTTGCTCGCTCTTGTCTGTGGATTTTGCCCTGATAAGCCAACCATCCAAGTAAGGATGCACCAGAATGCCCTCCTGCTGGAGGGCCGCTGCAACCACTAAAATGACCTTGGTGAACGTATGCGGAGCAGTCGCCAGGCCAAAGGGCAATGCCCAGAATTAGAAGTGCCCCATTGCTACTGCAAACTGGATGCTTGGGACGAATTGGGATTATGCAAGTGGGTCTCTGTTACATCTAGAGAGGTCAGGAACTTGCCATCCCGGATGGCCACAAATCACCAATCTGAGGTCTCCATGCAAAACCGGGGTATGTGCAGACACCAATTTACTTGCTTGAGATCTAAGATTGGTCGAAACACTCCTTCCTTTTTCAGGGATATTGACCATAGCCGCACTGGCTTTGGGGAACCTCCACCACAGCTTGTAACTGCCGAAGCAGATTGAGGGTGTCATGCACCGCTCTGACTTTTCCTCGAGACTTGCAAGGCTACCTGACGAATGCATCCACAAGAGGACAGGCAAACTCTAGGGCGTAACCCTCTAACGATTTCCAAGACCCACTTGTAAAAGATGATGTGGGCCCAGGCCAGGTAGAATTCCCGCAGCTGAACTCCCAGAAGACCTACCTCCAACTGGCCTCCCTCATTTCATTTTGCCTTTTTGGGAGCAGCCGAGTCAGAGAAATAAAAACCTCATCCTATCCCTCGAAACCCACGCACTCGAGCCAGAAACTGCCCCTTCTGATGGGGTGCAAAGCGCACCCGGAAGCTGTGGAAATCCCACAGTTGGCCTCCCGCTGACATTGCTAGGCACCCAGGATTGTGCTTATCCTCTAGGAGCCTGCCCCCTTTGGACTCCCAAGTTTTTAACCAACTTATCTAAGGCCTCTCCAAATAGAAACCTACCCTTAAAGGGCAGCTTGCTCAAACATGACTTAGAGGAGACATCCACCGACCTATTTCACATCCACAGGTAACTTCAGGCGGCCACTACCGAAGCCATACTCTTAGCTAAGCCCATAATCAGACCATAGAAGGCATCTGCCAAATAGGCTGCCCCCAACTCCAACTTAGCTGCTTCTGGAGGTGGAGACTGCCCCTCTCCAGCATTTTCCAATATGGCCGGCACCTAGCGCAAACAAGCCCTGGCCACAAAGGCTCCACAGACAGATACCTGCAAGGATAGGGCATTTATATCAAATGACTGTTTCAGCAAAGTCTCTTTGTCTTGCACAACCTTGAATGTGGTGCTACCTTTGACCAGTATAGTGGTTTTTGTTGTGACCACCAACACTGCTGCTTTAGGAGAGTGCAGGATCTCTTTCTCCTGTTCCAGGAGAGGATAGTGTTGGGCCATGGTCCATGTGCCTTTTAGGGAGGCATCCAGGTCCTTCCCCTCTTCCCATATCATCTGCTTAATAACCCTATGCAGCGGGAACACCAACTATGTCTTTCGGATGGCCTGAAACAGAGGGTCCTCCAAAGGATCTTCGTCTTCGGGAACTCCTGCCGCCATATTCAGCACCTTCAAAGATTGTGCTATGAGCGCCACAAATTCCTCCCAGTGGAACACTCGTATGATGCGAGATTCCTCCTGCAGAATCTCCCCTTTTTCCAGTTCTCCCGGCTCGACCCCAAGGTCCACTTTGCCCTCTAAGTCTACCGGGTTTTCAGAGTGCAGTGAACCCATCTCCTCCCAGGGATCAGCATCCAGAAGCCACCTACTAACTGCAGGTTCCTCGTCCGCTGCCGCCGTCTCTGGCAGCCTTCTCCTTTTTCCTCCTAGAGCTCTGCTCCCTGCTGCTTTATGCAAAATGTTCTATGTGAAGCCAAACAGTCTGTTATGGTCATTTTGTTGTATGTAAACCGCGCTGATAAATAGTGCGGTATATAAGAAATTGTAATAAATAAATAATAAAATAGAAACATAGAAACACAGAAACATGTCTAGTCTGTCCTTCCATAACAACTACAACAGTCCACTTTTTACCTTTAGAGATCCTCTGTGTTGGTCCCATGCTTTTTTGAATTCAGTTACTGTCCTCATCTCTACCACCTCCACTGGGAGACTATTCCACGGATCCACTACTCTTTCCGTAAAGAAATATTTCCACATATCACTCCTGAATCTATCTCCCTTCACCCTCATCCCATGTCCCCTCGTAGCAGAACTTGCTTTCAATTGAAAGAGGCTCTCTCCCTGAACATTTATGCCACGGAGGTATTTAAACATCTTAATCATATCAACTCTATCCCGCCTTTCCTCTAAGGTGTACATATTAAGATCCTTAAGTCTGTCCTCATATGCTTTATAATGAAGCCCATTAATCATTTTAGTAGCAACCCTCTGCACCGACTCCATCCTGTTCACATCCTTTTGAAGGTGCGGTCTCCAGAATTGCACACCATACTCCAAATGAGGTCGCACCAAAGACTTATACAGAGGCATTATCACCTCCTTTTTTCTGCTAGCCATTCCTCTCCGTATGCACCCAAGAATCCTTCTAGCTTTTGCCGTCGCCTTTTCTACCCGTTTAGCTACTTTAAGATCATCAGACACAACCACGCCTAGGTCCCGCTCTTCTTTAGTGGACAAAAGTACTTCACCTCCTATACTGTATTGCTCCCTTGGATTGCTGCAGCCCAAATGCATGACCTTACATTTTTTAATATTAAATCCCAGCTGCCAAATTCTAGACCATTCTTCAAGCTTAGCTAGATCCCTCCTCATGTTATCTACACCTTCCTGGGTGTCTACTCTATTGCAGATTTTGGTATCATCCGCAAAGAGGCAAACCTTACCCGACAGCTCTTCCGCTATATCACTAACAAAGATGTTAAAAAGAATCGGACCAAGGACAGATCCCTGGGGCACACCACTGGTAACATCCTTCTCCTCAGAGTGAGTTCCATTTACTTGTACTCTTTGTCGCCTCACACCCAACCAATTTCTAACCCAAGCAGTAACTTTAGGGTCCATCCCTAGGGTGCTCAGTTTGTTTATAAGTCGCCTGTGAGGAACAGTGTCAAAGGCTTTACTGAAATCTAAATACACCACATCTAGAGCTCTCCCTCGGTCCAACTCCCTGGTCACCCAGTCAAAGAAATCAATCAGATTTGTCTGACAAGACCTGCCTCTGGTGAATCCATGCTGCCTCGGATCCTGTAATCCGGCGGACTCCAGAAACCTCACTATTTTCTCTTTCAGCAGCATTTCCAATAATTTACTCACCACCGAAGTTAAACTAACCGGCCTGTAGTTTTCAACCACATCCTTACTTCCGCTTTTGTGTAAAATGCCTTATACATAAGCATAAGTGGAGTGGCCTAGTGGTTGGGGCAAGGTACTTCAGGCCGGAAGGTCGGGGGTTCAAATCCCACTAGAGGACAGCAACCTTGGGCTGGAAGGACTGGGGTTTCTAGTCCCACAGGTGCTCCTTGTGGTCTTGGACAAGCCACTTAACCCTCCATAGCCCATGTTCCCTGTATAATAGTTATCTCCAAGTTATAATGCCCTGTTCAATGTAATTTCAGTTTGTTCAATGTAAACCGCACTGATGCAGAATAGCGCAGTATATAAGAGAATGTAAATAAATAAATAAACAAACATCATAAGATATGCCATACTGGGTCAGACCAAAATCCATCAAGCCCAGTATCCTGTTTCCAACAGTGGCCAATCTAGGTCATAAGTACCTAGCAGTCGCCCCAAAAGACACAGATTCCTCAATGCTTGTATTGGGTCAAGCAGCGATATCCTGGGTCCATTTTAATGATGGTTTATGGACCTTTCCTCCAGGAACTTGTCCAAACCTTGTCAAACTCAGCTACACTAGCAGCTTTTACTACATCCTCCGATAACAAATTCCAGAGTTTGATTACACGTTGCATGAAAAAAATATTTTCTCTTATTAGTCTTAAATAGGTTACCCTGTAGCTTCATTGCATGTCCCTTAGTCTATTTATACTCTGATGTCGTAAACAATCAATCTACGTTTACCCATTCCACTCCATTCATTAAATTTATAGACCTCTATCATAAATCCCCTCAGCCGTCTCTTTTCCAGGTTGAAGAGCCCTAACCTTTTTAGCCTCTCTTCATAGCAGTATCCTTCCATCCCCTTTACCATTTTGGTGGCTTCTTATCTGTACCTTTTCTAATAACGCTATATCCTTTTTAAGATACGGCGACCAGAATTGCACACAATATTCAAGGTGCAGTCACACCATGGAACGATACAGAGGCATTATAATCTCCTTTGTTTTATTTTCCATTCCATTCCTTTCCTTATGATACCTAGCATTCTATTTGCTCTCTTGGCGGCCACTGCACACTGGGCCAAGGGTTTTAACATGTTATCCACGATGACGCCTAAATCTTTTTCCTGGGTAGTGGTTCCCAATGCATCGTGTAACCATAGTTTGGGTTGTTCTTCCTAGGTGCATAACTTTGCACTTGTCCACATTAAACCTCATCTTCCATTTGGATGCCCAGTCTTCCAATTTATCAAGATCCTCTTGCAATTTTCCACAGTCCTCTTGAGTTTTAACAACTTTAAATAGTTTTGTGTCATCTGCAAATTTGATAACCTCACTCGTTATTCCCTTTTCCAGGTCATTTATGAATGTCAAAAAGCAGCGGACCCAGAACAGATCCCTGGGGTACACCACTATTCACCTTTTTCCATTGGGAAAATTGGCCATTTAGCCCTACCCTCTGCTTTCTATCTTTTAACCAGTTCCTGATCCATAATAGTACACTGCCTCCTATCTCATGACTTTTTAATTTTGCCAAAGGTCTCTGATGAGGGACCTTGCCAAAGGCTTTCTGAAAGTCCAGATACACTATATCAACAGACTCACCTTTGCTACCTGTTTATTCACACCTTCAAAAAAACATAACAGATTAGTAAGACAAGATCTTCCTTGTCTAAAGCCATGTTGGCTGTCTCCCATTAAGCCATGACTATCTACATGTTGAGTAATTTTGTTCTTTAAGATGGTTTCTACCATTTTTCCCCGATACTGACGTTAGGCTCAACGTTCTGTAGTTTCCCGAATCACCCCTGGAACCCTTTTTGGCATTACATTGGCGATCCTCCAATCTTCAGGTATTACAGATGATTTTAATGATAGTTCACAGATTACTAATAGCAGGTCTGCAATCTCATATTTCACTTCTTTCAACACCCTTGGATGTATACCATCCAGTCCAGGTGATTTGCTACTCTTCAGTTTATCAAATAGTTGTAATACATCTTCACAGTGTATCGATATTTCTTTCAATTCCACTGATCAAATACCACCACAGCCATAGGTAACATCCCAACATCTTCCTCAGTAAAGACCGAAGCAAAGAATTCATTCAGTCTCTCTGCTATGGCCTTGTCCCCTCTTACTGCCCCTTTTACCCCTCTATCACCTAATGGTCCAACTGACTCTCTCACAGATTTTTTGCTATGAATGTACTTGAAAAAGTTTTTATTATGCAATTTTGCTTCCACAGCAAGTTTCTTCTCAAATTCTCTCTTTGCCTGCCTTATCAATGCTTTGCATTTAACTTGCCAGTGCTTGTGCTGTTTCCAGTTTTCATCATCTGGCTCTTTTTTTCTATTTCCTGAAAGATGCTTTTTTGGCCGCAGCCTCTCTGACCTCAACTTAAAACCATGCTGGCAGTTTTTTGGACTTCCATCCACTTTTCTTAAAGCATGGAATACAGCTGGTCTGGGCTTCCCAGATAGTATTTTTAAACAACGCCCAAGCTTGATGTAAGTCTTTGATCTTTGGAACTGCTCCTTTTAGTTTTTTCTTAACTATTTTCCTCATTTTATCATAGTCTCACTTTCAAAAGTTAAAATATAGTACCGGGGATTTCCTTACCATCCCTCCTCCATTAAGTAAATCAAACGCGATCATGCTATCATCACTATTGCCAAGTGGCCCCAACACCCTTATCTCTTGCACCAGATCTGGTGTTCCACTAAGGACTAAGTCCAAAATGGCTTCCCCTCTGGTCGGTTCATGAATCAGCTGCTCCAAGAAGCAGTCATTTATTTTATCTAGGAACTTTATCTCCTTAGCATGTTCTGCCGTGACACTGACCCAATCGATACCGGGGTATTTGAAATCATCCATTATTATTACTGTGCTGTAAAACACAGTTACTTACCTGTAACAGATGATCTCTGGGAACAGCAGGAATAAGTCTTCACATATGGGTATCATCGGTACCGACGGAGCCTGCGCGGGAACGCTCCCCAGCGTCCTTAAAGAAAGTTTTTGGGAGCATCCCACAGAGCCTGCTTGCTGCCTTCCCGCCTTTCCCAACTGCCTCTCTCCAGTTCGAGTTTTAAAGCTGAGACAAAGAGAGAGAGAGAGGAAAGGAAAGATAGATAGAAAGATACAACTCCTAGGGGAGGTGGGTGGGTTGTGAAGACTTATTCCTGCTGTTCCCAGATTTCACCTGTTACAGGTAAGTAACTGTGCTATCTCCAGGAACAAGCAGGAATGAGTCTTCACATATGGGGACTCCCCAGCTAGAGATGCCTGGGAGATCACCCAGATCGTGAGTCCCTGGGAAGGGCTCTACCTCTACCCATGAATCTCAGGCATCCAGTTCAGGGATGGAGAGTAGGAGTTGATTAGTTATGGAACAGGTGTTTGAGAACAGCCTGACCAAACAAGGCATCCCGGCAGGAGTCCTTGTCCAAGCAGTAATGGGCTGTGAAGGTATGAACCGATGCCCAAGTGGCCGCTCGACAGATTTGGTCAATGGACACAGAGTTTAGATGAGCCATAGAGGTTGCCATGGCCCTCACATTGTGAGCTGTGACATGGCCCTCCAGAGAAAGGTTCTTACTTTGGTAGGCGAAGGAAATACACTGAGCAATCCAATTGGACAGAGCTCTCTTAGAGACTGGAATTCCTAAATGAGAAGGATCAAAAGCAACAAAAAGTTGAGAGGACTTTCTATGTTGCTGTGTCCTGTGTAAGTAGAAAGCAAGTGCTCTTTTACAATCCAGGGTATGAAGATTCCTCTCTGCACTTGATGCATGAGGTCCTGGAAAAAATACAGGTAAAAAGACCTCCTGGTTCAGATGAAAAGGTGAGACCATTTTAGGCATAAAGTGTGGATTAGTTCTGAGGACTACCTTGTCATGATGGAACCTTGTATAAGGAGGATTAGCCACTAAAGCTTGCAGCTCACTAATACGGCAAGCTGAAGTGACTGCAATGAGAAAAATTACCTTCCAAGAAAGGAATTTTAAGGAGGTAGTGGCTAAGGGTTCAAAGGGTGGCTTCATAAGCTGGCCAAGAACCAGATTCAAGTCCCAGGCCACTGGAGGTGGTCTAATGGGAGGTTTAGTCAAAAGAAGGCCTCTCATGAATCTTGCTATAAGAGGATGAGAGGAAATAGGTTGTCCATTGAGAGGCTTAAGGGATGCTGCAATAGCACTCAAATGGACTCTGATTGAATTTGTCTTAAGGCCTGCATGGGATAAATCGTCTAGTAAAGAATGCAAAGGTATTGCAAGAGGGTTGAGACCTCTGAGACTGAGCCTAGAGCCAAACAATTAGATATCCTACAATATCCTAAGGCTCCTAAAGAGGCAGCCACCTTACCAATACATGAGATTCTTTATGAACACATGTTGGGTATATGGGAGACTCCTCTTTCCACCTCCCCTCATTCCAGAAGGTTGGACACCATGTATCGTGTTCCTCCTTGTCCTGGGTTTCATAAGACTCAGCTTCCTCACCACTCCATTGTGGTAGAGTCTGCTATGAAAAAGATCAAGAGTACAAAAAGGCACTCCTCTGGATGGACAGGCCTTTGGCCACCTCCCTAATAAAGTCCTGAAAAGACAAGTCTTCAGGAGGAGACATTCTCCTTTTAGGAGAAGAGGGTTCCTGAGGAAGGATCCCCGATGCTTCAATTGAGGCCTCTGAAGAGTCAGAGTCTTGAGAAGAATCGAAGTATCGACTGTCTGGATGCTCTCGTAGAGCCCGATACGCGTACCGGGAGGTATCGACATCGGGAGTAATCGGTACCGGGCCGGTACTGATAGGCATCACTGGATAGCGTACCGCTGCCATCGATGCTGATGTCGATGCAAGCGATACTGGTATCGGAACCGGAATCGGATCCTGTACCGGAATCGGTACGGGTACCGACAACGGGGTTTGTTGCGGTACCGTAGGTTTTGCAGCTTGAATGAATGCCGTGATGGCACGCTGCATGGTCAGAATATTCTGATCCATCGACACCACCAATGTCTGGATATCGGTACCGGTAGAAACTGCCGGTACCCCAGAACATTGTAACAGGTCGAGGCCGTGCCATCAATGTCAACCTGTGACCCCATAGGTAGTGCTTTGGAAGCCGGAGCCTCCCGCCGGGGTAACTGTGCCGGTGTGGTATCCTCAAGAGTAAGCCCGGGGGCATCTCGATACTTAGAGGGAGATGAACTCTGAGGACAGCCCAGATTTAAGTTTGGTTACCTGAGATCCATGGGATGAAGCAGCAGCCCTGGAAGACGTCGATGCCACAGAAGCTGCATCGGAGGGAAACAGGGTACTGAGCTTAGCTGCCCGATTCTGTAAACCTCTTTTGGACATCATCGAACAGGACTCACAATCCGCAATGGAGTGGTCAGGACCTAAACATTTTAGACACCAGTCATGGGTGTCAGTGACAGAAATAGTGCTACTGCACTTTGTGCATTTTTTAAACCCGGAGGCGGGTTTTTCCATGAGGGAAAAATATCTCTGTAGGCCTAAGGCCCCAGAAGAAAAATGCACTGAAAAAGTAGAAGTTTTTTTTTTTTTTTTTTAAAGAAAGAAAAAGAACCGGTAGTACCGGTGCGGAATCGAGAAGGCAGACACGCGACTAAAGAAAAATAAAAGAAAATAAGAAAATAAGAAATTCTTCAGCGGTGACAGGAAACACGACCTGCTGGCTCCGCGGAAAAGAAGAACTGGAGAGAGGCAGTTGGGAAAGGCGGGAAGGCAGCGCGCCGGCGCTGTGGGATGCTCCCAAAAGCTTTCTTTAAGGACGCTGGGGAGCGTTCCCGCGCAGGCTCCGTCGGTACCGACGATACCCATATGTGAAGACTCATTCCTGCTTGTTCCTGGAGATCTTTTGTTAGCTTCCCTGATTTCTTTGAGCATTTCATCATCCATTTGTTCATTCTGGCCAGGCGGTCGATAGTACACCCTCCCACTGCCATCGCCTTCCCCTTTTTACATGGAATTTCAATTCATAGAGATTCTACAGCAAATTTTGTTTCCTGCAAAACTTTAATCCTTTGTGACTCAATGTCCTCTCTGACATAGAACGCAACCCCTCCACCAATTTGATCAGCTCTATCATTACAATATAGTTTGTACCCAGGTATCACAGTGCCACACTGGTTGTCCTCCTTCCACCATGTCTCTGAGATACCAATCATATCTAACTTCTCATTTAGTGCTATATATTCTAACTCTCCCATCTTATTTTTTAAGACTTCCAGCATTTGCATACAAGCATTTTAGAGACTGTATTTTTACATATTAATCTGGTTATCGGTAGGCAGGGGAAATTTGAAATCTTTAAGTTCTGTCTGCTCTGTACTCAAGGGCATTTGGGCTACCTTTGTCTTTATTGGAATCTCTCTGCTGATGTGCCCTAACTTCATTGTTTTGGTAGTATCCTTCAAGGATACATTGTTCCAAACCAAGTGCTCTTGGGCGACTGTCGGCTCTCCCCATTATCTAGTTTAAAAGCTGCTCTCTCTCCTTTTTAAAGATTAATGCCAGCAGCCTGGTTCCATCCCGGTTAAGGTGAAGCCCATCCCTTCGTAAGAGCCCCTCCTTTCCCCAAAATGTTCCCCAGTTCCTAACAAATCCAAAAACCTCATCCTTGCACCATCGTCTCATCCACGCATTGAGACTCCGGAGCTCTGCCTACCTTTTGGGTCCTGCGCGTGGAACAGGAAGCATTTCAGAGAACGCTACCCTGGAAATTCTGGACTTCAGCTTCCTACCTAAAAGCAGCCTCCAGAACCTCCCTACCACATTTTCCTATGTCATTGGTACCGACATGTACCAAGACAGCAGACTCCTCCCCAGCACTATCTAAGACCTTCTCTAGGTGGCGCGTGAGGTCCGCTAACTTCGCACCAGGCAGGCATGTCACCAGGCGATCCTCACATCCACCAGCCACCCAGCTATCTACATGCCTAATGATCGAATCAGCAACTATAACGGCTGTTCTAACACTTCCCTCATGGGCACATAGCCCTGGAGAAACTTCCTCGGTGCAAGAGGGTTTTACATCACCTGGAGGACAGGTCCTAGCTACAGGATCACTTCCTGCCACAAGAAGGTGATGCTCTCCTGTCACGTGACCTCTATCCACCATGGCAACAGAGATGCTGCCAGACTGGAGGTGGGACTTCAAGACCATATCCCTGTAGGTTTTGTTTATGTACTTCTCTGTCTTCCTTATGTCTTCCAAGTCTGCTACTCTTACTTCCAGAGATCGGACTCATTCCCTGAGAGCAAAGAGCTCCTTGCACCTTGTGCACACACGTAAGACCCCTCACCAACTGGGAGAAAATCATACATGTGACACTCAATGCAAAAGACTGGAAAGCCCCCATCTCGCTGCTGGACTGCTGTCTGTATCTTCGTTTTAAGGTTGTGTTTAGATATTTAAGTTCTTTACTTACTAAAGGTTGCTAGGGATACTTATACTAATAAAACTATTCCTCCGATGAGCAGCACTTCTGACGGGGGTGAGAGCAGGAGCTCCCCCTTCCTCCCCGAGCTCAGCAGCCAGGCCCAACGGCTTAAGATCCGCCGTTGCCGGGGCCTCTGATGAGCAGCGCTTCTGACGGGGGTCAGAGCAGGAGCTTCCCCTTCCTCCCTGAGCCCACCAATTAGCAGCCAGGCCCAACGGCTTAAGATCCGCCATTGCCGGGGCCTCCGATGAGCAGCGCTTCTGACGGGGGTGAGAGCAGGAGCTCCCCTTCCTCCCCGAGCCCACCAATCAGCAGCCAGGCCCAACGGCTTAAGATCTGCCGTTGCCGGGGCGCGCCCGCACCTTGCAGGCCCACACCTGAGGGCCTCGCCAGAGGACCCTTTGGCGTGGCCCTTAGGCGTTGGTCCGTGGCGTCTGTTTCTGGAGTCTATATTGATGTCCTGCTTATATATCAGGGTAACTTGCTGTTCCGTGTCCTTCTCCTTCTCTTATCTGTTTGACTGTTTCTGTCCTCTACTCTGTCCTATCTTATAATGGCGTTCTTTTCTTATTTCCTTAAATGATGTAGTATTGTAAACCGCTCTAATACCTTTTGGTCTGAGCGGTATATCAAATTCAAATAAACAAACATATTCCCAGTATGTTTAATGTACTTTGTTCACCTGAAGTTTAATTAATCTCAGGTCCTTAATGTATGCTGATGAGAATAAACAGCTGCACCTGAGAGTGAATATAGCACCTCCTTTCCTTTAAGAGGTTTAAGCAACTATAAAGCTATGATTATCACAGGGGTGGGTAGATGTCGGGGAGGGAGGGAGGGAAAGAAGACTTATTAAAAGCTGGCTGCTGCACAGTACTCTGCCCTGTGCTTCTAAGGTAATCTGTGACCAATCTCCAGCCCTTGCTTAGATAGAGTCTTGGGTTCTAAATATAACCAGAAAGCTCTCTTCTTTGTTTTAAATTTAAACTGAAAACTCTTGTTGGTACTAGGCCCTGACTGATTTAACAACTACATTGGGTTCACAGATTAATCAGCTTTAATCTAAAGAATTATTTTTTCCTTAAGATTTAGAAAAATTCCCAGAAGTAAATACTTACAATTGCAGATCTCTCTCCAGAAGTAGCAGTCCCCTTTTGTAGTCCTTCAAGCAGCACAAACTCAGAAGAAAAAACCCTGTCTGCCCACTGCTCCTAGGCGACTTTTGGGATGTAGAGGGTCGAGGAGACGAAAATTCCTTGTTCTTTCATTCGAGCGCTTGCAGACCCTGTCTGTCCACCTCTTTGACTATGGCCAGCACTCTCTGCCCAACGACGGGTAACCCACAGCCCACTGTGGCCTGTGAATTTTCCTCAGACCCTCCAGAGGCTTCTGCTTGACCGGCCTTAGCCATAGTCTCCCCCAGGAAGCATTCTTCTGCAGACCTCAACTCCGCCTCGCAACCCTGGCAAAAGCCTGCAGCCAAGACAGAGTTTTGCCTGGAACAGCACATGGCCTTTGCAGGCATGTCAATTCGCATGAACAATGAGAGCTCCCAAGCTTCCCTCGGTCCAACTGACTCCAAACTCTGGCAGCTTTTTTCTTTTTTCAATTCAATCTGCTCTACTGGATGGAGGAATGAAAAAATAACAAAAGGCGAAGGAATCGTTTCCCTGCATTTGATCTAACTTCCCCCATCTGCTAATCAAAAATGAAGCCCCTGATGAAATAGCACTGGGTCCCTTGCTGCTCAAAATGGCCCCATGCAGCCATGCGGTTTTCAGCACCACCCTGAAGGCCTCCGATCTTGCCGTCTGTTCATGAAAAACCCTCAAAAAATGAAGCTCTTATCTTCCCAGGGCAAAACAACCCCTCCCCTCCCCCCTCCCATGCCTGCTTCGGGTTCCTTATGAAGGTTTTCTCCATTTCCTTGCTCAGCCCGTGCTACTGGCTTCTGCCGAGAATCCGAGTGCTGACAAGGCTCTGTTCAAAACGGCTCCTGTCTCTTAATGGCAGATCCTCATCCGCTATCGGGTTCGGGAGCCACTGAATCTGCCAGTGAATCATTCCGCACACTTCCCCCTCACACGCATGGTGTCTGAGCGTCTTATCAATTCTCTCTCCCCCCCTCCCCCCAACATCGACTTTATTGAAAATTGGCAAAATCAGGCAGACTAATACAGAACCCCCTTTTACTATCCAAATTAAATGCAAAATAATATATGCTGCTTAGTTGTCCGTTCAGTGAGCCCAGAATCTGGGATCAGCTCTCTCCAGCTGCTTGGAGACTGAGTTTACTGGGACTGGTGGGAGGTGCCAGCTGTCTAAGAACACTGATGTCATCAAGGATGACATGCTCAGTCTCCAAGCTGCTGGTGAGAGGTGACAACCTAAATGTCGGGAGTGGACTAGAGGGATGATAAGGACGCAACAATGTGCATAGCTTTGCATATTGGTTTTCCTTTGAAAAACTATCCACAGAAAAAAGTAGGTACAGATATCTACAAGTACTTTTTACCTATGTATTTTTGAAAAGGAGAGTATATGTGGACTTCCCTTTCCAGAACTGGTACAACATCCACGAAGAAAAGTACTTGGCAATCACTGCCTAATTTTTTTTAAAAATTGTCCATTTATGAACAAAAAAGTGTTTATGTTTTAGGTTTGTTCATGTGTCTATGACACT
The DNA here is from genome assembly GCA_033557465.1 of Ichthyophis bannanicus. Taxonomy (NCBI): domain Eukaryota; kingdom Metazoa; phylum Chordata; class Amphibia; order Gymnophiona; family Ichthyophiidae; genus Ichthyophis; species Ichthyophis bannanicus. The sequence continues at coordinate 120,773,929 of CM066041.1, forward strand.
GATGTCACATGCAGAAAGTAGCAGCAACCGGGCAAACCAAGAGAGCATAAGTGCTGAGGGGTGGGGGGAATACTGTTTTAGTAGCAATCCAATGACAGAAATGGCAGGGCTGGTGGGGTTCTCCAATCCCTGTCAGCAGAAGATGAAGCAGAGCAGGCAGCCAAGCACCTCTGAATAGGAATGATATTCCGGAGACCCCCATCCTGCCCCAAGTATTTTGCTGCTTCTACATAAATACATATGCCACCTCCACCATCCCCCCCCACACACAAATCATCCACCCCCTCCCCAAAACCCCATCTGAGCTGCAACCCTGGTGCCTGCAAAAAGTTAAAAGCAGGGGATTTTGCTGCACAGACGGCTGAAAAAAATTAAAAGGGTAGCAGGTCTGATTTAATAAAGAATGGTGGGGGTGGATAGAGGGCAGGGGGCAAGTGCAATGAGGGAGAGAGAAGGGGAGAGAGTCTGGGAAAGGAAAGAGAGTTGGGGGGTGGGGCAGGGACAGCAGGGGGTGTGGAGTGAGGGGAATAATGCAAGTGGTTGGAGGGTTAAGAGACGAATGCATGGGAAGTAAAAGGACATTGTATGTGCATCCCTCCCATCACACATATGCAGGCACCCTACCCCCAGCACCAGACACACCTAAACCCACTTTCCCCCACACACATGCAAGCGTCCCCCTACACCCGCTACTATACACCCCCACACCACACGCAAGTGCCCCCACCCCACCACACCACATGGGTGTAATTTAAAGGGTCAGTGGGACTGGTGGGAGAGGAAAGAGGAGTACAGCCATGGTCTTCTGCTGGCACTGTACAGTGTCCCATTAAGAGCCTGATTTACTAAGCTTTTCCCCATAGAAAATGTGAAATAGTCTTAGTAAAGAAGGCCCAAAACAGTAACTAAGGGAGATTCACTTTTTGGGGGCGAACACTGTGGCCTGGGTTTCGGTGGCCAACTCCCAGATTCCAAGAAAATTTGTCAAGGCTTGATATACACACACTTTTCATAGTTACACACGCATCAACAGATATGCAATTCATGGAGTCATAAAAAAATTGCTTGTGAGTTGCCATGCACAGACTTAGGGCCCTGTTTACAAAGCATTTTCCTCCACAGACCCAAAATGGGAGAAGGCCTTTAGTAAACAGGACCCTTATTTTTGGCCTAGCACAGGGGTCACCAACCTGCGGCCCTCCGTGCGGCCCGCGAGACTCTACCCCGGTGCGGCCCGCCAAGGCAAACTCACCAACTCCTTCTTCTGCAGCCGCGGCTCCCTGCCTCTTAGGGAACCGCGGCTGTGCTTGTAAAATCATCGCGGAGCCCTTCCTGTCTTGACGGGCTCCGTGCAGCATTGTCCCGCCTCCAAAGGTAAACAACTTCCTTTAGAGGCGGGACAATGCTGCACGGAGCCCGTCAAGACAGGAAGGGCTCCGCGATGATTTTACAAGCACAGCCGCGGTTCCCTAAGAGGCAGGGAGCCGCGGCTGCAGAAGAAGGGAGGGAGCTGACATGGAAAAATAAAAGTACAGGTATGAGCAGGTTTTTTTTTCACGCGGGGGGGGGGGAGGGGGGTGCGGCCCGCGAGTCTGCCGGTAGTCGGCTGTGCGGCCCTCTGGAGGTTGGTGACCCCTGGCCTAGCAGATTTCTCCTGCTCCTCTGTGCTTCCATTTCAATGGTAACCCTATTTTACTAGGTAACAATTCACAATCACTTAGGGGATGTTGTACAAAGACAGAAAATACCCCAACTCAGACATTACAGTTGAGTTTCTAGGCCAAGAGCCACAGATACAGCTCAAGCCAGTGGGTGCCACCAAATAAAACAAAGCTCTGATGCTCTCTTTCCCTGCCCACAGAGCATCTATAACATTCCCAGCTAGCAAAAGCTGGGTCAGGCCTTCCAAATGGCAACGCGCAGTGCATGCCGATGAGCCATCAGGCTAGCCCGCCACCTACTGCACTGACTCCGGACAGTGACACAGTAACAATTTTTTGTTTATTTATTTTTATTCCATAGCATCACCGGTTTCCTCACCTGTTTCCTGGCCTTCTCCTCTCTGGCCTGGGCTTTCATCTGCTGCACCTCCAAGGAGTCTGCCTTCCTTCTGCGCATGAAAAGGTCATGATTCCCAATACACAACTGCAAGATCTGCATCGGCCACACATTCAGGAAGAGAAATAGCTCAGATGAACAGCATGCAAATGAAAGATACACAAAAAGGGGTACAGACGTAGAACGGAATTTCACATGAGACCAGAAACTGCATGCTGCACTGGCCAGATTAACATAGCTCCAAGCAACGCCACACAAGGTGCATATCTGAGTTCAGATGTGGGCTATTAATGGGATTCACTACTCAGCAAGAGATAGGTTAGCTGGAGCAAGATGGTGCATGGTAGCACGTATGCAAAATATACAAGCTCATACTGTAATTGTGCAAGAATGATGGCCAGACATACAGCCTGCAAACAACGGTATACTATCTTGACCTGTGGCACTTCAGTTTAATCAAAGTTAAACCCTGAAGGTAGTTTTCCAAAGATGCTCCTCAATCCCTGGAGGAGAACAGCACAATCCACTGGTTAACAGTGAAACTCAGTGTAGCTGGCTTTACTATATACATCATGCTCTTAAGAATTAGCTGGAATAATGCTGTACTGTCATACCACTTCCTTCTGCAACACCCATATATCATATCTTGGGAGAGCAATAAGTTGTTGTTATACCCTGGAAAAGCTGGAGCAAGTTACTTTGAGTCTCCCTTTCTACCATACATGATTTTAGGGAGGACTGTATGGATATTAAGGAATGCTTTCTATTAATGCATGCCTTGGTGGTTTAACCATTCTGCCATCATTTTTGACTCTCAGTGACTAAGCTGCAACTTGATTCTGAGAGTCAGGCCTAATCTGAAAGAAAATAAATAAATTTAAAAAACAAACACCACAACTCACAGCACCTCCAGACAGGAGAATCAAAGCCTCTAGGTCTGTCTTGAAGGAAAAAAAAAAAGTGCTAAAGCTGCCCCCCCCCACCACCCACCATGACTCAAAGCATATCCTCAGAGGTAGTGCTAAACTCTCCAGTCAAGGTCCCCAGAGATTGCAATGAAAAGCAAGGAATAGACAAGCATTTCCCAAATCTGTTCTATTAGCTGAACAGCCAGTTGGATTCTCGGGATATCTACATACAATATATATCCCTATGCGATGTATATGCATGAGAAGGTAGCATACTCAGTCTACAATTTATACAAGTCATTCTTCTGCATAATCACATCCAATAGTATAGCTGGATTTCAAAACGTTTTGGACACATTTCAAGAGGACAAGTCCATTAATAATTATTAGCTATGTATGGTTGAAGAATGCCATCCCTTCCTATAGAGAGTTAGACATGAACAATAGGGCAATGAGTTCCCCGAGCAACCCAAATTGGTCATTGTTAGAGAGCGCTGGGAACTAAGCATCATTGGTTTGACACAGTATGATATTTCTTATAAATCTTTACTCAGGAACCCAAAATGACTGGAGTCAATAGGACAAGATCAGGAATCACTATGATAAGCTTATCTGCTACAAGGAAACAAAAAAAAATCACTGGGTCTTAATGAACTCACCAGTTTATTGACACGGAGCTTTGAGGAATTAAACTTGAAAACATCTATCTTTTTATCCAAAGGCTTTATCGTAAACTAAAAGAGAAAATATATCAAGATAGATAAACGAAAGACAAAGCAACAGCAAAAAAAAAAGTCAGCAAACCTTTGGGTCAAAGAGGCTGGAAGGTATTGCTCTCAGAGCAGGGGTTCTCAACCCAATCCTCGAGACACACTCGGTCAGCTAGGTTTTCAGGATATCCATAATGAATATGTATGAGAAATCTGCATATAATGGAGGCAGTGTATGCAAATCTCTCATATGCATATTCATTGTGGCTATCCTGAAAACCTGGCTGGCTAAGTGTGTCCCGAGGACTGGGTTGAGAACCCCTGGCTCAAAGTAAAGAGGAGGGGATTGAGAGCACAAGTCAGAGAATTAAGAGAACTGGAAGGGGGCAGGGGGTGGGGAGAGAGAGATAACAAGAGATTTGGGAAGAATGCAAGGAAAGAGAAAAATAAGAGTTCAGTATCCCAGGTATAAACACACTTTCCACATGCTGAACGCACAAGTATCATGCTTCAAAAATGTTTGGAAAGAAATAGCAAAGGGAAGTTAATAAAAAATAAATATTAAGCTAAATCTAAAAAAAAATCTGTATCTCTTATGTCTTTTTTTCAGTAGTGATTTGCGGCAAGTTACCCACCATATCTGGATGTATTTCCATGTCCCCAAAAGGTTTACAATCTAATTCTGTACCTGTGGCACTAGTGGGTTACTTGACATGTCAAGATCACAAGGAGTATCAGTGGGATTTGAACGTGGCTACCCTAGTACTCAGCCCTCTGCTCTAACCACTAGGCTATTCTTAGGACGAGGGGTAGAGGAATAGTAAAGAGGAAGAGGAAGAGAAGTAGGAAGGTGATACAAGAGATGCCAAAACAAAGGATGAGAAGGACACAACTAAGAAAAGAACAAATAATGAGAGGAAAGGTGAAGGGCATGGGCTGGTCTCAATTTTTAGGGCTGGTTCTTTTCCTGTGAAGACAGATTAGAGGATTCTGGAAGTGGTGCTGCTTTACCCACCTCCTTGTCACTATATGAGATGTTACGGATTTCATTCCAAGGAAAGGAAATTTTGGGGGTCAGCCTGTTATCTGGGTCATATATATGGAGCCCCAGAGCATCCACTCCAAGCAGCAATTCTGTTCCTTTCTTATTCTGTGCACGAGTCAAAAGAAAGAAAGATGAGAGATTACTGACAAAATTCAAATCCCACCTGACCTCAGCTATACTGCAACTTAAGAACGCAACATATGAAGAGGGACCAAAGGCCATCATGACTCATTGTGTCCATCCTTTTCATCATATGGTACAAAAGCATGCCAGTTAAAAAGGGAGGTACCATCAACCACAAAGCATAACAATTCTTATGCTCGATTGGTAGGTTTCTCTGTTATTTTAATAAATCTTTGTCAACTAAGTCTCAGAAAATGAATAGCAAAAGAGCAACGAAAGGGTGACAGGTGAAAGGGCATCAGAGTTTCCATGGTGCACTACAGGTAATGAGGTTATTAAGCATTTTCTGCTATACATGAGATTTCCAGAAACACTGCATAGATGCTAATATATCTGTCTGCAGGAAAGGTGCATTACCACTTATACACCAATTTATATCATTATCGTACTAGAAAAAAAATAAAACCACACTAAACTATCTATTTCCCTCCTCTCTCCCAGATTATTTTCTCCCTTCCTGTTTTGCCTCTTTGCCACCATCTTCCCCCTTCCCTCTGCAGTTTCTCAGCTCATTTGGATTTCTCTTCCTTCATTCTCTGTGCAGAACCCAAAAAACTCTCTCCTGAAGCCCCTTTCTTTCTTCTCTCCTTCCACTGCGTACTGCCTCCTTCTCTCTCCCATACCTTTTATACCTCTTTTTTCCCCTTCCCTGTTTTTCTAGTCCTTAGTGGAACACCAGATCTAGTGCAAGAGATAAGGGTGTTGGGGCCACTTGGCAATAATGATCATAACATGATCGCCTTTGATTTAATTAGTGGAGGAGGGATAGTAAGGAAATCCACAGTACTACCTTTTAACTTTCGAAAGGGAGACTATGATAAAATGCGGAAAATAGTTAAGAAAAAACTAAAAGGAGCAGTTGCAAAGGTTAAAGACTTACATCAAGCTTGGGTGCTGTTGAAAAATACTATCTTGGAAGCCCAGACCAGCTGTATTCCACGCTTTAAGAAAAGTGGAAGGGAGTCCAAAAAACTGCCAGCATGGTTTAAAGGTGAGGTCAGAGAGGCTGTTGTTGCCAAGAAAGCATCTTTCAGGAAATGGAAAAAAGAGCCAAACAATGAAACCTGGAAACAGCACAAGCACTGGCAGGTCAAATGCAAGGCATTGATAAAGAAGGCAAAGAGAAAATTTGAGAAGAAGCTTGCTGCGGAAGTAAAAACGCGAAATAACGATTTTTTCAAGTAAATTCGTAGCAAAAAATCTGTGAGAGAGTCAGTTGGACCATTAGATGACAGAGGAGTTAAAGGGGCACTAAGAGGCGACAAGGCGATAGCGGAGAGACTGAATGAATTCTTTGCTTCGGTCTTTACTGAGGAAGATGTAGGGATGTTACCCATGACTGAAGTGGTATTTAAAGGTGCGGAAGAATTGAAGGAAATATCGATACATCGGGAAAATGTATTACAACTATTAGATAAACTGAAGAGTAGCAAATCACCTGGGCCAGATGGTATACATCCAAGGTTGTTGAAAGAACTGAAATATGAGATTGCAGACCTGCTATTAGTAATCTGTGAACTATCATTAAAATCATCTCTAATACCTGAAGATTGGCGGATCGCCAATGTAACACCAATTTTTTAAAAGGGTTCCAGGGGTGATCCGGGAAACTACAGACGGTGAGCCTCACGTCAGTACCGGGAAAAATGGTAGAAACCATCATAAAGAATAAAATTACTCAGCATGTAGATAGTCATGGCCTAATGGGAGACAGCCAACATGGCCTTAGACAAGGAAGATCTTGTCTTACTAATCTGTTATGTTTTTTTGAAAGTGTGAATAAACAGGTGGACAAAGGTGAGTCGGTTGATATAGTGTATCTGGACTTTCAGAAAGCCTTTGACAAGGACCCTCATCAGAGACTTTTGGCAAAACTAAAGAGTCATGGGATAGGAGGCAGTGTACTACTGTGGATCAAGAACTGGTTAAAAGATAGAAAGCAGAGGGTTGGGCTGAATGGCCAATTTTCCCAATGGAGAAAGGTGAATAGTGGTGTACCACAGGGATCTGTGCTGGGTCCGCTGCTTTTTGACATATTCATAAATGACCTGGAAAGTGGAATAACGAGTGAGGTTATCAAATTTGCAGATGACACAAAACTATTTAAAGCTGTTAAAACCCAAGAGGATTGTGGAAAATTGCAAGAGGATCTTGATATATTGGAAGACTGGGCATCAAAATGGCAGATGAAATTTAATGTGGACAAGTGCAAAGTTATGCACCTAGGGAAGAACAACCCAAACTATGGTTACACAATGCAAGGTTCCACATTAGGAACCACCACCCAGGAAAAAGATTTAGGCGTCATTGTAGATAACATGTTAAAACCCTTGGCCCAGTGTGCAGCGGCAGCCAAGAGAGCAAATAGAATGCTAGCTATCATAAGGAAAGGAATGGAAAATAAAACAAAAGATATTATAATGCCTCTATACCGTTCCATGGTGAGACCACACCTTGAATATTGTGTGCAATTCTGGTCACCGTATCTTAAAAAGGATATAGCATTATTAGAAAAGATTCAGAGAAGAGCCACCAAAATGGTAAAGGGGATGGAAGGATACTCCTATGAAGAAAGGCTAAAAAGGTTAGGGCTCTTTAACCTGGAAAAGAGACGGCTGAGGGGAGATATGATAGTCTATAAATTAATGAACGGAGTGGAACGGGTAAACGTAGATCGACTGTTTACGTTATCAGAATATAGGAAGACTAGGGGACATGCAATGAAGCTACAGGGTAAACTATTTAAGACTAATAAAAGAAAATATTTTTTCACTCAACGTGTAATCAAACTTTGGAATTTGTTACCGGAGAATGTAGTAAAGGCTGTTAGTGTAGCTGGGTTTAAAAAAGGTTTGGACAAGTTCCTGGAGGAAAGGTCCATAAACCATTATTAAGAAGGGACCCAGGATATCAATGCTTGACCTAGTACAAGCATTGCAGAACCTGTGTCTTTTGGGGAAACTGCTAGGTACGTATGACCTAGATTGGCCACTGCTGGAAACAGGATACTGGGCTTGATGGACCTTGGTCTGACCCAGTATGGCATATCTTATGTTCTTATGTTCTCTCTCCATCTTTTCTTATTCCCTTTGCTCATCCTCATCTCCTCCCTTCTGCCCTTCTCCTGTGTGTCTGTTCTTTTCTCCTTCAGCCTCTGTAACTGTCCTTCTTCCCATGCCTCTGCTTTAAAGAGAAAGCCTGTGGAAGAGCTGTCTTAAGGATTATGACCATACATTGTTTCACAAGCCTCCAGGGCAGCTAAGGTGAAATTAAACTTACCTGCTAATTGTGGTTCCTTGAGGAACTCCAGTCTAGTCCCAGACCTCTGGGGTTTAAGCACCTCCCTCCCACAGCTTGGAGACTGAGCATGTCACTCTTTTCAGTGACACCAGTATAAGTAATCCAGGGACCGCCTTCCTGAGCCAGTAACCTATTGACAAAGCAGACTCACCAGAGCAATAAGTAAAAATATCATCATAAATATCATAACTATATAACTTTATAAACGAAAAAACTGCTAATTAACTTTAGTATCTGGCCTGTGACCAGATAGCTGTAAAAATGATCCTGTTTAGACTTGCGTTGCTAAGACAATCAATTTCCCCTCCTCCCTTCAGGGACCGCAGCCAACCCAGCCCCAGCCGGAACCGAGTGCCAACCGATATCTTACTTCAGGCTACCGTCCACCATACTATAACTATCGTCCCTCCAGTCTAGTCCCAGACCTCTGGGGATGTAACAGAGCAGTGAACACTTTAACGGGAGGGACCTGCCCGACCAGCCTGAAGAACCGCCGATCCAAACCTCACATCACCCTCCGCCTGCACATCAATCCTGTAATGCTTAACAAAGGATGTCAATGACGACCACATAGCCGCCTTACAAATTTCTACTGCAGGTACTAAACTGCACTCCGCCCAGGAAGCCACCTGCACCCTAGTCGAATGCGCTCGTAAGCCCTTTGGAATGGTTTTGCCCTTCAAAATATACACCGACGCAATAGCCTCCTTAATCCACCTTGCAATAGAAGATTTGGACGCCGACTCCCCTCGCTTTGGACCTCCAAACAAGACAAAATCTATCAGTCTTTCTAAACAAGGCCGTCCTCTGAAAATAAGCTCTTAATACCCGACTAAAGTCCAGCCGATGTAGTTGACCTTTGGCCTTATCCTTGCCCCCTCTCTCGAACACTGGCAAGGATACGACCTGATTCACATGAAATATGGACACGACCTTTGGTAAGAAAGAAGGTACAGTATGCAAAACTACCTTCCTATCATAGAAGGACAAAAAAGGCTCTTTACAAGATAAAGCCTGCAACTACGAAATTCTTCTTGCCGAGGAAATAGCCACTAAAAATACTACTTTAAATGTAAGATCCTTCACAGTAGCTTTAACCAACGGCTCAAATGGCGCCCCTATCAACGCATCCAACACTAAGTTAAGATCCCAGGACGGAACCGGAGCCCTACATGGTGGTCTCAAGAGAGCTGTTGCTTTTAAAAATCTTCTAACATCCGGATGAGTTCCCTGCACTATCCCTTGCACTTTTCTGCGATAACAAGTGCGCGCTGCTAACTGGACACGTAGAGAAGCTGCCGGCAGACCTTTATCAAAACCATCCTGTAGAAAGGCTATAATCTGTGAAATAGACGCTCTCAATGCCAACACCTGCCTATCTGCACGCCATGATTCAAAAATGTGCCAGACTCGGATATACACCAATGAGGTAGATCGATGCCTGGATCTCAATAAGGTTGAAATGACTACCGTTGAGTAACCCTTGGCCGTCAACCTTACCCTTTCAAGAGCCAAGCCGTAAGCGAAAACCGATCCACTTGAGGCATATTCAATGGGCCCTGCCACAGCAGATCGTCCCTGACCGGCAATTTCCACAGTGGCTCTACCAGCAGACGCACCAGGTCGGCATACCATGGCCTTCTTGGCCAATCTGGGGCAATCAAGATCACGAGTCCCTCGTGCCGTTCTATGCATTGCAGAACTCGACCGATCAGCACCCACGGTGGAAACACGTACAGGAGCTGATCTTCCGGCCATCTCTGTATCAGGGTGTCCAATCCCTCGGACATCCTTTCTCTTCTTCTGCTGTAAAACCTCTCTGCCTTCGCCGACTCGAACATCGCCATGAGGTCCATTACCGGAGGCCCCCAACGATGTACCAGTAACTCGAACACCTCTTGATGCAGCACCCACTCTCTGGGGTCCACCTTGACTCTGCTCAAAAAAAAAAAAAAAAAAAAATTGGCCGCCACATTGTCTACTCCCGCCACATGCGCCACCGATAACACCTCCAGGTGCAATTCGGCCCAACCAAGTAGCTCCTCCGCCTCTTCTTCGAGAGCCATGCTGGTTGTGCCCCCTTACCGACTGATGTATGCCACCGCTGTGGCATTGTCTAATATCACTCGAATCGCTTTTCCTTGCAACAACTGCTGAAACTTAGTGCTAGCGTGACCGCCCGCAATTCTAGCCTGTTGATCGACCATTCCTTCTCTAGATTGCTCCACTGACCTTGGGCAAACTGCCTTTCGAAGTGTGCCCCCCAGCCAAATAGACTTCCATCTGTTGTCAGTGGTCTCCAATTTGGTGACTCCAACGGCATCCCCTTCTCTAAATGCCCCGGAGTCAGCCACCACCTCAAGGACTGCCTTGTCTACACCAGACTGATCAGCCGCTGGGACAACTGATCTGACTGATGCCACCATCTCCTGAGGAGAGCTCTCTGCAAAGGCCGCATGTGTGCTCTTGCCCACGGCACCAACTCTAGCTTGGCCGCCATTGTTCCCAACAGCTGCAAATAATGCCATGCCGACGGGAGTTCTTTTCTTCAAAAACTCTCGCACAAACTGCCTTAGCCTTAGGGCCCTGGAGTGTGGTAGAAACACTCTGCCTCTGTGTCGAAACGTGCCCCCAAGTACTCCAACTCCTGTGATGACTCCAACTTGCTCTTTGCCATATTCACTACCCATCCTAGACTCTGCAGAAACTGTACCACTCGACGGGTCACTCTCTCAATCTCGTCCTTCGACTTTGCTCAAATCAACCAATCGTCCAGATACGGATGGACCAACACACCTTCCTTGCATAATTGCTGCCGCCACCACCACCACCATCACTTTGGTGAATGTGCGCCGCGCAGTTGCCAAACCGAACGGTAACACCTAGAACTGAAAATGCCCCATGCGAACGGCAAAACGGAGGCACTGTTGATGCTCCAATCAGATCGGTATATGCAGATATGCTTCCGAGAGATCTAGCGAGGTGAGAAACTCTCTCTGATGCACCACCACTATTACAGACCTCAGCGTTTCCATGCGAAAGTGCGATACCCTTAGATACCTGTTTACACTCTTGAGGTCTAGAATTGGCCTTGAGGATCCCTCCTTTTTTGGCACCACAAAATATATTGATTTATTTATTTATTTTATTTATTTATTTCAATTTTTTATTTTTTATTTCAATTTTTGAGTATCGACTGGTCCGCACTGGCTTGCCAGAACTGGTACCACAAGCCTTGAGGGCAAGCAAGTTTTCCAAAGTCTCTCGAACTACCCGCAGTCTTGAATTTGTCCGGCATGGAGATAGAACAAAAGCGTCCCGCACTGGTCGCACAAATTCCAGAGCGTAACCTCTTTGAATGACCTCCAACACCCATTGATCTGACGTGATTTGGACCCAGGCAGGATAAAACTCCCTTAGTCAACCCCCCACGGGCACTAACCCTGCCAGGGCCCTCCTCGCTTCATTGCAATTTCTTGAGATTCGAGGAAGAGGCGGCTCCAAAACCTCTACCCGCTCCTCTGAACCCTTGAAATCCCTGGGATCGATATGGGAAACGCCCTCTCTGAAACTGACCAAACCTCGCAGGACGAAATCTACGAAACTCCCTCTGCTGGCTTTTAGAAGGCACCTGAGGGCGACCCTGCTTCTGCTTATCCTCAGGCAGCCTTCCTCCTTTAGACTCACCAAGGTCCTTAACCAACTTGTCCAAGTCCACCCCAAAAAGGAGTTTACCTCAAAAAGGGAGCTTAGCTAGCCTTGCTTTAGAAACCCTATCTGCTGCCCAGTTACGCAGCCACAGATATCTGCGTGCTGCTATCACCGATGCCATACTTTTTGACAGCCCGCGAAGGAGGTCATATTGTATATCTGCCAAATAAGCTGTCTCCGATTCCAATCGGGCCACCTCCTCATTCGCCTCTGCTTCTTGAGTCCCTTTCATCTTTTGGGACCAACGCAGACAAGCCCTTGCCACCCATGCCCCACAAATGGAAGCATGGAAATAGCATTGACCTCAAAGACTTGTTTTAACAAAGTATCTAAACGCCTATCCTGTGCATCCTTCAGGGTGGAACTGCCCTCCACAGGAATCGTGGTCTTCTTACTAACTGCCGATACCGCCGCATCTACCCTAGGAGATTTGAAAAGATCTTTATCTGGCTCCTGCAACGGGTAGAGGCGCGACATCACTCTTGACCCTTTCAGCCCTGCTTCTGGGGTGTCCCATTCCTCCTGTATCATTTCTCTAAACACTATGGATTGGGAAGGCTCTTTGGGACTTCCGAACTGCCTGCAATAGCAGGTCCTCCAACGAGGAGTGCACCGCCTGTTCTGCTGCTGGCATGTTTAGCGCCTTCAGCATCTCCGATATTAGAGCCAACAACTCCTCACGCCTGAAGACCCTAATGACCCGTGCCTGATCCTCTGGCTCCGCTATTTCGCCTTCCTCCAAATCCATATCCATGTCCGAATCCTCAAAGACGTCCGACGGGTCGCCCGACCCCACGGTCTGCTCCATCTTGTCTACTGCTAATCTAGGCTTTTTATGAGCAACGCTATCCGCTCCCCCTTCGAGGAGATTCCCCGAGCGCTTCCGTCCCGGGTCCGCCTCAGTTTCACCCACGGCCAACTTTCCAAGAGCCTGCTGAAGAAGTGCCATAAAGTCCTGGGAGAAAATCGCCACCAGCCCCCCCGCAACAAAGGTTGGGAACTGACGGGCTCTAGCACCTTGGAAGGTCCCGGCATAGACTCCATAGGTAGCCCAGCAGGGGAAAGGGACTCCAGAGAGCCTGAAGCTTCTCCCTTGTTAAGCTGCGCTTCCGTATCATCCCGCCCTGCCGCTGCCTCCTGCGTACAATCTCTACAGACACCTCCGCCGAGACCGAGCCTCTCTTGGCCCCACACATCACACACTGGGGTCTAGAAGGCATAATGATAGCAGTGCAGCACCAACTCACCAGCTAGCACAGCAGCACTTAAGACCTTTTTCTTTGTTTTGTTTTGTTTTTTGGATGCGATCTAAGCCGGCTCAAACAGGAGCAACCCAGACCGAAGCAGCCTTTGTCCAGTAGCCCCCCAATCGGGGTTGAGCGCCCGAGGGGGAGCTTGATTCTCCCGCCCAGAGGCTCCTGCCCAATCGGGGCAGTGGGAGGTGCAGCAGAGCCAGCATAAGAAGCCGGCTCCAACAAGCGCGCCCGTGCTCTGCGGGCCCGCGCCTGAGGGCCTCGCCAGAGGGCCCTTTGGCGTGGCCCTCAGGCAGTGGCCAAATACCAGCTAAGAACCATCACAATGACCCAGGAATAAGCTGCAATCCTCGACACGAATGCAGGTACTGTAAATCACTACTTATCTTGTTAGTGTCTCCCCACAACGCCAAACATATCTGCAATGATACCTCATACAAATACACACAAAACATTCGTCATGTAACCCGCGCTGATATAGCTGTATTTTGCTTGCTGCTGTAACCTGCAATGCCAAGAACCACCTATAGAGCAGCTTCCGTGAGAGACCTTACTTACATACCACTTGCCTGTTCATGACTTGCCACTTATACTACAATACTGATTGTATTACTACACTGCCTGTATTCATGCTTCACCTATATTTCCGGATAGTGCATGTACTTATGGTATTTGTCTATATTATTGCATGTTTTCATGGTACTGTCTGGATTATTGCATGTATTCACGGTATTGTCTATATTTCTGCCTGTACTCCTAGTATATTCTGAACATTGCCACTAATATAGTCCGTACTTTCCACTTATATTACGACACTGCTTGTATTACTACACTGCATATATTCATGCTTCACCTATATTCCGGATAGTGCATGTACTCATGGTATTGTCTATATTACTGCATATATTCATGGTATTGCCTATATTAGTGCCCTACTCCTAGTATATTCCATACATCACCAGCTACTTTAACACTGCATTGCTGTATCACTGCATCCCATACTGCCAGCCTGGCAATCAACTTACATTACCTAACCCCTAGCCCACCATTAAGCTAACGCAGAAAGGTAGTGACCTTACTAATACATAGCAGCGACACAATATGGCCCTCATGCCTTTACATAGTAAAACTATACCTCGTAGCCTGCTGGCTGGGTAATAACGAAGGATTTTCCACAAGCCACAACCAAATACCCATCCTTCAAAACCACAAGAGGAGGGGGGCAAGCACACCCCACCACTCAACCGATGGCGAGGCGCACCCTCGTCAACCCTACCTACTACATATAGTACTGCAACACAACACAAAAACTAAAAAAGAAATACCCACTCACCCGCAAAATATAAAATGTGCCCTCATAAATGCACGATCTATACGAAAGAAATGGCCAGTCATACATGACATGATTTCCCTCCATCGCCTAGACATACTCTTCATAACCGAAACATGGCTCTCTGATGATGATGATGATGATGACAGCATCCTCCTCAATCAGCTACTACCTAACAACATTTCAATACACACATGCCACAGGAGCGGTAAACGAGGTGGAGGTGCACTTGCTATCACCAAAACTGACCCCCATTTCCACCTGAGCCATGCAACCAATACACCATCCATAGATGCAATTACAATTACCAACAAACACTGCTCCATCAACCTAATATACAGGGCCCCATCTACTGACCCCGACTCCCTTGCAACTACAATTGATCTTGCATCCAACTCACAACATCCAAACACACCAAGCTGGGTTATAGGAAACTTCAATTTACCATCCTTGCCACAGGCAGAAGCCTCAGCTTTCCTCGATGCCCTCGAGGAATTAGGATACACACAGCTGATCCACAAGTCCACCCATGTGAAAGGTGGTACACTGGACCTTGTCTTTGCCCCACAGAATACAGGCAACACAATAAACACTACTATAATCTCCAACACTGCAGTCCCCTGGTCCGATCACAGGTTAATCATTTTTGAAATATTACTGCAAAACAAACCCCAGAACAATGCCGATAAGTCCAACAATACCACAAAAACAGCACCATGTAAGTTCCATGCCTTTGACAAACACGCGATCCTCGACCAAACTCGCTCACTCCTCGACTTGACATCCATCGACCCTGATGAGTTGGTATCTGCCTGGAATGAAAAGTTCACTGCTATTGCTCTGCGACCACCATCAAACAATCCAACTAAGAAAAGAACTTCTGCAGCCTGGTACTCTGCTGAACTTAGAGCGTCATTAACCTGCCTAAGAAAAATGGAAAGACGCTGGCACAGAACCCACTCCACGGATGATCTAAAAGCATACAATGTGCAACTGGAAAAACACCGCCAAGCAATATCCGAGAGCATAAAAAGATTCCACACAGAGACACTAAAGCGGTCCCTAAACAAACCACACGACCTATTCACCCTGGTAAAGAACCTAACAAAAGAGACAGCACCTGAGAAACCTAGCCTGATCCATCCTCAAGTCTTTGCTGACCTCTTACAAACAAAAAAGATTTAGGCGTCATTGTGGATAACGTGTTAAAACCCTCGGCCCAGTGTGCAGCGGCGGCCAAGAGAGCAAATAGAATGCTAGGTATGATAAGGAAAGGAATGGAAAAAACAAAACAAAAGATATTATAATGCCTCTATATCGTTCCATGGTGAGACCGCACCTTGAATATTGTGTGCAATTCTGGTCGCCGTATCTTAAAAAGGATATAGCGATTTTAGAAAAGGTTCAGAGAAGAGCCACCAAAATGGTAAAGGGGATGGAAGGATACTCCTATGAAGAAAGGCTAAAAAGGTTGGGGCTCTTTAACCTGGAAAAGAGGCGGCTGAGGGGAGATATGATAAAAGTCTATAAATTAATGAATGGAGTGGAACGGGTAAACATAGATCGATTGTTTACCTTATCAGAATATAGAAAGACTAGGGGACATGCAATGAAGCTACAGGGTAAACTATTTAAGACTAATAAAATAAAATATTTTTTCACTCAACGTGTAATCAAACTCTGGAATTTGTTACCGGAGGATGTAGTAAAGGCTGTTAGTGTAGCTGGGTTTAAAAAAGGTTTGGACAAGTTCCTGGAGGAAAGGTCCATAAACCATTAAGAAGGGACCCAGGATATCAATGCTTGAACCAATACAAGCATTGTGGAACCTGTGTCCCTTGGGGAAACTGCTAGGTACGTATGACCTAGATTGGCCACTGTTGGAAACAGAATACTGGGCTTGATGGACCTTGGTCTGACCCAGTATGGCATATCTTATGTTCTTATGAAGCTGTGCCAGACCAATAAGTTCACTGCTCCCAACACTCCAATCAAACCAGGATCACTAGCACCACTGTCCATTTTTTCCAAGCCATCTAAAAAACAAATTGAAGATATAATCACCGGAATCAACACAACCACTGCACAAACTGACCCTTGCCCGGTGTTCGGGATAAAAGAGCTACGATCGACTGTCAGCCCTTTTCTATCCAAGCTAATGGACTGCTCCTTCACAAATGGGATCTTTCCCCAATCCCTCAAACGTACCTCTATCAGGCCATTACTAAAGAACAGTAAGCTTGACCCTAAGAAGCCAGACTCATATAGGCTGATATCAAGCATCCCACTCTTGGCGAAAATCATCAAAAAAGAAATTCAAACACAAATCCAAGAAAGAGTAGTTACTCACCTGTAACAGGTGTTCTCCAGCAGCAGGAATCAGTCCTCACATATGGGTGTCATCGGCGCCGATGAAGCCCCAGCGGAGCATTTCCCCAGCTTTCTATGAAAGCCTTTGGGAATGCAGGCACGCATGCACGGTTCCCTTCCCGCCTAAAGGTGCCATCTTACCTCAGTCAAATGACATAGCTAAGAACAGCACACAAAAATGAAAAAATAAACTATCTACAACTGCAACTCCAAGGGGAGGAGGGAGGGTTGTGAGGACTGATTCCTGCTGCTCCTGGAGAACACCTGTTTACAGGTAGGTAACTACTTTTTCTCCAGGACCAAGCAGGAAGTCAGTCCTCACATATGGGTGACTCCCCAGCTCTGGGCTACCGAGGAACCCAGGCTGAACAAGAGACCTCCCTCTAGTCTCAGAAGCAAAGAAAGGCTTTTCAAGGACACAACCTCCACCGGTAGCCCAACAGAGGGCAGGAGGGCAGGAGTTGCCTAAACCCCAAAGAGATTCCGGAGTACTGCCTGGCCAAAAGCACTGTCCCTACGGGACTCCCTCTCCAGGCAGTAATGGGCCGCAAAGGTCTGGCTTGAAGACCAAGTTGCAGCCCTGCAGATGTCTACCAAGGGCACAGAGCGGAGATGAGCCACTGAGGCAGCCATTGCCCTGACACGATGGGCCGTGACCCTACCCTGCAAAGGAAGGTCAGCCGCCTTGTAAGCCCAGGTGATACAGTCAGCCACCCAGATGGACAAGGTACGCTTGGACACAGCCAACCCCAACTTATTGGGGTCAAAGGATACGAAGAGCTGAGTAGCCTTTCTATGCCCTTGCGTACGGTCAAGGTAGAAGGATAAGGCCCTCCTACAGTCCAGGGTATGCAGAACTGCTTCAGCCTGGCTTGCATGAGGCCTAGGGAAGAATGTTGGAAGAATCACCTCCTGGTTGAGGTGGAAAGAGGAGACAACCTTAGGGAGGAACTTTGGATGAGTCCTGAGGACCACCCTGTTCCTATAAATCCTAGTGTAAGGCCTATCACAGACCAGGGCCTGAAGCTCACTTACTAGCCTAGACGAGGTAAGGGCTATCAGGAAGAGTGTCTTCCAGGAGAGGAAGCGTAGTGGACAAGTAGCCATCGGCTCAAAAGGTGGGCGAGTCAGTTGCTGCAAGACCACATTCAGCTCCCACTCAGGGGCAGGAGGACGGATAGGAGGCTTGAGCAAAAGCAAGCCCCTAAGAAAGCGAGACACCAAGGGGTGACCAGACAGAGAATGTCCCTCCACCAGAGTGGTGAGCTGCTAGAGCTGAGAGGTGGACCCGAACAGAATTGGATTTAAGACCTTGATTTGACAAGTGCAGTAAGTACTGAAGGACTACTGGCACAGTACAGGAGAAAGGATCTTCTGTACGTAGCTGACACCACACAGAAAACTTCTTCCATTTAAGAGCATAGATTTTCCTAGTGGACTGTTTCCTAGAGGATAGGACAACCTCCTCAACCTCCTGAGGCAGGCCCCAGGGAGCCAAAACTACCCTTGCAGCCTCCAGGCCATAAAATTGAGAGCTTTGAGATTGGGGCGCAGAAGGGAACCCTGCTCCTGTGAGAGAAGGTCGGGTTGCAACCCCAAAGGTAGTGGAGGATCCACTGCCAGTTGAAGCAGAAGAGGAAACCAAGGCTGTCTTGGCCACCTGGGAGCCACCAGCAGGACCGAGGCCTTGTCCTGAAGAATCTTGAAGAGAGTTCGGGCCACCAAGGGCGTGGATATCAGAAAAGCATCTGCTGCTATCCGCAGAGGATGCGGTTGCCTGGAGCAGAACTTTGGCAGCTGCTTGTTTGTTGGGCTGGCAAAGAGATCTATCAAAGGGAGACCCCATTTCAGGAAGATCTTCTGAACCACTGAAGGATGCAGCTGCCACTCGTGGGGCTGCAGTATTCTGCTTAATCTGTCTGCCAGGTAGTTGTCCTGGCCTGGAAGGTACACAGCCTTGAGGAGCATGTTGTGCCTGAGGGCAAAAGAACAAAGGTCCTGAGCCTCCCGACAAAGGATCCTGGACCCAGTTCCGCCCTGTTTGTTCACATAAAACATGGCAACTTGGTTGTCTGTCTGAATCAGGACAGACTGGTGAGCCAGGGTAGGAGTGAAAGCTTTGAGTGCTAATCGAATAGCTCTGAGTTCGAGGAGATTGATCTGCTGTGCAGCTTCTCAGGGAGACCAGAGGCCCTGGGTGCACTTGCCCAGACAGCACAGTTACTTACCTGTAAACAGGTGATCTCTGGGAACAGCAGGAATAAGTCTTCACATATGGGTACGTCGGTACCGACGGAGCCTGCGCGGGAACGCTCCCCAGCGACCAATCAGAAAGCTTTTGGGAGCATCCCTCAGCGCCTG
Source organism: Ichthyophis bannanicus (assembly GCA_033557465.1). NCBI lineage: Eukaryota > Metazoa > Chordata > Amphibia > Gymnophiona > Ichthyophiidae > Ichthyophis > Ichthyophis bannanicus. Next base: position 120,793,158 of record CM066041.1, read on the forward strand.
CGTGCTGCCTTCCCAACTGTCTCTCCTCAGTTGAGTTTTATAGCTGAGACAAAAGAGAGAAAGAGGAAAGGAAGATAGAGAGATACAACTCCTAGGGGAGGTGGGTGGGTTGTGAAGACTTATTCCTGCTGTTCCCAGAGATCACCTGTTACAGGTAAGTAACTGTGCTATCTCCAGGAACAAGCAGGAATGAGTCTTCACATATGGGGACTCCCAAGCTAAGATGCCTGGAGCCCCAGAATGGCGAGGATCGGAACATGCTACACCTCATATGGCCAGGCATCCTGAGGATGGAGGGTAGGAGTTGAAAAGAGAGGAGCTGTAGGAAAACAGCTAACCTAAGGACTACAAGTAAGGAGTCCTTGTATGTAAGATAAATTACCATGAAAGATATTGACATGAACAAACACAATATGGACCTCACCTACTGGATTGCAGGAAGTAGAGAGGCTGATGGAGTCTACTGGAGATCCAGCAGAGGAATGTTCAAGGTGATCTCACTGAAGTGAAGGTGAAGGTCCAAATCTGGAATTGACAGGTGACCCAGGTGTCAACTGGGGTAGTACCAAACGTCAGGTCTTTAGTGGAAGCTTTATAGAAAAAGCTGGGAACTCTTTTGGATACAGAGTTAGTAACATTTAGGAACAAAAGAGGAAGACTGACTGATTTGGACAAGTAGTCCAGTCCTGGAGGGAAGAAGGGGTATGGAAAAAAGCCCATATTCCCAAGGAGGACAGATGTCTGAAGGGCTGAAACCTCAGGTTTACTGAAGATCCACCCTGTCTTTCCTATCTGTTGAGAGATAGGAAAGATAGTGAAGCATGGAGCTGCAGGGATACCTAGACCTAGGGTTAAAGTAGGAGCTGTCAGCACCACAGTAGTGGTTGTGTGCATAATACCCCAGACATACTGAGGGACAGTATGAAGATATGCAAGCCCACTGTCTGGAACCTATAGGAAGGTGAAAAACCTTTTATAAGCATAGTCAGTTAGAGAGATAAGTATGTAAATACATATCTATCTATAAGGAAGCATCTCGACAGATACACATATATATAAGGATATATATAGATATATGTGTATATATATATAGATATACAGGGGTATATATAGATATATGTCTATAGTGAGATCTGGAGGGGCATAAGATATGCACACGCAGCCTACAGACATATGTATCTATAGAGAAGTATATAGAAATATATACATGTATATAGATGTCTAAAGATAAATGTCTGCAACTAAGCAGATAGAGATATGCCCATAAGAACATTCACATGAGAAATGTGAAGGAGAAAGATTCATATAAGAACAAGAAGGTGGAACCTACTTGAGAAGATATATAGAGAATCTATTCCCCCTGGCTAAGATGGTGCAGGAATGCTATCCAGTGAAATAACCAGGATGGTTGCATGAAAAACAGAGGATAATATCAGTCTGTAAACAGCAAGTTCTGAGTCCTATAGAACTCTCGCATGGTAAATGGACAGAAAACGCATAGGATGAGATACCAGGTTGACCCACTTGAGGAACAAGGGGGGGGGGGGGTATCATGCGTTGTTTAATTAAATATGTGCTGTCCATGAAGGATTAGGATACCATGAGGACAAGCTGCAAGGAAATAGAGTATATTTCCTGTAGAAATTGTGTAACTCTTTAGACTGTCACATAGAGAAGGCTTATGTCCTTTATTAAAAGGAAAATAGAAGGGTGTAAAGAACCCCTACAGTCATGGAGAATGACTGAGGAAGCCTTTTTCAACCATATAGGATAGTAATTAGAGAAAAAATCCCCATGCTCTCTAGCAAGGGCCCATAGTGGAAAGCTTCTCAGTAGGATTGCAGAGAGCACTATGCAGGAGAATTGGGAAATAAAAATGGCTGTTGGAGGAAACCAGCTGCCACCTCAGTTATGCTGCCAACCCCAGGGATTTGGAGATGACAGAAAAGAAGCGATAAGGATTTTCCAAGATAGATGAGCACCATCTTGGAAGCACTACTAAGACTATTGAAAGTAGTGGAAGACAAGACTGGAACTTGTAGAAAGTACCAGTAGTCAAAGCACTGGAACTCCTGCATGGGCAGCTGCTGAATAGAACAGCAGAGAGACTCCCTCTGTTAGTAACAGAGAGAACAGACAGAACAAGAGGAGAAATCCTGATCATGTCTGATGAGCTTCCCAATGAAAGCAGGGAGGTAACTCCAGAGAAAACTCTACACTGGAAAGGAAAGGAAGACCAGAAAGGCTAAGAAAGCCTTCCAGTGGTATGGCAGCACTCTTACAGGGGAGTCCCTGAAAAAGAGGATAAAGAAAAAATAGGAGTTGAAGGGAGACTTGCTATATGGTAAGTCTGTAGAAGGAAAAATTCATGGTGGTACAGGGAAACTATCATGAGATAGTTGGCAAACCTCTCTTCAAGGTGGGAAGAGGAGGAAAACCTTGTGACCCACAGACATGAATCTCCTGACAGCTCAGCCTACTTGAGAGCAAGTGGAAGTCCTTGAAAAAGGAATCCAAGCGTAGAGTTTGAAAAGAAAAAACAGTGAAAAAACTTCTGCTGAGAAGAAGTGAACTGTAGGTTATAAGAGATTAATTAGAACCTCATTGAGGGTTAATTTTACTGGCTTGAGTTTGGATTCTTCAGACCAGGGCAAGGTTTCCCCTGTCTGGGAACATCGGCATGATGGGCAGGAGAAGAATAAAACCTTCTTCTTTTAGGAAAAGGAGGTTTGGTAGGGCATTTCTTACCTGCTGGGGAAGGAGAAGGTCTAGGATGGCCCTGAGAAGCAGGGAAGTCAGTGGAGCAATGAGCAACCTGACGCAAAGACTCCTTGTTGAAGAGATTTTCTCCAGTACAAGGAGTGTTACCCAGTCTTTGTTGTGCCCATCTGCTCAAGTCTAAAGCTTGGAGCCAGGCTCTACGTCGTGCTCCTATGGCTATAGCAGAGGTTCTGCTAACAGACTCAAAGGAGTGTAGGGAAGCACGAGAAAGAAACTTAGAGATATTCTGGCTATGACTAAGAAGCAAGGAATAGTCTGCAGCCTTGGGCTGTGAAAGAAAAGGAGTCAAAAGAGATAATTTCTCTGTGACCTCCTGAAGGGATAGACTCATATAAAAAATATATGAGAGAATCCTTGTTGCCAGCATAGATGTTTGGAAGGTTTGACGTCCAAAGGCATCTAGTGTTCTAGATGCACGACCTGGCGGGAAAGAAGAATGCTTCTTCTTGCTTTTTACCCTCCTCATTGCTGATTCCACTACAATGGAATGATGGGGAAGTTGAATCTTTTGAAACCCTGGAGAGGGGGGCACCTGATACAGAAGAGTAGTTGCTGTAGGTGGTGAGGAAGCCCTTAAAGGTGTTTCCCATATTTTCAAAAGAAGATCCTGTAAAGAATGATGTAAAGGAAGCATTATATTTTCCTTTTCCCCAGAAAAGCCTTGTGTAGGATCATAGCCAGGGATAGGAATAGCCAGGAATGTTGCCATGTCAAGGAGAAATTTCTGAAAAGAAGGATCTCCAATGGGAACAATCCCTGGACAGGCTAAACTCGAAGAACTAGGCTGGGCACCAGTACTTGTGCGATGCAAAACAGGATCTCTAATGAATGGATACTGGGACTGGCGGGTATGACTTGAAACCGTCAGTATGGTATCGTCCATGCTAGGTATCGACTCCAAACTAGGTATAGAAAGGAGCGATCCTGGTGAAAAAAGCATGGGTGGAGCTGGTCCCGATGTTACTGCAGGTACCAGCGTGGACACCGATACCGGTAGCTGAGCCGGAATCGAAGGCGATACCGACATCGAAACAGTCATCGGAGACTGCTCAAACGGTACCGAGGAAACTCGAAAGTCTCGGTGAATATCCTCGGTACCGGGCATCCGGAATCGGTGCATGTCGGTTCCGAGACGCGTTGGTACCCAGTCTTCCAGACTAGATATCGATTCTAGACTCGGCATCGAAGGAAGCGAATCTATCGATGCATGTCTAGATGGTATCGAAGTCAGGGGTCGTATCGACGGAGCTGCCAATACTGGAAAGTCAATCTGGGTATCGATCGGTCCCGAAGGCACCGAGTACACCAGATGACGATCCCTGGTGAGGAGTGGATCGCTCAACACCAGTGCCAATGCCGGGTTATCGGTACCGCTCGAAGCGGATGCCACCCCCGAGCATGGCTCAGGTATGTTCTGTGAGGGGTGAGCCCCAGGAACAACCTGAAACCCCTGAAAGGCTTTGGAGACCGAAGACTCCCGCCGGGGTTTTGAAGACAATGAGGTCTTGAGGGCAAGGCCGGAGCCGTCATCATGCTTGGCATGAGACCTATCACCCAAGGATTGGCTAGTCTTAACAGACTGTTTGTGGGTTACCTGATCCTGTAGAGAAGAAATGGTCGGTGCCCTTACACTGGAAGGGAAAACTGCATCGAGGGAAACTCGAAATGGAGAATTTCTTCTCATAAAATTGTAGCCTGATGGCTCTGGAGGAAAAGGGTCAGGACCCAAACAGGTTCGACACCAGTTATTGGAGTCTAAAAAGAAAACTGTATTTCCACAGTTAAGGCACTTCTTAGGAGAAGAAGGCTCCATAATGGAGAGGCCTTACAGGCCCAAAAATTCAAGACAGAAACAGAGGGAAAAAACCTCAGAGTTTTAGAAAAAAAGAAAAGAAAAAACCACCGGCGGTACCGGTGGAGTCGGGGAACAGCCGCGACCACAAGAAAACAAAAAGTAAAAGATTTAAAGAAAAAATTTCTGCGGTGACAGGAAGACGCCCTGTCGGCTCCGCGGAAAAACGAAAACTGAGAAGAGACAGTTGGAAAGGCGGGAAGGCAGCACGCAGGCGCTGAGGGATGCTCCCAAAAGCTTTCTGATTGGACGCTGGGGAGCGTTCCCGCGCAGGCTCCGTCGGTACCGACGTACCCATATGTGAAGACTCATTCCTGCTTGTTCCTGGAGATAATGAGCTCCCCAGCCTTGAAGGAGGCATCTGTTGTCATCACTACTGTGTACCCTGGAATCTGAAAAGGCACCCCTTTCAGAAGATTGGGTGGGTGCAGCCACCAGTTGAGGGAGTGCAGAAATGGTCTGGACACCCTTATCCTGTTGCTGAGGCTGCCTGTGGCCTGGGACCACTGAGCCCGAAGGCACCACTGTGCAGGCCTCATATGGAGCCTGGCATTGGGGGCCACATGTACTGTCGAAGCCATGTGGCCTAGAAGCCTCAGGCAGAGTCTGGCGGAGACCAGGGACCTGCTGAGAAACTGATTTGCCAAGGCCATCAACCTTAGGGTCCTGTCTGCTGGCAAGAAAGCCTTTGCCAGCAGAGAGTCCAGCCTTGCTCCTATGAACTCTAAGTTCTGGGAGGGGAGCAAAGTGGACTTTGCGAAGTTTATGACAAACCCCAGGCAAGAGGGTGGCTTGATTGACCTCTTGGCACGTCTGACCCCTGATGAGCCAGTCGTCTAGATAGGGGAAGACAAAGATTCCTTGATTTCTCAGGTAGGCCACCACCATTGCTAAGCACTTTGTAAAGACTCTGGGGGCGGAGGTGAGGCCGAAAGGCAGCACCCTGTACGGATAATGGTTTCCTCCCACAATGAACCTGAGGTACTTTCTGTGGTCTGGATGAATGAGGATGTGAGCTTACGCATCCTTTAGATCTAAGGAGCATAGCCAATCTCCCTGCTGGAGGTAGGGCAGAAGAGTCCCAAGAGTAAGCATCTTGAATTTCTCCTTCACTAGGAACTTGTTGAGGTTCCTGAGGTCCAGAATGGGTCGAAGGCCACCAGTTCTTTTGGGCACCAGGAAATACCTGGAGTAGAAACCGCCATGGAATGGTGTGGTAGCTGTGCCTTCTGAAAGCCAGGGCTCTTCCGGAGGCGATAGATCGAATAGACTCGCTTGCTAAGAACCGGCGCCGAGGCCGGTGCCTCCCACATACGAAAGAGGAGCCGTTTCAGCATCGGAGGAACCGGGACAGTAAAGGCCTCCTTCAGAGAAGAGTCATACTGCAGCACCTCAAGCTCTTCAGCTTGAGGCTCTTCCTCGGGATCCGCCGGAATAGCCAAGGCAGTGGCCATATCCCGAACGAACTCCGAGAACCGGGTGTCCTCCGGGGGGGACCTACTCCAGGGCTCAGACTGCGGTGAGTCCGAAGGGACTCACCGAGTCTTAAAGGTATCAGGAGACTCCTCGTACTCCATTCTCCCAAGCGAACTCGTCTGAGGAAGTCGGGGTCCGACCCCGCGGTGTCCTGGGGCACCCGCCCCGGCGTCGACGCCCTCGGTCCCGAATTGGAGGTCAAGGGAGACCGCGACCGAGGTAGACTCCGAGCCACGATGGACTCGAGTATCGGCTCGGTCTCCGGGGTCGACTTCGACGTCGATGTCCCGGTGGTCAGGGCAGATGCGCCAGACAGGCTGGCCATCAGTGCCCGCTGCTGCTCCATGAAGGCAGACATTCTGCTCTCCAAGGCTGTCATCCTGAGACTCAGCTCGGGAGACGCAGCAGCCACCGACTCGAATCCCGGCGGCGCCGGGCCCGACGTCGGCATCCTGGGAGGAGAGTCCACGAGGACTACGGGGCTTACGTGTCCAGCAGATTCCGGCTCCACATGAGGAACTTTGGCAGGCTTCTCCGGTTCCACGGGCCCGGGGCGACGGTCGGGGGTCTTAGACCTGGCCCTCGAGGAGCCAGGGACCTCCTCCGACGACACCCTCCCGAGCCGTTTCTTCCTCTTGCGTTCCCGGTCGGGGGACCCCCTGTCCGAGGAGCTTCGACGGCGCTCAGGATCGGAATCCCGTGATGTCGAGGCCTCAGACGAGGTCCGGGCCCGGCCGGAGGCTGAGTCCGAGAAAAGCCTTTCCTTTTGCTGCTGGCGACTTCATAGTGCCTTGGAAGACATTTTCCCACAGGCCCCGCACGACTTAGGATCGTGGTCGGGGCCGAGGCACCGAAGGTAGCAGTCGTGTGTGTCTGTGAGAGACATTAGTTTCTTACACCGATCACATTTTTTAAAACCGCTGGAAGCCATCGGGGAAAAAAAAAGAGTCCCCGTGAGGTCAAAGGACCGGCCTTCCATGGAAAAAGGGAAAACAGGGCGCAAACGCCAGCCACAAAGGGCAAAAACCAAAAAAGAAGAATCGGGCTCGATACCGGTGTACCGAACCTGGCGGGAGGGGATCCGGCGTCGAACCGGTAGAAAAAAAGAGCAAAAATCTAATTTTAACTGGGAAAATGTCCGGTGGGGCTTCACGGAAAAAAAGAGACTGAGGTAAGATGGCACCTTTAGGCGGGAAGGGAACCGCGCATGCGTGCCTGCATTCCCAAAGGTTTTCATAGAAAGCTGGGGAAATGCTCCGTTGGGGCTTCATCGGCGCCAATGACACCCATATGTGAGGACTGACTTCCTGCTTGGCCCTGGAGAACATATTGATGCTTCTGCCCCACTTAATTCATGTCAGCACGGTTTTAGAGCTGCTCACGGCATGGAGACTCTCCTCACCATCCTCTTCAGTACCATAATAACAGGAATTGATAACATACGCCAGGGATATGTGCTCATCTTCTTGGACATCGCAGCCGCGTTTGACTCAGTCTGCCATGATCTCCTCCTACACCGCCTCCAGGAGAAGGGGATATGTGACTCTGCACTTAAATGGTGCAAGTCGTACCTCTCCGATAGATGGCAACACGTAAGATCAGGGGAAACAAAATCAGAACCTTTCCACCAGAGTCAAGGGGTCCCGCAAGGATCATCTCTCTCTGCACTCATGTTTAATATATATATGCAACCTATCTGCGAGATCATCTGGTCCTTCAAGGTGAGCTGTCTGTTGTACGCTGACGATGTTCTCCTATATATGCCATTCACTACTTTGAACCCTGACCTTTCCCCACTGACAGTTTCGATGCAGTATCCAGCTGGCTCCAAACGCAAAATCTTCAGATACAACATAAGAAAACTGAAGTCCTTTTCATCACAAGGAACCCAAATTTCATCACTCCTCCTTACTTGAAGGTCCAAGATGCAGAACTTCTGACCAAACCCTCCATCAGATACCTGGGAGTCACGCTTGACCAGCGACTAGACATGAAGACCCATATAAGCAATGTAGCAAGAGCCGTATACCATAAAATCCGATCCCTCAGACACCTACGCTCCCTACTTGAACCAGATGACTTCCGGACAGTGTATCAATCTCTGGTCTTACCACATATCGACTATGCCAACGCAGTACTCCATGGTCTACCACAATCCACTTTGCTTCCATTACAGCTAGCAATGAACTCAGCAGCACGGGTTCTCCAGGGCGCTGCCATGAGGGAACACATGACACCCATCCTGAAACAATTACACTGGCTCCCTATAAAAGGCAGGATCACATTCAAGACCATACTAATGACCTTCAAGATCATAAACTGACTCGCCCCATCTTCCTTATCCAATCTCATACTGATAACCCCCCCTAATAGATCTAGATCTCATGCCGCCAATAAACTAGTAGTCCCAAAAGAAATGACCAAGTGTTGCCAAAGCACAACGAACAGGGCTTTTAAGCTCGCAGCACCTAAATGCTGGAACACCCTTCCACACAGTATCCGTGATATCACCAATCTAACCCAGTTCAGAAAAGCCGTGAAACATTACCTCTTCCTCTTACATTACCCGTATGACAGCACCACTGATCACTCACCATCCAGCTAGGCAAATCTACGCAAATGTCCAATCAATTCGCATTGTACAGATGTAAATAGTTACCCCTGTTTCTTTCCAAGTTCCTATTCCTGTTATTTGTAAACACAAATCAAGTCATTTGAAATGTGTATGTAAAATGTTCCATGTAAACCGCACTGATGGAAAATAGCGCGGTATATAAGAAAATGTAAATAAATAAAATAAAATAAGAGCACCGCAAAAATCAAGAATCTTCACTAGCTAACACTCACCACTAATCTGCAGCCAAAAGCCTGAAGGAAAAGGGTCCCTTCACTTTCCCGCATGATTGCCTCGTGATGTGGGCCTGTGCGCTCGCATACGCTAGCTTTCTCTCTCAGCCGCCCTTCTCCTTCAGCGGCTGCATGTGGCCTGAGCCGCGTCTGACTACCACCGCTCTGAAGCAAGCTAAGCACCCTCCGGCTGCCTGCACACTGCCCTGCTCACCTCAGACGCTGTAGCGGACAATGAGAACTATCTCTCTTACCTGCTCCCCTTCCGCTTGCCTGAAGAACGCCATGGCACCAGAAAACCGGCCGCCTTAACTGCCGTCTGCCTCGCGGCAACACTCCTCCACAGGTTCGAGAGCCGGAGGCCCCAGCAACTGCTCCCTCACACTTCCCTGAGTACCAGAACGCCAGGGAGGGGGTAGAGAGGGGGATCTTCCGTCTTCAACGCCGCCGAAACAGTTTCCTCAAAGCAGGGGCCTGCTACTAAAACGTTTTAAAGGTATATCAACCCAATTTATTTATTTTTTTCAAGTCCAATTCAATTCAACTAAGCACTAACTAACTAAACCTACAAACTCCTTAATCATTCCTCCAGTGAGCCCCAGACCTCTAGGCTCACGCCTCCTCCAGCTGCTTGGAGACTGAGACTACAGGCTCAGGAAGGCGGTCCCTGGATTACTTATACTGGTGTCACTGAAAAGAGTGACATGCTAAGTCTCCAAGCTGCGAGAGGAGGTGCTTAGACCCCAGACGTATGGGACTAGACTGGAGGGACGATAAGGAAACTGCTTTTACTGTGCCCAAAAGAGGTATGAAAGAGGGTGTGGGGGGAAGATTTAAAGAATGCAGTGCATTTTGGGAGAGGCCAGCAGGAGAGGTGTCTGGAGTGGAGGCACAAGGCAGGAACACAGTGTCTTTCACGTCTCAGAGTTGGCAACCCAACAACAATCAAAGAGAGGAGATTCTAGATAAGGCTTCTGAAATATCATTATGCTCAACACAGACTTTTAGTAGGGTTTAGATGAAAGATATTAGGTCATCATCGCTTTACTACTTCAATGCTTTCCATTTGGCAAATAAGTGCATGTGGAAGAAAACCAGGGTACATTATCTGTCCAGATTCCCACATTTCTTTCACAGTCTCAGCAATGGTTGTCAGCTGACAAGGCAGAGGATTACTGTAGGTCAGGATATGCCATGCCTCACTGTTCTTCCACTCCTTCTTGCCCTTCTGTGCTCTCCATGCATACAACATAGAAGCAGCCAAGAGTTCCAAGGCAAGACAGCTGCCCCTGTGGACTCACCCGGATTGTAAAGTAGTTCACACCATACATTTCTGTGTCTTGTGCAATCTTCAGGTATTCCATTTCTGCTTCATCTCTTTCCATAAAAGAAAACACAATTATTGGGGTTTCAATAACTGGAAGGGGAGGGGGCGGTTGCTACTTCATAAATGAATCACTTAACCAAACTGGTTATCACTTAGTACCACTCATCTCATGCATGGGAGAGAAGAGGAGAGGAGAGAAGAAAGGCTCACCTAGCCCGGCCTCGATGCTCTGCGTACCACGCAGTTATTCTCTCCTCCCACATCTCTGGGGTCATCTGATACAGATTTATCACCTAAAGCAGGGAAGAAATGCACATTAGCCAAGTAAGCATAAGAATGTGGGGGCTAATTTTATAACAGGATATCTCGACAAAGAACAAAAAGGCGCTTATTTTAGACAGACAATTCAAAATAGAAAAATAAGAGACATTCATTCTGAACTGTATTTGTACCTTTATAAAATAGACTCCAATGACCAATAGCACACAAATTATCTCACACAAATTTACACCCACTCCAAAGGCAGCATAAATGTGTGTAAATACACATTCTATAAGTCTGCCCTTGCTGTCCCTAAACTATGCCCAGAGAATACCTGCACATGTAATTAAGAACAGAAGATATGCCATACTGGGTCAGACCAAGGTCCATCAAGCCCAGTATCCTGTTTCGAAGAGGCCAATCTAGGTCATATGTACCTAGCATTATCCCCAAGAGACACAGGTTCCACAATGTGTTAAATGTATCCCCCAATGTGTTAAATGTATCCCCCAATTGTGTTGTGACCGCTTTGATTGAAGTATAAGGCGGTATACAAAACTGTCAAAATAAATAAAATAAATAAATAAATAAATGCTTGTATTGGGTCAAGCATTGATATCCTGGGTCCCTTTTTAATAATGGTTTATGGAACTTTCCTCCAGGAACTTGTCCAAACCTTTTTTAAACCCAGCTACACTAACAGCTCTTACTACATCCTCCGGTAACAAATTCCAGAATTTGATTACACGTTGAGTGAAAAAATATTTTCTCTTATTTGTCTTAAATAGTTTACCCTGTAGCTTCATTACATGTCCCCTAGTCTTTGATTTATTTATATTCTCCATCATCCACTTATATAGCGTAGTTATTCACCTGTAACAGGCGATAGCCGGGAACAGCAGTAATCAGTCTTCACATGTGTGCGACATTCTTCGACAGAGCCAGTGCAGGAACCATCCCCAGCATCCAATAGGAAACCTTTTGGGAGCATCCCACTGCACCTGCAGACTAGGAAGGCAGGCATTTCTCTTTAGTGAGGTTTGTAGCAGAGAAGAGAAGAAAAAGAAAAGGAAAATCCTACAACTCCTTGGGGAGGAGGGTAGTTTGTGAAAACTGATTCCTGCTGTTCCCAGAGATCACCTGTTACAGGTGAGTAACTGCACTATCTCCAAGAACAAGCAGGAATGTAGTCTTCACATATGGAACCTCCCTAACTTGAGGCTACCAGGTCCTTGCGGTGAGCAGCAAGGTTCAACTAAAGGAGTCAAAATCGTTGAACAACAACGTGGGGAATCTGCAGATCTGCCAGACTCGACTTCTTGAGCACACTGTCATCGTATTTGGTAGCCGATAGAAACAGAGGGCTGAAAGGAAGGAGGTGTATCTACGTCCCAAAGAGGTACCGGAGTACAGCTTGGTCAAAGTCAATGTCCCTACAGGAGTCCTTGTCCAGACAGTAATGGGCTGCAAATGTATGTATGGAAGACATGTGGCAGCTTGGCAGAACTCAGATACGGAAACAAAACTTAAATGGGCCACAGAGGTGGTCATGGCATGAACGCTGTGCGCTGTTACATGACCCTCTAAGGAAAGGCCTGCTTGTGCGTAAGCAAACGAAATGCAGTCTGCTATCCAGTTAGATAAAGTCTGCTTCATCACCAGTTTGCCAGGTGACTAGAATCAAAGGAGACTAAGAGCTGAGAAGATTTTCTGTGAGCTTTGTTTCTGTCTAAGTGGTAGGCTAAAGTTTGCTTGCAATCCAGGGTATGGAGCGATTCTTCAGCTGGAGATTCATGTGGTCTTGGAAAAAAAAAAGTCTGAAGAATGACCGACAGTTTAAGATGGAAGGGGGAGGACGTCATCGGGACGGATGGTGGGCTAGACGGAGAGCTCAGCCATCCAAGCCTGTGTAAAGGGGGCTAAATACCCCTAAATGCGCTAATTGAGAGGGGCGAAGTGGGAGAACCGACGCCGCTTGACCCGAGGACCGGGCAAAGGCGACAAGACGCAGCTTGGCCCTGCATCGGCACTTCCCTGAAGGGGGAGCCTCACGTGCGGCCTTGAGCGCTGACCGCGTGGTCGGCCGGGATCGGCGGCAAGGGTCGAAGGCATGCAGGGAGGCCGCAGCAGAGAGGCGCGTGGGATCCACGGCCCAGTCAGTGAGATTCCGGCAATCAGACAGCGCCACTGAGCAGCGGGCCGGCGGGGGACCTCACAACTTCCGACGGCAGCGGGGCCGGCACGCACAGCACTGCAGTGCAGAGCGGAGGAGCTCAGAGGGCGGCAGCAGCCCGTGCAGCGCAGCCCGCAGTGACAGCGGCGGCTGAGGGAAAGGGCCACGCGGAGCTGAGTGGACTGCAGAGCTGAGGAAAAGGAGTGCTGCGGGGGAAAACAATAAAAGCAGTGGAGTGTGGGCTGAGAGGCCCTGAAGAGGAAGCCTGTGGCGGTGACGGCAGAGAACCTGCTGAGCGAGGTGAGAGAATCAGCCCTCTAGGAGCACCGCAGAGCAGAGGCCATAGACGGGCAAGCACTCAGGAGGGGTGGAGGAGACAGGCTGTCAAGGACCTGAAGCTGTAGAGGAGACAGGGAGAAGCGAGGCCCCGACGCCCCAGAGGAGATAGTGGGGGCAAGGCCCTGAAGCATCCAGTCATAGCTTGCCATACAGGGGGGCCATAAAGAACTTCCAATTTTGAGTCACAATGGACAAAAATAAAGTGGGGGTGTCAGCGCGCAAGAAGCTGGCGGAATACCGGTCTCCCTATGGAGCAGCCAAGAGCAGCAAGGAGGGGGCCAAAGAGCATAGCAAGCAGCAGGCAGAGGCCCAAGAGCTGGTGGAAGAGTTGGAACGGAGCTGTAGCCCAGGAGGGATCGTGAAACTGAAAGACTGGCTCACAGAACTGAAGGATGAGATCAAAGCGGATATCGGCGGGGTGTCGCGGGAGCTCAGAGAGTCCATCCACTCTGAGACAAGATATAGGGGAGATCGGAAACCGCATGGAAGAAATGGAGACCCAATTGCAGCAGCAGGGAGAAGAACTCGAAGAGCTGCAAAAAGACTGGGCAGATATCAAGCGGATACAGCAGGAGCAGCAGATGAAGGCAGAGGACCTGGAGGATAGATCCCGCCGATGTAATATACGTGTCCGGGGCCTCCCAGAAGAAGCACGATACCGCAACTGTGAGGACGTGATTGTTAAAATCTTCAGCTCCCTGCTCGAGACAGCAGACCCAGAGGGGGGCACTGAGATTACACTGTCACAAATCGAGAGAGCGCACAGGAGCCTGGGACCCAAAAGAGACAATAAACCAAGAGACATTGTGATATGCCTGGGCTCCTTCAGGATTAAAGAAAGGCTGTTGATGGCAGCCAGGAAGCTGAGACAGTTCCAGTGGGAAGAACATTCCTTGGAGTTTTTTCAAGACCTCTCCGGGGGAACATTACAGCGTAGACGGGACTTTAAAGAAGTCACGAAGTACTTGCGAAAAGAGGACATAAGATATAAATGGCTGTTCCCTTTTGGCATGTTGATTACGGCCAGGGGTAGGACAAAACGAGTGCAAACTACAGAGGAAGCCTAGAGAGCACTGCACGACTTGGAACTGCCGAATATCCCTGAAGGGAATGTGACCACAGCCAGACAGGGGGCTAGTACGTCGACATCCTCTAACCCAGCCTTGAGAGCCCAGCGGTGGCATCGAGTTCCAACGGAGGGTCGGAGAGTGGCGCGCAAGCTTGGAGAGAGCCCCGGGACATCAGCAGCCGAGAGCGGAGCGGGCTGATGTAGAAATCTTAAAGTTTTGTGTTTTGTAGTACTGTTGCGTATATATATCTTTGGGTTATCGTAGGAGGGGTGCATCATGAGGGGGGGCTAAGGGGGTAGTAGTAAGGGGGGCAGGGAGGGCGAAGAGGCAGGGGGATGGTATTTAGGGGGGGCAGTGGGTGAGATTGGGGGAGGGGGGGGGGAGCATGTAGCGGCTGAGTCGGGGGGGGTAGAGTAAATGGGGGGATGAGGAAGGGAGGGGGGAAGACAGGTAGGCCCGAAGGAAGTCACCTATATGGAAGACGAATCTCTCCTCGGAGAGAGTGGGGGGGTGAGGTCAAGGAGAGTGGGGGGAGAGGGGGGAGGGGGAGAGGGGGGAGGTGAGAGAGGGGGGAGGTGAGAGAGGGGGGTTGGATCACCTATGGGCTGACAGCGGGGAGTGAGGTACCCCAAGATGGGGGAGCTAAAAATTGTATCCTTAAATGTTAAGGGCCTGAACTCGCCCTTTAAACGGCAGAAATTGTATGATGAGCTGGCTCGCCAAAAGGCGGGGATAGGGCTGATTCAGGAAACGCACCTTAACAAAACAACGGAGTACCTGGTCAAGCCTAGGGGATTTGGGGTATGTATCCACGCCTCTAATACAGTTGAAAAGAAGAAAGGGGGAGTGGCCATCCTGATAGCCTCCAGATTAAAGACCCCAGTACACTCCGTAGTCAGAGATAAGGGAGGGAGATATGTACTGTTGAGGGTGCGAGTGGGGAATGAATGGTTCTGTATAGTGAACCTATATGCCCCTACGGGATCACAAGGTAATTTTTGGAAGCAATTGACCGAGGAAGTGGGGAACATGGGGGAGGGTACCCTTATATGCGGGGGAGATTTCAATCTTACCTGGAACCCAGCAAGGGATGCAAGGGAGGGTAAGCGGGCGGACAGGAAAAGGTATTGAGCTTTTGTGGTGCAGCATGGATTGGTTGATGCTTGGCGGCTACAATACCCTGGGAGGAGGCAATTTTCTTACTTCTCGCCTACACATGGGTCCTACTCCTGGATAGATGCTATCTGGGTTTCCAAAGAAGTAGGGGGTCGGATTATTGAAGCAGCAGTGGAGGCCATTACATGGTCTGATCATGCCCCGGTGACGGTCTCTTTGCGCATGGCAGATGAAGGGAAAGGGCTACAATATTGGCGGTTGAATGAGTCGTTGCTGGATGACGAGAGGGTTCGCGAGGAGGTAGGGAGGGAAACAAGGGAATATTTTATAACTAATGATAACGGGGAGGTGGCTTGGGGTGGGGTATGGGATGGCTACAAGGCAGTGATTCGCGGGGTGCTTATCAAGTGGGGGGCACGGATAAAGAGGGAGAGAGAGAGCAGGGAGGGGGCACTGAGGCTCCGTTTATTGGAATTGGAAGAGTTGGACGCACAGGGGTGGTCGAGATCTTATCGAGGACAGATACTGGCGGTGCGGGCACAGTTAAATGCGTTACAGGCAGAACGGCTAAAGTATCAGCTGCAACTCCTACGGCAAGAGGTTTTTGAGGGGGGGGATAAAGCGGGGAAGTTTCTGGCGCAGAGGCTCCGACAGAGAAAGCTGCGCTCTCACATCATCCGAGTCCGATCGAAAGGAGGGACCTTGGTCACTAAGGATGGAGA
Source organism: Ichthyophis bannanicus (assembly GCA_033557465.1). Lineage (NCBI taxonomy): Eukaryota > Metazoa > Chordata > Amphibia > Gymnophiona > Ichthyophiidae > Ichthyophis > Ichthyophis bannanicus. The sequence goes on from CM066041.1 coordinate 120,809,122, forward strand.
AATTAGGGATGTCTTTAGAGAATTTTACCAAGAGCTCTATAAAGCCCGGGACTCGGCAACAGAGGACAGAGTGAGCAAATACCTTGCGTCAGTGCGATTGCCTAAATTGGGGAGGGAGGAGCAAGGGGAAATCAATAGACCGATAAGCGGGGAGGAGGTGCAGAGGACAATCAGACAATTAAAAATCGGGAAAGCACCAGGCTTAGACGGGTTAACAGGGCCATTCTATAGACGGTTTGGGCATCTCCTGACCGAGCCACTGGTGAAGTTATTTAACTTGCCACGGGTGGGAGGGAGACTAGCGGGCACGATGGGCTGGGCGGGGATCATGGTTATTCATAAAGCAGGGAAAGACCCGCAGGAATGTGCATCCTATCGGCCCATTTCTTTGCTTAACCTCGATGCTAAGCTACTCGCAAAGATCTTAACAGCCCGATTAAATAAGGTGATAGGAAAACTGATACACCAGGATCAGGCGGGCTTTATACCAGGCAGACAGGTGGCGGACAATATTAGGAAAATATTGAATATAGTTTGGTCAGTTGAGCAGAGCGGGGAAGAGGCCCTGCTCTTGTCATTGGACGCCAAAAAAGCCTTCGATCAGGTAGCCTGGCCCTTTTTGTTCCAGGTGCTGGAGAAGGTTGGGCTGGGGAATGACTTCTTGGCCTGGATAAAGGCACTCTATGAGCACCCGCAAGCATGTGTTCGGGTGAACGGAGCGTACTCAGGGTTTTTCGAGCAGGGGAGGGGTACCCGACAGGGGTGCCCTCTGTCGCCGTTGCTCTTTGCCATTGCCTTAGAGCCGTTTGCACAGAGGGTGCGAGAAAGGGAGGATATCCGGGGACTAAGGGTGGGGACGAGGGGCTACAAAGATCTCCTTGTTTGCTGACGATATCATTTTAAGCTTGGGTCGTCCCAGAGTGAGCATCCCAATAGTGATGTGGGAATTGGAGGAATACGGTAAGCTGTCGGGTTTTACAATCAACTGGGCTAAATCGGAGATTTTAAATTTGGCGGTCTCGAGCGCTGAGCAAGCACGGTTGGCCAAGCAATACCCGTTTAAGTGGGCAAGGGAAAGCATAAGGTACTTAGGAGTACGACTAAGTAATAATAAAACGGCGTCACTATACAAACTGAATTATGGGAAGGTACTCGGGCAGACTGAGAGTTGGCTAGGGGGTTGGGGAAAGGGGCTTATAATCTTGGTTCGGGCGGGATAGCGACAGTTAAAATGATGCTTGTACCACGCCTGCTGTTTTTGTTTCAGACACTCCCCATAGAGGTACCGCGAGACCAATTGAAACGGGCGCAAGGGATGGTAAATAGATTCATATGGAAGCAGCGAAGACCGAGAGTGGCGATGAGCATACTGCAGAGAGCGAGAGAGGAGGGGGGGCTGGGGGTTCCCAACCTGGGGAGATACTATGAGGCAGCGCAATTGAAAACCGTATATGAGTGGCAACGAAATGAGGTGAAACAATGGGTACAGATGGAGCAGGAACAGATGGGGGGGCGGACATGGAGAGGGTGATTTGGCGGGGAGGAGCAGGTGAAGCCACTCATATTCCAAACCCCATGATAGCGCATAGTCTGAAAGTGTGGAAACGGTATAAACAACAGCTGGTGGCGGGAAAAGGGTATACACAGGGCATGGGATTAGAGGCCTGTTTTGAGAAGTGGCAGGGGCCGGACGTGCGGATCCTCCGAAGGTGGGCTAGGGGGGGGTTGACGCACGTATCCCAGCTCTTACATGACCAGGTGATATATGGGTTCGAGGGTATAAAGGATCTCTATGGGTTGACAGAGAATGACCACTATGCTTATTTGCAACTTTGTCATTGCCTCTGGCAGCCTAGGGTGTGGAGGGACCTGTGGGGGCATCGTAGTTGGTTTGAGGCTTTATGCACAGGGCACTTGGGACAAAAGGGGGTGTTATCCCGCATATATAGGGGCTTAATGGAGTCCGTGGAGGGTAAACTGCCATATATGCTGAAATGGGAGGCAGACTTGGGGATGGTGTGGAGTGAAGAGGTGTGGACCAAGGTGCTCCGGACAGTAGCGCATGTCTCCATCTCGGCATCCCTTAAGGAAATGCTTATAAAGTGCTGTCCCGATGGTACTGGACGAAGGTCCGTCGTTGGAAAGCCAAGCAGGGACAGGATGACCAGTGCTGGCGAGGGTGCGCGGAGAAGGGGGATTGGATGCACATGTGGTGGCGGTGTGTTCATATGCGAGCTTACTGGACGAGGGTTTTAGAAGTGATATCTGCGATGACAGGATATAAGGTGCCACAAAAGCCCGAAACTTGCCTGTTACATCTTTTAGAAGAAGAGATACCCAGGAGGGCGGCGGGGGTCTTACACCATTGTTTAGTTGTGGCCCGTTGTGAAATAACCCGGCACTGGGGGGGACAGAGTGCCCCGCAGGTGGCCGGTTTTATCCGAAGAGTGAGTGAAGTGGGGCTGATGCACCGGTTGACAGAGCTGCGCCGGGGGGGAGGGGAGAGAAGTGGGGAACAATGGCAGAAAGTATGGAAATGGGTGGAGGAATGGCAAGAGGAGGGAGGGAGTAGGGGGGGGGGAGTAGGAGGGGGGCCGGGGGGGAGTAGCGCCTGGTGGGGTGAACCGTGGGCATAGGTAGGGTTTCGAAGATGCAGAAATAGACCTAAGTGTTTGTATATGGGGGGAGGGGGAGGGGGGGTGGAGTGGAGAGGAGGGGGGAATTGGCACGGGGGATTCGCCCGTGCTTTGCTGAAGTCTAGATCAGGGGATTAAAGCAGGGGAATACCACCTCTGCTGCTTAATGATAACATTGTAGAATTGATCATTGTTTGGATTACGTCAATGTTTTCAATGTTTTCATTGTTTAGGAGCAGTTTACTTTGGTTCCTCTGTTCTGTTACAGTGAGGAAGGGGGTGGGTTGGGGTGATAATTTGCTGTATTAAGTATGCTGTTTATTGGTGTGCTATTCACTAATAAAAATTCCAAATGAAAAAAAAAAAAAAAAAAAGATGGAAGGGGGAAACTATCTTAGGCAGGAAGCGCAGATGCGTGCACAGGACCACTCTGTCATGGTTGAATTGGGTATGGAACAGACCTAGATTGGCCACTGTTGGAAACAGGATACTGGGCTTGATGGACCTTGGTCTGACCCAGTATGGCATATCTTATGTTCTTATGCCACTACTGCTTGCAGCTCGCTAGCCATGCAAGCCGACGTGAGCGCAACTAGGAAGGAGATCTTCCAGGTTAGACATTTCAGTGAAGTAGAGGCTAGAAGCTCAAAGGGATGTTTGAGCAGTTGAGCGAATACCACGTTGAGGTCCCAGGCCACTGGCGTGGGCCAGATTGGTGGTTTAGTCAAGAGATGTAAAAAGGGGAAGGCGATGGCAGTGGGGGTGTACTATCGACCGCCTGGCCAGAATGAACAAATGGATGATGAAATGCTCAAAGAAATCAAGGAAGCTAACAAAAGTTACAGCGTGGTAATAATAATGGGTGATTTCAATTACCCAGGTATCGACTGGGTCAGTGTCACGGCAGGACATGCTAGGGAGATAAAATTCCTAGATGAAATAAATGACTGCTTCTTGGAGCAGCTGGTTCATGAACCGACCAGAGGGGAAGCCATATTAGACCAAGTCCTTAGTGGAACACGAGATCTAGTGCAAGAGATAAGGGTGTTGGGACCACTTGGCAATAGTGATCATAGCATGATCGCCTTTGATTTAATTAGTGCAGGAGGGATAGTAAGGAAATCCACAGTACTACCTTTTAACTTTCGAAAGGGATACTATGATAAAATGAGGAAAATAGTTAAGAAAAAACTAAAATGAGCAGTTGCAAAGGTTAAAGACTTACATCAAGCTTGGGTGTTGTTGAAAAATACTATCTTGGAAGCCCAGACCAGCTGTATTCCAAGCTTTAAGAAAAGTGGAAGGAAGTCCAAAAAACTGCCAGCACTGTTTAAAGGTGAGGTCAGAGAGGCTGTTGCCAAAAAAGCATCTTTCAGGAAATGGAAAAAAGAGCCAAACGACGAAACCTGGAAACAGCACAAGCACTAGCAGGTCAAATGCAAGGCATTGATAAAGCAGGCAAAGGGAGAATTTGAGAAGAAGCTTGCTGCGGAAGCAAAAACGCGAAATAAAGATTTTTTCAAGTACATTTGTAGCAAAAAACCTGTGAGAGAGTCAGTTGGTCCATTAGATGATAGAGGAGTTAAAGGGGCACTAAGAGGTGACAAGGCGATAGCGGAGAGACTGAATGAATTCAGTAACTATGGTCACACGATGCAAGGTTCCACCACCCAGGAAAAAGATTTAGGGGTCATTGTGGATACCATGTTAAAACCCTCGGCCCAGTGTGCAGCGGCGGCCAAGAGAGCAAATAGAATGCTAGGTATGATAAGGAAAGGAATGGAACATAAAACAAAAGATATTATAATGGCTCTATATCGTTCCATGGTGAGACCGCACCTTGAATATTGTGTGCAATTCTGGTCGCCGTATCTTAAAAAGGAAATAGCAATTTTAGAAAAGGTTCAGAGAAGAGCCATCAAAATGGTAAAGGGGATGGAAGGATACTCCTATGAAGAAAGGCTAAAAAGGTTAGGGCTCTTTAACCTGGAAAAGAGACAGCTGAGGTGAGATATGATAGAAGTCTATAAATTAATGAACGGAGTGGAACGGGTAAACGTAGATCGATTGTTTACCTTATCAGAATATAGAAAGACTAGGGGACATGCAATGAAGCTACAGGGTAAACTATTTAAGACTAATAAAAGAAAATATTTTTTCACTCAACGTGTAATCAAACTCTGGAATTTGTTACCGGAGGATGTAGTAAAGGCTGTTAGTGTAGCTGGGTTTAAAAAAGGTTTGGACAAGTTCCTGGAGGAAAGGTCCATAAACCATTATTAAGAAGGGACCCAGGATATCAATGCTTGACCCAGTACAAGCATTGTGGAACCTGTGTCTTTTGGGGAAACTGCTAGGTACTTGTGACCTGGATTGGCCACTGTTGGAAACAGGATACTGGGCTTGATGGACCTTGGTCTGAACCAGTATGGCATATCTTATGTTCTTATGTTGCTTCGGTCTTTACTGAGGAAGATATAGGGATGTTACCCATGACTGAAGTGGTATTTAAAGGTTCGGAAGAATTGAAGGAAATATCGAAACATCGGGAAGATGTATTACAACTATTAGATAAACTGAAGAGTAGCAAATCACCTGGGCCGGATGATATACATCCAAGGGTGTTGAAAGAACTGAAATATGAGATTGCAGACCTGCTATTAGTAATCTGTGAGCTATCATTAAAATCATCTCTAATACCTGAAAATTGCAGGATCGCCAATGTAACACCAATTTTTAAAAAGGGTTCCAGGGATGATCCGGGAAACTACAGACCGGTGAGCCTCACGTCAGTACTGGGAAAAATGGTAGAAACCATCATAAAGAATGAAATTACTCAGCATGTAGATAGTCATGGCCTAATGGGAGACAGCCAACATGGCTTTAGACAAGGAAGATCTTGTCTTACTAATCTGTTATGTTTTTTTGAAAGTGTGAATAAAGCACAGTTACTTACCTGTAACAGGTGATCTCTGGGAACAGCAGGAATTAGTCCTCACATATGGGTACGTCGGTACCGACGGAGCCTGCGCGGGAATGCTCCCCAGCTTCCCAGGATGAAAGCTTTTGGGGCATCCCACAGCGCATGCGCGCTGCCTTCCCGCCTTTCCTAACCAACTCTCCTCAGTTCAAGTTTAAAGCTGAGACAATAGAGAGAGAGAGGAAAGGAAAGACAGAGAGAGATACAACTCCTAGGGGAGGTGGGAGGGTTGTGAGGACTAATTCCTGCTGTTCCCAGAGATCACCTGTTACAGGTAAGTAACTGTGCTATCTCCAGGAACAAGCAGGAATACGGGGACTCCCTAGCTGAGATGCCTGGGAGATCCCCAAGGGTATGAGACCCAGAAAGGTTCCTCGTCTTCCTATGGATCTCAGGCATCCATTCAGGGAAGGAGGGCAGGAGTTGTTCAAGAATGGAACAGGTGTCCGAGGACAGCCTGACCAAACAAGGCATCCCAGCGGGAGTCCTTGTCCAAACAGTAATGGGCTGTGAAGGTATGAACCGAGGCCCAGGTGGCTGCTCGACAGATCTGATCGATGGACACAGAATGAAGATGAGCCATGGAGGTGGCCATGGCCCTCACATTGTGAGCTGTTACATGGCCCTCCAGAGAAAGGTTCTTACTCTGGTAAACAAAAGAAATACACTGAGCAATCCAATTGGACAGTGTTCTTTTAGAGACTGGAAGTCCTAAATGAGAAGGATCAAAAGCAACAAAAAGCTGGGAAGACTTTCTATGTTGCTGTGTCCTGTGCAAGTAAAAAGCAAGAGCTCTTTTACAATCTAGAGTATGAAGGTTCCTCTCAGCACTGGATGCATGAGGAGCTGGAAAAAAGACAGGTAAATATACCTCTTGATTAAGATGAAAAGGTGAGACCACTTTAGGCATAAAGTGAGGATTTGTCCTAAGGACTACCTTATCATGATGGAACCTTGTATAAGGTGGATTAGCCACTAAGGCCTGCAGTTCACTGATGCGGCGAGCAGAAGTGATTGCAATAAGGAAAATAACCTTCCAGGAAAGAAATTTCAAGGAGGTAGTGGCTAAGGGTTCAAAAGGTGGCTTCATAAGCTGACCAAGAACCAAGTTCAAGTCCCATGCCACCGGAAGAGGTCGAATGGGAGGTTTAGTTAAAGTTAGGCCTCTCATAAATCTTGCAATAAGAGGATGGGAGGAAACAGGTTGTCCATTGATAGGCTTAAAGGATGCTGCAATAGCACTTAAATGGACCCTTACTGAATTCGTCTTAAGGCCTGCATTGGAAAGATGCAGGAGATATTCCAATAGAGAATTCACAGGAAGTGCCAGAGGGTCAAGACCCTTTTGAGCACACCAAATGGAAAATCTTTTCCACTTAAAAGCATAGGAACGCCTAGTGGAAGGTTTCCTGGAAGCATGGAGGATATCCTTCACTTGCTGAGAAAGATTGAAGTCTTGAAGGTCTAGGCCTTCAGTAACCAAGCTCTGAGGTGAAGGGATTGGGGTTTGGGTGCCACAAAGTCCCCTCCTCCTGAGATAGAAGGTCTGGAGCAGCTCCCAAATCCAGGGAGGGGGCTTGGGAGAGATGCAGAAGTACCACACTTGGCGTGGCCAACGTGGAGCTATGAGGATCATAGATCCTTGATCCCTCTGAAGTTTGAACAGAGTCTTGGGAATCAAAGGAATGGGTGGAAAGGCGTACAGGAAGCACTGACCCCAATGAAGGAGGAAGGCATCCTTGGCCAGAGCTCCCTGACACGGAATTCTGGAACAGAACGGGGGAAGTTTGGCATTCCACGGACTTGCAAAGAGGTCTATGTCCGGAGTTCCCCATTCCTGGAAGATTCTGAGTACCTGATCCATGTGCAGGGACCATTCGTGTGGAAGCAGGACTCGACTGAGTCTGTCTGCCCAAGAGTTTTGGATTCCTGGGAGGTATACTGCCAGGAGATGGATTTGATGCTCTCTGGCGAAGGCCCATAATCTTAGAGCTTCGTTGCAAAGTGACAGAGAGCCAGTTCCTCCTTGCTTGTTTATGTAAAACATGGCTACTTGGTTGTCCGTATGAATGAGGACGGTCTTGTAGCTGAGGAGGGTATGAAAGACCTTGAGAGCTAGGAACACTGCTCGCAGTTCCAAGTGGTTGATATGAAGAGAGGTCTCCTGTGGGGACCAAGTGCCTTGGGTGGATAGGTCTTGTAGATGAGCTCCCCAACCTGTTTGGGAGGCATCTGTTGTGAGGGTTGCTTGGGGTAACACAGGTAGGAAGGGGGACCCCAGCAACAGATTTTGAGTTGACATCCACCATTGGAGAGACCAAAAGAGACGTTTGGAGGTTGCTATTTGGTCTGAGAAAGCTCCTGATGCTTGAGTCCACTGTGTGGACAAAGTCCATTGAGCTGCTCTCATGTGTAGGCAAGCATAGGGCACCACATGCACTGTGGAAGCCATGTGGCCTAGTAGTTGTAGCATCTCCCGAGCAGTTAAGTGGCTCTTTGACTGAACTTGGGAGGCTAACTGCACTAGACGTTGGCAACGAGCCTGAGGAAGATAGGCTCTTGCAGTAGTGGTGTCCAACCAGGCCCCTATGAATTCTAGGGACTGAGTAGGGGTGAGCTGAGACTTTGGGAGGTTTACCACAAGTCCCAGATACAGCAAAATGCGCCTGGTGCGGTCCAGGGAAATTTGGGCTTCTGACTGAGATGGAGCTCGGATGAGCCAGTCGTCCAGGTATGGGAAGACAAATATTCCCAGAGTGCGTAGAAATGCAGCAACTATTGCCATGCATTTGGTGAACACTCTTGGAGCAGAGGCTAGACCGAAAGGAAGCACTCTGTATTGGTAATGTTTTCCCTGGAACAGAAAACGTAGGAATTTTCTGTGGGATGGATGGATGAGTATATGAATGTACGCATCCTTGAGATCTAGAGAACAAAGCCAATCCTGACTCTGTAGGTATGGAAGGAGAGTGCCTAAAGAAAGCATCTTGAACTTCTCCTTGCATAGGAATTTGTTCAATGCTCTGAGATCTAGAATGGGTCTGAATCCCCCTGTTTTCTTTGGGATGAGAAAATAGGGGGAGCAAAACCCTGACCCTTGTTGAAGAAGCAGAACTGCTTCTATGGCCCTTTGGGCCAGAAGGGTAGTCACCTCCTGATCCAGAAGATCGAGGGATGTGGGAGAATTGAAGTGTCTCACCCTGGTGTAGGGAGGAAGGTCTGAGAAATGAAGTTTGTAGCCCTCTCTTATGATAGAGAGGGTCCACTGCTCTGATGTGATTTGCTCCCATCTGGGAGCAAAATGAGCTAACCTTCCTGGAATGGTGAGAGGCTCTGGTTGTTGTAGAGCCAGAAAGGTTAAGTTCTCTAGTATCAAGTCAAAAACCCTGAGGGGTTTGGGACTGCTGGGTTGCAGCAGCCCCTGCAGGTTTAGGCCTGGCCTGTTTAGGTTGCTGACGCTTAGTAGCAAAGCGACCTGTAGAAGACTGTTGACCAGAAGTGGCAGGAAATCTGCCCTTTTTGTAAAAAGACTTTTTAAAAGATTTTTTCTTGGCCTGAGTGGAGGTAGACTTAGAAAGTCTATCCAGAGCAGCATTTTCTGCATCCATTTGAGTGGCTTTAATTTGCCACTCTTTGCCAAAGAGATTTTCACCTGTACAGGGCAGATTTCCTAAACCATCTTGAACCCAGGGTTCTAGATCAGAAGCCTGGAGACAAGCAATTCTACGAGCAGCTACAGCAATGCCTGAGGCTCTGCTGGCACCTTCAAAAGAATCAAAGGCTGCCCTGTTGGAAAACTTTGAAATGTCTTGAGTATGCTTAAGCCAAAGAAGGAACTCATCCCTTTTATCCTCTGGAATAAAAGGGAGAAAGTTATGCAGCTTTTCTGCAACCTCCTTCAGAAACATACCCATATAAAGGCTATATGAATTGATTCTGGCAATAAGCATGCTGGCTTGGAAGATTTTCCTACCAAAAGCATCCAAGGTCCTGCATTCTCTTCCTGGAGGAGTAGAAGAGTGTCTTTTGGTACTCTTTATCCTCTTCATAGCTGACTGCACCACAATGGACTGGTGAGGAAGCTGAGTTTTTTGAAATCCAGGAGAAGGAGGGACACGGTACATAGTGTCCAATCTACGAGAATGAGGAGAAAGGGTGAGAGGAGTCTCCCACAATTCAATCAAATGTTCTTGAAGAATTTCATGAATTGGCAAGGTGACTGCCTCTCTGGGAACCTTAGAGTATCCCAAAATATCTAATTTTTTTGCTCTAGGTTCCTTTTCAGAGGTTACTGAAATAGAGAGTCCTTTAGCTACTTCTATTATGAAGTCTTGAAAGGACAAATCCTCTGGAGGAGACATTCTCCTTTTTGGAGAAGAAGGCTCCTCAGGAAGGGTGACAGATACTTCAGGGGACTCATCCGATGAATCAGAATCATCAGAAGAATCGAAGTATCGTCTGCTCGATTCCAAAGATCGATAGGCGTATCGATCGGTACCGACATCGGGTGTCCCCGGTACCGGATCGGTACCGAGAAAGAGCCCAGGACAGAGAGCCGGAATCGGAATCCTGGCCGATGTCGATGCAGCCGGTACCGGTATCTAAATTGGTACCGGTACCAGTACCGACAACGGAGCTTGTTCTGGTACCGACGGCGTCGCAGCCTTGATGAAAGCCAGTATAGCCTGCTGCATGGATTGCACAGTATGATCCATGGACGCCACGACTGCCTGGATGTCGGTACCAGGAGATTGTGCGGGTACCCCAGAGCAGTCCAACAGGTGATCGGTCGAGGCCGTGCCATCGATGTCAACCTGTAACCCCATAGGAGGAGCTTTGGAAGCCGGAGCTTCCCGCCGGGGTTGTTTGGATGGGGCAGGATCCTCAAGGGCAAGCCCGGAGGCATCTCGATGCTTAGAGGGAGATTTGCCCTTCGAGGACCTGCTAAAAGTATGTTTAGTTACCTGAGACCCATCAGGAGAGGAAGACCTGGAAGATGTCGATGCCACCGCCGGTGCATCCGTGGGAAACAGCACATGGAGCTTGGCTGCCCGGTTCTGTAACCCTCGTTTAGACATTAGAGAACAGGACTGGCAATCCGGGATGGAGTGTTCAGGCCCCAAACATTTCAGACACCATTCATGGGTATCTGTGACAGAAATTGTACCGCTACACTTAGTGCATTTTTTGAACCTGGAGGCTGGTTATTCCATAAGGGAAAAATTTCTTGTGGGCCTGGAGGCCTAAGAAGAAAATACACCAAGTGAGGAAAAAAGATAGTTTTTTGTTTTTTTTTTTAAAGAAAAGAAAAGAAAAGACCGGCGGTACCGGTCCGGCGTCGGGGAAGGCAGACACGCGACCAAAGAAATATATTAAAATAAAGAACTTCTTCAGCGGTGACAGGAACACGACCTGCTGGCTCCGCAGAAAAGAACTGAGGAGACTTGGTTAGGAAAGGCGGGAAGGCAGCGCGCATGCGCTGTGGGATGCCCCAAAAGCTTTCATCCTGGGAAGCTGAGGAGCATTCCCACGCAGGCTCCGTCGGTACCGACGTACCCATATGTGAGGACTCATTCCTGCTTTTTCCTGGAGATACATGTGGACAAAGGTGAGTCGGTTGATATAGAGTAGTTACTCACCTGTAACAGGTGTTCTCCAGGAGCAGCAGGAATCAGTCCTCACATATGGGTGACGTCAGCACCAACGGAGCCCTCGCGGAGCAATTTCCCCAGCTTTCAAAGAAAGCCTTTGGGAATTGCAGCGCACATGCGCGGTCCTCTTCCCGCCCAAGGGTGCCATCTTGCTCAGTCTGATGACATAGCTAAAAGACAGCAAAAAAATTAGCAAAAACGAAATGATAGGACTGCAACTCCAAGGGGAGGAGGGAGGGTTGTGAGGACTGATTCCTGCTGCTACTGGAGAACACCTGTTACAGGTGAGTAACTACCCTTTCTCCAGGACCAAGCAGGAAGTCAGTCCTCACATATGGGACTCCCTAGCTTAAGGCTACCGGAGACCTCAAGCGGAAAAATGAGCACCCTCTAGCTCAGTAGCACAGAAGGAAGGAATCTTCTCTGAAAACGCCCCCGACCGGTAGCCCAACACCAGGGCCGGAGGGTAGGAGTTGCCTAAACCTCAAAGAGATTATGGAGGACTGCCTGACCGAAAGCACTGTCCCTGCGGGACTCCCTCTCCAGGCAGTAATGGGCCGCAAAAGTCTGGCTTGAAGACCAAGTAGTGGCCCGGCAGATGTCTGCCAACGGAACAGAGCGGAGATGAGCCATTGACGCAGCCTTCGCCCTGACACGATGAGCCGTGACTCGACCCTCCAACGAGAGGCCGGCTGCCCCATAAGCCCAGGCGATACAGTCAGCGACCCATATGGACAAAGTACGCTTGGAGACAGGCAATCCCAACTTATTGGGGTCAAAAGAAACGAAAAGCTGAACAGCCCTCCTATGCTCCCGCGTACAGTCAAGGTAGAAGGACAAGGCCCTCCTACAGTCCAGGGTATGCAGGACCATTTCAGCACGGCTGGCGTGCGGCCTGGGAAAGAAGGTCGGAAGAACCACCTCCTGGTTGAGATGAAAAGGAGAAACCACCTTTGGAAGAAACTTAGGGTGAGTCCGTAAGACTACCCTATTCCTGTAGAACCTAGTGTAAGGAGGATCAGACACTAGGGCCTGCAGTTCACTAACGCGCCTAGCAGAGGTAAGGGCTACCAAAAACAAGGTTTTCCAGGAAAGAAAAGGAAGAGGGCAGGTAGCCATAGGTTCAAAGGGCGGACAGGTAATCCGCTGTAAGACCACATTCAGATCCCATTCAGGGGCTGGTGGGCACAAAGGAGGCTTAAGGAGAAGGAGGCCTCAGAGAAAATGAGCCACCAAAGGGTGGTTGGAAAGAGGCCTGCCATCCACCGGTGCGTGATGCACAGAGAGAGCACTGAGGTGGACCCTTACAGAGTTGGACTTAAGGCCCAGATTGGAGAGGTAAAGCAAATATCGCAAGACCACTGCCACCAAGCAGAAGGGATTCTCAGACTGCTGAGCACACCACATGGAGAACCGACGCCACTTAAGAGCGTAGGACTTCCGGGTGGAGGGCCGCCTGGAGGCCAAGACGACCTCTTCCACCTCCCGAGGCAGCAGGAGGGGCGCAAGGACTACCCTTTCAGCAGCCAGGCCATCAGATGAAGGTACCGGAGGTTGGGGTGTAGGAGAGTCCCCTGATCCTGTGACAGGAGATCGGGTTGAAACCCCAGAGGAAGAGGAGTGTCCACTGCCAGCTGCATCAGAAGCGGGAACCAGGGTTGTCTCGGCCACCGGGGAGCCACTAGGATCATTGAGGCTGTCTCTGAGAACCTTGAAGAGCGTCCGAGACACCAGTGGCATGGGAGGAAAGGCATACAAGAGGCCTGTGGACCATGGAATCAGAAAAGCATCCGCCGCTACTCTTAGAGGATGCGGTTGTCGAGAGCAGAATCTGGGAAGTTGCCGGTTCAGAGGACTGGCAAAGAGATCCATGGTGGGGAGGTCCCACTTGAGAAAGATCCGCTGAACCACCAACGGGTCTAATCTCCACTCGTGTGGTTGGAGGATCCTGCTCAGCTTGTCTGCCAGGTAATTTTCTTGACCTGGGAGATAGACAGCTTTGAGGAGGATGCCATGAAGGACGGCCCAAGAGCACAGTTTCTGTGCCTCCTGACAGAGAAGGAAGGAGCCTGTGCCTCCTTGTTTGTTCACGTAGAACATTGCAACTTGATTGTCCGTCTGGACCAGCACAGACTGGTGAGAAGTGAGGTGGGAGAAGGCTCTCAGAGCTAGGCGGATGGCTCTGAGCTCCAGGAAGTTTATCTGCTGAGCAGACTCCCAGGGAGTCCAGAGGCCTTGAGTACATGTCCCTTGGCAATGTGCTCCCCAACCCAGGAGAGAAGCATCGGTGGTCAGCACCTGAGCAGGCGGAGGAGATTGAAAATCCACTCCCAGCACCAGGTTTGGCAGATGAAGCCACCACCGCAGAGAAGAGACCAGCAGGTCGGACACCTGTACTGAGTCCGTCAGGCTCCCCGTGGCCTGATGCCATTGAGTGCGAAGGCACCACTGAGCAGATCGCATGTTCAGGCGGGCATTGGGGGTCACATGGACCGTGGAAGCCATATGGCCGAGCAGTCTCAGAAATTGCCTGGCAGAGACCAGGGAATTGCAGTGAAAATGGCTGGCGAGATCCATGAGCCTGTGGGCCCTGTCTAGAGGCAGGAAGGCCCGTGCCTGAAGTGTGTTCAACCTGGCACCTATGAATTTGAGATTTTGAGAGGGGAGCAAAGTGGACTTTGCGATGTTTATGACAAATCCCAAGTGCTGGAGTAGAGTCACAGTGCGATGAGTGGCCTGAGTGGCCTCTTGGGAAGACTGGGCTCTGATGAGCCAGTCGTCCAGGTACAGAAACACAAAAAGGCCTTGAAGTCTTAGATAGGCCGCCACCACTGCTAGGCACTTGGTGAACACCCTGGGGGCTGAGGATAGGCCAAAGGGCAGTACTCTGTACTGGTAATGGATTTCCTCCCACAACAAATCTGAGATATTGTCTGTGGTCTGGATGAACAAGGATGTGAGTATAGGCATCCTTTAGATCTAAGGAGCATAGCCAGTCTCCCTGCTGGAGGTAGGGCAGCAGGATTCCAAGGGTAAGCATTTTGAACTTTTCACTTGCCAGGAACTTGTTGAGGTTTCGCAAGTCCAGGATGGGTCTGAGGCCTCCTGTTCTTTTTGGTATCAGAAAGTACTCAGGTGGTGGGGCACCGGTTCCACAGCCTGTTCCTGAAGAAGACTTGCTAACTCCTGAAGGAGTGAGTCCCTGTGCAGAGGGAGTCTTGGAGGCTCCCCTGGAAAGTAGGAGGGAGGTACCTGGTGAAAGTGTAGAAGATAGCCTTTCTGAACTATATGAAGCACCCAGGTATCTGATGTGATGGCTGACCACCTGTGTGCAAAGTGGACCAGCCAGCCTCCTGTGCTGAGAGAAAGCAGCGGAGGGGAAGAGGCTATGCTGACAGAGTCAAAAACCCCCACCCTGCTGAGCAGGGGCCGGTGTTGTGGGCTTGGGGGCCTGCTGCCTACGGGACCCATTACCCCGTCCCTTGGCCTGCTGACCCTGTTGGGGAGCTGCTGAGGCCTGATGAGGGTGGTGTTTATAGGCAGCCGCCATCCTCGGGTAAGAGGGAGGAGTAGCCTAGTGGTTGGGGCAAGGTACTTCAGGCCAGAAGGTCGGGGGTTCAAATCCCACTAGAGGACAGCAACCTTGGGCCGGAAGGACTGGGGTTTCTAGTCCCACAGATGCTCCTTGTGGTCTTGGGCAAGCCACTTAACCCTCCATTGCCCATGTTCCCTGTAAGTATTAGTGTATGTGTCTCATATCCCTGCGTGTTAAATGTATCCCCCAATTGTGTTGTGACCGCTTTGATTGAAGGATAAGGCGGTATACAAAACTGTCTAAATAAATAAATAAAATAAATAAAAAGGGCTTTTTCCCCGAGCCCTTCTTCTTCTGAGAAGGGGCAGAGGTTGTTCTGGACAGCCGAGTCCTGGTCAGAGTCTCGGTCTCGATCTGTGCAGCCTTTTCAGCCATGGGCTTGCCAAAGAGGTTTTCACCTCTGCAGGGGACATCGACCAACTTGTCCTGTACCCATGGCTCGAGGTCGGATGACTGAAGCCAAGCCTGTCGGCGGGCACCGATGCCGGCTCCGGCTACTCGAGCCGATGCTTCGAAGCCATCGTAGGCTGCTCGAGAGATAAACTTCGAGCACTCTTGAATACCAGTGGACAAGGCCTGGAACCTCTGCAAAGGTTCCTCAGAGAGACCAGCAGAGAACCCGGCAATTTCCTTTGCCAGGTCTCGGAGATACATGCCCATGTAGAGCTGGTAGGTCTGGACTCGACAAGCAAGCATAGAGCCCTGGAAGCACTTCCTACCGAGGGCATCCAGGTTCCGGGCCTCCTGGCCGGGAGGCAGCGAGGAGTGCATCTTCTGACTCTTGAGCCGATGCATGGCCGATTCCACCACCATGGAATGGTGCGGTAGTTGTGCCTTTTGGAACCCGGGGCTCTTGCAGACTCGATAAATGGAATCGACCCGCTTGGGGGGGACCGTCTCCGAGGTTCGGACTCGGGCGAGTCCGATGGGACAAACCGAGTCCGAAAAGTACCTGGTGACCCTTCGTCCTCTGTCTCCCAGGCCGACTCCTCGGAGGAGGAATCGAGCAGCTCCGGTCAGGTGGGCACCGATGCCCTCCACCCAGACGCTGAGGCCGGCGTCGACGACCTCGGTCCCGAACGGGAGGCCGAGGGAGACCGTGACCGAGGATCGACTCGAGCTCGCATGGACTCGAGGATCGGCTCGGTCTCCGGGGTCGACTTGGACGTCGACGTCCTGGTGGTCGGGGCATATGCACCGGCAAGGCCAGCAATCAATGCCCGCTGCTGGTCCATAAAGGCAGCTAAACTGCTCTCCAAGGCCGTCAACCTGAGTCCGAGCTCAGGAGACCCAGCAGCCCCCGACTCTGGCCCCGACGGCGTCGGGCCCGACTTCGGCTCCTTTGAAGGTGAGTCCACGAGGACTACAGTACTCACGTGTCCAGGAGACTCCATCTCGAGACGAGGATGTTTCGAAGGCCTCTCCGACTCCAAGGACCTGGGACGGCTATCGGGGCTATGCGACCAGGCCCTCGAGGAACCAGGAGCGTCCACCGACGCCGCCCTCAAGGGTTTCTTCTTCCTATGATGTTCCCGGGCAGGAGACCCCCGCTCAGAGGAACTCCAACGATGCTCAAGACCGGAGTCCTGGGACGTCGAAGCCTCTGACGAGGTCAGGGCCCAGCCGGACGCGGAGTCAGAGAAGATTCGTTCTTTTTGATGCTGCCGACTCAACGCTTTTGAGGACATTTTTCCACACGGACCACAGATCATCGGGTCATGATCGGGTCCGAGGCAGAGGAGGCAGCAGTCGTGTGTGTCGGTAAGAGACATAAGTTTCTTACACCGATCACACTTTTTAAACCCGCTGGCAGCCATCGGGGGAAAAAGGGCCCCTGCGAGGTCAAAAGACAGGGCTGCCAGTGAAAAAAGAAAAATGGCGCGAACGCTAGTCACGAAGGACAAAAACCGAAAAAATCAAGAACGGACTCGATACCGGTGTAGCGGGTCCGGGCGGGAAAAAGATCCGGCATCGAACCGAGAAAAGAAGAGTAAATAAAATCAACTTTTTCTGCGGCGATCACAAACAGCGTCTGTAGGGCTCCGCGGAAAAAAGAAGACTGAGCAAGATGGCACCCTTGGGCGGGAAGAGGACCGCGCATGCGCGCTGCAATTCCCAAAGGCTTTCTTTGAAAGCTGGGGAAATTGCTCCGCAAGGGCTCCGTCGGCGCCGACGTCACCCATATGTGAGGACTGACTTCCTGCTTGGTCCTGGAGAAAGTGTATCTAGACTTTCAGAAAGCCTTTGACAAGGTCCCTCATCAGAGACTTTTGGCAAAACTAAAGAGTCATGGGATAGGAGGCAGTGTACTACTGTGGATCAGGAACTGGTTAAAAGATAGAAAGCAGAGGGTTGGGCTAAATGGCCAATTTTCCCAATGGAGAAAGGTGAATAGTGGTGTACCCCAGGGATCAGTGCTGGGTCCGCTGCTTTTTGACATATTCATAAATGACCTGGAACGTGGAATAACGAGTGAGGTTATCAAATTTGCAGATGACACAAAACTATTTAAAGTTGTTAAAACCCAAGAGGATTGTGGAAAATTGCAAAAGGATTTTGATAAATTGGAAGACTGGGCATCAAAATGGCAGATGAAATTCAATGTGGACAAGTGCAAAGTTATGCACCTAGGGAAGAACAACCCAAACTATGGTTACACAATGCAAGGTTCCACATTAGAAACCACCACCCAGGAAAAAGATGTAGGCGTCATTGTGGATAACATGTTAAAACCCTCGGCCCAGTGTGCAGTGGCAGCCAAAAGAGCAAATAGAATGCTAGGTATCAAAAGGAAAGGAATGGAAAATAAAACAAAAGATATTATAATGCCTCTATACCGTTCCATGGCGAGACCGCACCTTGAATATTGTGTGCAATTCTGGTCGCCGTATCTTAAAAAGGATATAGCGTTATTAGAAAAGGTTCAGAGAAGAGCCACCAAAATGGTAAAGGGGATGGAAGGATACTCCTATGAAGAAAGGCTAAAAAGGTTAGGGCTCTTTAACGTGGAAAAGAGACGGCTGAGGGGAGATATGATAAAAGTCTATAAATTAATGAACGGAGTGGAACGGGTAAACGTAGATCGATTCTTTACGTTATCAGAATATAGAAAGACTAGGGGACATACAATGAAGCTACAGGGTAAACTATTTAAGACTAATAAAAGAAAACATTTTTTCACTCAACGTGTAATCAAACTCTGGAATTTGTTACCGGAAGATGTAGTAAAGGCTGTTAGTGTAGCTGGGTTTAAAAAAGGTTTGGACAAGTTCCTGGAGGAAAGGTCCATAAACCATTATTAAGAAGGGACCCAGGATATCAATGCTTGACCCAGTACAAGCATTGCGGAACCTGTGTCTTTTGGGGAAACTGCTAGGTACGTATGACCTAGATTGGCCACTGTTGGAAACAGGATACTGGGCTTGATGGACCTTGGTCTGACCCAGTATGGCATATCTTATGTTCTTATAGAGGACCACATAAAGCAAGTCACTAAAGAATGAGAGGTGATGGTCTGTCCATCCACCAACTGATGCAAGGCTACAATGGCGCTGAGGCGGACCCTAACAGAATTGGCCTTAAGACCTGCAGTAGAAAGGTGGAGGAGATATTGAAGTAACAATTCAACCAGGTTAAGTGAAGGGGCTGAGATCCTTCTGAGAGCACCATAGCGCAAATCTGTGCCATTTGAATGCATAGGTACATCGAGTGGAGTCCTTTTGGGATGCGGACAGAATATCTTTAATGCCCTCCGGCAGGTTCAAGTCCAAAAGGATTACCCTTTCAGCAGTTACACTGTCAGGCAGAGCGCTCGAATATTGGGATGGAGAAGTCTGCCCTGGTTCTGCAAGAGGAGATTGGGTGCGAATTCCAGACAGAGGTTGATGCTGTGCTAGTCAAAGGAGCAGGGGAAACCACGGTTGACGTGGCCAGAATGGGGCTGCGAGTATCATTGTCTCCCTATCGGCTTGTAGTTTGAACAGAGTCTCTGGTATAAGAGAAATGGAAGAATGAACGTAAAGCAGACCCTTCCCCCAAAGTAGGAGGAATACATCGGAGGCTTGACTCTTTGGAGACAGAACCCTGGCGCAGAAGCAAGGAAGCTGTGTGTTTAACAGGATGGCAAAGAGGTCAATTATCAGAGTTCCCCATAATTTGAAGATGTGATCGTCCACACCTCGATGGAGAGTTCACTCGTGAGGTAGAAGGACTAAACCGAGCTTGTCTGCTAGAACACCGAGTTCCTCGGGAGATAAACCACTCTGAGTAGCACGTGGTGAGAGATGGCAAACATCCAGATGCGGACCGCTTCCTCTTAGAGGAGGCAGGACTCCATGCCTGAACATTTCTACTTGGTTGTCGGTTTGGATCAGGACAGTTTGTCTTGTCGAGGATGAAAAACTCAAAGGGCACTGGCCATTGCCTGCAGTTCAAGGAGGTTGATAAGCAGATTCCTGGCGACCCCACAGGCCCTGTGTAGCTAGGCCGTATAGGTGAGCTCCCCACCCCTGCTTGGAAGCATCAGTCGTGAGGGTATGTTGAAGTGGAGGCATCCGAAAAGGTGATCTGTTGAGTAGGTTTTGAGGCATACACCACCACTGGAGGGAGTTGGCTAACTGAGGTGTGATGACCCAGTCTCCAAGTCAATCCTTCGACTGTGTCCACTGAAAGGAAAGAGTCCAGTGAGCCTGACGCATGCGGAGACTAGCAAAGGGGACCACGTACAGTGGAGGTCACGTGTACCATCAGACAAAGTATATCCCTTGCTGTAATTGGATGCCGTCGTTGAACCTGGCTTGTAAGTTCTGAGAGGCACCGCAGGCAGTCTCTTGAAAGACACAGATGCCCAGGGTGCAGAGGTAGGCCGCAACCACTGCTAAACATTTTGTGAATATTCTTGGGGCCGAAGCCAGGCCTAAAAGGTAGGATTCTGTACTGCTAGTGAGCTCCCTGAAACAGGAATCATAGGTACTATCTGTGATGTAGACATCCTTGAGATCTAGAGAACAAAGCCAATCATCTCTCTGAAGGTATGGAAGTTGAGGTCCTAGGGAGACCATCTTGAATTTTTCTCAAACAAAAAACTTGAGGGCTTGGATATGTAGGATGGGTCTTAATCTCACCCCATCTTGTTGAGAATGAGGAAGTAATGGGAGTAAAAATCCAACCCTTCTTGTGCGGGAGGAACTCTTTCTATGGCACTCAGCAA
This sequence comes from Ichthyophis bannanicus, assembly GCA_033557465.1. NCBI lineage: Eukaryota > Metazoa > Chordata > Amphibia > Gymnophiona > Ichthyophiidae > Ichthyophis > Ichthyophis bannanicus. Next base: position 120,829,193 of record CM066041.1, read on the forward strand.
CAACAGAGAAACTACTTCTTGCTGAAGCAGGGTGCAGTGAAGGGGTTACATGGGAAATTTCCCTGTGAAAAAGGTCGGGGGTAAGCTTTTGAAGTGGAGTGGATACCCCTTGAGGACCATGTTCAAGATCCACTGTTCTGTTGTTATGAGAGGCCATCTGTGGGCAAAGTGGATCAAGCGGCCTGCAATGTGAGAAGGATGGGGATCCTTCAGGGGAAGTACGGCTATGTTCTCCAGCAAGGAGTCAAAAAAACAATTGTAGGCTGGTCCTGTGAAGCTAGTTGAGGTATGGAAGCCTTAGGCCTCTTGGGATGACGTGGGCGTTGCTTTTGTTGAGGCTGCTAGGGCTGATAATGTGGGTAGGGTGGATAAGATGGATAGTATCTCTTCTTCTTAGGGTAGGAGGGCTTTTTGGTTGAGGCCTTCTTTCTAGAGGGATCAGCTGTGTTCCTAGAGAGGTGTTTGAGAGTGAGATCACTTGTTTCAATCTCACCCGCCTGCTCCCTCCAGCCTTTCCCGAAGAGATTCTCACTTGTATAGGGGATGTTAGTCAATTCATCCTGGACCCTCTGCTCCAGGTCAGAAGCTTGTAACAAGGCCATCGTCCTGGCCCCAATACATACCACTGCAACTTTGCTAGTGGATTCAAAGCAGTCAAAAGCAGGTGATGTGAGAAACATGGAAGTAAGTATTTTGATACTTAAGTAGGGCCTGGTATGCAGTCTGCTTGTCTACTGGTAGGAGAGGGGAAAATTCCTCAAGATCTTTAGTGATATCTTTTAGGAACATCCCCATGTACAACATGTAGGAGTTAATTCTAGAGGCCAGCATCGTTGCCTGGAAATATCGATGTCCAAAAGCATCCAGAGTTCTCGATTCCCTACCTGGAGGAACTGAAGAATGATTTTTGGAACTTTTAATACGTTGCATTGCAGATTCTACCACCATGGAATGGTGTGAAAGCTGGGGTTTCTGGAAGCCCGGGCACTCAGGAACCTTATACATTGTGTCCAGTCTTTTACTAACTGAGGCCATAGTCAGAGGAGCCTCCCATCAGCATAGCATGAGGTTCTGTAGAATGTGATGCCCTGGGATTGTGGCAGCCTCCTTAGGCATCGAGGGATACTGGAGTATTTCCGGCTCCTTCTCGGTAGCAACTGTAATTGAGAGAGCCCTCACCATGTCCCTGATAAATTCTTCTCCGGTGGGGACTGGTGCCACTTGTGTGGTGGTGGTGAAAGGTCAGAAGGAATATCAACAAGGCCTCAGGAACCGAGGGACTAGACGACAGATTACGAGGAATTGGAGTCTGAATCAGGCAAAAACAAAAGTAGTGGCGATCAGAATCTCGGTGCCGATGCTGTTCTGACGCCAGCCAACTGTCTTAGTATGGATGCTCTGAGGTATCGGAACAGAGTTGTGCCAACACCTGGTCTGTTTGATCACTTTGGGTATCGACCGGTTCTAAGGGAGGCATCAGCAGTAGCGGTTCCAAATCTAGTATGGATGAAGTCAAAAGCCTTATGGTACAGACGTCCAGGCTTGACATAGAGACCTGGGATCCAGAGCGAGGGAGATGAATAAATTCTGGGTGGACTGCCGTACAGGGCTATGAGCCATCGTCCCAGAACATGGAAATGGCCTCTGAGATCGGTGCCTCGGGAGCATCCTGGAGCCCCTCTTGTGCTTTGGAGGATGCATCCTCCTGCTAGGGCTGTTTGGCTGGCTGATCAGTCTGATTCACCTCTGTGAAAGTCCTGATGCTGCTGTCCCAGCCGTCTCTGGAACAGACATCAGTTCTTGATGTCAACTGCGTCAAAGTCTTCACTGGATCAGTAGAGGACTTGAGCTTACTCAGGTGCTTTGACTTCACAGTGGTGTGGAAACCGCATGAAGAAGTCAATGCCTGTGAGGATGTGGAGGCCACCGACGAGTGAGCTGAAGCAGCTGAGTCTGATGGAAACAGACACACACATTGTCTTTCAGGGGTTTTTAATCCCCTTTTAGTCATCTGGTGACACAAAGGACAAGTGGCCGGCTCATGGTCAGAACCTAAGCACTTCAAGCACCAGTCGTGCTTAGTGGTGGCCAATATAGCGTTCGTACACTTTGAACACTTTTTAAAACCAATGGCTTGTTTGTCCATACTTGGGAACACAGCCGTTACCATGTCAAAAAAAGGCACTGGTGGCCTAACCTGTCGAGACCAGAGGTGGAAGCCATGGTAAAAGACGAAAAAAGAAAAGAAGAAAAGAAAAGAAAAATGGACTCCGGCATCGAGAGATGGTACCGGAGCCAGCGGGAAGGCAAAAAATTAAGTATGGTGTACCTCGAAGGGCACAAAGAAAACAGTTTAAGAGTGATGACAGGACAGATGTCCTAATGGCTCCATGGAAAACTACAAACTGAGGAGAAAGGCTGGGAAGGCAGGCACACAGACTAAGTGGGATGCTCCCAAAAACTTTCCTATTGGATGCTTGGAGTGTGTTCCAGTGTGGGCTCTATCAGAGGACATCACCCATATCTGATGACTGATTCCTGCTTGTTTCTGGAAATACACATATTCAGCAGTGCAATTTTGTACAAGCCCTTTTCCACATGTAAAAATATCCTTTGCATGCAGAAATGCAATGTCAGGAAATACTTTTTCACTGAAAGGGTAGTGGATGCTTGGAATGCCCTCCCAATGGAAGTAGTGGGGGCAAATACAGTGACAGAATTCAAAATGGCATGAGACAGACACAGTGGATCCCTTTACAGCAACAGGATAAAAACAAAATAATTTAATAATTTAACTAATTTCTCAACAAACAGGGATGCCCTACACAGAGCGGTGGGTTCACCCCTAAACAAAGACATGGGGAGGGGTGGCCTGCACGGAGCGGCAGGTGCACCTACTCTTGCCATCTTACTGGGCAGACTAGATGGACCATACTGTCTTTATCTGCCGTCATTTACTATGTTACTATTATGAATGAAATTGCAGGCAGCAGAATACTTTTTTGGGTGGAGAGGGTTGTCAAACAAGCCAGCTCCTGTCCCAGTTTCCAAGTTGCTGACAAAATATGGAGCAAAATGTTGGTCAGGCCATGATCCTAGTGGCAGGCAGTTATGATTTTCCAGCAGTGATGGTAGATGGTTGCTGGGGGGGGGGGGAGGGGAGTACCTTGTGTGTTTTTATGTTGGTTGTAAATCGCTTTGAATGCTGTAGGATTTGGCGGTCGATAAATGTTTTAAAATAAATAAAAATTTTCCTGCAGAGAGAAACCGTAGTTACTCACCTGTAATGCGCATTATCCAGGGACAGCAGGAATCAGTCCTCACATATGGGGTGACGTCAGCACAGATGGAGTCCAAGTCGAAGCATTTCCCCAGCTTTCAAAGAAAGCCTTTGGATCATGCTACCATGTATGTGTGGTCCCCTGGATCCGGCACCCAAGCATAGAGTCTTAGTAGCACTTGCACCCGAGGGCATCAAGGGCTCTGGCCTCCCCCCCGGGGGTGGAGGGGGAAACCGAGGAGTGGGTCTTCTGGCTCTTGAACGTCTGCATAATTGACTTGACAACCATGGAGTTATGCGAAAGCTGGGGTTTGTGGAACCCTGGACCCTTCCAGACGCGGTGCATGGCATCAAGGTGCTGGCTCACCACCAGCACCAACGCCGGCGTTTCCCACATCCAAAGCAGTAGCATCTTGAGGATCAGCTGCACAGGCACCATGAGGGTTTCCTTAGGTGGAGACATACTGAAGAATCTCCAACTCCTCAGTGTGCGGGTCTTCCTCCGCCTTGGTTTGCACTGAAAGGGCTCTGGTCATGTCCCTGATGATGTCATGGAAGGCCATGTCCTCAGGAGGAGAGTGGCGCCAGGGTGCCAGGGGCGACGGGCTGAGGGAATATCTCTGTGCTGCCTGGTGTCCGGAGAGGCCTCGTTGTCCGTCTCCCACTCAGAGTCGAGTGGCGATGACGAATCCAAGGTCCTGCAACTCCCTGTCTCAGGGCCAGTGTTGAAGGGTGGAATGGGACCAGGACCTCGACTGGAGCAGGGACTTACCTGAGGCTGGTGGCACTCAGAGCTCAGCTTGATGACCAGAGACTCCCTCGCGATCGAGGGGCTGGTCATCAGGGTGGATGAGGCGGACAAACCGGCCATCATCGCCTGCTGAAGGGCCAGGATAGCAGTGATGTTCTGCTCCAAGGCTGTCAGTTTGGTTTCCAAGCCAGAAGGCTCAGCAGCCTTCAGCGCGGGCACAGAGTATCTCAGGTCCGACGCTGAGGAATCCTTCTTGAGGATCTTGGTGAGGCACTTATTGGAATCTCCTGAGTTCCTCCAGTCAGTTGTACCGGGTTTCTCCAGTGCAACCTCGGCAGACTTTGAAGACAACGACTTCTTCTTCTCCGGGTCCAACGTCTTCTCAGAGAAGCCGCTGCTGCGGGACTCCGAGGATGCTCGGGCCTCGCAGGATATGCTGGGCTTGGAATCGGGGAGGCTGGGGCAGAGTTTGACCTGGGGAACAATTTCTCCTGCAACTCCGACCTTTTTCTGTTGGTTTTAGGTGTCATGGTCTGGCACTGGTTTCAGGAGGTGCTGCCATGGCCCAGGCCCAGGCAGTGCCAGCAACAGTCATGGGTGTCTGTTATTGATATGGTTTGACTGCAGTGGTCACATTTTTTGAATCTACTGGGAAACATGGTGAGGTGGCACCTGGATGGGGATCAATGACCCCTAGGTGAAAAAAAGTCACGAACGCCAGTCAAGGAAACCTCAATGAAAAAAAGGGGCTGGGGATGGCGCCAGCTCCGGATGGGAAGAGGAACCGGTTGTTAACCGGGAAATAACTTCATTTTTAAAGGAAATACTGAGAATTTTCCGGGAAAACAGGACTCACATCTGTTGGGCTCTGTGGAAAAAAGGAGGCTGAGCCAGATGGCATCCATGGGCGGGAAGGGGACCACGCATGCATGATAGCATGTCCCAAAGGCTTTCTTTGAAAGCTAGGGAAATGCTTCCATGCGGGCTCCATGATGTCACCCCATATGCGAGGACTGACTTCCTGGAGAAATGTATGTTTAAAATTTGGTCGCTTTTGTAATTCTCTAAGCAGCTCCACTGGAACACTAGGAACAAACATCTTGATAAACACGGTAACTTCTATCATGCAGAGAAGATCCGACTGTGCAATGTGTGTCATCTCTGCCATGGCTGAATCAGTGCAAGACAAGCTGATTTTATAAGGAGTCGGGTAAAGATACACACCATTAAGGTGCATACATCACCAATATTCAAGGATTACTCGCATACTTTAGGCTGTCGTTATTCTGTAAACATGTATGCAAGTACTATCACTTGTACTTTTAGCATGGGCATGCACAGGGATGCAGTGAGAGCACAGCACACATTTATATATGTAAGTAATGAACTACTATAAATTACATGTGTTCTTAAAAAAGAAAAATCTAGGCGCAGGCATTCACACCAGCCATAGAGCAGGCAAAATTGCATTGTTACATCCCAATTTTATAAAGTAAATTACACAGATGTTTTACTTACCAATAATTTCCTTTCCTGGAATCCTGCTAGACCAGTCCAGACTAGTGGGTTGTGTCGCCCTGCCAGCAGATGGTGAGACAGAGAAAAATTCCCAAAGCTTTGTGACATCACCCCCTTGGTATAAAAACCCATCCCCCAAGGGGAGCTTCAGTATAACCATAACAAGCAGCAGGAGTTCAAACAGCCAAGGAAACACAAAACCAGACCAAAAATGAGTACATAAACAAATAACTCTTATAACAAGCTAAATTGAACAATGTGAAACAGGACCTGCAAGCCAACTATGTACATGGTGAGGTACAGCAATGTCAGATACGTAAACAGAGTCTTAGCTAGGCGACAGACTAAACAGTTTAGAGGGATGGGTCCTGGATTGGTCTATCAGGATTCCAGGAAAGGAAATTATCAACAAGTAAAATTTCTCCTTCCAAATACATTCCCCCAGACCAGTGCATACTAACAGCTAAACCACTCCAGGAAGGGAAGAAACAGCTGCAGCCAAGGCAGAGGCTCTGAAGCAAGCTGCTTCTTGAGCTTGGACATCCAAGCAATAGTGACGTGCAAAAGTAGAAAGGGGGGATCAGGTGGCCGTCCTGCAAATATCTAGCGGAGATTAGCATTCTGCCCAGGAGGTAGTCTGGGCCCATGTAGAATGTGCCCCAAGACCTACAGGCACAGGTTTGTTCAATAAAATATAAGCTGACTCAATGATCTGCTTGATCTAGCATGCTATGGTTGCTCTGGATGCGGCCGCTCCTTTTCGTGGACTAGAAGCTAGGACAAAAAAGTGATCAGAGACAAAATGTATTAGTGAGTTTGAGGTAATGGCGTAACGCCCTACCAACAGGTGAAGGATTTGGTTGTCACCTGAAGATTACTCCTTAAAAAGAAAAAATGTTTAAAAAGAAAGTAGCACAACCAATTGGTTGGCATGAAAATTCGAAAGGACCTTAGGAAGAAAAAGAGGGCACTGTTCGAATGGCAACCCCCTCAGAGGAATAAGACAGAAAAGAATCCTGGCATGAAAGTGCTTGGAGCTCCAAAAAGCGCTGTGCCGAAGTGACTGCTATAAGAAAAACAGTTTTGACAGTCAAATCTTTGAGAGATGCCCTATGGAGAGGCTCAAACGGGGCAGGATGAGCAAACAAAGCACTAAGGCGAAATCCCAAGAAGGGACGATTAGAGGGCCTCAGAGTGAACGCCCCCCAGAAAATGGGAAACATCTACCTGAGAAGCAAGAGACCGCCCATGGAGAGGCCCCTGAAAGCATGTCAAGGCCACAATATGCACCTTTAAAGAAATAAGGGTGAGACCCTTATCAAGTCGGTCCTGAAAGAAGGAAATAATGTCTGGAATATCAACTCGCCAAGGGGAGAGGGGTCTCTTAGAACACCAAGAAGAATTTTTTTTTTTTTTTAAAGACACCAGATCCAAGTATAGCCATGTGAAGTAGAAGACAGTTGAGCCCGTAGTAGAGTGGCCACTACTTGCGGCAAGTAATCTTTGCGATGCAAGTGACACTGCTCAATAGCCAAGCCATAAACAAGTAAGGAGCGGGGTCATCCATGAGAACCAGCCCCTGAAACAGGAGACCTCTCTGGACACTGAGGGATAGGGGCACCTCCTGCAGGAGGCAGAGGAGATCGGCATACCATGGACACAGAGGCTAATCTGGGGCCACCAGCAATACCCATCCAGAGTGTGCCTCTATACAACAGAGTACATAGCCTATTAGTGGCCAAGGAGGAAAAATGTAAAGAAGCTAGTTCAAGGGCCAGATCTGAACCAGAGCATCTAGGCCATGAGAGTTCAGTTCCTTTCGATGACTGAAAAAGATGGACGTCTTGGCACTGTAAGAGGTGAACATTAGGTCTAGAGTCTGATGACCCCACAGATGCACAATGTTTGCAAATGCCCACAGAGCTAAACTCCCACTCGCCGGGGTCCAGCATATGATGACTCAGAAAATTTGCTTGAATGTTCTCCATTCCCGCAATGTGCTACACAGAAAGAGCCTGGAGATTGGATTCTGCCCAAGGAAATAGAAGACTCATTTCCAGAGCCACTCCAGGACATTTAGTCCCACTCTGTTGAGATAAGCCACAGTGGTGGAATTGTCGAAAAGTACTCTGACTGCTCGACTCTGGAGGTGGGATTGAAAGAAGAGTAGAGCTAGACAGCCCGGGCTTCAAGGCAGAGTAAAGCCAGACAGACAGCCCGGGCCAAGAGGTTTCTTGAATGGACCAAGATCTCTAATCTGCCTATCCCTGGCATTGCACTCCCCAACCTGCAAGGCTGGTGCTTGTGGTGACCACCACCCAACGTGGAATTTTCAAGGGAACACCCTTCAACAAGTGATGAGGACAAAGCCACCAGCGAAGACTGCGGTGAAACACTGAAGAAAGGGGTAGACAAATCTGATAGTCCTGGATGGATGTGGACCAGTGCAACAGGAGAGAGTACTGAAGCAGGTGCATATGAGCACAGACCCAGAGGACTACATTGAGAGCAGAAGCCATGGTGCCGAGGAGTTGTAGGTAATTCCAGGCAGTGGGAGCTGCCAAGTGTTGGAAGGCATGGACCTGAATGCAGAGCTTCTTGCATCTGTTGTAAGAGAGGAAGACACGACCTTGTGTCAAAGCGGGCACCGAGGAATTCCAGAGACTGAATTGGGTACAAATTGCTTTTGGCATAAATTAACCATCCAGCCGAGACGGTCCAGAAAGGAGAGGACCTGAAAGACTGCAGAAGTAGCCTCCACGAAACTCGCTGCTCTGATCAGCCAATCGTCAAGATAAGAATGAACCCAAATACCTTGGCGCCGCAGGGAATCTGCCATTCCTACTATCACCTTGGAGAAAGCGAGAGGAGCTATGGCAAGACCAAAGGGCAGGGCACAAAACTGATAATGGTGACAGAGGACCATGAAATGTAAATACTGCTGATGATCTTGGCGGATTGGAATGTGAAAATATGCATCTGCCAGATCCAAGGATACAAGAAATTCACCTGGCTGAACAACTTGAATGACTGTCCTGAGGGTTTCCATCCAGAACCACACCACCTGAAGACAGCGACTGACTCCCTTGAAGTCCAGGCTAGGACAGAAGGAGCCGTCCTTCTTGGGAATGACAGAGTATACGGAATAGTGACCAGAACCTCTTTCTGAGGGAGGAAAAGGGCATAACACATTGAGCTGAAGGTGGCAATGGAGAGTTAGGCATACAGCCGCTGCCTTGGCCGCAGAACCGCATGAAGAGACGAGGAAGACATTTGGCACGGGTTTGGCGAAGCTGAGAGCACAACCCTGTATTACTACCTCGAGTACCCACGGATCCGATGTTATCTGGGTCCATTTGCAGAAAAAAATACCATAAGCGTCCGCCCACAGGAGGCACCACAGCATGAACCTGAAAACTGTCAACAGGAAGATTTTGCAGAACCGGAAAAGTTGTTAGATGAAGAGAAATTGTTCTGGTTGAGACGGATAGCCCAGAAGGACCGAGTCTTAGAACCAACCCTATTTGAAGGAGAACCGGATTTGCAATGAACTTCTCTGAAGCAGACTCTATATGAGGAGGACGCGGACGATGACGAAAAATGGATTTGAGCTTATCCTCCAACAAACATTGAGGCTTGACTTCCCCCAACTCCTTCACAGGTTTTTCCAAATCCTCACCAAAAAGAAGGCGGCCCTTGAAAGGAAACTTGGCGAGGAGGTACTTGAAAGCAGCTTCCGCATTCCAATGATGGAGCCACAGCCAACGCCGAGCCACTGTAGCTGCAGCCACAGACCAAACAGATAAGCACAGCAGATCACAAAAGGCATCTGCAAGAAAAGCAGTGACCAACTCCAAACGAGGCAAAGCCAGATCATCCGGAAGCAATTGAAGCCATAGAAGTGAATGCAGCGACACCTCCACCAACAGAGGTCTGAAATGCCAAGGTTGAGGATTAGAAAGTGTTTTTTAAGAGGCCCTCCATCTTGCGAACCATCTTTTCATGGAGGGCAGTGCTACACTCCACAGGAATGGTTGTGTGCTTAATGACTGCAGTAGCCAGGGCATCTACTTTAGGGAAACACAACCACTTGTCAAGATCATCCAAAGACTAAATGTAAACACGCCCCAAGCGACAAGCAGAGCATAGAGACACAAGGAGAATCCCATGCTAAGGAGACCATCTGTTGTAGTTCCAGGGGAAAGGGAAAGCTTTAGAAGGTTTCCAGATGTCCATGATTATGGGGTCTACCTGAGGTTTAGAGAAATCCAAAGGCTGTTTGCACCTGAGAGTGCGAGAGGTGCAGAGCCTCCGTAATTTGAGCAATGAGAGCATGAAGCTCTTCCTTATGGAATAACTGGCTATCCTGACTGTCTTCCAATGTCGAGAGCTCTCTTCCTTCCCGGCCAGACTAGAACGTTCATCTGAAGGACAGTCACCGTATTCCCCTGCAGGGCACCAGTCCTCTGGAGGAGAAGAGGCATCTTTGGCCAGATCTAAAGAAGCTCCAGCCAAACTTCAGCAGGCATGCTTTCTAGACGGTGGATCATTGGTGGCCAGAGTAGCCGAAGTCCCCAACTGCCACATATCCCAGGCCTGACGGAATAGCTGCATAAACTGGAGATTAGAACAGTCAGCTGAAGTCTGCATAGGCTACATAGAGAATTGTAGAGGGTGAGCAGGCTGCTCAAGCAACAGAACCAGAAGATGGGCATCTTCAGATTTAGCATCACCCAGAGGGAGCTAAAGCAAGAGACCTGGAAGGGCTACCGGAACCAGGATCTGCAGACACAGAAGGACCCCTTTGCTCAGAACCACAGGAAGGACACAAACTATCTGTCAAAGTCTTGCATTTCTTCCTACAGCCCAAGCAGCACTGTAGGGAAGAAAGCATTTTCACAACAGGGTAAAAGAAAAAGGTCACAGGAAAAGCTGGGGAGCCAAAAAACAACAGACTGAAGAAAGAATGGCAGCCGTGGCACAAAAATTATGGTGGGAAATAGCAAAATGGAGCCGGCAAGGAGCCACTGACTGACTGCGTGAAGAGAATCAGAAAAAAAAGCAATTGCAGAAAACAAAGCACACTGAAAAAAAGAAGGAAGGCGCACGTGGTCAGAAGAATAAGATACCACCAAAAAGCGTGGTTACGCACGTGTAACAGGTGTTCTCTAGGGACAGCAGGAATCAGTCCTCACATGAGTGACGTCAGCACCAACGAAAACCTCATGAAAGCATCCCCCCCAGCTTTCAAAGAAAGCCTTTGGGAAATGCTACCATGCATGCATATGCCACTGTCCCATCAGAACTCTCTTTCCAGACAGCAATGGGCTGCGAAAGTGTGGACTGAAGACCAGGTGGCAGCCTGGCAGATGTCCACCATCAGGACAGATCGCAGGTTTGCCATCAAGGCCACCATGGCCCTGATTTGGTGTGCTGTGACATGACTTCCAGTGGGAGCCCCGCCTGCTCATAGGCGAGGGTGACTCAGTTAGACAGTGTAGGTTTCATCACCACCTCCCTAGATGACTGGGGTCATACGAGACGAAAAGCTGCACAGCTTTGCGGTGGTCCCGAGTACCCTGGATGTAGAAAGACAAGGCCCTCTTACAGTCCAGAGTGTGAAGGACCATCTCACCCCTACTGGTGTGAGGTCTCAGAAAGAAGGTGGTAAGTACCACTTCCTGGTTGAGATGGAAGGATGATACCACCTTCAGAAGGAATTTAGGGTGTGTGCAGACCACCACCCTATTCTTGTAGGACCTGGTATGGGGCACCTCCGCCACTAAGGCCTGAAACTCACCAACTCTGTGAGCGGAGGTGAGTGCAACCAGGAACGCCACCTTTCACGAGAGGTAGTATAGATGGCAGGTAGCCAGAGGCTCAAAGGGCGGGTGAGTGAGCTGCCCCAATACTACATTGAAGTCCCACTCGGTCGCCGGAGGGTGAACCGGGGACTTCGGTAAGAGCAGACCCCTTAGGAAGAGGGTCACCAGTGGCTGAACCGAGAGGGGTTTGCCATCCACCAGGTGGCGGTTCGTCACCAGAGCACCGAGGTGCACCCTGACGGAGTTAGATTTAAGCCTGGATTGCGAGAGGTGGGGAAGGTACTGTAACACCAGTCCCACTGGGCAAGAGAACGGGTTAGTCCCATGTTCTGCGCACCAAATTGAAAACCTGTGCCACTTGAGAGCGTAAGCTTTTATTTATTTATTTATTTATTTAGCTGTGCTTATATACTGCTTTTCACCAGGTCAAAGCAGTTTACAACAAACAAGGGGGATACATCAAACAGAGCTATTCATATTTACAGGGAGGGGGGATATACCATCACCAAGGGGGTTCAACATATTTACATTCCTGAGTATGGTGTACATCAGAGGTATTAGTCTTATTTACAGTTCTGGTTTTTCTCTTCAGTCTCAATCTGCTTAGTGGACTTCATTGGGTGCTGTTCCATTCCTATCCTAGGTGAACCTGAAATAGATGGGTTTTTTAGCTGTTTTCTAAATGCAAAGAGGTCCTTGATGCTACGGATTTGGGTTGGAAGAGAGTTCCAAAGTGAAGGGGCATACAAATGCACGGTTACAGGTTTGGAGATTAAACTTTGTCCTATCATTTTTTATTTATTTACATTCTCTTATATACCGCGCTATTCTGCATCAGTGCATCATGCGGCACAATGAGTGCATTGTTTGTGGTCTATCGTGTTGGTCTTCCAGAGTTCATACGAGGAAGCAGGGTTTGCAAATGAGATGGTGGTTGTTGGTGAAGCGCTTTATGGATCAATACCAGTGTTTTATATTTTATCTGTGCTTCTAGTGGGAGGATGTGGTGATCTCTCAGGACAGGGGTGATGTGATCATGCTTCTTTAGTCTCCAGATGATTCTGGCCATTGTGCTGAGGGCTGTCCGTAGTGGGTTGATGGTGGTGGCCGTGAACCCTTGGTATATCACATTACAGTAATCTAGGTGGGGGGAGTATCATTGCTTGCATGACTGTTCAGAAATCCTGTAACTCTATGAGCAGTCTGAGGCGCTGTATCATCTTTGCTTTGAAGAATATTGATCTTGCAATCTGCTGCTTAAATGATAGGTTTTGATCAAGGATGATTCCCAGGTATTTTACATGCGATTGAACTTTTATTTGGGTTGCTCCCAGAGTGAGGTGTGATGGGGGGGGGGGGGGTGAAGGTTTAATCTTTGATAGCAAATAAGGCTTCTGGTGTTTTTGAGGTTTATGGTGAGATTGTTTTCTTGTAGCCATCTGGAAATATCATTGAAGCAGTCTATTAGTTGCAGGTTTGCTGGGTTGGCAGTTTTGATGGGTCCATACAGCATAATGTCATCCATGTACAGGTGGAAGTTTTTTATTGTGAGACCATATTATTGCGTAGAGGGATTGAAGGTAGATGTTAAAAAGCATGGCTGAGAGCGCCGAGCCCTGTGGTATTCCTTGAGTTTGTTAAAAAGAGAGGAGGTTGTGGTACTGGTTCAGATGAGTTGATATCTGTTGGTTAGATAAGATTGGAATCATTGTAGCACTTTGTCTTGTATGCCAATTTCCTGTAATCTGCTTAGGAGGATGTTATGTGAGACTGTATTGAATGCTGTAGAAATGTCCACAAAAATCAGGGCATATCCAGTCCGTTTTGCTTGTATACCTCCGATTAGGGTGTTTAGAAGAGAGATTATGAGGGTTTCAACCCCATGAAGGGCAGAAACCGTGTTGCTGCGGATCAAGTGTGTTTTTTTTCTAGGTGATCTTGCAGTTGTTGAACTGTCTTCTCAATTATCTTTACAGTGCATGGCAGGCTTGCTATTGGTCTGAATGAGGTGGGTTCCAGGGGGTCAAGATCAAGCTTCTTGAGGGTTTGTTGAATGATGGATGTCTTTAGGCTGTTGGGCATTTTGAATGATACATTTACTATGTTTACTAGTGCAGAGCTTAATTCCTGTTTTGCCTTTTTTATCCATTCCACTGGGCAGGGATCAAGCAGGGAGGTGGTGGTGTTTAGACCCGATATGGTGGTTTTGATCCTTTCTTTGGAAATCATTGCAAATGTCCCCCATTCTGTGCTAGAGGCAGCAGTATGGCCAACACTGTTATGGGTAGCGAGTTGGGGTGTTGTCGAAGCTGCTTATAATATGCTGCCAGTTGTTGTGGTGGTAAGCTCGGGAGTGGGTTCGCATGGTTAGGGGTCTTCGTTAACCATTTGACAATGTCAAAGAGCTCACGTGGTCTGCTGATTGATGACATAAGCTTTTTGTGGTATGTTCTCTTAGCATTATCTGCTTCAGTGAGATATTTGTCCAGCTCATTCATGTATCTTGCTCTGTCTGTTTCATTCTTTGTCTTTCTCCATTTCCTCTCAGTTCTTCTGAGTTGTGTCTTCAATTTCTGTAAGGTGGGTGTGTACCATCGTGCCGTTGGTCTCGTTCTGTTTCCTATGTGAATTTGTCATTGCTTGGCCTGCTGAGGCAATTACGGTGTTCCAATTGTTGGTTAGGGCTTCAATCTCAGCCATTTCTGATTGCATGTTTGGGAGTACTTGCCTTAGGAAGTCTTCCTTGTTAAATGGCTTGAATCTTCTTGTCAGCTGGTCTTTTTCCTTGATGGGTGCAGGTTGATATGAACTGGTGAAGGTGATGAGATGATGGTTGGACCATGGGACTGCTGTGATCCTTGTGTTTTTGTTTGCGATGGCATTTCGAGAGTTGAGGAATATGAGGTCGAGGGTGTTTCCCTTCTGATGAGTTGGATCATGGATAATTTGCATCATTTCCATTGCCTCAAGGAAAGCATTGGCTTGTTTCTCTTGTATGGATGGGAGGTTGAAATCACCAGAGATTATCTGTTCTTTCATGGTGTTAGTGCTGTCTGTCACTTGCTTGAGAATGTCTGATAGGTCTGAGTTTGCCATTGGTGCTCAGTATTACCATGCATATTGTGAGGCATTTGTTGGTGATTGTGATTATGTCTGCTTCCTCCATGGTTTCTGTTGCATAGTTCTGTAAGTGGAGTTTGGATTTGGCTAATATGGTTACTCCCCCTCCTCTGGCGTGAGCTCGGGAGCAGTTATAAAAAGACTATATCCATGGAGTGTTAGCTTTCCTAGTGGAAACCTTATGAGGCTAGCAGGATCTCCTCTACCTCACCCAAGAGATTGAAAGAGGCTAGGGTCACCCTTTGAGCAGCCACGCCATCAGTGACAGGGACCACAGGTTAGGGTGCAGAAGAGAGCCCCCCTCCTGAGACAGGAGCCATGGAGAGTTCCCCAGTGGAATTGGGGTCTTCACCGACAGTCTGAGGAGTAGCAGGAACCATGGTTGCCTGGGCCACCGAGGGGCTATCAGGGTGAGCGAGGCCTTGTCATGGAGGGTCCTGAACAGGGTTTTGGCAATCAGTGGTGTGGGAGGGAAGGCATACATGATGCCCTCCGACCACGAGATGAGGAACGCGTCTGCCACCACCCTGGAGAGATATGCCTCCCGGGAGTAGAATGGTAGTTGCCTGGGCTGGCAAACAGGTCCATCACAAGTTCCCCCCCCAGAGTCGGAATAGCTAGTCTGTCACACTGGGGTCCAGCTGCCATTTGTGTGGCTGGAGGACCCTACTCAATTTGTCAGCCAGTAGGTTGTTCTGGCCTGGCAGGTATACTGCCCGCAGAAGTATACCCTGTCGGACTGCATAGGAGCAGAGGACTACCGCCTCTTGGCAGAAAACACGAGACCCCGTGCCCCTCTGATTGTTCACATAGAACATCACCATCTGATTGTCCGTCTGGACCCAACACTGGCTGGTGACGTAGGCGGTAGCAAAAATCTCAGAGGACTAAGTATATTGCTCGTAATTCCAGGAGGTTGATCTGCTGGATGCTTTTGTCCTGTGATCAGCTGCCCTGCTTGCAGAGTTCCTCGCAGTGGGCTCCCCAGCTGAGCAGGGAGGCGCCCGTGGTGAGGACCCTTAAAGGGCCTGGGGCTTGAAAAGGCATCCCCGCCTCGAGATATTGGGGAGGCTGCCACCAGGTCAAAGACTCCGCCAACCGGAGGGTCACTGAGAAACTTTGTCCTGGAGGCGCCCCATGGCCTGTGTCCACTGGTCCCGGAGGCACCACTGCACAGCACTCATGTGGAGGTGGGCATCTGGGGTGACGTGGACTGTGGAGGCCATGTGCCCAAGTGGGCACCAAGGGACGGTGCTATACTTCGTGCCAGGGCCCGAGGCAGTCGACTCAGTCTCCAGGCAGGAAGGCCTTTGCCTCGAGGGTGTCCATTCTCGTCCCGATGAATTCCAGACATTGTGTCGGAAGGAGGTGGGACTTTGGGTAGTTTATCATGAACCCCAAGTGCTGCAGGACCTGGATGGTGTGCGCAGTCGCCTGCTGCACCTCAGAGGCTGTGCCTCCCTTTATGAGCCAGTAGTCCAGGTAGGGGAAGACAAAGACCCCTTGGAGGTGGAGGAAGGCAGCCACGACTGCCAGGCATTTTGTGAAGATCCTTGGGGTGGAGGCCAAGCCGAAAGGCAGGACCCTGTATTGGTAATGTCTGCCCCCCACCATGAACCGCAGGTACTGCCTGTGGTTGGGGTGAATGAGGATGTGGGTATAGGCATCCTTCAGACCCAAGAAGCACAACCAATCTCCCTGCTGGAGGTAAAGCAGCAATGTTTCAAGGGAGAGCATCTTGAATTTCTCCCCCAGTAGGAACTTGTGGAAGTTGCGCAAGTTGAGATTGCACATGTCGAGGATGGGCCTTAGGCCTCCTGTCCTTTTTGGCATGAGGAAGTACCTGGAGTAGAATCTCTTGCCCTTGATATGGTGGGGCACTGGTTACACCGCTTTGTCCAAGAAGACCCGCAATCTCCTTCAGTAGAAGGTCCCGGTAACCCTCCTTGACCACTCAAAGTGCCCAGGAATCTGTGTTGATGATTAGCCACCTTTGGAGATAGTGGATCAGACATCCCCTGCTGTGGACTGCTGACCTCCATGGGGTGGAGAGGCTATGCCCAAGGAGTCAATAGCTCCCCCCTGGCTGCCGGCACCTGGGACTTGAGCGCCTTCTGCTTATGAGGGCCATGCCCACGTTCCTTGGCCTGCTGACCCTGTTGGGGAGCCAGGGAGGCAGAAAAAGGTGGGTACTTTCTGTAAGCAGCCCCTTTCCTTGGGTAGAAGGGCTTTTTACCAGAGCCCTTCCATTGGGGAGAGGCAGCGGTCTTCCTAGAGAGCCTAGTACTAGTCACGAACTCAGTCTCAAGCTCGGCAGCTTTGTCGGTCATGGGCTTGCCAAAGAGATTCTCTCCTTGGCATGGGACATCGACCAATTTGTCCTGAACCCATTGCTTGAGGTCGGACAACTGTAGCCAAATCTGGTGTCAGGCACAGATGCCCGCCACCACTACTCGAGCAGCTGACTCAAATCCATCATAGGCTGCCTGAGACAAAACTTGGAGCAATCATAAGAACATAAGATATGCCATACTGAGTCACACCAAGGTCCATCAAGCCCAGTATCCTGCTTCCAACAGTGGCCAATCTAGGTCATACGTACCTAGCAGTTTTCCAAAAAGAGACAGGTTCCACAATGCTTGTACTGGGTCAAGCATTGATATCCTGGGTCTCTTCTTAATAATGGTTTATGGACCTTTCCTCCAGGAACTTGTCCAAACCTTTTTTAAAACACAGCTACACTAACAGCCTTTACTACATCCTCCGGTAACAAATTCCAGAGTTTGATTACACGTTGAGTGAAAAAATATTGTCTTTTATTAGTCTTAAATAAATAGTTTACCCTGTAGCTTCATTGCATGTCCCCTAGTCTTTCTATTTTCTGATAACGTAAACAATGGATCTACGTTTACCCGTTCCACTCCATTCATTAATTTAGAGACTTCTATCATATCTCCCCTCAGCCGTCTCTTTTCCAGGTTAAAGAGCCCTAACCTTTTTAGCCTTTCTTCATAGGAGTATCCATCCATCCCCTTTACGATTTTGGTGGCTCTTCGCTGAACCTTTTCTAATAACGCTATATCCTTTTTAAGATATGGCAACCAGAATTGCACACAATATTCAAGGTGCGGTCTCACCATGGAACGATATAGAGGCATTATAATATCTTTTGTTTTATTTTCCATTCCTTTCCTTATGATACCTAGCATTCTATTTGCTCCTTGGCCGCCGCTGCACACTGGACCGAGGGTTTTAACATGTTATCCACAATGACGCCTAAATCTTTTTCCTGGGTGGTGGTTCCTAATGTGGAACCTTGCATCGTGTAACCATAGTTTGGGTTGTTCTTCCCTAGGTGCATAACTTTGCACTTGTCCACATTAAATTTCATCTGCCATTTTGATGCCCAGTCTTCCAATATATCAAGATCCTCTTGCAATTTTCCACAATCCTCTTTGGTTTTAACAACTTTAAATAGTTTTGTGTCATTTGCAAATTTGATAACCTCACTCATTATTCCCCTTTCCAGATCATTTATGAATATGTCAAAAGGCAGCGGACCCAGCACAGATCCCTGGGGTACACCACTATTCACCTTTCTCCATTGGGAAAATTGGCCATTTAGCCCTATCCTCTGCTTTCTATCTTTTAACCAGTTCTTGATCCACAATAGTACACTGCCTCCTATCCCATGACTCTTTATTTTTGCCAAAAGTCTCTGATGAGGGACCTTGCCAAAGGCTTTCTGAAAGTCCAAATACACTATATCAACCGACTCACCTTTGTCTACTTGTTTATGCATACCTTCAAAAAAACATAACAGATTATTAAGACAAGATCTTCCTTGTCTAAAGCCATGTTGGCTGTCTCCCATTATTTATTTATTTACATTCTCTTATATACCGCGCTATTCTGCATAAGTGCGGTTTACATTGAACAAACTGAAATTACATTGAACAGGGCATTATAACTTGGAGATAACTATTTTACAGGGAACATGGGCTATGGAGGGTTAAGTGGCTTGCCCAAGACCACAAGGAGCACCAGTGGGACTAGAAACCCCAGTCCTTCCGGCCCAAGGTTGCTGTCCTCTAGTGGGATTTGAACCCCCGACCTTCCGGCCTGAAGTACCTTGCCCCAACCACTAGCTCACTCCTCCACTCCATTAGGCCATCACTATCTACATGCTGAGTAATTTTGTTCTTTATGATGGTTTCTACCATTTTTCCCAGTGCTGACGTCAGGCTCACTGGTCTGTAGTTTCCCGGATCACCCCTGGAACCCTTTTTAAAAATTGGCGTTACATTGGCGATTCTCCAATCTTCAGGTATTACAGATGATTTTTATGAAAATTCAGATTACTAATAGCAGGTCTGCAATCTCATATTTCAGTTCTTTCAACACCCTTGGATGTAAACCATCCGGCCCAGGTGATTTGCTACTCTTCAGTTTATCTAATAGTTGTAATACATCTTCCCGATGTATCAATATTTCCTTCAATTCTTCCGCACCTTTAAATACCACTTCAGACATTGGTAACATCCCTACATCTTCCTCAGTAAAGACCAAAGCAAAGAATTCATTCAGTCTCTCCTTTATCGGCTTGTCGCCTCTTAGTGCCCCTTTAACCCCTCTCTCATCTAATGGACCAACGGACTCACAGTTTTTTTTTTTATTACGAATGTACTTGAAAAAGTCTTTATTTCGCGTTTTTGCTTCTGCAACAAGCTTCTTCTCAAATTCTCCCTTTGCCTGCCTTATCAATGCCTTGCATTTGACATGCCAGTGCTTGTGCTGCTTCCAGGTTTCATCATTTGGCTCTTTTTTCCATTTCCTGAAAGATGCTTTTTTGGCAACAGCAGCTTCTCTTACCTCACCTTTAAACCATGCTGGCAGTTTTTTGGACTTCCTTCCACTATTCTTAAAGTGTGGAATACAGCTGGCCCAGGCTTCCAAGATAGTATTTTTCAACACCACCCAAGCTTGATGTAAGTCTTTAACCTTTGCAACTGCTCCTTTTAGCTTTTTCTTAACTATTTTCTTCATTTTATCCTAGTCTCCCTTTCAAAAGTTAAAAGGTTGGATTTCCTTACTATCCATCCTCCACTAATTAAATCAAATGCGATCATGCTATGATCACTATTGCCAAGTGCCCCCAACACCCTTATCTCTTGCACCAGATCTGGTGTTCCACTAAGGACTAAGTCCAAAATGGCTTCCCCTCTGGTTGGTTGATGAATCAGCTGCTCCAAGAAGCAGTCATTTATTTCATCTAGAAACTTTATCTCCTTAGCATGTCCTGTTATGACACTGACACAGTCAATACCGGGGTAATTGAAACCACCCATTATTATTACTGTTCTGTAACTTTTGTTAGCTTCCCTGATTTCTTTGAGCATTTCCTCATCCATTTGTTCATTCTGGCCAGGTGGTCGATAGTACACCCTCACTGCCATCGCCTTCCCCTTTTTACATGGAATTTCAATCCATAGAGATTCTACAACAAATTTTGTTTCCTGCAAAACTTTAATCCTTTCTTACTCAATGCCCTCTCTAACAGAACGCATCTCCTCCACCAATTTGATCAGCTCTATCATTACGATATAGTTTGTACCCAGGTATCACAGTGTCCCACTGGTTGCCCTCCTTCCACCATGTCTCTGATATTCCAATCATATCTAACCTCTCATTTAGTGCTATATATTCTAACTCTCCCATCTTATTTTTTAGACTTCTAGCATTTGCATACAAGCATTTTAGAGACTGTATTTTATTCATATTAATCTGGCTATTGGTAGGCATGGGTAATTTGGGATCTTTAAGCTCTGTCTGCTCCATACTCGAGGGCATTTGGGCTACTTTACTCTTTTTTGGAACCTCTCTGCTTTTGGTAGTATCCTTCAAGGATACATTGTTCTGAACCAAGTGCTCTTGGGCGACTGTTGGCTTTCCCCTATTATCTAGTTTAAAAGCTGCTCTATCTCCTTTTTAAAAGGTTAATGCCAGCAGCCTGGTTCCATCCCGGTTAAGGTGAAGCCCATCCCTTCGGAAGAGCCCCTCCTTTCCCCAGAATGTTCCCCAGTTCCTAACAAATCCAAAACCCTCCTCTCTGCATCATTGTCTCATCCACGCACTGAGACTCCAGAGCTGCGCCTCCCTTTTGGGTCCTGCATGTGGAACGGGAAGCATTTCTGGATTTCTGGATTTCGACTTCCTACCTAAAAGCCTAAATTTAGCCTCCAGAACCTCCCTACCACATTTTCCTATGTCATTGGTACCGACATGTACCAAGACAGCAGACTCCTCCCCAGCACTATCTAAGACCTTATCTAGGTATCATGGACGGCCTTGACTAGATTCTTGAACCACTGCAGGGGTTCCTCGGACAGATCAGCTGAGAACCTAGCCAGGTCTCTCGGGTACATGCCCATGTACAACGGGTAGGCCTGGATATGGCCGATGAGCATCGAGCCCTGGTAATACTTTCTACCGAGGGCATCCAAGGTGCATGCCTCCCTGCCAGAGGGCACCGAGGAGTGCGTCTTCTGACTTTTCAGTGGATGCATAGCCGAATCCACCACCATGGAGTTGTGCGGCAGCTGTGACTTCTGGAAGCCTGGGCTCTGCCAGACTCAATACATCGAGTCAAGCCGCTTGCTCACCACCAGCACCGACCTAGTGCTTCCCACATATGGAGCATCAGCCATTCCAGGATGGGAGTGATGGGCACTGTGAACGATTCCATTGGAGGGGCCTCATATTGGAGAATTACTAACTCATCTGCCCGAGGATCCTCCTCTGATTCCATCGGGAATGCTAGGGCTTTGGACATATCGTTCACAAAGTCAAGGAACCCCATTGTCCTCCGGCAGGGACCGCTGCCAGGGCTCCAAAGCAGGAGAGTCTGAGGTAACATCGCAGTGGCAACGGGTGTCGGGCTACTCCTCATCCTCTGTCTCCCACTCGGAGTAGTCCATTGAGGACTCGAAGGACAGATGGTCCACGGACCCTGGGGCTGGCCCTATGGCTGGTGCCAAGTACACTGGATGGGGATAATCGCTGCCTCGTCAAGAGGGAAGCGGATCGAGACCGAAGATAGATTTGAGGCTGAAGAACCTCGAGGATCAGCTCGGCCTCTGGGGACTTCTTCGACGTCGAAGACCTGGTGGTCAGGGTGGATGAACCGGAAGTACCGGACATCAGCACCCGCTGCTGGTCCATGAAAGCAGATAAACTGCGCTCCAGTCCCACCATTCTGGACTCTGGGCCAGCTCGGTGCAGGCACTGAGGGACTTGGGCCCGACACCCATTCCCCCGAAGAGGAGTCCTCGACGAGGATGGTGTCTGGTGACTGAGGCCAGTCCGAGGTCAAGTCCTTTCAGGGGACCTTTGAGGGCTGTTCCCTCTCCGATCCCTCGGTTGAGTGTCTCGGACTGCAGGACCTGTCTCGGACTGCAGGACCTGGCTCGGGACATACACGGCCTGTCGGATCCATCCAGTGACACTGTCTTCAAGGTTTTCTTGGGTTCCCTTGAGGGAGACCCCCTCTCTGAAAAACCACAGCGCCGCTCAGGTTTGGAGGGGCCCGTCCAAGATGTCATGGCTTCAGATGAAGCCCTGGCCTTCAGAGGTACCGGGATCTCAAGGAAAATCTTATCATGCTACTGCTGGTGGCTCTTGAAGGCCTTGCTGGACATCTTTTTGCAGAGACTGCATGCTGTAAGGTCGTGATCCAGCCCAAGGCAGCAAAGGCAGCAGTCGTGTGTGTTGATCAAAGACATAATTTTGGTACACTGATCACACTTCTTGAAGCCACTGGCAGCCATGGGGGAAGAAAGTACCCCAGCAAGGTTGAAGACCCACCTGGCTGCTAGTTGGAAAAAAAAGCACGAAGGCGACAAAAATGAAAGACTACAAAAAGGGACCCGAATTTCATGCAGAGACAGTGAGGTTGGATGGCAGGAAGAGTACCGGTGCAGTACTGGAGTCGAATATGAAATTCAAGCAGAAAAATCAATTTTTTCCAGGGACAGGCTAGACTGATGTCTGAAGGGCTCCGTGAAAAAAGGAGACTGAGCAAGATGGCACCCTTGGGTGGGAAAGGGACCACGCATCCGTGGTAGCATCTTCCAAAGGCTTTCTTTGAAAGCTGGAGGGATGCTTCTGCGAGGTCTCCATCGGTGCAGATGTCACCCATATGTGAGAACTGACTTTGTGCTTGTTCCCGGAGAAAACACATCAGTGTACTGCTTTAAAAGTGAACCGAGAAAGAAATAAAACACTCGCTGCACTTGAAAGAGGAAAAAACAGATGAAGGAAGGGTCTGGAGAAAAAAAAAACTCCGACAACTTCCTCAGCAATCGGGTCTTTGAATAAGGTGTTTTAATTTTTTTTTTTTAAACAAACTAAGGAGTTAGAAAAATAACAAAAGGTGACTGCCAACTTAGTTGACAATGCTTGCAGAACAGTCAGAACTGAAGGCTGCAATTGCTCCTCATGAGCAGAAGCACTTCCCTTCAGAGGTGCTCTACTGGTTCTCTTGACCAGAAGCAGCTCTGGAAAGTGAAGAAAGGAAAACTGTCTGCAAAAAAGGGGCACCACAGTGTGCACAACTGCCAAATCTCTTCTCAGAGAACATCAGGAGCTAGGAGAAGTCCACCATCTGCTGAAACAGACAAAATACCGAAGCTTCCCTTGGGGGATGGGTTTTTATACCAAGGGTGATGTCACAAAGCTTCGGGAATTTTTCTCCATCTCACCATCTCCTGGCAGGGAGGTACAACCCACTAGTCTGGACTGGTCTAGCTGGATGTATTTGCAAACGTACCTTACTTTAGAAAATAGGCCTCAAATACGCGCATGCTAACATGTATCAATGCCACAAAAGTTTATAAAATTATCCTCATAATGTGTTATGCACTTTTCAGCATGGCTGCTCCTAAGAAAACCAGGCAATTTCATGGTACCTGCTTAATGAATTTCAAAACAAATAGTAAAGTAGAATAGCGGGCAGGCTCATCATAAACTGATCTAATGATGGAGCATAGCTCTCAAAAGTCAGTGTCTGATGTAATGTGGTTTGCAGGTCCAGATTTAGGCATGGAGAATGTAGCCAACTGCTCAGTGTGCCAATTTCTGAAAGTGCCAAATATCCAAGTCAAAAAGGAGCCCACTTCCACTTACTTTACGGTCATATATATGTGCTGCTTCGAAAGGGAATCACTGTGGCACCTATGGCCTTCCTCTGCTCATCTTCTAGCAGTCTACTCTTTGGGATCTTTGTCCTCCCTCCCCCAAGAGATTTGCTATCTGGTTTTGCCCGTGCACATCAAAATCTTCAACCCAGGCTTGCTAGTTTGATAAAGCATAGTTACTCACCTGTAACAGGTGATCTCCAGGAACAGCAGGAATTTAGTCTTCACATATGGGTATCGTCAGTACCAATGGAGCCTGCGCAGGAACGCTCCCCAGAATCCAATTAGAAAGCTTTTGGGATCATCCTACAGTGTCTGCATGCTGCCTTCCCCAACTGTCTCTCTCCAGTTGCGTTTAAAGCTGAGAGAGCGAGCGAGAGAGAGCGAGCGAGAGAGCGAGCGAGCGAGAGCGAGCGAGAGAGCGCGAGAGAGCGAGCGACGACAACAACTCCTAGGGGAGGTGGGTGGATTGTGAAGACTAAATTCCTGCTGTTCCCGGATTTACAGGTGAGTAACTATGCTATCACCAGGAACAAGCAGGAATGTAGTCTTCACATATGGGGACTCCCTAGCTGCAGATGCCAGGGAGAAACCACAGAAGTTGTGTGCCCTTGTGAAAGGGCTCCACTTCCCCCCATGGATCTCTGGCATCCTACCAGGGATGGCGGGTAGGAGTTGATTAAATATGGAACAAGTGTTGAAGAACCGCCTGACCAAACAGGGCATCCCGGCGGGAGTTCTTGTCTAAGCAGTAATGGACTGTGAAGGTATGAACCGAGGCCCAAGTAGCTGCTCGACAGATGTCATCAATAGACACAGTGAAGATGAGCCATAGAGGCTGCCATGGCCCTCACATTGTGAGCTGTGACGTGACCTTCCAATGGAAGGTTTTTACTCTCATAGGCAAAAGAAATACACTGTGCAATCCAGTTGGACAGTGTTCTCTTGGAGCCTGGAAGTCCCAAATGACTAGGATCAAAAGCAACAAAAAGTTGAGAGGACTTTCTATGTTGCTGCGTCCTTTGTAAGTAAAAGGCCAAAGCTCTTTTACAATCCAAAGTATGGAGATTCCTTTCTGCATTAGAGGCATGAGGCCTTGGGGAAAAAAACAGGAAGGTAAACTGCTTGGTTTAGATGAAAAAGTGAAACTACCTTTGGCATAAAGTGAGGATGAGTCCCAAGAACTACCTTATCATGATGGAACCTTGTATAAGGAGGATCAGCCACCAATGCTTGCAACTCACTGATGCGACGTGCTGATGTGATTGCAATAAGAAAAATAACCTTCCAGGAAAGAAATTTCAAAGAGGTAGTAGCCAATGGTTCAAAAGGCGGCTTCATGAGCTGGCCAAGAACCAGATTTAGATCCCATGCCACCGGTGGTGGCTTAACGGGAGGCTTAGTTAGAAGATGTCCTCTCATAAATCTCGCTATGATCAGATGAGAGGAAATAGGTTGCCCATGTAAAGGTTTGAGAGAAGCTGCCATAGCACTCAAATGAACTCTCACTGAATTGGTCTTAAGCCCTGCATTAGACAAATGAAGGAGATATTCCAGTAATGATTCCAGAGGTATTGCAAGAGGGTTGAGACCCCTCTGCGAACACCATATGGCAAACCTTTTCCACTTGAAAGCATAAGAGCGCCTTGTGGATGGTTTCCTGGAAGCATAAAGGATATCCTTTACTTGCTGAGAAAGGTTAAGACCATGAAGTTCTAGGCTTTCAGCAACCAGGCCCTGAGATGTAGAGACTGGGGGTTGGGATGCCACAGCATCCCGTCCTCCTGGGATAGGAGATCTGGAGCAGATCCTAACTCCAGAGATGGAGCTTGAGAGAGATGTAAGAGCAGAGGGTACCACACTTGTCGTGGCCAATGTGGGGCTATGAGAATCATGTGGCCTCTGTCTCTCTGAAGCTTGAATAAAGTTCTGGGAATTAGGGGAATGGGTGGGAAGGCATACAGAAAGTCCCGAACCCAATGAAGGAGGAAGGCATCCCTGGCCTGACAACCCTGGGCCAGAATTCTGGAACAGAACCGGGGAGGTTTGGCATTCAGCGGACTTGCAAAGAGGACTATGTCCGGGGTTCCCCAAAATTGGAAAATTTTGGCCACCTGGTCTGCATGGAGAGAGCATTCGTGTGGAAGCAGAACTCGATTGAGTCTGTCTGCCCAAGAGTTTTGAATGCCTGGAAGATACACTGCAAGGAGATGAATCTGATGCTCTCTGGCGAGGGCCCAAAGTCGCAAAGCTTCGTTGCAGAGCGACAGAGAGCCTGTTCCACCCTGCTTGTTCACATAGAACATGGCTACCTGGTTGTCCGTTTGAATTAGGACAGTTTTGTAGCTGAGCTGGGTGTGAAAACACTCGAAGAGCAAGAAAGATTGCTCTGAGCTCTAGAAGATTGATGTGTAGATCGGTCTCCTGTGGAGTCCAGGTACCCTGGGTAGAGAGGCCTTGCAAATGGGCTCCCCAACCCACCTGTGAGGCATCTGTTGTTAGAGTTACTTGGGGTGGGGGTTGCTGGAAAGGGGACTCCACCAACAGGTTCTGGGGTGACTGCCACCATTGGAGAGATGACATGAGACGATCTGAGGTTGCTATTTTGTCTGACAGGCAACCTGACGCCTGAGTCCATTGAATGGATAGAGTCCACTGGGCTGCCCTCATATGGAGGTGGGCATAAGGGACCACATGCACGGTGGATGCCATGTGGCCTAGCAATTGTAACATTTCCCGAGCAGCGAGGCGAGACTTTAGCATTGCTTGAGAAGTTAACTGTACAATGTGAAGGCAGCGGGACTGTGGAAGATAGGCCTTTGTCTGTCTGGTATCCAGCAGGGCTCCTATGAACTCTAGAGACTGAGTGGGAGCTAGGTTGGATTTTGGGAAGTTTATGACACATCCCAAATATTGGAGGATACGCATTGTGCGAGATAGGGAAATCCTGGCCTCTGGCTCTGATGGGGCTCGAATGAGCCAATCGTCTAAGTAAGAGAAGACAAATATTTTTTAGAGTGCGGAGAAATGCTGCAACCACAGCCATGCATTTTGTGAACACCCTTGGTGCCGAGGCCAGGTCAAAAGGAAGAACTCTGTATTGGTAGTGCTTCCCTTGAAATAGAAAGCGAAGAAATCTTCGGTGAGTTGGATGGATGAGAACATGAGTGTACACATCCTTGAGATCTAGAGAACAAAGCCAGTACTGACTCTGAAGGTATGGCAGTAGAGTTCCTAGAGAAATCATTTTGAATTTCTCTTTGAACAGATATTTGTTCAATTCTCTGAGGTCTAAAATGGGTCTGTGCCCTCCTGTTTTCTTTGGAATAAGGAAAAAGGGGGAATAGAACCCTGCACCCTGTTGATGAACAGATACTTCTTCTACTGCCCCTTGGGCAAGAAGCAGACAGACCTCGTGATCTAACTGGGAGTTGAGAGAGGTCTGAGAATTGAACTGTCTTACCATTGTAGGAGGGGGCATGCTGAGGAAGTGAAGCTTGTATCCCCGTCTTACAATGGACAGAGTCCAACTTTCTGCTGTTATCTGTCCCCATCTGGGGGCAAAACAACATAACCTTCCTGGAATGGTGGAAGGCTCTGGCCCGTTCAGGGCCAGGAAGACAAAGTTCTCTAGATGGAAGACAAAGTTCTCTAGATGGAAGTCAAAGCCCCTGTGGAGGCTGAGTCTGCTGAGCCGGTTGAGGCTTAGCAGCCTTTGTTTTTCTTTGTTTAGGTTGCTGCTGACCCTTTTGGGCAGACTGACCTGAACGATGCCCTTGTTGGGTAAAGGAGGGGTAAAACTTCTTTCTAGTGAAGAATGTGTTTTGTAGGACTTTTTCCTTGCAGGATCAGCTGTAGATTTTGATAAATCTATCCAAGGTGAGATTATCAGTATCTAGCTCATTAGCTTTCTCTTGCCAATTTTTGCCAAAGAGATTCTCTCCAGTGCAAGGAATATTCCCCAATTTGTTCGGCACCCAAAGTTCCAAGTCAGATGCCTGGAGCCAGGCAATCCTACGTGCGCCTATGGCAATAGCAGAAGTTCTGCTTATGCACTCAAAACAATCAAAAGCTGCACGATTTACGAATTTGGAAACACCTTGAGCATGTTTGATAAGAGCAAGATAATCTTGTCTCTTATCATCAGGAAGAAGGGGCTCATAAGCTCTAGATCTCCTGTAACTTCCTTAAGGAACGTTCCCATATATAAAATGTAGGAACTAATCCTGGCAGAAAGCATAGAGGCCTGGAAGGTTTTGACGCCCAAAGGCATCAAGAGTTCTACATTCATGTCCCGGAGGATTAGATGCATGTCTTTTTGCACTCTTGATCCTTCTCATAGCTGACTCCACCATGGAATAGTGGGGCAGCTGAGTTTTTTGAAATTCAGGACAGGGAGGAACTCGATACATGGTATCGAGCCTACGAGAATGAGAAGAAGTGGTGAGAGGTGTTTCCCACATCCTTAGCATGAGATCATGCAAGATCTCAAGAATAGGCAAAGAAGCTGCCTCTTTGGGAGCTTTAGGATACTGTAAAATTTCCAATTCCTTCGCCCTAGGCTCTGTTTCAGGAGCCACTGTGATGGAAAGACCGAGCCACATCTTGGATAAAATCCTGGAAGGATATATCCTCAGGAGGAGACATCCTACGTTTAGGAGAGGAAGAATCCTCAGGAAGAAGTACTCTGGTATCGACAGAGCTGTCAGAGTCTTCAGACTCGGAGGATTCAAAGTATCTCCTTTCCGGGTAATCGTGCATCGCACGATACCGGTACCGATCGTAGTCGGTATCGACAGGGTCCGGAACAGATTTGTCGGTACCGGAGGGCATAGCCTGCATCGGTACCGGTAGTCCACCTGCCAATGTCGGTACTGGTTGAATTGTCTGAAGCAGTTTCAGGGGCATCGATGCCAAGAGAAGAGCCGCCAGACTGCGTTCAATAGCCAAAATCTCTGGTCTATCGACGCCGCTGATGCCTGGGTATCGGTACCGGGCGAAACGGCCGGTACCCCACAGCATGGCACCAGTAGTTCTGCCGAGGTTGGGGCCTCGAGAACATCCTGGAGCCCCCGATGATGCTTTGGAAGCCGAAGCCTCCCACCGGGGCAATTTTGCCAGTGTAAGTCCCTCAAGGGCAACACCAGAGGCATCTCGATACTTGGGAGATCTACCTTTGAGGACCGGCTAGACTTATGTTTAGTTACCTGAGATCCATGGGAGGAAGACGAAGCCCTGGAAGATGTTGATGCCACAGATGCTGCATCGGAGGGAAAAAGTTTAGCAGCTCAGTTTTTCCGACCCCTCTTCGACACCATCCCACAGGCAACACACTCGGAGATAGAGTGGTCAGGACTTAAACATTTGAGGCACCACTCATGGGTGTCGGTGACTGAGATGGTACCGCCACACTTGGAACACTTTTTAAACCCCGAGGCAGGTTTTTCCATTGCAGAAGAAAGTTGGGCCTAGTGCCCAAAATGGCGCATGGCACCAGAGGAGAAATAAGCTGGAAGACTCGAGGAAAACTTTTTTTTTTTTTTTTACAAGAAGAAAGAACCGGCGGTACCGGTGTAGCGTCGAAGGAAGGCAGACGCGGCCACAAAAAAGAAGAATAAAAGGGATATTTTCTGCATTGACAGGAAGTGCGACCTGCTGGCTCTGCAGAAAACGAAGAACTGGAGAGAGACAGTTGGGAAAGGCGGGAAGGCAGCACGCAGGCGCTGTGGGATGCTCCCAAAAGCTTTCTAATTGGACACTGGGAAGCGTTCCCGCGCAGGCTCAGTTGGTACCAACGATACCCATATGTGAAGACTACATTCCTGCTTGTTTCTGGAGAAAAGTGTATCTAAATTCTTTCTTTCCTTTATCATATTAAGTTTGTTTTATAGACAATACAAGTCAACATTTAGAACTCTGGTTTGGTTGTGGAACAGTGGGGATAAGAGGGAATAATTGTTTAAAAGTAAGGATGGTTAAATGTTTGTATATTTTGCTTGGATATATATATACTTTTGCTTATAAAACTTTCCCAAATGAGGAATTAATTTTAAAAAAAAGCATATCTAAATTGAATGATGACCTTTTTGTTGGCATGCAAGCTATTACTACTTACTACCTGTACTTCTGAGGTTCTACCCAGAAAATAATGGAGTACATTTTCCTTTGAGAACCTCACTGCTCTTTAACTAAGCTCCCTGAGAGTCTACATGTATCTCACCCTCTATCACAGTAAAATGTGGTTTCTGCATTCTCCAGATACAGTTGTGAACTCTTTCCTTACCCTTTTTGGGAGGAGCTCTTCTTTTGCTAAGAACCCACGCTTGTGAACCGAAGGGTCATAGTCTCCATACTGTAAAGAGAGAGGAAAACAAAACAATGGTGACGCAAACTTTAAGAACTATAAAAACGCTCTTCCCAAAGATAACTGGAGTGAGATGATCCTATTCACTCCAGAGTACTCCAGGTCAGCAGACAATACTCCATCTATCATGCTAATAAGCAGTGGGATAACTGGATGGCTACAGATACGCACTCATCTCTTACAATGTCCACTCTAAGTAGAACAAAACTTTCAAAGTCAAAGGTGATCCATGTCATCCTGAATCCTGGAGAATATAACTATTTATGGTCTACGTTTTCCAGACACTGCAGTGGGCAAGCTCCAACTTACACTGTCAAACTAAAGTCATAGGATACTTACTGGGATTATTTTATGACACTCATTACTTTTCTGGTAAAATTCTCCAATGGATGTTACACAGGAATCACACACAAGCATGTAAACTCCAAACACACAACAAATGGTCAAAAGGTAGCCAGTGTTAAAACTGCCTCTTTTAGAAGTCCACATCAAAATGACTTTATCAAGGAGTCACATAGGAGAATATATTTTCTGGGATTTGCAGTCGCACTTCTGGATTCCTCACACTCTGCTCAGCACTGGACAGTGTACGGATCCAGGGGCACCACTGTCACTGCTGGTACTGGGGCAAGCTTGTCCTGGAATTGGGAAGCGTACAGATTTTGGAGATCAGCAGTAAACTAGATTTACCAGGCTTCGGAACTATTTTGCCTTTGATGCATGGGACAGACTTAAAAAGAAGTGGTGAACAGGATAAAGTCACATACAACAAAATGCTAGGTGGTTAGAAAAAGTGCAAGCAGGTGTGCCATGCCAAACTATATAAAACGAGCGTGACCGCCATATACCTACCTTGGCCTGAACAGCATAAGATGCCAGCAACACAGATGCCTCAGGAGGGCAGTAAATCTTCTCATCTAAAATCTGCTTCTTCACCTGAATTGATGAAGAAAAAGAAAAAAAAAGTGACAGCGGAATGAACAAGAGAGAATGAGGAAGGTGACAGAGGAAAGGAGAATGGAGAGAAAATAAGAATGACAGAAAAATAAAGAGAAAATGCCAGGATTCAGAAAGTAAAGTGGAGAGAGAAGCAGAGCTTAGAAATGAGAAAAAAAGAAGGGAAGGAAAAGAAAACTGTTAGAGTAAAGCATGAAAAGAAAGACAAAAATGACAACAGCGCAACAACAGAAAAGCAGAGGGTCAATTATCAACCAGAACACAGCTAGCTATGGTGGCAGATGGCAACTATTAGAGGCAGGTCCAACTGCCCTATAATCACATTTCCAGAGACACAGCAAAGCTTTACAGAAGTTGATTGAAATGCTCCATTGGGAAAACTGTTGGACTTTGAAAAACCTGTTAAATAGCTCTATCATTCTGTTTTCTGTTGGATTATATTTCTGTTCCTTGCCCATGACAGATACCTGTAATTATTACCTACAGCACTTACATGAAACCCAATAAATGAAATTGGTTTATAATATGGATAATAAATAATATATAAATGTTCAAAATGAGTGCAGAGGGAAAGCATAAACAGACAGAAGAGGCCACCGGCCTGAAAGTAAAAAAAGACTAGTCAGGCAAGTGGTTTGAATGTGAGTAGGAGGGGGGCAAGCAGGAGGCCGCAAATAGGAAGAAGCAGACAGATCAAAGTCACACCTGCAGGAAGAAGAGGTGTTGGGTAATCTCTTGAACCAGTTCCTCCTCGGCATTCTCTGGGTAGAACTTGGCCAGGAAATGAAAAGTGACCGGTTCCTCCTTTGGAACATCGTGATCCAGGACCTGCCAGACAGACAGAAAGCTCCTCAGTTCTAAATCACCATCGTACCTCCTCCTACCCCTGCACTTAACCTAGCTTTGCACACCAAAGAGAAAATTTGCCTTACCTGCTGATTTTCTTTCCTAGAGTCCAACCAGACTAAGCCAGAGGCCCATTCTGAGTAATTTTTCTGCTCTGGCCATAAGACCTCTCTTTTTGTGGTTAGGCACCCGAGTGTCTTCTAGTTTCTCTCAGGAGTGTAGTTGTGGATCCACTGCTTTGTTACAGAAGTACTGAGGGGTAAGGGGCTGCACGGAGCATCTTATCGGGCAGAGTATACACGCTTCGTTTCTCCCAAATCCTTTACAATATTCTCCAAATCCTCTCCAAACAACAACTTCTCCTGAAAGGGAAGCCTCCTCAGCCACATGTTAGACGCCATCTCGGATAACTAATTTCAGTGTCACAGTAGCCATTTAGCTGAAACAGATACCACCATTGTCCTGGCTGAAGTATAAATGAGGTTATACAAGGTGTTGAAACTCTTATCACAGCCCTAATTGACAAACTCTCATTAGGTATCCAAATACCACACCAAGGCTTTGTTCTCCTCTTTTTGGACATAACTCAATACCCCATACAGCTCTCCTCCACCACCTTCAAACAATTGGACTGTGAAACAATACTTTCAAATAGTTCTCCTCTTACTTAACCCAATGCCAACAGCAAGTAAGAATAGATGGTATGAAAGCTACCCCAACTGAACTCACTCAAGGTGTACCCCAAGGCTCCGTTATTCTTTTTAATATCTGCATACAACCCATATTTGATATCATCAAAAGCACACACTGTTTTATACCACATCTATGTGGATGATATGCTAAAATTCTCCACCCAACCTGTGTACTCTCTACTGATAGAATGAGTAGATTACGAGAAGTAAACCAAACTACCAAAAGATGGAAGTTCTCCATGGCACTAAAGACACAGATTTCACATCTCCAACACATTGGCATTCCAGGAGCTCAGCTTCAAGTCAAATCTCTAGTACAATATCTGGGAATTACCCTGTGCCAAGGTCTAACACTCAAGAAACACATTAATAAGACTATAAAGCTGAGAATAGCTGTTGGCATGCCCCAAATCTTCGACACACTCACCATCGGCCCCCGCATTTGGCCTGTTGTCCCGGTGAACCAGCCTCAGGGAGAGAACTAGCAGCCATCTGGAAGGACACCCCATTGGCCAAGGGAGGACCCCTCCTATCGGCTTAAAATACGATGCTGGCACATGCAGCCGTGTGCTGTGGCCCGAAGGTGTGTGACCAAAGGGGCAAGATACACCCCTTTGGTGCACCAAGGGCCACCAGATCAACCCTCCCTGTCACCGCTTGCAACCATGGGGAAGCAGAACAAGGGAGGAGGTAAGTGGGCTACTTTGTTTTCTACCTCAGGTTATGATTAAAAGGTCCAATGAATAAGCATTTAATTCCCTTTAATGCAGGCCAAACATCCTAAGGAGGAGCTTCTTTGAGCTCAGGTGGGCAGATGCCACCTCCACATCCACTGTTACTGCTATCCTCTACTATTTTGGATGTTGCTGCTTCTCCATTGATGGGAGAAGAGCAAACTTAATGTTTAGTTCCAGTTCCTGCTCCAGTAACTTTGGAATCTAATGTGGTTTCTGACCTATCTTTGGGGACTCCTTCTGGGGAGATCACTTTAAGTGATCTTTTAGGGGCTATTAAGAACACCGATGTGAAATTATCATCTACGGTTGTCTCATTATGTAAATTTTCACAAGAGACTGGTTAAAAATGTCTGATTTAAATTCTAAGGTTGTGGATTTGCAACATTTTGTGGCCCGGATTGATACACAGGTGCAGGCCAATAGAGCAACTAATCTTTCTCATATTAAGTATTCCTTGATTGTTCATTCTTGGTTGGAGGCACTCAAGAATATTTCAAGTACTAGGAATCTTCGCTTTCTAAATTTTCCTCACTCATTTACTTGCTCCGGATATTCCATTGTAAAAGTATTTTATTGAGATTTTTAAAGTAACAAAACCTGTACATATTGTGCAACTTTATTATAATCTTGCTAGGTCACAGGTGACTTCCTCTGAAGGGTCCTCTGACACTCTTCAGTCTAAGGTTGGGAATCTCACAGAGTTTGAGGATTCAAATGATGTTATCACTAAGCATAATACTCTACTTGTGACCTTTGCCTTGGAGTCTGTTAAAATTCTTAGGCTCTTTAAGAGCAAGGATGCTGTGTTTTGTGGGCAAAGTGTACAAGTGTATCTCAGTATTACACGAGTAACCCAATTGAGAAGGAAGCAGTTCCTGGAATTGAAATCTAAATAATTATGTAGTTGGGGGTTCATTTTTCTTGCATTTCCCCTGCCAATGTATAAATTACCTTGAAGGGGAAATTTTTTTTTTCTTGAAGTTTCTCATTTGGAGCTTTTTCTTCAGGATAGGTAGGATACTAGTTGATTGTTGGTAACGTTAAGTGGATTTTTTCTCCCCAAATATGGCTATTTTGGCCTAATTTTCTTATTTATTTTCTTGTTTTGAAAGAATATCAATGCTGCTCTCATGATGTGGGCTTTACCAGATTTCTTATTTAGTTCTGTCTAATTTTGGAATTAAGGTCATTTATGCTTTTGTTTCTGGTTTACTGTGTTTGTTATCGGAATGTATCATGTAAATACTTAAAAAAAAAAAGGAAAAACAAATCAACACAATATAAAGCTGACATACCAGAAAATTTAAATACAGTTTGGGGTCTTCAATCACTCCTTGCTCACCATGATTACCACACAGTATTTCAGGCCATGGTCATGTCACACCTGGACTATTGTAATATCATCCTACATGGGCTTCCAGCACACACAATACACCCACTAAAGATGGCACAGAACACAGCTGCTAGAGTTCCAACAGGAGCACCCAAAACAGGAACACAATACCAATATTTAAAGATCTCTACTGGCTCCCCATCAAAGACCGCACCAAATACAAAGCCTTAATATTGACTTTCAAAGCATGCAACCAGTTATCTTCCGAATACCTACAATCAAGAAAGCAATGTCCGGTAGGCCTAGAAGGGCCAGCACGCAAGCCACTCTGACCATTCTGCCAACAAACATGAAAAGCACACAGGCCACTCTGAATAGGGCATTCTCCCTATTTGCACCTAAGAGTGGAGGAGTGGCCTAGTGGTTGGGGCAGGGTACTTCAGGCCGGAAGGTCGGTGGTTCATATCCCAGTAGAGGACAGCAACCTTGGGCCGGAAGGACTGGGGTTTCTAGTCCCATAGGTGCTCCTTGTGGTCTTGGGCAAGCCACTTAACCCTCCATAGCCCATGTTCCCTGTAAAATAGTTATCTCCAAGTTATAATGCCCTGTTCAATGTAATTTCAGTTTGTTCAATGTAAACCGCACTGATGCAGAATAGCGCGGTATATAAGAGAATGTAAATAAAATAAGATCTGGAATAGCGTCCCGGACAATATCTGAACAACCAACATGGAAGATTTCTGCTAGATAAAGACATATCTATTTTCTGAACACTGACAATGCGCCTACCTAATAATGTCCTCAGCTCTGACAATAAGTAGTACCCTACTTGTGTTCACTCCCCCTTTTTGGTACCCACCACTTCCCTCTTCCCTCCCTCCCCCTTCTAATTGCCTCCCCTCTTCCCCCCTACCATAGCATTAGTCCCTCCATCCATCAATACTACATCCTCCTTGGGACTATGTATATAAAAGTTCTCCCTTTTATCCATAACACTTTCCTAGTTCGTATGATTGAAGTTATGTTTAGGTTATTGCAAAATGTTCCATGTACATTACTGATCAAAGTGCTACTTGTAAACCACCTTGACATTCTGAAAGGCGGTATAGAAAATCAGCAAAACAAATAAATATAAGCCAAAACACACCTCCAAGCAGGCAGCCTCCTGAGAAGGCTGAGCCAGACTATCCTCTCCTTGGATGATCACTTCTGCACCCAGCACAAATATGCTTTAGAAATGTAAGCGCTACAGATGGATGCTTGCAGACCTTCAAAGGCCTAATTCAATAAATACTCCAGCTCTTGGTCTGGTACTGCCTTCCACAGAGTGCCCTTCTTAGTTACCATTGTAACCAAGAGGTCCACTTTGGATAAAGTGTAGTTACTCACCTGTAACAGGTATTCTCCGGGGACAGCAGGAATCAGTCTTCACATATGGGTGACGTCAGCATCGATGGAGCCTGCACGGAAGCATCTCCCCAGCTTTCAAAGAAAGCCTTTGGGAGATTCACCACACATGCACGGTCCCATTCCCGTCTAAGAGAGCCATCTTGTCTCAGTCTAATGACATAGCTAAGACAGCAAAAATTAAAATACAGCACAGAAGCAATTCCAAGGGGAGGAGGGAGGGTTGTGAGGACTAATTCCTGCTGTCCCCAGAGAACACCTGTTACAGGTGAATAACTACGCTTTATCCAGGAACAAGCAGGAAGTCAGTCCTCACATATGGGACTCCCCAGCTACAGGCTACCGAAAACCTGCACAAAATGCCACAGTGGCCAGCGAAGGTGAGCCGTGAGCTGCAGCAGTTAAGTCCCAACTGAAAGACTCACAAGATCCAAGTGTCTGGTGGAGAACCAGCACTCCGGTAGCCTGAACACAGAAGGGTCGGAGGACAGGAGTTTCCTACACCCCGAAGAGATTATGGAGTATGGCCTGGCCAAAGACACTGTCCCGTTGGGACTCCCTCTCCAGGCAGTATTGAGTTGCGAAGGTATGGACTGAAGAGCAGGTGGTGACCTGGTAGATTTTCATCACAGGTACAGAATGCAGATTTGCCATGGAAGTAGCCATGGCCCTGACATGGTGTGCTGTGACCCACTGGTCTAGTGAGATCCCAGCCTGCTCATAGGTGAGAGGGTAATGCAGTCCGCCACCCAAGTGGACAGAATTTGCTTAGTCACTGGGAGCCCCAGTTGACTGGGGTCATAGGAGGCGAAAAGCTGAGGTGTTTTGCAGTGGCCCCGATTCTGTTGTAGAAAGAAGGACAGGGCCCTTTTACAATCCAAAATTTGGAGGATGGTCTCAGCCTTGCCAGCGTGAGGCCTTGTAAAGAAGGTGGGGAGCACCACCTTCTGACTGAGGTGGAATGGGGACACCACCTTTGGCAGAAACTTAAGGTGTGTGCAGAGCACCATCCTGTTCTTGTAAAATTTTGTGTAGGGGGGCTCTGCCATCATAGCCTAGAGCTCACTGACCCTGCGAGCTGATGTGAGTACCATGAGGAAGACAACCTTCCAGGAGAGGTACTGCAAATGGCAGGTAGTCAGGGGCTGAAACGGCAGCTTGGTAAGCTGCGAGAGGACCACATTCAGATCCCATTCCAACATGGGCAAACTGGGGGGGGGGGGAGGGGTTTGAATAGCATGAAGCTCCATAGGAACCGTGATATAAGGGGGCTGGGCTAAGAGGGGTGTTCCCTGAATGGCATGGTAATGCGCTGCAATAGCACACATGTGCACTCTGACCGAGTTGGACTTTAGTCCCACCTGCGACAGGTGGAGTAGGTACTAGAGTACCATCTGAACGGAGCAGAATGGATTCACCTGCTTCTCGGCGCACCAGACCGAGAAGCAATGTCATTTGAAGGCGTACACCCTTCTCATGGAGGCCTTGCAGGAGGCCAGAAGGACCTCTTCCACGTCTCGTGGGAGGTTGAAGGAGCCAGGACTACCCTTTCAGCAACCAAGCCAAAGAGACAGGGACTCCAAGTTGGGGGTGCAGGAGAGCCCTTCTCCTGAGAGAGCAACCCTGGGGCACAGCCCAGGGAAAAATCTGTAATGCCGCCGACAGGTGGAGAAGCAGTGAGAACCAAGGTTGCATGGGTCACCGTTGGGCTATCATTATCAGCGATGCCCTGTTGCGCTGGACCTTGAAAAGTGGGTCTTCATGACCAGTGGAGTTGGCGGGAAGGCATAAAGGAGGCCTTCCATCCACGAAATCAGGAACGCATCCACTGTCATCCAGGATGGGTGCAGCTGGTGGGAGCAGAAGCTGGGCAACTGTGTGTTGTCTGGGCTAGCGAACAGGTCCACTAAAGTGATGCCCCAGAGTCGAAACAGCTGGGAGGACACTCTGGAATCCAAGCACCACTTGTGTGACTGGAGGACTCTGCTCAGTTTGTCTGCCAGGGCATTGTCCTGGCCTGGGAGGTAGACCGCCCTTAGAAGCATCCCGTTGCATGTTGCATATGAGCAGAGGGCTACCGCCTCCTGGCAGAGGGGGTACGACCTCATGCCCCCTTGCTTGTTCACACAGAACATTGCAACCTGGTTGTCGGTCTGGATTAGCACAGAAATATCTCACAGAGCTCCAGAAGTTTGATCTGTAACTGGCATTCCATCTGGGACCAGCTGCCTTGTGTGTGGAGGTCCTCACAATGAGCTCCCCAGCCCAGCCGGGGGGTATCCATAGTGAGGCCCGTCTGGGCAGGGTGGGTGCCCGGAAGAACATTTCGGCCTGCATTTCTGCCACCAGTCGAGGAGTTCGCCAGCTGACAGTCACTCTCACCCTGTCCCGGAGCCTGTCCGTGGCTTGTGTCCACTGAGAATGAAGGCACCACTGGACCACCCTCATGTGTAGGCGGGCCTATGGGGTCACTTGGACTGTAGAGGCCATGCGGCCCAGCAGGTAGAGGAGAAGCAGGGCAGGTAGCGACTGGCAGTGCTGTACCTCGGTGGCTAGCCCCCTGAAGTGTTCTGACCTCTCCTGAGGGAGGAAGGCCTTCGCCTGGAGGGTGTCTAGCTGAGCCCCTATAAACACCAGGCACCGAGCCAGAGAGAGGTGGGATTTGGGGTAGTTGATGATGAACCCCAGGTGCTACAGGACAAGGATGGTACACCTCTACAGCTGTCCCTCCCCTTAAGAGCTAGTAGTCCAGGTAGGGAAAGACGAAGGCCTCTTGGAGACAGGCAGTTGGTGAAGACCCTTGATGATGAGACCAGCCGGAAAGACAGCACCCTGTATTGGTAGTGATCTCCTCCGACCATGAAGCGGAGGTATTTTCGGTGGTTGGGATGGATCAAGATGTGTGTATAGGCATCCTTTAGGTCTAAGGAGCATAGCCAGTCTTCCCTGCTGTAGGTATGGCAGCAGTGTTCCAAGGGAGAGTATCTTGAACTTCTCCCTAACCAGAAATCTGTTCAGGTCCCACAGGTCCAAGATGGGCCTGAGGCCCCCTGTGTGCTTGGGAATGAGGAAATACCTGGAGTAGAAGCTGGTGCTCCAGAGATACTTGGGCACTGGTTCCACCGCCTTGTTCTCAAGGAGACCTGTGAGCTCAGTGAGGAGCAGAATCTGGTGGAGAAGTCTTACGGGCTCTCCTGGAAAGTATGAGGGTGGCGCTCATTGCAGGTGGAGGAGGTAGCCCTCCTTGACCACTTGCAGTACCCCAGGAATCGGTGGTGATGGACCACCTGTGGGTAGACAGGGCAAGACGCCCCCCGTGAGCTTTTGAGGATCTCCTGTGGGAGAGGAGTCCCCCTAGGTTGAGCCGGGGCTAGCATCTGGGACTTGGGTGTCTTGTTTGCCTTGCCCCTTGTGCTGTTGGCCTTGCTGTGGGGCCAAGAAGGTTTGGAACTGTGACGTATTGCCAAAACCTCCCTTTTTCCTCAGGAAGGGCTTCTTCCCTGAGGCTTTCTTACAGGGCTGCACCGAGGTCTTTTAGAGGATCTGGTCCTTGTCAAAACTCAATCTATTTCAGCTGCCTTGTCTACCATGGGTTTCCCCGAAGAGATTCTCTCCAATACAGGGGACATCAATAAGTTTGTCCTGAACCCATTATTCGAGGTCAGACATCAGCAGCCATGCCTGGCTGAAGACTCGAAGCCATCGTAAGCTGCTCGGGCTAAAAACTTCAAGCACTCCTTGACTGCCGAGGCCAGAGACTTGAACCCCTGAAGGGGTTTCCTTGTCAACGAGAAGCCGGCAAGCTCCTTTGCCAATTCTTTGAGGTACATGCCGATGTATAGTTGGTAGAATTGGACTCTGCATGCAAGCATCGAGCCCTGGAAGGCCTTTTAGCAGAGGGCACTGAGGGTCTGGGCCTCCCTGCCAGGGGGGGGCATTGAAAAATGGGTCTTTTGACTCGAGTCTGCGCATAGCCGACTCGACGACCATTGAGTTGTGAGGAAGTTGAGTCTTCTAGAACCCAGGATGTCAGTGGACTTGGTACATAACAATGGGCACCAATGCCGGTGTCTCCCATATATGGAGGCGGCACTTGAGGATCGGAGGGACAGGCACCATAAGGGCTTCCTTAGGTAGGGGGGGGGGGGGGGGTCCTCATACTGGAGAATTTCCAGTTCCTCCATCCGGGGGATCCTCCTCGACCTCAATAGTGAGCGCCTTAGCCAAGCCCCACACAAAGATGAGGAAAGACATCCCAGCACTGTTCCCCACCTGAGGACACACCTCAGTGTCCCCGAGACTCCTTGTCCTCGTTATCCCATTCCGACCCAAAGTTAGAGGATGAGTCCTAGGCCCTGCAGTCACCTTCGGGGAAAAAGGGGGCCCTGACACCCAGCAAGGGTCAGAGGCCTGTGGCAAAAAAAGGGTGCAAAGCGTCGGTCGAGAGATATCTTGATATAAAAAAAAAACCAAAAACAAAAGGAACGAGCCCAAGGGGCAATGTCAAGGCGAGCTAGCTCAGGGGTAGGAAAGAAACCAGTACACATACCAGACAAAAATAGGATCAAAAAGAAAAAGCAACACTTTTTCCAGAGGAAACTGGACAGATATCCAGAGGGCTCCACAGAAAAAAAGGAGGAGAAGACAGACAAGATGGCACCCTTGGGCGAGAAGGGGACCACACATGCATGGTGCATCTCCCAAAGACTTTCTTTGATGTCACCCATATGTAAAGACTGACTTCCTGCTTGTTCCCAGAGAATTCCAGCTTCTCCTTTTCTTCAGAGACCAAGGGATATAACTTGCCCATCGCCCTGCCCACTCTTAGGCCAGCCTGTGGAGTATCCCACTCTTCTGAAATTAAAGTCTTAAATGGCACGAAGCACAGAGAAGACAGTGGTGGGCTTCCAAATGCCTTGTAAAATAGGATCCCCCGGGGCTTCCAAATGCCTTGTAAAGCACAGTTACTTACCTGTGTAACAGGTGATCTCTGGGAACAGCATGAATATGTCTTCACATATGGGTACGTCGGTACCGACGGAGCCTGCGCGGGAACGCTTCCCAGCGTCCAATCAGAAAGCTTTTGGAAGCATCCCACCACGCCTGCGTGCTGCCTTCCCGCCTTTCCCAACTGCCTCTCCTCAGTTAAGTTTTAAAGCTGAGACAAAGAGAGAGAGAGAGAGAAGGGAAAGATAGAGATAGAGAATACAACTCCTAGGGGAGGTGTGTGGGTTGTGAAGACTTATTCCTGCTGTTCCCAGAGATCACCTGTTACAGGTAAGTAACTATGCTATCTCCAGGAACAAGCAGGAATGAGTCTTCACATATGGGGACTCCCAAGCTAAGATGCCTGGAGTCCCAGCATGTTATGGATTGGAATATGTTACACCTCATAAGGCCAGGCATCCTCAGGATGGTGGGGAGGAGTTGAAACAGAAAGGTGCTGTAAAAGACAGCTAACCTAGCATAGGACTGCAGACAAGAAGTCCTTATCATCAAATTTATTGAAAATGAAATATTGCAATATGGACCTCCCCTAACAGGATTGTACAAAAGTATGGAGGTTCATGAGATCTACTGGGAATCCAGTAGAGGAACCTCAAAGGAAGACCTCACTGCAAAGTAGAGGTAATAAACCTGTAGGAAAACACAATGGAGGTCAGAAATTCTGAAAGGTAAGAGGTAACCCCAGGGATAAACTGGGGTACTACAAAAACTGTAAGCCGTCAGCGGAAGGCTTTATGAAAAAAGCCCAAACTCTTTTGGCTACAGAGTGGCTCACTCATAGGAGCAAAAAGAGGAAAAGGCTGACTGATTTGGACAAACAGGCCTAATCCTTGTGGGAAGAAGGGGTATGGAAAACCCTTATATCCCAAAAGAAAAGGACAGATGCCCGAGGCGTTAGCCTCAGAATGACTGAAAATCTGCAATGTCTTTCCTAACTGATGTCGGGTAGGAAAGATACTGGAACATGGAGAGCTTCATGGGTACCTAACCTTTAAGGTTATGGTAGAAAGTTGTTAACTACCACTGGAATGTTTGTGTGTGTAGCACCCCAAACATGCTGGAACAGCATGGTATGGGTAGAGCCCAACTGTCAGAATCATATAGAGATATATATATCTATATGAGCATAGACAGTCAGATAGATAAGTATATAAATACATATCTACCTATAATAACACACAAATGACAGATATATATAGATATAGATAGATAGATAGATAGATAGATAGATAGATAGATAGATATAGATATGGAAATGTGTATGTTCACTGTTTATTGTAAACCGCGCTGATGCTGAATAGCGCGGTATAAAAGAGACTTTAAATAAATAAAATAAATAAATATATGAATATATAGGCCTATATATGTGTCTGCAATTAAGCAGACAGAGATATGCCTATAGAACGTATATTCACATAGGAGATGTGAAGAGGAAAGATTCATCTAACAAGAAGGTGGAACCTACTTGAGAAGATATATAGAGAATCTATTCCCCCTGTTTATGATGGAAGGAGTCAGGGGAAAAATCTCCCTGACAATGAACAGACTAGATTACTGCAAGAATGCTAGCCAGTGAAATAACCAGGATGGTTACGTGAAAAGCAGAGGATCATATCAGTCTGTAGGCAGCAAGTCCCGAGTCCCTCAGAACTCTGGCATGGTAAATGGACAGAAGACGCATAGGAATGAGATACCATATTGACCTACTTGAGTGGCAAAGGGTATCATGCGTTCTTTAGCTAAATATGCGCTGTCCATGAAGGATTAGGATACCATGAGGACAAGCTGCAAGGGAAAAAAGAGCAAATTCCCAGTGGGAATCCTGAGGATCAAATGAGGGAATTGAACAACTCTTTAAGCTTTCACGTAAGAGAAGGCCCATGTCCTTTGCTTTAAAAAGGAGATAGTAGAGTAGGAGAACCCTTCCAGTCATGAGGGGCATGACCGAGGGAGCCCTTTCCAACCATCTAGGACAGCTGTTTGAGGAATCCTAATGCTCTCTAGCAAGGGCCCATAGTGGAAAGCTTCTCTGTAAGATTGCAGAGAGCATAATGCAGGAGAATTAGGAGATAGAACTGGCTGCCCAGCACCTAGATCTACTATGCTGCCAAACCCAAGAGAATTGGAGATGGCAAGAATAGAAAACAATCTGAGAAGCCTGTAGTGATAAGATTTGCCAAGAAAGATGAATCCACTGTCTTGGCAGAAAGGCCAGAAAGAATATAGTGGAGGACAACTCTGGATGCTTGTGGGGAAGAACCAGTGGTCCAATCACTAGGACTCCTGCATGGGCAGCTGCTAGTAAGACATCAGAAAGAAACTTCCTGTTAAAAAACAGAAAGAACAGACAGAACAGGAGTAAGAAAACTCTGAACCTGTCTGAAAGCTGCCCCAAAGCAAAAAAGAAGAAGGAGTTAACTCAGAGAGGAAAACTCCACACTGGAATAGTGACAAAACTAGAAGGGCTGAAGAGAAGCCCTCCAGTGTAATAATACCACTCTTACAGGGGAAATGCTTGATAAGAGGGTAGAGAAGATGGAGCTGAATGGAGACTTACAATGTGGTAAGTCTATAGAAAGGAAAAATTCATGCTGGTACAGAAAACTATTGTTTGATAGTTGTTAAACCTCTTTCCCTAGCAGGAAGAAGAGGAGAAGCTGTGACCTATAGGCATGAACATCCTAAGAGCTCGTATAACAGAGAAAAATGGATGTCTTGTGAAAAGAGATTCATGCCTAGAGTTTAGAATGAAGCAGTGGAAGGCTTCTACTGAGAAGAAGCCAACTGCAGGCTCTAAACCCCAAGAGACACAAAAAATATGTGATTAATCAGAAACCCTGCAGATGCTGGGTTTGGTGAGCCTGGTGAGAGTTTGGATTCTTCAGACCAGGGTGATGTTTCCTCTGTTTGGGAACATCTGTACGATAGGCAGAAGATGAATAAAACCTTCTCCCCCTAGGGGAAGAAAGTTTGGTAGGACATTTCCTACGTACTGGGAAAGAAGAGGGCGTAGAACAGCCCTTAGAAACAGGTAAGTCAGTGGACCACTGAGTAACCTGACGTAAAGACTCCTTATTGAAGAGATTTTCTCCAGTGCAAGGAGTATTACCCAGTCTTTGTTGTGCCCATTTGTCTAAGTCTGAAGCTTGGAGCCAGGCTCTACGTCGTGCCCCTATGGCTATAGCAGACGTCCTGCTAACAGACTCAAATGAGTCTAGGGAAGCACGAGTAAGAAACCAAGAGATATTTTGAATGTGACTAAACAGTGAGGAATAGTCTGCACTCTTGGGTTCTGAAAGAAAAGGAGTCAAAAGATGTAATTTCTTTGTGACCTCCTCAAGAGATAGACTCATAAAAAATATATGA
Organism: Ichthyophis bannanicus; assembly: GCA_033557465.1. NCBI lineage: Eukaryota > Metazoa > Chordata > Amphibia > Gymnophiona > Ichthyophiidae > Ichthyophis > Ichthyophis bannanicus. The sequence continues at coordinate 120,873,590 of CM066041.1, forward strand.
GAGAATTCTTGCTGAAAGCATGGATGTCTGGAAGGTTTGACGTCCAAAGGCATCTAGTGTCTTACACTCACGACCTGGCGGATAAGAAGAGTGCTTTTTCTTACTCTTCACCCACCTCATTGCTGATTCCACTACAATGGAATGATGAGGAAGTTGAGTCTTTTGAAACCCTGGAGAGGGGGCACCTGATATAGGAGATCAGTTGCTCTGGAAGGTGGGGGTACCCTTAAAGGTGCTTCCCACATTCCTAGAAGAAGATCCTGCAAGGAATGATGCAAAGGAAGCATTGTTTTTTCCTTTGCTTCGGTAGAAACAGAGCCTTGTGTAGGATCATGTCCAGGGATAGAGATGGCAAGTGATCTTGCCATATCCCAGAGGAAACTCTGAAAAGAAAGATCTCCAAAGAGAACCTCCCTTGGACAGGTTAGATCCAAGGAACTAGCCTGGGCACCGAAGGATCTATCTGGGTATATAGGAATATAGGATCCTGCACGGTGCAATATGGAATCCTTAACGAATGGACGCTGATACTGGAGGTCAGGACCAGCGACAGTCAGTAGCAAATCGTCCATGCCAGGTATCGACTCCAAACTTGGTATAGAAGGGAGCGATCCTGTTGAAAGCAGCATGGAAGGAGCTGGCCACGATGCTACAGTGGATACCGGTAGCGATACCGGTACCGATGTCGGAACCGAACCAGACATCGGAACAGCCATCGGTGACAGCTCAATCGGTACTGAAGTAACCGAAAACGTTCGGCAGGTACCCTCGGCACCGAGCCTCCGGTACCGACAGGTCGCGGTACCAAGGAGTGTCGGAACCGCGACTTCCAGACTGGAGATCGATTCCAAACTCGGCATCGAGGATAATGTAGACATCGGTACAGACTTCGGTACCGTGTCTGATACCGATGGATGAAACGTAGCCGGTGGCAACCCAAACGATATCGGAGGAACCGAGAGTTGTGGATCCGAACCTTCGGTACCGACGGGAGCCGGTACCAAGGCGAGTCAGTACCCAGTCCTCCAGACTGGAGATCGATTCCAGACTCGGCATCGAAGGAAGCGAGGTTATCGATGCATGTCCTGAGGGTACCGACGGAGGTAGTATCGGTGCCGGTACCGATAGTGGAAAGTCAGTCTGGAACGTATGCACCGGTCCCGTAGGTACCAAGGACGGCAGACGACGATCCCTGGTGAGGAGTGTTTCGTCCAACACCAGTGCCGATGCCGGGGTATCGGTACCGCTCGAAGCAGATGCCACCACCGGACACGGCTCAGGTATGTTCTGTGGGGGGTGAACCCCAGGAACAACCTGAAACCCCACATAGGCTTTGGAGGCCGAAGACTCCCGCCGGGGTTTTGAAGCCAATGGGCCCTCGAGGGCAAGGCCGAAGCCGTCTACATGCTGTGCATGAGACCTACCACTCGAGGGTTGGCTAGTCTTAACAGACTGTTTGTGGGTTACCTGATCCTGTGTAGAAGAAGAAATGGTCGGTGCCCTGAAGTTGGAAGGGAACCTCATATCGAGGGAAACTCGATGTTGAAAACCTCTTCTCACAATACTGTTGCCCGAGGGCTCCGGAGGAAAAAGGTCAGGACCCAAACAGTTTAGACACCAATTATGGGAGTCTAAAAATAAAGTTGTACCGCCACAGTTTGAACATTTCTTGAAGAAAGTGGCTGGCGGTTCCATGAAGGACATGGAGAGGCCTGGAAGGCCTGAAAAACCGTAAGACACTGAGAAGAAAAAAATATTCCCTAAAAGGAAAAAATTTTACAAGAAAAGAGAAAGAAACACCGGCGGTACCGGTGGCGTCGGGGAGACAGCCGCGACCACAAGAAAACTAAAGAATTAAAAGAAGAATTTTCTGCGGTGACAGGAGGACGTCCTGCCGGCTCCACGGAAAAACGAAAACTGAGGAGAGGCAGTTGGGAAAGGTAGGAAAGCAGCACACAGGCGTGGTGGGATGCTTCCAAAAGCTTTCTGATTGGACGCTGGGAAGCGTTCCCACGCAGGCTCCGTCGGTACCGACGTACCCATATGTGAAGACTGATTCCTGCTTGTTCCTGGAGATAATAGGATCCCCTGAGGGACCTGCAACTTCCACCGTGGACCCCTCAATGCTCAGAGCCTCCAAAGCCAGCACTAGCATGCTGCCATTCCCTCTTTATGAAAGAGCCAGACTACTGAAGGGTAAGCTTCTTCATCACCTGGGAGCTCATCATTATCCAGAGAGTCTACCACAAACATCCTCCTTTCCAGCAAACCGACTGTGCTCAGACTCTAAGCAGGATAACACTGACTGGTCCTCCCAGGTCTCAAAACCCTCCTTATTTAGGATGCTGGGGCACTGAAGACTCCTCCAAGCTTCCAAAATCACCCTTGGCCACCTGTGCTGCTCCAGGCCTTACTCTGTATGAGTAAAAAGGTTTTCTACAACAGCATTACAAACTCAGTTGAAAACCCACCTGGCTGTAGCTGTTAAGACCTCTTCTACTAAAGAACTTTGTAGGAAGCTCAGCAAAAGCATAACTAAAGTTACCAAAACAGATTCAGGGGCTAATGAGAAAGGCTGGGCCAATACCCAAGTATCCCAGGTATGTAGAAACAAAATGGCCACTTCCCCCATACTCTGTTCTCCACACACACAGCCACCTGAGGCAATTCTGAGCCCACCACGGATTCCTTTTCCAGCATGCCAGATCGCATATCTAACCAACGACAAAAACAAAAGACCACCTCCCCAGTAAAGTACTGTGGCAGGAATTACACTGCCTGGCACTATTCTTCCATTGCCCATACTGCAATCAGTGCTTCACGCAAACAGACTGTGTCTCCATGCATCTCTGCTAAGTAGCAACTGCAGTTTGTGCATAATCGAGCCTGAGACCACAACAGCAAAGAAGTGTCCCGGCTCACCTCATGCCGCTCTCAGCACACTGAAAATGACTCTCCAGGCTGCACTGAGCCTCCATGGATGTCACTCCTGGCAGATAAGATTTCATTTTGCTATGGCAACACCTATATCTAATCTGCCAAGTTCAGTGGGCAGTGCTGAAAATCAGCTCCCTACATTTTTTTTTTTTACCCTACATAGCCCTGCCCCCAGGCTCATCCAGACTTTGGTTAGCTGAAGTTCTCCATAGACAAGGCAGGAAAATGGAGCCACATTAATGGATACGTGGCTCCATTACCCTTCTTTCCATTAAAAGCCCTCATTACAGGTAAGTAATCATGCTTTCTCTACTAAGTGGAGCTTAAGAGCCTAAATATAGCAAAATTAGTCCATTCAGTTTTCAAAGGCTTTGGACTTAGCCTGCTAAGTCCTTTCCCTGCTAAATACCTTTGAAAATGGACCCCACAGTATATCACAGCAGACAAAGACCAAATCAGTCCATCCATCTGCCCAGTTATTCCAGTCTACACTGTTAAGGATATACCCCAGCTGTCAGCTATAGAGCATGACTGCTTGTGGGAAGTCTCTCCTTTTCCAGTAGTCTTTTGTTGTCTTCCTCTTTTTGTAAGCTAGCATCTTCAGTAGATAAGAGGATGGAGGAGTATCTAGTATACTTAATTCACACCCAGCACCTCTTCCTTCCCATGGCTAATTACAGAGCTTGGCAATAATCAAACTATCATCATTAGCATGGTTGCTTTCTGAAAATCTGGCCTCCTACATCTCCTGCATACCCTACCAAACAGAACAAGATATGCAATGCTCATGCTTTCATTATGAATTATTATTGTACTTGCAGCCTGCCAGACAAACCCTGCTGTGTGGGCTGCTGATTTAAACAAACAGCAGCAAGAGGTCCTCTCCGAGTCTGTCCTCTTAAAGGTGCAGGAATTTGCAGACCTGCAGTATAGGAATAGCTGCCAGCTCACGTCTTTTAAGAGAGTAGACTCGGAGAGATGTACTGCTGCAGCAGTTTGTTTAAATTAATTACAGGCATGGTTCATGTAGCGAGGAGGCCAGGCATGAGGCAATAGAGGATACATCATTAAGGTTAAGTAGGAAAGTGAAATTAGACCTTACCTGCTAATTTTCTTTCCTGGAGTCCCTCCAGTCCAGTCCAGACCAGACATGTGGGTTATGCTCATCCACTAGCAGGGGGAGACAGAATAGCAAGCTCAAAATTTTTTCCTTAAGTAGCCCATCTTCCTTGCAGAGCCAGTACGAACCTCACAGAGCAACAGAACTGAGTTTCAACACTCCAACAGCTCCACCAGCCCTGCCACAAGTCGTGCACCAGAACAGTATGCACACTTGGCCATCGAGCATCTCGACTTATAAGAATTTAATTTTTTTTTGTCAAAACAGGATACCCCTCCCCCCCAAAAGGACCAAAGTCTGCAACGGGGAGAGCAAACAATGCAATGGCACAGCAGAACCCCCTAGGACCACAACAAAGTGAAGGGGAAAGTGCCACAACCAACTGGCCTGGAGATTGCCTGTTCCAGCCAACATCTTTAGAACAGGCACCAGACCAGAAAGACAGAAGTCAAGTCCTGGGAGGGTCCTGAACTGTGACAACTCCAGGAAAGAAAATTAGCAGGCAAAGTCTAATTTCACCTTTCAGTTCGTTCCTCCAGTCCAGACAAGTGGGATGTAGCAAAGCAGTACTATCATGGGGCGAGTAAAGAAACTCCAGCTTGTAAGACCCGAGCCACGAAATCTGCATCCTGACAGGCCTGCACATCCAGCCAGTAATGACATGAAAAGGAATGGAGCGACAACCATGTCACAGCTCTGCAAATATCCTGCGGCAGAACAAGGCTGAACTCCACCTAAGAGGCTGCTTGGGCCCAGCACCCCTTCAGCAAGCACGCAGATTCAATAGCACTCCAAATCCAAATGGGTAAATAGATGCCTTTTTATTTTTATTTTTTATTTAAAGCTTTTCTATACTGCACTCTTTAAAATCAGTGCGGTTTACAAATAACATTTATTTGTACAAAGCAGGAAGTAACCTGCTTTGTACTTACATTGAACTGGTATTGCAACTTGGATTTAGAACTGGGGTAACTATATACAAGCTGAGCAATGTGTCACTGAGCTATTGTAGCGACATGATGTGCTCTAATAACTATGTACAGGATTGTCAGCTATTTACAATTAGATAGTTGGGCTGATGAGTGCGGTTGCCTCAACATGATTAGGGTGTGCTGGTGGTGTTGTCAAGGTGGGCCCTTGCAAGGCCCACCAAAAAGCACAAAGATGCTCTGAGCACCAAAAGGCCTCAGCCATCTTCAAATACCGCTTATGTGCCCTGCATTGAGTAAGCGTAAATTCCTAGACTCTGCTGAGTCCAGGGGACAACAAAGGCCAGCAAGGCCATCGCCTGATTAAGGTGGAACATTGAAATAACCTTCGGCAAGAAGAAAGGAACTGGATGAAGGGTCACCCTATTCTTTGTGATCACTAAATAAGGCTCCCCGAACGAGAGAGCCTGCAGCTCCAAGATATGACGCGCCAAGCAAATAGCCACCACAAACATACCTTGAGGATCAAGCTCTCGACAGAGGCTCAAACAGGACTCCCTCAAGCACAGAGAGGACCAAGTTAAGGTCCCAGGACAGAATCAGGGGACGGCAAGGAAGTCTAGTGTTTGACTCCCTGAAGAAGAAAAAACCAAAAACACGGACTACATTCCAGTGAGAGGCAAGGGACACAATTTGTACCCGCCCGGGAAACAAGCCAGAGCCACTACCTGGACCTTCAAGGAGTTTAATGCCAGCCTGAGGCCATTCTGTAGGAAAGTAGAAATATTCGGGACAGCCACACATCTCTCTTGGCACAAGGCTCCAAAACACGGCAGACCCACACATAGGCCAGGAAAGCAGAACCACCTTGGGGGGCATACCTTTTATGCTTTAAATGTGCCCTTTCAAAAGCCAAGCTGTAAGTGAGAACTGATCCATGTCTGGCATCTAGATAAGACCCTGCATCAGAAGGCCCGCCTCAGCTGCCGGGGCCAGTCTGGGGTCATTATACCACGTGACCCACATGGGCCCCGACCCTCTGAAGGATGAGCCTGATCAGCAGCCATGGAGAGAAGATGTAGAGAAGCCCACCTCTGGGCCAGGGTAGGACCAGCATATTGAGTCCTTCCGCCATGTGCTTCCTGCACCTGCTAAAGAACCTGGGAGCCTGTCACCATCACATCCATCATCCCACCATCAGTTGGAATGCCATCTCTGACAGGAACCAGTCTCCTAGGTCCAAGGGATGATGGCTCAGATAATCCTCTTGGACATTGTCTGTCCCGGCCATATGTGCTGCCGATAGCAAAAGCAGATGGGCCTCCACCCACTACAGGAAAGGAATCATCTCTGCCACCACCAGCGAGCTCCGAGTGCCCCCTTGCTGGTTGATGTACGTCACAGTTGTGGCATTGTTGGTCAGAACCCTCACAGCCTGCCCCAGAACCATGGGAAGGAAAAACTCTAGGGTCAAATGAACTGCCCTGGTCTCCAGGTGATCGAGAGGCCAGAGGCTCTCCTCTGGAGACCACTGCCCCAGGCAATGAGCCCTGGCCTATCAATCTCCTGGACAGTGGTCTCCAGAGGAGAGCCTCTGGCCTATCAATCGCCATCCAGTCTAGGTTCTCTAGAAGCATCCTGGTCACAAGTTGGGTTGAGTCAAGCCACCAGTCCAAACTCTCCCGGGCATGCCCCAGTAGAGCAAGGCGAACCTCCATTGATTACACCTGGAGGGATTGCATGTGGAGTCAAGCCCAAGGCATTAACTCCAGGGAGACCACCATCAAGCCAAGCACTGCAGATAGTCCCAAGCCCTTGGGCGGAAAATCGCATGAAACCTCTGTACCTGCCCCTGCAACTTCACTATCCTGCCCTCCAGCAGAAATACTATCCCCTGCTGCATGTCGAAGTGGGCACCCATGTACTCCAGGGACTGCAATGGGGACAGCTAACTCTTGGCAAAATTCACAACCCAAATCAGTTCTTGCAGCTGGCGAATAATGCAGGCCGTCGCCTCCCGACTCTCCTGCAAAGATTTAGCTCGACTCAACCAACCAAATTGTCCAGACACAGATGCACCAGAACACCCTGCTCCCACAGGACCGCCGCCACCAGCACCATCACCACCACCACCACCACCTTGGTGAAAACCTGAGGGGCAGTGGCCAGCCTGAAGTGGGGTGCCTGAAACTGAAAATGCCCCTGCAGAACCACAAAATGTGCTGTTGCTCCGGACGAATGGGAATATGCAGTTATACCTCAGAAAGATCCAGGGATGTCAAGAACTCTCCTTGCCGGACAGCCACACTGATAGACCACATGGTCTCCATGTGAAAAATGTGGAACCCAAAGGGCCCCCATTTACCCTTTTCAGATCCAGAATAGAGTGCCAGGAACTTTCCTTCTTGGGCATCAAAGTAAATGGAGTAATGTCCCGTCCCCCACCCTTCGGGGGCACAGGCACTACAGCCTCAAGCCACAGAAGGCGGTCAAGTGCTTCCCAGACCAACAAGGCCTTGGCGGGGGTTCAACAAGGCAACACCATGAAGGTGTCTGCAAGAGTTCTGGCAAACCCGCGGGCATAGCCCTTGCCTATGACCTCCACGACCCAAGTGTCAGCTGTAAGTTGGGCCCAGGGAGAGTAAAATCGGGTTAGGTGACTGCCTATTTACTCCTCTGCTAGGTCCCCCTAAATCTTCACTGGGAGGACTTGTCAACACCGGAGCAACTTGCAGCCCCCTCCTCTGCCACCCTGACCACCTTCATGAAAAAGGGGCCTTTAGGGAGAAACTGGGACCTCTGGGGGTTCGCCCCATGGCCCAGGCAGAACTTCCGCACCTCATGCCCCTGGCCTCTAGAAAAAGGACCCCCTGCCTGCCACCCAGGGTTTGTCCTCTGGGAGTCTCACAACCTTAGTATCTCCCGGGTCCTTTACCAGGTTCTCCAAATCCTCCCCAGGGGAGCTTGCTCAACCTTGCCTTGGAGACCATATCTGCTGATCAGGTCCTTAGCCATAAGAACCACCTAGCAGCCACCACAGTCGCCACTGACTTGGCCAAGGCCCTAATCAAGTAATAGAGATCATCAGCCAAAAAGGCGGTCCCAAGTTCCAACTAGGCTGCTTCCTCCCAGGCTGCTGTCTCCAGGAGAGATGTCTCCAGAAATGTCTGCGACCAATGTAGGCAGGCTCGCACCTCATAGGAGCTGTGGAAGGGCAGGGCTGAAACCTCAAAGGCCTGCTTAAGCAGCACCTCCATACGCCGATCCTGCAGATTCTTCAAGGCTGCTCCCTCCTTTCACTGGAATGGTAGCCTACCTGGTGACTGCCAACAATGCATACATCCAGGGAGGCGCAAGCACTCCCTCTCCTCTTGAGGGTTTTAATTTAATTAAACATTTTTATATACCGCTTTTCAGATTTATCAAAGTGATTTACAATGAAATAGAACAATGTTTTACATAGAACGGTACAACATCAACTATTTACATTTAACAATTGTCATAATCTTGCAATATTCTTATAACTATTTACAGTAGCTTAGTACATTGTTTTGTATGGCAACTTGCTATGGAAGGGGCTATTGGCCAGAGATTTTATTGTTATGCTTGTGTGTGATGGGGTGCGGGATGGGGTAGAGCCTGCCTATGCTCCTACAGACCTGCAGGCCGGCATCCAGAACCTTCCATTCCTCATCAACCATGACCTTGACTGCCCAATGGATGGGAAAGGAACGAGGGGGCTTCCAAATACCCTAGAGGAACGGATCCTTCACCTGCTCTGCGGGATCTGGCAATGAATCATCTGTGATCCACAAAGCTGCCAAGGTCTTGACAATGAGGGAGAGGAGTTCATCCTTATGAAATATGCAAATAGCCGAGGAATTCCCCCCCCCCCCAACTCTTCAGGGTCTGGATCCTCCAAATAATCAGTCAAACCATCTGCTGCCCAATTCCGCAGCCAAAGGACAGCTCTTGGCTGCTACCGCAGATGCCATGCTATTTGACAACCCGCAAACCAGGTCATAATGGATATCCGCCAAATATGCTGCACCCATCTCTATTCTGGCCGCCTCCGCGGCCATGTCCCCTACCTGATCTCCCTGAAGGTGCTGAGCCCAACGAAGGCAAGCCCTGGCTACCCAAGCTCCACATATGGACGCTTGAAGTGACAAGGCATTCACATCAAACACTTGTTTCAGCAAGGTATCCAACCTTCTATCTTGCGCAACCTTCAGAGCTGCGCTCCCTTCTACTGGAATGGTAGTCTTCTTAGTCACCGCTGAGACTGTCGCATCCACCTTAGGGGACTTAAACAACTCGCGGTCTTGTTCTACTAATGGGTAAAGCCGAGCCATAACCCTGGAGCCCTTCAGGCCAGCCTCAAGCATATCCCATTCCGCTTGTATCATTTCTCTAATCACTCTGTGCACCAGAAAGACTGTTTGAGACTTCCGAAAAGCCTGCAACAATGGGTCTTCCAAGGCGACATCCTCCACCGGACCCCCTGCCGGCATATTGAGCGCCTTAAGCGTCTCGGATATGAGCGCTGGTAACTCATCCCTTCTGAAAATTCTAACCACTCGGGCCTGATCTTCCTGCTCAGGAATTTCTCCTTCCTTGAAATCCTCTTCCAAACCTAAGTCCTGCTCCAAGTCCTCCGAACAGACCCCCCTCTGATGCCATGGACTGATCAGGCCGGTCTTTGTCGGAGCGCACTCTCTTTGCCGGAACTCCTATGCCAGCCGAGCTCAGAGGTGACCCAGGCCTCTTTTCACCAAGGACTCCTACCGTAGCCCCGGCCACGTCCTTCCTCTGCATTCCCCCGAATGCCTGCTGGATTAAAGACATGAATTCCGCTGAAAAAAATCGCTGCCGACCCCCCTGGAACCTGTACCTGCGGGGATGGCGTAACCGGCGCGGACAACGGCCTCGCAACCAGTTCCAGAAGGGATTCTGCTGAAGACTTTGCCTCCTGGATACCCGAAGTGCTGGTACCCCTGTACGGACCTCCAGCTCTTCCTCTAGCCCCTGCTCCATTGAGACTGCCTCCTGAGTACAGCCCCTGCACACACTTGCCTCGGACACTGCTCCCCTTCTAGAACCACAAACTAAACAGTGTGGCCTCGAAGGCATGCTGTCCGAGCAGACACTGAGGGTACTCTTACACGCAGACCTGTTGAGTAACTCCTCCGTGCCCCCTGTAAAGTACGGCCAGAGTGACCAATGACAATCTTTCCCCCCCCCCCCAAACATGAATAAACTGCTTCCCAGGAAGATCCCCATGGCTTATCTGCAGTCAGAATCCCAAAACGAAGCTTCCTCTATAATCCAGACGTCTGCAAACCACACTTGATCCCCAACGGTGATTCTCTTTCCCGCGCGCGGGTGCCGCGGCCTACCCCGTTCTGAACACGCAGTCCTGCCTCCCGCTCTGCCAACGATCAGGGCCCCCTTACCTTGAAAATGTGCCTGTCCACTCTGTTCCCTCTCCCTGCGCTCATCCGGGATCGCGGCTTTAGCATCGGGGGAGAGCCGGAACTGCACCTCAATCGCAGCCGCGAGCTACTGGAATGAGCCCTCAGCGCTTCAATGGCAATGCGATCCTGCGATCTTTGTAGCGTGCTTTCTTTTTGCTGCCTTTAGACTTTTGGCTCCTCACCCATAACAGTGGTTCGGGAGCCGGAGCCTTTTTCTCTCTTTTCCCCAAACCTACCGGATGTCTGTAACCTCGCAAAGAAAGGCAGATAAGAGGGGGGGGGGGTCAGGAAAGGAATAAGCAGCTCAGCAGAGCACCGCTTTTCTTCTCAACTACCTTCAGCCAATATGTTAAATGAAAACTTCAAAGAAAACGCTTTTGCTAACCCCATTAACAACCACTTAATTGAATGTCTAGTGAGCCCCTATTTCTGAGCTCACCAGCCCTCCAGCTGCTTGGAGACCGAGATAACTGGAGTCAGGAGGCGGATCCTGTGTATTTATACTGGTGTCATCAAAAGGATGACGTTTCTCAGTCTCCAAGCTGCTTGAGGAGGAGCAAGACCCCAGATGTTCAGGACTAGACTGGAGTGACGCTAAGGACCCTTCCATTCCTCAACCACCATGACCTTGACTGCCTGATAGATAGGAAAGGAACGAGGGGGCTTCCAAATACCCTAGAGGAACAGATCCTTCACCTCCTCTGCGGGATCTGGCAATGAATCATCTGTGATCCACAAAGCTGCCAAGGTCTTGACAATGAGGGAGAGGAGTTCATCCTTATGAAATATGCAAATAGCCGAGGAATTCCGCCCCCTCTTCTAACTCTTCAGAGTCTGGATCCTCCAAATAATCAGGCGAACCCTCCAGCGCCCATAAGGATCCAAAAGGACCCCATCGAGGTACCCAGCCTCAAAGTCTGGGGACCTGTCCTGGCACATGTGCTTCCCCACCACCAGGACCAATGGTTCCCCCTGCAAGGAGGGATCAGGGAACCCCTCCCAAAGGCCCTGCTGCAATAAAAAGGCCTGATGAAGCAACAACACAAACCCCGGGAGAAAAAGGGGACTTGCCACTGCTATTCAGATCCCCTCCAATCACCCTGGGGGACTCTGGGACCATCAGCTGCAAAAAAGGAGCTTCCCTGCACTCCGAGGCAGAAGTAGCAGCAGACAAGATGGCGGCTGTTTCTGACAGAACTGCAGATGTCCCAGCCTCCCCTGAAGGGTGCTCGCAGCCAGAATGGCCTCCCCCCACCCTGCAGCTGCCTATGATGCAGCCGGGCTGCCAAATAAGGAGATCACAGCTGCCGCGGAGAGCTTAACACAGACGCAGCAGAGTTCTACCATGGAAAGCAAGCTCCTGCAGCTGCTGCATGCTGCACAACAGCCTCTTGCCGGGTCAGCTATGTGCACACCATGCAGGAACCTCCCCTGCCTGAATTCACCGGCTCCTGGAGGTCCCCCTCTGCCTCTTGATCCTCTTTTTTTTTTTTTTTTAATACGGATTCAAGCAGAAGTAGAGAGCTCAACCTCTGGCTTCCTCCCAAGAGTTGGGGAGGAGGATTGCCCAGAGGGAACTGAGGAGCAGCTGGAGAAGAAGAGGCTGGGGGAGGGATCCGGTGCCACTGGGTTCTGTATCCCAAAATCACAGGCCTATGATCATCCATCTGCTGGAGACTGAGAAATACTGGCTCTACAGGAAGCACAGGCTACTTAAGGGAAAAGTTTTGGGCTTGCTGTTCTCAGTCTCCTCTTGCTGGTGGATGAGCATAACCCATGCGTCTGGAATGGACTGGAGGGACGAACTGGAATAGGGAGGAGGAGAGAGAAACTAAGGAGAGAGCATGGACTAGGAACAGGTCCTTTATTGCCTAGGACAATTTTTGGCCACAATCTGCCCCTGTTCCTTCACAGCAAATCAGTGAACATAAGGCAACTGCTTCTAACCTTTTTATCCATTTTGAGCCAGGCTATGGTGTCCTTGATAGTATACTGGAGTCCAAAGAACCAGTTCTCACGGAGCCCCAGCGTCCGGCATACCAAGTCAAAGAGATCCTTCCCCTTCCACTTCACCTGCATAAGAAGAATAAAACAAGAGATCAATATAGGAACCAATGAAATGTTGAGCCAAAATTAAGGGAATCTATTTTCTAGGATGTGCGCATGCATATATCTACAATAACTGCACATGTGCGAATGCAAAAATAAACCATATACACACCCTTTTCAGAATCTTCACATCTGCCCCAGAGATACGGCTTGACAATCTGATGTGGATAGCGCACCAAACAAAAGCTTTTAGAAACACTAACCCAACAAGGCTTCAAAATGAACTCCATCTTCTTTCAAAGAACAGAGACAGCCAAAGCAAAACATGATTCTTCTGTTCACCCCCCCCCCCCGGTCTGGAACTGCTGGGAACTGAAAGTAGTGAGAATTGACAGTCTTTCAACAGCAAAAGTACTTACAAAATAACAAAGTTAAAGAGTGAAGGGATAGCAGAATTAATTGTAAGACAAAACTGACTGAGAAGAGTAAAAAAATCCAAGCAATGTCAGAAGAACATAAGATATGCCATACTGGGTCAGACCAAGGTCCATCCAGCCCAGTATCCTGTTTCCAACAGTGGCCAATCTAGGTCATACGTACCTAGCAGTTTCCCCAAAAGACATAGGTTCCACAATGCTTGTACTGGGTCAAGCATTGATATCCTGGGTCCCTTCTTAATAATGGTTTATGGACCTTTTCTCCAGGAATGTGTCCAAACCTTTTTTAAACCCAGCTACACTAATAGCCTTTACTACATGCTCCAGTAACAAATTCCAGAGTTTGATTACACGTTGAATGAAAAAATATTTTCTTTTATTAGTCTTAAATAGTTTACCCTGTAGCTTCATTGCATGTCCCCTTTGGGTTATTCTTCCCTAGGTGCATAACTTTGCACTTATCCACATTAAATTTCATCTGCCATTTTGATGCCCAGTCTTCCAATTTATCAAGATCCTCTTGCAATTAGGAAATATCGATACATCGGGAAGATGTATTACAACTATTAGATAAACTGAAGAGTAGCAAATCACCTGGGCCGGATGGTATATATCCAAGGGTGTTGAAAGAACTGAAATATGAGATCGCAGATTACTTATAGCAGGTCTGCAAACTATCATTAAAATCATCTTTAATACCTGAAGATTGGAGGATCGCCAATATAACACCAATTTTTAAAAAGGGTTCCAGGGGTGATCCAGGAAACTAAAGACCGGTGAGCCTGACGTCAGTACTGGGAAAAAATGGTAGAAACCATCATAAAGAATACAAATACTCAGCATGTAGATAGTCATGGCCTAATGGGAGATAGCCAACATGGCTTTAGACAAGGAAGATCTTGTCTTACTAATCTGTTATGTTTTTTTGAAGGTGTGAATAAACAGGTGGACAAAAGGTGAGTCGGTTGATATAGTGTATCTGGACTTTCAGAAAGCCTTTGACAAGGTCCCTCAGAGACCTTTGGCAAAACTAAAGAGTCATGGGATAGGAGGCAGTGTACTACTGTGGATCAGGAACTGGTTAAAAGATAGAAAGCAGAGGGTAGGGCTACATGGTCAATTTTCCCAATGGAGAATAGTGGTGTACCCCAGGGATCTGTGCTGGGTCCGCTGCTTTTTGACATATTCATAAATGACCTGGAAACTGGAATAACGAGTGATGTTATCAAATTTGCAGATGACACAAAACTATTTAAAGTTGTTAAAACCCAAGAGGATTGTGGAAAATTGCAAGAGGATCTTGAGAAATTGGAAAACTGGGCATCAAAATGTCAGATGAAATTTAATGTGGACAAGTGCAAAGTTATTCACCTAGGGAACAACAACCCAAACTATGGTTACACGATGCAAGGTTCCACATTAGGAACTACCACCCAGGAAAAAGATTTTGGCGTCATTGTGGATAACATGTTAAAACCCTCGGCCCAGTGTGCAGCGGCAGCCAAGAGAGCAAATAGAATGCTAGGTATCATAAGGAAAGGAATGGAAAATAAAACAAAAGATATTATAATGCCTCTATATCGTTCCATGGTGAGACCGCACCTTGAATATTGTGTGCAATTCTGGTCGCCGTATCTTAAAAAGGATATAGTGATATTAGAAAAGGTTCAGAGAAGAGCCACTAAAATGGTAAAGGGGATGGAAAGATACTTCTATGAAGAAAGGCTAAAAGGTTTAGGGCTCTTTAACCTGGAAAAGAGACGGCTGAGGGGAGATATGATAGAAGTCTATAAATTAATGAACGGAGTGGAACAGGTAAACGTAGATCGATTGTTTACGTTATCAGAATATACAAAGACTAGGGGACATGCAATGAAGCTACAGGATAAACTATTTAAGACTAATAAAAGAAAATATTTTTTCACTCAACGTATAATCAAACGCTGGAATTTGTTACCGGAGTATGTAGTAAAGGCTGTTAGTGTAGCTGGGTTTAAAAAAGGTTTGGACAAGTTCCTGGAGGAAAGGTCCATAAACCATTATTAAGAAGGGACCCAGGATATCAATGCTTGACCCAGTACAAGCATTGTGGAACCTGTGTCTTGGGGAAACTGCTAGGTACGTATGACCTAGATTGGCCACTGTTGGAAACAGGATACTGGGCTGGATGGACCTTGGTCTGACCCATTATGGCATATCTTATGTTCCGCAAGAATATGTGCTGGGCCTACTGATTTTTTTTTTTTTTATTTATTTATTTATAAAATGTTTTCCAAAATTACAAGAAAACAATCATGTAGCATAACATAATTTACAATAAGAAACCATTAAAGAAATACATCAAATGATAAACCACTGCTGATTTTTAACATATTCATAAATAACCTGGAAATGGGAAAAATGAGTTAGGTGATCAAATATGTAGATGACACACAATTATTCAAAGTTCTTAAAACACAAGAGGATTGTGAAAAATTGCAAGAGGACGGTGAGAAATAGGGATACTGGGCATCCAAATGGCAGATTAAATTTAATGAGGACAAGTGCAAAGTTTTGCACTTAGGGAAGAACATCCTAAACTACAGTTACATGATGCGAGGTTCCACATTAGGAATCACTACCCAGGAAAAGGATCAGAGTATCATCGTGGATAGCACATTGAAACCCTCTGACCCAGTGTGCAGCCGCAGCCAAGGCGGCAAATAGAATGTTAGGAATCAAAAGGAACGGAATGGAGAATAAAACCAAGGATATTATAATGCTTCTGTATCAATCCATGGTGTGGCCGTACCTTGAATAGTGTGTGCAATTCTGGTTGCCATATCATATCTTTGCCACCCTTTGTTTTTTTTTGGAATGGCATGGGAAAGGATGGGAGGGATGGCCCCGGACGGAGGGGGGGTGCCGGGGCTAGCCGCACCTGGCCTGGGTTCGTTCCGATGCTTCCGACTAAACAATACTCTTAACTTCAGCCGGAAATGGGAGGGATCAGGGACTGGACTGTCGTTCCTTCAGGAACAGCAATTAGCAGGTAAGGCCTAATTACCATTTCCTTATCGTCACTCCAGTCCAGTCCCTTACTTCTGGGATGTACCCGAGCAGTTCAACCCTGGGTGGGATCCGGCATACCGGAACGAAGAACCGCCAGGCCAAACCGAGCGTCCGCTGCACTCTGGACGTCCAACCTGTAGTGCTTGGTGAAGGTGTGGAGGGATGACCAAGTCGCCGCCCTACAGATATCCAGCGGAGGAACTAGGCTGAACTCCGCCCAAGAGGTAGCCTGAGCCCTCGTGGAATGTGCTCGCAGGCCCACGGGAACTTGCTTCCCCTTCAGGATATAGGCGGAGGCGATTGCCTCCCTGATCCACCTAGAGATGGAGGCCTTGGCCGCCGCCTCCCCTTTGTGCGGCCCCCCGAACTGGATGAATAGGCGTTCGGATTTTCTGAAGGGCGCTGTGCGGGAGAAGTAACGCTTCAGGGTCCTGCGAATGTCTAGTAGGCGAAGCTTGTCATCCCCAACTTCCCGCCCTTCCGTTGCGCAGGACGGGAGGGTAATTGTCTGGTTCACATGGAAAGGGGAGGTGACCTTGGGTAGGAAGGATGGAACCGTGCGCAGCACCACTTTATCCTTGAGGAAGGACAGAAAGGGGGGCTGCGAGGACAGCGCTTGTAGTTCCGAGATTCTTCTGGCCGAGCAGATGGCGATAAGGAAAACTGTCTTCAGAGTTAAGTCTTTTAGGGAGGCATTCCTTAATGGCTCAAAGGGATTCCCGATTAAGGCATTTAGTACAAGGTTAAGGTCCCAAGGGGGGATGACTGACCTTCGTTGTGGTCGTAGCCGTCTAACTGCCCTTAAAAACCTTGCGACGTCCGCGTGGGCCCCTAGGGGTTTGCCTCGGACCTTGCCCCTGTAGCAAGCGATGGCCGCCAGCTGGACCCTTAAGGAACTGTGGGCCAGACCCTTGTCAAACCCTGCCTGCAGGAATTCCAGGACCTCCGGAACCGAGGCCGAGAGTGGTTTCCTTCGGCGCTCCGCGCACCAGGATTCGAAGATGCGCCAGACCCTCACGTAGGAAAGACAGGTCGAGCGCTTCTTGGCCTGTAGCAGAGTCGAGACTACTGCCCCTGAGTACCCTCGTTTCAGGAGCCGTGCCCTTTCAATAGCCAGGCCGTAAGCGAGAACCGATCCACGTGTGGCATCAGTACCGGGCCTTGCCTTAATAGGTCCCTTTTGCAAGGGAGCCGCCACGGCTGGTCGACGATCATTCTCACCAGGTCCGCATACCAGGGTCGGCGAGGCCAGTCCGGGGCTATGAGGATTACCAATCCCTGGTGCGACTCTACCCGCTGGAGTACTTTTCCGATCAGAGCCCAAGGCGGGAATACATAGAGAAGACCCTCCGAAGGCCACTTTTGGGACAGGGCATCCAAGCCCTCGGACATTCTTTCCCTCCGCCGACTGAAGAATCTGTCCACCTTGGCTGACAAGAACCGTGCCATGAGGTCCATGACTGGCACTCCCCACCGAGCTACTATTTGCTTGAAGGTCTCCTGTTCTAGTTCCCACTCCCCGTGGTCTATCTTGCACCTGCTGAGGAAATCGGCCGTGACGTTGTCCGTTCCGGCCACGTGCTGTGCTGATAGCGCCTGCAGATGGATCTCCGCCCACTGTAAGAGGGTGTCCGCCTCCTTTTCGAGAGCGGGGCTGCTGGTGCCTCCCTGGTGATTGATGTAGGCCACCGCGGTGACATTGTCGGAGAGGACGCGAATTGCTCTTCCTTGAACTAAGGTCTCGAGTGCTTTGAGCGCCAGGGTGACGGCCCGCAATTCCAGTCTGTTGATGGGCCATTGCGCTTCCAATGGTGTCCAGTGACCCTGGGCGAACTGAGCTTGGCAGTGTGCCCCCCAGCCCGAGAGGCTGGCATCCGTTGTCAATAGTATCCACTGAGGGGGTTCGAGAGGCATCCCGCGGCCCAGGTTCCTTGGGTTTCTCCACCAGTAGAGTGCCTGTTTGGTCCGCGGAGCGCACGGTAACTGTCGAGAGAGCGGGTGATGCTGGGGAGACCACAGACGCAACAGAGAACGCTGCAATGGGCGCATGTGGGCCCTGGCCCATGGTACTACTTCTATTGCCGCCGCCATTGTTCCCAGAAGTTGAAGATAATGCCACACCGAGGGGCTTCTTCTGGCTAGAAACTGAGAGACTAGGAGCCTTAGATCCCTTGATCTCGTTCGTGACAAGAAAACTCTTCCGCTGTTGGTGTCAAATCTTGCCCCGAGGTACTCGAGTTCCTGGGAGGGAGTCAGTCTGCTCTTTGTACGATTGATGACCCAACCCAAGTTCTCTAAAACCTGGATTACTCTGGCCGTTGCCGAGAGACTTTCTTCTTCGGATTTTGCCCGGATTAGCCAATCGTCCAAGTAAGGATGAACTAATATGCCCTCCTTCCGAAGGAAGGCCGCTACCACCACCATTACCTTGGTGAATGTTCTGGGAGCCGTGGCTAGGCCGAATGGAAGGGCCTGGAATTGAAAGTGGCCTCCTGGTACCGCGAATCTCAGGAACTGCTGATGGGACTTCCTGATTGGGATATGCAGATAGGCTTCTGTCAAGTCGAGGGAGGTTAGGAACTCTCCTTCCCTTACGGCTGCTATGACAGAACGTAGAGTCTCCATCCGGAAGTGGGGTACTCTGAGGCAGCGATTTACTTGTTTTAGATCCAGGATCGGCCGAAGGGAGCCTTCCTTCTTTGGTACCACGAAATAAATTGAGTACCGACCCGATCCTCGCTGTTTTGGTGGAACGGGGATCACCGCCCCGAGAGCTAATAGGCGTGCGAGAGTTGCCTCCACCGCCGCCCTCCTTGAAGGAGAGCCGCAGGGAGAGCGGACAAAGGCCGGAGGGATTTGTTCTGAGAATTCGAGAGAATAGCCCTCTCTGATCACTTCTAGGACCCATTGATCGGACGTGACCCGGGACCAGGCGGGAAGGAAGAGCCTGAGGCGACCCCCTATCGGTTGCCTTCCCTCCTGGGCCCCCAGTTTCTCATTGTTTTCTGGAACCCGAGGAGGAGGAAGAGGCTGTTCCGAATCCTCGGCCAGCTCCCCGGAACCCTCGGAAACCTTGTCCCCTTGAGGGGAAACGGGTCTTGGAAAAGGGGGCTGACCTGGCTGGACGAAACCTCCGTGGTTCCTTAGGCTGGGTATGTAAAGGGGGAAGAGAGCGCCCCTGTTTTTGTCTGTCTTCTGGGAGCCTGCCCCCCTTTGACTCCCCCAGGTCCTTAACTAGCTTTTCCAAATCTTCGCCAAACAACAGTTTCCCCTTAAAAGGAAGTCGGCTCAGGCGCGCCTTAGAGGAAGCATCTGCTGCCCAATTCCGTAGCCAAAGGTAGCGCCTAGCCGCCACCACCGAGGCCATGTTCTTGGCTAGGCTTCTGATTAGATCATACTGACTATCCACCAAATAGGCTACTCCGGATTCCACCTTAGTCGCGTTGGCCTGCGCTTCGGCCGCTGATCCCTCTGTTGACTGGATCTGTTGTGCCCACCACCTTAAGCAGACCCGAGCCACCCAGGCTCCTGATACTGAGGCCTGCAAGGCAAGAGCGCTGACGTCAAAGGCTTGTTTCAGGAGCGTATCCAATTTCCTGTCTTGAGCATCCCTTAGGGCCGAGGCTCCCTCCACTGGGATAGTGGTCTTCTTGGTGACTGCTGATACCGCCGCATCTACTCTGGGGGACTTCAGCAGTTCTTTATCTGGCTCAGGGAGAGGGTAGAGACGAGACATAGTTCGTACCCCTCGCAGGCCTGACTCTGGTTGATCCCATTCCTCTTGTATCATCTGGCGTACCACTCTGTGAACCGGGGAAAACTTTCTGGGACCTTCTGACGGCCTGGATTAGGGGATCCTCTAGTGCCTCGTCCTCTGTTGGGGAATCTGAGGTAACGTTGAGGGCTTTTAGGGACTCGTTGATTAGAGAAGAGAGCTCTTCTCGGCGGAACACCCTGACAATGCGAGCATGGTCCTCCTCCGGGATCTCCCCTTCTTCCAGCTCCTCGTCTTCCTCCTCTAAGTCCCTTTCGGAACCCTCCTCCTCTGGAGTGCCCTGAGACAGGGGAGGGAGAATCTCTTCACTCATTAGCCTGGTGCGCTTGTGGGGTATCCCCGAGTCCTGACCGCTAGCTCTCCTAGGCTTGTCTAATCTGGCTTCTGCTGGCGGACCTGTATCGCCTGGGCCAAGCCCCTGCCTGCGCATGCAGTAAGCTTGGTGAAGCAATAGGACGAAGTCTGGGGAGAAGAGCTCTCCGGCCCCTCCCTCCAGCGTGGCACGGGATAGAGGGGGGGAGAGAACCTCTGTGCTAGTAGCCGGAGGTAACTGAGCCCCCCCTTCGGCTTCCAGGGCTTCCCCAGGGACCTGAGGTGTTTGTGACATGGTCAAACTGATTTCCTGCTCTACAGAGGTAGATGCTGCCGCACATGGCCTGCAGACTCCTGTCTCTGTGGGGGTGCCCCTCCGTGTGCCACAGGATGGGCACTTTGCCTTGGTGGCCATGCTTTCCCGTCGGCTCCGAAGGCTGTGCTTAGTGGCAGGGCTAAGCAATTGGCTGTATGAGAAAAAAGGGGCCCAAACCCAAAACCAAATTCCAAATCAAGGCAAAGCAGGGAACCCCCTCAATGGGAAGGGACTGAAGCTTATCCTGAGAAGCCTTAACCCCCAAGGCCCGATTACTTTTAGGAAACAATCCTATAAACACCTTTTTAGCTGAGACAGTAAGAAATTAAATAAAGGTAAATAAAATTAAAAACAACTTTTAAAACAATTTTGAGAATCGCCGTTGAAAGAGTCCAAGACCCCTTTGTCCCCTAAGGGAAGTACTTGCGGTTTGCCGATCCTGGGCCTGGTGCAGTGTCTACCACCCGGAGGCTCAACACGTGGTAGGCACCACCACGTGGAGCCTGAGCCGGGGAGACTGAGTGTGCTCCTGGCGCCTGGCGGAGCTCCGGTGCTGAGTCCGGCGCTGATTCCCCCTGCAACACGTGTGCGATCGCCGTCTGATCGCACCGTGTGGAACTTGAACTCCGTGTATCGTGCCGTTCGCCTCCGCGGTCACACGTGTTGGGCCGGGATGGGCAGGTCGGCGTTGCAGCCTCTAGCGCTCAGCCACCTTCTGGGCTTCGGCGCGAGGCTGTTTCCCCCCAAGGAGGTAGCAATTGTCACCCTGGAAGCTGGGCAAAGCAGAGCACCTCCTCTGTGCCGCAGATCCGCAAATTGCTTTGCAAGTGCCGGGTCCGGTCGGGCGGGGGGGGGGGGGAGGGGGAAGGTAAGTCTTAAAGGAGCAGAGCTAAGGAATCAAGGTAACTAAACTTTCAAAGGAAATAAAACAAATACTTAAGCAAGATTAAGCATATTAAATTAAAGTAAAATTAAAGTAAATTAAGATTAATAAGTGAAGGCAGGACTCCAGTAAGCCCAAGGCTTACGGAACCCTCCAGCTGCTTGGAGGCTGAGAATACTGGAGTTAGGGGGTGGTCCCAGTGGTATTTATACCGCTCCATCCCCAAAAAGGTTGGGCTCAGCCTCCAAGCTGCTGGAAGGGTTGCGCAACCCAGAAGTAAGGGACTGGACTGGAGTGACGATAAGGAAATAGGGATACTGGGCATCCAAATGGCAGATTAAATTTAATGAGGACAAGTGCAAAGTTTTGCACTTAGGGAAGAACATCCTAAACTACAGTTACATGATGCGAGGTTCCACATTAGGAATCACTACCCAGGAAAAGGATCAGAGTATCATCGTGGATAGCACATTGAAACCCTCTGACCCAGTGTGCAGCCGCAGCCAAGGCGGCAAATAGAATGTTAGGAATCATAAGGAACGGAATGGAGAATAAAACCAAGGATATTATAATGCTTCTGTATCAATCCATGGTGTGGCCGTACCTTGAATAGTGTGTGCAATTCTGGTTGCCATATCATATCTTTGCCACCCTCTACAGTAACCTAACTGCTGGAATTGATAACATCCGTCAAGGGTTTGTCCTCATCTTCATGGATATAGCTGGTGCTTTTGACTCAATAAGCCACAAGCTTCTCCTGGGACGCCTCAAGGAGAAGGGTATCCGTGACACAGCACTAGAATGGTGCAAGTCATACTTGTTTGACAGATGGCAGCACGTACGATCCGGGGCCTCAACATCAAAACCTTTCCACCAGAGGCAAGGCGTGCCACAAGGATCCTTCCTCTCTGCCCTGATGTTCAACATATACATGCAGCCCATCTGTAACCTCATCCGATCATTCAATGTCAACTACTTGATATATGCAGATGATGTACTGGTTTTTCAGTTTGCAAAGACTGTGCTGGTTTTGGCGCGAACACTGCAGGTTGCTGCATCTATCCCTTTGGCAATTGCACAATTACACTGATAGGAAGATTTATTCCAAATCAGCATATCTGTGAAGATATAAATTGTTTTAGGTCTTTATTGATCAAGTTACACACTTTTCCTTCAGCCATTTAGCCCCTGAAGAAGGGTAATCCGAAACACGGCCTGTGTTGGGCCTTTGGCTGATGTTGGTTAATAAAGGTATTATACGTCCTCCTTTGCCATCCACGTCTTTTTCTTGGACTGCTCTGGTACGTGGTGTCGTGCCCCTTGTTGGACCCGATGATGTACTGCTCTACATGCCATGCTCAACAGAGCAGCTGGACCTCTCCCCACTGACAGACTGCTTTGACGCAGTATCCAACTGGCTCGAATCTCAAAACCTCCGAATACAGCACAAGAAAACAGAGGTCCTTTTCATTACAAGGAACCAAAACTTCACCCCGCCACCCTACTTAAAGGTTAAGGAAGCAGAGCTACAAACCAAATACACAATCCGATACCTTGGAGTCACGTTAGACCAACAACTGGACATGAAGATGCATATAAGCAACATAGCAAGAGCAATTTACCACAAAATCCGAACACTCAGGCACTTACGCTTCCTACTAGAGCCGGATGACTTCCGGACAAGCGTTGATTATACTACACTTTGATTACGCTAATGCAATCCTACAAGGGCTCCCACAATCCACCCTGAACACGCTCCAACTCGCGATGAATGCCGCGGCGAGAGTCCTACACAGGGCTTCTAGGGGCGATCATGTTACGCCCATCCTGAAGCACCTCCACTGGCTCCCTATACATGGTAGACTCGCTTTCAAAAACCCTACTGCTGACTTTCAAGGCCATCAATGGGCTCTCCTCCACATCACTAGCAGAGCTTATCCAAACCATGTCCCCCAATAGGTCCAGAAGATCTGCAGCAGTCAACACACTGGTAATCCCAAAGGAAATAACCCAATGCACCCATGCAACAGCAAAAAGGGCTTTCAGATTCTATGCACCCAGATGCTGGAACACCCTACCACCCAGCATCCGGGCAATCCCTGACATAACCCAGTTTAGGAAGGCATTGAAGCACCACCTCTTCCTCAACTACTACCCGGAAGACAGCGCTCCAATAGCCCCCTCCCCATCTAGTACAACCACAGCAACATACCCCGCAAGCCATCCATGACTACAATTACTTTTGACACGACATAACGTGTCGCCTAGATGTAAATAGTTACCCCAGTTTTACCCAAGTTGTAGTACCTGTTCTTTGTAAACACAGGTCAGCTTGCTGCACTGTGCTAGTCATTCTGTTTCATGTAAACCGCACTGATGTTGAATAGCACAGTATAAAAGAGACTGTAAATAAATAAATAAATAAATATAGCGGAATTAGAAAAAGTACAGAGAAGAACAACCAAAATGGAAGGATACCCCTATGAGGACAGGCTTAAAATGTTAAGGCTCTTCAGCTTGGGGAGATATGATAGAGGACTATAAAATAATCAGTGGAGTGGAATGGAATGGGTAAACTTAGATCACATGTTTGCTTACTCCTTTAAGAAGTAGAAAAGACTGCTAATTGTTGTTCCTTAAGGAACTCCAGTTCAGTCCCTCACCTCTGGGTAATGCACTTCCTCCTGCAGCATGGAGACTGGGCATGTCAAAATTGTGACATCACTGTACATATCCTGCTGGCATCCCAACCAGCTTCCAGTGACCTAATGACAAAGCAGACTCAAAGGAGCATCAAATAAGTAGCTATAGTATTAATCATTAAAACTTA
This sequence comes from Ichthyophis bannanicus, assembly GCA_033557465.1. Taxonomy (NCBI): domain Eukaryota; kingdom Metazoa; phylum Chordata; class Amphibia; order Gymnophiona; family Ichthyophiidae; genus Ichthyophis; species Ichthyophis bannanicus. The sequence continues at coordinate 120,897,706 of CM066041.1, forward strand.
ACTGTTGAACTGGACTAATTCCCCATTAAATAAAAGGGCAACTGTCCCTCTCCCGCTTGAAAGAAAAAAATAGAAGAGAGGGAGACAGAATACAGAACATACAGTACTCGAGTGGGAAAGCCACTGTACCCCATGTAACCTCACAACGAGAAATGCATTCAGTTTATGTGTAAATATGTACATAATATATCCTGTGTGAAGTGTTTCCCATCGATCAACTGTAATCTGTAACCCTATGTTTGCTGTGTACTCTCTCTCTCTCTCCCAATCACAATGTATATCCTTCTAATTCCTGGCTGGTACAGCCACCCTTACCATGTATAGCAACTGCTGCTGATCGCTGGAAGCAGCGGGACACAAATGTACACTAAATAAATAAATAAATTTGCTGAAATTCTACTGCCCGGCTGCCGATTCAGCAGACCCTAAAAATGACTGTTAAAAGTGACAACCAGCTCCCAGGGTGGGAATCAGGACTGAACTGGAGTTCCTCAAGGAACAACAATTAGCAGGTAAGTCTAATTTCTCTTTCCTTATCGTCCCTCCAGTTCAGTCCCTCACCTCTGGGATGTAAAAGAGCAGTAAATTACTGGGAGGGATCTGTCCACCCGGACCGCAACACCGCAGACCCGAAGCAGGCATCTCCCGACGCTTAAATATCTAGACGATAATGTTTATTGAAAGTATGCAAAGAAGACCAGGTGGCTGCTTTGCAAATCTCAACCGGAGGAACTAAGCTATGTTCGGCCCAGGAAGTAGCCTGCGCTCTAGTAGAATGAGCCCACAGCCCTACAGGCATCTGACGGCTTTGCAAGATATAAGCCGATGCTATTGCCTCATGGACCCATCTGGAAATCGAAGCTTTGGATGCCGCTTCACCCTAATGAGGACCTCCAAAGAGAACAAACAAATGCTCTGACTTGCGGAAAGACCTTGAAACCTTCAAGCATCGACAAAGAGACCTTTTTATATCCAACCAATGCAAACGACGACCCGATTCATTCTCCTCCAAAACGCCCAACACTGGCAAGGAGACAGACTGGTTGACATGAAAAGGTGAAACTAACTTTGGCAGGAAAGACGGAACAGGACACAAAACCACCTTTTCCCTAGAGAAAACCAGAAATGGTTCTCGACAAGACAGCGCCTGCAATTCCGAGATCTGCCGTGCAGAGCAAATGGCTACCAAAAACACTGTCTTTAAAGGCCAAATCTTTCTACGAAGCCTGATGCAAAGGTTCAAAAGGCTCCCTAGACAAGGCTTAAGACCAGGTTGAGATCCCAAGGAGGAGAAACCAACCTGCGCGAATGACAGATGGGACACCGCTCTCACGAAACGAACCACATCGGCATGAGCACCCAAGACGACCCCTTGAACCTTTCCTCGATATCAAGAAATAGCTGCCAGCTGAACCCTCAAACTGGCCGCCAACCCCTTATCAAAAACCATCCTGCAAGAAGCTCAACACTATCGGAAATGAAACTGTGGCAGGACAGACCTGCTGTTGTTCACACCAGTCCTCAAAAATACACCAAACCCGCGCATAAGCTAAGGACGTAGATCTTTTTCTCGCCAAAAGTAAGGTAGCAATCACTGCACTAGAATAACCTTTTTTAACCTAGCCCTTTCAAGGGCCAAGCCGTAAGCGAGAACCGATCCACCTGAGGCATTTTCAGAGGACCTTGTAGCAGAAGGTCCTCCCTTGTCAGCTTCGATGCGCTGAACCACTCGACCTATGAGAGCCCAAGGAGGGAACACGTACAGGAGACCGTGCGTGGGCCATTGTTGTATCAAGGCATCTAGTCCTTCTGACATTCTTTCTCGTCTTCTGCTGTAAAACCGACTCACCTTTGCCGACAGAAAGGTCGCCATGAGATCCATCACAGGAGCTTCCCATTTGTGAACTATCTGCGCAAACACATCTGGATGAAGCTCCCATTCCCCCTGATCCATGTGAACCCAGCTGAGAAAGTCCGCCATCACATTGTCAGCGGCACACATTGTGGGAAAGGATAAAGGCTGAAGCCGAGACTCTACCCAATTGAACAGGCTCTCTGCCTCTAGCTCCAGAGCCGCACATCTCGTGCCCCCTTGATGATTGAGGTATGCCACCGTCGCGGCACTGTCCAAAAGCACCCAAACTGCACGACCCCGTAAGGTGGACTCGAAGGCCCAAAGCGCTAGAGCTACAGCTCGCAACTCCAGTCGATTGATTAACCAATTGATTTTTTGCTCGGTCCAACAGCCCTGCGCAAAGAGCTCTCTGCAGTGAGCCCCCACCCAACTAGACTGGAATCCGTAAGGACCGGGATCCACTGCAGCTGTTCGAGAGGCATGCCCGCTGTGAGATTCTGCGGAAGAAGCCACCACTGCAGAGACGTCCTGACTCGCCCTGGACGAGGAAGGTGCTTTGACAGAGAATCGCTCTGGTTGGACCAGCGATGGAGCAGCAACCTCTGTAAGGGGCGCATGTGAGCTCTGGCCCATGGCACCACTTCCAGAGCTGCCGCCATTGTTCCTAAAATGCATAGATAGTGCCAGGCCGAAGGTGCAGGACTGCTCAAATAACCGCGAATCAATAGCCGAAGGCCCCGGGCTCGGGAATCTGGCAGAAACACTGCTCCCACTCGAGTGTCGAAGTGAACTCCCAAATATTCCAGAACTTGTGAAGGAACCAAAATGCTCTTGGCAGCATTGACTACCCAACCGAGACTCTGTAGGAACTCCACCACTCTGCCCGTCACCCACACACTCTCGACCCTGGACTTTGCTCGAATCAACCAGTTGTCGAGATAGGGATGAACCAATATTCCCTCCTTTCGAAGGGCCGCTGCCACCACCACCATACCTTGATGAAGGTATGCGGAGCTGTCGCTAGACCAAAGGGCAATGCCTGAAACTGGAAATGCCCCCACAGTAGCACAAATCTTAGAAACATTTGATGATCGGGCCTGATTGGAATGTGAAGATACGCCTCGGTGAGATCAAGAGATGTGAGGAACTCCCCTTGCCGAACCGCTACAATAATGGAATGTAAAGTTACCCCCTTGAGATCCAAAATTGGTTGGAAGGCTCCGTCCTTCTTTGGCACCATGAAATAAATGGGAGTATCAACTTTTCCCATAATGCTCTTGCGGCACTGGAACCACTGCTCCCAGTTGTAACAGACGAGACAGGGTCTGCAGTGCCGCTGTTGTCTTTTCTGGACCCCTGCAAGGCGACATGACAAATGAGTCGAGTACCGGACAGGCAAATTCGAGAGAATAACCTTCGCGAATCATCTCCAACACCCACTGATCGGATGTTATCCGGACCCAGGCAGGAAAAAACTTCTGAAGACGACCCCTATTGCCGGAATTCCTGCCTGGGTCCCCCTGGCTTCATTGTGCTTTCCTAAATCCCGAGGCAGCGTAACTAGCAAAACCTCTGCCCGCTCTCCGGAATCCCCGAAAGATTTGCGCATGAGAGGAAAATCTTCCTCTCTGAAAGCCTACCAATCAGGAGGCACGAAAACACCTGAAATCTAGAGGTTGACCCCTCATCGGTATCTGAGGCCGACCTTGCTTCGGTTTATCCTCCGGCAAGCGACCTCCTTTAGATTCCCCCAGATCTTTGACCAGCTTTTCAAGATCTTCTCCAAACAGCTTCCCCTTAAAAGGAAGTTTGCTAAAACGTGACTTGGAGGAAACTGTCAGCCGCCCAATTCCTCAGCCAAAGATAATGGCAGGCGGCTACCAAGGAAGCCATGCTGCTCGCTAGAGCTCTAATAAGATCATAGAGGACATCGGCTAAATAAGCTGAACCTGACTCGAGCCTTGATATATCCACTGACTGCTCCTGCGTTTGCTGCGCTGGCTGCTGCAAACGCTGCAACCAACGAAGGCATGCTCCACAAAGACACCTGAAGAGAGATAGCATTAACCTCGAAAGCTTGCTTCAACAATGCGTCCACCTTCCGATCCTGTGCGTCCTTCAAAGCCACACTGCCTTCAACTGGAATGGTAGTTTTCTTCGTGACCGCCGACAGCTGCATCTATATGTGGAGAACAAAATACTTCTCGTTCTTGATCCGCCAAGGGATAGAGACGATTCATGGACCTGACACCACACAATCCTGCCTCCAGCGCATCCCACTGATCCTGAATCATCTGCTTAACCACATGGTGTACTGAGATTTCTGCACTGCCTGAATGAGAGGATCCTCTAAATCCTCATCCTCCGCCGGTACCACCGACAAAAGGCTGAGAGTCTGAAGGACCTCGGTAATGAGCATTGTCAGCTCCTCTCTCCAAAAGACCCTGATAATCCATGCCTGATCCTCAGGTTCCTGAATCTCACCTTCCTCTAGCTCTTCTATCCCGGTTTCTGGATCCATCTCAATGTCTTCACCTTCCGGCCAGTCCAAACCAGGAGGCTAATCTTCCACTGACCGAGCCCTCTTAACCCGGTCTACCGTCATGAATTCCCAACCTTTCTATAGTTGCTTGGCCCGCTGCGGCCCCCAAGAAGTGAGGCATCCACCACCGCCCCCTGTTGCCACAAACAGAAAGCCTGATGCATCAGCAGCATGAAATCTGGGGAGAAACCTCCAAATGTTGTCCCAGCCACCATCAGGATGGATGAACTACCGGGCAAAGCCAAGCTTGTAGAAAGAGAAGCGGAAGAGCCCTCTAGCAAAGCCTCACCTTCCGCTGAGGCGTCAGTACCCTGTGCCATCAAAGGAGACCCCTCCTTAGACGTATCCTGCGTTTCTTGGTCCATAGTTAGTGCTTCAGACGTGCAGCCACGGCGCACCTCCGCGTCCAAGACTGAGCTTTTACGAGCACCACAAACAAGACACTGCGGACGCGAAGGCATCAGCACTACAAGAATCCAGAGTTACTTTCAAAGGAAGACTGTTTTACACACAGCTTCCTCACATACAGACAGCTTCCAAATGTCCATTAAGTTTCATTTCACTTCCAAGCATATAGGAGAAACAGCTTGGCTTAAAACCTCCAGTTATTTTCCTTTGCTGTATCTTTCATTCAAACAAGCTTCACTACTTTAAACATTCATATGTGCTTTAGCTTCAGCACACCTCCGGCTTGTTTGCCCTACAAAATGAGAATTGTATTTCTTCAGGCTCATTATCATAAGATTCTACTTCCATCTCCTCTACAGATTCATTGCAGCAGTTCTCAGAGGGTACCTGGTCGTAGAGCTTACTACTCTGCTTCTGCAACAGTTCATTTAATTTTTCTAGCAATAGTTTCTTCTGCTCTATTTCTTCAGAGAGACTTAGATTAGCGAATGCAGACAAGCTATTCTCGCTACTTTTACAGCTTAGCTGGCTAGCCAATTTACTTCCTCCAGTAGGAACTAACTCCTTCAACTTTCTCTTATGCAGGGACTCTGGAACATACACTTGCCTGAACTCTGGGCCTCTTAGTTGTTCCCCTCCTTCCTGCTCAAAGCCATGCTGCCTTCTCTCTTCAGACGCTTGTCTCCCTCGTGGCAATTTCCCTGTTAGCTGGGTCTGCCTTGGACCTGTTGCTCCTAGATCCCACAGCTCGTCTCTGCTCTTAGTTCCAGCTCTGCTCGAGCCTCCCAAGGCTCCTCTGCTGCTTCCTGGAGCTCCTCTCGAGACTCCTTTCCTTGCACTCGTGCCTGTTCTCGTGCCGGCTCTTTGTTCCCCTTCTGGTTCTGACTGCTCAAACTCAGCAGTTTTAAACTGATCTTTCTTAGGGACCACACCCTTCTCCCAGCACACGTGGGAGCTGCTAGGATTCCACCTAGATCTGACGTGCTGACGTGGGCGGGGCTTGATGCTGGCTGTACTCTGACTCAGTTTCTTGGTTACTAGGGAAACCCTGAATGCTAGCATTTTTAAAGGAACAGGGTTCCCTTTTCTGCCATTCCCTTTCCTCTGAACTGCCTTCGTCATCACACCTTCCATGAGGACAAATATCATTCTGGGGTGCCATAGTAATTACAAACCTCCTATCTGCCACGCCCTATGCGACACATTAGTACAATGAATCTGAGGTGGTTTTTCAGTAGATAAAGCCACCCTAACCAGATTCTTTTCATTTCACTTCATTTTACCATTCTTATTTTCCTCCATGAAACAGGATCAAACAACCCATCAGGACTAGATTCAAACACCGACAAAATTCCGTTCCACCCATACTTCTCATACAAAGACGCTCTAGGCTTCATAATCATACTCTCATTATTTGCCACCATAGCCTTATTCTTTCCTAATCTTCTAGGAGACCCAGAAAACTTTACACCAGCCAACCCACTAGTAACCCCGCCACACATCAAACCAGAATGATACTTCCTTTTCGCCTATGCCATCCTCCAATCAATCCCAAATAAATTGGGAGGGGTCCTAGCCCGCCTCCTCTCAATTTTAATCCTATTTATTATCCCAATACTCCATACATCAAAACAACGCGCTATAACATTTCGCCCAGCCACACAAATAATATTCTGATTAATCGTAGCAAACATAGCCATCCTCACATGAATTGGAGGTCAACCAGTAGAAGAACCATTTATTACAATCGGACAAATCTCATCAATTCTTTACTTTATATTATTTATTATCCTAATCCCACTAATTGGACTCGCAGAAAACAAATCATTAAATTAATGTTTAAGTAGCTTATTAAAAGCATTAGTCCTGTAAACTGAAAATTAGAGGTTAACCCCTCTCTTAAACTACCCGAGAGCCATCACATAATACAAATTTTATTTTCAAGAAGGAGGATTTTTCACCCTCGCCAATGGCACCCAAGGCCAAAATTCTTTTTAAACTACTTCCAGTTAAACCCCTAGAATTTTTCATACTATGTATAAATGTGCATTCATCTATATTCCATACGAATATTATCCAATACTATTAAAAGATATCAGTAACATGGGTGCGGGAAACCATCATCCCGACAGACAGGGATCCATTGCGCAAAATTTCTCGGGCAGAATACCTAAGTGTCATTTCAGTTACATATCAACAGATTGATGCTTGAATTACTATACGGCCCATGAAGAAGCATGACTGTAACATGACTGTAATCTCGCACCTTCATAATTTTTTTTATTTTCACCTTTCAGCCAACATCTCAGAGTGCTTAACAGCATTTTAGTCTAAAACGTGAACATGTATTGCATAATTATTGATCCGCTGAAACAATTATAAAAGTTGATAATAAATGAATGATTTACGGACATAAATTGATATTTAATGCTGCTTTATCACACATTCTACCTATATTATCCCCCCCCCTGACAAAAAAAAAATTTTGTCTAGCTAAACCCCCCTTACCCCCCATAACATGCTATCTACCTCTCGCCAAACCCTTAAATCCAAGTCTCAACTAACATGCCTTACCTGGAGAGCAATTTACTGTTGGGCCACCAATCCCACCCAAACAATATATATATTATGTAAGTTGTCCACGTAGCTAAACTTATAGTGCAACACTGAAGATGCAAGATGAAACATTAAAAATTTCCATTGACATTAAAAGTTTTGTCCCAGCTTTATAATCAACTACAACCTGTATTACATATGCAAGCATCCGCAAACCAGTGAGAAAGCCCATATAATTTGGAGCCGATATCAGGCACAACAAAAGTTAACCAATAATATCTAGCTCAGCCACACCCTCAAGGGTAAACAGCAGTGATAAACATTAGTAAATGAGCACACAAGCTCGAACTAAACATGGCCAAAAGGGTTGGCCAATCTCGTGCCAGCCGCCGCGGTTATACGAGGAACCCAAGTTGACAGCCTACGGCGTAAAGTGTAATAAAGAATAAGTCTGCAACATAAGACTGAAGCCCAACTAAACTGTCATACGTATTAGTAGGTGATAAATCCAATTATACAAAATTAGTCTTAACTAAAAGACCTTTCATCATCACGACCGCTAAGACACAAACTGGGATTAGATACCCCATTATGCCTAGCTACAAACTGAAGACTTACAACTCTTTTCCGCCAGAACACTACGAGTAAACACTTAAAAATCAAAGGACTTGGCGGTGCCCAAAATCCACCCCGAGGAGCCTGTTCTATAATCCACGCTAAACCTCACCACTCTGCGCCAAAACAGCCTATATACCACCATCTACAGCTCACCCTACTGAAGGAAAATAATCGAGCAAAATGAACCTACTAAAAATGTCAGGTCAAGGTGTAGCACATAGAGAGGAAAGAAATGGGCTACATTTTCTTACTAAGAACAAACGAAAAAGCAAATGAAAAATTCTTAGAAGGCGGATTTGGCAGTAAAAAGAAACAATCAAACTTTTTTTAACACAGCCCTTGGGCGCGCACACACTGCCCATCACCCTCATCAACTTAATTATACTAACTTAATAAACATACAAAACACAAAGAAGAGGAAAAAGTCGTAACATGGTAAGCGTACTGGAAAGTGCTCTTGGAATCAAAATGTAGTTAAAAAAAAAACATTCCGCTTACACCGGAAAAAAAATCTGACAAACCAGGACATTTTGAACTACACAGCTAGCTCCAACACTAAACTTCCACACAAAAAGATCTAAAACATTTACCAAAATAGTATAGGCGATAGAAATAAACACTGAAGCAATAGAGAAAGTACCGCAAGGGAAAGCTGAAAAAGATTAAATAAACCATAAAAGTATAAAAAAGCAAGGATCAGCCCCTGTACCTTTTGAATCATGGTCTAGTAAGTAAACTAGAGGCAAAAAGACCTTTAGTCTCTCTCCCCGAAACTAAATGAGCTATTTAAGAGCAGCTAATACGAGCGAACCCGTCTATGTGGCAAAATAGTGGGAAGACTCTTAAATAGAGATGACAAGCCAAACAAATTTAGTGATAGCTGGTTACTCAATAAACAAGTTTTAGCTTGACCTTAAACCTTATCAAAATAATAAAAAATACAGATTAAAGTTCAAGAGTTATTCATAAGAGGTACAGCTCTCATGAAAAACGAAACAACCTACAAGACTGGGTAATGATTATAATGTACTCCGTACACCTAGTAGGCTTAAAAGCAGCCATCTACAAGAAAGCGTCATAGGTCACACGGTACCAAATTTTTAATAAAAACATCAAAACCCATAACAAATAATTGAGTTAAACCATACAAATGGATAAATTAATACTATAATTAGTAATAAGAAAACATGATTTTCTCTATGCGAACCCGTAAATCAGATCGAACTAGTCCCTGATAATAACCGACCCTATCAATGGAAATAAATACTAACAATAAACAAGAAAAACATTAAACATGAACTCGTTAACCCCACACAGGCTCGCAGTAAGAAAGACAAAAGAAGGTACTCAAACAAAACCTCACCTGTTTACCAAAAACATCGCCTCTAGCAAAACTAATATTAGATGTACTGCCTGCCCAGTGATAACATTCAACGGCCGCGGTATTTTGACCGTGCAAAGGTAGCATAATCACTTGTCTTCTAAATAAAGACTAGTATGAACGGCAAAATGAAGGTCTAACTGTCTCCTTTGTCTACTCAAGGAGGTTGATTTCCCAATACAAAAGCTGTGATTAAACAACAAGACAAGAAGACCCTGTGGAACTTAACACACTAGAAAGTGCAACAATATTTATCAATCTTCTACACTAATTCCGCACTGTTTTCGGTTGGGGCGACCACGGAGAATATTTATCCTCCGAGATGACATGCCAAGAAAACAATCCAAAACTTCAGAAAACTGACATAATTGACCCAATTAACTTTGACCAACGAACCACATTACCCTAGGGATAAAGCACAGTTACTTACCTGTAACAGGTGATCTCTGGGAACAGCAGGAATAAGTCTTCACATATGGGTACGTCGGTACCGACGGAGCCTGCGCGGGAACGCTCCCCAGCGTCCAATCAGAAAGCTTTTGGGAGCATCCCTCAGCGCCTGCGTGCTGCCTTCCCGCCTTTCCAACTGTCTCTCCTCAGTTGAGTTTTATAGCTGAGACAAAGAGAGAGAGAAAGAGGAAAGGAAGATAGATAAAGAGATACAACTCCCAGGGGAGGTGGGTGGGTTGTGAAGACTTATTCCTGCTGTTCCCAGAGATCACCTGTTACAGGTAAGTAACTGTGCTATCTCCAGGAACAAGCAGGAATGAGTCTTCACATATGGGGACTCCCAAGCTAAGATGCCTGGAGTCCTAGCATGGTGGGGATTGGAACATGCTACACCTCATATGGCCAGGCATCCTGAGGATGGAGGGTAGGAGTTGAAAGAGAGGAGCTGTAGAAAAACAGCTAACCTAAAATAGGACTACAGGTAAGGAGTCCTTGTATGTATGATAATTATCATGAAAATATTGAAATGAACAATCACAATATGTACCTCACCTACTGGATTGCAGGAAGTAGAGAGGCTTATGGAGTCTACTGGGGATCCAATAGAGGAATCTTCAAGGTGACCTCACTGAAGTGAAGGTGAAGGTCCAAATCTGGAAGTGACAGGTGACCCAGGTGTCAACTGGGGTAGTATAAAAACAGCAGGTCTTTAGTGGAAAGCTTTATGGAAAAAGCTGGGAACTCTTTTGGCTACAGAGTTACTCACAGATAGGAGCAAAAGAGGAAGACTGACCGATTTGGACAAACTAGCCCAGTCCTGGAGAGAAGAAGGGGTATGGGAAAAAAGCCCGTATTCCCAAGGAGGACAGATGTCTGAAGGGTTGAAACCTCAGATCTACTGAAGATCCACCCTGTCTTTCCCAACTGGTGAGAGATAGGAAAGATATTGGAGTATGGAGCTTCAGGGATACCTAAATCTAGGGTTAAGGTAAGAGCTGGCAGTACCACAGTAGTGGTTGTGTGCATAATACCCCAGACATACTGTGGGACAGTATGAACATATGCAAGCCCACTGTCTGGAACCTATAGGAAGGTAAAAACTTTCATAAGCATAGACAGAGAGATAAGTATGTAAATACATATCTACCTATAAGGAAGCATCTCGACAGATACACACACACATATATATATATATATATATATATATATATATATATATATAGATATAGATATAGATATAGATATAGATATAGATATATATATATATATATAGATATATAGATATAGATATATAGATATATATATATATAGATATATATAGAGAGAGAGAGAGATCTGGAGGGCATAACATATGCACACGCAGCTTACAGACATATGTATGGAGTGGAGGAGTGGCCTAGTGGTTGGGGCAAGGTACTTCGGGCCGGAAGGTCGGGGGTTCAAATCCCACTGGAGGACAGCAACCTTGGGCCAGATGTACTGGGGTTTCTAGTCCCACAGGTGCTCCTTGTGGTCTTGGGGAAGCCACTTAACCCTCCATAGCCCATGTTCCCTGTAAAAAAATAGTTCTCTGTGTGCTGTGCTTTCCTGTCTAATCAATGTATTTATACCTCAAAAATTTCCTGTCATGATTTGACAATTTCCAATCTTAATCAAAACCGCTGCTGATCGCTGGAAGTAGCGGTATACAAATGTATACTAAATAAATAAAATAAATAAATCTATAGAGAAGTATATAAAGATATATACATACATGAATATATATGTCTAAAGATAAATGTCTGCAATTAAGCAGATAGAGATATGTCCATAAGAACATTCACATGGGAGATGTGAAGAGGAAAGATTCATCTAATAACAAGAAGGTGGAACCTACTTGAGAAGATATATATAGAGAATCTATTCCCCCTGGCTAAGATGGTGCAGGAATGCTATCCAGTGAAATAACCAGGAAGGTTGCGTGAAAAAACAGATGATAACATCAGTCTGTAAACAGCAAGTCCTGACTCATGTATAACTCTGGCATGGTAAATGGACAGAAAACGCATAGGATAAGATATCAGGATGACCACTGGAGGGATACAAAGTGGTATCATGCGTTATGAGTTAAAAATGTGCTGTCCATGAAGGAGTAGGATACCATGAGGACAAGCTGCAAGGAAAAAAAAAAAGAGCACAGTCCTTGTAGGAATTGGAGAACTCTTTAGACGTTCACGCAGAAAAGGCTTATGTCCTGTATTATAAAAGGAGATAGTAGGGTGTGGAGAACCCTCACAGTCATGGAAAATGACTGAGGAAGCCTTTTCCAACCATATAGGATAGTCATTAGAGACAAAACCCCATGCTCTCTAGCAAGGGCCCATAGTAGAAAGCTTCTCTGTAAGATTGCAGAGAGCATTATGCAGGAGAATTGGGAAATAAAACTGGCTGTTGGAAGAAAAACCAGCTGCCAAGTTAACTATGCTGCCAAATCCAAAGGAATTGGGGATGGCAAGAAAAGAAGATAGTGTGATAAGCCTGAAGTGATAAGGATTATCCAAGACAGATGCAAGCATTACCTTGGAATCACTACTAAGGCCAGACTGGAAGTAGTGGAAGACAAGACTGGAAACTTGTGGAAAAGTACCAGTAGTCCAATCACTGGAACTCCTGCATGGGCAGCTGCCGAATAAGACAGCAGAGAGAATCCTTCTGTTAGTAACAGAGAGAACAGACAGAACAAGAGGAAAAAATCCTGATCATGTCTGATGAGCTGCCCAATGAAGCAGGGAGGTTACTCCAGAGAAAAAAACTCTACACTAAAAAGGACAGGAAGACTAGAAAGGCTAAGAAAGCCTTCCAGTGGTATGGTAGCACCCTTATAGGGGAGGTCCTGAAAAAGAGGGCAAAGAAAAAATAGGAGCTGAAGGGAGACTTGCCATATGGAAGTCTGCAGAAGGAAACAATTCATGATGGTACAGGAGAGAACTATCATGAGATAGTTGACAAACCTCTCTTCATGGTAGAAAGAGGAGGAAAACCCTGTGACCCATAGACATGAATCTCCTGACAGCTCAGCCTACCTAAGAGCAGGTGGATGTCCTGGAAAACAGGAATCCATGTGTAGTGTTTTAAATGAAAAAACAGTGAACTGAAGGTTATAAAAAGATTAAGTAGAACCCTATTGAGGGTTAATTTTTCTGGCTTGAGTTTGGATTCTTCAGATCAGAGCGAGGTTTCCCTTGTTTGGGAACATCTGTATGATGGGCAGGAGAAGAATAAAACCTTCTTCTTTTAGGGAAAGAAGGTTTGGTAGGGCATTTCCTACCTACTGGGGAAGGAGAAGGCTTAGGATAGCCCTCAGAAACAGGGAAATCAGTGGAGCAATGAGCAACCTGACGTAAAGACTCCCTATTGAAGAGATTTTCTCCAGTACAAGGAGTATTACCCAGTCTTTGTTGTGCCCATCTGTTCAAGTCTGAAGCTTGGAGCCAGGCTCTACGTCGTGCTCCTATGGCTATAGCAGAGGTTCTGCTAACAGACTCAAAAGAGTCAAGGGAAGCACGAGAAAGAAACCAAGAGATATTTTGGCTATGACTAAGAAGTAAGGAATAGTCTGCAGCCTTGGGCTCTGATAGAAAAGGAGTCAAAAGAGATAATTTCTTTGTGACTTCCTGAAGGGATAGACTCATATAAAAAATATAAGAGAGAATCCTTGTTGCCAGCATAGATGTTTGGAAGGTTTGACGTCCAAAAGCATCCAGTGTTCTAGATTCACGACCTGGCGGATAAGAAGAATGCTTCTTCTTGCTTTTTACCTTCCTCATTGCTGATTCCACTACAATGGATGATGGGGAAGTTGAGTCTTTTGAAACCCTGGAGAGGGGGGCACCTGATACAGAAGATCAGTTGCTGTAGAAGGTGAGGAAACCCTTAAGGGTGTCTCCCATATTCTCAGAAGAAGATCCTGCAAAGAATGATGTAAAGGAAGCATTATATTCTCCTTTTCCCCAGAAGAGCCTTGTGTAGGATCATAGCCAGGGATAGGACTAGCAAGGAATGTTGCCATGTCAAGGAGAAATTTCTGAAAAGAAGGATCTCCAATGGGAACCATCCCTGGACAGGCTAAAGTTGAAGAACTAGCCTGGGCACCGGAGGATGTACTGGTCCGGTGCAGAAAAAGAGCCCCAATGGATGGATACTGGTACTGGCGGTTATGACTTGAGACAGTCAGTACTGCATCGTCCATGCCAGGTATCGACTCCAAACTAGGTATAGAAAGGAGCGATCCTGGTGAAAAAGGCATGGAAGTATTTGGTCCCGATGGTACTGCCGGAACCGGCATCGATACCGTCATCGAAGCAGTCATCGGAGGCTGCTCAAGTGGTACCGAGGCAACCAAAAACCCTTGGTGAGTATCCTCGATACCGCGCATCCGGAATCGGTAAGCGTCGGTACCCAGTCTTCCAGACTAGATATCGATTCCAGACTCGGCATCGAAGGAAGTGAGTCTATCGATGCATGTCTAGAGGGTACCGACGTCGGTGGTCGTATCGGCGATGCTGCCGATACTGGAAAGTCAATCTGGGACGTATCGATCGGTCACGAAGGTACCAAGAACGCCAGATGACGATCCCTGGTGAAGAGTGGATCACTCAACACCAGTGCCGATGCCGGGGTATCGGTACCGCTTGAAGCGGATGCCACCACCGAGCATGGCTCAGGTATGTTCTGTGAGGGGTGAGCCCCAGGAATAACCTGAAACCCCTGAAAGGCTTTGGAGACCGAAGACTCCTGCTGGGGTTTTGAAGCCAATAGGGTCTTGAGGGCAAGGCCGGAGCCATCATCATGCTTGGCATGAGACCTACCACTCAAGGATTGGCTAGTCTTAACAGACTGTTTGTGGGTTACCTGATCCTGTAGAGAAGAAATGGTCGGTGCCCTGACACTGGAAGGGAACTCGGTATCGAGGGAAACTCGAAATGGAAAATCTCTTCTCATAAAATTGTAGCCTAATGGCTCCAGAGGAAAAGGGTCAGGACCCAAACTGGTTAGACACCAGTCATTGGAGTCTAAAGAGAAAACTGTATTTCCACAGTTAAGGCACTTCTTAGGAGAAGAAGGCTCCATGATGGAGGGGCCTACAGGCCCAATAATCTAAGACAGAAACTGAGGGAAAAATACTCCCTGAGTTTGAGAAAAAGAAAAGAAAAAAAAACCACACCGGCGGTACCGGTGGAGGCGGGGAAACAGCCGCGACCACAAGAAAACAAGAATTAAAGAAAAAATGTTCTGCGGTGACAGGACGACGTCCTGCCGGCTCCACAGAAAAACGAAAACTGAGGAGAGACAGTTGGAAAGGCGGGAAGGCAGCACGCAGGCGCTGAGGGATGCTCCCAAAAGCTTTCTGATTGGATGCTGGGGAGCGTTCCCACGCAGGCTCCGTCGGTACCGACGTACCCATATGTGAAGACTCATTCCTGCTTGTTCCTGGAGATCAGCACAATCCTCTTCAAGAGCCCATATCGACAAGAGGGCTTACAACCTCGATGTTGGATCAGGATAACCTGACAGTGTAACCGCCAAAGGTTTGTTTGTTCAACAATTAAAATCCTACGTGATCTGAGTTCAGACTGGAGCAATCCAGGTCAGTTTCTATCTGTTATGTAATTTTTTCTAGTACGAAAGGACCAAAAAAACATGGCCAATGCAACATGCATGCCATCAAAAAACTAATGAAATCAACTAAATAAAACACAAAACACACCTCAAAATAAGAGGCTGCTTGAGTGGCAGATCCTGGTAATTGCAAAAGACCTAAGATCTTTAGACCAGAGGTTCAAATCCTCTCTTAGGCCCGGTGGACGGGGAGGCCGCGAATACATGCCCCGCCACCCAAAAGCCTCGAAAAGCTTGCGACCTAGCGGGAAATCACCCCCTCTGGAAAGGAGCCAGGCATGGAGATCAAAAACACCAGAATTCCCGCTGCTCACCCCGGGGGGAGCTGAGAAAAAGCAGCTCATCTTCTGCTTGCCCTCTGGCAGTCGCCCGCCCTTAGACTCTCCCACGTTTCTGACCAACATTTCCAGGTCCTCTCCTAACAGCAGCTTGCCCCGGAAGGGCAGCTTACTGAGTAGGGCCTTGGAAGAATTATCCACCACCCAATTAAGGAGCCACAGATAACGGCAGGCCGCAACTACTGAGGCCATACTATTCATTATGATCTCATTAGAGGACTTTCGAAGATCTGCTAGATAAGCCGCCCCGGATTCCAACTGGGCCGCTTCCCCCCCCCCCCCCCTCCCGGTCAGCGTCCCCCTGTTGTACTCGTTGGGACCAGTGGAGGCAGGCCCGTGCCACCCAAGTTTGACAGATGGAGGCCTGGAGGGAAAGGGCATTGACATCGAAGGCCTATTTTAACAGCACATCCAATTTCCTATCCTGTGCATCTTTCAGCACCACCACACCTTCCATGGGGATTGTCGTCTTCTTAGTGACAGCCGAGACTGCCACGCCCACCTTCGGAGACTAAAAAAGATCTCTATCCTGATCAGCAATGGATAGAGGTGCACCATAAATCTAGTCCCACGAAGGCCCGTCTGGCAGATCCCACTTATCCTGGATCATCTGCCGTACCACCCTATGAAAACCAACTGTTTTCCACACTGCTCACAGAAGAGAATCCACCTCCGCTGCAGGCCCCACAGGCATATTAAGCGCCTTCAACAATTCCATGTAAGTGCCGGCAACTCCTCCCTACGGAAGACCCTGACTATCCTGGCCTGATCTTCCTGTTCTGGGATCTCTCCTTCCTCGAGCTAGTTTTCCACATCCATCTCCATGTCCAGGTCTTCTCCCTCGAGACCTTCCAACACCGGAGAGAGCCCCTGCCTGTCTTCCGCAAGCTTAGGGCACTTTGCCAGCAGGATCCCTGGCTCCTCACCGAGCCCTTCCGGCCTCCTCTTGCTCCAAGCTAAGGATGCAGGTGCTCCCGTTGCCCTCTGCTGGCGCAAGCAGAACACCTAGTGGAGCAGCAGCACAAACTCCAGTGAAAAAAATCCCTGGGACACCCCCCTCCGCCAGACTTTGGGAAGAGGATGGACCGGGAATAGCCAGAGCAGAGGGAGATGGCTCTTGCAAAACAGGCATGTCCCCTCCAGCCACCTGCCCATCCAGAAGTGGAGCCCGAGGCCCTCCCTGTCTTGACTTATCCTGGAGGGACTGCTCCATTGCGTTGGCCTCCTGGGCACACCCTCCTACAGATACCCACCTCCGAAACGGTATTCCGCCTGGTTTCACAAACCAGACACTGAGGCCTAGCGGGCATACCCGCAATCTAAGGAACAGCCTTTGAGCCCTGGAACCAGCCTGTTCCTCCCTCCAGCTAGTAAGGGCTGTTTGTTCCCCCCAAAACAGAGCAGGAAACAAACGGGAAAGCAGTGCTCTCCACACCAAGCAGGGCAAGAAACAGCCCCGCCCTCTCTGCTCCCCCTGCCCTTTGTCTCTCTTCTTTTTTTTTTTAAATGTAAGAACACTTAAAAATAAAGCACTCCCCAGAAGGGGATGGGGGGGGGGAGAGAGAGACAACAAAACCAAAGAAATAAAGTGAAACGCTAGGCCCTGTAACCCCTGCACAGCCATGAGCCTCCACCACGCGGTTGATAGCTTGCGCGGGAAAAAAAAACACAATACAAACCTGCACTAATCAGGCCTTCGGCAGGAAGACAGGCTGCAAAACTGCAGTCTCTCCAAATTGCTCCTCAAGCATGGCATGATGTTCTCCAACTGTATTCCGCTCATGCAACGCCCAGCAGCTTATCGCACCGGAGAACCAGCTCCCAACACTGAACTAAAGGCAGATCTGCTTCTGCGTTATGCTTGTGTGTCCCATCCCCACAGTGCTCAGCCCAAATTGAAGGCTTCGGCACTATGGGATCTCCAGGGGACTGGGACCGCAGCCGGTATGAAGGAAAAAAAAAAAAAAAAAAAAAAACTTAGCCACCGGCTTCTCACCCCACTGTAGGTTCGGGAGCTGCAGGATTCCCCGGTCATGAGAACATCTTCCTTGGATGGGGAAGTAGCACAACCATTGGAGCACCTCCTGCTCTCCAACCTGCCAACTCGAATCAAGTGAGAGGGGATAGGGAGGAAGGCCTCCTCCGACAAGACCCTCTCTTCTTATTATTTCTTTTTTTAAACTACATAGAGAAAACAAAGTACTCTCTGCAGCGTCTTAAATAGGCAAATCAAAAACCCAGCCAAACTAACTAAAAGAAAAAGCTCCTTAGTTGTCCTCAGAGAGTCCAGCCCTCTGGCTCACCACCTCTAGCTGCTTGGAGACTGAGTGTACTGGAGAGAAGGGGTGGTGTCTGCTCTATTAGTACTACTGTCATCAAAAGATGACATGCTCAGTCTTCAAGCTGCTGAAGAGGGGCACTACCCAGAGGTTTGGGACTGGACTGGAGGGACGATAACGAATCTTCTTTCCTTGAATCCTATAGACCAGTCTAGATAAGTAGTTATGCTCCTTTGTCATCAGGTGGAAACAGACTTTAGCAACTTTCAGTGATGTCATCACATGATATATCCTCTGGAACAGCATTGAGAGAAGCAAGTATGACACTTCCCAAACAGTAAATAAAACTGAAAAACTCAGAAAAAAATCGCAAATAACTTTAACACATACAAACAGCATTGCCACGACATGTGTGAATATTTATATATTATGCATATAACACCTTCACCGCTTATCTCAAACTGGATATTTCCCATCATGTATGGAAGGCCCTTATAGCATGAAACCAACTTCACAAATCGGGTCAAACTCCATCCTGCTCCGACACCAGCTGGTGGTTTCACCACTGTTCTGGTTTTCTCAGGGAGCACTTTATACACCCTACTCCAATGGTTGTGCTACTTCCCCATCCAAGGAAGATGTTCTCATGAACAGATCTGCAACTATGGCTGAAACCACCATTAGAGAGAGTGGACCCCTCACTTATAAAAGCTCGGTCAAATAATTAATATCACTTTTCACTGGGTCAAAGTGGTGTACATAGAACAAATTTAAACAATGTTTCCAGAGAACTGTAACTATTTACATGAACAAATTAAACAAGGACATTCCATCCTTAACTTATTTACAGAGCTATCTTGGATGGGGGGGGGGGGCAGGAAAGGTCAGTTGATGGGGACATGTCTGAGATGAGAGGAGGGGGTTAGATAGGGGATCCAAAGTGTAGGGTGAACAGGTGGGTTTTGAGGATTTTGTGAAATACGAGGCCTCTGGTGTTCCTTACAGGGTCAGGAAGAAAGTTCCATGTGGTAGGTGCATAGAGTTCAAAGGATCTGACACATGCTTCTTGGGTACTTCTTGTTTTTTTGTGTGGGGGTGGCTAGGAGGTTCGTGGTGGAGTGCCTTCTGGATCTGTTAGTCTGGGGCGGATTGATGAGTGTTTGTAGTGTGGAAACGATAGGTTATTGAGTGTCTTGAATATTATCAAGAGGTTTTTGTATTGTACTCTGTAGGGGGAGCCAGTGAAGGTGGTAGAGGATGGGGGTAATATGATCGTACCTTGAGGTTTCTTTGGATGATCTGGCTGTTATGTGGAGGACTGTCTGCAGAAGAAGAAGAGTTGAGCGAGATAGTCAGTGATAGATGGAGCTGCAGTAGTCAATGTGGGGAATAATCAGGGTTTGTGGTGCTCAGAGGAAGTCAAATGGATTGAGTAGAGAGCGAAGATGCTGTAGGGGTTGGGTCTTAAAGAACACAGCAAAGAAAGTCTACTACATCTGTATCTTCAGATGGAGGTGGTGATCTAAGGTGACTTCCAGATATTTTACTTCAGATCCAACTTGAATTTCTGTGTGGTTTAAGGTGATGGATGCGGGGGGGGGGGGGGGGGGTGAATTAATGAGTCAGCCATTCTTGGTGATGAACGTGACTTCGGTTTTTTTTTTTTTAGGTTTATGGAAAGGTGATTTGTAACAAGCTATTGGGAGACATCGTAGGCCAGTGTAGGATGATGGTTTAAGTTGAATGGGGCATACAGCATGAAATCATCGGTGTAGACATGATAGTGGATATGTGATTGGATAGTTGCAGAGTGGTTGCGTGTAGATGTTGAAGAGTAGCGCTGAGGGAGTGGATCCTTGTTGGACTCCTCGAGTCTGAGGGTAGGGGGTTGAAGACAGTGTCCTGATCTTTATTTGTTGGAGTCTGTTTAGGTAGGCTTGGAACCCACTTTAGTACAGCACCATGGATTCCTATCATTTGTAGGCGTTCTAAGAGGATATTTTGGTTGATGATATCAAAGGCTGCTGAGATGTCGAGGAATATTAATATGAAGCCTTGTTGAGTGTTGAGTTCCTTTTATAAGCCTCTTCATGAGTGAGATTAAGAGTTTCTACTCCATGGTGTGGCTGGAATCCATGCTGCTTTTGGTCGAGTAGGTTAGGCTTGTCGAGGTATTCTTGTAGTTGTCATTGAACGAACAGTTTTTTCAATTATTTTGGACATGAATGGTAGGTTTGCTATAGGCCTGTAGGAAGTGGAGTTGGATGGGTCTTGGTGAGGTTTCTTTAGTAGTGGACGGATTGAGGAGGTTTTTAGGTATGCTGGGAGTTCACTTTGTTGCAGAGAGGCTTGGGTGATTTTTGTGAGGAATGGGGAGAGCTTGGTCTTTTTGGCTTTGATCCAGCTCACTGAGCAGGAATCTAGTGGGGTTGTTGTAGTGCTGAAGGATGATATGATGGCTTCTATGTTTTTGCTGGTGATGTGGTTGAAGGTGGTCCATGAGTGAGTAGGAGGAGTAGTCTGGAGTGTTTGAGTTGGTGGTTGGGTTTGGCATACTGAGTAGTGCTTGTCTAGCTGTTGTGGTGATAGTAACGTCGGGTATATCTTCAGTAGGATGAGGTCCTTGTTGTTTTCTAGGATGGGTTGTAGTATGTTGGAGAGGTTGTTGGCTGTGGAAGATGGCAAGCGATATACCAGACAAAGTGTTATTTGTTTGGTAGATATGGTAAGTGTGTCCAGGCTTCCTGTGCTTTCTGCAGCTAGTTTGCAAAGATATTTGGCAGTGAAATAGGCTGTAATTAGGGGGTTTGATTTGATTCAGGAGTACAGAGTCTGCTTCAGCGAGCCAGGATTCGGTAATTCATAGGAGGTCCAGGTTTTGTGTGGTGAGGCAGTCTCATATGATTGTGATTTTATTCTTTGCAGAGTGTGCGTTTATGAGAATGCAGTTGAGGGTGTTAAGAGTTGGTTCGTTTGGTTAAGTGAGTGTATAGGAGATCATTACATGTTGTAATGGTGATGATGCGTTATGGGTTGCGTGGCTTGGGGGGGGAAGAGGGGAGGTATATGTTTGTGTAGATGATGGGGTAGTAGGTACAGTATATGTGTAGAAGGTGGGGAAAGGTAGGATAGATGGGGGGGTTGAGGTTGGGAATAGAAGGGCATTTTGTGGTGGTGGTTAGGATAAGAAAGGCATAAAGGGAGTATAGTAGTGTGTTTTGTTGGAGCATGATGAGGTTGTTTTGCTTGTTGTGACGGCTGCTGGAGAGATTGTCCATGGAGTGGTACTGAGGGTTCTGGGAAACTAAGGGTCCTTATGGGTTACTTGAAGGGGTTCTCGAAGCCAGTGTTCCTGTCAGTGCAGTTCACACCCAAGGGTCTTCCAATGTGGCCCCTAGGTACGGGCCCACCTGAGGAGAGGGGGATGTATATAGTGTGCCAGAGCAATGAATGGACATCAGGGCAGTGGGTGAAGCTTACAACCTGGTTGTAGCTGCTACTCCAACATCCTTGCAGGGTCCAGGATTGCTGTGCTGTGGTTGGAGCGGCAGTGTGCTCTTTGACGGTGGCCAGGTGGCGCCCTTTGATGCTGTTTTGCATTGGTCCATGCCAAAGGACCTTCTGATGAGGCACTCGGGCACGGGTGCAGCTCCAGTGCCTGGGTTTTAAATCTGTGGGAGGCTGCGCTGGTTGGAAGGAGCTCACTCCCTCACTCCTAGATGATCGGCGGCCCTCTGCAGGGTTGGCCTCCAAGCGTGCACACAGCACCATCGTAAAACCAAAAAGCAGTCACTGTCAAAGCTTTTGTAAGACCCTCAAACCAAGATTTCCCCCACATAGCACCCTGCCACCAAGACGATCATGTGTTTTGCCACTGCTATGAAGTCAACTTTCACCCCATGGGGCCAAAGGGCTAAACCAGCTCACCTTGGTCAAGGGGAAAGCAGAGACAGGACCTCAGGACCCTGGGGGCCCAGTTTGAGGGTCTCCCTAGAACACACACATACTGCTGCAAAGGCCATAGAGAACTGGCAACATGGTAGAGCAGCAGGCCCACCAGATGTAAAGAGAATTACCTGTCAGGGCCAGCATTAGGGGGTGGCAAATGGGGCAACTTCCCTGGGCCCTTATGCCACAGAAGGTCCGAAACTGAAGAAAGCATAGCCCACAGGCAGACTTTGGGGCCACCTCACCAGTTTCTGCCCTGGGCCCCTGCAAGTCTAACATCAGCCCAGTTGTAAGTCAACCCCGCAGCCTGTAGAGCTACTGTAATATCCTGTAAAGACAAACAGGCATAGCAGAAAAAAAAAAGAGCAGATCTCCCAGGGATCCTAATGGGTCCCTAGGGAAACCACCATTCCATCCTCTTCAGAATTACCTTCTAATGGTTGGAACTCTCCTCAAGCTCTTCAACAAGCCTTGTAGGGGGAAGCTAGGCTCACAGAGGAACAGGCATGCAAGGGTGATGCAGGAGCCATAATCACTCTAGCCATCTGTACGAAAAGCGCTCAGGGGTCCTGGGGCCCCCCAGGGATTCACCCAGGCCCCAAATATCCTCCAAAAGGGTCTGCCAAGCAGCTAGACAACTGAATACAGACCATTTCAGGGAGCTACAGCACAAGCTGGCCAACAAGAAGGGTCCTCGTGGCATGAGGCTAGTGCCACCCCACCATGCTCTGCTCTTGCCGGGCCTAAGTCACCAACTGGAGTGACTGTAGAGTTCACCAGCAGAATAAAAAGGAATGGTAGAGATCAGAGGCATAACATCAGGCCCTGGCTCCCTGTGGGGTGGGGAAATCTCAGAACAATCACTTAAAAAAGAAAAAAACACAAAAAACTGTAAACGTTAACGGAAGCAAGAAACAGCAGCCACGGCAAAAGACTACTAGAGGCCGCAGGCTGCATCAGGTCACAAATGAAAATTGTGGCAGCAAAAAAAAATAAAACAGGCCTCGGTACTCCAGTTTTTCCACGGTTCTGTGACGTCCTAGGGGCAACTATTATTCCCGTTACCTGTAACTTGGACAAGTTCTCTAAATCTGAGTGTATTTTGTTTAATGTAAACCGCACTGATGTCAAATAGTGCGGTATACAAGAGCTGTTAAATAAATAAAATAAATAAATGAACTAGGGAAGGCCCCAGATGCCCACACAGGCCTAGTGATGCCAAGTTGAGGAAAGTCTCTCTATTTTTCCCTTAATTGAATCTGCTTTATTCAAATCAGCAAAGCCAATTGTCTCCCACTAAAATCATAGCGGAAAAAACAGGATTTAAAGGAAAAAAAAAAAAAAGGAGAAAACCAGAGAAAGGAGATAATGATACCAAGAAGAAGGGGGACCTGGGTCCAACTTACTGATGCCCCCCTCCCAGTGGTTCCCATAGAGCTCTCCTGCTCTTCTTCCCAGCCCACCAGTGCCAGTAACCTGCAGGAAACAGCATGAACACAGAGCAACTGTCCACTCCAGAAGAGAGGACTGTATCTGCACTTCATGCCGTTGGGCCTTTCATGACTCAGTCCAAGGCCAAGGCCTCTGCACCATGATTAGATTGTAAGCTCTGAAGAGTAGGGACTGTCTTTGTGTTTGTGCAGTGCTGCGTATGCCTTGTAGTACTTTATAAATGTTTATTAATAATAAAAATAGTAGTAGTAGTGGTAGTGTGGGCGAGGAGAGCCAGACCCAGCTTTCACTGCTGTAGCAGCCCACACACCCTGCCACCTGCTGGAGACAGGCACTACTAGCTTCTCTCAGTGCTGTACCATGTAATGACATCGCTGAAAGTTGCTCAAGTCTGCCCGCCTGCTAGCAGGGGAACATTACCCATTCGTCTGGATTGGTCTAGAAAGATGGTAAGAAAATATTAATAAATAATAATGATAAATGATCCCCCCCCTCAGCCTCATCCAACCACTGCCAATTCCCTCTCACGCCATCTAAGGTTTCCTCCTGCTCACCAACACATCTATATTTGGATTTAACTCATGCCTTTCCGGCAGTATTTCAAGGCAAGTTACATTCAATTACAATAGGTATTTTCTTGTCCCCCAGGAGGTCTTACAATCCAAGTATGCACCCGAGACAATGGAGAGTTAAACAACTTGTCCAAGATCACAAGGAGCAGCAGTAGGATTTCAAAACCTCAAATAAATCGCCAAACGCGGATATATGCCAACGAAGTGGAATGACGCCTAGACCTCAACAACGTAGAAACCACTGCTGACGAATACCCCCTGGCCGTCAACCTTGCCCTTTCAATAGCCAAGCCGTAAGCGAGAATCGACCCACTTGCGGCATGAGTAAGGGCCCCTGCTGTAACAAATCCTCTCGGATCGGCAACCTCCACGGAGCCTCCACCAGGAGATGTACCAGGTCGGCATACCACGGCCTCCTCGGCCAATCCAGCGCCACCAGAACTACCTGTCCCTTGTGCAGTTCTATTCTCTGAACCAGACGACCTATCAAGGCCCACGGAGGAAACACGTAAAGGAGCTGCCCCTCCGGCCACGCCTGCAACAAGGCGTCCAAGCCCTCGGACATTCTTTCCCGCCGTCTGCTGAAGAACCTTTCTACTTTTGCGGAAGTGAAAGTTGCCATGAGATCCATCACCGGAACTCCCCAGCGCAGTACTATCATTTCGAACACCTCTTGATTGAGGACCCACTCGCCCGGGTCCACAGCATTCCGACTCAAATAATCCACGGTCACATTGTCCACTCCGGCTACATGCCCTGCCGACAACGCTACCAGATGTACCTCGGCCCACGCGAGAAGCTCCTCCGCCTCCAGCGCTGCACTGCTGGTGCCCCCCTGACGATTGACATAAGCTACCGCCGTGGCGTTGTCCGACAGGACTCGAATCGCACTTCCCTGCACCTGGGACTGAAAGGCCTGTAATGCCAGCCTGACCGCTCGGAGCTCCAATCTGTTGATTGACCACTGGCTCTCCTGTGCAGACCACTGACCCTGAGCAAACTGCCGTTCGAAGTGCGCCCCCCAGCCGTAAAGACTGGCATCTGTCATCAGCGGTTTCCAATCTGGCGACTCCAACGGCATGCCCCGTTCTAGATTTGCGGGATCCAGCCACCACTGGAGCAAGAGCTTCACCGGCTCCGGGCACACCAACCGACGCGACAACTGATCCGACTGATTGGACCACCGCCGGAGAAGCGCCCTCTGCAACGGCCGCATGTGTGCCCTGGCCCACGGCACAAGATCCAACGTGGCCGCCATAGTCCCCAAAAGCTGCAGGTAATGCCACGCCAACGGGGCCTTCCTCCTCAAGAACTCCTGAACGAGACGTCGCAGACTTTGAGCTCTGAGAAGCGGAAGAAAGACTCTGCCTGCGCCTGTGTCGAAGCGAGCTCCTAGATACTCCAGCTCCTGGGTCGGTGTCAAGTTGCTCTTTGCGACGTTTACCACCCATCCTAAGCTCTGAAGAAACTGCACTACCCGAAGAGTAGCGTCCTCGCTCTCGGCCTGCGACTTCGCACGGATCAGCCAATCGTCCAGGTACGGGTGAACTAACACCCCCTCCCTGCGCAACGCCGCCGCCACCACTACCATCACCTTGGTAAAGGCTCGCGGAGCCGTCGCTAAGCCGAACGGCAAGGCCTGGAACTGAAAATGCCCCATCGGAACCGCGAAACGCAGAAACTGCTGATGCTCCAACCGAATGGGAATATGCAGATACGCCTCTGAGAGATCCAAAGAAGTCAGAAACTCTCCCTGCCTGACTGCCACTATGACGGACCGCAGAGTTTCCATGCGAAAATGAGACACACGGAGACACCTGTTGATGCCCTTGAGGTCTAAGATCGGCCGCCAGGAACCTTCCTTCTTGGGCACCACAAAATAAATTGAGTATCGACCGCAGCCGCACTGGCTGACTGGAACCGGAACCACCAGGTCTAGGTCCCTTAACCTCTGCAGTGACTCCTGCACTGCCCGAAGTCTTGACTGAGTGCGGCAGGGGGACTGGACAAAGGATTCCGTGACAGGTCGTTGGAACTCTAGGGCATACCCCTCTCTTATGACCTCCAAAACCCAACGATCCGATGTTATTTGGACCCAGGCTGGGTAAAACTGCCTTAACCAACTCCCTACTGGCACCAACCCCGCCTGGGCCCACCTCGCTTCATTGTGGCTTTTTGAGGACCGAAGAGGAGGTGGTTCCAAAACCCCTTCCCGCTCCCCGGAAACCCCGAAAATTCTGGGACCTATACTGAAAATGTCCCCTTTGAAATTGTCCAAACCTTGGCGTTCAAAATCTCCGAAACTCCCTCTGTTGACTTCTGGACGGCGTCAGCGGGCGACTCTGCTTCTGCTTATCCTCCAGCAGCCTACCCCCTTTAGACTCCCCAAGGTCTTTCACTAACTTATCCAAATCTTCACCAAACAAAAGCTTACCACGAAAGGGGAGCTTTCCGAGCCGCGCCTTAGAGGCGCCATTGGCCGCCCAATTGCGTAACTAGAGAAACCTGCGTACCGCCACCACGGAAGCCATACTCTCCGCCAAGCCTCTGATAAGATCATACGGCAGATCAGCCAAATAAGCAGCGCCGGACTCCAGGCGGGCTGTCTCCTCCACCGCCTCGTCCTCGCGGCCCAACTGGATCCGCTGAGCCCATCGTAAGCAACCTCTCGCTACCCATGTTCCGCAGATAGACGCTTGCATAGATTGCTGAAGCAGGTGTTTGATGTCAATGCTTTATCTAAGTATCAAGCCGACGGTCCT
The DNA here is from genome assembly GCA_033557465.1 of Ichthyophis bannanicus. Lineage (NCBI taxonomy): Eukaryota > Metazoa > Chordata > Amphibia > Gymnophiona > Ichthyophiidae > Ichthyophis > Ichthyophis bannanicus. Next base: position 120,924,525 of record CM066041.1, read on the forward strand.
GTGCATCCTTAAGGGACGCACCGCCCTCCACCGGAATCGTGGTCTTTTTAGTAACCACAGAGACCACCGCATTCACCCTGGGAGATTTAAAAAGCTCCCTATCCTGCTCCTGCAACGGATACAGCCGGGCCATGACTCTGGAGCCCTTAAGTCCAGCTTCCGGCGTGTCCCATTCTTCCTGAATCATTTCCTTAAAAACTCGATGCATAGGGAACACCCTTTGCAACTTCCGCGTCGCCTGAAGCAACGGGTCCTCCAAGGCAGAATCCGCGACGCAGTCAGCCACCGGCATGTTCAACGCCTTCAAAGTCTCAGAGATGAGAGCTGCCAGTTCCTCCCGGCGGAAGACCCTTTCCACTCTGGCCTGGTCCTCCTGCTCTGCAATCTCACCTTCTTCCAGGTCCAAATCTCCCTCCGAATCCGGACCTTCAGATATCTCTTCTGGATCTACTGCTACTCTAGCCTTCTTACAGGGGGTGCCCACCGGACCCTCAGATTGAGGCGCCGCAGACCTCTTCAGGCCCCCCACAAACTCCACAGTACCCTGCTTTCCCGCTAGGGCCTGCTGCAACAAAGAGAGAAAATCCTGCGAGAAAATGGCTCCTAACCCCCCCCCTGCAAGCCCGACTGGGAAGGGGAGGGTTCCGCTGCCAGGGAAGGTCTCTGGGAGGGCCCCGAAGTCCCTGCCGGCGAGCATGTCTCAGGGGAACCCTGCGGCCCTTCCTTTAGGACAGCACCCGGCTCCTCCACTTCCTTGGACTCTGCCTCCAGAGCACATCCCTTACAGACCCCCATCTCGGAAAGGGATCCCCTCTTGGCCCCACACATGACACACTGGGGCTTGGAAGGCATCTCGGCAAGCTGGGCCAGCTAAGAAAAGCCCCTGCTCCTCTGCCTCTATAAGAACAGCGTGGCCGGATCAATCCTCTGTCCTCTATATTTATTTTTTTTTTTTTGTGGAAAGAAACAAAGGAAAAGAAAGAAATAAAGCCGCCCCTTCTAAGGCCTAAGAAAAAACACGCACGCCGGCGCTCAGCGTTTCCCGCCCAAAACGCTGCGCGAGAAAGGCCGTGCACCGCCTACCTCAGCGCCAGCAGAAAGCTGTGCTTTTTAATCCGGGCCTGGTCGTCGCGCCCCGAGGCTTCCTCACCCGCTTGGAAACCGCGTGAGTGAACTGCGGCCCTCTCGGCACCCAGGCTCTCCTCCGGTCCTGCTCCTCAGATGTTTCTCCGGCGCCCGACTCACCGCGGCAGCCCAAAAAGCCCGTGGCAAGGCTGCAGATCGCGGGGCGGGTCTCCTCAACGTCTCCTCACCCACAGCTCGAGATCGGGAGACTGAGGCCCCAACAGCAGCTCCCACACTCCACCCGGACACAGTACCTGCCAGGAGGGGGGAGAGAGGGGGAACAAATTTCGCCGGTAAGCACACAGCTGTCCAGCAGGCAAAACCTTTGCTGAAATTTAAAGCCGTAGGCACCTTCAGGCAGACCAATAAAGCGGATTCAGCCTCTTAGCTTATATTCTTTTTTTTTTTATACTACCTAACCAACTAATTGCTCTAGTGAGCCCCTTCGTGGCTCACACCTCCTTCAGCTGCATTGGAGACTGAGCTTACTGGATCAGAGGGGCGGATCCTCGGCTACTTATACTGGTGTCACCAAAAAAGGTGATGGGCTCAGTCTCCAAGGCTGCGGGAGGAGGTGCTTATACCCAGATGTCCGGGACTAGACTAGAGGGACGACAAGGAAATATTAATAAATAATAATGATAAATGATCCCCCCCCCTCAGCCTCATCCAACCACTGCCAATTCCCTCTCACGCCATCTAAGGTTTCCTCCTGCTCACCAACACATCTATATTTGGATTTAACTCATGCCTTTCCAGCAGTATTTCAAGGCAAGTTACATTCAGTTACAATAGGTATTTTCCTGTCCCCCAGGAGGTCTTACAATCTAAGTATGTACCCGAGACAATGGAGAGTTAAACGACTTGTCCAAGATCACAAGGAGCAGCAGTAGGATTTCAAAACCACAGCCCGCTGCTTTAAACTAAGCTACTCCTCCACTCCACATGTGGTCTGTTTAACTTCCAGGGCAAATGCTACAGCCACTATGACACAACAATTGCAGCTCCATGCTGTCCCCAAAACATACCATGGCTCTTACTACTGCCACCCCAGCACCAGCCCTTCCCCAAACCCCAGGCCATCACCATTGCCGCCACTGATAACTGATGGCACCAGCAGAGGCAGGTTGTAATATTGTTGACATTAGTGCAGCGCCCCCAAAGCAACACTCATACTCCCTGCTGCACATTAATAGTCTTCCAATACCATTTAGCTGCATATGCATGTTCAATACAGAAAAAATATTAGAAGACACTGACACCTTGTGGGCACTATTAGTACTGCAATCTAGTGTGTTTCCCAAACAGACAAAAAGGAAGTTTTAACACACTTATAAAATTACTGTATCAGAAATCATTCCAGACTCCCAAACCACACAGTTTATTCTGTGTTCCCTTGCTGTCAGTTGCCTGCGGTAGATAAAAGGTAGATTCTGCTGCCAACAGACAATTCTGCAGCAAAATTTCTGAAATTCTGTAACAATTCTGACATATTTTCATACATTTGGAGAGCGTTATATTCAAACTAAATTTAAATTATGTAAAATAATTCATTCTGAAAGGGGATATCTTAAAAGGGCAAGAAATATTTTTGTTAGAAAGGTAAATAAATGCAAAAGGAAAAAGGAGGCCGCTATGGTTCTCAAAAGAAGTAGCTGAAAAGGTGAAGAAAAAGAGGGAGGCCTTCATGAAATACAAGAGATCACAGAGAGAGGAAATCAGGCATCTATATTTGGAAACACTTAGAGAAGCTAGCAAAATAGTCAGGAAAGCAGAGATTCAAAAAGAGGAGGAAATAACCAATGCAATAAAATGTGGGGATAAGAGATTTTCCGGCTATGTTAGTAAGAGGAGGAAGGGCAAAAGTGGTATTGTCTGACTCAAGGATGCAGGCGAAGAACATGCAGAAACTGATAGGATAAAGCACAATTACTTAACAAATATTTCTGTTCTGTGTTCACAGATGAAGGGCCAGGAGCAGGACTGCAGAAAACATCCAAACAAGAACAGAAGCGACAGGGATCTAGAGCGATTGTCAGAAGACTGTGTTCGTGAGGAACTAAACTAAACTAAAAGTAGACGAAGCGATGGGTCTGGATGCAATACATAGAAGAATACTGAGGGTAACATTCTAGCGGCTCCACTGTCAGATCTTTTCAATGCCTCTTTGGAGTTGGGAGTGGTGCCAGAGGACTGGAGAAAGGCACATGTTGTCCCTTTACACAAAAGCGGACATAAGGATTTATTTATTTATTTATTACAATTTCTTATATACCACACTATTCGGTATCAGCGCGGTTTACATTACATCACAATGACCATAACAACAATCTGTTTGGTTTTACATAGAACAGGAGTACAAACTTGGATAACAGGGGTGAACTATATGACATTGAGAACTACAGGCTGGTTAATCTAACCTCTATAGTTAGTAAATTATTGGAAAGGCTATAAAAGAGAATAGTGAGGTTTCTGGAGTCCAATGGATTGCAGGATCCGAGGCAGCATGGCTTCATCAGAGGCAGGTCTTGTCAGACAAATCTGATTTTCTTTGATTGGGTGACCAGGGAGTTGGACCAAGGGAGAGCCCTAGATGTTGTATATTTAGATATTGTATATTTAGATTTCAGTAAAGCCTTTGACACAGTTCCGCACGGGTGACTTATAAACAAACTGAGCGTCCTAGGGGTGGACCCTAAAGTTACTGTGTTAGAAATTGGTTGAGTGGGAGGAGACAAAGGCTACAGTTAAATAGAGCTCACTCGGAGGACAAGGAGATTACAAGTGGTGTGCCCAGGGATCTGTCTTTGGTCCGATTCTTTTTAACATCTGTGCTAGTGGTATTGCGGAAGGACTGTCAGATAAGGTTTGCTTGTTTGCGGATGATACCACAATCTGCAATAGAGTAGACACCCAGGAAGGAGTAGATAACACGAGGAGGGATCTAGCTAAGCTTGAAGAATAGTCTAGAATTTAGCAGCTGAAATTTAATACTAAAAAATGCAGGGTGATGCATTTGGTCTGCAAAAATCCAAAAGAGCGGTACAGTGTAGGGGGTGAAGTACTTCTTTCCACAAAAGAGCGGGAGCTGGGCGTAATTGTGTCTGTCAGAAACAATCTTAAAGTAGCTAAACAGGCAAAAAAGGAGACTGTGAAAGCTAGAAGGATGCTTGGGTGTATAGGGGAGGAATGGCCAGCAGAAAAAAGGAGGCAATAATGCCTCTGTATAAGTCTCTGGTACGACCTCATTTGGAGTATTGTGTGCAATTCTGGAGACCACACCTTCAAAAATATATAAAAACAGGTTGGAGTCGGTATAGAGAGTGGCTACTAAAATGGTTAGTGGTCTTCATTATGTAGCATATGAGGACAGACTTAAAGATCTTAATATGCATATTTTAGAGGAAAGGCAGGATAGGAACAGCATGATAGAAATAGAGATAAATGCACAGGAGGGTCTCTTAATTGAAGGCAAGCTCTGCTACGAGGGGACATAGGATGAGAGTGAAAGGGGATAGACTCAGAAGAATTATGCGGAAATATTTCTTTATGGAAAGAGTGGTAGATGCATGGAATAGTCTCCCAGTGGAAATGGTGGACACAAGGACAGTATCTGAATTCAAAAAGTATGGAACAAACACAGAGGATCTCTAAAGGTAAAAAGGGGACTACTGTAGTTGATATGGAAGGGCAGACAAGATAGAAACATGACAATAGAAAAAGAACACATGGCCTATTTTTACTTTGGGAGTTGAATGGCATAGAAGACAAGCAGCAGGAGGACAGGGAAAGGGATGGAAGAGAAGAAAATATCATGATGGACGGAGGGGGATTTGTTCAGCCCCAGTCTACTTTACATCCTTCTTGACATTGCCCAGTCCTTAACCCCTCTTCCCTTTTTCCAGCCCCATCCTCTTTACACACACACACCCTACTCCCTTCATCACATCTCATATTCCCTACTACACTCACCCCTTTTACATAAACCTCCACCTCCCCAGCTCTCTCTGCCCCCCCTCGCCTATTTTAGGCTTTTGATTAAGTTGCTCTAGGGACTGGGGATTATAATTTATTTATTTAACAATCCTTATATACCGATTTTCACCGGGTCAAAGCGGTGTACATTCAGGTTCGGTATATATTTCCCCTGTCCCCAAAGGGCTCACAATCTACATTTTATATCCGAGGCAACGGAGGTTTATGTGGCTTGCCTAAGGCCACAAGGAGCACCTGTGGGACTAGAAACCCCATCCCTCTCGGACAGAAGATGCTGTCCTCTAAAGGGATCAGCAGCATTATTTATTTGGTCTGCATGTGTGACACATCATAGACAATGCTGACCGTTTGTTTTTTGGATTTAGCTCTACCTGTTCAGTAGTTCAAAGCAAATTGCATTCAGGTATAGCAGGGTATTTCCTTGTTTTAGGAGGGCTTACAATCTAAGTTTGTCCTTGAAGTACTGGAGGATTAAATGGCTTGCCCAAGATCACAAGCAGTGTGAGTGGGATTTGAACCGTGGCCTCCCTAGTTCTCAGTCTGCTGCTCTAACCACTAAGCTACTCCTCCACACTACTGCTGTATATTCCACTGTTGTGCTGTAAATCACTTTAGCCTAACTGTGGAAGAGTGTCTATGTTAGTAATAAAATACATATAATTTAAAAAATGCCCTTCTCTCAATTCCATCTGGGTCCCCCAGCTTTCACATAAGCACACTCTCCTCCAACCTTCTTTATCCCAACTTCCTTGCAACAAGCCCTTTGCTGTTTTCCCCTCTTCATACCATGCTGACCACACAAGAGGAAGAGGAACACAGCTGCATACAAATTCATGCCCACTTCTTTTGCTAACCCAGGTGCAAACCACGAACTGTGTGGGACACCATTCAGCCCAAATCGGTAATCAGGCCTGGGGTAGCAGAGGAGACAATGACTGTCTACATATTAAGCTTTCTCCTCCTCTTGCCACATGATCAGCATGATTGGAGGGGGAGAGGGACTTGGAAAGGGATGAGGAATTCAAATGCACTACCACTAAGGGATAGCCAGCTCTTCGACTTCCTCACTTGCCCATCCCCAGGCCTCCTGTGACAATTCCATGTGGAACCATAACAAAAACGGAGGCCCTAACAAAAAGATACCATCCCCCACCATAACACTGAACAATCAAAACCCAGACTGAAGTCCGGTATCTAGGGATCACCCTTGATCAACACCTCACTTTAAAAGCTCACATCAGCAAAATCACCAAGACAATCTACTTCAAAATGAAGACACTACAACGCCTCCAACCACTTCTTGAACCAACAAACTTCCGGACTGTCCTGCATGCATCTATAATACCCCATCTAGATTTCTGTAACGCTATCTACCAAGGCCTGCTGCAGTCCACACTGCTCCCATTGCAAACAGCTCTCCACTCAACAGCAAGGACCCTACTCAGTGACAAGACAGGATCATATAAGAACATAAGATATGCCATAATGGGTCAGACCAAGGTCCATCAAGCCCAGTATTCCGTTTCCAACAGTGGCCAATCTAGGTCACCCCTATACTCAAACAGCTCCACTGGCTCCCATTACAAAGCCAAATAAAATTCAAAACTCTCATTCTAACCCACAAAGCAATTCACACCAACTCCCCAACATACTTACACACGCTTCTTCAGACCATCAAGCAACTCAGATCTAGACGGACCTCCACTATGAACACCCCCGCCACCTTAAACCAAATCTAACCAGCAGGCATGTAAACGAGCCTTCCAACTGTACACACCCTCTATATGGAGCACGCTTGCAGACCAGCTCAGGAACATCACAGATCTCAAAACCTTCAGAAAACATCTGCACACCTAACCATCGAGCACTTCACCCCCTTAACATAGGCTAGTTGAAATGCACCTGCACATAGTCTGTCTATAAGTGTACATAATTCAAGACTGTATATTTATAAATTCTTATGTATCAACTGCATGTTGTATATAGCTGAAGATGCTGTTACATTGTTTTTTCTCTCTTGTTCAATGTAAACCGCCTTGACCCGGTGAAAGGCGGTATATAAATACAGCTAAATAAATAAACAAACAAACCATGGGAACTGGCTGTAACCATGTACAGTCTCGTATGGCCATCTTTAAATCATCAATAGCTCCTCAGATATTCTGTCTTAAAGGTGCTAAAAGGTTGTTTAGTATATCAAAAACCCAACCTCAGAACAATGACCTTCTAAATTAGATATTTATTGTCGGAGCTAGCCGTAGGAAGGTCGGATGGGGAACCGACCCACACCAAGCGGGTAGCCACTTTTATTTTATTAAGGTTCTTCACCAGAAGTAAAAATTCAAAATCTATTATCTATGAATGCAAGAAACCTATCTTAGTCCAGAGACTCTGGTTTAGATGATTCCAAACACGACGTGCACGTTTTGGGCACTGTCGCCCTGTATCAAGTGCAAAATCCAAAATTCCAACTTCAACAGCCGTCCTCAAAAAACACTGTCACTCTAAACAAAAGGTTGTTTAGAGCACAGGCAAACACACACCCTTGAGAGGTGCAAAACAGGTCTGGTATTCAGATATTCTCTAAATTAATGAGGCTCTTAAACCAAACATATGCACACAAAGCTGATGAATTTTCAGTGCACACATCCTAAAACAAACAGCTCTGCTTATAACGCTCCTGAGGACTGAAGTAGCACAATTACAGAAGCAATGGGAGCCTCAAGAAGTTCTCATCTACTGAGCACAGAATGTAAGAGGATTAGAGCAGCAAACCAAGAACCAGAGACAGCAGGGCTCAAATACCGCTTCTCCCACTGACGCTCCCTGTGACCTTGGCTGTTATTCCACCCTCCACTGCCTCAGGTACACAATTAGGGCCTTGCCCACCAACCTGCATGGATGCACATTATTGCTATTTAACGAAAGTTAGATCCTGTTAGAGTCAACTGGGCCCATTTACTGATAAGGTGTGTTATTGCATTAAAGCGGGTTGGTAAATCTAGGTCAAAGACTGCAAGGCTTGTGGGGGACATACCTATATTAGCCAAAATAGTAATTACACTTACCTGGTAATTGTAGTTCCTTGAGTGACGACAGCTTAGTCCTCTACATATGGGTAGTGCACCTCCTCCTGCAGCATGAAGACTGGACCAATCAAAATTCAGCATCACTGGATCCAGCATCCTGGCATTCCCTTGCCCTCCAGTGAACTACTGTCAAAGCAAACTGAAAGAGATAGCTAACCTTTAAGAAAACAACGTAAGAGATTAGTACGTAATGTAATTCGACAAACCCAGGTGACAAAAAAATTTTTTTTTTTTTATATTGTTATTTTGGTTTTTTTTGTGGTTTTTTTTTTCTACGAGAAGGGAAACCTAGAAAAAAAAAAATCGCAGAAGACTGCATCCATCCCTACAGGAAGGGACGGAAAATCCCAAAAAACAGGCAACCGAAGATCCCAATCCTGCTGCACCAGAAACAGGAAGCGAGAGCAAAAGATCAAAGAAAAAACTCCTGAAGAACTTACCTGTACAGACTGACTCTCGTACTGAATGCGGGCCGCGCCAAAAACCGGGAGGGAAGGAGGACTAAGCTGTCGTCACTCAAGGAACTACAATTACCAGGTAAGTGTAATTACTATTTCCTTATCGTTCCTCCAGCTTAGTCCTCTACGTATGGGATGTAACAGAGCAGCCTTAACGGGAGGGATTCCGCCAACCGGCCCGCAAAACCGCGGAACCAAAACAGGCATCCCGCGCTGCCAAGACATCAAGACGATAGTGCTTACTGAAAGTGTGTAGGGACGACCACGTCGCCGCTTTACAAATCTCCGCCGGCGACACTAAACTATACTCCGCCCAGGACGTCGCTCGAGCTCTGGTAGAATGAGCCCGCAAGCCTGGCGGCGCAACACGCCCCTGCAACAGATAAGCGGAGGCAATCGCCTCTTTAATCCATCTAGAAATGGAGGCTTTCGCTGCCGCCTCACCCTTCCTAGAACCGCCGAACAAGACAAACAAACGATCGGACTTGCGGAAGTCTTCTGTGACCTTCAAATAGCGACGCAAAATTCTCTTAAGGTCCAAACGACTAAGACCGCGATCAGAAGCCTGCTCTCCCGACGGATGTAACACTGAGAGCGACACCACCTGATTCAAGTGAAAAGGAGAAGACACCTTAGGTAAAAAGGATGGAACAGGCCGCAGAACCACCTTTTGATACGAAAAAGACAGGAAAGGTTCTCTGCAAGAAAGAGCTTGAAGCTCAGAGATACGCCGCGCGGAACAAATCGCTACCAAAAACACCGTCTTAAGGGTCAAATCTTTAACCGAAGCCCGAGAAAGAGGCTCAAACGGCGCCGCGGTCAGCACGCGCAATACCAAGTTAAGATCCCACAGAGGGACGGACACGCGACGTGGAGGGCGCAGACGAGAAACCGCCTTCAGAAAACGGATCACATCGGCATGAGACCCCCTGTATTTTACCTCTGTAACAGGAGAGAGCCGCGAGCTGCACTCGCAAGGAACTAGCCGCCAAGCCTTTATCAAAACAGTCCTGCAAAAAGTCCAACACTACCGGAAGAGAAGCCGTAGCCGCCCGAACCTGACGCCGAGAACACCAATCCTCAAAGATACGCCAAATGCGGACGGAAGCCAACGAAGTGGAGTGCTTCCGGGCGTGAAGCAAGGTCGTGACAACAGCCCTCGAATAACCTCTCTTCCTCAGCCGCGCCCTTTCAATAGCCAGGCTGTAAGAGAGAATCTCTCCACTCCCGGCATGCGAAGAGGACCCTGACGCAGCAGATCCAGAGCAAGCGGAAGCCGCCACGGAGAATCGCTTAACAACCGTATCAGGTCGGCATACCAGGGACGATGGGGCCAATCCGGCGCTATCAACAACACCCGTCCCCTGTGAGACTCTATCCGCTGAATCACCCGCCCCAGAAGTGGCCACGGGGGAAATACATAAAGGAGGCCGGAGGTGGGTCAAGTCTGCAAAAGAGCATCGATGCGCTCGGACATGGGCTCCCGCCGACGGCTGTAAAAACGAGACGCCTTGGCGGAATGAAAGGTTGCCATCAGGTCCATCACCGGCAGACCCCAACGCCGCACTAACTGTTGGAACACCGCAGGATCCAGCTCCCATTCGCCGGCATCCACGTGAACCCGACTGAGAAAATCCGCCGTGACATTGTCCTTTCCGGCAATGTGTGCCGCCGATATTGTTTGCAATCGGGGCTCTATCCACGCGAAGAGCAACTGGGCTTCTGCTTCCAAGCCCACGCTTCTGGTACCTCCCTGCCGATTTATGTAAGCCACGGTCGCGGCATTGTCTGAGAGAACTCGAACTGCTCGGTTTGTGACCTGTGATTCGAAGCTTTGCAGCGCCAACCGAACGGCTCTCAGCTCCAAACGATTGATCGACCAACTGCTCTCCTGTTGAGGCCAAAGGCCCTGCGCCACGAGGTCCCTGCAGTGCGCGCCCCAGCCCGAGAGACAGGCATCCGTCAACAGCGGAAGCCAGTCCGGCTGTTCCAAGGGCATCCCCGCCCGAAGCGAGGACGGGCGCAACCACCACCGCAGACTCTGGCAAACTGGCCGCGGTCAGGGAAGACGTTTGTTCAACGAATCGCTCTGATTGGACCAGCGGCGTAGCAAGGCCCTCTGCAGGGATCGCATGTGGAAGCGAGCCCAAGGCACCACTTCCAACGATGCCGCCATCGTCCCCAAAAGTTGGAGATAGTGCCACGCTGAGGGAGCCGCAGCCTGTCGAAATCGGCGCACCAGGGACCGAAGAGCCAGTACTCTCCTCTCCGGGAGCGACACGACACCCTTTGAAGTATCGAAACGGACTCTGAGGTACTCGAGAGACTGAGTCGGGGCCAAGTGGCTCTTGTCCGGGTTGACTACCCAGCCGAGCGACTGCAGAAGCCCGACGACCCTCGCCGTCGCTGACTCGCTCTCTAAGCGAGTTTTTCCCGCGTATCAACCAATCGTCCAGATAGGGATGAACCAGTACCCCCTCCTGACGTAAGGCTGCCGCCACTACCACCATGACTTTGGTGAACACTCGAGGAGCGGTGGCCAGCCCGAAGGGTAACGCCTGGAACTGAAAGTGACCCCACGGGAGCGCGAAACGAAGATACTTCTGATGGGACTCCCTGATAGGAATATGGAGATAGGCCTCGGATAGGTCGAGGGAGGATAGGAACTCGCCTTTGCGGACCGCTACAATCACGGACCGCAAGGTTTCCATGCGAAAATGCGGCACGCGAAGACAACGATTCACGCCCTTGAGATCTAAAATGGGACGAAGCGCACCATCTTTCTTTGGCACCACGAAATAAATGGAGTACCTGCCGAGACCATACTCCGCCGGCGGAACAGGGACGACGGCCCCTAATCGGAGCAAGCGATCCAGGGTTTGGCGAACATGAGCGGTCTTTACCGGTCCCCGGCATGGAGATGCCACGAAGGAATCAAGAACGGGTCGGGCAAGATCCAAGGCGTACCCGTCCCGGATAATCTCCAAAACCCAGCGATCGGACGTGATACGGGTCCAAGCAGGGAGAAACTGCCGAAGGCGACCCCCAATCGCAGTTACCCCCGTTTGGACCCGCAGCCCTTCATTGGGACTTACGAGCGGCGGATGGACTCGCAGCAGTGAATCCTCTAGAGGCTCCTCGGAAGCCCCGAAAACTAGGAGATCTCGAAGGATACCTGCCCCGCTGCGATCCCACGAAACGGGAAGCCCGAAATCGACGAAAGTCCCGAAACTGACCTCGAAGGAAAGGGAGAGGCCTCCCCCTCTTTGGACGATCCTCCAGGAGATGGCCGCCCTTGGATTCGCCCAATTCCTTGACCAACTTATCCAGATCCTCACCAAAGAGTAGCTTGCCCTTAAAGGGCAACTTACCCAGGCGAGACTTGGATGAAGCATCCGCTGCCCAACTCTTCAACCAAAGGGCTCTGCGAGTGGCTACCAAAGAGCCCATACTATTGGACAGCGCGCGGATGAGATCGTAATGGACATCCGTGAGATACGCCGAACCAGACTCCAAATGCTGCAGCTCGGCAAGGTCCTCAGCTTCCGCGGGCGCCGCCTGGCGAAGATGTTGAACCCAGCGGAGGCAGGCGCGAGCAACCCACGCGCCACAAATGGAAGCCTGTAATGCTACAGCGTCCGCCTCAAACGATTGTTTTAACAAACCATCCATCTTCCGGTCCTGAGGCTCCTTTAAGGCCGCGCTACCCTCAACAGGGATCGTGGTCTTCTTAGTCACCGCCGAGACCGCTGCATCCACCTTAGGCAAACGAAACCGGTCGAGATCTTTGTCCGACAACGGATACAGTTTACGCATGATCTTGATGCCCTTGAGACCAGATTCTGGGGCATCCCACTCGGTTTGTATCATTTGGTCAAGGACCCGGTGCAGGGGAAACACCGCCTGAGGTTGACGGACAGCCTGAATGATGGGGTCCACCCCATCGTCCTCCTCGGCCGGCGGAGCTGAAACCAGCCCAAGAGTCTGAAGCGCCTCGGACAGGAGCGCCGGCAATTCCTCTCTGCGAAACACCCGGATGATTTTCGCCTGGTCTTCCGGCTCCGGGATCTCGCCTTCTAGGCGTCGTCCTCCATGTCCAACTCAGGATCTTCTCAGTCAACCCAATCCGACTCGGACAATAGGGGCTCCTGCAGGCGCAGCCTCTTGGCCGCTCTCCCCCCAGAAGGCCCGCTGTCCTTCGCCGAAGGGCGTGTGGAAAGGCCCTGCTCCGAAAGGGAACCCTGCGCAATCCCTTGACGCCGTCGACAAAACGCTTGATGCATCAGTAAAACAAAATCAGGAGAAAAATCCTCCAAGAGGGAAGGTCCTCCGACATCAGCTGGCGGCCCTGCGCTTGCAGGGAGCGCGGAGCTCACCCCCGAGGGCCCTTCTAAGGGCGAGTCCATAGCCATAGGCGCGGCAGCGGGAGGCGAAACAGTCAACGGCGGCTCCAGCCGTTGCTCCATGCTAAGGGACACGGAGGCACAGCACGGACAGACGCCCATCTCTGCTGAAGCGCCCCTCCGTGATCCACAAATGACACACAAGGACCCAGATGACATGGAGACAGGACACCCTGTACCCCAGGGAGGTTCCATATGCGCCCAGCTACCAAAAGAACAGGGAAAATGCGGAATCGTAGCCAAAAGCAAGCCGTTGCCCAGACACTGGGTGGCTACCAGCAAGGAGGGCATCTGCTGCCCACTCTATGCTAGGTGGCTAGTAAAGGCGCTTGTTGTCTGAGAAGCTGGTTTTTTTTTTTTTTTTTTTTGAACTCCCCAGAAACGGGCTAGGCTCAGTCAGGCTGCCACGCTAGTAAAAACCCCCCTAGCTTCCCCCAACACACTCGTCGCCGGGGAGGGTCCTGAGGAAAATACGAAAAAACAAAGGAAGGCAAAAAGTAAACAAAACCAGGCCAATAAAAGGAAAGAAATCAAAAAAGAAATACAGCGGTGAGGCACCGCGTCACCAGGACAGCAGACAGCCGCCGCATGGACCGCGGGATGCAGGAACCGCAAGACATAAAATGGCCGCGGGCATCCACTAAGCAGTAGCGCGGGAAAGGTTTTGGCGCCGAAAGGAGCAGCGCAGCCAAGGCCCCGGCAAAAAACCCCGCTGCCGCCGGAACCGGAGAAGTCGGGCCGAAGAAACCAAAAACGCTAACGAAAGGAAAGAAAATAAAGAACAACCCGCGACAGCGGCAGAGACCGGGCCCGCTGCTCAAAATGTGGGCGCTGTCAAGATCACCGTCGACACCTACCAGGCACAGAGTCCTGCCCTCCAGGAACTGTGACACCGGGCCGTCGACACCACCGGGGCTCTGTCCCGAACAGCCTTGGGTACAGAGATCCAAGGAAATGAAAGAGAACAGCAAGCGGGTATGGCAGAGCAGGAGAGGAACCTCCGTGAGCCCCTCCCCCTCTGGAGTGCCGGTTTCCTTCCAAATTAAAGAGACAGGTACTCCTGTACTAGAGAAAACAAATAGAACTCCCAATAGGGACTCAAGAAAGAAAAAGGCAAAAGGTTAGCTATACCTAGACCTAAACTAACTAACTAGTGAGCCCAGCCTGGCTCACAAACATCTTCCTGCTGCATGAAGACTGGACACACTGGAGGGCAAGGGAATGCCAGGATGCTGGATCCAGTGATGCTGAATTTTGATTGGTCCAGTCTTCATGCTGCAGGAGGAGGTGCACTACCCATACGTAGAGGACTAAGCTGGAGGAATGATAAGGAATTCACCATAAGATAATAGTTTTCTGGCTCATTATCTTCAGACAAACTAATATCATACTCTGCTACCAACTGACACTGTAACCTTCTCCCTGCAGGCAGATCGTGCTGAACAAATCTGACCGATTTCTTTGACTGGGCGACTAAGAGCTAAATCAAGGACATGCATTGGATGTAGTCTACCTGGTTTGCAGTAAAGCCTTTGATGCTGTTCCTCACAGGAGGCTCCAGAATAAACAGCACACAGATGGAGGGTCGCAAAGTCGTAAGACATAGTGTGAAGACTTATGCACATAAGACTTTTAGGTGTCCTCTTCTATAATTGCTATAATTATATTTCTGTAATTAGAAGTGCAGAGAAGGCACTGGCAAACACTTTGGCTCAAGGGCCACACTGGAAGCCTTAAGGAGCAAAGTGGGGGAAGAGGCTTACTGAACATTAATGGTGTATTACACATCACCACATTAACATCCATGAGTATATCTAGCCCTTAGTGTTAGCAGGCAGGATTCAGCCTTGAGGAGCAGGCCAGGAAAAATGGCCAGTGGGCCAGTTTTTGTAGTTTACCCACCTCTGGTTTGGACTACATTGTGAAAATCAGTGAAACAAAAAAACCTTTTACTTTAATGCATTTTGAACTGTATTTCTTGTCTAGCAGAATGCCAAAAATGTACATAGGTGTGAATACTATTGTATGATACTAACTCCCAAGTTTATTACTTCGGTTTGCTCTATACCGAGAGCTAGTTTTATCATGAGTCATCCAGGTTAATATGGTTTGTATACACAATGCTGTGTAATCAAAAGTATACGCAAGCATCTTTACTACCAGAATCAAAAACTGAATAGCATCAGTGCAGGTCTAACCCCCAAAACAAATTACATAAAAAGCAATACAGGAGAAGTGGCCTAGTGGTTGGGACAAGGTACCCCAGGCTGGCAGGCTGGGGGTTTCAATTCCCGCTTAGGGACAGCAATCTCAGGCCAGAGGGACTGGGATTTCTAGTCCTATAGTCCTTGGGCAAGCCACTTAACCCTCTGTTGCCTCAGATATGCATGTAGATTGTGAGTTCTTTGGGGATGAGGGAATGCATCCAGTACCTATTTGTAGTATGTGTAAACCACACCTATGCCCTTCGGCCTGGGTGGTATATCAAGAAATTGCATAAACAAACAGATCGTTTTCCATCTACCCTAACTTGAGCTCTACAATCTCTTAAAAGAAAAACAAAACCAGTTATACTGTATACTGTGCCAGCAACAAAATTGTTTAATCATTGGAACAGAAAAGCAAGGTTCACCATGTCAAATGCTTGTAATAGGTCAGTAGGAGGAGTTTGGACTCTATGCGGAAATAGGAAGACAAGGAAGTGACTTGAGAAGAGGGCTACATAAGCAGAGTGACACTGGTAGAAGATTAGCCATGCTGCTGAGTTTTAAATAGATTGAAAAGAAGAGAGAGACGATTCAATGGAAGTCTAAGCGGAAGATGACAACAGAGTGGATAAGAGAGAGTTTTGTACTGTGCTCAAAAAGGAAGAGATGAATTTTGCTGATGCTGCAGAGAATGAAATAGGCTTTAGCTATCTTTTGGAGACGAGAGCAAGAGAGGACACTAAGGTTGCCAGTACTAGCCACAAAAATAAAGGAAAGGGAGAGATGGATTTAGGAGAAAAGGTAAGAAGTTCCGTCTTGCCCATGTTCAGTTTCAATCAGCGGGACATCTAGGCAGCAATATCAGACAGGCATGCAGAAACTCCGGCCTGCATTCCTGGAGAAATTTCTCATGGGAGTCATCTGCACGGGAGATAGTACTGAAAACCGTGAGAGGAAGCCAGGGCGCTAAGGGAATGAGTGAAGTCATTGATGCAGTGTTCTCATCTTTATGGTCAGAATCCTAAGAAAAAAAAAACCTTTCAAGACAGTCCTGAACATAAGACTTCAGAAGTTAAAATAAGGCAGTGCTTTCAAACCTTTGTTCCATACAACCCCATTTTAACAAGTGAAAATTCACATGACCCCATATAAATGATGAAATCAAAACAGCAGGTCGGCAGCAGCAATAGTAGTGGCAATAGCAGCAGCAGTCAGCACAGAGTCCTTTGTATCAGTGTACACTGTGGTCAGGAAGGACTGCTGGAGTGGCCTCATATGAGCACATGTCCATGATACCATCTTGATTGCCGCAACCATTAAGCTGAGAAGCTGTAGGATGGTCCCAATCCTCAGGAACCTGTTGAGAACAGAACACCAAGTCATTCCAACAATTGCTGCATTCTCTCCTCCGGCAGAAAGACTTTGCCCACTCGAGCACCGAGCTGTGCTCCCAGGAAATCCAGGGAAATGAAAGGTTCCAATGGACGCTTTCCCCGATTGATCACCCAAGTCAAGGCCTTCCAGGACACCACTGGCTGAAACCCAAGGCCTTAGACAGAGAACGGGCTCAGATAAACCAGCTTTCCAGAAATAGGTGTACACATAGTCCTTGTACTATAGCGCAGCAGTCACCATCGCCATGACCCTGGAGAATGTTCTTGGGGCAGCGGAGAGGCCAAAGGGAGGGCGGTGAACTGAAGGTGTGAGCCAAACAGAGCAAAAACGCAGACATCTTTATTGATCCTCCCAAATCAGTATAGGAAAACAAACTTTGGCCAAAGCCAGAGATACTAGGAACTCCCTTCAGTGCATCATCAAAATCACAGATCTCAGTTTCCAATCGGAAGTGCAACACATGCAAATGAGCATTGACCGCCTTGAGGTCAAACATTGGTCAGAAGGAGCCATCCTTCTCGGACATCCTAAAATAAATAGAATATCTGCCACCTTCACACCGCTCAGCCAGGGCATTGGCACCACTGCCTTCAGGCACAGTAACTTGTCCAACATGACCTATGCAGTGGCTCTCATGTCTGTCGAACCACATGGAGAGACAACAAATGCCTCTGGGATCAGCTGCTTGCAGTCCAAGACAGACACTTTGAATGGTTTCTAGCACCCAGCTATCAACTTGGTGACATCCAGCAATGGATCCCCATACCTTCTTGTGATGAACAGGAGGAACATGTCTCTGGGTCCACGAGTCTCTCAAAAAGGGCTAATTATATGGGTCCAGGGGCAGAGGAAAAAAAAAAAAAGTCTTTCCAAGACGATAACACCAGGTGTCCCGACCCCCACAAATCCATCCAGGGTGCCAAACTACTGTTCTTAACCAATCAAAACTGACTGGGTGTTCTTTTCCAGAAAAGGGCTACCTCGCATTTTGCTGCTTTAATTAAATGTTTAGAGATGTTTCTCCACCTGGACCATCATCTTTTGAATATCCCAATAATTTTGTATTTAATGGGACAGTTTTGAATTATTTTCTTGATTTCTGGTCTGATAAGATTTCCAATATTTTTATTTCTGGACATTTCCATCAGATGTGGTTAAAATCACCTGATATGGGGGCGTGACAAGTTTGCGTCAGGACGCTCTGAATCTTGGAGCTGCAGCACCTGGGTGAACCGGAGCCGTGTTGCTGCTTCCTACCGTGCTGTGATGGGGAGGAGGAAGCGAAAGCAGGTGGTTGACCCTCCCGGGGTGAGCGTTCCGTGCCCTTCGGCCCAACGAACCTTGGGTGACTGCGGCTTTCGGTCTGGAGCAGCAGCTGTGTCTTCGGCAGCGCCGGCTGATGGAGTGTCCGCAATGAGTGTCTCGGGGGTTTGGTTGTCGCCCGAATTGCGAACCCCCCTGCCGCGACCCGGAAGTGTAATTCAGGCAGAGGCTGGATCCCTCGACGGCAGGCCGACGAGCACGCCGAAGGAGGGGTCTTCGGGAGGAGCTCTGGCTGATGGGTCCCCCCTTGAGGCGCCGGTCCAGCGGTGGAGAATAACTGAAGCTGGAGCAGCAGTAAGTGGAGAGAGTGCTGTGGAGGCTATTCAAGGAGGAGACCTTCTGGGGAAAATGTTATTGGTAAAACCTGCGGTTATAACTATGGAAACACTGTGGGACGGTTTAGCTTCACTCAATTCGTCCCTTAAGACTATGTTTGGTGCTGTGAACGAAGAAGTTTCTGTGGTTAAGACTACTTGTGGAACTCTGGCTAGCGCTGTGGCGGGTCAGGAGAAGAGACTAATCAAGCTGGAGCAGGAGGTCGGGCATTTGCAGGGTATAGTGAATGCCCAGGCTTTGGACAGGACTGTGTCAGCCAGAAAAGTGGAATATTTGGAAAACCAGGTTAGACGTTGTAACCTTCGTTTTCTAAATTTTCCACGGTCTCCCTTGGAGATGGTAAGAAGGTATTTTGGAGAGGTTCTCAAACTTCCCCAAGACCAGTTTCCACCTCTGGTTCGGGCACAGTATTTGCCCTCGGGGTTAAGGGATGTTGGTCCCAGCTCTCCTATTGCTCTTGCTGAAAATGGGGACCTAATAGGGTTTTTTAGAGTCCTCCCTGGATGTCATCACTGATAAGTCTACCTTACTGGTCACTATGGCGCTAGAGTCAGATAAGTTCTTTATTCTTCGAATGTATTTTAAGAATATCAATGTAGACTTTTTGGGCTCGAAAGTACGAGTTTTTCCTGATGTTGCACTTAGTACGCAGTTGAGAAGGAAAAGCCTTTTGGCCCGTCGCCCTAGGGGCGACTTTTCAACTGAAATTTCCCGCCAAATGTTGTGTGGTGTATAAGCAGAAAGGTTATGTTTTCTTTGAATCCAGGCAGCTTATTGATTTCTTAATAGCTAGGGAGGAAGTTGTTGTTGAAGTGTCTAAACCGACCCATACGGCTGACATTTAAGTCTGTACCTGTTCGCCTGATATATTGATTTAGGTTTGGTATTGGTAATTTTTACCTCTGCCTGATGTTATATTTCCTAATACGCCCCCTTTATATATTTTCTTCTTTGATTGAGGTCTAAATGATATGGCTGGGATGTTATTTTTGTGATTTTGTCAATTTTGCTTCTTGTTTCATTATACATCTAACACCCATTGTTTTCTTTTCATTCAAGTTTACTTTTACTTGGATGTAATATTATATACTGCTATAAATAAAAAATTTAAAAAAAAATCACCTGATATGATCTACCTGATGGAGTAACAAACTGCTATAAGGAATGATGCATTAAAAAAAAAACACACAACATGAGAAGATACATGCACACTTTCTGATTTACAAATCTGATCAATGAACATAGGCATTGCTGGAGACAGAAAGGGTAGGGATGACAAAACGGTAGAAGGAACTCAAACCATATTCTCATAACCTGAGCGAGACTGGCCACTCATATCAATACTCGAGTTCTGAAAACACAATCATACCACAAAAGCCATTATAATATATTTTATTTCATTTCATATTGTGCTTTTAACTCAGAAACTACAGTAATATCCCAGACTTGCCACTTGTTCAGACTGCAGGTATTAAATGGCATGTAGGACTTCACTATATCTGAAGTCTTCTCTGCTGTTATGAATATCCTTGCTGACCTTAATCTTATAGTGAGCAAAGAAAAACAAAAACAGAAGCACTACTGGTATTCAGAGACATAAAATTTCAAACCACCAGTCAAACTCAAGCTATAAAGCTGAAATTACCATTAAAAAGGAAATCAAGTACCTTGGTATTACAATCAACAGCAATCTCAACATGATTTCACTCATAAAGAATGCAGCTAGCAGAGCATACTGGAAACAGACTTTTCAAGCCTCTACGCCCTCTCCTACAAGGCAACGGACTTCAGAACAGTTTTTCAGGCTGTCATTATACCACACCTTGACTACAGTAACATCCTTTATCAAGGCTGACAAAACAGGTGTTATATCCACTCCAGTTAATACAAAACACCACTGCCAGAATCCTAACAGGAAAATCAAACCAACACCACTACATAATGCCTATACTCAAAAGTCTACACTGACTCCCAGTTGCCCAAAGGATCAAACATAAAACCATAACTACCACCTACAAAATTCTCAACAACCTCTCCCCACCAGCTGTCTCAAGGATAAAAATCACAAGAGCATCCACAATAAGACCAAGAATATCTGTAACCCAAAATCTCCTGTCCATCCCCTCACTCAAGACTAAATGCACAAAACAGACAAGCAACAGGGCCTTTTTGATATATGCACCCACAATCTGGGACTCACTGCCTGAAACCATAATGTCTGCACGGTCCAAAGACATGAAGAAATTGCTAAAAACACACCTCTTCATAGAGCACTTTGGGCCAAATGACATAAGTGTATATACTACCACCAATGACCTGTTAACTTAAACATAATCCCATATTTATCTTCAAGTTATATACTCCTTGTTCTATGTAAAACAAATCTCTAGAGATTATGTGCTGTTGTTCATTGTAAACCGCTTTGGTATAAAAGCAGTATAGAAAAACTGTTAAATAAAATAAAAAATACTTGTACTCTAAAACTTGGCATTGTTTATGCTCTTCTTACAAATCAAAATTTAATGAGGGGGGAGAATTCTATGGGTGGAAGAGAAAAGGAGGATAAAAGAGGGAGAAAACACATGGATCTCATCGTATAACCCAGAGAGGGAGCATTCAAGCCAATAACTGCTGATAAAACACAATTATACAAAGAGAATAAAGAACAGATACAACCCGCAATACCCTTAAAATGTTAATAATTACACTTAAATGCATAAAAGCAAAATAGGTGTGATGACAATCCATAAAAAACAAAAAGGATGATAAATTTATTTATATGTGATTATTGCAAATGAAGATCAAACAAATTGTGCAATATATTGTTATTCCAATAAACATTTATTTGTTTGCTATTATTTTTATACCGCCCCCTTCCAGTGACCAGGGGCAGTTTACAGTGAATAAAATACATAGAACAAATCAAAACAGGATTACAATTAAGGATATGATATATTAAAACTATGTACATGGTAAAGGTAACAAATAACTATTTACAGAAGGTGTAGGGCAGTATTATCTTAAATTGAGTGTATTATAGATTGAGTTTGGGATAAGTCGAGTTATGTAGCATTATGACCATTACTTTCTCCATAGTATTGTGTGAACAGTAGAGATTTTAGTTCTTTCCTGAATGTTGTTAGTAAGTCTTTAATGGCACGTAAGGAGTCGGGGAGGGTATTCCATAGGATGGGTGCAACAAATGAGAAGGCCCTATTACTTGTGGTTTGTTTTATGAAAAGTGGGGGAGGATTATGAGAGTATTCTGGGAATGTTGCCTTTGACTCTGTTGTTAGTGGAGTGGGAGATTAATGTTGAGAGGTAGGAAGTAGCAACGTTTTTGGATATCTTAAATATTATCATTAATATTTTGTATTTGGTTCTGCTTGATATTGTCAACCAGTGTATGTTGTATAAAAGAGATGTAATGTGGTCGGAAAAGTCAGGCTTTGCAAATAATTCTATGCTAACCTGGCGAGTAAAAGTGTTATGATTGATATCATCAAAGGCAGCTGTTATATCAAGGAAGATGAGTATGAATATCTGGTTTATATCATTTATCCCACATAAGTGTGTCCAAGAGAACTAATAAGAGGGATTCAATGCCATGGAATGGGCAGAATCCAAATTGTTGTTCATCTAGAGGTGCATTAAGTTCTATATGGTCTTGAAACTGATTTTGGATGACTTTCTCGATTATTTTAGCTACAAAAGGTATGTTAGAAGTAGGTCTATAGGATGTGGGATCTTTCCTGTCCAGAGATTTATCCTTTAGGATTGGCCGAATCATGGTATGTTTATATTTGTTTGGCATAATACCTTGTTGGAGGGATTGATTTACTATTTGGAGAAGATGAGGAGCTAGTTCTGACTTGATCCAGGGAACTGGACACGGATCAAGAGAGGATGTGGTAGTGTTGATTTTGATAATTATATTCATTAGTTGTCTTTGATCTATGGGGTGAAAGATGTTCCATTTGTTGAGATTGGAGGGGGGGGCTGATTGTATGGGTGGGTTTTTTTCGTCTCTCTTTTTTAGTTTATCTTGGAAGAAGTTTGCTAATGTTTGGACGTTTATGCTATAAGAAGTTGTGTTATAGTGTGAGTTGTGTGTGTTAAAGCTCTGACAATCTCAAATAGTTCATATGGACAATTCAGAGAGCTAGTTAGTATTTTTGTGTGATGGTCTTTTATTGCCCTATTAATTGCTTCTTTGAAGGAGCTCAGGGTTAGCATATATATCTGTTTATTTTCTGATGTTTTATTGCGTCTCCATTTGTATTCACATTTTCTTAATTTTTTTTGTTTAATTAGCATGATCTAGGGTGAATCATGTTTCTGATGCTTTCTTATAGGGTTTTGTATTGTGTTTAATGATTGATGCATTTAGGATAGTGGTGTTCCAGTTATGGATGCAGCAGTTTAGGTCTTTTTGTGTTGGATCTAAATTAGGTAGTGTATCTTTTAGGAAGTCCTCTTTTATGAAATTGTCGGAACCTTTTTTTTAGGTGGTTTTGTATCTTGTGTTGGAGTTGGTGCCATTACAGTAAAACTTACTAAGAAATGGTCTGACCATGGTACTTGTTCAGCTAGAGGAGCTGAATTAAGGTCCATAGTTTTTGTTGAGATAAATGCAAGATCTAGGGTATTCCCTTTTGTATGAGTGGGCATGCTTATTACCCGGGTGTATCCCATATCAGTCACTGTATCAAGGAATGAGGGTGCTTGTTGAGAGCTAAGTAAGGGCAAGCTAAAAAATATTTGACAAGCTTTCGAGAGCTACGCTTTCTTCATCAGGTCCACGAAGGGATAATGCAATTACACTGGGTATAACTAGTACCTACTCTGGATTGCCTGCATGTGTCATTACATATCAAAGCAAAGTGTGGGATCCAGTGACAACTTTCATCACATAGGTCCTGTCTGATCCCAGTCAGTGTCATTAAATTACAATACAAGGCACATGTTGGGAGACACTAACCCTTTGTATTTCAATGTTTCTATTCAATACTTTTTTGTCAGTGTTGAAATATTTGATCACTTTAATTTCAAACATTTTCCTTCTATTTATGTTCTTGAAGTTCCCTTTCAGGACTTTGATTGTGAGGTTGTTTTCCTTTAATAAGTACTCATCTACAGGGCTAATGTTCCGTTTTTGTCTGTAAGTTTAGGGCTTGCCAAAGAGACACAATGATGGCTGGGGTGCTATGAGAGAGACACACACAGAGATACCAGGTGATGGCTCGGGGAGGAGGGGGGGGGGAACTAGGAGGGAATGATTTTTGCTTCATGTATTACCAGACCATGGTGAACTTCTTTTTTTGTTTCACTTAATACTGCTTTAAAAGGTAACATCATGATACTAATTGCATGCTCACTGGGGGAAAAAGAAGGGTTGCTGCCTTCTGGTGTGTAATGGCCTGATTTATTAACTCTTTCCAGGCCGAGCCCAAAACTCCCGGGACCCAAAATTCTGACTAAATATTCCTATCAAATGGTATATAATACATGACCATAGCAGAAGGAAAATCACTATTAGAACATATTGAAGAAGACGGGTACAATTTTCCTGAAATATGCAAAAATTAACCCGGCTGCAGAATGTGGATTAAAATTTTTAAGCAGGCCTTCAAAGGGTTAAGCTTTCTTTTCCCATAAAAAATGGAAAAACAGCAAATCAGGCCCTTAAAGGAGCTGTGAGTCGCCTTTGGGGAGGTGGGGGGCCACTGTGACTAAGGTCTCTGTGGCTCCTAAATTTTTAAATGTGATCCGATATTACAAGAATATTTGTCAAGGCTTGAGAAGAGACACAGACAGAAGAGTGGCCCCACCTCTGACTTCAGCAGCCCTTGTATTACTTTGGAGAAGCAAAATAATCAGAAAGAAGAGCATCACTGAGATGTAACAGGAAGATCTCATATGTTATTGGAATTATGGAGCTTAAAAGGGAGAGAGGAGGCATTGTGGGTTAAACCTGAAAGAGGGAAAGAGAAATTTATTTGCACTGGTGTGATATACAGATCTCCCTCACAAGAGGAAGAGGTGGACAGAGAGTTAATTGAAGACATATGCAGCATTGCTTGGAAAGGGGAAGTGCTACTGATAGGAGATTTCAATATGCCAGATGTTGATTGGCACATTCTTGCTGCAGTATCATCTAGAAGTAAGGAGATCCTGGATTCTCTACAGGGAGAATTATTCAGGCAATTGGTAACAGACCCCACACGTGAAGGGGCCATACTGGACTTGGTGCTTACCAATGGTGAAAGTGTTTCTGATGTTGTAGTGGGAGATCATTTTGCATCCAGTGATCACCAGATGGTGTGGTTCAGTATTAGGACTAGGGCTGTTAGAATCCATTCAAAGGTGAGGATCTTAGACTTTAGGAAGACTAACTTTGCCAAGATGGGCCAATACCTCAGGGAGTCGTTAATGGGATGGAACAGCTGGGGGATGTAGAAAAACAGTGGGCAAAACTGAAAGGGGATATTTTAAGAGCAACCAACCTTGTTGTTAAAATGGTAAATAAAAGGTAAAAGGAAAAGGAGACTGCTATGGTTTTCGAAAGAAGTAGCTGAAAAAGTGAAGAAAAAGAGGGAGGCCTTCATGAAATACAAGAGATCACAGAGAGAGGAAGACAGGCATCTGTATTTGGAAAAAGGAAAAAAAAAAAAAAAAAAAAAAAAACTTAGAGAAGCTAGCACAGTAGTCAGGAAGGCAAAGATTCAAAAGGAGGAGGAAATGGCCAATGCAATAATATGGGGGGATAAGACATATTTCAGATATATTAGTGAGAAGAGGAAGGGCAAAAGTGGTATTGTCAGACTCAAGGGTGCAGGTGAGGAATATGTAGAAGCTGATAAGGATAAAGCGGAATTGCTTAACAAATATTTCTGTTCTGCGTTCACAGATGAAGAACCAGGAGCAGGACCTCAGAAAACACCCACAAACAGGAACAGAAGCGAGGGACATCTTGAACAATTTTCAGAAGACTGCATTCGTGAGAAACTAGCTCAACTTAAAGTAGACAAAGCAATGGGACCGGATGGGATACACCCTAGAATACTGAGGGAACTTGGGGACGTTCTAGTAGCTCCACTGACTGACCTTTTCAATGCCTCGGAGTCGGTGCCAAAGGACTGGAGAGAGGCTCATGTGGTGCCTTTACACAAAAGCGGAAGTAAGGATGTGGTTGAAAACTACAGGCCGGTTAGTTTAACTTCGGTGGTGAGTAAATTATTGGAAACGCTGCTGAAAGAGAAAATAGCGAGGTTTCTGGAGTCCAGTGGATTACAGGATCCGAGGCAGCATGGATTCACCAGAGGCAGGTCTTGTCAGACAAATCTGATTGATTTCTTTGACTGGGTGACCAGGGAGTTGGACTGAGGGAGAGCCCTAGATGTGGTGTATTTAGATTTCAGTAAAGCCTTTGACACTGTTCCTCACAGGCGACTTATAAACAAACTGAGCACCCTAGAGATGGACCCTAAAGTTACTGCTTGGGTTAGAAATTGATTGGGTGGGAGGCGACAAAGAGTACAAGTAAATGGAGCTCACTCTGAGGAGAAGGATGTTACCAGCAGTGTGCCCCAGGGTCTGTCCTTGGTCCGACTCTTTTTAACATCTTTGTTAGTGATATAGCGGAAGAGCTGTCGAGTAAGGTTTGCCTCTTTGCAGATGATACCAAAATCTGCAATAGAGTAGACACCCAGGAAGGTGTAGATAACATGAGGAGGGATCTAGCTAAGCTTGAAGAATGGTCTAGAATTTGGCAGCTGGGATTTAATGTTAAAAAATGTAAGGTCATGCATTTGGGCTGCAGCAATCCAAGGGAGCAATATAGTATAGGGGGTGAAGTACTTTTGTCCACTAAAGAAGAGTGGGACCTAGGCGTGGTTGTGCCTGATGATCTTAAAGTAGCTAAACAGGTAGAAAAGGCGACGGCAAAAGCTAGAAGGATGCTTGAGTGCATACGGAGAGGAATGGCTAGCAGAAAAAGGAGGTGATAATGCCTCTGCATAAGTCTTTGGTGCGACCTCATTTGGAGTATAGTGTGCAATTCTGGAGACCGCACCTTCAAAAGGATGTGAACAGGATGGAGTCTGTGCAGAGGGTGGCTACTAAAATGATTAGTGGGCTTCATTATAAAGCATATGAGGACAGACTGAAGGATCTTAATATGTACACCTTAGAGGAAAGGCGGGATAGAGTTGATATGATTGAGATGTTTAAATACCTCTGTGGCATAAATGTTCAGGGGGAGAGCCTCTTTCAATTGAAAGCAAGTTCTGCTACCAGGGGACATGGGATGAGGGTGAAGGGAGATAGATTCAGGAGTGATATGCAGAAATATTTCTTTACGGAAAGAGTAGTGGATCCATAGAATAGTCTCCCAGTGGAGGTGGTAGAGATGAGGACAGTAATTGAATTCAAAAAAAGCATGGGACAAACACAGAGGATCTCTAAAGGTAAAAAGGGGACTGTTGTAGTTGTTGATAAGGACGGACAGACTAGATAGAAAAAGACCACATGGCCTGTCATCATATTTCTATGTTATCTAGACAGGATTTTAGAGAATGATGGCGAGAAGCCAGTTGTCATGTAGGTACCAACGATATATAAAGGAGGTTCTTAAAGCCAAAAGTAGGCTTTTGGAGAAGATAAAAGTTAGATCTAGAACATCCAGGATATCATTCTCAGAAATGCTCACAGTTCCATACACACAACCCCAGAAGAGGCTGAACTCCAGCATCTCAAAGCATGGATAAAAGAAGGGGGGGGGGGGGGGCGGCTTTAGATGTGTAAAGAAGCTTAATAAAAAGGTAGAACCAGGTAGTTGCTTTTAAGCTAGAAAATGAAGGAAAGCAGACATGGTTTGCAGTTACAGTAATTATCTTCTAAGGATACTGTTAAGATGAACAGTTGAATTGGGTAATTTGAGAGCATTTCAAATGATAAACAGCAATACCCATAATTACTAGCCCCAAGCTACAAGAACCACTCAGTCTCAATTAAGGAGTCACAACCGCATGATCTCAAATATATTCCAGTGCATCCACGAACCTCCAACAATGACCCATAGTTGCCGGAGGATGCATAAACTCTCTGTTTGGGGGCAGAATAAGAGAGCTAACTTGTAACTAAATACCTTACCTCACAGTTGAACTCCATCTCCGCATCCATGGTTATTATCCGTACTGTGAAGGTTTTCGGTTGTTTTCTTTTCAGGGAACTGAAAGACATTCTGGAGGCGATTGCACCAGCCATCGTGACACACTTTATAAAGAAACTAGCATAAAAAGGGATGTGTATGCAAAGTGACAAAAATTTTAAAAACTAGCGCCCAGTATTAATGCTTTCAGACTAAGGCATAATTTGCCTATCTAGCAGATTTCTTACTGCTTCCGGCTCTCCCGTAGCCCCCTCCTCAAGCGACTTAACTACTTTTGCAGGATCACTAACGAACGGTTATGGTGTTCTCTAGCGACGGCTCTAAAATTCCTAGAACCTAGTTTTGGGAGGAGGGGGCAAGCGAGGCAGCTGCCCCCAGTCTCAGGCAATACTATTAACCCTAATACTTTCCGTTCCCGGGCTCTTCATCTTCCCAGACTTAGAAGCCACCGTGAGTTACCAACATCCAAACCCTCTCCCACCGCTCATTTCTACAAAGCGGGCAGCAAAGAATGACGTCATTGAAACGCGTCTCCTGCTGGTTCAGCGCACAATCTACTAACAATCGCGAGATTTGGTCCCACGGCAACAGAAGACGCGTTGGATCTGACGTCATCGCCTGCTGCCACAAGAGAATAGCCGCCACTGCCCACTAGATTTGGCACAACGCCAGCAGGAGTTGATAATTTTGGCATGGCATCATCTCTTGCTACAGGTCTGAAAGGATGGAGCGTGCGTAATTTCATAGGAACTTGTTTTGCTTGAGAAGATGGAAAGGAAGGATGAGCAAAGGTAAAAAGAGGGGAATAGCATTTGGAGAGAGAAAGGAAAAGAAAGGCAAGCCTGCAGTGAGAGGAAAGATAGCATTTGGAAGAAACATAGAAACATGATGGCAGAAAAAGATCACATGGCCTATCTAGTTTGCCTTTCCATACCAACCACTACAACAGTCCTCTTTTTTCCTTTAGAGAAACTCTGTGTTTGTCTCATGCTTTTTTGAATTTAGATACTGTCCTCATCTTTCCCACCTCCACTAGGAGACTATTCCACGCATCTGCCACTCTTTCTGTAAAAAATAGTCACTACCTCTTCCTCCTACACTACCAGGAAACCAATAAAAGCTCAGCACCAATTGCTGAAACCACCCAAATCTCCACTGTCTGAAACCAAACGAGCGCATGACCAGTCTGTGAATTGTATATATTGTTATTGTATATAGTTCCCCTGTTAGCCAAGTTGAATTTCCTGTTCATATGTAAACACAAAGTACTATTGGAAATGTGTGTGTTCATTGTTTATTGTAAACCGCGCTGATGCTGAATAGCGCGGTATAAAAGAGACTATAAATAAATAAATAAAGAAGGAAGATCTTCTTTAGAAAGAGGTAATACAAGCCTTCTTGGAATCTAGGAGCCAGACCCCCCCCCCTTAAAAAACCCACAGATGTATTTCAGATCCTTTTTTAAGGGCCTGATTTACTTTCTAGGGGGAAAAAAAGCTTAATAAATCAGGTTCATAGGTATCATTACACACTGCCAGAGCAAGCAGTGGCCCTTCTCCTCCCACCAACCCAGATAAATACATTGTCAGCAGCATACTGGTACCTTTTTACAGCTGCACTGGAGGCAACTTCCTTGTTTGCTCCACATATGACCATGGTCTAGTAATACATAAGGCAAAAAAATCTCTTAACAGTCCTCACACTCTGCCTTCACCCAGGTCCCCTCGTTCATAGCTCTGTGCTCCCCTCCCCCGCCCGCCAGACAACTCCCAGTCTCTCTCATAGTCTCCATCCCAGCCATCCCCAGTCTTTCTCTCTTGCTCTCCCATAACCCCACTCCAGCCATCACCCAGTGTGTGTCTCTCTCTCATAGCCCCCACACCAGCCATCACCTATTATCTCTCTCTCTTATTGCCCTGCCCCCCCCCCCCCCGGCCATCACCAGTGCCTCTCCTCTCTCTCATTGCCCCCTCCCCAGCCATCACAAGTGTGTGTGTCTCATTGCCCTCCCCCTCCAGCCATCACTAGTGTCTCTTTCTCTCATAGCACCCCCCCAGTCATCACCCAGTGTCTCTCTCATTGCTTCCCCCCCCCCTCCAGCATGTGTCTCATTGCCCTCCCCCTCCAGCCATCACTAGTGTCTCTTTCTCTCATAGCACCCCCCCCAGTCATCACCCAGTGTCTCTCTCATTGCTTCCCCCCCCAGCATCACACAGCATCCCTCACCATTCCCACTGTGTTGCTGCCCCAAAAAGGTTACTCTGTTTTGTCACTGCTATTGGCTCTCTGCAGGGAGCTTGAGCCACACATTGAAGAAGGTTAAGCTGATCTTATGGCTTCAAGTGTCTGGAGGCTTGAAACAAAGAGAACAGCCCAAACTTTCTCCACCACATGTCTCAAGCTTCCTGTAGAAAGCTGATTGCAGTGGAGGAGTGAGAATAAGAAAAGCTTTCCAGGGGCATGAAATCCCAGAAACCAGGCTGCAATTTCTAGGTGCCATGGTGACCTGGTGCCCAGGATTTGTGGAGCTCTGGGGTAATATCTTCAGGAGAGATGGAGAGAATGAGGATAAAGAGTGCCTGGAAAGAGGGGGTGAGACGGGGAGCCTCCTAATAAAAGGAAAGGTAGAAGGAAGAATAGCATCTAGGAGGAGGGAGGGAATGAGAAGGGATGCAAATGTCTGGAGAGATGAAGCAAGAAGCGGGAAATAGGGCCGGCCCAAAGGTTTCTGTCGCACCACCCCCTTCCCCCATGCCAAGCTGCTCCACCGAGCTACGCTGCCCCCCCCCCCCCCCCGCTGCTGTCAATTCTGTCTTGGGGGGTGCGCAGCGGCAGCATTTTAAAAGTGGCTGTTTTGTGCCGCCACTTTGTTGCTGGCGGCAGGTCTTGTGCTTCAGCACACATGGCCTGCCGCTTCTGACCCCCCCTCTGACAGTAAGTTGCCATAATACATGGCCTACTACAGGTAACAAAGTGGTGGCACAAAGCCTCACACTTGTGATAGCTGGGGAGGGGGCAATGAGAGAGGAGAGACACTGATGTTGGCCGGGGGAGGTGGGGCAGGGCAATAAGAGAGAGAGATAATAGGTGATCGCTGGGGTGGGGGCTATGAGAGAGACCAGCCTAGCTCAGATCCACCGCCTAACTCACTTAGTGGACGGGCTGGCTCTGGGAATAATGCCTGAAGTGAGCAAGTATGAGTATGAAGGAGCTGGGGGGGGACTTGTAAAGGATTGAGAGTGACCGTACAGGGACAGGGGATTGTGGAAATGGTATTGGGGAGAAGGTCAAAGAGGGGCAACAGGAAGCTAGGTAGAGGTAAGAAAAAAAATAGGTTGTATGCCAGGAGGGGTTGAATGACATGGATATGATTACCGTTTTACTGTTTCTTTCTCTCCCTCTACTTGTGAAACTTTCCAGACTCTTGGTTACTGTCTTAAGATATCTCTCTCTGTGACACTTTCAGATTTTCTTGGTTACTACCGTAGCTTATTCCTGAGATGTTTTCATGGACCCTTAAATTCTGAGGTTCCTGCTTGTTGTTGTTTTCCATTTCTTTTTCCCACCATTAGATGGTTTTGCTTTTTAATTTCTACAAGCTTCAAGATTTCTCATTCTAGAGAGAGAGCAAGCACTGAGGGAGAAACCTGGAGCCTCATTACCAGCCTTCATTCTCAAAAGATATTATTTTTCTTCTGTTTTGTTCTTATTTACCTTTTTAAGTGGACTAACCTGACAAGCACTCTATGACTTTTATATAATTCTTGATTAGAAAGAAGAAAAAAGGGGTTGAGAATGTCTGGGGGCTAAATAACTCTCCAATATTTAACAGAATGGGGTGAAACTTGGCATGTGACACAAAACTGATAGAAAGACACATTGAATTAGAAAATGGGCCAAATCAGACTGAGAATCCAAAGATATATGCTCCCCCTTCCAAAAAAATTAGCCTAATTCATTTCTATGGTGTTGGTACAAAGCGGGTTGAAGCCCACTTCATATCCTGTCCCAAAGCAGTCCTTGTGGCCTGTCCTGATAAGAGTGACCCAAAGTGGTCCTGTAGCGGGAGTCATGCTCATATAAGAGTAAAAGCTTGCACAAATCCATATTGCTGAGACAGCAATACAGAAACAGCTTGTGGCAGTAGGTCAAGTACAGAGCATGCAGAAACAGAAAACATGCCCACCACAGACTAAGACAGGGGAGGGGGGAACTGATGGGGAAACATAAGATTAGCAAAGTCTTAAAAAATGGTTATCATCAGGAGTGGAACAAGGAAGTTGGAAAATATGATGTGCAAGCATTCTTAGCACAGAAGACATAGCACAGAAGCATTCTTAGCACAGAGGCAATTTTGGATATTATGTTCTTAACATATTAAGAACATAATATCCACAATTAATACAACAACTTCTATTTTAGACCCCTGCCCACTAAGCTGGCTAAAAGCATTACATGCTGAATTAGCACCATTATACTCACTATGGTTAACCTTTCTCTCACACTAGGAACTATGCCTCCAATGCTAAAGCATGCCATGATAAGGCCAATATTAAAACAAAACACCAAACAAAATCTGAAATCATATAGACAATTTCAAGTCTCCTTTTCCTGGCAAAAGTGATTGAAAAAAACTGTCCAGATTCAACTCCAGGATTATATTGAGCTACACTCACCTTTGGATAAGCAGCAATATGGCTTTAGATCATATCATGGAGTAAAGACCCTTCTAGCCCTTTTGATAATCTAATTCGAGGAATAGACAAATCCAAAACAAATTTTTGTCCTAGTATTTCTTGACATTGCCTCTGCCTTTGATAACATTAGCCGTAGTATATTACTCACAAGACTTTGCCAGATAGGGATATTCAGCAATGTCTTAAAGTGGTTCCATTCATACCTTACAGAGCATAATCAACAGGTACGAATTGGCCTCCAGACATCACAACCTTACAACCAACAGCAAGATATCCTACAAGGTTCCGCGCTGTCAGCGTTATTGTTTAACATTTACCTACAACCTATATGTAACATCTTTAAGAATTTCAAGTTAGGATATCACATCTACGCTGATGATATAATGGTGTATCTCCCTATAGACATAATAAACCCTAATTATCATCAGTTAACAGTAGGCATTACCAAAGTGACAAAATGGATAAAACTGCATAAACTGAATATAAATTTTAACAAAACCGAAGTCCTATTCATCACAAGGAACTTAAACTTCACTCCCCTCAAGAAGTTACATTTTCATGATGTAGAGCCAGATGTAAACCCAAGTTTAACCTCCAGTTCAATGTACATGCTTAATAGTGAGCCTGTTCTGCACAAAACTGTTGTCTGTGAACCGCGCTGATTTTTAAAAAAAATTAATTTATGAAATTTTTCAAATAAATCAAGAAAGTTTACAAAAACCATTCTTGCAGAAATAGAGAAGATAATCAGAAAATCATCCGAAAAAAAAGCCCCAGAGTACATTATCCAAGAAATAATAAAGAAATTACCTAAATACAAACTGCCTACTCTCCCTAGCCCACTATAATGGGGGAATTCAAATTCAACCATCAATTAAACCAACATAAAAAGGAAAATGCATACAGTCATAAATCGGAACAACAATCTTATGAGTCAATAGAGGCCTCCAAATGCCTGGCACTTATAAAAGTCAGCAATTGGGAGGGCTCATAAAAAATATAAGAAATCGACTGGTATTTCACCAGACACTTGCAAGGATGCTTAAGAAAAAATAGCCCTCCCAATTGTATGACCCCAGACTGGAGCAGCAAGAACTCTCTGCGCCGCTTCTGGGTTTCTCTTGATAAATCAGGATATATATACGGACTGCTAGCCCTCAAAACAAAAGTTTCCGCTTCTGAAAAAATAATTTTAGTAACCATTCCTTATCGGACAACAGAGCAAAAGTTATTAACAACGTCGATGGTACTTGTGACTCAAAACCAGAATTCCCTAATATATCTGAAACATTCAAAACTTCCTCTTGAGTTTGATTACCCCCTGTCTCACTTTGAGGCAAAGCACGCTTCGCTTTAGGTAGATAGTAAATTTTTACCAAGGGGGGCACCAACTCATGGGAAACTCCCAATATCTCCAATAAATATCTATTAAACATATCTCTAGTAGAAATTGATAGAACTTTAGGAAAATTAATAATTCTCAAATTATTAGCTCTGGATAAATTGTCCAAATGTTCTATTTTTAATTGTAAAGACAAAAAGTTCTTTCTATGCATGTCAGAATATTCCTCCAGGCTCACAACCTTATTGCGCGTTTCTTCACATTCCACTTGAAACAAAGAGATCTTCCTCTCCAACTCATTCACCAGACCTGTAGAAACGTTCACCTTGTTAGCCAAAGAAGATACTTGGGGAAAAAGAACCTCTCCCAAGGATACAGTTGCATTCCAGATAGCTTCTAGAGTAAAGTTCTGAGGTCTCTGTAAGGAGAAAACAACTTCTGGTTCAGCAAAAGATGTCACTGGCTCCTTAGATGCCAAGGGTCGGTCTCCTCCCATAGAGATAGATTCCTTCTCTACACGTGCCTTTTCAGACGCCGCCCGTGTTCTTACCAAGCACGGCTCTCCAGGAGCCATGCTAGCTGACCCGACCAAGGCAGCCCAGCCTGGCCCTCGCGAGAAGTTTCCTCCCCCAACCAAAGGAGGAGAAGCTAACTCCAGGAAGCCTTCTAGCAAGGGCTGACTACGAGGCAGTTTTGGCGCTGGACTTAATGCGGGGGACACAGATGATGCCGAAGCAGACGCCAGGCACTCCAACTCTGGCAAAACTGCTAGCCGGCTAACGCAACCCGCTCCTTCCGAAACTCGCACAGTGCGCACAAGAAATGGATCCAAGGGACCCTCCATCTGATTGGCAATCGGCGTAGAGGTATGCAAGGGCTGTGAGGGCAACGGCCCTGACTTCCCCTTTCGCTTCCTCCCCAGAACAGCGCACTCACACGAAGGTGACTGCAGCTGCGGCCATCTTCGAGACACCCCCCGCGCTGATTTTTAAGAGTGTGGTATATAAAACCAATTAAATAAATAAATAAAATGTAAAGATGGAAGTAAGATACCGGGGGGTGATATTAGATCAGGCTCGCTCCATTTTATCCCATATAAAACAAATTACCAAAACCATCTTCTATAAATTACGAATGCTTCAGACCTTATCTTGATAATTCTGATTTTCATTAGTACAAGCTATTATTCTTCCACATTTTGACTTCTCAAATGGTATCCTACATGGGCTACTAAAACAGAGCATTAACCACCTATAAGTGGCCCAAAATTTAGCTTCCCATATCATATAAGCTACCCAGAACACATCACGCCAATTCTTTACAAACTACACTGGTTACTATAATGAGCCGTATTAAATACAAAATTCTTGTGACTATATTTAAACTTATAAGGGAAATTGCACCATCATTCTTATCCACACTAATTAACAGCACTCCTAACATGAGATCCAGAAGAAACTGTAACAATAACACTCTAGCAATTCCCACCAACTATCATAACACAAATCGCACCACAAGCAACAGAGCTTTTACTTACTTCTCTTCTATGCTCTGGAATCTAAGAAACATTATGGATCTTAAAGATTTTTGCAAAGAGATAAAAACATACCTATTCAAAGAGTACTTTGGCGACGCAACCGAGATATACAAAATTTACCCTACATACAAATGAGCTTCCTTAAATATACACACTGACCTTCCCTACTATATCCCTAATATTTTACCAGCCCAATCAATTCCTAGGTATCTTCATAGTGCACGTCACAAATGCTCATATCCCCATTGTAAATAAGTTGATTGTAAAAGAGGTTTATTGTAATTTGTGTGAAAACTTTGTACTAACATTATATAAGTTATAATAAGAGTTTAATGTAATGTTTTTTTGGCTAATTGTAAACTGCCCTTGATCTCTGGAAGGGGCGGCATGTTGTTGTTGTTAAGTGCCGTCGAGTCGGAGTCGACTCATGGCGACCCTCTGGATAGCTATCCTAAATTGTGTTCGGTCTTCAGTCAGGCGGCTCATTGTTGACAGACTGGTACCCGTAGCTGCTGTTATTGTATCAATCCATCTCATTGCTGGCCTTCCTCTTTTGCGTTGACCTTCTATCTTGCCAAGCATGATGTCTTTCTCTAATGATCTCTCTCTTCCCATGATGTGTCCAAAGTATGAAAGTCGAAGTCTTGTCATCTGAGCTTCTAAAGAAAGCTTAGGTTTGATCTCTAGTACCGACTGGTTTCTTCTGCGGGCAGTCCATGGTATACACAGTATTCGCCGCCAGCACCATAATTCAAAGGCATCAATTTTCTTCCTGTCTGTCTTTTTCACTATCCAGCTTTCACATCCATATGGTGTTATTGAAAATACCATGGCTTGAACAAGTCGAATCTTTGTATGTATTTTATAAATAATCCACTATATTGTTAACCCTTGTTATTTTTCCTACATTACCATATGTTGTCATGTCTATATTGTTTATGTTTCCCTTGTTTATACCTTGTATTTCTTGTGACCGCTTTGATTGAAGGAAAAGGCGGTATAAAAAGCTTGTTAAATAAATAAATGGAGAGAGACATCTCTGCTCTTGAGAATCTTATCTAGGTCTTTCATAGCCATTCTGCCAAGAACAATGCGTCGTTTGATTTCTTGACTGCTTGTTGCTTCTTTATTGATAGTTGATCCAAGTAGGTTAAAGTTGTTCACAATTTCAATTTCTTCTCCTTCAACAATGAACCTATTGATTATGCCAGTTGTCATGATCTTTGTCTTCTTTACATTAAGGTGCAGGCCCATTTTGAGACTATGTTCTTTGATTGTGAGAAGCAAATGTTTCAGGTCATCTTCACTTTCAGCCAGTAATGTAGTATCATCA
The DNA here is from genome assembly GCA_033557465.1 of Ichthyophis bannanicus. Taxonomy (NCBI): domain Eukaryota; kingdom Metazoa; phylum Chordata; class Amphibia; order Gymnophiona; family Ichthyophiidae; genus Ichthyophis; species Ichthyophis bannanicus. The sequence continues at coordinate 120,960,938 of CM066041.1, forward strand.
GCATAGCGAAGGTTGTTGATGAGTCTTCCACCAATCTTCGCACCTCTGTTGTCTTCATACAATCCTGCTTCTCTGATGATTTGTTCTGCATATAAATTAAACAAGTAGGGGGAAAGTATGCAGCCTTGTCTTACACCTTTGCTTATTTTAAACCATTCTGTTTCTCCTTGTTCCATTCGAACTGTTGCTTCTTGATTAATGTACAGATTGTGCAAGAGTACGATCAGGTGTTCTGGTATACCCATGCTTCTTAATGTGGCCCAGAGTTTCTCATGGTTTATACAGTCAAAAGCCTTGCGATAGTCGATAAAGCACAAATACATATCCTTTTGGTATTCTTTAGTCTTTTCAAGGATCCATCTCACATCCGCAATGATGTCTCTCGTTCCTCGCCCTTTCCTGAACCCTGCTTGCACTTCAGGTAGTTCTTGTTCCAGGTATGGTTGTAGTCTCTTTTGAATAATCTTCAGTAAAATCTTGCTGGCATGTGGGATCAGAGCGATTGTTCGATAATTTCCACAGTCAGTTGGATCACCTTTCTTTAGTATTGGTATAAACACAGATCTTTTCCAGTCAGTTGGCCATGATGTTGTCTTCTATATTTCTTGGCAGAGCCTTGTAAGTATGGTAACAGCTGCATCAGATTGCTGCAATACTTCTATAGGAATGCTATCAATGCCTGGTGCTTTGTTCTTTGATAAGGCTTTCAATGCTGCTTCAACTTCTTCTTTCATCACCAATGGTTCCCGATCATAAGGTACAGGTTGAAATGGCTGTTGGTCCACTTGATCTTTATCATATAAAAACTCTGTATATTCCTTCCACCTTTTCTTGATCTTCTCAGCATCATTCAACATAGAACCTTGAGCATCTTGTAACATTCCAATTCGAGGCTGGAACTTTTTCTTTAACTCTCGTAGCTTTAGGAAAGCCAATCTTGTTCTTCCTCTAATAGTTTCTGCTTCTATTTCCTTGCAAGTGTCATTATAGTACTTGTCCTTGTCCTGTCTTGCTGCACGTTGGAAATCTCTGTTGAGTTCTGTGATGGTCTTTCTTTCTCCTCTGGCTTTAGCTTCTCTGCGTTTCTGGGCAATTTTCAGAGTTTCTTCCGTCATCCATTTTGGCCGCTTTTGCTTTTTCACCTTTTGTAGAGACTTCTCACTTTCTTCCAACACAACCTTCTTGATGTCATTCCATAACTCTTCCGGAGCTCTGTCATTTGTATCTAAAGCAGCAAATCGATTTTGCAGGCAGTCTTTAAATTCCAATGGTATATTCTCAAGGTCATATTTTGCTGCATTCATGAGTGATTTGCTCTTTTTCAACTTTAGCTTGAGTTTGCATACTAGTAGTTGATGATCTGTACTACAGTCAGCTCCAGGTTTTGTCTTTGTTGATGTTATAGAACTTTTCCATCGTTGACTTACACAGATGTAGTCAATTTGATTTTTATACAATCCATTGGGTGAAGTCCATGTGTACAGTCGCCGCTTGTGTTGCTGGAAGGTGTTTGAGATGAATAGATCATTGGTCTTGCAGAATTCTATCAGTCTTTCTCCAGCTTCATTTCTGTTGCCAAGTCCATATTTTCCAACTACTTTGCCTTCTTCTTTGTTGCCAACGTTTGCGTTCCAGTCACCCATGACTATCAGGATATCTGTTTGCATGTTCTGTCAATTTCAGCTTGTACTTGTTCATAGAACTCTTCAGTTTCATTCTCTTCTGCAGCTGTTGTTGGGGCCACTGTTCCCTCTAAGCTGTGTACGTGTGCGCGTGCACACAACTCGCCGAGCGAGCGCACATACTTTACAACAGAGCGCACAAAATTACGGTTCTGATTCTGATAGAAAACAACACAGACATCTTAAAATTTAAAAGTTGTGATTGTAATTACTAGAAATTTTCTGCTTCATTTAGTAATCGTCTATTTTCATTTAATTTGATTAAAATCAATGTGGTGTACATACTGTATTCTGACATGTAGTCAAATTTTAAAGTATATAACTCCGAGTGTCGTTATGTGGCACACAAAAATTTAACCTTCCTTCAAAAGCTGCACAGCTGATATTTTATGAGCACACAGCCTACAGAAAATTAGAGGGAACATTGGTTGGGGCATATACTTGAATTATAGTTGTGTTGATAGGCAGTTCTCATAGACGAATAGAGATTAAGCGTTCGCTGACTGCATTGTATTTCATTACAGTTCTTGCAAGTTTCTTCTTTATTATAAGTGCAACACCATTTCTTCTTTGTCTTTCATTTCCAACATAGTAGACCATGTGATCATCTGATGCAAAGTGCCCGATGCCAGTCCATTTCAGTTCGCTGACACCCAACAGATCAAGTTGTACACGTTCCATTTCATTCTTGACCACCTCCAACTTCCCTTGGTTCATGCTTCGTACGTTCCATGTTCCAATGCGTAAGACATCTTTACAGCTTCTGACTCTCATTTCATGCGCAGCTACATCAGCAGTCAGACTTCCCGAGGGCTTTGATCCAACCACATCATAAATGCTGGCTTTACTCTGAAAAGTCTTCAGCTCTTCCCCAGTAGCTAGTTGAGTGCCTTCCGACCTGGGGGTCTCATCTTCCAGCACCATAGCACAGTTTGTTTTGTTGTAACTATCCATTGGGGCGGCATAGAAAAACTTATAAATAAATAAGAAGCATATGTGTATAAGCAATGTATATAAGGACAGCACTTGATATCATTCGGGGGGAGAAGAGACAAAATGTCTGTGCTCTTTCTGCTAGCATCTCTGATTCAGGCAAACTGTATTGCTAAGAAAATAATGCTGCTTTGGCTATTTGGCTAAGATTGTGACTGATTGGGCATAATAAAGATCTCATTTTCTTACTGACCAAGTGTCTGAGTCTGATTGGAGCAGTGCGAGGTCCCCAGTTATCTTTAGGGTACAACACAGCAGCCTTAGTCCACCAAAATCCCCAAGATATGGGAGGAGTTCTTTGCTCTCAGGGAACGAGTCCAGTCTCTGAAGGCTAGAGTAGCAGTCTTGGAGGCGCTAAGGAAGACAGAGAGATATATAGATGGGACTTCAATACTACACTCCTGTAGGTCTCAACTCCAGTCTGGCAGCCTCATTGTTGCTATGGAGGCGAGAGGTCATGTGAAAGGAGAGCATCACCTTGGTGTCTAGTATGATTGTGGTTTTTTTAAAATTATTATTGTATCCTACTTTGATAGCTTGAAAGGCAAGTAAGCATATTTAATAAACATAAACATTGTTGCCTGAGTTGTACCATGTATGCTGTTGATTGATTGTATTCTCATAAGACTAAGACATTACACTTATGCTGTCTCTTTGGTGTGGTTGTACTAGAACCACACCCTTACTAAAAATGGGACCTAAACTCACATGTGAGAGAATATCTGACCTCTCTATGTGTGCATGTGAGGTAGATTGTGAGATGGGATTTGACTTAAAATATGTGATGGCAAAATCTTATGTACAATATGTGTTAACATGTCTTTGCTAAGGTGGCAGTACTCTTCCTAGGCCACAGTGTAGGCCAGAAGGAACTGAGGCCAAAGGCGACATGGGCAAGCAGTAGAACAGGTGTATCGTTAGAGGAACGAAAATCAGACCAAATGGAGACATATTTAGGTATGGCCTCCATCTAGCATTGGATCCCATTCGATGTAGGCCCTTATTTTTTTCTCCTACAACCCTGTGTTCCGGGGATATGATGTGCCACATCTGACACTTTGGTGGATTGCTTCTCTCTGTGCCCTTTTCTTCCACTGCCAACTTCAGACTTCAGTTTGTTCACCTTATGCCTGAAACAAACTACCTGAATCTGTACATCTTGCTTCATCTCTGTCCCTTTTCAAATCCATGTTGAAAGCTCACTTAGCTCACCTCTTTAAGGCTGCTTTTGGATCCTGAACTGCTTAGTCTCCTATGTGTCTTCTTACCTTTCCCTAGTTGTATCTTTTCCTCAGCTATTGTATTATCTGTCTTAACTAGATTGTAAGCTCTGAGTATGGACCGTCTTTTACATGTAGCTGTACTGCACTGTATTTATATAGTCTTATAGCACTATATAAATGATCAGTAGTAGTGGGAAGTGATCCTGTAACTAGGACCTTTCCTCCAGGTGATGTAAAATTCTCTCACACCAAGGAGGCTTCTCCAGAGATATGTGCCCATGAGGGAAGGGTAGGACGGCTGTTATAGTTGGTGATTTGATCATTAGGCATGTAGATAGCTGGATGGCTGGTGGACATGAGGATTGCCTGGTAGCATGCCTGCCTGGTGTGAAGGTAGTGGACCTCACGCGTCATTTGGACAAGATTTTAGATAGCGCTGGGGAGAAGCCTGCTGTCTGGTTACATATTGGTACCAATGACATAGGAAAGTATGGGAGGAAGGTTCTGGAGGCCAAATTTAGGCTTTTAGGTAGGAAGCTGAAATCCAGAACTTCCAGGATTGCATTCTCTGAAATGCTTCCCGTTCCACGTGCAGGTCCCAAAAGGCAGGCAGAGCTCCGGAGTCTCAATGTGTGGATGAGACAATGGTGCAAGAAAGAGGGTTTTATCTTTATTTTATCATTTGATAGATCGCCCAAGCGTTAGTGTCAGAGCAGTTTACAAAATTAAGTTAGGCTGCAGACAGAGAATGGAAATGAACATGGTATAGGAAAGAGAAGGAGGAGAGCACATAGTAGGTTAAGGATAGAAATAGGCATAAGGAGGCAAACCAGACGGGGGAGAGGGATGTGCTGTAGGGTGGGGGAGGGGAAGGTCAAAGACAAGGTGGAATAGATGGGTCTTGAACATGGTTTTGAATTTTTGGAAGGATAGTTCCATACAAAGTGTGGTTGGCAGCAAATTCCAGAGTGTGGGTCCCAAAAAAAAAGAATATGGAGTGACAGGTGAGCTCAAAGCGTATGTGTGCAGGGGAGGGAAAGGAAAGACGGTTCATATGGATGGTCTGTAGCAAATGTGGGGGAAGTATGCAGGTGGATGAGATCCACAAGATATTGGGGAGTGCCAGTATGGATGACCTTATGGACAATAGTAAGTATCTTGTATGTGAACCTAAATTTGAGGGGGAGCCATGTAAATGCATTAGCAGAGGAGTGTCATGATCTGTGTGGGAGGAGTGAGTGAGAAGGCGGGCTGCAGTGTTTTGAAGAAGTTGTAATTGGTGGAGTTGATATTGGAGCAGACCTGCTAGGACAGTGTTACAGTAGTCGGGTCTAGATGCGATGAGTGACAGTACAAGTGTAGTTAGTGATGAGGGAGGGAGGAATGGTCGGATAGCAGAGAAGCAAAGGAGCGTCAGACAAGTGAGGAGATGTGTTGATGGAAAGAAAAGAAGTGACTCCGAGATACCGAAGAGATGAGACAAGGGGTATAAGGGTACCAGACAAGGTGAAGGCTAGTGATGGGCAGGATGCACCAAAGGTAAACCAAATGGCAGCAGATTTTGATGAATTAAGATGTAAATAGTTGCTGTTTAACCAAGAAGAAATATGGGAAATGCAGGAGTGAAACAGAGTTAGATCGGGAACAAGAGGATTGGTACGGAACAGAAGAATGATGTTGTCGGCATAATAGTAACCTGAAATCCCAGACTGTTGGATAAGGGCAAGTGGGGCAAGAAAAATGTTGAAGAGGAGGGGGGCCGATACAGATCCTTGGGGGACGCCATAGGGGAGAGTGATAACTGGGGAAGCTGTGGAGTTGACCTGAACAGAGAAAGTATGGGTAGAAAGGAAAGACCAAATCCAGTGATATACAGTTCCATGAATCCCTAGATCATGAGGGCGAGAGAAGAATGTGGAATGGTCGACTAAGTCAAAAGCTGAGGACAGATCTAAGGACACTGCGAGAGAAAAATCACCCTGTTTGTGTGTCCAATGAAGCTCATTCAAGAAGGAGAGGAGGATGGTTTCTGTACTGTGGCCAATTCTAAATCCAGATTGGCAGGGGTGAAGGGCAAAGATGGTATCAAGATGGGTTGATAGTTTTGAGAAAACTAATTTTTCCAATGTCTTGGAAAGAAAAGTAAGTTTGGATACAGGGCGTCTGTGTGCGAGGATGGAGGGGTCAAGGAAGGACTTTTTGAGAATAGGATGCATGATTGCATGTTTCCAGACAATAGGGAAGAAGCCAAACTTGAATTAAATATGTAGAGGATAAGTGGAAGGAGGGTAAGAGAAGGTTCTAGAAGCCAGTGAAAAGGGATAGGGTCTAATGTACATGTTGTCTTATGGGATGAGACAAGAGCCTTAGAGAGTTCAGTGGTTGTGATTGGGTGGAAGGAGCTCCAGGTGTATGAGAAGACTGAAGAGGGTAAGGGGAGGATAAGGAAGGAGGGAAGGCATGGGGAGAGGGGCAAGAAGGAAAGGTGGAACGTAAGGAACAGATTTTCTTGGAGAAGAAGGTGACCAGAAGAGCTGGGTCCAGGACAGAGGAGAAGAGGGTAGGAGCTATGTGGGGATGTGGGTTGCTAAAAGGGAACGAAGAATCGGGTAAAGTTGTTGGGAGAAATTGGAGGAGGAAGTGATCAGATCAAAATAGTAAGATTGTTTGGTGGCGTGAATCATGGAGCAGTTTTGGCAATGGCACAGACGGAAAGATGAGAGAGAATCCGGGGACGGATGCTTGTGCCAATGACGTTCAGCATGGAATAGTTGGGTGCGCTGAAGGTACAGGCTGGGATGATCCTAGGAGTGATGGGTAACCGAACGAGCAGAGGGGACAGAGCATTGGGGAGCCACCTGGTCCAAAGCAGAGGACAGTGTGGCGTTCTAGGTTTCTGCGTGGATATCCACCAGGGGGAAAAGAAGTTGGGCGGGGGGGGGAGAGTGTCAGCTGAAGGAAACAGCTGGAGCATGGATGGTGTAATGAGATGCTTTAGTCAAGTGGAGATCGAAGTGGAGGAAGCCCTGGATGGGGGAGATGAAGGGGGAGAGATAAAAGTAGACAGAAGTGATCTGACCAGGGAAGCAGGAGGGCAGAGATGGCGGAGGGTATAAATGGAGAGCTGTTCTGTGTGAGGATTAGGTCCAAGGTGTGGCCTGCGACATGGGTGGAACAGTGGACGTGCTGGTGAGGAGAGCTTTGTCTCTGGACCTGGAGGGAGGGTAAAGATACGCATTGAAATTGCCTAAAATCACCAAGTGGGGGGATAGAAGAGAGTGATAACAGAAGGGCATCCCATAAATTTGGACAAAGAGAGGGTGGAGCATATAGAAGAAGGAAATGGATTGGTGGAGAGGTGTCCAGGCGAAGTAGTAGAGATTCGGGGTAACGTAAGGGAGGATGGACTTCAGTGAGAGGAAGAGAGGAGCGCTGAAGAACTACCACCCGCCCCCTCCACTCTGGCCTGAATGGAATGTGAGGAAAGCAGCATATCCTGGGGAAGACAAGCAGTGTAGGAGGGGCTCTTCATCCTTCCAGAGCCAGATTTCCATGACAAACAGTGCATCCAAGGAGTGCTGAAGAATTAAGTCCTGGATTTGTTAGGAACTGGGCAACATTCTGGGGAGGGGGCTTTTCTGAAAGGCTGGAAGGATGGGCTCCACCTTAACTGGGGTGGAACCAGGCTGTTGGCATTAACATTTAAAAAGGAGACAGAGCAGCTTTTAAACTAGATAATAGGAGAAAGCTGACAGACTCCCAAGAGCACATGGTTCAGAAGGATGTATCCTTGAAGGATACTAGCAAAAGAGGGGAAGTTAGGGCATCCCAATAGAGAGGTTCCAATAAAGATAAAAGTAACCCAGATGTCTTTTAAGTATAGAGCAGACAGAGCTGAAAGATTCCCAATTACCCCGTCAACTGATAACCCGATTAATATGAATAAAATACAACCTCTAAAATACCTGTATGCAAATGCTAGAAATCTAAAAAACTAAGATGGGAGAATTCAAATATATAGCACTAAATGAAAGTTTAGATATACAGTAATTGGCATCTCAGAGGACAACCAATGGGACACTGCGATACCTGGGTACAAACTATATTGCAATGATAGGGTAGATCGAATTGGTGGAGGTGTTGCACTTTATGTTAGAGAGGGCATAGAGTCACAAAGTTTTGCAGGAAACAAAATACACTAGAATCTCTATGGATAGAAATTCCATGTAAAAAGGGGAAGGCAATGGTGGTGGGGGTAGGGGTATACTACCGACCGCCTGGCCAGAAGGAACAGATGGATGATGAAATGCTAAAAGAAATCAAAGAAGCTAACAAAAGTTACAGCACAGTAATGTGTGATTTCAATTAACCCAGTATTGACTGGGTCAATGTCACAGCAGAACATGGCTAGGAAGATAAAGTTTCTAGATGAAATAAATGACTGCTTCTTGGAGCAACTGAACCGACAAGAGAGGAAGCTATTTTGGATCTAGTCTTCAGTGGAACACAGGATCTGGTGCAATTTGGAGGGAGGATAGCAAGGAGATTCACAGTACTACCTTTTAACTTTCAAAAGGGAGATATATTAAAATGAGAAAAAATGTGAAGAAAAAAATAAAAAGAGCAGCTGCAAAGGTTAAAGCTTTACATCAGGCATTGGCATTGTTTAAAAATACTATCTTGGAAGCCCAGGCTAGATGTATTCCACACTTTAAGGAAGTGGAAGGAAGGCCAAAAAACTACCAGCATGTCTAAAGTTGAGGTCCGAGAGGCTGTTGTAGCCAAAAAAGCATCTTACAGGAAATGTGAAAAGGAGCCCAATTACAAAAACGGGAAATAACATAAGCACTGGCAATCTTAGATGTAAGGTATTGATAAGACAGGCAGAGAATTTGAAAAAAAGCTTGCCATGAAAGGAAAAACACATAATAAAAGCTTTTTCAAGTACAATAGTAGCAAAAAAAACTGTGAGAGAGTCAGTTGGACCATTAGATGACAGAGGGGCAAAAGGGGCGCTAAGGGAGGACAAGGCCATGGTGAAGAGACTGAATGAATTCTTTGCTTCAGTCTTTACTGAATGAAAAGATGTAGGGAAGTTACCCATGCCTGAAATGATATTTAAAGGTGATGTTTCAGAGGAATTGAAATAAATATCAATAAACCAGGAAAATGTATTACAACTATTTGATAAACTAAAGAGTAGCAAATCACCTGGATTAAGAGTAGCAAATCACCTGGACATCCAAAGATGTTGAAAGAACTGAAATATGAGATTGCAGACCTACTATTAGTAATCTGTGAACTATCATTAAAATCATCTATAGTGCCTGAAGATTGGAGAATGGCCAATGGAGTGGAGGAGTGGCCTAGTGGTTGGGGCAAGGTACCTCGGGCCGGAAGGTCAGGGGTTCAAATCCCACTAGAGGACAGCAACCTTGGGCCGGAAGGACTGGGGTTTCTAGTCCCACTGGTGCTCCTTGTGGTCTTGGGCAACCCACTTAACCCTCCATTGCTCATGTTCCCTGTAAAATAGTTATCTCCAAGTTATAATGCCCTGTTCAATGTAATTTCAGTTTGTTCAATGTAAACTGCCTTGATATCATGAAAGGCAGTATATAAGAAATGTTAAATAAATAATAGGGTTCCAGGGATGATCTGGGAAACTACAGACCAGTGAGCCTGACATGGATGCTGGGCAAAATGATAGAAACCATTATAAAAAAAAATTACTAAACATGTAAGATACGCATGGTTTAATGGGAGAAAGCCAACATGGATTTAGCCAAGGAAAGTCTTGTCTTACTAATCTGTTGTCTTACTAATCTGTTACTGCTTACCCTGGGACAAGCATTGTGAAAACGGTGTACCTTTTGGGAAACCTATCAGGTACTTGTGACCTGGATTGGCCACTATTGGAAACAGGCCATTGGGCTTGATGGACCTTGGTCTGATCCAATATAGCATTTTGTATATTCTTATAAGGAGTTCCAGTTTCTTTAGCAAATAAATTGACGTACAGTGAAACATAGCAGTTAGGGAATTGCTCCTTTCAAACTCCTCCCTGTTCTCTACTACTACTTCTTATCATTTCTCTACTCTCCTAACTCCTAAACAGCCCCCCCCCTCACAATTGCCCCACCACCTCACACACTGCTCCAACTCCTCAAAATATTCCCTTACATCCCTAACAAATAACCTCTAATAACTGCCTTAGTACCCTACAAACTGCCCTACCCTGAAAAACTACATCTTTGCAACTCCCCACTACACCACAGACTGCCCCACCCCAACAAATAACCTCCCACAAATGCTCCATCCCCAACAAATATCCCTTTACAACCAACCTTCAGATTCTGTCCTCTGCAATGCCCTTATACCCCAAAACCTCTCCCACCCCAAACAATTCTCCTTACAGCTGCCCTATCACTGCACAATCTGCTCCACCTCCAATACTACCCCTGCAACTGCCCCACCAAACTGAAAACTATCCCACCCACAAAAAATATCCTTCGCTACTGCCCCATCAACCCACACACTGTCATACCCCTAAAAAACACTCTTACAACAGACCTACCACCACAAGCTGCCTGAACCCTAAAAAATACCTGCAACAACTCCCCCACTACTTTACAAATTAGCTAACCCCCCAAAATTACTCCACCACCTTGCCAGCCACCTCTGCATCTGCCCCACCACCCCAAAAACAGGCTCTATTTCCAAAACCTACTGTATTGTAATTACCACACATCCCAAAAATATCTCCTCACAACTTCCCCCTTCAAATTGCACACTACCTCTACCCCTAAAAAACGCTCCCTTGCAACCGGCCTACCACTCCATACTCTGTCCCAGTCCTAAAAAATTCCCTCACAACCGCCTAATCACCCTGCTAAATGTAAATGCCCCACCCCCAAAAATTGCCCTCTGCAACTGACTGACAACCTCAGCATATGCCCCAGTATCTGCCCCACCAGCTGCAAACTGCCTCCACTCTGAAAAACTACCACCCTGCTATTGCCCTATCCCAAAAAACTACTCCCTGACAACTTCCTCTCCCTTCCTGCAAACTGCCCTGACCCCCAAAAATATACCCACCATAATTTATTTATTTAACAAGCATTTCTATACCGCTATTTCCCATGGTTCAAGTGCGGTTTACAGAGAACTAAAGTTTATAAGGTATGGAGAGGTTCATACCTAGTCATTTTACATATAACAATTGTAACTTTTGCAGGTAACAGAATAACTAAATAACTAAACTAAATAATTTCTCCACTGTCAACAACTCCCCCATGCTAATGTCCCACTCCCAAAATCTCTCCATTGTAACTGCTTCACCATCCTACAAACTACCGTCACCCCCAAAACTATTTCTCCACAGCTGTCACCAACCCCCAAAACATTGTCCTACATAAATGCCCCACCACAAATATAACATGCACACAGCATACGCAAAACACACAAAGATACATACCCCAAAATAATTCCCTAGTTGTGATAAACTGCATTTTATATTATTGACATATATATTTCATTTTCTCTGTTTTTATTTCTACTGTGAAGGATACTGACTGACTTGTACTGCTTTCTTATTGGTTGCTGTTTGTACCGTCAGTTAATATCTTTTGCCATAGGCAGGGTTAGGAACTGCCAAGCTACGAACATACCTAGGGTCCAAAGTTTAGGGGAGTGCTATCAGATATGCTGAGCACTTGGGAGGTTATAATTGATAACTGTCTGGCCTTTTCTTAATGTTCTACTGCTTTTTAAAGTAATTTTAGAAGCTAGAAGGAAGGCTAACATGTCTAGACATTTTTCAGAGCTTAAAACCTCTATTTGCAGTTCTGTAATTCTCCCCTCTGTGTGAGTGAGCCTGCCGTGCCTTCTTCCAATGTAACTAGCAGCAGACTGTGGGTAGGGTCCAGCCAAGGGGAAGGCTGTGAGGATGGAGCACTGAAATGGTCCTCTTGTCACAGAAAAAGAGGTGAGCTAAGGGAAGCTCCTGTGCTGTACAACTTTAGTTCCTGGGTATGGTGGGATATGGAAAAGAAATAAAGCACTATCCCTGCAAAAAATGCTAAATGCATTTCTCTAACACAAGCAGTTCTAACAGCTGCAGCATACTAACACTGATTCACAGTAAGATAGCAATTATACAGCTATATATGTCAAACAGCCATCCCCTCTTGGAGAACAAACATACATACAAGCATACAAACACATACATACTTACCAACCCACAAAGATACATATACACACATTCAAACAAAAAAGAGGTGCACACACACAAAACACCACAAAAAACAGATAAACATACAAAACAGAGATATATATGCACACACAAGCAATGTAGATACAAATAGATGGGTGTTTCCAGGGCCAGCCCCAGAGTTGGTTCAACATGTTGGCACCTTAGGTAAACCTTAAGCATTATGCCCCTCCCCCTGCCTGTCAGAATCTGTTGTTTAGCTTTGAATGCCCTGCTTTTTGCTGCCCCCCATCCCCCAGAAGCTGCCGCCTTAGGCAACCACCTAATTTTCCTTTCACAGGGAGAAATTTTCACTTGACAGTAAATGGAATTTAAATACTATTGAATGAGGTAGCATAGAGAATGTGATTTAGCGTTCAATTTCTTTCTTATCCAACTAATTTTCACTTGGCAGTAAATGGAATGTAATCACTGAACAGAAAATGTGATTTAGCGTTCTATTTCTTTCTTATCCAACTAATTTTCACTTAACAGTAAATGGAATGTAATCACTATTGAATAAGGTAGAACAGAAACTGTGATTTAGCATTTAATTTCTTTCTTACTCAACTTCTGGAGAGGCTTTAAAATTCTCCTGTTGGCATATGCTTATAGTACTTTTTTTTAAAAATTTATTATTTAAACCAGCGAAGAGGAACAAAAACAAAGATACAGAGAGTCTTCCAAAGCTATCATATACACATATTATCCAACTTATATATAGCCATCAATGGCTTACCCCCCCCCCCCTTACATTTACCTGAACATCGATAAGGCACATTCTAAAAACAACAACCCAAAAAACAAAAAAATATATATCTTACTCTCCATCTTTTCAATGGAGAACTGTAGAGCTTACTCTGTTTTATGTTCTTCAAGTCTGGTTATCATAATATTAACATAACTGCTTACATAATGAAACATAATATTATATATTATAATATATATGCCCAATGGAGAACATTTTTATCCTATGTATGCTGAGGTGGTTCTAGCATGGGGGTACGTTAATTCCTTCTCTTCTACATTTCCTCATAGCCCTTGCTGTCAGAGGTCCCAGTCCTTCCACCTGTCCTCCCACTGTTTTTGTTTCCCCTGCATTTCTGCTGTGATTTTATCAAACGTCCTCGCTTCCCCCACCAGTCGTCCACCCTGGGGCCATTCAGAGATTTCCAGTTCCATGCAATAGTTACCTTTGCCATCATCAATAGATTGTATGAATGTAATGTATGAATGTAATGTACACCCCACAATTCCCCGACGCCAACAAAGAGTACTGCTGATGCGTTTCACTCCATGTTTCTTCAGGGGTTTTGATCATCAGAAACTGTGGCAATGTCCTGTTCCTCCGCGGTGCAATCCATGATAGTTCCGCGTCTTATAGGTAAATCTGCGGTGAAACAAAAATGACGCTATAAACAAACGTGACAATGCTGTCTATCGCCACAATGTCTGTAAACTTTATCTCCACGTCACTAACCTCCGTATTCCGAGGAGAGAAGTACTCTTTGTTGGCGTCGGGGAATTGCGTTGGCAACATTGAGACAAAGGCATATTAATCAGATAAGATACGTTCCATTCTATTGAAATTGTTCACAAGCATTTGGGTCATTGATGCTATTGGGACATACAAACCAAGCAATATGGTTAGTTGTCCATAAGTCTGAGACCCATTTACAATTTATATATTCATGTTTGCGGATTGGAGTTCAGCAGTGCGAGTGTTTTTAGATAGAGCTGCCTATCACTGAAGATATTGTGGGGTGTACATTACATTCATACAGTTATTCTACACTCTGAAGAATGACCTCATTTTTGAGTGTTTAAAATCATCAATAGATTAGCATGTAAAGAAGTGTTCTTATCCTCCATTCCTCTTCTTCCACCTACCCTCAAGAGGAATTCTGTCGGGTCAGGAGTTATTGTGGAGTGCAGCATCCTTCCCATTTCCCCTGCTACCTCTCCCCAAAATATACTGATTCTGGGACAATCCCACCACATGTGGAAGAAGGAGCCACTGCTGCCACTTCCCCTCCAGGATGTCCCATCTTTTCCTTGCGACCTCCTCTGTACATTTGCAAGGGGGAGAGATTAATTGTAATTGAATCTGTTGCCATGCTGTGACCTGAGTCCATCTGTAAACCTCAGCATTAATTTTTTCCCAGCCTTATTCTGCAAGGGGAGTCCCCAACCAATTGTGCCACCCCTTTATGTAATGAGGAAAGGTCTTATATTCCTCTTCAAGGAGCCCCCCATATAGCCTGGAGATTAGACCATTCTGGCTCCCTCCCTTCAGCAACAGTTCCTGATCCCCTCTACAGTCCAGTCCCTGCATCCTGGGTTGTGCCTCTCTACCTGCAGCTTGGAGACTGAGCCAGTCAATCTTTTGACGTCACCAGGACCCATATAACCCACTGGCACACCCACCAGCTTCAGTACTCAGTATCCAAGCAGCTGGAGAGAGCAGCAACCTAGTGATCTAGTTAGCTGGAGGGGTGTAGGATTTTGGCTGGTTTAAGCCTTTGTTTTCTTTATGTCTTCTGGACTTCTTATATCTTTATTTTCTTTGGGATGGCAGAGACTGGCCTAACATTTCTTAATTCTGTTGGGCCCAAATTCTGAAAATAACTGGTTAAGTTTGAATGGAAAAAGTACTGTCCTAGGGTTAACCAGGTAACTCTGTTTAACTTTATCCAGCGATTTTCAGTGCTCTTGACTTAACTGGTTAAGTCTTTGCATATCCAGTTAAAGAAAACGGGATAATGTATCCACTGTTCTTTAACCAGATAGCCTGTGGCTGAATATTGGCCCCATAGCAACTTCTGCCCTCACTTGGTTTGCAGCTTGTCCTGCTGTGAGGGCTTGTGTGCATCAGTGATGCTGAGAGCTAAGCTATCAGTAGCTTAGCTACTGGCAGGGTCTCCCAAGATAGACAGGTCTCAGCTGAGGTACCACACTAAGACAAAACACCCATCTGGGCAGCAGTAGAATGGGACAGTGTTGTAAGCGGAGGATCATAATTCCATGACAAATGCAACAACACTGGAATTAACTGTGCAGAAGAAAGGCTTGGCAAATCTATTTCTGTATCTTGCCATGAAAACCCAATGGATAGTCACAAAATAAATTGCACTATAGTGCTGGAAGATGAGACCTCCAGGTTGGAAGGCACTCAAATGGCTTTTACAATGTGTTTGGATCTGCTGATGTAGCTGCGCATGAAAAGAGAGTCAGAAGTTGCAAAGATGTCTTACATATTGGGACATGGAACGTACGAAATATGAACCAACGGAAGTTGGAGGTGGTCAAAAATAAAATGGAACGTGTACAACTCGATCTGTTGGGTGTCAATGAACTTAAATGGACTGGCTTTGGACACTTTGCATCTGATGATTATATGGTCTACTATTCTGGAAATAAAAGACAAAGAAGAAATGGTGTTGCATTTATAATTAAAAATTGAAATACAATGCAGTCCGTGAACATTTAATTTCTATTCATCTATGAAGAAAGCCCATCAACACAACTATAATTCTGGTATATGCCCCAACAACAGCTGCAGAAGAGGAAGATGTTGATGAGTTGTATGAACAAGTGCAAGCTGAAATTGACAGAACATGCAAACAGGATGTCCTGATAGTCATGGGTAACTGGAACGCAAAGGTTGGCAACAAAGAAGAAGGCAAAGTGGTTGGAAAATATGGTTTTGGCAACAGAAACAAAGCTGGAGAAAGACTGATTAGAATTCTGCAAGACCAATGATCTATTCATCTCAAATACCTTCTTCCAGCAACCCAAACGCTGACTGTACACATGGACTTCACCCAATGGATTGTACAAAAATCAAATTGACTACATCTGTGGAAGACAATGATGGAAAAGCTTGATAACATCAAAAAAGACAAATCCTGGAGCTGACTGTGGTACAGATCACCAACTACTAATATGTAAGCTCATGCTAAAGTTGAAAAAGAGCAAGCCACTCATGAATGTAGCAAAATATGACCTTGGGGAATATACCAATGGAATTTAAAGACTGCCTGATTTGCTACTTTAAATACAAATGGCAGAGTTCCAGAAGAATTATGAGATGACATCTTAAATCTCCCCCGAGAGGGGTCGAGCACCCGAGCCGACATCCAGCCCGGACACTCCAGCCCAATCGGGGCTGTGGGAGGAGTGCAGCAGCAATATTAATTGAAGCCGCCGTGAGGCAGGCCCGCGCCTGCCGGGCCCGCGCCTGAGGGCCTCGCCAGAGGGCCCTTGGGCGTGGCCCTTAGGCAGTGGCCAACATTGAATCGCTCAAGATGCATCCCAGAAGCCTCTGACATCTACGTTGCCCTAAAAGGATACTCTACACTCGCTCAGCCAACACCACCTCTCCAGCACATACACGCCAACGGAACAAAGTGAGTCAACGCTACTTACCATGAACCTCCCCCCCCCCCCGAATGAACTCCCACTGCTTACCATTGCTACTCAATCACTACACTATTATCAGTAGCACTACCTTTGCTACTTACTATTTTACTGTTGCCAGTAAATGACCATTGCTATCTGAATCAATGTACTGTTGCCAGTAGTCTTTCATTGCTAGTTACTATTTTACTGTTGCCAGCAAATGACCATTGCTATCTGAATCAATGTACTGTTGCCAGTAGTCTTAGCATTGCTAGTTACTATTTTACTGTTGCCAGCAAATGACCATTGCTATCTAAATTAATTTACTGTTGTCAGTAGTTTTGCTATTTGAATTGCTATACTGTTGTCACTATACCGTTACCATAACATGGCCATCTACTTAGCTGCTATATTTAGCTTCTACCTCCTAGCTGACACCATTCAATATACATCAGCTTATTCACCCATCTATAACTATATCCCTATCCTGCATAGTCTGGGAAATAGAAACAATAGTAGCTACCATCACACACAACCACATGCACATCATATCAGGCATTCACATTTACTATATGTTTCTATTAACATATTAACATGTTTCTATTAACAACTCCTATAGTCCAGAGCCTAAAAATGTTCTCTTACAGGGCAACCTAAAATGTGTTCTCATAAACTCACGCTCAATTCGAAAAAAATGGCCAGCCATCTCAGACCTTATCACAAGTCAGAACCTTGATATCCTCATGGTCACAGAAACCTGGTTATCAGACACAGATACCGTTGTCATGAATCAACTCATCCCCCACGACTATGTGATGCATGCTTGCCATAGAAGCAACCAGAAAGGAGGAGGAGTCCTCATCCTATCAAAAAGTAATCTCCAGCTCCAATCATTATCTTCAATGAGTACCCTGCACATGGACACATTATCTGTTGCCAACAAATACATCAACATAAATCTCATTTACAGAGCTCCCTCTTCACCTTCAGAAGAGCTATCCAACATTATAGACCTTGCATGTAACCCAGGAAGCCCAAGTAAACCTAATTGGCTGATTGGAGATTTTAACCTCGCTTCATTGCAAACTACCTACTCTTAACGCATTCCTCGATGCCATGAAGGACCTTAGTTATATTCAGTTGGTGAGCTCTCCGACACACATTAAGGGAAACGCCCTTGACCTCATCTTTGCCCCTCAGTCAGAATCAACCAAGAATATCAGCCTATCATTCACTCCGGTCCCATGGTCAGACAACAACTTAATCTCCTTCCAAATCCCATACCAACATACCCAAACTCTTACCAACCAATCAAATTCAGCATCTTCTGGATCAAAAACTTGCTTCAAAGCCCTAGACAGAGATGACTTCTTCACCAGCACTCTTCCAACACTCCATCAACCAGCGCAGAACCTTGATGACATGATCCATAGATGGAACTCCACTCTCATCTCTTACTCACAGCTACCTTCGTCTAAAAAATCACCAACATCTGCCAAACTACCACGAAACAGAAAACCAGCCCCTTGGTTCTCTGCTGAATTACGTGCATCACTTCAGTTTTAAGAAGACAAGAAAGGAAATGGCGCAAATCTCGATCTACATCAGACAAAACAACTTATGAAAACATGCTAAAGCAACACCGTGAGAAAATTTACAAAAAAATGAGAGAGCACCACACGGAAACCCTCCTTCGATCAATAAATAAACCACGTGACCTCTTTAGCATTGCTAAAGCTTTAATCAAGACACCCTCCTCCAATCAAGCAGTAGCTATCCACCCCCAGTCCTTCACTGAATACCTACAATCTAAAATCATAAAGACAAATATTACACAAAGCTCCACACCCTGCTTCTTCCCCCAGATACAGCAACCATTAACAAAATTCACCTCTCCGCCAGAGAAGTACATTGCTGACCTTATTGCCACCATCAACACTACCACAGCTCCTAATGATCCTTGTCCGGCTCATTGGATTAGATTGATGCATGTAGAACTCAGTTCAACTCTATCCTACATCATGGAGCTTTCCTTCACAACAGGAACATTCCCAGAAACACTGAAACAAACTTCAATATGCCCTCTCCTGAAAAACAACAAACTTGACCCAACTAAGACAGACTCATACCGCCCGATCTCAAGTATACCCTATCTAGCCAAAATTATAGAGAAGGTGGTTCAAATGCAACTACAACAACACATCGATATATCAGCCCCTCTTGATCCCTGTCAGCATGGTTTCCGAGAGTCACATGGTGTAGAGACCCTACTCACTATACTCATCAATATATTATCCAGAGGTATTGACAAAATTGAGAATGGGTTTGTACTCATATTTCTTGACATAACAGCTGCATTCGATTCTGTTAACCATGTACAACTCCTCTACCGCCTCCAGGAAAAGGGACTTCATGGTCTTGCCTGGGAATGGTGCAAATCCTATCTCACGAACCGCTGGCAACAAGTACGGATAGGTTCCTCAACTTTGGAACTATTCCATCAGCAACAAGGAGTACCCCAAGGATCATCCCTTTCAGCTTTACTCTTTAACATTTATATGCAACCCATTTGTGATATCATACGTTCTTTTAACATCTCCAGTCTGATCTATGCGGATGATGTACTTATCTTCACTCCAATTGAAATCAAGCACCCAAACCTTGTTCCACTTATTGAATGCTTCAATGCAATTACTGATTGGCTCCTGTCCCAAAATCTTCGCATAAACTTTAAGAAAACTGAAGTCCTTTTCATAACCACGAACGGAAATTTCTCTCCCCCTACCTCATTGAAAGTTCGTGACGCCGAGCTCCCATGCAAGTCTGCAATACGATATCTAGGGGTTACAATTGACCAGCAGCTCAACTTCAAAGAGCATATAAAGAATACCACCAAATCCATTTACAACAAAATACGAACTCTACGACATCTGAGACCTCTACTAACCCCAGATGACTTCAGGACAATATTCCAGACACTCGTAATGCCACACTTTGATTATGCCAACATCATCCTACATGGACTCCCCAAGAGCACCCTCAATCCCCTTCAGATGGCAATGAACACAGCAGCCCGTATTCTCTGCGGCATTTCCAGGAAAGATCACATAACACCCATACTTATGGATCTACACTGGCTACCATTGCAATGCAGAATCACCTACAAGGCATTAATCCTATCATTTAAAGCAATTAACCGGATATCTGCCACATCCCTCTCTTCACCTCTGACCAGTACCCCGGCTAACAGGTTAAGAAGGTCAACAACTAGCAACACGCTATCTATACCACCTGAGTCCACTAAATGTACCCAAAAAACTAGAAACAGAGCATTTACATTATATGCTCCTAAGTGCTGGAACAATCTCCCACCTCATATATGAGCAATAGCTGACCTCTCACAATTCAGAAAAGCTATTAAACATCACTTATTCTGCCTTTACTTTACCCACCCTAACCTAACACATTCACATCCAACACCTCATCTCACCCACACAGCATCTGACATACCAACAACATAATTCTCATGATTTACAAAAGAAACTCAACATTAGGCACATTCTCAATGAGCATGATTACATTATGACTCTATTAGATAATATTACTTAAATAACTATGAGCTCCTTTGTTTTGAACTGTATATAGTTACCCTGTTACTTCCAAGTTACAATCCCTGTTACAATGTAAGCAAAAGATCTTGTTTCTAATGCAAAATGTTGTTATTATGTAAACCACACTGATACTAAATAGTGCGGTATATAAGAATTTGTAATAAATAAATAATAAATAAACATCAAGAAGGTTGTGTTGGAAGAAAGCGAAAGTCTCTATATAAGGTGAAAAAGCAAAAATGGCCAAAATGGATGACTGAAGAAACTCTGAAAATTGTCCAGCAATACAGAGAAGCTAAAGTCAGAGGAGAAAGAGGCAATCACAGAACTCGGAGATTCCCAACATGCACCAAGACAAGACAAGGAGAAGTACTACAATAACACATACAAGGAAACAGAATCAGAAGCTATTAGAGGAAGAACAAGATCGGCTTTTCTAAAGCTACGACAGTTAAAGGAAAAATTGCAGCCTCGAATTGGAATGCTACAAGATGCTCAAGGGTCTATGTTGAATGATGCTGAGAAGATCAAGAAAAGGTGGGAAGAATATACAGAATCGTTACACCATAAAGATCAAGTGGACCAACAGCTGTTTCAACCTGTACCTTATGATCAGGAACCATTGGTGATAAAAGAAGTCGTCAAAGCAGCATTAAAAGCCTTGTTGTTGTTGTTGTTAAGTGCCGTTGAGTTGGAGTCGACTCATGGCGACCCTCTGGATAGCTATCCTAAATTGTGTTCGATCTTCAGTCAGGCGGCTCATTGTTGACAGACTGGTACCCGTAGTTGCTGTTATTGTATCGATCCATCTCATTCTTGGCCTTCCTCTTTTGCGTTGACCTTCTATCTTGCCAAGCATGATGTCTTTCTCTAATGATCTCTCTCTCCGCATGATGTGTCCAAATTATGAAAGTCGAAGTCTTGTCATCTGAGCTTCTAAAGAAAGCTTAGGTTTGATCTCCTCTAGTACAGACTGGTTTGTTCTTCGAGCAGTCCATGGTAAAAGCCTTATCAAAGAACAAATCACCAGGCATTGATATCATTTCCATTGAAGTATTACAACAATCTGATGAAGCTGTTACATACTCACAAGGCTCTGCCAGGAAATATGGAAGTCAAATTCATGGCCAACTGATTGGAAAGGATCTGTGTTTATACCAATACTGAAGAAAGATGACCCGACTGACTGGGGAAATTATCACACAATCACTCTGATCCCACATGCCAACAAGATTCTACTCAAGATCATTCAGCAGAGACTACAACCATACCTGGAACGAGAACTCCATGACGTGCAAGCAGGGTTCAGGAAAGGGCGAGGAACTCGAGACATTATTGCAGATGTGAGATGGATCCTTGAAAAGACAAAAGAATGCCAAAAGGATATCCATATGTGTTTTATTGACTACAGCAAGGCTTTTGACTTTGTAAACCATGATAAACTCTGGGTCACATTAAGAAGCATGGATATATCAGAACACCTGATCGTTCTCTTGCGCAACTTTTACACTGATCAAGAAGCAAGAGTTTGAACGAAACGAGGAGAAACAGAATGGTTTAAAATCAGCAAAGGTGTACAACAAGGCTGCATACTTTCCCCCTACCTCTAATTAATTTATTTGCAGAACAAATCATCAGAGAAGCGGGAATGTATGACGACAACTGAGGTGTGAAGACTGGCGGAAGACTCATCAACAACCTTCGCTATGCTGATGATACCACATTACTGGCTGAAAGTGAAGACAATCTGAAACATTTGATTCTCAAGATCAAGGAATATAGTCTTAAAATGGGTTTGCCAACTTAACGTTAAGAAGACAAAGATCCTGACAACTGGCAAAATCAATAAGTTCATCATTGATGGAGAAGAAATTGAAATAGTTGACAGCTTTCACTTACTTGGATCAACAATCAATAAAGAAAGGACTAGCAGTTAAGAAATCCGATGATGTATTGCTCTTGGTAGAATGGCTATGAAGGACCTAGACAAGATCCTCAAGAGCAGAGATGTCTTTCTCTATATACAAAGATTTGACTTGTCCAGGCCATGGTATTTTCAATAACGTCATATGGATGCGAAAGTTGGACAGTGAAAAAGATAGACAGGAAGAAAATTGATGCATTTGAATTATGGTGCTGGCAACAAATAATACTGTGGACTGCCCAAAGAACAAACCAATCGGTACTAGAGATCAAACCTAAGCTTTCCTTAGAAGCTCAGATGACAAGACTTCGACTTTCATACTTTGGACATATCATGCGAAGAGAGAGATCATTGGAGAAAGACATAATGCTTGGCAAGGTAGAAGGTCACTCTAAAAGAGGAAGGCCAGCAATGAGATGGATAGATATAATAACAGCAGCTATGGATATCACTCTATCAACAATGAACTGTTTGGCTAAAAACTGAACAAAGTTTAGGTCAACAATCCAGAGAGTCGCCAGAAGTTGACACCGACTCGACGACACTTAACAGCGACTTCCGGGACTAAAATATTTTATCTGCAGAAATAGATTGTTATAAAATTGCTCACCATGGGCAATTTCTCAAAGTGGGTTATTTTTGCCCATACCATGACAATCATGAACCTCACTCCTAAACCAGGGTATGTGGAATATGATCTAAGTCTCTCAAATTTATTGTTAATGCGTAGTGTCCGAAAGCATCGTGCCAAAGAGAACCTCCTTCTGGAGTTCATAAGATGTAACGTATATGTTAATTTATCAAAGTGTGTTTGGAAATTCCTCTTAATCAAGTCTTTGGCACCCAACGTGATAGGACATCTTGCTATCTTTTTGCCACATTTTTTTGATCTCTGACTGCATTTCTTGGTAGTCTAAGAGCTCTCCCTCTCAATGTGATTCACAGAATAGTTGCTTGGCACTTCTATAATCAATGCAGTTCTGATGTTCTCCTTTACTACTATGTCCAGATCATTGCATTCAGCTTTTTATCAGTTGAAATAGGATCAGAAACTCTTCTTTCTATTTAATTCTCTTAAGGTCATACTCCCAGTCCTTTCCTGGGACAATGATGTTGAAGTGTTTGCAGAGTTTTCCCTTTTATGCTCACCCCTTATGTTAGCTGGAGGTATTCCAGAAATATGTTAAGGTTGGGGGAGGGGGTAATTTTCAGTGTGTATAAAACAGGGCTCGACAAATCCCAGGTACCAGGTCACCATGGTGACTAAAATTTGCAACCTGGTGCCTGAGATCTTTCCCCCAAGTCTTGTGTGCACCATGATCTGGTTCATGTGAGCAGCAATGCAGGAAGCTCCAACTGTCTTGTGGTTAGCTCGTGGTCAGAGTCTCACTGGCCCTTTCGGTGGGTCTCTGCACTCTTCCCCTCCAGCAGAGCCGCAATTGGTGGGAATCCATTGCGTCTCACTTCTCTCCTCTGCCAAACTATCAAAACCCAGGCAGTTGCCAGAGTTTCATAAAGCAGCATCTAGCCTCGCAGTTCATGCTGGTCTCAGAAGTGAGAGGTCCTGGTTCCCTATTGATTGCAGCCATGCCGGAAGAGAAGAGGGGGGAGAAACACAGTAAGCATTAGTGAGACTAACACTGAGAAAACTTGCCACTGAAAGACATGGCACTGCAAAGTGAGCAGCTACCATCATTTGAGCAAACGCTGCCTGCCTGATGTCACCAGCATGGCAACACTCCCAGCCAACCTGGAAACTATTTACATATGTGAGGTTTGTTGGGATGCATTGTGATTTTTAGGTGATTAGGATGTGGTACCAAAGTGTTCTGTGACTAGATAGGTTTTTAGGTGTTTGCGGAATGTTAGAAAGTTGGAGATGTTTCTTAATGTGTGTGAGGGAGAGTTCCATATGGATGGGTCATATAGCTCAATTGCTCTGTGACATGTTTGTTGATTTATATTTATGTATGTTTTGTGGTATGTTGAGATTGTTGATTGTTGTTTGTCTTCGTGGTCTGGATGTTTGAGGTATTTGCAGTAAGTATTTGAGACATGTTTTTTTGTTGGGAGTGAATTGTTTTGTGTATGAGGAGAATGCATTTGTAGTTTATTCTTCTGGCGAGTGGTAATAAGTGTAGTTGCTTTAGGATGGGGGTAATATGATCGTATTTGTTTGCACCTTGTGTGATGCGTGTGGCCGTGTGTAGGGCAGTTTGCAGTGGGAGGAGAGTTGATTGAGGTAATCCTTATTGTTACAGAAGTCTGCATGAGATAGTGTGAGTATTTGTAATGCGGATCTGAAATCTTTTGGTTCAGATTGGTCACCGTTGGCAAAGATCCGGGCCGTGGGGTTCCTATAAATCACCTGGTCCGTTCAGGAAGTCTTCCCCCAAATTAAATTTCTTAATCATTTCAAATAAAACCTCCCATTCCTCCCAGTCAAAGGATTTTTCTGCATCTAAAGCCACACATAGAGTGGATTTGTTTTGCTCCTTAATAAGTTGCAAAAGGTTTACTGCTCTCCTTATGCTGTCCGAGATCATTCACCCTTTTATAAACCCTGTTTAGTCCGGATGTATCAATTGCGGGAGGATATTCTCAATTCGCATTGCTAATACTTTGGCAAAAAGTTTTGCTTCACTATTAATGAGGGTGATGAGTCTATAACTGCTGCAGAGATTGGGGGGGGGGGGTTGGCCCTCCTTATGTAGAACTATAACATTTGCTTGACCCATGGAGTGGGGGAGGGGTTTTCCTTGTAGTGCATCTGAAGAAATCCATGCTAAGAGAGGGGAGAGCTCATCAGCCATACTATCTGTCCCCGGAGTGCTGTCTTTTGGATTTCCCTTTAGGCATTGACCTAATGGCCACTTGCACTTCTGTGGCTGTAACTGGGGCTCCTATTTTTACAGCCTCCTCTTCCTCCAGTTGGGGGATGGGATCCGAGTTAAGATATTTCTCCCTCGTTGTCTCTTGCCAGGGTTTATGACCTGTGCAAATCTGTATAGTAGGCCTGAAAGGCCTCTCAGATCCTCTTTGTGGAATAAATTCTTTCCCCATGCTCTTCCTGAATTTATGCTATAAGTCTTGCTGTTCTTTACTTTCGCAACTGCCAAGCCAGTAATTTGCCCACTTTGTTACCTTGTTCCATATACTGTCTTTTTGTGAGAAGCATGAGGTGGGCAATCCATTCACTTTCCAATGCATGTAACTGATGTCTGATCTCTGTAAGCTTCCACAGTGTATTCCTTCTCCCATTTTTGCTATGCTCTAATTGAAGCTTCCCCAGCTTCTGAAGTAAGAGTGCCTTCCTCTGTTTCCTATTCCTTTTTACCTGCACTGCCCATTGGATCAACAATCCCCGCATGACTGTTTTCCCCCGTCCCATAAAACTCCATCCGAGGTCTCCCCGTTATCATTACTAGCCATATAATGGTTCCATTACGTTTTCATCCTTTTCACTACCTCATCTTTTAAAAAAAATAATGCGTTAGCCCTCCATCCTGACTAGTCTGCTGTAGCCCCTTGTCCTGAGGGGTACCACATGCATTCTACCATCCCATGATCTGATAGTTCAATTGGGTGTATTTTTATTTTGATGAATTTACCAGCACCATTTTTGGCAGTTAAAATATAACACAGGTACACTACCAAAAAACTGCCTCCAGTTTTGCAACTGATTCCTATAGATTTTGGGGTGCTGAATCCAGGAAAAATAGCCAAAATGTTCCATCACGTCACGTTTTCTTGCAAAATTAGATTTCTTACCCATATAAGGAATGTTCACATAATTTCTTTTTAGCCGACTGCAGTTTATTTTCTTGGCCCAAAATAGAGGTTGTAATGGTTAACTAACTAGAAACACTCCCTCATGATATTTTAGAGTGTTTTGTATTCATTTTATACATTAACAGGACAATTGGGAGGCGAGGGGCTAAATCCAGTACTCGCGCTGGCGCATGTTCTTTCCTGTTCGCCTCGCCTCGTTCGCTCGCTCAAACACGGTGGTTGCGACATGAACGTTCCTGTCAAATTTCAGTTTCTTGCAAGTTCATTATTACCTTTTGTTTGCTCAGTCGTAATTCAGCTTTATTCCGAAGTGATTCACTACAGTTGTAGTTTGCAGTGCTGTGTATTTGTGATGGCTCACAGAGCCAGAGGTTGCGTCAACTCTCTGGACAGTTTTTGTTTTATTTGTGGGGAATATACCGTGAAAAAGCGGCAGAGGAACATTTCTGCATTTATTAAAAAAGTATATTTCGCCTATTTCGGTTTGAAGTTAGGCGATCAAGACAAACCGTGGGCTCCTCACAAAGTGTGCAAGACATGTGAGGAAGATCTACGCTTATGGATGAAAGGTAAAAAACAAGCATTTCGTTTCGGAATACCTATGATGTGGCGTGAACAAAGAGACCACAGCAGTGACTGCTATTTTTGCTCTTGCATTGTGAAGGATTACAACTTAAAAAATAAGAACGTAATAAGTTACCCCAACCTTCCCTCAGCAATTAGGCCTATGCCTCATAGCAACGAAGTACCTGTGCCTGAACCACCAAAATCTTTGGATCATATTTGTGTGGACGGTTCTGATCATGTTGAGACTCATCAGATGGCTTTTCCCGATGAGTCCAGTACTTCCGAGTTTGAAACTGAACCAGATCCGAAACCTGAACTTTTCTCTCAAGCTGAATTGAATGATTTAGTCCGGGATTTAGGACTCCCAAAAGATGCTGCCCAACTGCTAGGTTCTCGGCTTAAACAGAAAAATCTATTGTCACCAGGAACAGCTTTTTATTGGTACCGCAACCGCGAGACACAATTTTTGAAGTATTTCAGCAAAGAGGAAGATTTGGTATTTTGCAACGATATATACGGAGTGATGGAAAAGTTTAAACTCAAGTATGATCCTGCTGAATGGCGGCTGTTCATTGATTCGTCAAAAGACAGCATAAAAGGTGTTCTTCTTCATAATGGCAACACATTCGCTTCAGTTCCTATTGCTCACTCTGTTATTCTCCAAGAAAAATACGAGAATTTGGCCCTGATTCTTCAGAAGATTTGTTATGATGAGCATAAGTGGATGATTTGTGGAGACTTTAAAATTCTATCCATGCTATTAGGGCAGCAATCCGGTTTCACCAAATATCCCTGCTTCCTTTGCTTGTGGGATAGCCGGGCCCGCGACCTACACTGGGGGAAAAAAGACTGGCCAATTCGGGAGTATTTGAGACCCGGTGAGAAAAATGTTCTTCATGAGAGCTTGGTACCTCGTGATAAAATTCTATTACCACCTCTCCACATTAAGTTGGGTCTCATTAAGCAATTCATCAAGTCCCTTCCAAAAGATGGTGAGTGCTTTCGGTACCTTTGCTCAAAGTTCCCCCGACTTTCTGAAGCAAAGCTAAAGGAAGGAGTGTTTGTTGGCCCTGATATAAGGAAACTCATTTCAGATGGAGCATTCGCTGAAACGATGTCTGAGAAGGAAAAAGAAGCCTGGGATTCCTTCAAGGATGTTGTTCTCAAATTCTTGGGGAACAGGCGGGATGAGAACTATAAGGATATTGTTGCCAGGATGCTCAATGCCTTCAAAGAACAAGGCTGTAACATGAGCCTGAAAGTCCATTTCTTGCACTCCCATGTGAACTACTTTCCCGAAAACTTGGGGGCGTATAGTGAAGAACAAAGTGAAAGGTTTCACCAGGACATCAAGGACGCAGAGAGAAGGTACCAAGGAAGATGGAACACCACTATGATGGCTGATTTCTGCTGGTTGCTGCTGCGGGAAACCCCAGATGAAAAATACGCCAAGCAGCGCACCAAGCATTCGGGGGAAGAAGAAACGGGCCCACCAGGAGATCGATTGACCCAAGAATGACTTTAAAATCTAAACTGTGTTGACAAATATCGTGTTTTTACTAAACTTTGAAATAAAAATTTGCTAGTTATTACCACAGTGTCGGATCTCATTTATTAGAATTTTATTTTCACACCATCGTGTGTTTGTCTTCATGTATTGCAATGGTGCGGTTTGCGTTTTCTATTCTTACATACATACCTGTACAACATTTTTTGCACATTTCTTTGCTTTGCTTTGTGTCTAACCTCACTCTTATATGCTCAATGTTTGTGCACATGTATGTGGCTGTTTTAAGTGCAGACAATTTTGCTACCATCACAGTGTGTTTTGTTGACATTACTCTATTCTTATGTGCTGCCTTGTTACAATTTTCTTTATTCTTATTTGAATAACTACTAAACAATTAGTATAAAGAATTCATCCAAGAAACTTTTATCTCGATCGCACTCAATCTGAAACGTTCACCTCAAACTGCTAACCCAAAGTAGCAAAAAATCTGTACGTGATGGAGCAAATTGGTTACCAGATTTGGATTCAGTGCACCAAAAAACGTAAAAATCAATCGAAACATTAGAGGCAGTTTAAAAAAAAAAATTTTTAGTGTACCTGTGTAATCTAACCGGGCGTAAGTGTCATTTCAGGGTGTGTAAGAAGTATTTAACTATTGGGATTTTCCTATGCCTTAATACTGTGTCTCATTCCAATATCAGACCTCGTTCACTCCTTACAATTTGTGTATAAATTTGTAAGACAGGACAACTTATGAGTAAAACCAATCTAATTTATTGAACTCAAACACACAGGTACAATAGGTCTGCAGCGAGTATAACACTGTGTTGTTATCCTGTGAGGCAGAGAGTGACATTACTCTATACAGAGCTTCAGACACTGTCTGCCCAAGTTACATGTTTTTCAAAGCCCTAATTTATACATTCTTTTAAACACATTTGTTGCTTTCCCTCATATGGTTATTTATTACAGGAACACATTCCTTTCTTTGCTTCTCTTGTTTTATGTCATTTACAGGGGTCTTATCTTATCTCCCTCCCCCAATTCCTGTGTCTCTCTTGTTTATGTATACTCATGGGTAAACCATTCTCTCTGCAATTCATCTTGACAGCTGTATGAAGGTTTACAGTACACGCACACACAGAGACTTACTTATGCATTCATTTTCAAGATGGAGTTTTCAGAGAGGATTCTGGGAAAGCAGACAGAGAGATTCATTCAGCTCTCTTGTCTCCATCATAACCTAGCTGGGGCCCTTTTTTCCACCATGGCCTCCACCAGTGGCTTCAAAAAGTGTGATCGGTGCTCGAGGACCATGTCCCTCACTGACACACATGACTGCTGCATCCAATGCCTTGGGCCGGACCACGACCCTTCAGACTGTGCCATTGTAAGAAAATGTTATCCAAGGCCATCAAGAGCTGCCAGCAGCAGCATGACAGAATTTTTCTGGAGTCTCCAGCAACACCATGCTCCAAGGCCCTTTCTGAGACCTCAGACTCACGTGATGACTCCATGAACCCCGATTGAAGCCGCAGATCCTCCGGAGCAAAGCTCCCCAGATGGCGAAAACAAAAAGAAGAAGAAATCTTTAAGGGCCGCATCCGTTGACAGATCCGGGAAGGCGGGTAAGTCCCGAGCCAGATCCCACAGTCCACGCCACTTTTCCAAGGGCTCAGAGCGGGAGTTGCCTACCAAGGTCACCCGAAAGGAATCATTGGCCTCTGGTGATTAGCCTCAGACTCCTGAGGCCCTCCTGGTCAAGAACTCCCCTACAGCGGAACCGGCACCAGGCTCGAGTCCCTCGGTGCCCAAGCTGACGGATGCGGAGCCTTCTGGACTGGAGACCAGAATGGCAGCCTAGGAGCGCAACTTGTCTGCCTTCATGGCCCAGCAGCGGACTCTGATGCCTGGCTCCACCGGGTCATCTGTTCAGACCACCGGGCCCTTGACCTCGAGGACATCCCTGGATATCGAGCCAATCCTCGAGAGCCTGGAGCCTTGAATCGATCCTCGACATCAGTCCTTCCCAGTGAGTGCTCATGGTTTCGGCCACAGAGCCTCTGAGTGACCTGGACCATCGGGCTTGGGGAGTCAAGGGAGGGCTGGGAAATCTGGCGCCAAGCCCGACGGTCCAGGTCCCTTGGACAATGCCCTAGTGGACAGACCGAGCAGGGTTTTTCAGCTGCACGAGTGGCAGCTGGACCCCAGAGTGGCCAATCGGCTCTTCCAGCTCTGGGGGATCCCACTAGTGGATCTCTTTGCCAATCCAGACAACTCCCAGTTGCCCTGCTTCTGTTCTCAGTAGCCCCACCAATCCTGGGTAGCTGCAGATGCGTTTCTCATCCTGTGGTCAGAGAGCCTTCCCACCCACACTGTTGATTGCCAAGACCCTTTTCAAGGTTCTTCGTGACAGGGCATCGCTAATCCTGGTGACCCCTGTGATAAGGAAGCTTATCATAGCTCAGGAAGGAGCTATAGAAAAGGTGAAGTGACTCTGAACAAGCAACCTGTCAGTTCTGGTAGAAATAAGAAAACAGAATTTTTCCATAAAAGACTACCAGTCCCAGAATGCACCAGGTTTCCAACAGCCATTAGAGGAGCTGAAGTGGGGAAACGTGTGTTCAATCAGGAGGGCTATGAGGTAATCCCCAAGCACTCATCTCAAAGGGCAGGGCCTGATTCAGCACAGCTGCGCTGTGCTAGGGTGGAGCACTCATCTAAGCTGAATAAAGGTAGAGTTTATTCTACAGAGAATTATCCTCAGAATTATCCTCAGTTTCATCTGGAGGATCATCAGAAGCAGAAGCCAGTGCGGACGGACAGAGAGGGCAAGAAACCCTTTGGAAGAAAGAAGAGAAAAGCATTTGGGAGGTCTAAAGGAGTCCAGAGCAGTACGTATACTGGGAGACATTCAAAAGGCCAGCGTACACCATTGGACTGGGGAAAACCAGAGGAGTGGTGCTGCAGAGCTAGGCATCTCCAGACGGTACCTGTGAGGGAGACGGCTGCACTTGGAAGGGACCCTAGGACCCGTGCCAGAAGGTATGTGAAGAGAGATCCAGTGTCCAGGGATCTGGATTGGAAGGCTGGACATAAGAACTGGACTACATACTGGCCAGGCTATTTAGAGAGGAACTCTAACAGCAATGGAAGCTCAGGTATGAACACTGATCTATGCCCTAGCTATAACCTTGAAAGACAGAAGGGAAACAAGTATTCTCCTGAGAGTGCTACATTGAGAAATTCCTCTGTGCCAATCCATGATATTGAACCCATGATTGTTGAAGAAGGGGGAGCGGTCTTAATTACAGGCTGTGAATATATGGATTGCTCTCTGTCTAAACTCCTTTGGTAATTTTCTGTTACAAAGTACAACAACCATCACAAAGAAATACAAACTTGTTCTTTAATCTACTCAGAAAAGCTCCTGAAGTAGGATTTGAGCCACGCAGTAGAAAGCAAGCCAGCTAAGGGGTTTCAGCTGGGTAACTGCTAGCAATTGAGCCTTACCTAATTGCTTGTGAGCTCTGAGGGAATCACTTCTGAGACTATGTGTGAAGATATAAGAAGTTAACCTGAAAAGAACAGTTTTTCCCTTCTTTGTGGGTTTTGCTTGTTGTTTGAAACACTGCTAAGAAAATATTAGCTAAAGCCTACAGAAAAGACCAGTTTGTTACCAACCAGGTCTTTATTCTTTTCATTTGATTGCCTGACAAGTTCATCTGTTGTTTTCCTGATTTTGTTTTTCTAAGTTTAACACTGAAAGCAAGTATCCTGTTTTATGTGCTACCAAGCATATCTGTGTTGGGAGAAATAACCCCATAAATAAATATCTTATTGGCTTTACACTTAAGCACAACTAATTATTGTGAGCAGCTGTGTCTGGTGTGAATGGACTGCATTTCCCACAATCCCTTGCAAATCATATTGATATATGCACTTGCCAAGACTGTGAACATTCTCACCCAGGCAGCCGTCAGACACCCCATGGTGGCCCAGGCAACCATGGTTCTTGCTGCTTGTCTGCGGAGGTCCCGGTACCTCTGGGGAGTTTCCTGTGGTTACTGCCTCAGGAGGATGGCTCCCTCCTGCACCCCAACCTGGGGTCTCTGTTGCTGACAGCATGGCTGCCAAAAGGGTAGCCTTGGCCTCTTTCAACCTCTCAGGAGGTGGAGGAGGTCCTCTTGGTCTCCCGTAAGACCTCCAGCAGGTGGGCCTATGCTTTTAAATGGCACAGGTTTTCAGTGTAGTGCGTGGAACGACGGGTGAACCTGTTCTCATGCTCCGTGCAGCTGGTTCTGCAATACTTGCTTCATTTCTCATAAGCCAGGCTCAAATCCAATTCCATTAGGGTGCACCTGAGTGCTCTTGCAGTGTACCACCACCCCATCGAAGGCAAGCCCTTCTCTGTGCAGCCTCTCGTAACCAGCTTCCTGCAGGGTCTTCTATTGTCCAAGCTCCCTATCTGTCTACCGACAGCAGAGTGGGGCCTCAATGTGATGTTATTGCGGCTCACTGGGCCACCCCTGGCTACCTGCCACTTGAGGTATCTCTCATCGAAAGTCATCTTTCTGATGGCGCTCACATCCACTCACAGGGTCAGCGAGCTCCAAGCCTTGGTGGCAGAGCCACCCTACACCAGTTTCTACAAGAACAGGGTTGTGCTCCAAAGGTGGTGTCCCCATTCCACCTGAATCAGGAGGTGGTGTTCCCTGCCAACAGGGTGGAGGCCGTCCTCTGGACTATAAGAGGGCCTGTCCTTCTACCTTCAACGTACCCAGGGCCACCACAAAGCTTCACAGCTTTTCGTTTCCTATGACCCTAGTCGGCTAGGGGGGGGGGGGCAGTGACCAAGTGGACTCTGTCCACCTGAGTGGCGGACTGCATTGCCCTCGCCTATGAGTAGGCTGGGCTCTTGCTGGAGTGCCAGCTCAGGGCGCATAGCGTCAGGGCCATGGCGGCCTCTGTGGCTAACTTGCACTCCGTCCTGATGATGGACTTCTGCCATGCCACCACCTGGTCTTCGGTCCATACCTTCGCAGCTCACAACTGCCTGAAGAGGGAGTCCCGATGGGATAGCGCCTTCGGCTAGGCTGTATTCCGAAATCTGTTCGGGGTTTAAACAACTCCTACCCTCCAACCCTTCTGTGTTCAGGCTACCGGAGTGTTGGTTCCTTACTGGACACACGGGTCGTTCTGTAGTCTGTATCCTTGGACCCAATTGCTGCTACTCACGGCTCCCCTTGGGGCATCTATGTTTTTCTATGGGCTTTTGGTAGCCTGTAGCTAGGGAGTTTCATATGTGAGGATTGGCTTCCTGCTTGTTCCCAGAGAAAGCGTAGTTACTCACCTGTAGCAGGTGTTCTCTGGGGAAAGCAGGAATCGGTCCTCACAACTCTCCCTCCTCCCCTTGGAGTTGCTTCTTTACCATATTTTATTTTTGCCGTCTTAGCTATGTCATGAGATTGAGATAAGATGGCACCCTTGGGTGGGAAGGGGACCATGCATGTGTGGTGGCATCTCCCAAAGGCTTTCTTTGAAAGCTGGGGAGATGCTTC
The DNA here is from genome assembly GCA_033557465.1 of Ichthyophis bannanicus. Taxonomy (NCBI): domain Eukaryota; kingdom Metazoa; phylum Chordata; class Amphibia; order Gymnophiona; family Ichthyophiidae; genus Ichthyophis; species Ichthyophis bannanicus. Next base: position 120,994,450 of record CM066041.1, read on the forward strand.
CGCAAGGGCTCTGTCGGCGCCGACATACCCATATGCAAGGACTGATTCTGTCTGTCCCCAGAGTGTACCTGTTATAGGTGAGTAACTATGCTATTCTGTCACACCCGCCATGCTCTCCTTCCATAAGTCCAGTAGATTCCACCGCTTAATGCAGTCTCTTAATTCCCAACCCTATCAGCGTTGCAGCTGTGGTGCATAGTTCAATTTGTCATGCTCCCCCAGAACACAGTTAAGGTCTCCTGTGATCACCCAGTCCCCTTTGCTACTTTGGAAAACTCCTCCTCCTAAATTCTTTTGAAAGAAATTTCCCTTTGGGCCATTGGGGAGTATACAAGTTAAGGAGTGAAATTTCATGTTGCTCTATTCTTCCCATGACCCAGAGTACCCACCCCTGTAAGTCCCTCCCAGTGACATATTTAACAAAGGAAATTCTCTTATGCACCAGTATGACCATGTTCTATTTTTCTGAATTAAAAGCAGAGCAGAACATTTGCTGATATCCCTGGACTTGTAACATTTTGCATTCAAAGTCTGTTAAATGGGTTTCTTGTAACATTGCTATGTCTATGTTTGCTCTTTTCAACAAGTTAAGTATTTTGCATCTTTTACATGGGTGATGTCTCCCTCTGACATTAAGGGTACCAATTCTAACCCCCCCCCCCCATGCCTATTCATCTTTATCAAGTGTTCAACGGACCTCTTTACAGCACATTTTCCAATTCCTGAACAATTCTTTTCCAGTGACTCCACTGGGCATGAACAACTAACACAACTGAACAAATTAAAACCACGAACCATTTCTACAGACAACATCAATCTCCTTCCCTCCTCCCCTTCTTTTTTTTCTTTATAGACTTCCTCCCAGCGTATTCCCGGCAATACTGTTTCCGCCATTCACCAGAAGCCTTCCCTGCAACCCCGCAACCCCCATCCACACATTCTTTCCTACCATTCACCCCCATACTGAGGCAGCCATGAGGCTCTTATCAGCCTGACCCTTCCCCCAAGCCATGAGGTAATCAGCCTGCTAAGAGAAGGCATTGAGATTTCAGTAGACACCCTTCCCCCACTCCAGGTCTGAGCACAGTATCCCCTAGCCCAGAAACCAACAGACCAGAGCACACCGGTTTGGACAGGTCACCCAGGTACCTTCCCCAGGTGCTGCTGATTGGTGGACAGGAAATACCTGTGTCAAATGGGATTATAGAATGAGTTTGAAATTATACTGTATTTAAGGCATTGAAGGACGTCCCTCGGGGCTCAGACTTTTGTTGGAGGGAACCGGCTCTCTGTCTGATCCTGTGTGCACATTAATGATCCTGTTTGCATTCCAGCCTGTCTGTGAGTTTTCCTTCTGTGGGTGAGTGATTGAATAAGAGCTTTTCACAGCGTTTGCTATAACATTTTGGTGCATTGGCCGGGAAAAATTTAAAAGAAAAGCCTCTCTCTCATCACACCCACAGTGGGAAGACTACTGCTTTTTGCAGGATCAGGGCCTCCACCGGTCAGGGATCGACCCCTCCAGGTGATTAACGATCCTTGGTGCCACGGGGCCCCTTTGTGCTCCGAAGGACTCTTTGACTTGTGTGGTCAGTCGGTCCCTGCGGCTGAATCCCCGATTGAAAACCGGCTGGATAGACTGGCATCCAAACTACCTGTCTGATCAGAGTTCTGGTGAGTACTGCTACTTTCTGTACTCTATCTGTGAGTCCTGGTAATTTCTGGGAACCTGTAGCGGCCCGATCAACCGCAACGAGTAGTCCTAATAGGGGCCTTAGTGGCCCTGAAACCATTGCTCGTCCTGTCTGTATCTGTATCTGAATCTGCTGTATCTGAATCTGAATAAGAAAAAAGGGGGGGGGGGGCGCTTGCTTGCGAGCGCCAGTAAATGACTGCAGTATAAATTTAACTTTGCCACCTCGGGCCCCTTAAAGGTATTTAAAGTGCAGCGCTGCCAAAGCTATTTTTAAAAAATTGCCTAAAATATTAGTACTTAACCCCCTTAAGTGTGCCTTTCAAGAATAATTGCGCTGATCGCAATTCTCCGATGATCGGGGTGATTTATTTAGAGCCTTTGCCCCATGTGCTCCTATAATGGGGGCTTTTTTGTGTTGCCATGTGCTTTTAGTGCTGGGGGCTTCTTTTTGTGTTGCCATGTGCTTTTAGTGCTGGGGGCTTCTTTTGTGTTGCCATGTGCTTCTAGTGCTGGGGGCTTCTTTTGTGTTGCCATGTGCTTCTAGTGCTGGGGGCTTTTTTGTGCTAGTGATCCTGGAGCTCCATCTAGTGGACATTAGAAAAATAGCTAGCTACTATTATCCTCATGGAAAAAGTTAAATCCTATGCTAGTGTGTGTAATGTGTATTTGTAACGTATTCGCTGCTGAGACGTCTCTGTTTTCTGTTTTCCCTTTTTTCTTTTTCCCTTTGTGGTCCTGTGTGTTTTGTGCAACCAAACTCTGCCTGTTGCCTGGATTATATTGTATATTGTATTCCCAGAAGTGGGATTGGAAAATTTACACTGAACATTGCATTCCTAGAATTGGGATTACAAGATTTGCACTGTAAATTGTGATTTTGCAAATTGTGATTAGAGCATGGGGTCCGGAGGCTGAATTGTGGTGGGGGAGTATCCGGACCAGCTTCCCTGTATAGATTCATGGCTGGCCCATGTGGTAAATGTGCTGTTATGTAAAAACCTTTAGTGTCTCTGTGTTTAGTTGTGACATTAGGGAAAGAAAGTTTTTGTCCAGACATTAGGTCTTTATATTTCAGGATTGATTTTGATACTCTATCAGTAAAAGGTGAAGTTATTGACGAGTCGCCCCTGTGTCCCCAAACAGTGAAAAACACCAGGTCTACTGATTGCAGGGAAGGGGACAGTTTGGAAAGGGGGGTGGGGTTTGCTGTGTGTGGACTGTAGTACTGGTATAGCAGTGAAGGAAGACAATTGCTTTGTTTGATGCATATCTAGTTTCATTGCTATGTTTCATGCATGATCAGTGGTCAGGGAACCAGGTGTTTTGGTCACACCTCTCAGCAGTGAGTGGGGGGTGATTGAAACTGCTGAGATGGGCTACTTGAAACAGTTTGCATAACTACAGAAAGATACTGGGAATGAAACTGGGAGTGAAACTGTTTGCATGGCTGCAGAAAGATCAGGGAGGAGTTCTTCTTCTAGCAGATAAATGGAGGCCCATTAGAGAGGACAAAAGAAAAATCATCTAGGAGTCTTTCTCCTAGCAAACAAATGGCACTGTACTCCTGAAACCCATTAAAGAGGACAAAGAACCCCAATTCACCTAGCCACACCTAGCCTCCAAACAATCCTCTTGTCATCAATTTAGATTGTAGAGTTTTTAAGCTTCTGGAACCATGGGAGGTGCCTCCTTTGAGCATCCTCAAATGTCTGAGCAGCATCTTGACTGTGTAAGGCTGAAGAAGGATTGTCAAATTACTGTTAGCAATATCTGTAGGGCAAAGCTGATGTGTGAAAATTAGCTGCAACACATTTGTTAGAACTTAAAAAAAAAGGGGAGAGAAAATCCTTATAAGATTATGAAGAAATAAAGACTGTTTTACTTTTTTAAGGTCCCTGTTTTTCCCAAGATGTTGTTAAAGCAAGTTACTTTTCAGAACTACCCAGGGGGGAGGGTTTAGTGAAGTTTATCAAGAAAATCTACTTATTCCAATCAGATAGGCTGCTAGCTGCTATACTTAAAAGACTAATAGTTTTGTGTTTAAATGTTTTAATCTACAGTAAATATTGTTTTTCTTTCATTGCTGGCTGTTCATTGCCAAGTGCCCCTGAATGCTAGATCAAACAAGCAAGGCATGAAACTAAGGAAACTGTTTTTGTTTTACTTTGACCTTCAAGGTAGAGGTTGGGAGCTCTGACAGGACAGTGTGGCATTCTGAGCCAGTGGTTACCAGATTGCAACTTGAGAGTGATTTAAATCCTGAGTGAATGAGGGGGTGGTCCATCTTAATTTTATCTCTGGTACATATATTCGGTTTTGACTGCACATACAAAATTAAACAAATAATACTTCTGCATGATATGCCATCATTGACATTTTATTCTGCAGACAGTAAATGCTGTTTTGATTATTGCATTCTTTCCTGCTAGGTACATTAAACTGCCTTGATCAACTGTATTCACTTTCTGATACTACAATGATACCTTAAAATGATTTTAGTATTCCATATTGCTGTATTACTTTAGTTTATACATTTGCACTTTGTTACCAAATATACTGGTAGCAGTACATTAACTCATGATTTCTGATGAGAACATCTGGACTAGTTCTAGTATGCACTGTAGCTTGTTCTGATGTTCAGGTATGTTTTGGTTCAGGGTGAATACACTGATCATTGGCAATTTCAAAATAGAAAGATAAAATGCAGAATTAGCACTGCTGAAAGGCATATACTGTGCAGTACACCGTTCACACTAATTCACACTTGAAGTTAATAATGCACTGATAATGCTGCCCCACTCCTCGTGTGCACTGCCCTTTAGTAACTGATTCACACGGATCCATACAGTGCACACTGCACAAATAATGCTGGTGTGTATAATAATCTCCATCATCCCTTGGCTTAGGTATGAAGTTAATTTTTGTCATAGTATGTACACAACTAACCCATTTAGGAACATTGCATGCTGAGTCACCCCTGGAGTGTGCACAATTTTGGTAACATTGAACAGTTGTTGATTTACTAACTGAGTTCAACCTAGGGATAAAAAACAAACAAACTGCTTTTCAGCTCGCAATGCAATGATGTAGGGGATCCCAATATGTCTGATGTCACATTCTTCCAGAGCATGAGAAATTCAGTATTTCAGCCGCATTGTCAGTCATATATTTAAGGTTTAGTCCAATACTTCCTGAGGCTGCCCTGGTGAACCCACAGGATATCCCCAATTAATATGAATTTGTATATAATGGGTCAGCAATGTATGTTGACATATCATGCATTTTCATTCTGGATGACTTGAAAACTTGACTGGCTTGGGGTCACTGGGACAGCTTCATAAAGCCTGCCTGAACTATCATGGGAAACAGCAAATATTTATGTATCAATTCCCAAAAACACTAGGTACTTATGATTAGAGAACATCCATGATTTTTGAAGCTTTTATATTTTTAAAGCCAAAGATTGATTTGTTGATTAATTGATTGATTTGTTGATTAACTTTATTTAAAAGCCTCATGTCCATTAGCATACTGGAAGTGAACAATTTATAAAAAATTGGTATAATTCAAAAAAGGACTTAGGTATATAGTTGGTGGAATGATGCAAGTGATAAAAAGTATGGTGAGGGATGAAGTGGGATATTAAGAGGAAGGATTCTGATGGAAATTAAATTGATGAAGGTAATTTAAAGTGATGTATCTGCTTAATGAATATCAACTATGCCGTCTCCAGAATTTTCAATTTAGAAATTCATCTAAGTCCCGACATACTCAACAATTAGAAACAGACACCTGGAGACAGGCTGGGTGCACCTTGCACCGATAAGCTTTGGAACACCCACACTGGCCATGTGGTACTTCCAGATGCTTTTTGCCTCCTTTTTGCCTCTGTATGTCCTGGCCAGGCATGCATGGGCAAAGGGGGATAGATTGATGACAAATTCTCACAAAATTGGTATAATTCTACAAATTCTCACAAACAAATTGGTATAATTCTAAAAAAAACTCGCCAAAATTGCAGAACACGTGTGTGGAACTTGTCTGATCTGTAAACATGTGAAGGTCAGTCAAGGGCATAATGGAATATTCACTACCAGCAAATGAATCTCCAGTGATAGAGAGACAAGGAATTAATCAAACTGCCAGATAAAAATTGACACCATACGAGATAGTTACTGGTAGACCATTGAAAGTTTAAACAGCAATATTTGTAAGATGTGATCTTGGTAAATGTGAAGGACGTTAAGTTTATCTCATTGTGAAATCTAATCTAGCATGTTTAGTCTTTTCATTCAATATTGGTGCTGCTTTTCTGAATGAGGCCTGGAACCATGTCACCAATTGCAATCCAGAGAGTCCAGCAGAGGAAATTGGCCAGAATCCAGATGGAACAGACCATCCCAAGGACTCTGAACTACACACTTCAGAGAAGGAGTCCCTATCTGGATCGGTGTGTCACATTGAAAAAGGGCCGGGATGTCTGCCTATGAGAATGGGAGGTTCAAATTTTGAGAGAAACAGAACTTAAACTTCAGAGAAAGGTGAAGCACACTGCGAGGTCCTGGGAAACTGCTGAGAGGCAGGACCACATTGTCTGAGAATGGGAAGAGGACTATTGGACTAATTGGGGGTTTTTGGGGACTTTTGTGAATAATTGTATTGTTATCCTTTTATTATTGTTTCCTTAGAAAGTAACTGAAATCTACAAGCCATTTCGGCTTCAGCAACTGCAATACCCACACCAGCTCAAGTTTTGCTGTAATATTCTCAGAGCTTTCTTTATCACATTATTAAGCACTGCTGCTTTTGACATACTTTCATGTTATGTGTTTTCAATATTATTGACCAGCTGCAAGAAAATGATGTTACAATTGTCAGACGGCTGCCTAGGGTGAGAACTTACACAATCTTGACGATGCATATATTCATATGATTCTTGCAAGGTATTGTGGGTAATGTAGTTCTTTCACTCCCAAACACAGCTGAAGACAATAATTGAGTTGTGATACCAGTGGTAAGGCCAATAAAATACTTCTTTTATTGATGGGGTTTAATTCACCCAGCACAAATATGCTTGGTAGCAATATAAATGAGGTTACTTGCTTGCAGTGTTTAAATGGATAACATAAAGTCTCAAAGCAAACCAGAAAACAACCTTCAGCTTGTCAGGCAATTAGCTAATGTTTTCTTAGCAAATAATTACCAAATAAAAAGGCACAAAGAAATGAATAAACTTTGCTTGTTAGGTTAACTTCTGCTTATTTTCCACGCAGATCCCAGCAGTGATTCTCCCTTGCTCACACACACAATCAGGTGCAGCTTTAATTACTATCAATTGACCAGCTGAAACCTTTTAGCTGGCTGGCTGCTACTGTGTGAACCCAAATCCTGCTTTAAGAGCTGTTTGCAGTGGAAATAAAGAACAAAGTTAGGTTTCTTTGTGATGGCTGAGGTGTTTGCTCACAGAAAGCTAGCAATAGCATTTAGATAGAGAACAGTCCATGTAATGAATAGTTTCATCTGCTGTATCTCCCCCTTCATCAATCAGCATAGGGTCACTATCATACATTGGCACAGACGAGTCTTTCATTAAGGCACTATCATGAGAATGCTTATTCCCTTGCTGCCATTCACTATTATAGATAGGGTCTGGATCAGTGTTCATACCTGAGCCTCTCCTGCTATCATAATTCCTCTCTGTATAGCCTGGCCAGTATGTAATCCAGTTCTGATGTCCAGCCTTCCCATCTTGATCCCTGGACACTGGATCCTCTCTCACATACCTTCTGGCCTTGGTCTGAAAGTCCCTTCCACGTGTAGTCTTCTCTCTTCCAGGTAGCCACTGGTGATTCCTATCTCTGCCATTCCATTCCTCTGGCTGACTCCAGTCCAATGGACTCTGCTGGCACTTGGAATACCTCCCAGTATGGGTACTGCCTTGGACTCTCCCAGACCTTCCAATGGGCTTTCTTCTCTTCCTTCCAGAGAGTTTCCTTCTCTCTCTATCCGCTTGGCTTGGCTTCTGTTTCTCCAGGTGATGCTGGTGCTTGAGCTTGTAACCGTTGCTGTCTCCTTTCCTGAAGCTCTTTCTGTAGCCCTTATCCGAAGAATAAGCTCTATTCTTATTCTGTTCTAATGTGTGCTCCTCCCTAACACAGCGCAGCTGTGTTGAAACAGGCCCTGCCCTTTGAGATGAGTGCTTAGGGATTACCTCATAGCTCTCTTGATTGCACACACATTTTCTCACTTCAGCCCCTCTCATGGCTGCTGGAAACCTGGTGCATTCTGGGACTGGTAGTCTTTTATGTGAAAACTCTGTTTTCTTGCTTCTACCAGAACTGACAGGTTGCTTGTTCAGAGTCACATCATCTTTTCTATAGCTCCTACCTGAGCTATGATAAGCTTCCTTATCACACAATGTATGTTGTCTCTAGGGAACAGTACCAGAAGCTGCTTTTCTGATGACCTCTATCTGTCTCAAATGGTTGTTGTTCATTGCCCTTAGTGGGATTACCTTTGCCCCATTCACAAGAAAAGAAAAAGAAAAAATTGGGGAATGAAGGGAAATTGGCTGATAGGTATGTCTAGTATGGCTGCATCCTTGCCTGAGGCTGTAATACATTATGATGGCACGGAAAAAGCATGTGGGCTAAGAAAATGAGTACCCAGAGCCCAGCACAACAAGAGTAAAGCCAGGGGAAACCATACTCTGAACAGAAGTGCACAGAAAATGGACCCAGCACAAGAAAAGACATGCCAGGCCTGAACAGGTTAAACAGGCCTGAGCAAGCTGGGCAAGTCTGGACAAGTTAAACAGGCCAAACAAAGCTGGTGATACAAAGTACTCATATGCCCTGAAGACTACAGTGCCAGTGTTTAATGAAGCAAAGGGAATGGCAGGGTGCAGCCAGAATGACTCAACACTAGCAAGAATAAAAGCCATTAATATGCTGATAAGGGTGGATCCCAGGGAAAGAGCCTTTGCCCCAAAGGAAAGAAGCCTCTGCAGACTTTTTGCACACGGCCCTCCTTTGTCCCAAAGGAAAGAGGCCTCTGCAGGCCCTGCAACCTTTTACAGTCAGAACAGCAACTTTTGCACACGGAACAAAAACGTTTGTGCAGGAGTTGCTATAGAGGGTATAGGGTATGTGTTGTTTTAAACTCACTGATGCAAGTGTTTCCATTGAACACTCTATCCAAGATCTAAGTGATCTAGTTAATCATATTACTGACCCGTCCATGGGTCCTGGGTGGTTTATGAAGTGGTTCAGTTGGCCAGGGGGACTAAAAAATCCCAGTGGTAGGGGTTCTTTTTATTTACTGCTATGTGCCATTCTGCCACGTTGTATCCCCATTCTTTGCCGCTTCATTACCACCACCCTTGATACCCTGGTAGAACGCAAGGCGATTACCACTGTCATGGCCCTGATCCAATACACCCCTCTGCGGCTTGCCTCCAGTAATACAGCCCCTCAACCGCCTCTAGCGGTTGAAGTCTCACTTAAAAAGGGGGGAATGAGGCAGCCATGAGGCTCTTATCAGCCTGACCCTTCCCCCAAGCCATGAGGTAATCAGCCTGCTAAGAGAAGGCATTGAGATTTCAATAGACACCCTTCCCCCACTCCAGGTCTGAGCACAGTATCCCCTAGCCCAGAAACCAACAGACCAGAGCACACCGGTTTGGACAGGTCACCCAGGTACCTTCCCCAGGGGCTGCTGATTGGTGGACAGGAAATACCTGTGTCAAATGGGATTATAGAATGAGTTTGAAATTATACTGTATTTAAGGCATTGAAGGACGTCCCTCGGGGCTCAGACTTTTGTTGGAGGGAACCGGCTCTCTGTCTGATCCTGTGTGCACATTAAAGATCCTGTTTGCATTCCAGCCTGTCTGTGAGTTTTCCTTCTGTGGGTGAGTGATTGAATAAGAGCTTTTCACAGCGTTTGCTATAACAATACCAGTCTTACAGCATATTAAATGTAAACATCATGTTTATGTGTCTCTCAAATGCCCCAGCATGTCAAGGCCTTGGAAATATTGCTCACTGAGTTGTACACAGTTCTAGTCCATTGATAAGTACAGTTTACCTTTCCTTCTTCTTAGACCACCACTGCTCTCTCAGCCTTCTGTGCAGTGCTGGTGTTCTGAGCTCTCCGCACTCTGTGCTTGGTCCTTTGAAGGTTCCAATATGTCCTGCTCATGAACTGGCTGTATATTCTGGTCTTCTGGGCTGTTTCCTTTCAATGCATGCCTCGAAACCAGTTTTTTTGGTATGTGCAGCAGCTTCCCTCGTTGTATTTGGGGTGCAGGGACTGGCTTGTGGCGAGGTAATGACACACCGCTTCTAGTGATGTAAAAAAACCACCAGACTCCCTCAACAAAATACTAACCGCTGCTTTATAACCCTTGGTTATTAACATGTCCCACCATTTTAAGATATCCCGTCTACGCCACACCATTTTAGAGGCTAAATCCGGAAAGATTCTAACAGACCAGTTCTTGTATATTATAGTCCTGAACTTGTGTGCCACTTTAATTATAAATTCCCATTCCTGATGATATAGTATTTTTAAAAATAAATGCCCTGGGGCATGCATTCTTTTCTGGCTGGGGTCGAGGTTCCCTGCAGGCCCTTTTAAGCTCAAATTCTACCAACCCCGGAAAACAATCTCTCAGCAGGCTTTGTATGAAGGCCATGGGGTCCTGGTCTTCTTCCCCTTCAGGGATCCTGAAGATCCGTATATTGGATCTTCTGTCACGGTTTTCATAGTCCTCAAGTTTATCTTGCAGTCTAATTACTTGCGTTTTGAGGTTGGCAAGATTTCCTGTATGAATTAGTTGAGTGTCCTCCACACATCCAGTCCTCCCCTCTGCCTGTTCTAGACATTCCCCCAGGGCAACAAATTTTTCTTCTATTTTGTTTAATACCATGTCCACAATCTCCATTTTGGATGTACGGATTTCCTGAAGCACAGTGAGAAGCATTGTGTTCCCACTTTGATCTATTTCTTCCATGAGAAGGAGGGCGGCTGCAACACCGTTCCCAAAGTTTTCCCCGCCATTTTTATTTTCCCTGCATAAAGTTCTTTAATTGTTTTAGCTGTTTTGGGTCTGAGAGTTTTAGGCATCTTCATCCCCAAGGCTGGTTTTGCCGAGTCTCATATATATCTTTAAGCACCCTTTGCTGTGCGAGGGAGGAGGGAGCCCACCTGTTTGCATTCTTTCAGGTCACCATCTTGACCAGAAGCCTGCTTATGGTACTTTTAATACTGGTTTCAAATAATTCTTTTTCTTCTAATTTCACTTATTAGCCTATTCCAGTGAATAAAACACCTGTACACAGTCATGTAATATAGATTATTGAGATTTGAATTGGCTACAGTGTACTTACTATTTTATGAATAGCTATTGTAGACTCCATACCAGTTGACCCTCCTTTTACCACTCCCAGCCTCTAGCTCTTGACTGTCCAAGCTGGACGTCTTAGAGCCCGTAGCCTTGATTAGTCTGAGAAGAAGCAGGAAGATAGTGGATTGGCTCATCAAAATTCCTCAGCTTCTGCAACACCTGGCCCAGGCCCTGTGCAGGTGAGACAGCCAAAATGTTGGAACCAAAAGCTCACAACCATGAGGCAGGTACAAGGAGAGCCAAGACCTATAAAAACATAAAACCCATGCAGATCCAGGGACACGAGCAAGGGGAGCTGGGATCCACGGAGCCCACGATCCAGGGTCGGAAGCCAAAGGAGCTGGATTCTATGGGGTCTGCAATCCAATTATAAACCATGGATCATCAGGGACAAGCACACAGTGACCTGGAAGGCATAGAGATCTGGAGCCAGGTGCTTAGGGGTACAGGGATTCAGAAACAGTCACAATGAGAGCTGGGATCCACAGGTCCCATGATCTGGGTACAGGTGCAAAGGGATACAGTACTCCCAGAGCCTGCAATCTGGGAACAGTGTAAGGGGAGCTGAGGGCAAATGCAAGGGGGACACTGAAACCCATGGAGCCCGTGATCTGGGGACAAATAAAGCATGAGCTGAGGATTCACACAAAGATCAACATCTGTGGGCATTGAACCTCAAATCTGGCTATAAGTGCAGGGGGAGAGAGGACCATGGAGCTTGAAACCCCGAGATATAAACTTGTATAGAGGAGCATGAGAACTGGATGCGGGGGATCAGAAGGTACAGTTAGAAAGCAGCACTAGCAGACACAGGAAATGTGACAAATGATGCTACATGGAATTGGTACAGTTTGGGAATAGTCATTTGGATGCTCCAGAGCCTATACTCTGGCTTCCATGTATTTTATAATTCATAATCCTTAGGTCTGATCCTTGTCTGCTTGCTAGCCATAAGAAGTTATGAAATATTGGATGTCTGAATCTGCTTTTAGAACATCTTACAGCAACAGTGCTACTAGAGATACTGGTTTTCAGAAACTTCAGTGGGCAATTAAAATTATTAGGATATGCTACTTCCTGGCTTTATTTCATACCATGCAATATTAGTATTATAAGATCTTGAACACCCACTGTCTTCAATCTAAGTTTCTTATCGTCCCTCCAGTCCAGCCTGCACCTCTGGGTAGTCAACCTCCTCCAGCAGCTTGGAAACTGAGCATGTCATCTTTTGATGACATCAGTATACTAAGCTAGCACCACCCACCAGCCCCAATAAGCTCAGTCTCCAAGCAGCCGGAGGGTGTAGTGAGCAGGGTGCTGGGCTCACTGAAGAGATACTTAAGAGTTAGCTTAGGGTTTTATTTAGTGTTGAGGTTTTAATTTCTTCTTTTAGACCTTATTGCCAATTAAGTAAAAAAAAAAAAAAAAAAGGTTAGTCGGATCCCCCCTCCTCTCATTTCTAAGAAGGGGTCTGGGTAGATCCCAAGCGGCCAGACTTTTTTAACAGCTCCCGAACCTGTTACTGGGTGAGGAACTTGCAGAGTGAAGGCCTGCAGGCAACGCTGTAGAGTGTCTCTGTCCCAATGCCAAAGCCGGAGGATGCAGGCTAAGCGCAGGGCAGGTCACCAGCAGGAGCGACGCCATAACAGACAGCACCACAGTGTTCACCAGTGAGTGGGGCTTGGTCTTTTGTTTGAAGAGAGCATAGTCACACAGTTATTTCCCCTAGGAGTGTTTTCGGTATGCTGCTGGGAGCTACTTGGCTTGCGGCGGTTCTTAGTATTGCGGGAAAAGCACCATTTTGAATCAGTTCTTTCAAGGTGCAGAGGGCAAACAGCCGCGAAGGGGAGGGAAAACCCTGCATTTTTGGTTGGGGGAGCAGAGACTTTCTTTAGTGTTTAAAACAAAACAAAAAAAAACGCAAGAGAGAGGAGATAGTGCTTTTGCAGGAAGGTCTGCCTCTTCTCCCCCAGTAAAGCTGCAGGTCAGGTTTAGAGAGGAACACTCTGGCAGCACAAACAATAGGCCATGCCGGCAAGACTGCAGTGTGTAGCATGCGGGGCCCGGCGCAGGTCAGTCTCGGATGCGGGCATTTGCCGCAGGTGCAAGAAGGAGGCCCGGTCAGTAGAGGAGGGTCTGCGGGAAGTACGGTACAGGCCCATGAGGGGCAGGAATCGACAGTTGGGGAGGTCAGAAGGGCAGCTACCGCGTCTCCACTTCTAGAGCCCTAAGATAGTGGCCAGGCTCCTCCCAGACCTTCCACATCTCAGGGCCTCGGTAGCATGTATGCCTCAGGGGGTGTTCACACCCAAATTCATCCTGCTCATGCACAAAGTATTCTGCATGAAGCAACAGAGAACGATGGTTCAGGTTTCTGCGTGGGAGCAGGGCAGAAGGAGGACTGCGGGCACACAAGGCTCAGATCCAGAGGTGGCGGCGACAAAAAATCATAAGCCGGAGGGGGACTGGGGAGAGCCAGAAGTGTTGGACCTGGACACAGAGTTCATTATGGAAGGAGAGGAGCTGGAAGAGCGAGAGCTCCCACAGGAGGAATCGCACATTGTCTGGGTCTTCACCGAGAGGAGTTAGCAGTACTTATTGCAGAATCATTGAAGAATCTAAATGTGCCAGCTGGTTTCCCAGCGGAGGAAGAGATACTAGAAGACCTGCTGCTCCAAGCGGTTAGAAGATGCAGAAAGTGTTTCTGGTTCATAGAGTAGTCGAGCAGATGATCCAGGATGAGTGGGATCTGCCAGAGGCTAGACTTGGAGGAGTACGAACCATAACAAGGTTGTATCCGCTGCCGGAGCAGAAGTTGCTCTGGTCTCCAAAGGTGGATGCAGTGGTCTCAGCCATTACTAAGAAAACAACGATCCTGGTAGAAGGCAGTACTGCTGTCAAGGATGTTCAGGATAGGAAGATGGACACCCACTTCGGTATCAATGCCCTTTCATTGCAGGCTTCAGTTTGTGGGGCCTGGATTGCCAGGGCTTGCTTGCGCAGGGCGTTCTAGAGCCAGGAGCTCTGGCTCCAGACCCAGCGGGGGCAGCGGCAAAACTGTAGTTAGGGGCCGCGTACCTCGCAGATGCTTGTTACGATCTCATCAGAGGTGTACCTAAGAGTATGGCATTGATGGTGGCGGCTCACCTCTATTATAGCTGCGGAATTGGGTGGCAGACAGCTCTTCCAAGGCTCATCTCAGCAAGCTTCCGTTTAGGGGGAAGCTTCTGTTCGAGGAAGAGTTGGACAAATTGGTGAAGGACTTGGGAGAGTCAAAAGGGGGATGCCTTCCCGAAGATAAAAAGAAGCAGACAGGCAGCTCAACTCTGGCTCGGGGTCAGCCGCAAGATTATCGACGATTCCGGGCCGTCTGGTTTGCGTCCAACCAGAGGAGTCGGTTTCCCTCATGAGGTCAGGAGTTTTGAAGAGCGGGACGGGGGTTCTTCAGTGCCTCCTTGTCCTCAGGACCTAAGAAATCACAATGAATCGAGGGGGCCCAGATGGTGGTGCAGCCCATAGGAGCGGGTCGGCTGCAGGATTTTTACCCTGCCTGGGTCCAGATCACGTCCGACCAGTGGGTCCTAGAGGTAATCCGGGAGGGCTACGCGCTAGAATTTTCCAGGCCAGTGGGCCTGTCCTTTGTACAATCCCCCTGTAAGGCTCACGACAAGGCCACAGTGGTAAAACATAAGATTTGCCATACTGGGTCAGACCAAGGTCCATCAAGCCCAGTATCCTGTTTCCAACAGTGGCCAATCTAGGTCATACGTACCTATCAGTTTCCCCAAAAGACACAGGTTTCTCAATGTTTGTATTGGGTCAATCAGTGATATCCTGGGTCTCTTTTAATAATGGTTTATGGACCTTTCCTCCAGGAACTTGTCCAAAGCTTTTTTAAACCCAGCTACACTAACAGCTTTTACTACATCCTCCGGTAACAAATTCCAGAGTTTGATTACAAGTTGAGTGAAAAAATATTTTCTCTTATTTGTCTTGAATAGTTTACCCTGTAGCTTCATTGCATGTCCCCTAGTCTTTCTATATTCTGATGACGTAAACAATCGATCTACATTTACCCTTTCCACTCCGTTCATTAATTTATAGACTTCTATCATATCTCCCCTCAGCCGTCTCTTTTCCAAGTGAAAGAGCCCTAACCTTTTTAGCCTTTCTTCATAGGGTTATCCTTCCATCCCCTTTACCATTTTGGTGACTCTTCTCTGAACCTTTTCTAATAACGCTATATCCTTTTTAAGATGCGGCGACCAGAATTGCACACAATATTCAAGGTGCGGTCGCACCATGGAACGATACAGAGGCATTATAATAGCCTTTGTTTTATTTTCCATTCCCTGACAAGGCTTCTTCAGTTAGGGGCCGTCATGCCGGTTCCCAATGACCAGTGCGGATTAGGTCAATACTCAATCGATTTTGTGGTCCCCAAAAAGAGGGGTCCTTCCTGCCTATTCTCAACTTCAAGAAAGTGAACCATTGCCTAAAAGTGCCCCGGTTTCACATGGAAACATTGCAGTCCGTCATAGTGGCAGTAAGAAGTGGGGAGT
This sequence comes from Ichthyophis bannanicus, assembly GCA_033557465.1. Taxonomy (NCBI): domain Eukaryota; kingdom Metazoa; phylum Chordata; class Amphibia; order Gymnophiona; family Ichthyophiidae; genus Ichthyophis; species Ichthyophis bannanicus. The sequence continues at coordinate 121,010,117 of CM066041.1, forward strand.
CCATGACTTCCCTTGACCTCACAGAAGCGTATCTTCACATTCCTATAAGGCCAGAACATCAGCAGTTTCTTTGTTTCACAGTGCTTATGGGGCATTTTCAGTTTTGGGCATTGCCATTCGGACTAGTGGCAGCACCACGTACCTTCACCAAGGTAATGGTGGTGGCAGCAGTGCTTCGACAGGAGGGGGTTCTGGTTCACCCATACCTCGACGACTGGCTTATTCGGTCGAAGTCCAGAAGCAAAAGTGAGCAAGCAATGGCAAGAGCAAGCAACGGCACTGATGCAGAATAGCGCGGTATATAAGAGAATGTAAATAAATAAATAAATAAGAGTCATGGAATTCCTGCAGAGTCTTGGATGGGTAATCAACATGGCCAAGAGTCATTTGATACCATCACAAGAATTCAAGTACCTGGGGGCGCGCTTCGACACCTGCAGAGGATAGGTTTTTCTTCCAAGACATTGGGCACAGGGATTGTGCCAGTTTGTATGCCAGTTTCTGCAGATGAGGGATCCGACTGCATGACATTATCTGCAAGTGCTAGGAACAATTGCAGCAATGATCAAGCTCGTGCCATGGGCAAGAGCGCATATGAGGCCTTTGCAAAGAGCACTGCTTCGCAGATGGTCTCACCAGAAGTATCTCTTGATGCATCGACGGCCCTGCCCACTGGTAACCAGGAAAGCACTCAGGTGGTGGCTCCGCCCCAAGAGGATGGCGGCGGGAATGCCCCTGGAGACACCAAGCTGGATATCGCTGACAATGGACACCAGTCTGTCAGGCTGGGGGGCCCACTGCGAGGGTCACATTGCTCAGGGGCAGTGGAGCCCACAGGAAGCAGTATGGTCCATAAACAGACTAGAAATGAGAGCAGTCGTCCTGGCGCTGCAGAGATTCCGGCCATGGCTGCAGGGAAAAGCCATCAGGGTCTTCTCAGACAACACAACCACAGTGGCCTACATTAATTGGCAAGGAGGCACGGGCAGCATAAGCTTTGTAGCAGAGGCCGAAGCGATGTTAAGGTGGGCAGAAAAGTATCTTCAAGCGCTGTCAGCAGCACATGTGACAGTGGACTACCTGAGCTGGGTGCACGTGGACCCCGGGTAGTGAACATTGTGCCAGGCAGTTTTCTTACAGGTGGCAAGCCGATGGGGCAGGCCGATCATGGATCTCATTGCGACATTTGCGACGATCAAGTCACTTCTTCAGCAGAAGACGAGAGGATGTTCGAGGGTCTAGATGCCCTACTGCAAAAGTGGTCCACGGAAGGCATGGGCATGTGCCATGAGTGGACCACTTTTGCCATGGGCACTCATAGGCTGCGTGGTGCAACACATTGAGGCTCATTGGGGAACGGTCATTCTAATTGCCCCGGACTGGCTGAGGCGTCCATGGTATGCCGATCTGGTGCACCTCACAGTGGATTGGCCTTGGCGGCTGCCAGTCAGTGACAACCTCTTGGCACAGGGACCACTGCGGATGCCTCAGGTGGATCGATTCTCGCTTATGACATGGCTCATGAAAGGGCATGGTTGAACAGGTGCAACTATTCGGGTCTGGTGATAGCAACATTGCTAAAGGCCTAGAAGAGATCCACATCTTTGTCTTATATCTGCATCTGGTGCATCTTTGAGGCCTGGGATCATGAGAGACAGGCTAGGCCTTTCCTGGCTTCAGTGCCAGATGTTTTGGCATATTTACAAGCAGGATTTGAAAAAGGCCTGGCATCTGGGTCCCCGAAGGTGCAGGTGGCGGCCATTGCTTGTTAACAAGGCCGGATGTATGGAGTGTCCTTGGGAACACACTCGTATGTGGTCCGGTACCTGAAGGCAGTAAAGTATTTGCAACTACTGAGGCTGTCAGTCGTTCCTCCCTGGGACCTTGCTCTGGTTTTGGGGGCACTGACTAAGGTGCCCTTTGAGCCGTTGAGCAGTTCCTCACTGAAAGATTTGACTCTTAAGACTGTTTCTGGTGGCGATTTGCTCGGCATGGAGGATTTTGAAGCTACAAGCTCTCTCGTGCAGGGAGCCTTTTCTGTCCATATCAAAGGAGAAAGTAGTGCTCCATCCGGTGCTTTCCTTTTTGCCGAAGGTCATGACAGTGTTTCATCTGAATCAATCTTTTTCCATGCCGGTTCTCTCAGGAGGGCCAGGGAAAGGTGTAGATCCGCAGTTGCATCTATTGGATGTGAGAAGAGTTTTGTGCACTTATTTGAAAAGGATGGCTCAGTTTCGCAAATCGGATTGTTTATTTGTACTGTTTGGGGGTCCGTGCAAGGGGGAGGCTTTGGCCAAGGCCTCTATTTCCAGGTGGATTAGAGAAGCTATAGCATCGGTTTACGTGTTAAAGGGAAAGATGGTGCCTGTGGGACTGTGGGCTCATTCAACCAGGGCGCAGGTGGCTTCGTGGGTGGAGTATGCTATGGTTCTGCCTGCCAAGATTTGTAGGGCAGCCACTTGGTCCTCCCTTCACACATTTGCGAAACATTATCGAATGGATGTGCAGGCGGCAGGAGAGGCCAGGTTCAGGTCGGCAGTAATTCAGGCTGGAATCACGGGCCCCTCCCCTCGGTAGACCTGCTCTGTTACATCCCAGAGGTGCGGGACTGGATTGGAGGGAAGATAAGGAAAGTAAAATTAGGCCTTACCTGCTAATTGGCATTCCTTGAGTAACTCCAGTCCAGTCCCGGAACCCGCCCTGTTTTGTTCGGTGGTAATATACAGGGACACGATCCCGGGTCTGAAGATTTTGGGAGTTTTGGAGACCTGGGAATCTTCTGCGAGTTTTGGGGTTAAGGCAGATAGATACTGTTAGGAGTTTGCGTGTCCCTTTTGCCTTATGTTCTATGAATTTCACTAGTCATTTTGATGGAATTTTTTGTCTGGGCCCTGCGGGGTCTCTGCTGAGCAGGTCACAGGTAAGTCTCCTCCTCGTTCTGTGAGGGGGAGGGAAAATGAGTCCTTTTTTGTTTCAAGGGCCATAGTTATACAGGTTGAGTTTCATTTCTTTGTCTACTTATTTGTTTCTCCTGTGAGTCTGCTTTGTCAATAAGTTATTGGGGCTAGTGGGTGGTGCCAGCTACCTTAGTATACTGATGTCAACAAAAGATGACATGCTCAGTTCCAAGCTGCTGGAGGAGGTTGACTACCCAGAAGTGCGGGCAGGGGCGGCGCAAGACAATCTGCTGCCTGAGGCGAGAGATGAGTTGGCGCCTCCCTCCCCCAAGCCAAAATGGAGGAGCCTCCTCAGAGCTCTAATCAGGGAATAGGAGTCCCCTCACTCAGGACACCAGTCAGGTGGTTGTTCCATGAATAAAGGAAGCAACATTTTCCCAACCTATATCATTTTTTTTTTAAATTTTGCAGTGATGTGTTTATTCAGCAAAAATTGTAGCAGTTTAATTATATAGCCTGGGAATCTAATATAAAACATATTGACTCTTTACACTGCACACTGGACCGTCATGGTATTTAATGTAAATATATATTCTGCAAAAGACAAAGGAGATGCAAGGTGATCACATACCAAGGAGCAAAAAGAAAAAGCAAGAACCACAGCGCAGTTTATAACACCAAAATAATATTATTATAACTAATTTTATTTTGATGCTTTAAACTGCGCTATGGTTCTTGCTTTTTTTTTTATATAATATTCTCCATCCAAAGAAACCCCTTTTCCAACAATAGGTGCACAGCAGAATTAGGACATTTCAATCAGAATTCAACATACCAAAAGTAATTTCTGATTCTAGTGTCATCTCAGTAACAGCAATATAAATCCTCACCAGTATTGGGTATATTGTGATGTAATACAAAACCTTACAAAAATTACTTGACCTTTATAACATAACAGCATCAACTTCAAAAACTCACACAAGGGGCCTATCTAGAAAAGAGAGCACTTTAAATATTGCAACTCGTACACTTATCCAGAAAACTGAACAAGCTGCATTACTACCAATCCCGACATAGGAACTCCATGCCTTGGTCGCACACTCAGAAAACAGAGCCTCATCACGTAAGGAATAAATTAACACATTAAAAATAGTCATATATAAACAAAAAATAAGCTGAAACCCCAAGAAGCCAGGCTCTGCATCAGTGGTGTAGCCAGGACTGATTTTTTGGCGGGGCCTGTGATTAATACGGGTGGACACAAAGCCGTGCAAATGTTGACACTGCCTCCAATTATCCTCTCATTCAAATGCTCTGCTGCCAGTGATTTGGTGGCCCTCCTGCCAAAATGGAGAGGCCACTGCCCACCCTTGGCTACCCCCCTGCATGCAGTACAACACCAGGGAAATAGAAAGAGACGTATGTGCCAATGTACTGTGCAAACTTTAAAGATAAACATGTAAATTCCAAAGACTGACATACCCCAATCACTAAATTGAAAAAAAAAATAATTTTCTACATTTGTTGACTAGACATGTTACTCTCTAATCATGCTGATCTCAATCTCTGATTTCTGCTCTCCTCTGTCATCTCTTAACTCATTTTCTAGGGTCTCTGGCCCACCTGCCACTTCGCTCCCTTCCTGTCTTTATCACTTCCTTACATCTCTAGCATCTATCGTTTCCCTTCAGCTTTCTTCCATTTATTTTTCTCTATCAACTCAGATTTTACTTTTCCTTCTTACCATCCAGTCCGTAACCCCCCCACCCCCCCTTGTTATGGCATCTACCACTTTTCAAACCTTAACACAGTCCTTTCATTCCCCATCTCTGACTCCTTCTCTTATTCCCCAGTCTTTAACTCACACTTTTCTCTCTTCCTCTTATGTCCAGTATCTGTCCCCTATGCAGCGCCTCTCCCCTCTCTCTGTCCAGTGTCTCATCCCCTTTTTCTTACCTCACTGTATCCATCCCCTTCTCTCCCTGTTCCTTTCCTCGTGTCCAATATATTCTTGTCTCTCTTCCCCTGTGCCAGCATCTCTCTTCCACTTCTCCCCACACCCCATGTCCAGCATTTCACATTTCCTCATCTCTCTCTCCCTTCTCCACCATATCTCCTCTCTATTTCCCCCTCACACTGTGCCAGCACCTCTCCTCTCTTTCCCTCCCTATGACCAGCATCGCTCCTTTCTCTCTTCCTCCCCCTGTCCCGCATCTGCTCTCTACCCTGTCCCATATCCCCCCATCTGTTCTCCAGTACCCTGTGGCCAGCATCTGCCCTGTGCTCCTCCCCACCTGTTGCCACCATGTACCCCATCAACTCATGGCCAGCAACTGTCCCCCACTCCATCCCATGTCCAGCAGCTGTCCTCCATGCTCCCCCCCCCCCCCCCCCCCCATGCTGATGTTCAGCCAGGGACATTGTAAGGGGAATGCGTCCATGTGTGGAAACTCACTGTGGGGACTCATTTACATAATTTGCATAACCTCAGGGCTTTGTGCCTATACCCTCAGCACACACACACTCAAGCATACTATAGGAGAAAATATTTCAAATGTTTTTTCTTCAGTTCTTCCAAAGTTTCTATTTTTTCCACATATTACCTCTGGGAAATAAAACTTCAAGAAAAGAAAAATTTTTTCTCAAATGTTTCTTTTCTTGAAGTTTTATTTCCCTGAGATCAGAAGTGGAAAAATTAGAAACTTTGGAAGAAATGAAAAAAATAAATTTGAAATCTTCTCTCCTACAGCATTTAAAATACTTTAAAACGACATGTTTTTCAAAACATTAATGCAAGTGAAAACAGAAACCAAGAGAGGAGTCATAAAATATATATATATTTTTTTTTACCTGCCTGTAGAGGCTGCAAAGGGCCTCCATTGAGAGGGGATGAGGGCTGCTGGCTGTGGGTCTGAGTTTTATTTTTGGTCCCAGAAGCAGTGCTAAGCTGAGAGCCATGGAAGCTGTGGTCTATTTCCGACAGGCACTTGTGGGCAGCTGCGGCCCTGCGGCAGTGAACAGGCTGGTGGCAGAAGTTGGCGCTGAGAGAGAGACATCCTGCAGCTGTTTTTGGCTTCAATTGCAACAGGAGGCCGCAGATTGTAGCAGAAGCTGTGATTTCAGCCGATGGATGAGGCTTGCATTGAGTCAATGCCAAGCTAAGGGGGAGTTCTGACAGGCCACTGTACTCGCTCCTGGAATCTGGCAGAAAGCAGTGGCCGTCCCTGGGGGCCCATGGCGGCGGCGGTGGTGGTGGGAAGTAAAGAAATAAAGTGCAGAATCTTCCTGACTCCAGCGCACTTTGAATGCCCCACTTGTCCTGCCCCCTTCTGATGCGAGGAATGTGTCAGAGGGGGGTGGGACCAGCAAGGCTTTCTAAAAATGCCAGAGTTTCGAAGACCCTGTTGTCTGCTGCTTGTCACCGATCTGAGGGGGTCATGCTGTGGCTGTCACGGAGACCCTATGGAAGTGGTGGCAGAAACTAGAATACTTTTTTTTTAAACAGAAGGTAGAGTGAGGTGGCTGCTGTTAGGGTGTTTGGGGGGTGTTTTTTTGCTGCTCCCAAAACTTTGCCGCCTGAGGCAGCTGCCTCACTCTGCCTCATGGTAGAGCTGCCCCTGGGTGTGAGACTGGACTGGAGTTACTCAAATAATGTGAATTAGCAGGTAAGGCCTAATTTAACTTTAATTTTCAACTCTGAGTAACTATGTAAAAGTGCTACTGCACTGATTTCCCCATGCTAATATATGCTTAAACTGTGACTACAGTGCACAACTGAAGAATGGGTTGGGAAAGATTCCTAAAAATGGGATGTGACTACAATAAGTAAATTGTGTACATTTTTGATTCTCAAAACTGTAAAATGTAATACATGTTGGATATCATTTTGGAATAGCTGCACAGCATCTACACTTGCAATTGGCATCATTTACACACGTAAATGCCAATTTTACAATGACACTATTTACACATGGAAATGCCATACATTTCATACATTCTAAGAGGATGTGTTCTGGGCATAGTTTAGGTGATTCAAAAAAATAGGCATACATTCCTGATTTTGCATGGCCAAATTGGCCATGCATATAAAACATTTCCCTGTCTTCTTTTGCACCTGCTTTAGGGCACACATAAGTTTCAGCAAACGATTCATTTCAGCTAGGGATTTAGTAGAGTGATTGAGGGAGCAATTGTGCCACCTCCTGTGGGATTTAAAATGCCATTTAACAATGTAAAAAATTGCCTTTAAGAGTTTGACTCTTTCATTGGCTGCTCTTATATGTAGAAGTTTTTGGAATATATGTGGGATGATTTTTCAGTGCTTCCATGGAGTGAAGGAGTAGTCTAATGGTTAGAGCATTGACTTGAGAACTATGAGACTAGGGTCTGATTCCCACTAGCACTCCTTGTGGCCTTGGGCAAGTCACTTAATGCTCCATTGCCTCAGAAAAATCCAAGTTATCTATGCCCGTTAAATGTACATTACCAAGTTTAAGTTACAATGTAAACTGCTTTGACTTTATAGGGCACCTCCCCCTTTAACAAATCACAGTGAATTGGACCAGCACATTTTGAATATAATTAAAGAGATTTAACTGCTTTTTCTCTGAAAGGACAGCTGCGAAACCAGCTGGTACTTGGTAGATCTCTCTCTTTTGCTTTAACAGATACCTAAGCTCCACAAACAGAACAATGGCTGGGAAAAATCGTATTGCTAAAGCTGTTGCCCCCGTTACAGCTTCTGCCTCGGTCCAGACAGAGGTCCTATTGCCAGTTGAAGAACCGGTTCCATGTGCAGGGTGCCTGCATGCTGAAGCTCTGAGGAAACAAGTGGAGGAACTCAGAGGAGGTGGCGAGGCTGAGGAGCATTCAAGACAGTGAGAAGTACATTGATGAGATGCTTCTTGCAGCAACCAGGCTCTCCAGCACAGGAGAAGATGGGTGCCAACAGAATGTCGATGGTTGGACAAAAGTCACCAGAGCCTGCAAAATCACCAATCCAACTTCTCCAGCCCTTGAATTGAAGAACCATTATGCAGCCCTGGAAGTGGAGGAGGTGAAAGCATCCCTGGAAAGGGAAGAACCAGAGTTCAAGTACCCCATAGTTGCGGAATCAGTGACCAGAAGGAAACGAAGGGTAGTGGTGGTTGGAGACTCTCTTCTGAGGGGTACTGAGGCATCCATCTGCCGACCAGACTTGATGTCCAGAGAGGTATGCTGTCTGCCTGGTGCCAAGATCCAAAATGTTACGGAGAGTTTGCCGAGACTCATCAAGCCCACTGACTATTACCCAATGTTGCTAATCCATGTTGGAACAAATGATACTGCCAGGTATACCTCGGAACGTATCAAAAGTGACTTCATGGCTCTGGGACAGAGGGTGAAGCAGGTAGGTGCACAGGTGGTGTTCTCTTCAATCCTCCCTGTTGAGGGTAAAGGCCAAGGCAGAGAGGCTCGCATCCTGGAGATTAATGCATGGCTGCGTGGATGGTGTCTTCGAGAGCGTTTTGGTTTCCTAGACCATGGGATGCTGTTCCAAGGGTTGCAGAGCAGAGATGGCATCCATCTGTCCAAGAAAGGTCAACGCATCTTTGGTAGTAGACTGGCTAATCTACTGAAGAGGGCTTTAAACTAGATTCATTGGGGATGGGTGAAGCAAGACCCCAGGTAAGTGAAAGCCCCCAGGTAAGTGATACATTAAATACCTTTATGGAAATGGGTAACAGGGGTAACATATGGAAAGCAGTGTGTATTAATGCCCGTAGCATGGGAAATAAGATCTCTGAAGTTGAAGCTTTGGTGGGAGTGGCTGACTTGGATTTAGTGGCAGTTACAGAAACGTGGTTCACAGAAAACCATGACTGGGATGTAACTATACCTGGCTATACTTTATTCAGAAAGGACAGGGTAGGAAGAAGGGGAGGAGGAGTGGCACTATATGTAAAAACTACTATTAAAGCTTTGGAATTACAGAGCTTAAAAGGGAGAGAGGAGGCATTGTGGGTTAAACTAGAAAGAGGGAAAGAGAAATCTATTTGCATTGGTGTGCTATACAGACCTCCCTCACAAGAGGAAGAGGTGGACAGAGAGTTAATTGAAGACATACACAGCATTGCTAGGAAAGGGGAAGTGCTACTGCTAGGAGATTTCAATATGCCAGATGTTGAATGGCACATTCCTGCTGCAGTATCATCTAGGAGTAAGGAGATCCTGGATTCTCTACAGGGAGAACTATTCAGGCAATTGGTAACAGACCCCACACGTGAAGGGGCCATACTGGACTTGGTGCTTACCAATGGTGAAAGTGTTTCTGATGTTGTAGTGGGAGATCATTTTGCATCCAGTGATCACCAGATGGTGTGGTTCAGTATTAGGACTAGGGCTGTTAGAATCCATTCCAAGGTGAAGATCTTAGACTTTAGGAAGACTAACTTTGCGAAGATGGGCCAATACCTCAGGGAGTTGTTAGTGGGATGGGAACAACTGGGGGATGTAGAAAAACAGTGGGCAAAACTGAAAGGGGGTATTTTAAAGGCAACCAACCTTTTTGTTAAAAAGGTAAATAAAGGCAAAAGGAACAGGAGACCGCTATGGTTTTCAAAGGAAGTAGCTGAAAAAGAGGGAGGCCTTCATGAAATACAAGAGATCACAGAGAGAGGAAGACAGGCATCTGTATTTGGAAAAACTTAGAGAAGCTAGCAAAGTAGTCAAGAAGGCAAAGATTCAAAAGGAGGAGGAAATAGCCAATGCAATAAAATGGGGGGATAAGACATTTTTCAGATATATTAGTGAGAAGAGGAAGGGCAAAAGTGGTATTGTCAGACTCAAGGGTGCAGGGGGGGAATATGTAGAAGCTGATAAGGATAAAGCGGAATTGCTTAACAAATACTTTTATTCTGTGTTCACAGATGAAGAACCAGGAGCAGGACCTCAGAAAACACCCACAAATAAGAACAGAAGCGAGGGACATCTTGAACAATTTTCAGTAGACTGTGTTCGTGAGAAACTAGCTCAACTTAAAGTAGACAAAGCGATGGGACCGGATGGGATACACCCTAGAATACTGAGGGAACTTGGGGACGTTCTAGCAACTCCACTGACTGACCTTTTCAATGCCTCATTGGAGTCGGGAGTGGTGCCAAAGGACTGGAGAGAGGCTCATGTGGTGCCTTTACACAAAAGCGGTAGTAAGGATGTGGTTGAAAACTACAGGCCGGTTAGTTTAACTTCAGTGGTAAGTAAATTAATGGAAACGCTGTTGAAAGAGAAAATAGTGAGGTTTCTGGAGTCCAGCGGATTACAGGATCCGAGGCAGCATGGATTCACAGAGGCAGGTCTTGTCAGACAAATCTGATTGATTTCTTTGACTGGGTGACCAGGGAGTTGGACCGCGGGAGAGCTCTAGATGTGGTGTATTTAGATTTCAGTAAAGCCTTTGACACTGTTCCTCACAGGCGACTTATAAACAAACTGAGCACCCTATGGATGGACCCTAAAGTTACTGCTTGGGTTAGAAATTGGTTGGGTGGGAGGCGACAAAGAGTACAAGTAAATGGAGCTCACTCTGAGGAGAGGGATGTTACCAGTGGTGTGCCCCAGGGATCTGTCCTTGGTCCGATTCTTTTTAACATCTTTGTTAGTGATATGGCGGAAGGGCTGTCGGGTAAGGTTTGCCTCTTTGCGGATGATACCAAAATCTGCAATAGAGTAGACACCCAGGAAGGTGTAGATAACATGAGGAGGGATCTAGCTAAGCTTGAAGAATGGTCTAGAATTTGGCAACTGGGATTTAATGTTAAAAAATGTAAGGTCATGCATTTGGGCTGCAGCAATCCAAGGGAGCAATACAGTATAGGAGGTGAAGTACTTTTGTCCACTAAAGAAGAGCGGGACCTAGGCGTAGTTGTGTCCGATGATCTTAAAGTAGCTAAACAGGTAGAAAAGGCGACAGCAAAAGCTAGAAGGATGCTTGGGTGCATACGGAGAGGAATAGCTAGCAGAAAAAAGGAGGTGATAATGCCTCTGTATAAGTCTTTGGTGCGACCTCATTTGGAGTATGGTGTGCAATTCTGGAGACCGCACCTTCAAAAGGATGTGAACAGGATGGAGTCGGTGCAGAGGGTTGCTACTAAGATGATTAGTGGTCTTCATTATAAAGCATATGAGGACAGACTTAAGGATCTTAATATGTACACCTTAGAGGAAAGGCGGGATAGAGGTGATATGATTGAGATGTTTAAATACCTCCGTGGCATAAATGTTCAGGGAGAGAGCCTCTTTCAATTGAAAGCAAGTTCTGCGACGAGGGGACATGGGATGAGGGTGAAGGGAGATAGATTCAGGAGTGATATGCGGAAATATTTCTTTACGGAAAGAGTGGTGGATCCGTGGAATGGTCTCCCAGTGGAGGTGGTAGAGATGAGGACGGTAACTGAATTCAAAGAAGCATGGGACCAACACAGAGGATCTCTAGGGGTAAAAGGTGGACTGTTGTAGTTGTTGTTATGGAAGGACAGACTAGATGGGCCTTGTGGTCTTTTTCTGTCATCATGTTTCTATGTTTCTATGACTAAATGATAAATTGGTATAAAAAAACTATTAAATATATGTACAAGTTGCTGAGTGAGTTGTCTCCTAAAGTACACATGTATTTTTCTAAAATGCTTGCTCTCGCTGCATGTTTAGGACAATACACATATATTTCCCCACTGCCCTATAGGTATTTTACAAAAGGCTCCACGTTCAGCAGATCTTTTGTAAAATAGGCTGAAAATTCTGAACATCCCAATTTGAATGTTCCATTTCTGACTCAGGGCTGACCTAAGATATCTGACAATCTAGTGAAACTTCAGCCATGCGTGTTTTCCCCCAATAGTCCAGCATTTCCCCTTTCTCTAATCTTCTCAAGGTATCCAGCCTCCCAGCTCCCCTTCTCCCCTCCCCATGCAGTATCTCCCCCTTTTCCTTTCTCTCTGGTAGGCCTGGCACTTTCACCGCCAACCTACTTTCATTCAAGCCTGGTTCAAGGATATCTGGCCATACACTCTCCTCCCCCACCCCCACGGGCAACTCAAGGCCCTGTGACACCCCTCCCCTCAGGGTGGGTCAAGGCCTTATCTCCACCCACCAGGTGTCCATCATCTACCCTTCTCCACACCCCACTTCTCAGATGTTCTGCATCTCCCCATCTCTACTTCTCCCATGAGGTGTCCAGCATCTCCCCTTCCCTATTCCAGCATCCCTTTAAGGTGCCCAGCATATCCCCTCTTTGGTTCGTACCTGAGCTATGCCCTCACTGCTGCTCCTGCCCTCCACCAGTCCAACTCTAAATCAATGTGAAAATGACTGGTGTAGGGCTTTGAGCATACGTACATGCCCAAGGAAGGCCATGTCCTGCCCCTCCAAGCTTCCTGTTTGGGAGAGGCAGGACACACCAGGCCTTAAGAGCATGGTCTGCTCAAGGTCCTGTAGTGGCAGCTTTTGCTTTGATTTGCAGCTGCTGAGGGCTGTCATGGTCACACTGGTGCTGCTCTAGGCAGATGCCAGTGCTGGAAAGCCTACTGCCCCAACATTTAAATTGCTCACACTGTCGCACCAGAGCCATGTGCCCCTCTCAAAATTCAGCACCCTAAGCAAGCACCTAGTCTACTTAGTAGCAGAGCCAGCCCTGTTCAAACCTAGCCCTGCAAAATTGGGCTTCATCAGTAAGAACCAATGCCAGCCCAAAGGTTTCTGACACCCCAGGACCTGGCTATGCTGCTCCCCACCCTTGCCAATTCAGTCTTGTGGGGGGGGGGGCATGGCCCTGCGACAATGGTTTAAAAGGAAGTTGTTGTTGAAAGGGGGGGGTCAGAAGCAGCAGGCCATGCTTTTTGCACCACGGGCACCAAAGTGGTGGCACAAAGCTGCCATACCACCCAGCAGAGTCTGCCACTCTAGGTGGCCAGCTAGTGGACAGACCGGCCCTGGTAAAAACAACAGAAAAAGGCAGCCTGGGAATAAAAATAAAATAATAAGTAGTGAATACATAAGAATCTATCCCCACCCTCGCTTCCACCGTACCATCTCCACTATACCTCGCTCTCTAATACTCCTTCTCCTTCTCTCATCTGGTAACATCAATCCCAACCCTGCCCCCCCCCCCCCGATTTTGTTCTCACATTATAAAAAGTTCCTCACGTACCCCATCCAATCTCATCCACATCCCGCTCCTCCCTCTTTCCACACTCTCCCATTCATCCCACGCTCAATTATCCATAGATATCAACCCCAACCCTACCCCCAAAAATAATCCCTCACATAACCTACCCGATACCATCAGTTTACCCCTCATTTCCCCTCCCTCATGTCCCTCTTGGAGAACACACTCACCTAGACACACCCACCCACACTCTGCTCTCTCTAAATCTCAGCATTACCCTAGAAATAGACCCCCCACGCTACTCTGATAAGAAATCTACACTAACTTATCCAACCTTATCCATATCCTTCTCCTCCCCCCTTCCGCTCTCCCATTTTCATGTGCCCTATGGAATGCATGCTGAGTCATAAAAAAAAAACGCCTTTATTCATGACCTTTTCATCTCCAATGCCCTACACCTTCTTGCCTTGACCGAGACCTGGCTCCCTTCAGACGACACTGCATCCATTGCCTCTCTGTGCTATGGAGGCAGTGGTGGTGTTGGCCTCCTACTCTCTCCCTCCTGCCAATTCCAACCCCTTCTGCCACCCCATGGAGACTCCTTAGAAGTCCACGCCATTTGCCTCCTCTCACCACTTCCCCTCCGAATAGCTGTTATTTATCGCCCACCAGACAAATCCAAATCAACCTTCCTCACCAACTTCGACTCCTGGCTTCCTGCCTTTATGGATCCCTCCTCCCCCACTCTTATTCTTGGCAATTTCAACATTCACATCGACAACCCCTCTGACCACCATGCCGCAAAGTTCCTCACTCTTACCTCCTCGTTTAACCTCCAGCCCTGCTCCACTGCCTTGACCTAATATTGTTCTCTAACTCCTCTCCTTCAAACTTCCGCAAATTAATCCTTCCCTCATCTGACCATCACCTCTTAACATTTACTCTTCAACTTCTGCCGTCCCAACCTCATCCTGTCTCCTCCATCCTATTTAGAAACCTTCATACTATTGATCCCCTGACTCTCTCCTCCACCATCTCTCCATCTCTTTCCACCATTCTATCCTCTGCAAGTCTGTTGATGAGGCATTATCTTCATACAATGCTACACTATCCTCAGCCCTTGACACCCTTGCCCCTCCCACCCCATGTCCTGTCAAACGATCTACTCCCCAACCCTGGCTTTCACCTACAATCCGTTACCTACACATCTGCGCCTGTTCTGCCAAACGAGCTTGGTCCAAATCCTGCTCCCTGGATGACCTTCTACACTTCAAATTAATGCTTGGCTCCTTCCAGTCAGCCTTAGCACTTGCCAAACAAGATTATTACATCCATCTGACCAACTCCCTTACCTCTGATCCTCGCCGTCTCTTTAATACCCTCAACTTTCTCCTCAAGGTCCCCCCGCCCCCGATCCTACCCTCCCTTTCTGCCCAAACCCTAGCCGACTACTTCCACGACAAAATCCACAAGATTACCCTCCAATTCCCTACCCCCCATCTACCTCCCCTCCTCCCCCACCCATACTCCCTCTGCCACCCTCTCCTCCTTCCCTCCGATCTCTGAGGTAGAAACTGCACTCCTTCTGTCCTCCTCCAAACCCACCACCTGTTCATCAGACCCTATCCCCACCCATCTCCTGCGTTCCATCCCCCTCACCATTGCCCCCTCCATCACTCATATCCTCAACCTCTCTGCAACTGTCCCCATTGACTTCAAACATACTGTTGTCACACCCCTCCTCAAGAAACCCTCACTTGATCCCACATGCCCTTCTAACTATCGACCCATCTCCCTCCTTCCCTTCATATCCAAACTATTAGAATGAGCAGTCCACCATCGCTGCCTCGACTTCCTCACCTCCCAGGCCCTCCTCGACCCACTTCAATCCGGCTTCCGTCCCCTACACTCCACTGAAACGGCACTCACAAAAGTCACAAACGACCTATTCCTGGATAAATCCAAGGGCCTCTATTCTATCCTCATCCCTCTCGACCTTTCTGCTGCCTTTGACACCGTTGACCATGACCTTCTCCTCATCACCCTCTCCTCGCTTGGCTTCAAGGACTCCGTACTATCCTGGTTCTCCTCCTACCTTTCCCATCGCTCATTCAGCGTATGCTCTGGTGGCTCCTCCCCTACCCCGCTCCATGTAGGTGTACACTAGGGATCTATCTTAGGCCCCCTCCTCTTCTCTCTCTATACCCAAGGCCTTGGTGCGCTTATCTCCTCCCATGGCTTTCAGTACCATCTCTATGCCGATGACTCACAAATCTACCTCTCTACACCGAATATTTCTCCGGCAACCCAGTCCAAGATCTCTGCCTGTCTTTCGGACATCGCTGCCTGGATGTCTCATCGATGACTGAAATTGAACATGGCCAAGACTGAACTCCTTGTCTTTCCACCTAAATCCTCCCCTCCCCCTTCCCCCTCTCTCAATCCATGTGGATGGATCTACTATCCTTCCTGTTCCCTCGGCCTGCAACCTAGGGGTTATCTTCGACACCTCTCTCTCCTTCTCTGTGCATATCCAGCTTGTAGCTAAGACCTGCCACTTCTTTTTGTACAACATCGGCAAAATCCACCCCTTCCTCTCTTAACACACTACCAAAACGCTTATCCACTCCTTAATCTCCTCCCGCCTTGATTACTGCAACCTACTCCTTGCTGGTCTTCCTGTGAGCCACCTCCTTCCCCTTCAATCTATACAAAATCACACTGCTTGACTAATCTTCTGCCAGCCTTGCCATGCCCATATTACTGCTCTTTTCAAATCACTTCACTGGCTTCCTGTCCAGCTCTGCATCCAATTCAAGCTTCTCCTGCTGACCTATAAATGCATTCACTCTATGGCCCCTCAATACCTTTTATCTCTCCCTATGTCCCCTCTCGAAATTTGCGTTCCACTAACAAATTACTTTTATCAATGCCTTTCACTTGCACCGCAAACTCCCAACTCCTTTCACCTTGCTGCACCTCACGCCTGGAACAGCCTACCTGCATCTGTGTGCCAGGCACCCTCCCTGGCCCTCTTCAGGTCCAGGCTGAAGACCCACCTTTTCACTGTTGCATTCAGATCCTGACTCTTTCCTCATCTCACCCCAACCCCCGTCAATGTTTATGACCAAACTGTACCTCACCATACCTTGCGTAAAACCGATTGATGCTCTGCACTGTTTTAACTAATGTACTATTCTAACTAGATTGTAAGCTCCGCTGAGCATGACTCTGACGGGCAGGGACTGTCTCATGTATGCTGACTACCTCTTGTAGGTTAGCTGTACAGCGCTGCATGCGTGGCGCTCTAGAAGTGCTAAATAGTAATAGTATCCGATCAACAACTCAGTCTAAAGAATATAGATGGGCCTGCTGCTTTAACAGAAAGCACATCTTCCAAATCAGAGGGAACTGTGAACCTATAGAGTTAAAGAAATGGGAGAGTTGCTAGATTAGTACAGATAACATCTTACGTTCAAATCCAGCCTCCACGCCCTTTGTGCAAGGTTGCTAACTCATGACGTTTTTTGTTTTTTTATTTTATTATGACAAGATTCACCCCAACTCCTTTATGCACCGAAATGTAGTCCCGAATTCTCAAGTACTGCAGCCTCACAGAGCCTGAGCTCATGGCACCAGTGAATAAAACAATCAGTAGCCAGTCACATAATATCGATCACTGAAGAGATTTGACTTGGCTGCAATGTATTTACTACTTTATGGATAGCTATTGCAGACTTCCTGCTAGCTGCCCCTCCTCTCCTCTCCTCTCCCTTCCCCGCCCCCAGTCTCTCGTTGTCGGCTGTCAGAGCCGGTGGCCTTGATCAGTTTCGGTAGAAGTCGGAAGATGGCGGATCGGCTCACCAGAATCCCGGGGCTTCTGCGACACCCGGCCCAGGCCCTGTGCAGGTGAGACAGAGGAACCGGGACCAAAACCCCACGATAGTTGCAAGGGGAGCCGGGACCTTTAGAGATCCAGAGACAGATACAAGGGGAGCGGGACCGGGACTGGGACCAGGACCAGGACCCTTAGAGATCCAGAGACAGGCGAAAGGGGGAAGTAGACCGACGGAGCCCCTGACCCGGGCACCAAGATCCGATATAAGAACGGGGAGAGACTAGACGGTGGATCTCAAACCCCTGTCCAGAGGGGAGCTGGGAATATTGGAGCCTAGAATCTGGGGGGTGGCAGCGCGGAGCACTAGCAGATGCAGGGACTGATAGCGAACAGAACCGGTGCAGTTCGAAAACGGGCCCCTGAGACTATACGCTGGGAAGAAAGGTCATCATTATTTTGTAACTCGTAGTCCCCAGGTTTCTGCCGCACATACCACTTTGCTTGATAACGGGTAAGGTTGTGAAATCTCGGCTGCCTGATTCTCTCGAATGTATTACAGCAATGGTGCTACTAGAGACGCTTGTTTTTAGAAAGCACAATAGCCAATTAAAAATATTAGGATGCACTATTGCCTTCGTTCCGGCTTTATTTCATACCGTGTGCTATTAGGTTAGATGTCTGTTCTTTAGCCACAACCAAGGTCCTGAATCTAAGCTAGTTTTCAGCTCCGGCTGAAGTACGTTAAGGTGGTATTGCATTGATTTCTCCAGGTACGCTGCTACTTAGACTGTGATTACCGTGTGCCCAACTGAAGAGTGGATTGGAAAACAGCCTTAAAAACAGGATGTGACCACAAAAAATTGTATACGTCCTTGATTCTCAAAAGCGTAAATTGTAAAACATCTAGGTGGCAGCTGTGCTGTAGCTTTGACGTATGTATAGAATGTAATTTGCATACGTAAATGGCATACACATTTACACGCCCATTTTCTGCACCCCTATTCAGTTGGTTCAAGTTGTTGACCTTCAGTGCCTCTCCCTCCCCTCAGGCTGTAAGAAAATATGGTTTAGCTTTGAACGCCTCGTTCTTTGCTGCCGCCATCACCCCCACCTCGCGTCCCAGATGCAGAGAGAAGGAAGAGTGGGAGGGGGAGGATGGAAATTGGGATTGTGCAAGAAGGGAGGGAGGGAGTCAAGAGGGTGTAAGAGAGAGTACATGGGTGGGTGGCAGTGAAGAAAGTAGAGAGGTAAAAGGTAGGGAGGAGAAAAAGTGCAAGAGGGTGGGAGGTAGAGAGAGTGAATGCAGGTGACAGAGAAGTCTGCATTTGCACAAGCACAGTACCTGACACCTCCCATGAAACACATTCATGCACACACACACATCACTTGATAGTCCCCATGACACACATGCATACTTCCAACACAC
Source organism: Ichthyophis bannanicus (assembly GCA_033557465.1). Classification (NCBI taxonomy): domain Eukaryota; kingdom Metazoa; phylum Chordata; class Amphibia; order Gymnophiona; family Ichthyophiidae; genus Ichthyophis; species Ichthyophis bannanicus. The sequence goes on from CM066041.1 coordinate 121,028,419, forward strand.
TCCATGATAGACACACACTCTGACACACGCCCATGCAATGTCCCTATGACACCTACTGTATACTTACACACATACCCCTGTGTAACACTCCCACCACCATCCTACACCCCTGTATATCAATGGATACTTGGATACTTACATACTTACAAGTATACGGTATGCACAAACACCCCAACACACCTCCATGACATAAACAAGCAGGCCCCCCAACACACACCACCAACATATGCATGGCCTCAACACACACACACACTGCCAACATGTGCAAAGCCCAGCACCACAGATTCACCAATAAAGAACAGGACACCGTTCATGACACAAACACACCACATGACACATCTCCCATGGCATGCACATATACACAGCTCCCAACACTACTGATTTGCATGTACACCCAACACACACAATGGCATCCCATGTTCAGTTCCCATAGATCAACAGGTAAATTCTGCCCATGGAAATATACCCATTGTACCATTGATATACAGGTGTGCGCACACACATAAACCATCATTTACTACCCACACTATGCTCACTTATCCACTCACACTTCCCCTGCTGTCCTACTGACACATACTTTACCATGGCTATTTCCACTGAGTTCCCCACACAGTTCCTCCATTCATAAACGTGTCTGAGTCTGTGAATGGCGGCAAAGAGAAACACGCCATTATGTCACACTCTAAAAGTGTATAATTTTCAGCTTGTTACTAACATGAAATTAGTTTTACAGACATGGCCTTTTTTTCTGCCAGTAAATTATTAATAGTTGTCTCTATGAAACCTTCACTAAATTACTTAACTTTCTTTTCTCTTTGTAGATACACTTGTGAGCACTTGTTTGGGAAAGCATGTAATTTGTATAACATTTTTGCTATCCACATTATAAATGCTGTAGACTCAGCTCTGTGCAAATGCAACTGTAGAAAACTCACTTCATGCAAGAAAATATTTTCCAGGTTGAAAGAAACTGAGCTAGAAATTATGACTGTAGATTTCAAAAGGTCACAGGGATGCAGGATTGTAGACAGCTTAGGGATTGCTGACCAACTTCATACAACCGTGCCCGATGTTGTATGAAGTGAGATGTACATGAAAGCTTAACTCCACTGGTTCTGATGAAGCTGCAGGAGGTGGTGAAACCAATGGCCTTGGTCTGCCTAAGCCGCTAACAGAATGCCTGAATTTGTGTCAAGGGAAAGTGCTGCAAATCACATACACTAGCGACAGAAGTGAAGTATTTACAGCATTTAAGTCAAGTACAACAATTGAGTATTATAATTCATATTCCCCCGGTACTTTTGAGGTTTCAGCATGGGATATTAATTTGTAGCTCTCCTTCCCTTGATTTTTGAATGCTGGTTATGGGGCGATGATGACGGTAATTAAGCAGAGCCCAACAAGAACACAGGTTCCACTCCTCAAAAAATATCAAACCATTTCCCAGACAAAATAAATAAATATTGTTGTCTGACAAAGAACCTCAGGCAAGAACTTCTTAACTGAAGGTTCATGTCCTTTTTATTCAAATGCCAGTAAAACCTTTTAACTGCCGTAGAGGTTTTCATCAAAGAAGTACTCAACTGAAACCTCCGCACTATAACACAGTTCATCGGTGATTGCGGAAAACGACACAGTCCTGCGTTTCGGTTTCACAAACTTCAAAAACCCTGCTTCAGGTTAATGTCCACCAACGTGCACATATAAAACCAGGGAATAGTAGGATATTTAAACCCATGGCGTCTGACGTCATTTCCGGATATAAAATTACTATGGTAATTAAGTGGCAGGCATAGTTTTAGTGCCAGTGTCCATTTGTTAAGCCTTTATAGCGGTGGAAAACTAGACAGTATTTCTCGTGAAGAAGAAATCAGCAACTGTTCAACTTTAGAGGAATACAAGATGTGGATCCAATCTACATATTTAATATTGAGAGAAATTTGCATGCACAGCCTTCATCATATGCAAATCTTTCTCATGCATATTCATTGTGGTTATCCTAAAAAAGCCTGACTGGCTAGGTGTGTCCAAAGGATTGAGTTGAGAACCCCTGCTCTAGAAGAAGTGATCCAGGAGTCTGGATGCTGTGATTCAGACTTCAGGGGTTTAAATCCAGACTCTGAATATGAAAGGCTTGTTTGGCATGAAATGCATCTGTTACAATTGTTTTTGCTCTTTGAATTTAGGATGTTAATAAGTGACCAGGGATCATTGCAGGCTGTGGAGGGACAAAGGTCTTAGTGAGCAGGAAAGTGCTTAGTCTTTCCCTCTGGTTTCATGTAGTATTAAATGAATCAATTAGTAAAGTAACATTGTGCATCCATTTATTGACACGGGGGGAATGGCCTGGGTAAGTGAGACACAAATTGCATTGGTTAATTCTGCACAAATGTTTTGTTTAAGAAATGCAAAAATATACCCTTGTTCATATGTCACATTTTACCCTCAATTAGGGCCATCTGGGGGGTGGGGGTGGGGGAGGAGAAGAGGAACAAATCAGAGTAATTGACCTGCACCCTGTTTCTCAAGCTGATCTGCCTGATATTTGGGATATCCACATTGAATATGCATTAAATATGTTTACATATAGTGGAGGCAGTGCATGCAAATATGTCTCATAGATATTCATTGTGGATATCTGACAACCAGACTAGCTAGGGGTTACTCCAGGATCAACTTGAGAACCCCTGCTTCAAGAGGTCCTACACTTCAGCAACGTCCCACCAGCCTGTGGACAAATTGCTTCCTTGTTGTGCTTTGGGTCTATAGTATTGGCAACCTCTTCTCCCATCTTCCTCATGCCATAGGCACAGCTCTCTCTCCCTTCCTCCTGCCAGTAGGAAGAAAGCAGTGCTTCCGTCTTCATCTTCTTCCTGCTCTGCTGGCTTTGCTCTGCACTCAGAAGGCACAGGGTCCCATAGACCTATAGGACCATCCAGCTATTACATTCAGATTTCAGAGTCAAGCCAGCAGAGAACGTGGACAAGGTTCAATTGGGAATGGGGGATTCTCCAGGACCAAGCAGGAAGTCAGTCCTCACTTATGGGTGACGTCGGCGCCGACGGAGCCCTCGCGGAGCAATTTTCCCCAGCTTTCAAAGAAAGCCTTTGGGAATTGCAGCGCGCATGCGCGGTCGTCTTCCCGCCCGAGGGTGCCATCTTAGCCAGTCTTCTTTTTTCCGCGGAGCCCTACAGACGTCCCCGTCTTGTCCCCGCGAAAAAGTCGATTTTCTTCATTATTTTATTCTTTTTCCTTCGGTTCGACGCCGATCTTTTTCCCGCCCGGACTCGCGACGCCGGTCACGAGTCCTCTTACTTTTTTCGGTTTTTCTGACTTTGTCAGCTTTCGTTTTCGATTTTTCCCTGGCAGCCCGGTCCTTTGACCTCGCAGGGGCCCTTTTTCCCCCGATGGCTGCCAGTGGGTTTAAGCGGTGTCCATCCAGCTATTACATTCAGATTTCAGAGTCAAGCCAGCAGAGAACGTGGACAAGGTTCAATTGGGAATGGGGGACCCTGGGTAGAGTGATTTGTTTTGAATCTCATAACCTGAACCCCCAAGGGTCTGCCATGCACTCAGTACATTTCTCTTTAAGTAAGCTGACCATATTCCATCTTGTATGTATTAGATCAGTGGTTCCAAAACCTGTCCCAGGGACTCCTCAGCCAGTCGGGTTTTCAGAATATCCACTATGAATATTTATGAGAAAGATCTGCATACACTGTCTCCACTGCATGCAAATCTACTCCTTGCATATTCATTGTGGATATCCTGACAGTTGAAAACATTACTGGCGGAAAGTGAAGACAATCTGAAACATTTGCTTCTTAAGATCAAGGAATATAGTCTTAAAATGGGCCTGCACATTAACTTTAAGAAGACAAAGATCCTGACAACTGGCAAAAGTTTATCATTGATGGAGAAGAAATTGAAATAGTTGACAACTTTAACCTACTTGGATCAACAATCAGTAAAGAAGGACAAGCAATCAAGAAATCCGATGATGCACTGCTCTTGGCAGAATGGCTATGAAGGACCTAGACAAGATTCTCAAGAGCAGAGATGTGTCTTTCCATTCAACAATTTGACTTTCCATCCATGATATTTTCAATAACATTATATGGATGTGAAAGTTGGACGGTGAAAAAGATAGACAAGAAGAAAATTAATGTCTTTGAATTATGGTGCTGGCGGCGAATACTGTGTATACCATGGACTGCCCGAAGAACAAACCAGTCGGTACTAGAGGAGATCAAACCTAAGCTTTCTTTAGAAGCTCAGATGACAAGACTTCGACTTTCATACTTTGGACACATCATGCGAAGAGAGAGATCATTAGAGAAAGACATCATGCTTGGCAAGATAGAAGGTCAACGCAAAAGAGGAAGGCCAGCAATGAGATGGATCGATATAATAACAGCAGCTATGGGTACCAGTCTGTCAACAATGAGCCGCCTGACTGAAGACCAAACCCAATTTAGGATAGCTATCCAGAGGGTCGCCATGAGTCGACTCCGACTCAACGGCACTTAATAACAACAACATGGGTGCTTCTCTATCAACAATTAGCCGCCTGACTAACAACGAACACAGTTTAGGTCAACTATCCAAAGGGTCGCCATGAGTCAACACCAACTCAATGGCACTTAACAACAACAACAGCATCCTGAAAACCCAACTGGCTGATGAGAGCTCAGGATAAGTTTGGGAACCACTGTGTTATAAATGCATATGTGCTCAAAGCATAGTATTATCTAACTTAGACTGATCTGGGTAAACATGCTTTACAGCAGTGTTTCCCAACTCAGTCCTAGAAGAACACTTACCTGATGTGGTTTTCAAGATAGCCACAATAAAAATGCATGAGAGAGATTTGTATACATTAGGTCTAAGAACATAAGAACTGTCATACTTTGTCAGACCAAAGGTCCATCAAGCCCAAAATCCTGTTTCCTACAATGTCCAAGTCAGGTCACAAATACCTAACATATCTCAAAAGTAGCCAGTTCCATGCTACTTATCTCCAGGGATAAGCAGTGATTTTCTTCCAATCTACCTTAATAACGGTTTATGGACTTTTCCTCCAGAAATTTGTCCAAATACTACCTGCTTTTACCTTGTCTTCTTCTACTCCAAAAATCACCCATTCAATAATGCAGTGACTCCCAAAAGCAACTAATTAAATATTTTTGTCAGACAAACCAGCGTGAGAGGCAGACCAACTCCAAACTCACAAACTGGCCAAGTCCATTTTAATCAAACAGGTTCTAAGATCAGAATCAAAAGTGACATATTTGAAAAATGCAAGTGTGGCAGCAGCACCATTGTTAATGTCAAATCCAGAACACAATTAGCTGCATGACGTGCACGATTTGAGTCACCACCAGACTCTTATCAAGTGCATAAAGGCTCCGTTCCTCAATACAACCAGACTTGGCTGCCAACCACCGAAAAACACCACAACTCACAGTTTATGAGAGAAACTGTGTTCCAAACAATTGGCTAGCACTAGATGTCGTCAACGGATAGAACCATCAATGGGAAAAGGAAACCCCTCATCATCACAAGGGTGCCCCTCACCCCATTGGCCAATATCAGATCAGGCTTAACCAGTCAGTTTCACAAGTCAGACCATGGGGGTGGACTGAATTCAGTAGGTGGATCCAACGCTGTTCCAACCATTGTAAACCAAAGACCCTATCCCCACCCCAGGGATCCTCCGGAACACGGTCAATGATCCTTCATTTGAGGTCAGTGAATTGATCCACTATTGGAGCAGAATGAACAGATTGTTGCAATCGTGAGGCATATTCACTTAATCTAACCTTTATTGGGCGAGTGGTACGGCTCACATATAATAAGTCACACGGGCATCGTAAAAGATACACTACATATGTGCATACACAAGAAATGGACCACTGAAATTGGTATGTACGTCCTGAAACTGGATCAACCCTGATGGCACCCACTAGAGTAAGGGGGCAGTATTGACATTGCTCACATGCTGCGTGGCTAGAAGCCGCTTCCCTCATCAGCACAGGCCAATCAGTAGATATCACTGACAACCAAAATGTCCCTCCAAATTAGATCCCCGTGAGTACGCTATTGTTAAAGGTTTTGAAAAACATGAATGTAAACCCAAAATTGGCCAATGCCACTGTAGTAGTTTGGCCACCAAATGAGAATTTTGCATAAAGGGTAAAACTCCCACTAAATAATCATCTTCACTGGACTGCTCATAACACTGATCAAATAACAGCCATTCACGATGAACATGACAAGCCCTCAGATAAGCTGTATTAATCACCCTCTCGAGATAGCTGCGAGCACATAAGCAAGTCCTCAAATTGTTTGCCTATATCAAAAAATCTTCAAAAGATGAGCACAAGCGGCGAATTTGCAAAAATTGGCCAAAAGGAAGACCTCTGCGGAGTGACCCAGGATGAAAACTATGGTAACTTAATAAACTATTGCATTGGATAGGTTTCTGACCAAGCACCCTTCAAAGTGGTTGCCTCCTGGTCCTTTGGACCTGACTACTGCTACATTTCAGGCTTTGATTTTGAAGGATCTTCAAGCCTTAGAACTTACGTTTAAGCATAATTATTCAAATATTGGAAAGCAAGAAAGGGTGGCTTTTGGCACAGTTAGCTGATAATGATCAGATAATTATTAGAGGAGCTGATAAAGGTAGATCTGTGGTGCTTCAGAGCAGAGATGAGTATTTTAGGGGCATTATTTTATTTTATTTATTTATTTAACATTTCTTATATACCGCCTTTCATGATATCAAGGCGGTTTACATTGAACAAACTGAAATTACATTGAACAGGGCATTATAACTTGGAGATAACTATTTTACAGGAAACATGGGCTATGGAGGGTTAAATGGTTTGCCCAAGACCACAAGGAGCACCTGTGGGACTAGAAACCCCAGTCCTTCCGGCCCAAGGTTGCTGTCCTCTAGTGGGATTTGAACCCCCGACCTTCCAGCCTGAAGTACCTTGTCCCAACCACTAGGCCACTCCTCCACTCCATTATGACACAATTATGTAATACACAGTATTATAGACTGTTGGATACCGATCCTAGCCTGGTCTTGAAGACTAATATTACATCTTTGTTGACCAGTGCTTATCAGGCAGGTTGGATCGCAGCTAAAGAACAGGCTTTTTTGACGGTGTCACATCCGAAGATTACTACCATATATACAGAGCCTAAGATCCATAAGTCTCTCAGCAGTCCACTAGGTAGACCTACTGTGTCATGTTGAGGCTCTCTTTTGGAGCCGTTGTCACAATTTTGTAATTTGTTTTTGAGAAAAGAAGCATCCCCGGCATGTTCTTTTATTAGGAATTCTACACATTTTTTGGGACAGTTATCAGAACTACAGTTTGCCACTGAAAACGTTTTGTTAGTAACCTTGGACATGACGGCGTTATACACCAATATAAATCAAGATGAGGCTTTGCTGTTATTGAACTCTTCATTTACACAAATTCCCCCACAAATCCCTAAATCCTTTTTGTTAGATTTGATAGGCTTGGTACTTACGTAAAATTATTTTTTGTTTGATGGGTCATTTTATTTACAGATTTTTGGTATAGCATGGGGGCGATGGCTGCCCCCTCTATCGCTACTTTATTCATGACTGATTTAGAAGAGCGTTTGATCTACGTTTCTGATTTCTTTTTTGTCCATGTATGTTTTTGGCGTAGATTTTTGGATGATATTTTCTTTATATGAATATCCTCTCAGGAAGAGTTGAATAGGTTCCTCACTTGGTTAAATACTCTCAAGCCCAACATACAATTCACAGCACGTGTACATTGTCAAACTATTGATTTTTTGGACATTACTATTTATAAGCATGGTGGACATTTGGCAACTACTTTTTACCGGAAACTATTCCAATGCAATAGTTTATTAAGTAACCATACTTTTCATCCTGTATCACTTCACAGAGGTCTTCTTTTTGGACAATTTTTGCGAATTCGCTACTTGTGCTCATCTTTTGAAGATTTTTTGATACAGACGAACAATTTGAGAACTCGCTTATGTGCTCGCGGTTATCCCGAGAGGGTGATTAATACAGCTTATCGGAGGGCTTGTCATGTTCATCGTGAATGACTGTTAATTGATCAGTCTTCTGAGCAGTCCAGTGTAGATGATTATTTAATGGGAGTTTTACCCTTTATGCAAAATTCTCATTTGGTGGCCAAACTACTAAGGTGGCCTTGGCCGATTTTGGGTTTACATTCATGTTTTTCAAAACCTTTAACGATAGAGTACTCACGGGGATCTAATTTGAGTGACATTTTGGTCAAGTCAGCGGTATCAACTGATCGGTCTGTGCAGATGATGAGAAGAGCAGGTTCTGGCCATGCAGCATGTGGGCAATGTCAATACTGACCCCTTACTCTAGCGGGTGCCATCTGGGTTGATCCAGTTTCAGGACGTATACACCAATTTCGGTGGTCCACTTCTTATGTATTCACATATGTAGTGTATCTTTTACGATGCCCATGTGACTTATATGTGGGCCGTACCACTCACTCAATAAAGGTTAGATTAAGTGAACATGCCTCCCGATTGCAACAATCTGTTCGTTCTGCTCCAATAGTGGATCATTGTCTATCTTCACAACATCAGTTCACTGACCTTAAATGGAGGATCATTGACCATGTTCTGGAGGATCCCTGGGGTGGTGATAGGGTCTTTCATTTACAGTGGTTGGAACAGCGTTGGATTCACCTGTTGAATTCAGTCCACCCCCATGGTCTGAATCGTGAAACTGACTGGTTAAGCCTGATCTGATATTGGCCAATGGGGTGAGGGGCCCCCCTATGATGATGAGGGGTTTCCTCTTCCCATTGATCTATCCGTTGACAACATCAAGTGTTTAGCCAATTGTTTGGAACGTGGTTTCTCTCATAAACTGTGAGTTGTGGTGTTTTTCGGCGGTTGTCAGACAAGTTCGGTTGTATTGAGGAATGGAGCCTGTTTGCACTTGATACAGAGTCCAGTGGCGACTTGAAACGTACATGTTGTGCGGCTCATTTTGTTCTGGATTTGACGTTAACAACAGTGCTGCTGCCACACTTGCATTTTTCAAATAAGTCACTTTTGATTCTGATTTTAGAACCTGTTTGATTAAAATGGACTTGGCCAGTTTGTGAATTTGGAGTTGGTCTGCCTCTCACACTGGTTTGTCCAACAAAAATATTTAACTAGTTACTTTTGGGAGTCACTGCATTATTGGAGGAGTGATTTTTGGAATAGTATGGATTTCTGTCACCCTTGGGGGTTCAGTTTTTTATTATTTACCTTATCTTCTGGCAATGAGTTCTGAACCTTAATTATACGTTGAGAGAGGAGAAAATATTTTCTCCTATTTATTTTAAATATCCTACTTTGTAGCTTCATGATGTGTCCCATTGTCCTTGTACTTCTTTGAAAGAGTAAACAATCAATTTGTGCTTATGCATTCCACTCTACTCAGGATTTTATCATATCTCCTCTAAGTCATTTCTTCTCCAAGCTGAAGAGCCCTAAACACTTTAGCCTTTCCTTATGAGAGAGTTGTTCCATCCTCTTTATCATCTTAGTCGCCCTTCTCTATACCTTTTCTAATGCTGCTATATCTTTTTTGAGATGCGAAGACCAGAAGGGCACACAATACTCAAGGTTTGGTAGTATCATGAGCGATACAGAGGCATTATGATATTCTTTGGTTTATTAGAACATAAGAACATAAGAAATGCCATACTGGGTCAGACCAAGGTCCATCAAGCCCAGTATCCTGTTTCCAACAGAGGCCAATCTAGGTCATAAGTACCCAAAAGTCTCCCCAAAAGAGACAGGTTCCTCAATGCTTGTATTGGGTCAAGCAGTGATATCCTGGGTCCCTTTTTAATAATGGTTTATGGACCTTTCCTCCAGGAACTTGTCCAAACCTTTTTTAAACCCAGCTACACTAACAGCTTTTACTACATTTGATTACACGTTGAGTGAAATAAATATTTTCTCTTATTAGTCTTATATAGTTTACCCTGTAGCTTCATTGCATGTCCCCTAGTCTTTCTATATTCTGATAACGTAAACAATCGATCTACGTTTACCTGTTCCACTCCGTTCATTAATTTATAGACTTCTATCATATCGCCCCTCAGCCGTCTCTTTTCCAGGTTAAAGAGCCCTAACCTTTTTAGCCTCTCTTCATAGGGCTATCCTTCCATCCCCTTTACCATTTTGGTGGCTCTTCTCTGAACCTTTTCTAATAACGCTATATCCTTTTTAAGATAAGGCGACAAGACTTGCACACAATATTAAAGGTGCAGTCGGTACCATCGAACGATACAGAGGCATTATAATATCCTTTGTTTTATTTTCCATTCCTTTCCTTATGATACCCAGCATTCTATTTGCTCTCTTGGCCACCGCTGCACAGTGGGCAGAGTGTTTTAACATGTTATCCACGATGACGCCTAAATCTTTTTCATGAGTGGTGGTTCCTAATGTAGAACCTTGCATCGTGTAAACATAGTTTGGGTTGTTCTTTCCTAGGTGCATAACTTTGCACTTGTCCACATTAAATTTCATCTGCCATTTGGATGCCCAGTCTTCCAATTTATCAAGATCCCCTTGCAATTTTCCACAGTCGTCATGAGTTTTAACAACTTTAAAAAGTTTTGTGTCATTTGCAAATTTGATAACCTCACTCGTTATTCCCTTTTCCTGGTCATTTATGAATATGTCAAAAAGCAGTGGACCCAGTACAGATCCCTGGGGTACTCCACTATTCATCTTTCTCCATTGGGAAAATTGGCCATTTAGCCCTACCCTCTGTTTTCTATCTTTTAACCAATTCCCGATCCACAGTAGTACACTGCCTCCTATCCCATGACTTTTTTAGTTTTGCCAAAAGTCTCTGATGAGGGACCTTATCAAAGGTTTTCTGAAAGTCCAGATACATTATATCAACTGACTCACCTTTGTCTGCTTGTTTATTCACACCTTCAAAAAAACATAACAGATAAGTAAGACAAGATCTTCCTTGTCTAAAGCCATGTTGGCTGTCTCCCATTAAGCCATGACTAGCTACATGTTCAGTAATTTTGTTCTTTATTATGGTTTCTACCATTTTCCCAGTACTGACGTCAGGCTCACCGGTCTGTAGTTTCCCGAATCACCCCTGGAACCCTTTTTAAAAATTTGCGTTAAATTGGCCATCCTCCAGTCTTCAGGTATTACAGATGATTTTAATGATAGTTCACAGATTACTAATAGCAGGTCTGCAATCTCATATTTCAGTTCTTTCAACACCCTTGGATGTATACCATCCGGTCCAGGTGATTTGCTACTCTTCAGTTTATCAAATAGTTGAAATACATCTTCCCGATGTATCAATATTTCCTTCAATTCTTCTGCAGTATCACTTTTAAATACCACTTCAGTCATGGGTAACATCCCTACATCTTCCTCAGTAAAGACCGAAGCAAAGAATTCATTCAGTCTCTCCGCTATGGCTTTGTCCCCTCTTAGTGCCCCTTTTACCCCTCTATCATCTAATGGTCCATCTGAATCTCTCACAGGTTTTTTGCTACGAATGTACTTGAAAAAGTCTTTATTATGCGTTTTTGCTTCCGCAGCAAGCGTCTTCTCAAATTATCCCTTAGCCTGCCTTGTGCTGTTTCTAGTTTTCGTCATTTGGCTTTTTTTTCCATTTCCTGAAAGATGCTTTTTTGGCAACAACAGCCTCTCTGACCTCACCTTTAAACCATGCTGGCAGTTTTTTAGACTTCCTTACACTTTTCTTAAAGCGTGGAATAAAGCTGGTCTGGGCTTCCAAGATAGTATTTTAAAACAACACCCAAGCTTGATGTAAGTCTTTAACCTTTGCAACTGCTCCTTTTAGTTTTTTCTTAGCTGTTTTCCTCATTTTATCATAGTCTCTCTTTTGAAAGTTAAAAGGTAGTACTGTGGATTTGCTGACCATCCCTCCTCCACTTATTAAATCAAATGCGACCATGCTATGATCACTATTGCCAAGTGGCCCCAACACCCTTATCTCTTGCACCAGATCTGGTGTTCCACTAAGGACTAGGTACAAAATGGCTTCTCCTCTGGTCGGTTCATGAACCAGCTGCTCCAAGAAGCAGTCATTTATTTCATCTAGGAACTTTATCTCCCTAGCATGTTCTGCCGTGACACTGACCCAGTCGATACCGGGGTATTTGAAATCATCCATTATTATTACTGTGCTGTAACTTTTGTTAGCTTCCCTGATTTATTTGAGCATTTCATCATCTATTTGTTCATTCTGGCCAGGCGGTCGATAGTACACCTCCACTGCCATCGCCTTCCCCTTTTTACATGGAATTTCAATAGAGATTCTACAGAAAATTTTGTTTCCTGCAAAACTTTAATCCTTTGTAACTCAATGCCCTCTCTAACATAGAGTGCAACCCCTCCACCAATTTGATCAGCTCTATCATTACGATATAGTTTGTACCCAGGTATCATAGTGTCTCACTGGTTGTCCTCCTTCCACCTTGTCTCTGAGATTCCAATCATATCTAACCTCTCATTTAGTGCTATATATTCTAACTCTCCCATCTCTATTCCTTTCTTAATGATTCCTAGCATTCTATTTACTTTTTTTGTCTGCACTGCAAACTGCACAGAAGATTTCAATGTATTTCCTATGATAACACCCAGATCCTTTTCCTGGATGGCAATTCCTAATGTGGAACATAGCATTGTGTATCTATAGTTTGGGTTATTCTTCTCTATGTGCATCACTTTACACTTGTCTACATTACATTAAATTTCATCTGCCATTTGAATGCCCAGTATCACAAGGTCCTCCTGTAATTTCTCACAATCTTCATATGATTTAACAACTTTGAATAATTTGATGTCATCTGCAAATTTAATCACCTTGCTTGTTCTCGATTCCAGATCGTTTACAAATATATTAAAAAGCATTGGTCCTAGTACAGATGCTTGTGGTATTCCAATATTCATCTTCCTCCATCGAGAAAACTTAACCATTTTCCCCTACTCTGTTTTCTATCTCTCAACTAGTTTTCAGTCTACAATAGGAATGTCATGACTTAATTTCGTCAGGAGACTCTGATGTGGGACTTTGTCGTATGTTTTCTGAAAGTCTATATACACAAGCTCTATTCATGATTTGGGTGTCCGAAAATGGGCGTTCAGATGTGCAAATCACAAAAATGTCCCCAGAGCCATTTTACAGGTATTACAGAATATAGCCGCAAAGTTTATTCTAAAAGGAAAAAAAATATGATGGAGCCATTTCATTTTTTGTGCAATTACAATGGCTGCCAGTATCAGCTAGGATTCTTTTTAATTATGCTCTAATTTTTTTTTTTTTTTTATTGAAAGGCTTCCAAAAGATACATATAAGCAAGAACCACAGAGAACTTCAAAAAAAAAAAAAATGCAACAGTAACAGCATAACTTCAGGTCACAATAGTATTCTACAATATGCCTTCATTTTTACAATTTTAGAATAAGGAATCGGGAAACAACAACCCCCCCAACCTCCCTTCCCCCCCCCCCTATCCAGAACCTTCCTAGCCCCGGACCCCCCCCCCCCAACCTCCCAGTATCCCCGACTATGGCTGATCATTTGTGAAGCACGGAAAGACGATGAGCAAAAATAAAAGGGGGAAAATACACACAAGGGGCAGACTCCCAGTAAAGTACGCATATTCCCCCCCTCCTGTCCAGAGCATTCACGCACCATAACGAGAGACAAAAGGTGCCCACACCAACTCAAAGCGCGCCAAGCGCATCCTACTGACAGCCACCCCCCGCTCCATGGTATACATATCCCACATCCGTTCCAACCAAGTCCGAAAGGAGGGGGCTAAAGCACGCTTCCAGGCTGCCGCAAGAGATAAGCGGGCCACATTCAGGCCATGGCGTAGTAGAGCAAGTTGCAGTGTCCGTGCACCTGGCACCAAAGCCCCAAAGAGGAAGATCCCTGGATCCCAAGGTATGCTCACTCCCAGAAGCAATTGTAGCCGGAATTGCACACCCCTCCAAAAAGCGCGGATGCGGGGGCAAGACCACCAAATGTGCCCCAGGGTACCCTGTTGCCCACAATTACGCCAACAAAGATCCACAGCCCCAGGATATATACGTGCGATCCGCGCCGGGGTCATGTACCAACGGTACAGTATTTTATAATTAGTTTCACGGGCATTAATCGCGACCGAGCTCGTCCACAAGTGCGTTTCCGCCGTCTCCCACTGTTGCTCGGTATAGGAAAGATTCAAATCAGAGTTCCAGAGCTCCCTATGCCTCGCAGAGCGCGATTGAGATCCCTGCAGGTGGGCATAGAGGGTGGCCACAAGTCCCCTAGTAGTAGTACACCCCTCACAATAGCGTTCCAAGTCAGTCAGGTCCCGAACAACCTGGGGGCGAACCAGCCGAGAGCGAACCCAATGCGTCACTTGCGTATATTGATAAAGATGTCCAGCCGGAATGTCAAATTCATCTTGTAGCGCGCGGAAAGACCGTATCCGGCCGCCCTCAAAGAGTTGTCCGACTCGGCTAAGGCCTAGATGTCCCCACTGCCGAAAGACTGTAGTACTCTGCCCCGGCGGGAAAGAAGCATTACCCACTATAGGGGCCAGCGGAGTTAAATCCGCAGCTTGGGACCGAAAGTGCCGGTCCCAGCATCGGAGGGTATGAAGAACATAGGGATTATTGGGGCGTTTACCACACCGAAGTTTGGGACCTAGCCACAGCCAGTCTCCCAGTCCCGCTCCCCCCGCCAAGCTCATTTCCAGCTGTACCCATCGCTTGGTGCTGTCCGCAATCATCCACTCCACCCCCGCCCGACACTGGGCCGCCGCATAATACCAGTGCAAATTGGGCATTCCCATACCTCCAGAGCGCGTGCGGGCATAAAGAACATGTCGCGCCAAGCGCGGACGTCGGTAATGCCATATGAACTTCATAAGCAGCCGCTGCCAGGTCGCCAAAATGGCTTGTGTAAGGGGAATCGGTAAAACTTGAAAAAGATAAAGAAAGCGGGGGACAACCACCATCTTGACTACGGCTATACGCCCGAACCAGGAAAGGAGCAGGCCATTCCAAATCTCTAAATCCCGCCGAACCTGACGGAGCAGGGGATCATAGTTGGCTTTAAAAAGGTCCGCCCGCTCCACAGTCAGGTGCACCCCTAGGTAACGCAAGGCTCCGGAGACCCAACGAAGAGGATAAGCCTCTTGGAGTTCCGCACAGATCGCCCCAGGAACCCCAACATTCAAGATCTCCGATTTAGCATAATTAATCTTGAAAGCAGATACCCGAGAGTAGTCCTCAAACAGCTGCATCGCAATTGGAAAGGAAGCAGACGGATCCACCAGGGACAGTATGATGTCATCCGCAAAGAGCGCAATCCGATAATCCGCAAGACCGATATGGACCCCCTGCAAGCCTGAATGTGCGCAAAAACTCTGGTATTATGCTCTATTTTTAAGGGGTATGTTCACTAAAGGGCGTTAAGGTTGCAAGTGTGCCATTAACTCCTGTTATCGGCATCCTTGTGCCCTTAACGCTGCAAAACTGCATTAACGAGCGTTAAAAGCTCCTGCAGCATTAAGGCAACAATAGGCACAGAGTGGGCGTTAATGGGGTGGAAACTGGGCGGTGACAGTGGGTGCTCCCTTAACATCTGTTGCATTAGCGCCCTTTAACGCTGGGAACCCTAAGGCCAAGTAAAACTTTGTGGAAAGGGGGTATTTTGAGGGGAGAGAGACTATTTAAACATTGGCAATGTGATGCACAGACATGGATCCCAAGATAGTGTTAGTAGTGCTCCATTAGCAGCAGCAACATAGTGCCCAAGTATGAAAGGGCACTATGTTGATGGTGCTAATGGGGCAAAGGGGGTGGCATGTGGGTCATGCAGTGGGGGCTGCTGGTGCGTAAGGCACACCAGGCAGCTGCCCAGGTTGCACATCTGTGATGCCCATGATGCTGCAGTGACAGTGGCATCACACAAACAGGCTGCTGCTGTGAAAAGGTGATGTGCAACATGGCGCAGTCCAAGGGGTCTCTGGCACGTTAAGCAGAGACAAAAGGAGAGAGGAGAACCTCTGCAGAAAACAGGAGCCAGGCAGAGAGCGGAGGGCACAAACACCACGGCCACACTAGGTAGGTTGTCATAGAAGTATTTTAATGAGACCCATCTTAAAAATGTTTCAGCCTTAAGCCTTCATCAGGGGTCTAAAAACACACAAACAGCACAGCTAATTTATATTTATATTATAGATATATAGATATAGACCACGTTTTCAAGACTTAACTAAACGAAAGTTATAAAAAAGGAAAAGTATACTACAAATTAAACACCGCTGAAGAACAATGGAAACGCGGTAAGCACTTGAGATTTAAGAAGGGAGGTAAAAAATTTGTGATTGTGCCATCCGCCCATATAAATAATAAAAAAAATAATAAAAGGATGCGCATAAGGACTTTGAAAGATAGTCACAAAATGGGAGACGTACAGTACAAACTAAATCACCACTTTAGAAGGGATGTGGTAAGCTTGTGAGAGGTGAAAGGGGGGAATACCTGGTAACAGTGTCAGCCAGCGGGAAAACGCCACGCAGGAGCAAATAGAACTTAAAAAGGCTGACAAACTCCTCCCCATTAATTAGCATACTAAGACATTAGTGAAGCAATACGAGGAACCAGAGAGAAATATATGTGAACAGTGATGTGTGATGAAAACAGTGGAGGTAATTCTGAGCAGACGGCACGATCATTATCTCCCCTTTTTTCCCCCCTGCATATTCCTTTCCATTCTGCATTTGCAGCCACTCTTGACCTGAGGCACATGCTTTTTAGTGTCCCTACACTTTCTCTCCCTCTCTCTGTATTATGGCCGGTTGTTATTTGTTCATAGTGACCCTTTTTATTTCAATTTTTTCATTTATTTTATTTTGTGTTAGCATTTTATTATGTTTTATTGTTTTATTGTGTTTTTTTAGTCTGTTTGACTGCAATGTATGCCTCACTGTTTATGTTGTTTCCTTGTTTTTTTGGTGCACTTATACCCCTCTTTTTAGCCTTATAACGTTTTATAGTTTGTATAGTATTCTTCATTATTCCTTCCTTTTCCTTCCTTCCCTTTCCCTCCCTGTCCCACTTTCCTTTTCCCCTTCCCCCTGCCCTCTCTCTTCCCGCCCTTTTTCTTAATTTGTATAAGGCTGTTTTCTAATATTGCAATATATCTTCATCTTGCTGTATGGTTTATCAGTTTTTGTGTTCTCTTTAGATTGGGTAAGTGCTATTGCTACGTCCTTCTAGGGACGGGCTCTACAAAACGTTTTTTTTACAGTACCTTGGTAATGTATATTTTTATGTCTGTATGTTTTTATTATCGCATTTTTAATGTGATTTTTATTATGTATAATTTTAGCTGTCCTGTTTGTGTGTTTTTAGACCCCCGATGAAGGCTTAAGTTGGGTCCTCAATAAAATACTTCTGTGACAACCTACCTAGTGTGGCTGTGGTGTTTGTGCCCTCTGCTCTCTGCCTGACTCCAGGCAAAGACCCCAGCTGGCTCTCCCCTGCTGCTGCTGATTCCAGCTTTGGAGGAAGAGGCTGGTAGCGCCAGCAGCTGTAGCTCTATAGGGGGCTGCAAAAAGCAGCTGCCCAGGGAAATACCACTGCTGCGGCTGTCCTCCTCCCCCCCTCCCCCCTGAGACATATCTGCAGCTGCCGGGATGGGGTTATGCTGGCAGCAGTTCTTTAGATGGAGTAGTGTGGCCGTCTATGTGTGCCTATGCCCCCCATCTGGTGCCCTAGGCGCACACCTAAGCTGCATGGTGGATGGGTTGGGACTGCGCATCATCCCACAGACAGCATGCTGGCATGTCAGCATGATGTGTGGGTGTTGGTGGCGGGTGCAGTGGCACCTGCCTGCAGCAGACAAAACCCATGTCCTGGTCCTGTGTTCTGTTTGCATTGCAACATGTGCCAAGGTCTGTCTGTCTGGGGAATGTGTCAGCCTCAGGGACTGCTGTATCCATATGACAGCTTTGTGGCTCAACATACAAAAGCATTGTGTATATAAGCAGAGGGTCACAGGTTCAAGACCTGACTGAGGATCATTTCTTGCATATCCCTCTGGGTAAACTTTAGCCTATAGTGAAGGTACAGCACCAGCATGTGCAACCCCCAATGAATCGGCCAGCAAGGGTACAAACACCCATCAGCCACACTGACGGACTCCACTATCCACAGCTGGATGGAAAGGCAGGCTGATAGCATCGGCACAATGAGCGGGCATTAACAAAGGGCGTGAATGTCAGAGCGCGCTACTAGCGCCTGCACAATGAGCACACATTAACAATGCCTGAGCTGATATAGAGACCAAAGTGGCAGGCAGGAATGCCAGCCATCCCCACTTTGGCACAATGCAGTGGTGTGTGTGTGTGTGTGTGTGTCTCCAGAGTTCTGTGGCCTTCTGCACTGCACTGTGCCTCACATTGCCTAGGCTGTTCCCAGGTTAGTCTTGATGAGCAGAGGATTGTGAGTATGGCCTGAAACATTGTGGTTTGCCCAGGGTGTGTCTGCATCAGAGGTAGGATCAATGGCTGAGACTTCATAGTGTCCATCTGCCACATGAATGACCTGGGTGGCCACAGCAGTTCATGCTGCGAGAGCACTCTCATTCTGACCAAGCTGTGACTGTGGCTTCAGTAATGTGGGTGCTGTCCCTATCCTGAGAACCCAATCACTGTGCTGAATGCTCGGTGACCATACTGTTTGTCCCAACCCAGGGTGCACATGATCATTCTGTGGACATGCATTGTGTGCTGACTGGCCACAGTTGGTATATGAGTGGCTGAAACAGCCCTGTGGTAGGCAGCAGGTGCAGTCTGACTGTGCTTGCTGTGGTGAATTGATAGGCCCAGATGGTTGGGACAGCAGTTATTCCTGGCCTGCTCACTGTGGTCATGGCAGGACCAACAGGATGGTAGCAGCAGCCCCATGCAAGCCTTGAAGCCCCCACTGCATTTGGTGTCCATAGCATCAGCTGCTGCAACACTGGGCACTGACATAAACTGTTCTAGGAGAGTCTCTGTCCAACAGGGTGGGACACAGCGCCCAGATGTGACAGGCACCTATGGCATGCTGCAATTGTGCAGGAAACAAGGTGACTAGTATAACACAATACACTGCAGACAATACCTGCCACACACTGGCAGTGATGTGGATCTGCAGCACAGCCAGCAGAGACTATCTCTTAACAGTACAAGTTCTGAGGACCAGGTACTGGGCACCCACCGTCACCCTAGGGTGACCACTGAAACTGCTCAGTAGCACAGTTTATAGCTGTTACGTGCCTATAGCACACACTGTCAGTGTGTCTTACTGAGCTGATGTGATGGATCAGTGCATTCTCCATTTGGTGAGCAGTTGCAGACTGCTGTTCCATGTGTGCAGTACCTCATGGGCACTGAGGAGCTAACCTATACCAGCACACATAGCAGACAGGTTAGGCAGAGACCTGTAGGCTCTCTGAATCCAGACACTGCTGTGCAGAGAGGTGTGGAGGTGTAGCCTACTGGTTAGTGCAATGCCACCATAAGCAGGGTACAAGGGTTCAATTCCCACTTGTTCATTTTGGCCCTGTGTTCTACTTAGGTCATTTCCCTGCCTGTAACAGTCCAGGCTCTGCTGTGACTTGCAGACACACATCCTTCTACTTTGTTGTGCATTCTAGCCACACTTTGGGTCAGCAAACATGCTTTTCCCCTTCATGTCCTTCTGAGAGCATGGCTTTATTGGCTCTGCTGCAGCCCATTGCAGGGGTTCAGACATGTTCACCCAGCAGATGTCAGGCACCTGCTTGGAGGCCTGGCATAATAGTCATGGCAGTGGCTTGGGGACCAAGATACCAGGGTTTGAGGCCCACTAGCACTCCTTATGTGACATTTTGGAATGTGTTAGGCCATGTGATCTTTTTCTATCATCATGTTTCTATCTAGTTTGTCCTTCCATATCAACAACTACAACAGTCCCCTTTTTTTCCTTTAGAATAGGAACATAGAAAAATGATGAGAACAACAACATGAAGGGGGTAGTTTCACCCACTGCTTCAGAAAGGTGACACCAGGAAGGGTAGAACCAGGCCCTGATGAGAATTGAACTCATGACCCCTGGTTTACAAGGCTAGTGCTCTGACCACTGAGCTATGGAGCTACTTTCACATTTTATGTCTGCCACAACCACCATGGACTGACAACACCTCCTTGTGACATTAAGCAGGTCACTCAACTCCTTGTGACATTAAGCAGGTCCATACAGTCCCTGTTTATCATCAGACATTACCAAGTCATTGGTAAGATGTTATCCTGACATGACTGCACTGCTACAGCGGTATACTAACAGGCAGTTACATGCATACATGTGAGACATGAGTCATGTATGACAACATGACTGTACAGCTTTGGCTCTATCACATCTCTTCAATACATGTGGACACATCTTACCCCTCAGATAACCACCTGCAGGTATCACCTCATGTCTGTATGTGCCCCATTTGCCCATTTTGGATGACACCTATCCAGTTATCTGCACATTTGTCTGGGGTGTTGTATGGTGGTTGTGCGGCTGAGACAGGAGTGAGACCCACATGTCTGGTATCAGGCCTTCCATGTGGCACTGACACACATTTTCCCACACAGTACAAAATACCACCCTCTCCTGTCGCCATGCTTCCTTCAGCCCCTCCATCTGCCTCTGTCGGCTGTGTGCGGTCATGCCTTGTCACGCAAGCTGCTGTTATGGCCTACACAGGTACTCTTTCCCGGATTTTGGTTCTTCATGCATGGTTCTTCTCCTGTGCCTGATCTGCATGTCACCACTCCTGCTCCATCCTCCTACCACTTCTGACTGTGCTGGGGGACACGTCTTTCCCATCCTATGCCACACACTGACATTGCACCGTTTTACAATGGCACCACCCAGTGCATAGGTACAGCTGCCTCCCATATGCTCATCCTAATTACTGGTTGCCACATAGGGTGCCCATGGATCTGACAGATCCATCAGTTCCCACCTGTCCTTCCATCCATCACCTTTACATTGACTTTCCTTGGTGTTCCCTTATCCAGCGTTACGGTGACAGCCATTTTCGGACATGAAGGTGCATGCTTGACACCTTAACACCCAATGTACTATTAACACACGTTAACTGGCCCATTGTGCCCTTATTGCTGGAACGCCTCCTATCTGCCCAGAACCTTTTCCTCATGTAAAACCCCTTATTGCTGCCATTAATGCCTGCTACTTAACGCCCTTTAATAAACATACCACTAAGATTTTAAATGGAAATATTCCATCTTACATGGTGAATGCAGTTTTTCAAGGGTTTCTCAGTCAGTGAACAACTCTTTGGCAATTCCTTCTGTGAAGAAATGTAGATTTAACCGTAAGTTGGATCAGTGGTATGCATATGTGGCAGCCATGGATTGGAACAGATTGCATTCATCAGTCACTTGAAATTATTTTATTCAGAAGTTATCTGTTAGATAGAAACTGTGCGTAATAATTCTGGATGAAGCCTTATTGAAATAATGTTGTAATATGATCCTAATGTTATCCACTTAGAACTAAAACTGTATAGGGGCGATTAATGATTGTATTAAATTAAATAAATTAAATTAAATTTTAGAAGGCCAGGTATATGCTTGCGCTGAGGGCATGGTGGAGGCATGGCCTGGGTGATGCTACAGATTTACACATTGCCACCCAATTTCAGAAAGGCCCAATCATGTTTGGCCCTGGCTGTTGATGCGTCCAAGCCTATACTTGTTGCTGACCGTGAATAAGTTGCAAAAAAGTGCTCATTTCATGGCAGCAATACTTGCAGGAGAAAGAAGAAAACATGCTCTCACTGCCATAGTAAATTTCAGCAGGTCAACAAAACCGACATGTTAATCAACAGTCCATTCATTTTACTGCCCTGCCACCACACATCTACAGATCTGAAATGGCCGACTGTGACGTGCATGTATCATGGCATGGGTGCGCCTGGTTTGAAATTCCTCGGCTGGTATGGCTATGTACCTGGTTTTTAGACTTTGCATATCAGGGCATCCACATTTCTAAAATGGCCTGCAAACATGCACGTACTCAGCCTTGGGCCCATCTCTTGAACCGGTTGGGGGGACCTGCATTTTTCAGGATGGAGACGGCACAATTTCAGAAGACTCTTACACGTACCTTCCTTCTCTGCTGCCATTTCCCCGGTATTTTGGATGTGGTGCCCTGGAAGTCCCAAATTCTTGCTAGACGTCCCTTCTAAAATGCCGCTTTACATCGACTGGCTCACCTTGATCCACCTGCCTTCAAAAAAACTGAGAGGACTGGTAAGGCAAGACTTCCCTTGGCTAAATCCATGTTGACTTTGTCCTATTACTAAAAATATGGACAGATATGAACATAAGAACATAAGATATGCCATACTGGGTCAGACCAAGGTCCATCAAGCCCAGTATTCTGTTTCCAACAGTGGCCAATCTAGGTCATACGTACCTAGCAGTTTCCCCAAGGTTTAATTTTATTCTTAATAATAGTTTCCACCGTTTTGCCTGGCACCTATGTTATGCTTACTGGTCTGTAATTTTCAGGATCACCCCAGGAGCTCTTTTTAAAAATAACCATTACACTAGGATGATCCTGAAAGCTACAGGCTGGTGAGCCTCACATTGGTCTCTGATGTATGTAGAGGTTTCTCATGCATATTTATTGTGGTTAGCCTGAAAACTGGGCTGGATTGGGAAACGCTGTCTTTTGAGACCAGAGCAAAAGTGAGAAGACTGAATAAATATGAAATCAGCCTTCTTGGTGAGGGGGGGGAGAATTTACTTTTTTTGTATGTTCAGATAAATGTATTCTGGAATTGGGGTATTATGAACAAAAAAACAAACCAAACTTTGCACCTGTTTGTTCTACCAGCTGTTTTTTTCCCCTCTGAAGAGAGAGACTGCTGCAGAAGCAAAAGACTTTTCCCAAATCATTGAAATCGTGTTCATGGGGAAGGCATTATTCTGCAAGTGAAGGAATTTGGAAAATCTGAGGGCGATAGAATGTACTGATTCAGTTTCTTTAGTGGATCTGAGCTGTGTTTTTGCTGTTGATCTTTTGGCCTTTTTATTGCAGGGGGTACTCTAAAGACAATGAGGGTAGCTGGTTTCGCTCCTTGTTTGTCCACAAGGTTGATCCTCGGAAGGACGCACATTCTACTCTGCTTTCAAAGAAAGAGACGAGTGGCCTATATAAGATCCAGTGTGAGTTTGCCTTTCCCCTTTTTTCACCCCTTGTTGGTGCACCTTAATGTTAACAGTGGACATGCCTACTTCAGTACTGGAGCTCTCGCTTCTTTTCCTATGGATCTTTTTCTGACCCTGCTATTCCAGTTTTGGGATATGCATACAACTCTGCAAGTGCACCTTGCCTCCCCCTGCTCTACCAGTACCGGGAATCACTCATTTTATTTCATTATTTTGCTATTTTATTATTCCGAGTAGCTGCCAGTTGCTCTTTTGCTGAATGTGGGGCTTTAGAAAAGTTTACATAGTGTTCTACAAAGCAAAAACTGAAAGAATTTTCAAGGTGTTACAATATTGTGAAAATTGGGAGTTGATCGCCTGCTGAATTAAGTTTGGTCACTCATATACCATGCTCTAGGCAGTGTTCTTCCCAGAAATCGTTTCCAGTCAGGTGGCATGAAAGAGTAGCCAGTGGGCTGCACTATAAGCTGGCTGGCAGTGTATAACATAACTAGTCATCTTTCAGGAAGTTCCATATATGATGTATTTATTTGTCACCATTTAGAATTAATTTACATGTCAAATTCATTCATATTATATTTACATATACTTTTACATTTTTAAAGTATCAATTACAAAATTGCTTAAATAATTTTTCCATTCCTGCTCATTATTTTGCCATGTCAATTCATCAGATTAAATTAGGTGGGTGGTCAGTAAAATCAGCCAGGTGATGTGACCCTTCAAAGGGGAGAAAACTGCACTAGGTATAGCTACTATTTTTCTGCCCTCAGCCAGGACCCAGGCTGCTGATGCTGAAAGCCTAGGGGCAAGTTTTCTTTCCACTGTGACTCATTTCCTTTGTTTCCTCTTTCAGTTCACACTGTGAAACCAGAATGCCTGGATGCTTACAACAGTCTGACGTGAGTCTGTTCACATTCTGTGCATAGTAGAAGCGTGCCTGGGCTTTGTGCAGCAGAATATGCCAGCAGGAACTGGTGAATGACATTTTCCTAACCCGAGCCCCAGAGAGACCCTAAATTCAGGTCCTGGCAGGATATGTCCAAACCCCCACCCCTCCACCCCCACTACCATCTTTCTGCCTTGCAGAGAACAAGACAGACTCATTAGAGGAGACCCATCGAACAGTGTTTTGGCTGCATGCAGCCCCCTCTTCCCTTAGACATGGGTATAAAATTAAATTCTAATTTGGAAAATTAATAATGAAACACAACCAGCAACTAAACTAAACCTAAGTTTCTAAAAGGAGGCAATTTCTCCAAAAGGAGCTGTGTGGGATAACTGATATTTTGAATTGATGAAAGGCAAATTGTGATGTTTGCACTGTATAACAAAATAAGGACGTTTATGTGCACTGATTCCTTGTTTTGCCTTGGAGCTCTGGTTTACCCCAGAGAGCCTCTTCCCTTAAAACTCAGTAATTCGAAATGAGGGTTGGAATGCTTGCTCTATTCAGGGTGAGGTTTGGGCAGTATTATTTCCCATTGAACTCAGGGCGTTACAAGATTGTAACACCCTGCAGGGTTATTAGTCAAGAAGCCAGTGTTCTGGGTTAGGACTGGTTCTATAGTACCAACTCCAGAGATACCTAGCCCAGAATTAGCCAGAAATCAGCCCTCGCTGAAGTACATAGCTGATCAAAGCACTACTAGGATATTGTCCCACTTCTTAACAGTATTCTGTGGACAGATTGTTACTGGAGTTTCCCTAACACTGACTAATTAAAATCAACCTTAATTAGGTAATGCTTATTGCATAATCACTGTTCCTTTTTCCCTGTCATTCATTTGTTATAGCTTTCACAGTTCATTCTTTTCTTCTAATAAACTGTTTCATGTTGGTGCAAAGAAAATATCTGGCAGGTACTTGCTGTTTTTCATTTATGGAACAAATGTATTGTTGAGTTTGGTGTTTGTTTATGGTATGATGTTTTTATTTTTTATTTTTTGTTATTTATTTTATATTTCTTTTTCTTTTTGTTGTTTTGTTTTTCCTTTTTTGGATTATTGTTTATGTATTTTTGTACCCTGCCAAGAGTTATAGATAGTACAGATAAGAACTTTTTAAAAAATAAATAAAAAGACTTAATAAACAGTTTATTAGCTTTTATACCTCTGACTGATCGTTAATCCAGAATTTTTTATATTTGGCCTGTAGGTGCATTTCTGGAAAATGTGTGACCCCTGGCTTTTGTCGGATGATAATTTTTATTTATTTTATTTATTTATTTCAACTTCTTATATACCGCACTCTTTGACATCAGCGCGGTTTACAAATAACATAAAGAAACCAGAACAACAGGCTGTTTGGTATTACATATAACAGGAGTATCAACTTGGATAACATGGGAGAACTATTTACATGGAGTATATAATCTATTAGCTAGATAACATGCTCGAACTATTTACATAAAATTAGCAGGAATGCTTGGAACAAGAGAGATATTGTGGATTGTATTAGGGTGGGGCTGTTATGTTACGGTCTCTATAATGTCTCTAGAACCCACCAGGGGATAACTTGCAGGGCTGGTTACTTGCCCTCAAGTAAGCAAGAACTCAGTTTATAGACAGGAAGATGCCAGTGCAGGGGCATGTGTATAAATGTAGGCAGGGCTGGCCCCAGAATTAGTTCGAAGTGTTGGCACCCTAGCATGGCTGTGTCAACTCCTTATAGGGCCCAGGGCAAACTTTTCTGGTGGGGGGCCCCCTCATCCTTTTCCCTGCCTTCATCTATGCACCCCCCTCCTGCCACCCCTTTCCAGGACGTGCAGTGGTTGCAACATATAAACAAAGGCACTGCAGCACCGGAGTTACCTTCTTTTCTGGCATTGCAGTGGCATTCATGCTTCCGCCCCCCCCCCTTTGATTCATCAAAGGGGAGGGGGCAGAAGCAGAAGCACGAACGGCACCGCAGCACTGGAAAAGAAGATAACTTGCCATGGTGCCTTTTTTATGTGTTGCTGCCACTGCACATCCTGGAGAAGGGCAGCGTCAATAGGCACAGGGGCAGGAGCAGGGCCGCTGTTACCCATTGGACAGTGGGGCAGCTGGGACCCCATTGTGTAGGGGCTTGGGGCAGCTGCCCCCTTTTCCAATAGGTAAAAGTAGCCCTGCCCCCTAATCAAACCTTAAGCCTTCTGCCCCCACTGGCTATCAGAATTTCTTGGCTAGCTTTGAATGCCCTGCTCTTTGCCACCCCCAGAAGCTGCTGCCCTTGTTGACTGCCTAATTTGCCTAATGGTTAGGCCGACTCTTAAGTGTAGGTGGACCATGGGCAGTACCCTCCAAGTGTTCACAGATTTAGCCCTGTGTGGGTATAAGGAATAGCACTAAGGCATGACATAATAATCTGTAATATCTTGGCAATATGGGTAGTTCACCGTTTTAGCAGGCACTTGTCCGCTAGACATATAGAGATGAGGTTTCTCTCGGTAATCTCCCCAAGTGGGTTAACATTGTGCATTTAATTACAAAAACAATGGATCCCAAATAGTAATATAAGAATGACCCTGAATAAGTAAAATCTAAGATAGGAGCATTCATATATATTTACAAGCACATGTCTCACTTATAGGGCTCCGCATGCCTCTGCCGACCCTCAACACTGGAGTCTGTCTGTGCAGTCAATACCCTCCACAAACTCCGTCTAGTTCTTGGGGACTTCAACCTCAAATCAGCCACAAACAAAGATGCAGAAACCTTCCTGATGGCAATGGGCTCACTACAATACACCCAACTCATCAACGCCCCTACACACAGGCATGTTTCCTCACCAGATCTTATCTTTGTACCCAACCATCTAATAGAACATAACTTCATCACAACCCCCTCAATTTCACCAGTTCCATGGTCAGACCACCATGTAATAAAAATTGAGCTACAGTTGACAGGCCTAAATGATCGTCAGGTCCAGTCCCGTACAGGAAGGTGATTCAAGAGCTTTGACAAGGACCAGTTTCTCCAAGAAATTCTCCCCAACCTGAACACAGACTCCACTGATATAAATGAACCAATTGATAACCGGAACATGATTATCTGATCTGCAGCCAAAGCACTGGAGGCCAAGAACTTAAAAGCACAGCACTCTAAACCCAGATTACCCCCTGGTACTCAAAGGAGATATTGGAATGCAAAGATAACACTACGAAGATTAGAATGATGCTGGAGACGAACCGAATCTAATACAACCCAGGAACTCTATCAAAAAAAGCAAAAGGAATATAACAACCTCATCTATCAACAAAAAAGAGAATTCTACGCAAACTTGATTCTCAAATCCTCCAATAGACCCAGAGAACTATTTGAAATAGTGAGAACGCTCATCAATGAACCTAACTCTGAGAAAGCTGAGCTGATACATCTGCAAGACCTTCGCCGACTTCCTTCAAGCCAAATTCACAGCCTCCCCACAACTGACCAAGGACATCCCTTCCAAGCCCTCAGTACCTAATCAAATTTGGGGCAATTTTAGTATACCATCTATGGAGCAGATCTCTCATATTATCGCTACGCTCAACCCTAGCACTACCCCTATACAGATCCATGCCCAGTGGCCTGGATTAAATCAGCGAAAGAGGACCTCAGCCACATCATCCACGATATTGTGCACCAATCCCTTACCCACAGAAACATGCCAAATGCCCTAAAGCTAGCAACCATCCGCCCAATTCCGAAGAACTGTACATTAAGCAAAACTGACCCGGCTGCATTCAGGCCTATCTCTGGCCTCCCGTTCCTGACTGAGATCAATGAGAAAATTGTACATCATCAACTTCAGGACCACATCGACATCCATGCCCCATTAGACCCAGATCAACACTGTTTCCGACCAAACCATAGCATCGAAACCCTCCTGATATTCCTCTTCAATAATATGATCAGAGTTATTGATAATGTCAAGATGGGTCTTATTATGATTTTCATTGACATCACCTCCCCTTTTGACTTGGTCGCCAACGGCATACTTCTGTCAAGACTACAAGAGATTGGTCTACACGGCACCACCTTGAAATGGTTTACCTCTTACCTCACAAACAGACAACTACAGGTCAAATGTGGCCCTGACACCTCCTTACCGTTCATTGCTAAACAGGGTGTGCCACAGAGTTCTTCCCTCTCCGCACTGTTGTTTAATCTTTACATACAACCCATCTGTTCCATCATCAATGACCACAAGATTCAATACATTATCTACGCAGATGACATAATGATTTACATGAAAATAATGGACTGCCTTCAACAAATTGCTAGCTGTCTTCTTCAAAACAACCTGAGGATAAACTACAGCAAGATGGAAACTCTCTTTATCATCTGAAACTCTGGATTCACCCCCCACTATCAATCTGAACAACACCACGATACCCATTAAGCCCGAAGTAAAACACCTCTGAGTCAACCTTGACTAAAATCTGAACCTCTGTGGCAGTACTGATAGCATGCAATAAATAATACCCGTAGTCAGCACAAGGATCCAAACCAATTTATTGTGCACAAGGCCCAAGCATCAAAGGACTGAGCAATGGCGAACAGGAACAACTTCCTTATATACAAGCTTCACAGTTTGATACAGGCAGACTTTCTATTGGTCCCAACGTCCCCTGCATCTATCCAATCGGGGACCCTCACTGGGCTATTGCTCCCTATTCACCCTTCTCAGACTAGTCTAACAAAGGCACAGTTCTATGTTATGACTACACTTCTACTGCAAGGTCATATCTAGCTCGAGGAATGCAACAGTATCCATTTAGTATGGAAGTATTGTGCAAGCTTTGTCATAAACTGATTTTTCTAACTTTTAATTCTTTACTCTAACAACAGGAAGGTGGGGGTTAGAATCCAGGCCTTTCACATCTATATAGGCCATCACCTACCACATTCCCCCCTTTGATTATTCTCACCCGCAAATTAGAAAGGGTGGGAATTAAATCACATATTATACTTGTGTAACAGCATCATCTTGGGGTATATAGGGTAATATTGTCACATAGCCAACACTTTAGTTGCTGTCTGCCGCTTCACAGTGCTATCAATAACTGAGGTTATAGTGCACAAGCAAAGGGGTAGGAGACATAGGAGAAACAAGCACACAGCCAATATTAATACAACTAACACACCCAGTCCTGAAAACATGGAACCAAACCATCCATCAAGCTCCAGTCCACGCCCTTTTTGCTTCTGCATCTGTTCGGCTATGTCTTCGACAACTTAGCCTTCATTATCAATCTGCAAACAACGGTTAGTTAAATTCAATTTTCCATATACACCACCTTCAGCTGCTAACAAATAATCCAGTGCTAAACAATGTTCAGGAGCGTTTACACCTGACCACAGGACGTCTTTCTAGTGGTGGCATTATAAGATCTCTGACTTAGACGAGTAATCTTTATTCCAGTCTGAGTAGTAGTGATGCAGGCTGCACAAGGGGGGAGAGTAAGAGTTGTGGATTCTTAGTCTTTTACAGTAGTGGTTGTCGTCGCAAAGTGAGCCGCAGTGGAGTTTCAGGGTCATTTACGCATTTACGGAAGTTCAATGACCAAGTGCAGGAGCGGCTGCTGGCTTTACTCGACTGTGATGGATCCAAGGTTCAAGCTCTGCAACTTTAACTGCTGTTGGGGTTATTAAGGTCCCTTTCAATGCGGTGTCCTTCTCCGCTCTGTGATCCACACCGAGACCCCAGGCTTGAGAGGATGTAGAGGTTGATGGGCAGCTGATGACTCTGCAAAACAGAACTTAAAACCAATAGTTCTTGCCTAGTAATTTCAGATCCAATCTGTTTCATATCTCCTTTTATTCCTTGTACCATAGGCGGGGGTCGCCTATACAGAATCTCAAAAGGGGAAACTCCTAAAGACTTAGTAAGGGTTAAACATATCCTGAGAAGGGCTATAGGAAGAACTCAGAACTGGAGCTACTTCAGGTGAACTTCTTGGCAAAGATTAGATAACTGAGATTTCAGGGTGCCATTCATACGTTCTACTGTTCCTAAATTCTGAGGTCTGTAGGCAATATGCATCTGTTAATGTTAATATCTCGGGATCATACTTAATGGACTTGCTACCTGAGGTTATCAACCCTCATTCTTTGTACAGGGCCCCATGTGCATGCAAGGTTGTAAGGGCATACTTGGAATCTGTGTACACATTTAGACGGAGCCCTTTTCCTATTGTCAGTGCTCTAGTGAGAGCTGTCAATTCAGCTTTCTGTGCTGAAGTTCCTGGGGCCAGAGCTGTGGACTCAACTTCCAGATCAAGGGTCACCACTGCATATCTGGCACAACAATGTCCATTAATGATGATAGGGCTGCTTCCATCTACAAAGAAAGTCCGTTCAGGGTTCTCCAAAGGAACAGCAGTCAAATCCAGGCAACTTGAGAATACAGTGTCCATAGTTTCTAGACAGTCATGATCGGGGGGGGGTCAAGACCAACTGGTAACAACGCAGCAGGATTCAGAGCTTGACTGACCATCAATTGTACAACATACTTGGATACTACAACATCCGTGAGCCAAAACTTCCTTTGTGTTCCATGAGGGTCAGAACAAAGTGCAGTACAGTAACTTGAAGATTTTGTCCCGGGATGAGCTTGTCAGCTTTGCTCACTAGGAGGGCTGTAGCTGCAACAGCTCTCAAACAAGGGGGCCAGCCTTTTGCAACTACATCAAATTGTTTTGACAGGCTACTGGCCGTTGCCCAGATCCAAGCGATTGAGTCAACACTCCTAGAACAGTTCCTTGTGACTCCTGGACTGAAAGGTATTCTGGACATCTGGTAGACCCAGAGCTGGTGCTAACATCACATCAGAGCAGTTTTTCAAAGATCGAAAAGCTGCATCCCATTCAAGTCCCCATTCCAATGGAGACTTTTCCATTCCTTTGATAGCTTGATACAAGGGTTTTGCTAGCAGCGCAAAATGGGGGATCCATATACGACAGTACCCTGCAGCACCCAAGAAGGCTCTCACTTGCCTCCTGGTGGCTGGAGTGGGAATACTGCATACAGCTTCTTTGTGTTCTGGTCCCAGGCGTCGAATTCCGCTGGACAACTGGAATCCCAGATATTTAACTTGTTTGACATAATCACGCTTTGGCTCTTGAGACATTAAAAGCCTCATTAAAAGGTGCAAGAGTTTACTGGTGGCTTGTAGACATTCACTGTTTGGAGTTGGTGGTCATTCACATACTGAAGAAGAACCCTGTGTCCTGGGTTCACATAGTAGCTTGAAAGATCCTGATTTAAAGCAGCACTGAAAAGAGTGGGCGAATCCTTGAGTTCTTGGGGTAATCAAGTCCAGGTGCGTTGGCCCCGCCTTCCTGTTGTGGGGTCTTGCCATTCAAAAGCAAACACAAGTTGACTGGTAGGGGCTATATGTATACAGAAGAAGGCCTCTTTCAGGTTCAGGACAGTGAAATGAGTAACCTCTTGTACTGGGCGGTAATCCCCTGTCCCAGGTTTCTTGACTGGGAGAAGGGGGGTGTTCCAAGGTGACTGGCACTCCTTGAGAAGTCCATACTTCAGCAGTTTCATTAAATGGCAGTGGATACCTTCAATGGCTGGTCGGGGAAGAGGATACTGCTTCACATGCACTGGTTCCGCTCCTGGCTTGAGGGTGATGATAACAGGGGCTATGTTCTTCGCTAGGCCAGGTGGATATCTTCTGCCCATACTTCAGGTGGAGCTGAGAGGTTGGTGGGTATTCAGGAGCTAATTGTCTTGGCTGGAGACGTACTATAGAACTGCTACTCTTCTTCTCGGGGAACAGTCAGCACCATCAATCCATTTCTTCCCCTTCAGCAAAGGGTATCTGTGCCTGGAGCTTAGCAAGCATATCTTGGCCCAAAAGTGGAATAGGGCATTCAGGCATATACAGGAACTGGTGCACTATTTTCTGTCTTCCTAGTTCACACATGGGGTTCTGCGGGAAAGGTTTAGTGGCCCAGTAGCTCTGACAATGGTGATGCATTGAGAAAACAAAGGGGCTACTGGGCTTTAGTATTTTGCTTCTGTATCCCCCATAAAGTCCATATATTGGTCCCCTATTTTCAGACTGACCATAGGCTCCTGGGGTGAACTTGGAGTCCGGTCTGGCCTAGTCTTCATTCATGTCAGAGCCTGTTGCAACTGCCACTCCCTCAATAGCTTCTTCCCTCTCTTGCTGGAACACTGTGCTCGGTTTATTCTTCCATGACTCTGAAATCAAGTACTCCCTCCTCCCCTCCTGGGGGTGGAGTCAAGATACGGGCATGCACTTCTCTAGTGTCCTCCTTCTCTGCAATGAGCGCACTGATTTGCACCCAGAGGGGACTAATCATTTTCATGACCCCTTCCACTTTCCTCTGCTCTTTCAATTAGGAAAACCTCCTCCACATCGTTCAACCAAAGCGGCTGCAAGAAGAACTGCTTTCTTTGTTATTTTGCATTCACTTTCTCTGTCACATCCATTTTCACAATTCACATACTTCCTGAGCAACTTCCATTAACTGTCATGCCCGCAAGTCCATCCAGTTTCTGCAATGTCCGGTTTATATCTCTCTGGGACTGACTGACAAAAACTGCATTTACCATAAGCAAATTCTCCTGGGCTGCTGGATCGCATGGGGTATATAGTGAGGGCTGCCTGCAATATTTGGATTCCACCTGGGGCCATCAAGACTGATGGGTCTGCATAATACTGTTCATTAGTTCTATCAAATCCTAAGGTTTCTCAGTGTAGGAGGCATAATGCAGTTTTCAGTTCAGTAAATCAGTGGCGGAAAAAGACACATAAACAAGGCTGGTCAGCTGGCTGGGTTCTCGGGCGCTGGCTGTGAGTGACCCTGAACTGGCAAATGAATGCCCGTTTGTAGTGTAAACGGACACTTTTTCTTTTTCCCTTCACAAACATTTAACATAGGGGTACTGATCAGGGAACGTTTTTGCACAATCTGATGAACACTGTAAAATTCCTAGTCATACACTTCAACAGAATCTGCCCCTTCCCCCACATGACGATGTACTTGTCTACAGACAGAGGGGGCAGGCTGCATTTCCCTGTGGACTAAGCATAATGGATGTGTGTGCTCATTCTAAAGAACAACTGTCTGAACCTGTTTAAAGGCTTTAAACTAAGACTGTACTTCTGAAACTGAGACTTTAAAAGACCCTTTCAAAACACAGTACACATCTTACAGTTCGGGAAAGACAGACATTATCTTAACAAGATAAACAGTAGGTCTCTCTCCTGGCTCTCAAAGCAGCCGTAAATCACTAGACACAGCGGCTGTAAACACTAAATAAATCCTAAAAATACAGTTACAGCTTGTTTTGTTGTTCCCGTAATTTATGAGCAATAATTATGTCCTCTATGCGGTGCTTGCTATAATATATAAAAATATATGCAGTCAAAACCAAATATATCAGAGACAAAATTCCAAGCATTTTTGTAGTTACTGGCTCGGGATGCTTCATAGTCCTATCAGGGGTCTTAACCTCCACTTCGTAGGTCAAAGGGGAAACAAAAGCAGTCTCATTAAGTTCTCTATCATTTCTTTTTGAACAGTGTTTGCTAACGACTGGAACATAAAAAACACAAGACAGGCTAAGCCCATAAATGCATTGCGGGGTTAATAACATTCCTATCAACATGACCATAGCAGAAGGAACATCACCATTAAAACATATTGAATAAAACAGGTACGATTTTCCTGAAATAAGCACAAATTAAACCAGCTGCAGAGCGTAGAATAATTGAAACCTTCAAAGCGTTAAGTAAAGGATACATTCCTGTCTTTGTCTCCCGGCTGTGTGAAAGACACGCCCCCTTCGCTCTCTACTTGCAAGAGAGAGACTCACGCTAAGTGAGACAGCTGACTCCTGAGTTGTTTCTTTAATACTTTTCCTTAATCGGTAAAAACAACAGACACCAAACACTTTCTCCTTTCTCGCGACCTGCACTAGTCAGGAGGCAGCACCTCACTTGGACTGTATGCAAGGCCTCTCATGCACACACGCAGACATTCAAGACAGAATAAAATCTGGACGTTCCCAAAAAACCTGACTGACTAACTGACTGACTGGGGGGTTGGGTGGGTTCAGTCTCTGCTTATACCTTTAAGACTTTCTGAGACTTACTAGGACCGCCCCGAGAGAGGTGATCAGACTCTCAAGCGCTTATTCCAGACTGACTGATTAGCAGAACAGTTCTACTCACCGGATCATGGGTTGAATCCTGGACCCCCCTCGGGTTCAAGGTGTAGGCTGGCCGGAACAGGCAACCTGCGGAAGCAAGGAGGAGTCCTCCCCGATACAAGAGGATGGGTGGTGCCGAAGGCTCTCCTGCAATCAGCCAGGGGTGGCTCCAGGCCGGACAAAACCTTTTGAGGCGAGAAGTCGTGGTATATTTACTTGAATACCATCACACTACTCACACTTCCCGGTCAGGGAACCAAGACATGTGGCTGTACTGATAGCATGCAATAAATAATACCCAGAGTCAGCGCAAGGATCCAAACCAATTTATTGTGCACAAGGCCCAAGCATCAAAGGACTGAGCAAAGGCGAACAGGATCAACTTCCTTATATACAAGCTTCACAGTTTGATACAGGCAGACTTTCTATTGGTCCCAACGCCCACTGCACCTATCCAATCGGGGACCCTCACTGGGCTATTGCTCCCTGTTCACCCTTCTCAGACTAGTCTAACAAAGGCACAGTTCTATGTTATGACTACACTTCTACTGCAAGGTCATATCTAGCTCGAGGAATGCAACAGTATCCATTTAGTATGGAAGTATTGTGCAAGCTTTGTCATAAACTGATTTTTCTAACTTTTAATTCTTTACTCTAACAACAGGAAGGTGGGGGTTAGAATCCAGGCCTATCTTACAGGCCTTTCACATCTATAAAGGCCATCGCCTACCACACCTCCAGTCACACATTAGAAAAACTACCAGGAACGCCCATCTCAAAATGAGAACCATCAGATTCCTCAAACCAATACTCTCCCAAGATCACTTCCGCACTGTTTGCCAATCTCTAATCACACCTATTCCTGACTACTGCAACCCCATATACCTTAGGCTTCC
The DNA here is from genome assembly GCA_033557465.1 of Ichthyophis bannanicus. Lineage (NCBI taxonomy): Eukaryota > Metazoa > Chordata > Amphibia > Gymnophiona > Ichthyophiidae > Ichthyophis > Ichthyophis bannanicus. The sequence goes on from CM066041.1 coordinate 121,063,831, forward strand.
AAAATAATCACTCCACCCCTTACAGATGGCACAAAACACCACGGCTTGCATTATAACTGGTTCATCAAGGCACATACACATCACCCCCATCTTGAACCACCTCCATTGGCTCCCAATTGATTCTCGCATCAAATATAAAACCCTACTAAACATCTTTAAAATCAAACAGAATCTCTCGCAAACAGTCTGCAAACCCTCATTACCATGGGCTCAAGCACCAGACCCAGGAGAAGATGCACCACAGACACTATCACAACCCCCAGCGCCTTCACCAAAATGAAGCAATCTACATTGGGGAGAGCAATATCTCTGGCTGCTCTCACCCTATGGAACTTGCTTCTGGACTGCTTAAGATCCACTGTGGACTTTAAGGACTTTAGGAAGCTGCTTAAAACCACACTCTATAGAGGATACTTCGGTGACAGCACATGACCCGATCACAGGACTCAACTTTCTGCGTTGTGTTTGCCCCCACCCTTTCTCAACCCATTCCCCTCCTCATTCTCCCCCCCCCCATTCCCATAACCCATAACCCCTTACCCCTCCAAATTAACCAAAATTTCCTCCTTGTATATCGCTCATTTTGTATATAGTTATCATGCAGGCTGGGTGTCAAATGAACTAGGATCCTGTTTGAACGAAAGGCGCTTTTTAAATTGAAATTATTCTTCTGGTTATTAATTGCAAAAAGGTGTTTTTTTTCACTCACATCTATAGGAGTACGGTTTGGATTTTCAAATGAGATGGTCCAAGGATGTCACCTCTGTATCTCAGCATTGCACAGCTGGGTGGAAGCTTGCAGATCTCAGGAATGGAATAAATGGGTGGTTGGAAGGCATCTGTTATGATGGTGGTTCCTTTCCTTTGCAGGGAGCAGGTGCTGCCCAAACTGCATCAGGATCCGGATTACCCATGTGATCTGGTTGGGAATTGGAACACCTGGTATGGAGAGCAGGACCAGGCAGGTGAGATGGTTCAGGATCCGTTGAGAAGCTTAAGCAGCATGCTAGGAGATGGTGCTGGATCCAGTGAGATTTGGGGGGGGGGGGGGAGGGAGGTGACAACCTGCTAGGTGATGATGCAGGGTCAGAGTAGAGAATATGGAGCAATCAGGCTGGTGATAAGCATACGATGAAATCGTGTTTAGGGCACATGGCCAATGTTATATATGCCGGGACCCAGGGCAGAAATTTGGGTGTGAGCCACACCTTCACTTACATGCAGATTTGGGGCCCCTGATGTTCTGGGGATCCAGGGTAATTGTCTTCATTGCTACCCCCAACAATGCCAGCCCTATTAGGCAGAGTCAGAGAAAAGAGTTGGACAGTCAGACAGGATCAAAAGAAACAGGTTGGGACATGGGCCAGGAGCAAGTATGTCAGCCGGCAATCAGCTTGGGTGGGCTGGGGGATGTTAGACTTGAATTAGGTAGCATAACGTGCTAGAAAGATTTGAGGCAGGCATGGGAAACATGGGGCTGGGCAGAAAGTAAGACTGGAGATTGACAGGCACATTCTGAGCATTCACACCTGGCATGGGCACAGGGACATTGAGCTTATCTGTTATTCTACCTGCTTTCACATTACAGTGCATCTCTGGCGTTTCTCTGGTGGCTACCCTGCCCTCACGGACTGCATGAACAAACTGAGAAGCAACAAGGTACTGGAGGATCCAAAAGCAACAAAACTGGTATCTGGTGTCACTGCCCTAACCTGTACTTCTGACAGGGTGCACCAGTGCCAAGTGTATTCCAGGGTAAATTCTGCACAACTGTGGCATGCAGAAATTGCACAGAATTCATTAATGTACAGTATTTTAAGTCTAGCATGTAGAATTTGGCCAGTGACCTTCATGGCAGAGGAAGGGAAGGGAAACTAGGTAGCGTTGGCAGTGCAGTGGGAAGAAGAGAGGCAGCAGGTCAGCCCTACCAGATGGAAGTCGAGGGTTGAGCAGTATCTGCCACACAGATAAGAGGAGGAACCTCGGCGGATCAAACAAGGTTACTTACCTGTAACAGGAGTTCTCCGTGGACAGCACCTGTTAACATCCTCCAACGGCGCCGTATACAGAAGTGCTCTCTAGAGCTCAGAGTCCTACTGAGCATGAGCCAGAGGCCCAACCCACTAGCCCGCCCCTAGCCAGCCAGTGTGTCCCTAGCAGTGTCCGGTGGGCCAGTGGCTAGGAGGCAGATGAGGCCGACCTCGGTCTGGGGAGGTGGGTGGGATAGTGTGGCTGACTTATCCTGCTGTCCACGGAGAACTCCTGTTACAGGTAAGTAACCTTGTTTTCTCCTGGGACAAGCAGGATTTGTCAGCCACCTGGTGCCTCCTAGCTGCGCAATAGCACGTTATGAGCTGTGGAGAGGGAGGTCGAGACCAGGTGAGTTAAAATGATTTTATTTAGCGCTTTTACGTAGGCTAACTACAACAATTGGCCAACACGGCCAAACAAAATGGCCAACATGGCCGCATCAGGGCTACCAAGAATATTATTCAGCACTCTAACAATTGGCCAACATGGCCGCATCAAGGATATCATATTGACAACATTAAAGTCCTATTTGTCCCAGTGGTTTGGGCAGTAGAGCACTGCTGTGAGACGGTTTTGTCACTGTCCTCTGCCGGGCCCACTGGTGGCCATGGCGAGGATCGCCTGACCGAATGCGCATCGCGCTTGAGTGTCCACGTCCAAGCAATAATGTCTCTGAAAGTGTGGACATAGGACCAAGTGGCGGCCTTGCAGATGAATAGAACGCAGGTTAGCGATGGTGGTTGCCAGCGCTCTGAGTTGGTGTAGCCCCATGTGTTGCGCCGTCTGTGCACCCGCTTGTTCGTGGCAGAAAGCGATGCAATCAGACACCCATCAGGCCATAGTCTGTTTCTTGATTGGGCGTCCCGGTCTGTTGGGGTCGTAGGAGACGAACAGCTGGGAACCCTTCCTGAGTGGGCCTGTTTTCATGATGTAGGCCCTGAGAGCTCTGGTGCAGTCCAGAGTGTGGAGCCTCTGCTCCTCGGGGGAGGAGTGTGGCTCTGGGTAGAATGTAAGCAGCTCGATGGATTGGTTGATGTGGAAGTCTGAAGTTACCTTGGGAAGGAATTTGGGATGAGTGCACAGGGTGGCTCTGTCTGGGAGGAGCTGGGTGTACGGAGGGTATGCCACAAGGGCCTGCAGCTCGCTAATTCTGAAAGCGGACGTGATAGCTATTAAGAAGAGCGTTTTCTAGGTCAGGTGTCTCATCGAGGCTGATAGCCTAGGCTCAAAGGGAGGCTGAGTGAGCTGTTGTAGTACCATGTTGAGATCCCAGGCTGTGGCAGGAGCTCGTATAGGAGGCCGCAGGTTGTTGAGCCCTTTCATGAAGCTGGCCACCAGGGGCAAGGATGAGATGGGTGCGTTATCCGTGCGGTCATGGAAGGCTGCAATGGCGGACAGGTGGACCCGGATGGAGTTTGTCTTGAGTCCTTGTTCGGATAGTGAAGCGAGGTACTGTAGGACAGTCGGAACCAGGCAGGTTGACAGGTTGAGTCCTTTCGAAGTGCACCATAGGCTGAAACGCTTCCATTTGAGCCCGTAAGATTTCCTGTTGGAAGGTCGTCTGGCTGCAAGGATAATGTGTTGAACTTCCTCCGGGATGTTAAGCGAGGAGAGATTCACCCACTCAACCTCCATGCCGTCAGCACAAGGGATCTCGGGTTGGGGTGCAGGGTGAGCCTGTCGTCCTGGGTGAGTAGGGATGGGTGGAGGGGAAGGTGAATGGGTCTGTCCTACACGAGACGGAGGAGGGTTGAGAACCACATTTGCCGGGGCCAGTGCAGCGCCACGAGGATGATGTGGGCTTTGTCCTGGATCACCTTCTGTAATGTTTTGGAGATCAGGGGGGTGGGTGGGAAGACGTACACGAGAGACCACTCCCTCCCCAGCACATGTCAAAGGCATCTGAGGCTATGCTGCAGGCTGATGGGCGTTTGGAGCAGAATAGTTTGCACTTCGTGTTCGGCTCCGTTGCGAAAAAATCGATTTGGAGGGAGCCCCAGTGTTGGAAGACTTCCTGGGTGATCTCGGGGCTCAGGGTCCACTCGTGGGGACTCAGCTGTCGGCTTAGCCTGTCCGCCAGGGAGTTCTGCTCGCCCGGAAGGTAGGATGCCCGTAGCCAGCAGTGATTCACTATGGCTAGAGCCCAGATGGCAAGCGCCTCCTTGCATAAGGGTCGAGAGCCCGTTCCCCCTTGTTTGTTGAGATAGAACATGGCCACCTGGTTGTCCATCTGGATGAGGACCGATTTGTCCCTGATGTGTGCTTGAAAGGCTTGTAGGGCATGTTTGATGGCCCTGAGTTCCAGGAGGTTGATGTGCTGGCACGCTTCTGTTGCTGTCCAGGCTCCTTGGGTGCGTAGGTGTCACATGTGCGCTCCCCAACCCGTCTTGGAGGCGTCCGTAGTGATGGTGACCTGGTGGCCAGGCTGTTGGAGGTTCTTTCCCACCGTGAGGTTCTGTTCGGAAGTCCACCACCTGAGGCTCCTCCAGGTACGTACGTCGAGAGTGATGTGCGTGGATAGAAGTTGGGTGTGCTGGTTCCAGCATGAGCGTAGTCGCCACTGAAGAGTGCGCATGTGCAGCTGCGCTAGAGGCAGTACTTGGGTGGTGGCTGCCATATGGCCAAGAAGTTGCAAGAGAGTCCAAGCTGTTGAGACCATCTGAAGGGAGACTTGCTGAGCTAGGGCGGACAACTTCTCCGCACGTTGCACTGGGAGGAAAGCCTTTGTCTCCAGGGTGTCTGTTGGCCCCGATGAATTCCAGGTGCTGGGTGGGGGTGTTGCGTGATTTCCGGTGGTTTATCAGGAATCCCAGGGAATTGAAGAGGCAGATCGTCCGTTTGACTGCCAATTGAGTTTCCCATGGCGATGGTGATGCGAGAAGCCAGTCATCCAGATATGGGAAGACGTGAATACCCTGTTTCCAGAGGTGTGCCGCTGCGACAGCTACACATTTTGTGAATACCCGTGGAGCCAGGGAGAGACCGAAGGGAAGGGCCTTGTATTGGTAGTGACCCTCCAGGGCTTGGAAGCGCAGGTACTGTCTGTCCTCTGGATGTATCAGGACATGATTGTAGGCGTCCTGTAGGTCCAAGGATGCCATCCAGTCTCTGGGCTGGAGGAGAGGAAGGATTGAGCCCAGTGAGTACATACGGAACCTCTCCTTGTGAATAAATTTGTTCAGGTTCCTGAGGTTGAGGAAAGGTCTTACCTCTCCCGATTTCTTGGGCACGAGAAAAAAATCTGGAGTAGAAACTTTGATTGGGGGGGAACCAGCTCTATTACTTGAGACGTTAGAAGATGTAGCAACTCTTGGTGTATCAGTAGCGCCCTTTTGTCGCAGGCGATCTGGGTTGGGGTTGAGCGTTGGGCAGGAGGAGACAGAAAACGTAGGCGGTAGCTTTCTCGGATGATCTGGAGGACCCATGCATCCGTAGAGATAAGCCACCAGGATTCCCAGAAGGCAGTCAGTTGTCCTCCCACCGGGAGCGTTGTCCGCTCTTCCACCAGTTGATTGCCAAAAGGAACGGATGCTTTTGTCGGACGGGGGAGACTGTTTCTTTTGTTTTCTGTCCCTTTGGTGCTTCTGTTGGTGCACTGCCCCATATGAGGACTGGTACGCTGCCTCCTTGTAACGCGGGGGCTGCCATTTGCGGTAGGAGTTATATTTTTTGTGTGTGGAATAGGATTTACAGCCGTAGTTTCCTTTTGGTGTTGGAGCTGCATTCCAGACCCACCTCTGCGAGCGTTTGGAGAGTCGTGCAGTGGTCCTTCATGTCATTGACTGTGTCCTTGACCTTCTCTCCAAAGAGGGACTTGCCATTGCAAGGAGCATCGGTGATGCGCTCATGGATGTCCTCACGCAGGCCCGAAGCCCGTAGCCACGCTAGTCTTCTGGTGGAGATGGCTGTACCGGCGGTACGTGAGGCCGCCTCAAAGGCATCGTACACTGTGCTGATCATGTGCTTTCCACGTTCCTTGAGGTCTCCAATCATGGATGCCGCTTTTGCTTTAGCTTCAGGTGGGAGGGATGCAATGGTGTCATTAAGACTCGCCAGCAGCTTGTCTTGGAAGAGTACATGCTGGAACTGATGTGCCACAATCCTGGCGTTCAGCATGGCCCCTTGGAAGACTTTTTCTTTCTGACGTCGTCCAGGAGTTTGGGGTCTCTCCCTGGAGGGGAGTTGGCATGGTTGCACGATGATTTTATGTGCTTCAGGGCCGAGGACACCACGATGGAGTGGTGGGGTAGCTGACCTTTCGTGAATCCCGGAGCTTGTTGGACCTGGTATTTAGCGTCCAGTTTCCGGGGGCAAGCCAGTGAAGAGGCCGGATTCTGCCAGAGCTTGGAGTGCACATCCAGAAGGCGCTGGTGGCTAGGTAAAGTGACCGGTGCTTTCGGGGCATTAAGGTACCTGAGGACCGCTGGTCCGGCTTGATCCGGGGTTTCTGACGGCGTGAGGTTTAAGGTAGATGCCTTGCGCAGTAACTTGGGGTATGTGAGGTCTTCTGGTGACGATGGGGATGGGCCCGAGCCATCCGAGGCCGTGGCAGATCCTTCCACTGAACCAGTGGTTGTGGCCCCTTGGGAAGCCTTGTCTGGTGATGTAGAGCCCAGCGGGGCTGCCTCCCCTTCATCTCCTATGCTGAGGAAGGATCGGGGCTGTCCGAGGTGCACTCGAGGTGCTGTGTGTTGTTGTATGACGTGTTGCGGTGTTCCTCTGAGTTTGTGAGCTGTTCCTCTGGGGCGACGGTGGCTTCCATAAGGCCTTCGCGCAGGAGGCTGGAGAGGTTGGACAGCAGCTGTAAGATAGCCCCCTGGTTAGGAAGCGCTCTGACTGCAGCAGTGTCCTTAGATTGAACAGTTCTGACAGAAGAGGGAGCCGGGCTGGAGCTCCTAGCCAGTTCAGTAATTTGTTTTACCTGGTCTGGCTTCTGGGCTGGGGCTGCTGGAGGCATGACGTTTTTGGCGGTGGTGGGACTTGCGGTCCTTCTTGGATGCCTCAGGGCTGTGGGAGCGGCGGTATTTTCTGTACCGGTGCTGGCTTTGATTGCGGCTCTGGTTCCGGCTCCGATGTCCATCCTGTGCATGGCTCCAATGCTGCTCTTGCACCAGGCCCGATGAGGAGACTCTGCCCGTGGTTGCCGCCTCGGTGCCAGAGGGAGGGGGCAGAGAATACCCGTGATGCTGGCCAATGGATGCAGGTGGGCAGAGCTTGCTGAGCCGCGGAGATTGCCAATGGCAGTGGAGTGGGCGGAGCCTGCAGGTGTGACATCATCAAGATGGCTGCCTCCAGGAGCAACGTGGTCGGCATGGAGTGCTTTAGCTCTGCGGAGGTTCTTGGAGGCGCCTGAGGGATATTCCTTGGTTCCCTTTGCTATTTTGGAGACCGGCAGGCTGACGGCGTGTGCAGAGGTGCTGCAGGAGTCGGGCAGGCTGGCGGCATGTACTGAGGTGCTGTGGGAGTCCCGAGAAGTGCCGGAAGAGCTGCGCCTGGCTGGAGGGTGCTTTTTCAGTGCTTTTTGCCAGGGGTCTCCTGGATCGGATGGCCGGCGGCGGGTGCTACAGCAGTAGAGCGACCAGGGGTGGAGGCCCCTAAAGGTACTCCCTGGGTCGGAGAGGGGCCGGGTGCCACAGATGGAGCTTCCGGTGGCTGGGAAGTGGCAAGAAAGTCTTTTAGCGCATGGCCTCTGGCCTTTCTGGCCCTGGGAGACATCCGGGAGCAGTGCTGGCAATCGGAGACCTGGTGATCAGCCCCCAAGCACCTTATGCAACGATCATGGGAGTCCATGCAGCTCATTTTCCTGGAGCAATGGATGCATTTCTTAAAACTGGATTTCATTTGAAGGCATCTTCTTACTGTGAGTATGAATTCTTTCTTCTTCTTATCTCTGGTTTGTAGAGAGAGCAGGAATCCGCGTGTGGTAGGCACGGCGGAAGAAAAAAGACTGGCTGGCTAGGAGCAGGCTAGTGGTTTGGGCCTCTGGCTCATGCTCAGTAAGACTCTGAGCTCTAGAGAGCACTTCCGTATATAGCGCAGTCGGAGGATGTCACCAGGTGTGGCTGACAAATCCTGCTTGTCCTAGGAGAAAATCTGGAGGAAGGGAGAAGAAGCTGGGAGCATAGTAGCACACCAGGGGAAAGAATGAAAGTGAGCTTGAAAGAGAATTTAAAGAGGGCATGAGAGTTTGAGCATGGAACAGAAAGCAACTGGGAGATGGTACTTGGGAAGGAGGGAAGAAAGTGAACTGGAGGGTTGAGCTTGAAGAGGGCAGTGTGAGCTAGGCAGTCAAGGCTGGCAATAGGAAAATGGGAGGAGAGGGGTAGGGCTGGTGGGGGTGTGATGCTTCAAGCCTGGGAGGAAGTGCTGAGCCTTACAATATACAGTTAGTATGTGATCCTTCAGTACTCCTGGAGAAAATTCTGCCACTTTGAATAATTACATTAATAATTAAATTACTAATTATTCATTGATGTGGTTGTTTTGTGACTTCTGACAAATGAAGTCTGCAGAATTTTTAATTCTTTGCATAGAATTCCCCTAAGAGTATGAGTTCTTTACCGACTTGTATGGTATATAAGTGTAATAAATAATTCTACTCTCTGAGCACCAAAGGATCCATTTACCAGTGTGTCAGTTTTAGATTTCATACTTGTGTAATACGATCCACACAACACTAGTGTCAAGATTCATTCCCTCAACCCTACCAAGGAAAGTGTTTCAGCAGAGTGCCACCTCCCCCCCCCCCCCTTTGTCCGTATAGGATTACATGGAGTTCCGGAAAGAGCGGAGTCAGATGCTGCTGTCACGAAGGAATCAGCTACTTCTGGAGTTCAGTTTCTGGAATGAGCCCTTGCCACGGAAAGGACCCAACATCTACGAGCTGAGAACTTACAGATTAAAGGTGAGGAGTTTTTCCATTGGCCCTTTCCTTTATGAGCTCTTCTCACTGGTGGATGAAGGGGGAAGGACAGAAGACCCTTCAAGTTCATCAGACTGATCGGAGAAATGACCAAAAAGCTTTTCATGTGATTCATAAACTGCCCAATGACACAGTTGTTGGAGGTAAACTTTTGTTTTTAGTCCTGGGTTTTAAACTTTTACATCCCAGTGCATTGTGGTCTATGTAGTTTATTGTAGTGTATATAGCTGAAATCAGCAGCAGAAAAGTGTCATTGGGTTACAAATTCATAAGATGCCCTGAACTGGCTTCAATGGATATTTCTTTACAAAGTGCCATAAAACATACATTTGTGAAAGTGGTGCTATCCTGTAATTATCTGTACACAGCTTGCCGTGTTAAGGTGGCCAGAAAATTAATGTAGATATTTTCCAAGAATGGTATACTTTGATTTCTCTCACCAGTTCACAGGAAAAATGAATTGCCTGGATCAATGATAACTTTGTAATGCTTAATATGATACATTTCAACTTTTTGGAATTTAGTACCAATGGAAAAAGTAAAGGGTGTTAACTGAAAAGAATTAGACTCTGATTAGTGTTTGGGCCCAGTGGTGAAATTTTACGAAATAGCAAATAGGCTTAAATATGGCTAGTTATGGGATAATTGAAGAACCAAGTGCATGTTTTTGAGAAGGAAAGAGTCTTGGTGGGGGGGGGGGGGAGAGATAAAGGAGAGTGTTTGTAATAATATGCAGTGTGACATTATTTTAAAAGATGTGTTTAGCTGATATAATTCCATGTCATTAAAAGATTGAATGAACAAAAAAACATAAGTACTATAGATACCAAAATGCTTCTGAAAGAGGGTAGGGATGATACACTGGCCCTGGAACAAGCCCAGATTTTTTGTAAGGATATTAAGCACCCGAGAGCCTTCAGCCTTGCACCCTATCATTAATTAACTTAATCCCTTAGGATTCCCCTCCCCCTTTCCCCGCCTTGAGATTTTGATTTATTAACTCAACTATCATGATCACCCCAACCACACCCCTTCCAGAACAGTTTTGCAAAGATGCATAATAGGATATCATACTTTTAAATATTAAACATATGCATAGCGAGGGTAATTTTAAAAAGCATTTTCCACATGTAGAGCATGTTTTACATGCAGAAAATGCATTATAGCTATTCTACAATCACATGGGAATATACATGCATAAAACATAGGTGCACAGAAACATGTCCCCTCCCAATATTTAACCGCAGTGGTAAGAATTGTTTTAAACAACGGCAGCTGCGGTTAAAAGAAATCCAGATATTCCACACAGGTATCCGGGTAGTGGCCGGCACGGAATATCCAGATGTAGTGCCTATCGACGGCTGCTCTCTGGATAACCCGTCCAGAGAGAACGTAGGACAGCATTGGTGCTGCCCTAAGTTATGTGGCTAGTTACCTGGATACCTGCCCTAAATAGCGCTGCTGTCCGGATAATATCCGTCTCTGCCCATGGACTGCCCGGCACAATCCGAAGAGTGCCAAGATGGTCTGTGGTGATATTCGGCGGCACACTCTGCATAGTACAGGTGAACATCATGTCTGGTTAGCTGGTGCTTCTAAAAGCTAAGTGCTGCAGAATCTCAGGCCTATAGAGCCCACCTCTATGCAATATATTCACTGGCAGAGCAGCGATGAAGGTGCAGTGGATGCACACGCACACAAAGTACACGCACATATCTGCACCTGCCTTGGAACCAGTAGTACATTTGCACAGGAGTATTTGTATGCTACTGGGGTTGGTTCTTGAAACCTACTTTTTCAAGGCACAAGATACCTGTGCTGCCTTTTATAAAATAAGGGCACTTTTGGAAATATTTATAGGCACCCAGTTATAAAATTATCCCCTCTCTTCCCTGAGGGCAGTTTGCAAAAGCAATTTAGTCAGGTAAATGAGCTGTTTGAAAATTGCCCACCCTCCCTGCAGGTAAAATTAAACACTGATTCTTGGGGTTTGTGTGACTGTCCGGACTTATTGTTTGATTTGTGCTTTGACTGCAGCTACTCTTTGCCACCTTCCTTCTCCCAAAAAGTTTTCCTAATGGTTAAACTGGCTTTACCTCACACCAGAAACTGTGTCACTTGTCTGTTCTATACCTCTTGAGTCTTTGGGTAGCTGCATCAGTAAGATTCCTGTACACTTAGGCCTTGCTGCCTAGAAACCTTTCTTTCCAGAGCTAGGGGCACAAAGTTTGCCCCTTTACATAGCCTGGCTCTTCTTGTCTGCTCCATTCCTGCTCGGGCTAAGTCAAAGGGACTTTATGGGCTTGTATGAGCTGTAATGAGGTAGAAATGTGCTTTAGACTTAAAATAATACAGGAAAATGGTTATAATATTATTTTTCTTGATTTCCAGCCAGGGACAATGATCGAGTGGGGAAATAACTGGTAAGCACCATACCCCAGTCCCTAGTTTTATCACATCTGCACCAAGCACTAAACTTTAGGAAATCAGTTCTCACACTGCCCTCCTGCTGCTACACTGACATCAAGGGGCACTCGTGCCCTACTCCTACCATTAGCCCCTCCAGCAGCTGGATTAGTAACCTGGCCGGGTCAGCAGCGCGGGGTTGCATTCCTCTCTCACGCTGACCTTAGTTCTGGTGTGCACTGTACTGTTCCCAGCTAAGCAATAACTGATCATCTCTCCCCTGCTCTCTACACCAGGGCACGAGCCATTCAGCACCGGCAGGAGAACCAGGAAGCTGTAGGTGGCTTCTTCTCCCAGATTGGCGAACTCTATGTTGTGCACCACCTCTGGGGTAGGTCGCTAAATGATCTTTACATTTACAGTTCTCATCCCTTGTTGTTCTCCCCACCCCTCCATGCGTTGTCTTTCAGTTGGCAGGAGGAATCAGCGAGTAGAGCATCTTCCCTGCTGCTTCCTTCTCTCCTGTCAGAACTACTTGGGACTCCGTATGTGGGAGTTTTAAAATGTATTTATATTATGATGAGGGGGCGGGGGTATCATGTTTGTCTACCCAGAGCCCAACAAAAGGTTAATCTTGCTGTGTGTGACGTTTTATATCAGATGGAATATGCAGGTCAGGAATATCATTAGAGGTACCGTAAAGGCTGAATGTGTCTTGAGGTTGTTTGTGAAAAAATGAATGAATTACTCCTCCTCATTTCAGCTTACAGGGACCTGCAATCCAGGGAGGAAACTCGAAATGCAGCCTGGACCAAACGAGGCTGGGATGAGAATGTATATTATACAGGTGAGGAAAGGAGAGCTTCCTAAACCACTCCAAAAGTATATCATCCCCCCGCCGGCAAAACTGTCTTGTGATTTTTCAGAGAAGCTGGGACTCTAGGCACTGTGAGTTCTACTGCTAGCATCATGCAGAGTTCCCTCCTGCAAATTCTGAGGCCACTTTATTTGTGCTTGTTTAGCTATCGTTGTTTTTGTTTACCTTGCAGTCCCGCTGGTTCGGAGCATGGAGTCTCGAATAATGATTCCTTTGAAGATCTCACCCCTTCAGTGACATTCCATTGATGTATTCCTCTATCCCATCAGAGCTTGACCAATGGACCAAAATAAGACATCCCACTTTTCCATGTTTCTCATAGAAATATCTTATTGTTTACCTCTTATTCTCACTTTGCCTGTGAGTTATGTTCAGATAGGAACTGGTTGGCAGGAACCAAGCTGAGTTGTTGCAGTCCACTATTGTATTCGGGAATCTGTGTCCTGCTTATTGTAACCCTGGCTTTATACTGAGACTTCCCTGATTTTACTCGTCACAGCCTCCCTTCATTCTTGTCACTCAGCAGAGTTATTCCTCTGCTTTCATGAAGGCTCTCCCATGCTTTCCACTATTGGATTTTAGATTTAATTACTTTCCTTATCCAAATCTGATCCCAAAGCTTGTCACAAGCAGCTACTGTAGTCATTTCCCGTTCCACATGAACTTACAATCTAAGTTTCACCTGAGACAATGGAGGGTGAAGCGACTTGCTCAAGATCACAAGCAGCATCAGTGGGGGAAGAAGCATTTGAACCCTAGTTCCCCTGGTTCTTAGCCTGTTGCTGTAACCACTAGGTTACCCCCCGATCCAATCTCTTTCTGGTTCCTGAATCCATTGAAATATATCTCGCATGATTGCACTGGAGAAGGGGGGAGATTACAGTAACAGTTTTATATACTGCCTGATCCCTTGCCGAAACTGAGTGATGCCACTGAAGCAGAGCTTCAGAACGCCAGGCCTTAGTGGGCCCCCCTATGTCTAACACTGGCCCTGCAGAGAGCAGGGAGGGTAACTGTTGTTAGCCCAATTTCCTAAGCTCTTTTAAACTGTCTTGAATCCCACCATATGCCATGATAGTGTGCAGCTGAAATCCGATTCTGCAGAGTGTGTCTTGCATCGGACAGCATGTGGCTCGACTCATCATCTAATTCGGAATCTCCCGCCCAGCCTAAGATCTCTGAGCTGATTATGATTAGGTGATCTTTCCAATTCAGGTCAATCCCACTAGTAAACCATTTGCACTGCCCATCTCTCTACAAAGGGCACATAATGTAGAAGAGCAATACAGTGTGCTTAGTGTGTATGGTGGTCTGTTTTCTTTCTGAAACTTGCAAATGCATTGATTTAAAATGTAATTAAATAGTTCAGAATATACAAACTATTTATACAAACTACGTGTTATTACGGATTTTCTCTCTTTGGATGGCGTCTTATTTGAGTACAAATGGATTAGCTGACATCTCTAAAGGAAGTCAGGTTGCCACCTGGTTTTGTGTGATAAGGAGCAGGCTAATCTAGGCCTTTACCACTGTGCATGCATGGATTTGTAGTTCAAACTTCTGCAAGGAAATAAAAGGGGGAAAAATCAGAACTGCAAGTCCATGAAGCAGTAGAGCTGAATTAGCCAGTTTTTGTTGACATGGGCAAGGATTGAGACAAAAACAAACCCTCCTAAAACGCACAAGATTAAATGTCAGTAGTTATATAGGACATTACAAATATGGCATAGCAGTGCACCATAAGCCTTTGCTCTATATAAGGCTGCCGTTCAGCAGGATTTTAACTACAGATATACAATGGAACAAGAGTTCCCAAATTACCCAGTTTCAGGAGTGAGATTTTAAGCCAGTCCTGGATTTCTGACACTCATTCTGATGCATTATGGAACCTACAGCATTGATTCCAATGGGTAAAATCAGGGACTACAAATACCATACTGTACTGCAATGCACATTTAAATCCAAAACTGACAAAATATCTCACTCATGGAACTGGGTAAGTTGGCAACCCTGGAACAAAGCCAGTTATGACTTGGCCTGTTCTTGATAACATGCTAACTCTTCTCCGTTGGATACAGGAAGTCATGGAACGGTCTGATTATACCTCTCAACTTGCTCCATTTCCTGGGAGCATTCAGTTCATCCTGGTTTTTGTCTCTTGGCATCTGACTTCTTCAGTCAAAATGCTAGAAGCTGAGAGGTGAAAATCCAGGAGCGGCCTGAAGTGCTCTTGATGGACTGGAATGAATCAAGAGTTATGGCTGATGAACAGAATTCTGAGTTCTCTTCAAAATTTTGTCACTGAGAATCTTTTCTGAAGAGATAGTGTTTTCTATCATGATTTTGTGGGTGGAGAGAGAACGACGACATGGGCATGCAGTCTTTAGAATCGCATTATATTATTCAAAGTTATTTTCTGCTTATATCCCAATCCTTTCTGTGTGTAACTGGAAACTCCTATATGTAACCCCAGATCTTGCACCCTGCTGTACCCATGCCTGAGATATTTATGGCTCAGGACTTGGAATGGAATCTTTGTTGATGCTTAAGATTCAAGGGTGGTTCTACTGAAGTTAGTAGAGATGAATGTTGTAGTATGGAGGCTGTCACTTCTTGTGTTTATGAAGTATATAAATTGCATTGAATGTAGTAATTAGTCTTTTGTATTAATGTGAGTCTCAACGATTCAGGAGCTGAGCCATTAAACAAGCAGGTAATTCCACTGCCCTGAGATCCACTGCCTCTAGCCCAGTGCTACCAGCCAATGCTGTCTGCCCGCTCATCCTTGGACGCTCAGCCTATTTACAGTCTTGCTACTGCAGTTTTACTCTTTCTTATGACCCACATGCTGATGCTGCCACTGCTGTCGCTACCTTCCTTCCTTTTCTATGGCCGCAGGACCGCTGCCATCTTGTTCTCTCTCACTGTCTCTAAATTATATCTGCATATTTTTCCCTGCCTGCCACACCAAGGTGCATTTGCTTCTCTCCTGTCCTCTTTTGTGTAAAATTAAACAAAGCTGCATAACGGCAGCTGGAGTGGAGGGGAGAGGCTAGGTATGGAAGAGATGGCAAAACTAGAGGGAAGGAAGTGGAGGGAAGGAAGTGACAAAGGCCTGGTTTGGAAGAAAGATGTTTGTAGGGAGAAGCTAGAAGTTATAATTTATTTATTTTATTTAACAGGTTTTTTTATACCGCTTTATCATTTCAATCAAAGCGGTTTACATTGTAACTTAAACTTTGGTAAATGTACATTAAACAGGGACATTGATAACTTGGATTTTTCTGAGCAATGGCTTGCCCAAGGCCACAAGGAGTGCTAGTGGGAATCAAACCCTGGTCTCTTGGTTCCCAAGCCAGTGTTCTAACCACTAGGCTACTCCTCCACTCCAATGAGGTGAAGTAATTAGGGGAGTGAAAAGGGAATGAAAATACTAGGAAAACACAGCAATTACAAACAGGGGGAGACCTGGACGTATTAGGGCTGATTTTTATAAAGGAGCTCTCTAAAGATATGTGTTATTTACATGCGTAAGTCAGTATTTTCTGGGCCCGTACTTTAGGCACTCGCTATTCTGTAAACGCACAAGTCCTATCACATGTACTTTCGTTATGGGCGTGCACAGAAGCACAGTTCAAGCAGAACACAAATTTACGTGCATAAGTTATAAAATACCATAACTGATACATGTTCCTGAAAAATCTATATTTACACCTGCCATAGAGCAAGAGTAACTGCAGGAGTAACTGCCTCACTTGGAAATAGTAGAGAAATATGGCACAAAAAATATGCTAAAGGAAATGCAGATTCCCCCTCCTCCCTAAGATGGACAAGTTGAATTTCCAAGAATGGCTATCTATGGAGTGCGGATGTCAAGGGCATCCACCCCCAGAGATAATGGGGTGTCAATGGTGTTCTCCTCTCCTGGAAAAAGAGGGTGGGTTACTAAAGGGTATGGGGCAGAACCGGGTAATTCTGGTTGGATGTGATCATGATGGATTGGGTCAGCAGGAGGCCTGTGTGGCACTCCCAGTGACACCCACTGTCATGCGGTATCCCAAATGGACACCCTGCTCACCTTGCTCTTAAAGCTGTCCTGGTTATCTGTTAAAATCTAATAAAGAATTACCCTCTTCTAAAAAGAAAAAAAAAATCAGTAGGGCATTCCAAATTCACAATTATAAAATAATACCTTGCTTGAAGATATCTTTAAGAAACAAATGTGTAAATAAATTAAAATATCATGCTTCAAACTTAAATAAAATAGGAGTATAAGGCCTTTGACTGCATAAACCATGAACAATTGTGGGCCACATTAATAAGCATGGGTATATCAGAAAGTGAAATTAGACCTTACCTGCTAATTGGCATTCCTTGAGTAACTCCAGTCCAGTCCCGCACCTCTGGGTTGTGCTCCTCTTCCAGCCGTTTGGAGAATGAGCATGCCATCTTTTGAATGCATCAGTGTACTTAGGCAGCTGGCTCCTCCTACCAGCCCCAGTAATCTACTGACAAAGCAGACTCACAGGAAAAACAAATAAGCAGTCAATAAACCAACTATATAACTATAACTATGTAACTCTGGGCCCCTCAAGACTAGAAGACCCCGGGTACCTCCCTGGGACGAGGGAACTCGCCTATAGCAAAATAAGAGCACCCAAAAAGATTAACTGCCTAATCTGAGCGAGGATCTCTCTTTCTCCCCAAACACAACAAGACTTACCTGTGGACTGCTGAGGCACCAACAATGACCGCCATAAATGGCCAACTTTACAGGTTTCTCAAAAGAAATACAACGGCTGTAGGGACCACACTACCACCAGGACTTCCCTGCATCCCTCGGGATCTCCGATCCCCTAAATCCCTGAAGCATATCATACACCTGATACCCTTC
The DNA here is from genome assembly GCA_033557465.1 of Ichthyophis bannanicus. Classification (NCBI taxonomy): domain Eukaryota; kingdom Metazoa; phylum Chordata; class Amphibia; order Gymnophiona; family Ichthyophiidae; genus Ichthyophis; species Ichthyophis bannanicus. Next base: position 121,080,961 of record CM066041.1, read on the forward strand.
TACAGGACCGGGGTCGCAGACCGATCCCCTTTTTCAAACTCCAGGGCGGGTTCTGGGACTCAACTGTAGTTATTCAAGGAACGCCAATTAGCTGGTAAGGTCTAATTTCACTTTCCTTATCATCCCTCCAGTCCAGTCGCGCACCTCTGGGATGTAACGGAGCAGTTCTACCAATGGAAGGGACCCACGATTCTGGCCTGAATCACTGCCACTCCAACTGTTAGACACCGTCACCTGCGCCATGAACCTATAACCTCTTGCAAAGGTCTGCAGGGCAGACCGGACGGCTGCCCTACCCTTCTCAGCCAGAGATACTCCTGCATACTCCGCCCCTGAAAATGCCTGAGACCTAGACAACTGCACTCACAACCTTGCTGGTCCTGACTCTCCCTTAACACATACGCCGAGAGAAAGACTCACTAATCCACCTAAAGTGGAAGTTTGGCCACCACTGAGCTCTTGCGCGGCTCTCCAAACAAAAACAAACAACCGGAATGATTTCCCAACCAGGCTGTATCAGGCAATAAAGGCAGAATACTCTCCATAACAACCAAGCAACCTAAGTGTGGCTTCATGTCTCCTTCCCGCTCCCCTGAGAGCACCGGCAGGAAGACGGACTGATTCATGTGAAACATGGATACTCCTTAGACAAAAAACGGAAGGGACCGGCCTGAGTGCCACCATCTCCTTCAGGATGGATAGGAGGACTCCATTCAGAGAGAATCTGCAGCTCCGAAGATTTCCGGACTGAGCGAATTGTCCCCCGAAGCACTGCCTTAAGAGTCAAAGCTGCTCGGAACAATTGGCCAATGTTCAAAGGCTCCTTGCCAGTACAGACAGCACCCGACATAACTTCTGAGAAGGGACAAAGTATTGAATCGGTGGGCTGAGGAGCTTAACCGCTTACCGGAACCGGCTCACCTTCAGGTGCAAGGAGACTCCTCGGAACCTGCCCCTCTAAGATGGAATTTACCTGTATCGCCAAGTAACCTGCAGCGAGAGCCTTTCGCCATACCTGACTGCAAAAACGGCTAACCGTCTGGCACGGTACAAGCGGTCGGATGCCAATCCCTCTCTGCTCAACAGGCTTCAAACATGCTCCAAAGTCACATCAAGGAAGAAAGGAAAGACCTCTTCTGGGCTCTAAGCAAATTAGTGATAACTGGTCCTGAATAACTGCACCCTCTCAACCAGGCTCTTTCAAGAGCCTGGCTGCCAGCAATAAACGATCCGCCTCGGGCCACTGCCAAGGCCGATTCACCTGTAACCGCACCTGGGCAGCATACCCTGGGTGCTTTGGCCAGTCTGGGACAATCGGGAAGACAAACCCCTGTGAAAGTCGTCCTCTGCACTATCTGGCCTAGAAGCGCCCATGGCGTAAAATCCACGCAGAAAGTCTTCCCTGGGCCACCGCTGCCCGCAGGCATCGAGCGAGGCCTTCCGACATCCTCTCTCTTCTCCCGGCGAAAATCCGTCTGCTATGGTCGATGCACACGATGCCATGGGGCCAGGACCGATGTGCCCCATCTACTCACCACCTGCTAGACTACTTGGCTGAGGGATCATTCTCCAAGCCCCTCTGGATCTGGCTCAGGAATCCACCATCACTTTGTCAGCTCCTGTAATGTGCACCCCGAATGCGCTAGAAGAGGCTGTTCTGACCACTTCATCACTGGGTCAGAGCCTAGTCCATCCTATCGGAGCTTCAGCCTCCCACCCAGTCCAGATCCTTGGACAAGACTGTACAGCATCCTCAGTATCTGTATAAACCCCAGGCAGCTCTGAACCTAAGCTGCAAATGGCCTTAGCCTGCCTCTTGTGAGTCATGCACCGTGGGCCTGGGGCCCCTGGGAATAACGTGTTCACTTCCTCTCTCTCTATTTTTTTGTCCAGCAACGAAGTAGCAGTGGTAACAAATAACTATAAAAGCCAAAACCCAAGAAAAAAACAACAAAATGCAGTAAGGCCCCAGTGTCCGACTCCGCCAAAAAACTCTTTTCCCCAAACCTAAATATGGAACTGAACAGGAGAAAGACAACGCTTCCCACGCCCGTAGGCTGGCACTTTCCACCCCCCCCCCCCCACTCAGCCAGAGCCTCTGCCATCGGAGGAGAGGAGAGGAGAGGCCACCACTGGCATAAGGGGAGAAGGAGGAGGGAGAGAACTAAAAGGAATCCTGATGCCCTCCTCGCCAGGTGCCTTCTGCCTCGGTTCCACCTGCCTGCCAGACCCTACTTTACAGGCATCTGCCTCGGCGGTGGACCTTCGTGGGATACTCTCAGGCCATGGCTGACTGAGTGCAGCTGCTCCTCACCGTTTGAGAGGGTTCAGGAGCTGCTGCCAACTTCTAATACTCCCCATACAGATCAGAAGGGAAAGCTAAGGAGCCTGGCTCCGCAGCCAGCAATTGCAGAGAAAAAAATAGACAACTAGACCCCCTTTCTCTACATAAGGTCTTTGCTATCGCATCAACCTAAATCACAGGGCTCCCTTTGTGCGCGGATCTCTCCTTGTCACAGCACTGTTTTCTCCCACTACTAAGCCACTGCTGACAACCACGCAGTGCTCAGCAGCGCGTCGGCCACTGTTCCCTCTAAGCTGTGCGTGTTTGCGCGCACACACACCTCGCTGAGCACACATACTTTACAACAGAGCGCACAAAAATTACGGTTCTGATTCTGATAGAAAACAACACAGACATCTTAAAATTTAAAAGTTGTGATTGTAATTACTAGAAATTTTCCACTTCATTTAGTACTCATCTATTTTCATTTAATTTGATTAAAATCAATGTGGTCTACATTCTGTATTCTGACGTGTAGTCAAATTTTAAAGTATATAACTCCGAGTGTCATTATGTGGCGCACAGAAATTTAACCTTCCTTCAAAAGCTGCACAGCTGATATTTTATGCGCACAGTCTACAGAAAATTAGAGGGAACATTGGTGCCGGCCAACACGCCCGGTGGTCTGTTTGAGGGCTAAGCTCCCCTTGGTGCCTAAATCGTGCTCAACTCACTGGCCTGCACCATGGTGCTGCAACTGGGCCACCACTGCTGTTGTTCCACCCACGCTCAGCCTAATTTCTGTGGCTTCAGCATCAGGAAGAGGAACTGCTCAGCATTGCCTGCAGGCCCAGCACTGCTAGCTCCTCACCCAATAATGGGTTTGGGAGCTGCAACAACCCAAAATAGTCTGTCCGCATGGGTTTTTTTTTTAACTGGAGAATTAAAAAGAACTAAAAAGGAAAACCAAAACAAAACACAACGTAAAACTAACTTTTCTTAGTCATCTCTTCAGTGAGCCCAGCACCCTGGCTCACTACTCCCTCCAGCTGCTTGGAGACTGAGCTTACTGAGGCTGGTAGAAGGAGCCAACTGCCTAAGTATACTGATGTCATCAAAAGATGTCATGCTCAGTCTCCAAGCTGCTGGAAGGGGAGCACAACCCAGAGGTGCGGGGACTGGACTGGAGTGACGATAAGGAACACTTGTTAGTTCTCAAGCACAGCTTTACATTGATCAAGAAGCAACTGTTCAAATGGAACAAGGAGAAACAGTATGTTTAAAATCAGCAAAGTTGACTTGGGAAATCCACTGCTTGCCCCAATATAAGCATTGTGAAACCTATGTGTCTTTTGGGAACCGTTAGGTACTTGTGTCCTAGATTGGCCACTGTTGGAAACAGGATACTGGGCTTGATGGACCTTGGTCTGACTCAATATGGCATATCTTATGTTCTTAGGTGTACAACAAGGCTGCATACTTTCCCCATACCAGTTCAATCTATATGCAGAACAAATCATCAGAGAACCAGCACTGTATGAAGACAACCGAGGTGTGCAGACTGATAGAAGACTCAACAACCTTCTCGATGCTGCTACCACCATGTTACTGGCTGAAAGTGAAAACTATTTAAATCATCTGATTATAAAGAGCATCAGCCGTGTCTTAAAATGGGTCTGCACCTTAATGTGAAGAAGACAATTGACAAAATCAATAATTTCATCCTGATGGAGAAGAAATAGAAATAGTAGACAACTTTAAACTGATTGGATCAATAATCAATAATGAAGCTACAAGCAGTCAAGAAATATGATGGCAGAATAGCTATAAGAATAGTTATAAGAACATAAGAAATGCCATACTGGGTCAGACCAAGGTCTATCAAACCCAGTATCCTGTTTCCAACAGTGGCCAGTCCAGGTCACCAGTACCTGGCAAGTTCCCAAAGGCACACAGGTTCAACAATGCTCGTCCTGGGGTAAGTAGTGGATTTCCTGGGTCCTTTTTAATAATGGTTATTGACCTTTCCTCTGGGAACTTGTCCAAATCTTTTTTAAACTTAGCTACACTAACAGCTGGGTCCTATGAAAGACCTGAATACATAAGCACGGAATGAGGTGGGCCACAGGGGCCACAGTTCCACCAATATTTTGCCTAACATAGCATCAGCAAATAGAAGCTTGAGAGTGGGGCTGCAGATTGGTTTGTTTGGCTCCTCCATCCAAAAAGATGTTCCATTCCCTCTGCCTGAATATGATTTTTAGGTGTATAGATATCTGAATACAAAGATTTAGCTTGTCCAAGCCATGACATTTTCAATAACTTCATATAGATGTAAATTGGCGTTACATTGATGCTTTGGCTTGAGCGGTATATCAAATGTAATAAACATAAACATTGGCGATGGAGGGTCGCCAATGTAATGCCAATTTTTAAAAAGGGTTCCAGGGGTGATCCGGGAAATTACAGACCGGTGAGCTTGACGTCAGTACCGGGGAAAATGGTAGAAACCATCATAAAGAACAAAATTACACAGCATGTAGACAGTCATGGCCTAATGGGAGACAGCCAACATGGCTTTAGCCAAGGAAGATCTTGTCTTACTAATCTGATATGTTTTTTTGAAGGTGTGAATAAATAGGTAGACAAAGGTGAATCGGTTGATTATAGTGTATCTGGACTTTCAGAAAGCCTTTGACAAGGTCCCTCATCAGAGACTTTTGGGAAAACTAAAAAGTCATGGGATAGGAGGCAGTGTACTATTGTGGACTGGGAACTGGTTAAAAGATAGAAAGCAGAGGGTAGGGCTAAATGGCCAATTTTCCCAACGGAAAAAGGTGAATAGTGGAGTACCCCAGGGATCTCTACTGGGTCCGCTACTTTTTGACATATTCAAAAATGACCTGGAAAAGGGAATATAACTAGTGAGGTTATCAAATTTGCAGACGACACAAAACTGTTTAAAGTTGTTAAAACCCAAGAGGACTGTGGAAAACTTCAGGAGGATCTGGATAAATTGGAAGACTGGGCATCCAAATGGCAGATGAAATTTAATGTGGACAAGTGCAAAGTTATGCACCTAGGAAACAACAACCCACACTATGGTTACACGATGCAAGGTTCCACATTGGGAACCACCACCCAGGAAAAAGATTTAGGAGTCATCATGGAAAACATGTTAAAACCCTCCGCCCAGTGTGCAGCGGCGGCCAAGAAAGCAAATAGAATGCTAGGTATCATAAGGAAAGGAATGGAAAATAAAACAAAGGATATTATAATGCCTCTGTATCGTTCCATGGTATGACCGCACCTTGAATATTGTGTGCAATTCTGGTTGCCATATCTTAAAAAGGATATAGCGTTATTAGAAAAGGTACAGAGAAGAGCCACCAAAATGATAAAGGGGATGGAAGGCTACTCCTATGAAGAGAGGCTACAAAGGTTAGGGCTCTTCAACCTGGAAAAGAGATGGCTGAGGGGCGATATGATAGAGGTCTATAAATTAATGAATGGAGTAGAACGGGTAAACGTAGATCGATTGTTTACGCTATCAGAATATAGAAAGACTAGGGGACATGTAATGAAGCTACAGGGTAAACTATTTAAGACAAATAAGAGAAAATATTTTTTCACTCAACGTATAATCAAATTAGAATTTGTTACCGGAGGATGTAGTAAGAGCTGTTAGTGCAGTTGGGTTTAAAACAGGTTTGGACAAGTTCCTGGAGGAAAGGTCCATAAACCATTATTAAAAAGGGACCCAGGATATCAATGCTTGACCCAATACAAGCACTGTGGAACTTGTGTCTTATGGGGATACTGCTAGGTACGATGACCTAGATTGGCCACTGTTGGAAACAGGATACTGGGCTTGATGGACCTTGGTCTGACCCAGTATGGCATATCTTATGTTCTTATGTTACACAATGAAAAAGAAAATTATGGTGCTGGTGAAGAATACTGTATATACCATAGATTGCCCAAGAACAAAACAATCTGTACTAGAGATCAAACTTAAGCTTTTCTTAGAAGCTCAACTGACAAGACTTTGACTTTCTTACTTTAGACATATCATGTGAAGACTGTGGCTCCACATTACCTTTTCTCTCTTATCTCACTCTACACCCCTCCTTGGAAACTCCATTCCTCTGGCAGATTCTCTTTTATCTGTGCCCTACTCTGCCACTGCCAACTCCAAACTTTGTTCATTCCGCTTTGCTGCTCCATATGCTTTGAATAAACTACCTGAGTCTGTGTGTTGAGCTCTTTCTCTAGCCCTATTCACATCTGGGCTAAAAATGCACATCTTTGAGACTGCTTTTGAATCCTGATGCTCCTCACTCTCTTGTTCACTACTTATGCGTATCTTACCATACTCTAGTTCCCAGTTTTGTGATGTTTTTTGTCTTGATTAGATTGTAAACTCTGATGAGCAGGGACTGTGTCTTACTTCTATTTGTACAGCACTGTGTACGCCTGGTAGCGCTATACATATGAGTAGTAGTAATAGTAGTGTAGATATTTTTTTAGTAGCATTTATCTCAAGCCTTTCAGTAGTAGTTCAACTGAGTTACAATAAGATACAGTCAGGACTGTACCAAGCTAGAAACGTGCCCTCTGTGACTCATGAACCTAGAGCCCCCCCCCCCCCCCACCCAATTGCATGCAGGAGCTTGATCTTGTTAGGCTTTCTGTAAGTCCAGTGATGACATTAGTGCCCCATCTATACTTTCACCCTGTGCTGCTTGCACTGCTCACATAGTCCTTGGTATGGCCTGGTGTTCAGTAGGTATGTCATTGTCCTCAGAGGGCTTACAATGTAAGTTTTCACCTGAGACAATAGAGAGTTAAGTAGTTTGTCCAAGGCCAGAGTACAGTGGGATTTGAACCCTGGTCTCTTTGGTCATCAGGTCAATAGGCTAATACTCCACTCCTCCACCTCATTAAAAAGACATCATACTTGGCAAGGCTGAAGGTCAACTCAAAAGAGGAAAACCAGCATTGTGATGGACTCAGCACTGGCCCATCTACTACGCGGTTGCCTAGGACAGCACAGTGCCCGCGGCAGACCATGTGCTTTAACAGGAAGTTGTACTGGATGGGGCTCAGAAGTGGCAGGCCATGTGCATTGGTGCACATGGCCTGTCACAGAGGGGAAGGTGGTGGCACAGTCGGGGCTTCTGCGTGTGGTAGCAGAAACCCTTGTCCCAGTCCTGGATAGCATAGTTACTCACCTGTAACAGGTGAGCTCCGGGAACAGCAGGAATTTAGTCTTCGCATATGGGGACTCCCTAGCTGCAGATGCCAGGGAGAAGGCCCAGAAATTGTGTGCCCTTGTGAAAGGGCTCCACTTCCCCCCGTGGATCTCTGGCATCCTACCAGGGATGGAGGGTAGGAACTGATTAAGTATGGAACAGGTGTTGAAGAACAGCCTGACCAAACAAGGCATCCCGGTGGGAATCCTTGTCTAAGCAGTAATGGACTGTGAAGGTATGAACGGAAGCCCACGTAGCTGCTCGACAGATGTCGTCAATAGACACAGAGTGAAGATGAGCCATTGAGGCTGCCATGGCGCTCACATTGTGAGCTGTGACATGGCCTTCAAGAGGAAGGTTCTTACTCTCAAAGGCAAAAGATATACACTGTGCAATCCAGCTGGACAGTGTTCTTTTGGAGATTGGAAGTCCCAAATGACTAGGATCAAAAGCAACAAAGAGTTGAGAGGACTTTCTATGTTGCTGTGTCCTTTGCAAGTAAAAGGCCAAAGCTCTTTTACAGTCCAAAGTATGAAGATTCCTTTCTGCATTTGAGGCGTGAGGCCTTGGAAAGAATACCGGAAGGTAAACCGCTTGGTTTAAATGAAAAGGCGACACCACTTTGGCATAAAGTGTGGATGAGTCCTAAGGACTACCTTATCATGATGGAACCTTGTATAAGGAGGATCAGCCACCAATGCTTGCAATTCACTGATGCGGAATGCTGATGTGATTGCAATAAGAAAGATAACCTTCCAGGAAAGGAATTTCAAAGAGGTAGTGGCTAATGGTTCAAAGGGTGGTTTCATGAGCTGCCCAAGTACCCGATTTAAGTCACATGCCACCGCGGGTGGCTTAATGGGAGGCTTAGTTAAAAGAAGGCCTCTCATAAATCTCGCTATGAGAGGATGAGAAAAAATAGGTTGTTCATTTAGAGGCTTGAAAGAAGCTGCAATAGCACTCAAATGGACTCTCAATGAATTGATCTTAAGCCCTGCATTTGATAAATGAAGGAGATACTCCAGTAATGATTCCAGAGGTATTGCAAGAGGGTTAAGACCCTTCTGCGAGCACCATATGGTAAACCTTTTCCACTTAAACGCATAAGAGCATCTTGTGGAAGGCTGCTTGGAAGCATAAAGGATATCCTTTCCTGCTGAGAAAGGTTAAGACCGTGAAGTTCTAGGCTTTCAGCAACCAGGCTCTGAGATGCAGAGACTGGGGATTGGGATGCCACAGCATCCCGTCCTCTTGAGAAAGGAGATCTGGAGCAGATCCTAACTCCAGAGGCGGAGCTTGTGAGAGATGTAGGAGCAGAGGGTAGCACATTTGCCGTGGCCAACGTGGAGCTATGAGGATCATATGACCTCTGTCTCTCTGAAGCTTGAACAGGGTTTTGGGAATTAGGGGAATGGGTGGAAAGGCATACAGGAATTCCTGACCCCAATGGAGGAGGAAAACATCCATGGCCTGACAACCCTGAGCTAGAATTCTGGAACAGAACCGGGGAAGTTTGGCATTCAGTGGACTTGCAAAGAGGTCTATCTCCGGGGTTCCCCAAATTTGAAAATATTTTGCCACCTGGTCTGCATGGAGAGACCATTCGTGTGGAAGCAGAACTCGACTGAGTCTGTCTGCCCAAGAGTTTTGAATGCCTGGAAGATACACCGCAACAAGATGAATCTGATGCTCTCTGGCAAGGGCCCATAGTCGTAAACCTTTGTTGCAGAGCAACAAAGAGCCTGTTCCACCCTGCTTGTTCACATAGAACATGGCTACTTGATTGTCCGTTTGAACTAGGTCTGTCTTGTAGCTGAGCTGGGTGTGAAATACTCGAAGAGCAAGGAAGGTTGCTCTGGGCTCCAGGAGATTGATATGGAGATAGGCCTCCTGTGGAGTCCAGGTACCCTGGGAAGAGAGGCCTTGCAGGTGGGCTCCCCAACCCACCTGTGAAGCATCTGTTGTTAGAGTGGCTTGGGGTAGGGGTTGCTGAAAAGGAGACCCCACCAAAAGGTTTTTGGGGGACTGCCACCATTGGAGGGACAAAATAAGGCGATCTGAGTTTGCTATTTTGTCTGACAGGCAACCTGACGCCTGAGTCCACTGAGTGGATAAGGTCCACTGGGCTGCCCTCATATGGAGGCGAGCATAAGGAACCACATGCACGGTGGATGCCATGTGGCCTAGCAACTGTAACATTTCCCGAGCAGTGAGGTGAGGTTTTAGCACTGCTTGGGAAGCTAACTGCACAATGCGAAGGCAGAGCGGCTGTGAAAGGAAGGCCCTTGTCTGTCTGGTATCCAGCAGAGCTCCTATAAACTCTAGGGATTGAGTGGGAGCAAGGTTGGACTTTGGGAAGTTTATGACAAGTCCCAAATACTGAAGGATGCGCATTGTGCGAGAGAGAGCAACCCTGGCCTCTGGCTCTGAAGGGGCTTGAATGAGCCAGCCGTCTAAGTAAGGGAAGAGGAATATTCCCAGGGTGTGGAGAAATGCTGCCACAATAGCCATGCATTTTGTGAACACCCTTGGTGCAGAGGCCAGGCCAAAAGGAAGAACCCTGTATTGGTAGTGCTTCCCTTGAAACAGAAATCGAAGAAACTTTCGGTGAGTTGGATGGATGAGAACATGAGTGTACGCATCCTTGAGATCTAAAGAACAAAGCCAATTCTGACTCTGAAGGTATAGCAGCAGAGGTCCCAGAGAAATCATTTTGAACTTCTCTTTGAACAGGAATTTGTTCAATTCTCTGAGGTCTAAAATGGGTCTGTGTCCTCCTGTTTTCTTTGGAATAAGGAAATAGGGGGAGTAAAGCCCTGTACCCCGTTGTGGAATAGGTACCTCTTCTATTACCCCTTGAGCAAGGAGCACAGTGACCTCTTGACCTAACCAGTCGTTGAGAGAGGTCTGAGAATTGAACTGTCTTACCATTGTAGGAGGGGGCATGCTGAGGAAATGAAGCTTGTACCCCTCTCTTACAATAGACAGAGTCCAATTTTCTACTGTTATCTGACCCCATCTGGGGGCAAAATGACATAACCTTCCTGGGATGGTGGAGGGCTCTGGTCTGTTCAGGGCCAGGAAGGCAAAGTTCTCTAGATAGGAGTCAAAGCCCCTGTGGAGGCTGAGTCTGCTGAGCCGGTTGAGGCTCAGCTGCTTTTGGCTTCCTTTGTTGCCTAGCTTGTTGCTGCTGTCCCTTTTGGGCAGAATGACCTAAATGATGTCCTGCTGGGTATAGGAGGGATACAACTTTTTCTTCTTGCTGAAGAAAGGTTTCTTAGAGGATCTTTTCCTCGCAGGATCAGCTGTAGATTTAGACAATCTATCCAAAGTGATATTGTCAGCATCTATCTCATTAGCCTTTTCCTGCCAATTCTTGCCAAAGAGATTCTCTCCTGTGCAAGGTATATTCCCTAGTTTGTCCTGTACCCAGATTTCCAAGTCAGATGCCGGGAGCCAGGCAATCCTACGTGCACCTATGGCAATGGCAGAGGTTCTGCTTATGCATTCAAAGCAGTCAAAGGCTGCACGAGTCACAAACTTGGAAACATCCTGAGCATGTTTGACAAGAGCAAGATAATCTTGCCTTTTATCATCAGGAAGGAGAGGGCTCATAAGCTCTAAATCTCCTGTGACTTCTTTAAGGAACATTCCCATATACAAGATATAGGAACTGATCCTAGCAGAAAGCATGGAAGCCTGGAAGGATCGATGTCCAAAGGTGTCAAGAGTCCTACACTCACATCCTAGAGGATTAGATGCATGCCTTTTTGCACTCTTTATCTTTGTCTCATGGCTGATTCCACCACCATGGAATGGTGTGGTAATTGAGTCTTCGGAAACCCAGGACAAGGAGGAACTCGATACATGGTGTCGAGTCTTCGAGAGTGAGGAGATGTGGTCAGAGGTGTTTCCCACATCCTTAACATAAGATCATGCAAGATCTCATGAATAGGTAAGGTAGCTGCCTCCTTGGGAGCTTTAGGGTATTGTACGATTTCTAATTCCTTTGCCCTAGACTCTTTCTCGGGAGCCACTGTGATGGAAAGACCTTGGGCCACATCTTGGATAAAATCCTGAAAGGACATATCCTCTGGTGGAGATATCCTATGCTGAGAAGAGGAATCCTCAGGAAGTACCGTATTTTAGCGCATGTAACGCGAACCCACATAAAACACGCACCCACATATAAAGCTCAATATTCGGCCTGTTCTGCAGAGAATGTCTCGCATTGTATATCGCGCATGTGTCGAGTGCACTGTGAGGCATATAAAAAGCCCTCGGTTCTATTATACCTTACATTTAAACTTTGCGATCTCTTATATTATAATCCAGTCATCATGCCTGGAATTAAACGCAAGTCTTATACTGCGGACTTCAAGCTGAAAGTTGTGGCAAAAACTGAAGAAACAAGCAACAGAGCAGCAGCAAGAGAATTTGATGTTAGTGAGTCATCTGTTCGCGACTGGAGAAAGGAGAAAACAGCACTAGAGGAGATGAACCCGCGAAAACGTGTGTGTCGGGGTCCCAAAGAAAAGTGGCCAAAGCTAGAGAGTGACTTAAAAAAGTGGATTCTGTCTAGAAGGGAGCAAAATCAAGTTGTCTCAACTATCACAATTCAATTCAAAGCAAAACTGCTGGCCAATGAAAGAGGAATTTCATGTTTCCAGGCTAGTTTCAACTGGATTTGCAAATTTATGAAGAGGAATGGTCTTTCTGTGCGAATAAGAACTGTAGGCCAGAGGATTCCGGATGACTGGGTACAAAAGATGGCGGATTTCGGCACATTTGTCAGCAAAGAAATTTCGGAGTTCGGCATTTTGGCAATGGATGTTATTAACATGGATGAGGGTCCTGTGTCTTCTGACATTCCACCAACCAGGACTGTAGCTGCTTTGGGTTCAAAAACTGTCACAATAACAACAACTGCAAAAAGGGGGCAAGGAGCGCTGTTCTTGCAATAGTCCAAGGGAGCCACAAAAAGCAAGAAGCCAAAAGTCAGGACGATTCAAATCCAATTTATTGAAACAGACCCCGACGCGTTTCGGCAAAATTTGCCTTCATCAGGGGGTAGCAGCTACAATATAGATATATATATATATAAGTAATACAAATCATGAAACATAAAAACGTAAAAAAGGGGGACTCAAAATAATAAGCCATAACATTTAAAATATATTATATATTATAATATAGTATTATGTAAACCAAAAGAGGGGGGACTGGTGAACCTATTATCAATGTAATAAAAACAAAGTGTATATAAACGCAGGACACAGAAATGTAAATAGTAATAATGATTAAATATTATTAAAAATTATAAAATAACAGCGTAAACAACTTTTGGACAAATATAATAAAGGTGTAAGGAAAAAATTATAAGAAAAAATTATTGTAATAAAAAGGTAATAAACAATTCTTGAGACAATAACTTAAGTCTTATAAAGAAATTATAAAAGAATATGGACAAAAAGAGAAATGTTCAAAACTCTTATACTTACATATGACCCTGTTCATAGACCGATAATGTAATGTTAAGTCCAGAGTTGGGCGTGTTCTGTCTCGCTATATTAAAGAGACTTGATATCGCCTAAATTAAACTATAAATATAACAGCTAAAGGTAGTTACAAGTGGTAACGTAAAACTGAGTTAAAATCAAACATGTTAAAAATGTCACAAAATAGGTGAGAACTTACATATAAATAAATAAACAATAATGGACTATATAATCTATGTATATGAATGTATACAGCTATAAATTATGCATATAAATCTTGTGGTAACTTCTGATTAAAAATTATGGAGACTAAATACATAGAGAATGAATACTAAAATAAAATACAATCAAATAAATATATATGTATAATACCTTATTATATTATTTCGTAAGTGTGTGCTATTTAGCAAACCAATTATCAAACCATATAGGTATGTAAGAACGTTTTAAATTGATAATGGTAAACAGTGAATCACAGATTGAGAATCTATATAGCACCATGGAATCAAGCCAGGGAAACTATAGTTACTATTTCAATAATTAAAAATGCACAAATAAAATGATACTATAAATGAAAATAAATTAAATTGTATACTTAACATAACATGAGTATGAAGATAACATCGAATAGTCTGAATATGAACTAGTGAATGTATTTATTTGTTCATGAATATTCGTATTAAGAGGGGAAACCGATAACTGTGAAATGATGCTCCCTATTAAATTTAATATAAAAGACAAATAACAGATGTGTATAAACTGATAATATGTTTGATATAGCGAACTTTAATTCAAATATCAAAATGAGTTATGTATTAAGGATTAAATAAATAGATGAATATGGTTTACCTTAACATACAAAAATGACTTGAAATCAATTATCTTAAATGGTCCTAAATCCAGAACACAAACAAAATTCTTGTGTTAAAACAGTACTGTTGAGTGAGAAACTGTGTGAATGGTTTAAATAAACGTAAACAAATTTCTCGATAAAATTATATTACTACCTAGATGTAATGAACTGATAATGTAAAACTGTGCAGTGTAAAAGTTTCTGTACCCTGATATAATACCACGCAATGTTATTGATGAAATAGAAAAAATCACATAGATTCAGTAAGTAGCAAACTTAAAAAAGAATGGGCCAGTTCTTGTTCAAAAACGGACGACATGATGATTAGACTTGAAAGAGGGAGATGTAATGCCCCAAATGCAAACATACTAACCTAAGAGTATAAAGGATAGTGGTAAATGAAGGTAAATACCTTAGAAAGGTCTCGGTACTACCAAGATCGTTGCCTAAGTCATAAGAACATATAAATAATGTTAAAATGTCGTGTAAACCCGGCTGTTACTTGGAAAGGATTTTTTAGGAGAAGATACTATGTTGTAGAATTGACATGTATCAACAAATAAACGTGTGCATTGTAGATAGAACGGATGTTGAATAGACATGAAACTACGGAGTTCGGCATTTTGGCAATGGATGTTATTAACATGGATGAGAGTCCTGTGTCTTCTGACATTCCACCAACCAGGACTGTAGCTGCTTTGGGTTCAAAAACTGTCACAATAACAACAACTGGACACGAGAGGGCTTGCTTCACTGTAGTCCTGGGTTGCACAGCGCGTGGGCTTAAATTGAAGCCGATGGTTATTTTCAAGCGAGTAACCATGCCCTGTGAAAAATTTCCACAAGGTATTGTTGTTCACTGTAACAAAAAGGGATGGATGGACTCTGAGGTCATGAAAATATGGATTGATAAATGTTATAGGGCCAGGCCTGATGGTTTCTTTTCTAAAAAGTCTTTGTTGATCTTCGATTCCATGGCTGCCCATAAAGAAACAAATGTGCAAAATTATATTAATTCGACTGGTGCCCATATAGCAGTGATACCGGGTGGTCTTACTTGCAAGCTGCAGCCGCTAGATATAGCAGTTAATCACCTGTTCAAAATGTTCAGCAGACGAGAGTGGGATAATTGGATGCAGTGGGGAATTCATGAATTCACACCATTGGGACGATTAAAGAGGGCTACATTAACGGAAATCTGCAATTGGTTGTGTTCTGCTTGGGACAAAATATCCCCGGAAACCATAAGAAATGGATTCTGAAAAGCCGGGATTGTTTATAAGAATGAGGATCGGGTGCGTAGTGATGAAGATGATGATGAAGAAAATGATGATGATGAAAATGTCGAAAGGAGTGACGATGACAGTGCATATGTTATGGAAGAGCGTCTCCAGATGGCTTTAAATTATTTCAATGATGTTGATGAGGGAAGTGATTTTGAAGGTTTTATGGAATCGGATGATGAAAATTAATTAAATATGTTTTGAAACCATTATATTCTTGTAAGGACTCTTTTATGGAATCGGTTCCCTGTAATAAAGTTTCGGTATAGTGCGCCTTTGCAAATACCGCGCGAGAGGGTTGTGTGATAGGTAAAAAACTGTGTAGCACGTGCGCTTTATGTGTGAAAATTCGGTACTCTGGTATCGGCAGAGCTTTCAGAGTCTTCAGACTCATCTGAGGATCCGAAGTATCTGTGATCCAGGTGATCATGCAAAGCACGGTACTGATACCATTCGAAGTTGGCATTGGGGTGGTCCGTTACCGACTTGTCAATGTCGCATAGAGATGCATGACTCGGTCCTGGTAGAATACCTGCCGATGTTGATGTAGTTGGTGCCGGTACCGGTTGAATTGTCTGAAGCGGTTTCAGGGGCATCGAGGCTGTGAGAAGAGCTGCCAGACTGTGTTCAATAGCCAAGAATCTCTAGTCTATCGATGCTGCCGATGCTTGGGTATCAGTGCTGGATGAAGCGGCCGGAACCCCAGAACATGGCACCAGTAGTTCTGCCGAGGTTGAAGCCTTGAGAACATTCTGGAGCCCCATTCGTGCTTTGGAAGCCGCAGCCTCCCGCCGGGGCAATTTTGCCGGTGAAAGTCCCTCAAGGGCAACGCCAGAGGCATCTCGATATTTAGAAGGAAATCTACCCTTTTGAGGACCCGCTAGATTTATGTTTAGTTACCTGAGATCCATGGGAGGAAGATGAAGCCCTGGAAGACATCGATGCCACGGAGGCTGCATCGGAGGGAAAAAGGGTGCTAAGTTTAGCAGCTCGGTTTCACCGGCCCCTTTTTGACTTCATCCCACAGGCAACACACTCTGAAATAGAGTGGTCAAGTCCTAACATTTGAGGCACCACTCATGGGTGTCGGTGACGGAAATGGTACTGCCACACTTTGAACACTTTTTAAAACCCGAAGCGGGTTTTTCCATTCTGAGGGAAAAAGTTAGGCCTAGTGCCCAAAATGGCACGTGGCACCTGAGGAGAAAATTACTGGAAAAGACTCCAGAAAGTTTTGGGGGGTTTTGGAGAAAAAAAAAAGAAGAACCGGTGGTACTGGTGTAGCGTCGAGAGAAGGTAGACATGACCACAAAAAAGAATAAGAAGGGAATTTTTTCTAAGGTGACAGGATGTGCGACCTGTTGGCTCCGCAGAAAATGAAGAATTGGAGCGGGACAGTTGGGAAAGGTGGGAAGGCAGCAAGCAGGCGCTGTGGGATGCTCCCAAAACTTTTCCTTATTTTATTTCTTCTTAGATTTATTCTGAGTTCCGTTCCCCCTTATCTCTATGTTTGGGGACTACTTATGATCCTTGCATATTGTATTTTCCTATAGTAATTTATCTCATTGTTCCTTATTTGCAAGTGTCATTGTTCTGTATAAGTTTTTCTGCTTGGTTTATTGTAAAATGCATAAATAAATAATAAAAAAAAAAACTTTTCCTATTGGACGCTTGGGAGTGTTCCTACGCAGGCTCTGTCGGTACCGATAATACCCATATGTGACGACCAATGTTCCCTCTAATTTTCTGTAGGCTGTGTGCGCATAAAATATCAGCTGTGCAGCTTTTGAAGGAAGGTTAAATTTCTGTGCGCCACATAACGACACTCGGAGTTATATACTTTAAAACTTGACTACACGTCAGAATACAGTGTGTACACCACATTGATTGCACTAGAAAATATTGTAGAACTTGTGAAAACCGTAAATACATTCCTGCGTGTTCCTGGAGATGGACTGATACAATAGCAGCAACTACGGATGTCACATTATCAACAATTAGCCGTCTGACTGAAGACCAAATACAGTTTAGAATAACTACCCAGAGTCGACATGGACTCTATGGCACTTAACACCACTACCACCATGGTATAAACTGGGCAGGAGCAAAGAAGGGCATATATCTTACAGCTTTAGCAGTAAAAAGATCCAAACATCACAGCATTATTGGTTGCAACCGATATAGAGAGGGTATCGGATAATGTATAAAAAAGATCGGTAAACGCAGCACATGATTCTTCATGGAACGCACAAATCAAACATGCGGGGTAAAGATGAAAATGCAGAGCTGTAGAACTCGGGGACGCTTGTTCTTTTTCACTTTGTTTGTTTTCTCACTGTATAAATGTGTCAGGTCTTTGGTCTTAACTGCACTGTGCGCCGGATAACGGTAAACGTTCCGACTGGCAGACGTACGTTCGTAAGAGGATGGACGCAGCAGCCGCGCTCTACTCTGATTGGCTTAGCAGCGGGAGAGGTGGCTGTTTCCGGTGCGGGAAGGGGTCAGCGGTTGTGCTTCCTGCGCGCCGCCTGTAGCAGAGGTCGGGTTCACCGGCTCTGACTGCAGTTCCCCCGGTGAATAAACCAGGCTCGTTGTGGTTGCCGGCTCTCTGGTAGGGGTCAGAGATCCGCTCGGTCTCCTATGTATTTCCTTGCCAGTCCCCTAGATGTATCCTTGTCCTCAGTCGTTGTGTTGTCTGTCTTTATTGTAAGTTCGGATGAGCAGGGACCTGTACAGCGCTATACAAAGGACGAGTAAGTAGTGGGTTCCGGAGAGCGGTGCCGCTCTCTCTTGAAGCCCTCGGAGTGTCGGGTGCTGTCCGCGGTGCTTTGCCGGCTGCGACGCATCAGCGTCTTGTTTCCTCTGGCAGTGAAGCCCTGCCTTTCCTTGACCGATGCTCTCTGCTTGCTTCTCTCTCCGAATAACTGGTCGCTCCAGAGGGCACTTGTACTAAGAGTTTTCTTTCCTTTTGTAAGGATCCTTACAGGACCATCACCATTCCGGCATGATTTGTGTGCAGAGCCAGGGCTTTGTTAGGAGGTATTAAGTACCGGCACCTTTTTTTTTTTATTGCCTACTAAAATCGACCCATGGCTGTTCCTCATGTATTAATGAAAGAGCCCTGCATATGAGTACTGGCACTTTTTTTGCTAGGAAAAATACACTGTGCAAGTCAACCACAATATCCTCCTTTAACGCCTATGAGCTAATGGCCTCCAGAACATGGTCCTCAAATGGTTTACATCCTACCTAATGGACAGACACCAACAAATAAAAATCGGACTAAATACCTCTGCTCCTTACAGTTAAATACAAGGAGTACCCCAGGGATCTACCCTCTCAGCCTTACTCTTTAACATCTATCTTTGACCCTTCGGCTCCATTATCAAGGCTCATGGCCTCAACTTCCACATGTACGTAGATGACATTATGCTGTACTGGACCTTCAACATGAAAAAGCCATCCTATTCTGCCCATCAAAGCTGCTTCAGTGACGTCTCCAACTGGCTGAAGGACAGTAACCTAGAAATAAACTACAAAAAAAACAGAAGCTCTCGTTGTAACAAAAGACAACACGTTCTCCCCTCCAACCACAGCGACACTGAATGGCACACAAATGAGAGTCCAGGATGAGCTCAAGTACCTTAGCATCACTCTAGACCAACAACTCTCCTTCAAAGCACACATAAACAAAACCATCAGAGCAATATATTTCAAAACAAAAACCTTGCAACATCTCCGACCATTCCTTGAACCACCACACTTCTGTACTGTACTCCAGACTATGATCCTTCCGCAACTCGGTCTACCAGGGTATCCCACAAGCAACACTACACCCACTTTGGACAGTGCTCCATTCAACTGCACACATCCTACAAGGAGCAAGAAGACAAGATCATATTGCACCCATCCTAAAGCAGCTCCACTGGCTGCCTCTCCCCAGCTGGATAAAATACAAAACGCCTCCTGACTCACAAGGCCATACACGCGGACCCCCCCCCCCCCCAATCATTTGCTCCCTGCTACAAATACCTCACCATGATAGATCAAGACGTGTTTCAACAAGGAACACCCTCATCATTCCACATGCCAGAACCAAAAGGCCTGTACCCATGCATTCCAGCTCTACGCACCTGCGATATGGAACTCATTACCAAACCCACTGAGAAACATCATTGACCTCAACACCTTCAGAAAGCACTTAAAGACCCACCTCTCCTCTGAACATTTCAACCCCACCACATAATCCCCCTGGACTGCCATGCCTGAAGCATACGAATTGCACTGTAAAAATCGTTAATACCTTGTTTTAATGTAAACCGCTTTGACCTGGTGAAAAGCAGTATATAAACGCAGCTAAATAAATAAATGAATTCCAGTCTAGCCAAAGCATTAGATGCATGCCATGTTGTAGTAATGTCCTGCTTGTGGGATGGCTGTTGTGGTTCTGCCTGCCCCTTTATAACTGCGAGGATCTGGATATGAATGTGGTGATAGTGATGTTTGCTTGGTTTGCTTTGTGTTCTGTGTACAATGGTCCTTTATGGGTCATCTTTTATTTTGCTTTGTGTCCATTATGTAATCTCCCTTGATTGTTAAAATTATCTACATGTGAAGTGCATGTATCAGACAGAATTTTACCCACCCTTCTTCCTGAGTGTGGAAGAGAGAACAGAAGAGCTGGCTCGAGTCACAAGCTTACAAAGGAGTCTGAGGTACCGGAATGAAATTTGCCTGCTGGAGAAGGTACATTGGGATAGCTTCCACCAGGCTTGGAGAGTGAAGTAGGATCCGAGTGAGAAGGGAGAAAGACCTTGGTGTCTGCTAATTGTTTTAGGAGCCAAAGATGGGACATCCTCTGCCTATTGCAGGATCACCAGATATTCAGATTGGGATCACAGACACAAATATGTAGGGTGATACAATCAATGTTACCCTGCAGTATCTAGAGGTAAAATGTTTAGTACATCTGATTTCAGTTGGTTATCTGTATTGGGATAAAGGAGCAACAATGTGGTGGGAGAAAAAGAAGACTGATAGAATGAGGAGACTCAGGAGAATGGAAGAGTGTATAGAAGAGGGGAAAGGGGGGAACAGGTAGGAAGCACTTTTGTGAATGAGGGTGTTGGGTAAGAGAAGTCCTAGAGAAAAATTAAAGGGAGGGGGGAGACAGAAATAATTCAGATGTGGTCAAAAAGTTGGAAAACATTTTTCTTTGAGGAAAATTAAAATCTGAAGGATTTTCACTAAATTGGCTTTGTGGATATTAAGTAATGTGCAGATTTATTTGAATTTCATATGTTGTAGAGAAAAGCAAAGATATCTTTTATTGGAATAATTTAATATATTGCCTACAACTTGTTTGTTGTCCCTTATGTGTTGTAGAATCTTAAACTGTGTTACAGAATTCTCTAACTCTTGTTGCACAGTGTATGTCACTTGGAGCTGTTGCATAGCAACTTTAATATTTGTAATAAGTAGCAAGTGGAATTGTTCTCCTTTTCTCTTGTTAATTCTTTATCAGATGTTATTTTTACTATGTTTTTCCTGAGGGAAAGGAGTTGCTCACATTTATTTAACCAGTTTTCTATACCGCCTTATCCTTCAATCAAAGCGGTTTACATTACATCACTACAAACAGGTACTGGATACATTCCCTTGACCCCAAAGGGCTAACAATCTGTGTGTACCTGAGGCAATGGAGGGTTAAGTGGCTTGCCCAAGGCCACAAGGAGTGCCTATAGGACTAGAAACCCCAGTCCCTCCAGACTGAGATTGCTGTCACCAGGTGGGACTTGAACCCCCGGCCCTCCAGCCTGAGGTACCGTGTCCTAACCATTAGGCTACGCCTCCCTCACATCTCTTCCTGATATCAGCAATTGATATTTGACCTGCATTTCACAATTCTCAGTGAATGAGATTTGAACAGGAGATGCAGCTGTATTTTTGCATAGCCCAAATTTGAGAGACAAGTTTTTGTTTTTTTTTTAATCTAACATTGTAAATGCTCAGTTTGTAGTTATATCTATTGTCAGTGCAGAAATCTTTTTTCCAATAAAATTGGATATAATCTGTTCTGTGTCACAGAGTAGTGGCACTAAAAATGTTAATTTTATACATATAGTTCCAGCTCCTGTTTGATTATATCTAATCAAAAAGGTCTTTTAGAGTTATCATAAGCTGTTCCTTATTGGTCCTACAGTTCAGTCCTCCACCACTGGGTAGTGCACCTCCTCCTGCAGCATGGAGACTGGACAAGTCAAACTTGTGACATCACCGGGTATATCTTGCTAGTGTTCTCCCATCATTCCCCAGTGTGTCCAGTCTCCATGCAGCAGGAGGACTTAGTGAGCCTAGGTGCTGGGCTCACTCGAATGGATTAGGAGCAGCTTAGTGTAGTTCAGATTCCCAATTTTCAGATTCATTTGTTTCCCTATATCTTATTTTATTTTGGGTTGCTCTGAGGGTGCTATGTCTTCAAAGAACAAAAAACATAAAAAACCCAAAAATCCAAGGGGGCTTATCTTTGCCTTCTTCTTCAACGGTGGGCACGGACCTCTCTCCCTGGATGGTACGGGGGAGAGTTCTGCTGAGTTCCGTCTTTGCTTTCTTCTCTGTCTTGCCCGGATCAGCAGTGGACACAGATCTCTCTCCCTGGATGGTGTGGGGGAGGGCTCTGCTGAATTCAGTCTTCATATTTTTCGATGGCTGGGGATATCCGCGGCGTGCCTTCTGTCAGCCCTCAGTGTCCCACCAGGCAGACTGGCTCTCGCTGCAAGTGTCGCTCTTCTTGCT